>CM051631.1:3837721-5116962 GCA_028020825.1 Podargus strigoides
CGTGCTGATGCCACGTGAATTGCAGTTTAATAAGCACTGCACATTACAGCTTTATCTCAGGCAAAACCAGACAAACAAACATCCTGTACCATAAAGCACAGACTGACAAGCTACACAGCCTGTGAGCAACGATTGAGCCATTCCAGGTAGAGCCTTCTTTATAGATAACAGAGACACCGTGGACTTTGGGCACAAAGAAACTAATATGTGTATTTGGTTGGAGAAATGCAGAAGTAATGTAGAGAGACCTAAAAAAAGCAGCTCTGGTTAGGTTAACAGTGTGTTACAGAACATTGTACTCCTGTTATATAAGTAGCTGAGCCCTTCAAATATGTATGCACAGCAACGAAACATCGCAGACACAAGATAATGTCAGTTCAGATAGATGGAGCAAACCCAAGCAATTACCTTTTAATGGTTTTGGAAGAAAGTGTGCTGCAGGTTTGTTTTTCTTTACGTGGTTTCCTTTCATTATTTCTCCTTCTTTGTTAAGACCCAGATACCAACCCCGGCCAGACTGTTGCTGTCTGTAGATCATTGAAGAATACGTCACATAGTAGTTTTCAAATACTGATTCTTTGAACTTGCATTCAGGTGTAAAATGTTCCTGTAAGAGAGTAACAGATCAATATGTACAGTGCTGAATCCCACATCAGTTAATGAAAAAGCATCCGATATTCATTGCTTTCCTGGCAGTTAAAAGACATACCTCTCACCCTCCTCTGCCCAATAATGAAACAAGGGCCCTTAAAGTATTAACAGAAGAGTAACACAATTTGAAACCTGTGAAATGACGCTGTGAGCAGCTCAGAGTAGCATAATAAAATCTTTTTGAACCACCAGTAAAATGTCTAAGTGAAGAATTATCGATTGTTGCAACTAATGGATGTTAGGCAGACGCAGCCCTGATGTCAGCCCCAAGGGACCAGCTGTGGTCCAGCCCCACAGGCGAGAGGCAAGGCCATGCAATGCATTAACTGCAGGCCTTAACTGCTTATGAGGAAAGTGCAATAAAAATTCAAAGCCAGGATGCCATGAGTAAACGGTCGTCTCTTACTAACCCAACAATATTAAGTTAGCTTGTAGCAGCTGCCTCTTTGGTCTCATCTACGTTCTTTCTCTGCCCAGCACATCAACCACCAAAAGCCCAGCTGACCCATGCAGACATTAGCCTCTGTCTGGGACTGGCAAGAGTTAAATGGTACCACAGCTGAAAGCATATAGGATCAAGCTTTAGTCTTCAAATTGAATTGTACTGCTTCTTTTGGGCAGATGGCATTGGGCTAATAGTTAAAATAAAGAGCAATAATCCAGGAGAGAGACTTCTTCCTGACAGTGGTGTGACTGGCTGTCACTGTGCAGTGGCCGTGACTCAGTCAATACCTTTTGGCACTACTGCCCAGATTCAAAATAGGATACCAACATGAAACATGGGTCTTGGAGGGACCTGAGACCAAAATGCCAGTCCTGACAGCACCACTCAGCTACTTCCTAATGCCTCTGGGTCCTTCAAATTTTTAAACATTAAAAGTCCTGACAACACATCATCTATGGACCCCTCAAAGTCCATAAAATACAAAACAAGACGGGCTTGGTCTGGTGATACAGATGTTAGTATCACAGTTCTCCTGCTGTCAGACCACACAGCAGCCAGCTGTTTGCTGCTCTTTCCTTGCAAAGGCAGCCAGGTACAGCAGAGCTGCACCTCTGCTCAGAGTATCCTACAGCGGCGCGGAAGAAAGGAGCAAAAACTGTGCTTGCAAAATGATTGTAATTTTGATTTCAAAAAAATCAAAGGAAATCAAATGTCTCGGGAACTTAAGATGTTCTTATCTAGTTTCTCAAATGTTCTTGTGTGAGAAAAAGAGGGTTTTTAAAAAAAACTGCACACTGTATTTTCTTCACATCTTTTGTCATTTTCTTTTTTCATATAAGAAAGAAAAACCCTCCCATCCTCTGACTGGCAATTGCTTCAACAAAGAATGTGAAGTAAGCAATTTTCCTTTTTTTTTTTTTCTTTTAAAATTTTTCTTCAAGCTAATTGGCTCTTATTTAGTTAATTGATGATTGGTTTCAGTTGCTGTCAAACAGGGACAGTCACTGCTTTTTTTGCAAGATTTCTAAATAAAAGCTTTCCATCACTGTTCCCTGCCCAGCACTAGCCATGTTAACAAAGACTATTGCAAGTGCATCATCCAATTAGCAGCAAAATGGAAAACTACAGTGCTCCCACCGGAAGATTATGGTTTATGTGCAGTAATTTGGAGCAGTTTCGGGTACAAAAGGCCTGCTTGTACACAGTGGCAGAGGGTCAGACTGCAAACAGAACCACAACATTTACTCTGGCTCTCTTAAGAAGCAAGTTAACCTCACTCCAAGCAGCAGCAGGAGCCAACAGCCTGCAGAGTCCCTTGAAACAGCGGGACAGAAACAGTGGGGAAACAGAAAGAAGGATGCTAAAAAGCTCCTTCACCCCTGATTTTTCCCTTGGCTGTGAGGCTTGTGATAACAAGCCGTGGTGGATGTGCTGTGCTGCTCTAAGTGAGTTTGCAGTTGAGCCTATGGCCAGTCAGACACCAGTTGGGTGGTGCACACCAGCCACCCCCCATGAGCATCACAACCAGCAGTTCCCTCCCTGGAGCACCCTGTGGCTCAGCAGTAACTACCACGGTGATGATTTCTCACGACAAACAGCAGGGCACAGACACAAAGACAATTCTCTATAACGTGCTCCTTTACTACACCAAATTCCCTCCCCATTTTTCCATCAGACCACCCATTCACCTGACTGCCTTGGCACTGCTCCTTCATCTTCACTGACACCTGCTTAATTCCTCAGCTGCAGCTGCAGCTTCAGAAAGGTGCAGAACCGTGTGAAAGACATGCTCTTTGCCAAATAAAAGTTGATCCCACATGAGCTGTTTGCAGACTCTGAAGTGCTCTGCTTGCTCCTGAATGCTAAGCAGCTGCTTACCTTTTGCAAGTGTTTGTTACTTGTTTTGCACGAGGGAGGAGAAGTGCAGAGGGAGGCTCTGAATGAGGAATGCTGGCAAATGTGCTCCTGATTTGAGGGTATGACAGTTAAAATGCACTTTTCTGAGCATGGCAAGTCCATATGCTAACCCAACTGAGTACGGACAGGGCTACTGTCAGCACGTCAGTTCAAAACACAGCGCAGAGCAGCAAGTGCAAAATGGCCACCATGTTATCTTTGCTGGCAAATTCCTTAATAATTTACTGAGGAAGTGTAAGTTGAAGTTGGGAGAGGGCTGAGTGCCCCAATTAAAACTCATCTTTTCCAGCTCATGCAGTCTATTCTATTGAAAATGTATAACTAAGTGTTGAATTCTAAGACCAGCTTTTTCCTGTCTCTCAGCTGTCTCAGAAGTCAGAGATGATGGCACCTATACGGCAGTTAATTGCACTCATCCAAGCCCCTCACACATGCACCCTAACAATGAATGAATGAATGAATGAATGAATGAATGAATGAATGAATGAATGAAGTTAAAGCAAGTGTTGGATTCACTGTAGTCATGACTCAGCCATGCTTAAGTGAGCAAGAAGATGAACTGTCAGGAGCTGCTTCTTGGTTTTGAACTGATCAGCTGAACTACTGCAATGTTCCTTCATTAATATACCTGCACCTGCATCAAATATGTGAAAAATAATTAAAAAATAATAATTTGGTGTATGATAACATGGTAAAATGGCCTCGTAGCATACTCTTAGAGTGGCTGTATTTACTAAATCCAATCTCCTCCATACAAATAGTGCATTACGGGTCTGCTGAGGCTAAAAGCTAAAATACTGTAAAATCAAAGCTAGAATTCTTCCTGCTCTAATTGTGCAAAAGCTGTGTTTCAAGCCAAAGACCATCCAAATTATCAGCCATCACACCCACCTACACTGCAGGAGTGCATATTAATTATTCTAGCCCCCAAATGATTGTGATGCAGGAGTTCAGACATCCCATAGACAGAAGATGGGAAATCTGCTTTAAAGAAATGTTTTTAGTGTCTTCAAGTTTCTGTCACGCTATGGAAGCATTTTGTGAAGGCACAGTGCACATAAGGAGGGCAAAGACACTTGCATTCTCTATTTATTGCATGCTGTATTTGCATTGTGGATACCATCAGGAGGGAACATCACCAAATCATTTACAGAGTAGTAAGTTTAAGTCATTAGGTCAACACTGAGTTTGTTAAATGTCTGTATATCACCATAGGTTGAATGTCCTGCAGCTACCCTACAGCAGTTGACCAGAACAATCAGTAATGTTATTCAGAAGGATTTAGAGCTAGGGGCATGAATAAACAAACAAGAAAAGAAAAATTAACTTTGAGAAGTATTTAGGAAAAGTATTGGGTACTTGGGAAACTTGGAAAATGTTCTTACATACTGAGCATGTAATTATGTTCCATGTGATCAATGATTTTGTCTGTTTATGGGATTTATTCTTTATTTTCTCCACTTAATGAAAATTGGATTTTTTCCCTCCATATCCCAATTTCTGTCAGGACTATAATGTAGCCCAGGATTCTATTCTATAATCATGAATTTTTGAAGGAGCCTCTTTAAGGCTCCAGAGTGGTGATTTTCTGCACCACTGAGCCTGCCTTTTTGGATTAACAGAGATAGATTTTCTCCATCTTGGCATGTGGAGTTCCAGGGTGTATCCTCTGGATCGTCACCCTGTAACGTGCAGCGATATCAACAGCAGAAGATGTGAATGCTTCAGCTTTAATGTTATCAGAAATAAGAGCTTAGATCACCAGTGTGAGAAGACTCTCTGGAGAAACTGGTATTTTGTGAAGCCACCAAACGCTGTTTGCTATAGGAATGGAAATTTACAATTATCTTGAAGCAATTTATTCTGGATCAGATATCTTACAGTTCCCACAGACAGGTTCCAATCCCACAATATTGTCCATTTTGCTTAATTTTACCTATTTTGAGGAATCCTAGTGATTTCAGTGCGAGCAACTCACAATATATGAATTCTTGTAGGACTGTGATTGGGAAGATTGACCATGTAATTGTGACAGTATGCAACAGTCACCAGTCAGAGCAAAAGATATGCTCATCGAAAAGCTTCATGGGCTTCAGAAACAGGTGCTCTATCAGCCCAGTGAGGAGCTTCATTTCAGCTTTTCCTCTTCCAGGTGAGTTCTCACAGAGACATCACAGGTAGTGCAAAGCCCTCAGGAGGTGGTTTAAACCTGAACTGCTCCTTGAACACAAAGTCACTGCTGAACAGGAATTTGTGGAAGGCTGTAATTCCCCTTGAGTTCACTACAGTCTGAAGGCATGTGTACCAGCCATGTGACCATGCAAAGGAGAAAATTAAACCAAAAATTATACAAAGAAGCTACACTGAATTCTCTCAGCAGGAAACCTGCTTACTGGCAGGAGTGATAGGAAGGCACAGTTTTCCTGGAAGGTGATCCCAAACAACTCCATAGCATGCAGCTGCCTGGGATAGCACAAGAAGCAGGAATTTAGCAAGTGAAACACAAACTGTCAGCGGTGTGTTAATTCACTTAGGACAAAGCTTCCAGAAATTGTAAAATGGAGCCCAAGGAAGCAGCTGGATATCCAGCATCTCCAGGGTAAGATTTCAGGTTGTCACTAGGTACTCTCTGAGTCTGAGAGAAAAGCGTTGAAAAGATCCTGTAATTATTCCCTTGACATTGTTCCTTTGCACAGCAAATCAAATGCACAAACTCAGGGAAAAAATGCACACAGTGAACTGAAGCAGAAAACATATTATAGAATCACAGAACTGTTTGGGTTGGAAGGGACCTTAAATCTCATCTCGTTCCAACCCCCCTGCCATGGGCAGGGACACCTCCCACCAGCCCAGGTTGCTCCAAGCCCCATCCAAACTGGCCTGGAACACTGCCAGGGAGGGGGCAGCCACAGCTTCTCTGGGCAACCTGTTCCAATATTAATTACAAATTAATATCATAATATAATAATAAAAAATATTGATTACAAATACAGAGATTTAGAGGTTTTAAATTTTGTTCAATACTCTTTTTCTGGCCTTATCAGTGAGTCAGCTGTGAAAACTTGTCCAAGTCATCTTTGCTGAGATTTTTAAGTGGCATTTAGGCACATCAATAAATACCTATTTAAAGCTTGGTGCGTCACCTCTCAGCCTGTTCTGCCCATGGAATGGATGTACTGTTTGGTGACCCCAGGGAAAAAGACTCAGTGTCTGTAAACAGTGCTGGAATTTAATTGAGATAGGAACTAGGCATGATCATATTATTGTTCCCCTGTCTTTTGGTGATGCTTCACTTCCACGACTGTGATGATTAACCAAAGCACTCCTTAATTGGGGCAGGAGGACTCTTCTTGATTACTGCAGAGGAAATGAATCCTGTTAGAGAAAGCCTGGAATGTGGTTCTGCAAGATGCCTAGGAGAACACCTGAGAGATGTCAACCACAGGCCCCTTTCCTAATCTGGCCCACAAAGTTCTGAGACACAATTTACTTGCTATGAATAAAAAAGAGAGAAGGTCCACTTTGCCTCCAGTGTTTCTCTTCTGTATCAGTGCTGAGCTGCACTGGACATGTGCATCCCTCACAATCCTGGAAGCATGGTACAGGAAAACCTCTGCAACTTCCTGAATGATCAAGTCCTCTATGAACATTTTAATACCTTTTAATGCTTGCTTACTTTTTTTTTAATTTCTGTGGCTTTGGGGCACCAGACTTGCCAGTCCTAGTTCAATATCAGTGAAATTCAAATACAATGAAAGGAAGAAACCAGTCTTTAAACACTGAATGTTTTGTGAAACTTGGGCAGGTTCATTAAGCAGTAAGTGCCTGTCAGGTTGTCTGAGGGCTCTGAACCAGACTAACAGAGCAAATCTGTGTCATACAATCCTACTATTATCTAGAAGCTGTTTCTTAAATCATATTTAATTGTTATTGTTTCACACATACAGAAGTCCTGCTACTGCTTCTAAATCCATACAGGGAAGCCTTTACAGTAATCTGCAACGAAGCCTCTTCAGAGAGAGATCTCTGCTAGTGTAAGCATCGGTTTGGGCTTAAAAAAAAAAAGATTAGAGTAACTTTCTCAGTGTCTAACCAGAGGTTTTATTGCATGATAAAGCCCCATGAGTCATGGACTGCACTCCCAGGTTTGGTCAAGGACTGGTTAACATCACTCTAGCCTCTGACTAAGGTAATCTCCAGTTTAAACATGGGAGATGGAAGTATCCTGCATGTTTTCCCTGTACTTCCACACTATGAGCTCGTATTCCTGTCTAGGTATGTGCCACTGATCATCTTCATGCAGTGCACTTTCTGGACCTTGGATCTGATCTGCTACCACTTCTCCTGATCTTCTCTTCCATGTGACTGAGTCAAACAGAGGAACCAAACCTTCATGGCTGAGCAAAGCACCAAGAGCCGCCCTCTGAGCTGAAAACCAAGAGCAGCAACACGTGACTTGCATGGCCACTACAAAACCAGGGATGCTGGAAAAGATGTGCTGCCTGAAAACATGCTGGGAAAGATCCCGCCTGCTCAACCTGGACAGAAACTCGAGTCACTTCATGTCACACCCAGAGCCCGGCGAGGCTGGTGGTTTGTTCCAGCAGCCTTGGGATCATGCCAGCTGGTGAATCCTGCTCCCATCCCAAGCTACAGGAGCACTCCCTTTTCCTCTCAGCAGGCTCACCATTTTCCCCAGAGCAACCAATCCTTTTCATAATTTTCCTAAGCTCATTATCTCCCTTGCCTGCTACAGTGGCTTCCACAGGTGAAGCCAGCACTGCAGAAAACATATTTAAAATGGGCCTGTCGTTTTTTATCACAAGTAAATTTCTTGTCTTGTTTTTTTTTTTTTTTTTTTAAACAGCTTTCTTCTCTCAGCTTTTAATTTTGGAAAACAGCACATAAAAGTACCCAGTGTTCCTCTTCCGTGCCATTCATTACCCCACATCTCTCTATCATGTCTCTGCTTATTCATCTCTTGTCTTAACTAAGCGGGCCTAATCTTTTTAAATCTCTCCTCATATGAAAGGTTCTCTGCTCCTCTAATAATTTTCATTACCCTTCAATGAATCCTTTCAGTTTTGTTTTTTTTTTCCTCTATCATTTCCAGAACTGAAACACAACATTTAAAAAGAGGCTGTACCCTTGAGCTGCATAACGCAGGCAAGGTATTCTCAGTCTTATGACAAAGTAAAATGGTCTTCGCTGTTCAGCCTCACCATTGTGCATTCATACAAAAGTTCTCTATCTTTTAAGTAGTGTCTCTGATAAATACAGTCCAATTTTATGGTATTTCTGACCCTCTGATCAGTCAGTGTACCCAAGCTTAAAAACTAAAGGAAGGAGAAGGAAGCAAAAGACAGATAGGACAGCTTTCTTCCCCAGAACTGGAGCAGAGAGCCCCAAAGATGCTAAGCAACCTATTTTATAACATACCCATTATTGCAGAGATAACCTGCCAGCCATTGCAATCAGATTTCTGGCAGTTATAATTGACATCAAATCCCAGTATTGTCAAATCTCTCTGACACAGCTGTTGTGCAGAATGTCCTCAGCTTAAGTGTGTCACGTATTACTTAAAAAAAAATATATCTAAGTTGAAAAACTCCTTTTAAAGTATGGGGCCCGTGTTCTGCTTTCAGTTAAAGACAGCCCTGCATCCCACTCATTTCAGCAGCCAAGCCCTGAGCACACTGCTGAGCACAGCCAGTGGCTGAAGGGCTAAGAGGAGCCTTAGGAGACACCGCAGCTGCCTGGTCTGGTGTGAACTGCCTGTGGTTTCTTCCTCTGAGGTGCTAATTGCCTGCCAGGTCTTCCTCTGGCTTTGTATGTCACCTCCTCAGTGGGACATGGGGACAGAGAAACCATGCTGAGCCTGGTATCTTCCCCGGAGCAGCGAGAAGCTGCAGCAAGAACACACGGAGGAGAAGTCTCTCCGCCAGGCAGATGAGTGTGGCATGAAGAGACATCGCTTTGTCACAGCCCAGCACTGCAAAGGGGAGATGTCTGCGAGCTGGCAAGAGCAGCTGAGGGAGAAAACGCGTTCCTGTCCCAGTAGCCCTTTTACACAATGACTCTTGTAGTCGTCTACATGATCGCTGGCACTGGGGGAAAGCCACGCTGCTGCTGCTGGGGCTGCAGGGCACAGGGTGGCAGCCCTGGGTTAATTTGCTCCTGGAACAAGGTGGCTTGAGCAGCATTTGTTAGATCACCTCCTGGGAGGCAGGGGCAGGAAGGGCAGCACAACCTTTCCGCTGCCACATTGTGTGCCTTGGCTGTACCATCCCGAAATGCTGCTCGCAGTTGCGTGGGCTGTGAGGGGCCGCGGGAGGCAGCTGGGATGGGGTTCAGCAACAGCCACAGCAGGGCACCCCCAGCCTCCACAGAGAGGGTGGGCAGCAATGCTGGAGCACTGCATCACCAAACACTCCCCTGGCATTTCTGTGGTCACAGCTGTCCTGGCACCAGGGAGCTCCCCAAACAGACTCTGCAGAGGTAGCAGGGCTAGTTAGAGGAGTGTGGGATTTACTGCTGTATCCTAGACACAGGACATCAGCCCTGGGGTAAAGAGATGGAAGAGATCTCCTTCAGACCATCACCCATGAATTCATGCAGACTTATCTTAAAGTGCTGAAAAACAATAATCTAATCAGTGTTTGCAGCAAGCTCTGAATCTGCCTGTTTAATTACAAGCAGGGACGTGACCCTTTTAGCAGTGGATGCTCCTAAAATCCTATGGAAAAAAGAAAAGCACACAATGGTTTCTCCTTTCTGGGGGAAGGGCAGCAGTACAAAGAGCAGTCAGAACAAGTGCTACAGTCCCTCCTGTAGGAATAGGTGATAACAGGGAATGCTGTTTCTGTGGTAATCTGCAACCTGGCTGAAAGCCTGTCTGTACAACTGCTGTGAGTTACGATGGGTAAATCGATGTGGAAGTGATCTCCGTGTCCTTCGCTGCTCTGGTGAAGCGCCATCCTATGCTCCTGATGGCAGACTCATGGAGGCAGTGCTCTTCCACCCAAAGCCTGGGCAGCCAGCTCTCCCAAGCACAGCCTCAGCTCAGCTCAGCCCTTCCCAAACCACCTCCAGCCGCCTCGCTGACACTGGAGAAGAAAGATGGGGTCTGCCCCAGAGGAAGTGCTTGGAGACAGATGCTGCTGAACGAGCTCTTTTTCTGCACACTAGCAATTGCCTCCGCTCACTGACTGCGAGAAGCTGCAAGTGGAAGATAAATAACAGCATGAGCAGCAGGAGAAGTAATAATGCCACATTACATCAAACAGGTCCTTGCTTCACTGCCAGCTTGGAGTCTATTCTGCACGAAAGGACAGCCCTGCCATGTGGCCTGGATATTTTATTAATGTGGATGCATATTTATGGCGCTGTGGATTAGCCAATACTTTGGCGTTCAATACCATCCTTTTACGCTGTAGGTCTCCACAAAGGCATTTGTCCTGTCTGCTGTTATTCCTGGTGGGCAGTGCTCTCAGAGGGCTGCTCTTCTCTCCCCAGACCACCCCCCCTGCACTGCCTGGGCTGGAATTGCTGCCGTAGAGGTGCCTCACCTACACCAATATTACCAAACGTGTTTTGGGAACCCACTGTGAACCTCTATAACGTACTGAATGCAGTATAGTCTTTGGACTGGCATTATACTAAAAATAATATTATTACCAAAGGCCTGTTAATCAGGTTTGCATTCTGCAAAGCACTGCACCACATGCTTAATTTTTAACACGGATAATGTCAGTATCGGGAAAGTTAAGCAGGTCCTTACACCAAACAAAAGCAGTGACTCTTTCAGGACCTGATCCATGATGTATTATGACCAAGGGAAATACTACCCATGCCTTTACTGCTTTTTGGCTAGCTTTCTAGTGCTCATGTAGCCTGCAAGGAAACATTTATGTCTTGCTTTAAGAGGTCAAGGCTATTTGATATTTGTCACTATTAATTCAGTTTACTTGTTTACTATGAGGTTCAAATAAAAAAGATTAAGCTTAATAACAATGGGAATGTCACAGGTTCAAGGAGCTGCTTAGCTCCACCCTGCCCAAACCAGCATCTCTGTGTGACCAAATGGTAATGAGACCTTTTCAAATGAGTTTGATTTACTGCAATCCATTTATACATGAATGCCATGGATGGATGTTTTTCAAACCTTGGTAGTTTGACAGTGCCAGGGCATTTCTGACAGCCAAACGCTGCTTCTTGATGTAGAGTGGTGATGCTCTTTGGAATTCCTCCACCCTCATGGCTCCCTAAATTATGCTATTGAACACATGCTGATAAAAGGATCTCAGAGGGCTGTTTGTATTAGATGGCAGGCTGAGGGATCTGAGAGATTTCAGATGGCAAAAACTTTTAAAAACAAAATAATCAAGGGCTATACAAGCGTGATGAGATGTGAGGGTGACCCTTCATTTGAGAGCTAACACTGACTGGCAGAAAACATCTGTTTCAGCAGGTGAAGCCCCCACCTAAGAAGGGACATATGCAGAGAACAGGCTAAATTTCTCTTTGCAAAGGAGATAGATATGCAGTTCTCACAAGCAACACTTTAAGGGTGACATTAATGGAAATTCACATTTCAGGGAGTTTTCCAGCATGTTGCACATGAAAAACCATGTAGCAGAGCAGAGCCCAAAGTCCTCTGCATCAGTCGCAGGTAACAGGAGCACACGTGTGCCTGTGTGTAATTCGGGGGAGTCGGGCACTAGCATTTAAAGCACTGCATTGCTCTGACAAGCAAGTTGGCACCACGTAGCTTGAGAAATGGGAGGCTTCATGTCACAGTCAGAGCCACAGGGAAACCTCACTGAAACATCAGCCAGCCCCACAAAGCTGCCTCCAAAATGCAGTTTCTTTGGGTTTTATAGCTGTTACTTACAAATAGGGGCCCTGATCATAACGCAGAAAGAAACAAACATTTCTAATACCTCTAATACCACTTCACAATAGGGCTATGGCTTGAATATTGAGACCAGGCTGGATAAAATCTGTCCTCTCACCAGGCCTCCAATAACTGTCCTAATGAAGTCAGGAATACATGGTTTCTTTTTCAGTGATTTGCAGGAAGTTTTCTCTAAAACAAATACACAGGCCAATAGGAACCCCCATCCTTCCAAGAGAGCCTCAGCATAGAGATAAGTGTATAAAGCTCTGTTTTCTCTCCCACACAGCGATATGGACTTTGCAAGGGTCTGTCATTTGGCTGTTTTGGGACTGCCTGCTGCCCCTGGGCCGTGTGACAGATTCCTCTGGAGCCAGACTTTTGGGAGACACCTTGCTGCTATTGCCTACGCTGCAGAGGAGAAACGGGTCCCTGGTAAAACACTTGAAAAGCTAATTTAAACTTGGAAAACACCCAAATGTCTCTGGGAGGTGCAATTTAAAACCCTAACCTAAGATAGCCTGGACTGCAATCGCAGATTTCTGGGAACGGTGTGGAACAGTTGCTCCGTGAGCCAAACACTGCAGGTCTCTGTATTAAAGTATTTCGACAGGAGAGCTGTTGCTATTCTGAGTAATCTCATAGAGAAAAAAAAGTAGCAAAACACAACATTTAACCATAGGTGTCACCACTCCCTGACTTAGACATCTGCACCAGCAAGTCTCTCAGACTTCCTCAGGGTCTGAGTCAAGGACCACTTACCTTCTGAGTCTCAATTTCTCTGATGGTGTTACCTGCTGAACAGAGAGGGAGCTCCCTGAGAGGATTTAGAAGGGTTCTAGTGCAGAGAAATATTTGTCCCTGAATCATACAAAAAATCAAATAGTGTGAGCACCTTGATTTTAAAACTAAACCTTGTTACCTCGGCTACAGAGAGCCCTTCTAAGCACAGTTAAAGAAATTCTGGCACTCAATTAAGAGGTGCCTTATGCTGTATTGCAAGGAGGAATCTGAAAGGTAAGTCCAAGGCTTAGTTTGAAAACTCCTGTTACAGTTTTTTTTGAAGTGCCTTGGAGTTCTGCTTCTCAAATCTGGTTATCTATTTCCAAGTCAGCAAATAACAGCTACCTGCAGTCAGCCAGGCAGAGAGCTAAACCACCCTGCAGTTGAAAGTATAAAGGTGAGCTTGGCTGTGATCATCTTTCCATTTACCCACTGGCTGATCCTCCATTGATCTTCCATTGATCTGTCCAGGGCTATCTGTTGTTGGTATAACCCAACAAACAGCAAAAAAATGCTGAGGGAAGAAGGCAGAGCAGATGAGGGATTCAGGGGAAATTCTGATGAGTCCCATCACCTGCCTTCAGAAATCTGCACAAGGAACAGGGGCTGGCAAGTTTGGAAATGCAGTTTTCCTGCAGGCAGGCAAGACTCCTTGGATATATTTGGGCTTTGAGGGTTTTGAGTCTAAGCCTGTGCAGACCAAATGGGGTAACTACATGCCATTTAAATTCTACCACTGAAATAAAGTAAGACTATCAATGAATAAATGGGATTAATCTATCTAAATACCCCTGAGGATCTGAGTCCAAATCTGGACCTGTGTGTGTGTGTCTAAGCTCTGATTCATCTCATCTACCTTCAAGCACTTAAAAGAAACACCAGAGTTAGGAGCTGGGTCAGTCTGGGATTTTCCTGTCCTCAACAAACAGAGTTGGAATAAATTACCCCAGCCTGTGAGCTCTGCTGGGAGCCTCAGCAGGACTGGTCCATCCCAGTGTGCTGTGGCTCAGCAGAGCAGCACAGACTGTCTGTCCCCAGGTGGCCCCAAGATGCTGACCCCTGTCACAACATGAGATGGGTTAAATGAGCTTTAATACCAAGTGTTGTATAGAAGAGGATTTCAGTTCTGCTCTCGTCCAAGCCAGGGAAAGTCTGCCCCAGATCAGCCTTGGCATCAGCAGTCTGACTGCTGAAATGGAAAGAAATTACCTTGGGTACATCCAAGCTGCAGTTTCTGCTTTGCAATATTTACAGGGATTTCTTTCCCCTTCGCTGGAACAGCCCCCAGACCTCACAGTCTTATTTTGGCAAAGCTCCCACTGAAATGAATCACGACTTTTCCTGAGTTACTGCTCCAGGACTGAGCAATAAATTATTAAAAGTGAATGATATGTAAGAACTTCTGTCAGTTTTCAAAACAGCTCAGCAAAGGTAGACAAAAATCCTTCTTTGAAACTAGTGGAAGGCATGTGGCTGAACTCCCAGTCTGCTTTGAAATCCAAGCCCTGGCTTTTTAGTGAAAGACAGTGCCTTTTAAACCTCATATTTTAATCATCATACTTCTGTACAACGCCGAACTCTCGCCTTGTTTCTTTGCTTCAAATACCACCTCCACCATTACTGGCTTTACAGCGTAAGGGAGCACCCCTTGCATCACAAGGTGATGCTCTCCTCCTGGGAAAGCTGTAGGCTCCTTCCTTTTTGCAAAATAATCTACTGTCTGAACAGGCAAACGTGCCTTCCCGGAACGAGCTGTCGATATCCCTTCTTGTTCTGACACAGCACCTTCAGGGGACTCTGACTGAACATCAAACAGTGCTTTAGGCACTGCGTTTGTGTTAGTAAAATTAGCCACAGGTACAGCAACATCTGCAGCTCAATGGGTCGTTCACTCTTCCCAGGGTGTGGGGGTTTGGTCTGTGCCATCAGCTCAGCCAGGTTGAACTGGAAGCAGTGCGTGTCAGACTGGGGCTGGCAGAACCCCAGTGCCTGGATGGGGAGACTGAGCTCTGGGGTATGTGACCTGCAGGAAACCTGCAAAAATAACACCCCAGACCCTCGATCCTCAGCCTTTTGCCACGCCCACAGAGAG
Organism: Podargus strigoides; assembly: GCA_028020825.1. Classification (NCBI taxonomy): domain Eukaryota; kingdom Metazoa; phylum Chordata; class Aves; order Caprimulgiformes; family Podargidae; genus Podargus; species Podargus strigoides. The sequence goes on from CM051631.1 coordinate 3,852,506, forward strand.
ACCAGCTACTCCTCTTTACTTAATTCAGCAACACCACATAAAAATACCTTCTTATCAGGGATTCCTAGGCTTTAATTTCAGTGGGATGCTTTTATAATTATTCCTAACTGGCTTTGCCTAGGATGTCTGAGTGCAGATTAATTCAGTATACAGAGCAATTATTTTCTTTCTGTAGGATATAACAGTTTGGCTGCTGGTCTCTTGTCTTTTTAAGCTCAGATTGGTGAAATGCAGATCTTTCCTTCAGTGTATCAATTGTTATTGAAAGGTGGCTTCTGTCAAAGCTGAAAACACAGCCATGCAAGCACAGAATACAAACTGTGAAGTGATGTGGAAGGAAAAGATTAATTTCTTCCCCATGATTTTGCAAAGCCGTTACCTGGTTTTGAATGACATTTCCAATTCTACACTGGGAACTGCTAAAGCATTTACATAAGAATGCAAAAATGCACACATTATCACTGCAGGAAGCACTTAAATTTTAAAGATAATTATATAGTATGGAAACGATTTCAAAGGACTCAAACAAAATAACAACTAATTCTAGAGAGTCACCCTTTAAGATGATTATTACTCTGCACTACTGCTGATCCCTCACTAAAAAAATCCTTCTCCTTACAATTATATGCACATTATCAATTCCCACTTTGTTCTTCCACCATCAAGCTCCTACAGCTGCTGCTGACAAATCTGCATTCTCTGAGAGCTAAACCAGACAGCCCAAACAGTCACGCTGGGAATGGAGGTAAAACACACTGATGCCATACTCTGATGCAGTCCTCCCTCCACCTTTGCCTTGCTGGGTCCTCTTCTGTGAGTTTCAACACCTCTGCTCAAGCTGAACGTAGGGAAGGGGATACAGCAGGGGATAACAACAAGTCCTGCGTCGGAGGAGAGCACTGATGCCTGTCCTGCAAACCCACATCTAGGTGCAGGCAGAGGAACACAGGGAAGATTCCTCTGAGGGACTTGGGATATCACTGCTGTGTAATGAAGGGCAGAATAAAGCATCCTAGGCTGGAGGCACAGTTATACACACAATCTCCAGTGCTGCATTTCACGTGAGAAACCCTCTCTGTCATCTGCCAGCGCTGCTGGGTATGCAGTGAGAGGAGCAGCCGGTACACAGGGATGCTTCTCCTCATCTGTGCAAGCTAACAGAAAGCAGTAAAGAGTTGTTTGGTCAGTGGGTTTCCAGACAAAAAAAAAAAATCACATTTGATCTGAGGAAACGTGGTATGGGAAGGGAGAAGCACCCATGTGGGGATGAAAACTTTCTGCCACACCAGCCTCTCTCCACCTTCTGGTTCCATTCCCTGCTGTTGCTCTCGTTCCTGTCTCCTGTCCCACTGCTGCTGTTCCCCTCTCTTATCTTCTCCAGAAGTGTCCCAGGGGAAAAAAAAAAGAAAATAAGAAAATAAATCCCACCTAGTTCTTTTGCTCAAGGCTAACTCAGTTGGGGAAAAACTTATCTGCCAAGCCCTAATATGTTTTTATTGGATATCTGCAAAGAGAGATTTATAGAAGCTCATGCCAAAGTCAAACACAGGCATTTTTATTTTTTTCTGTTTCCCAGCCCCCCCCCACTCCCAGCAAGGGCAAAAGTACATCCTGAACTCACAGCAAATGAAAATTTCTTGTCTCAGATATTATGGAGACATAAGAAAGTCCTATCCCAAGGCTGCATATAAATGGACAAAAAAAATAAAAAAGTGTTTTCCAAGTCTGGTGCTTGGAAATAATTGCAGTGATAGAGCTGAAACTTCCCCACAAACTTCAACCTGAAATGGAAAACTGAGAGATTTTAAATCTTAAATGCTGACAAAGTACAGAGCAGCTGAAAATAGTACCTGGTAATGAGACATGCAGCCAGATTACTAATAGGTGTTGCTACCTGGGCTGCTGCTGGTCTTTCACACGACTGTCTCGCACGAACCAAAGCATCAAAGGTCTGAACGAACCAGAGATGTTTGATTGGCAATGGGGCTCCTGTGGAAATTTAATTAGGTTTGGACTAGAAAACATTTCAGACAGCTTTGGCATGAATTCCCATCTATTAAATAACACTTTGCATGAGCAGAATGCCACCAGCTTTTGCAGGACATCTTACAGGTCCATGTGAAGCTTTATGGGGTAACTGTGAGCAGGTCAGCACAGGGCAACATGCATTCACAACAGTCACCTAAATCACCCAGGGCTACAGGGTTTCTCTTTCACAATCAGCTTGGCTAGCCTAACTATTGCACTCCAGAGACTGTTTCTGCTAGCAGGAGATGTGATAATGAAGCCTCCTATTCTTCAGTCATAGATGGCGTGTATGAAGTCCTGTTTCCCTAAACACAGCGGGGCTCAAGCACAGAATCACACAGAATCACAGAATAGCCTTGGTTGGAAGAGACCTCTAAGATCATCAAGTTCAACCATTAAATGTACCATCCAGATTGTGCACTGAAAAACATAAGCAAAACAATACAAATGAGTCACCTCAAACAAAGCACAGGAGGAGCTTCACTAGCCCCAAAGGCAGCAGTCCCTCAGGGAGGAATCATCTTCCCTTCAGGTTGTCCCCATGGCTCCAGTCCTGTTCCAAGAGGTGCCCTGTCACCTCTTCTCTCCAGGTACCTGATTCTTCTGCCCCTCTTTTTGGGGCATACAAACCATCACAAACAGCAGCCACAGACACTCCCCTGCCTGCACCCTGGGTGGGTCACTGTGGTGGGCAGCAGCACAGGCTGGGACACAGGTGTGTGGGATCACAACCATCTCTCACAATGTTCAGAGATGAGAGGAGATGGGAGTTGCCAGCCCATGACATCACTTTTAAAAGCAAGCTTGCCAAACTCACTCTAAAATGAATTATAAAAGTCTAGCTTAAACCAACCAGCTGCCTACCCAACCTCCAGACTGCACTGACCTGTCTAGACGGAGAGGTAATTATACAGACAACAAGACGCTGTGTCTTTGCAGCAGAGCCCATCTTTCATGTATGGTTGTCACTGAAGCCTTATCATTACTGAAAAAGACAAAAGAAGCGTGCCAAGTGATGGTCTAGATGTCATCTTCTGATGTGGACACAACCTCATCTGACCTTTCAAATCAGCCAGTGCTGTTTGGGGTCAGGGCAGTGCAACCGCCTAACTCAAGTGTGACACTGCCCAGCGTGGCCTGGGACAAGGCTCTTTGTAAGTGCCTCATTTCTCAGGATCACACTTTCAGGAGCTGCACACACTAAAATGAGCAAAGCAGTATGTGCAATTTCCCATTTTGTAAAACAGCAGTGATTACAACTGTGAGAAGTAATTAATGTTTGCACTCCGTTGTGAAAATGAACACTGCTCAATAATATATGAGTGTAATCACATTTACATAGTTGAAGTGTGCTTAGGAAAAAAAAATCTTTTAAGAGATTCACCTTTCCTGCTCCCAGGAGCTGCAGTCAGAAGTGATACCAGACAAGAATGCAAAGGGCTGAATTATTTCTGCAGACAGAGAAATGATTTATGTATTTTTAAATAAGTCATGTGAGTTATATCAGAAAAGCTTATAACCTAACCATCAAATGATGTATAGGGTGGCTCACCATCAGGGTTTCAATATGGTACCTCTAAAATACAACTATATATGGCTCAGTGGTTTACTAATAATCCACTTTTACAACACAGGCACACAGACAGAGATGCAAAGCACAACAGGTCTAATCACACACACCACCCCCAGCCCTTAAATTCTCACTGCTAAAAAAAAAAAAGCACTTACACTGAGTTGTTTATATTATCCCTTCATAAGTTTTAATCCCTTAATGGGCTACCTTCTACCTCAGCAGATAAATAAATCAGCCTTTCATCACCAGAGACCTCTATATATTGTTGTTGTTCATTTAGTTCTCTGGATGTGCTGGGCATATCCCAGATACACAAGAAGCACCCACCTGCCCTAAGAAACTCCGTGTCAAAGAATGGAGATGAAAAATAGTCATTAGAGGCAGCAGGAAAGATGGGGTCTCAGAGACAGGCAGCAATGTAACGTTCAAAAATTTAAAAAAACTTAGAACTGAGGTGCATTTTAGTTCCAGTAGCAACTTCAGCACTCAGGGTTAACTCGTGGAAGTGCTGCCATGCTTTAGGAACCTCTCCGTTTATCAGAGGCTTGGCTCCCTGTGTTCCCTCCTTGCTTTTGGAAGCAGGACTTGTCTGCCAGCAGCACCTCCTGTGCTCGGATGATATTCCCACATGAGCTATTTTACAAAGACAGAAATGCAAACCAAGTTCTTACATGTTTTGACCAAGGCTCAAGAGGAGTTTACCTCCCAGTGTGGATTAAAACCCCTGAACACTTCTTCCACCACTATTGTTTTCGGTACAGACTTTTCTTCTCTCTCCCGATTTCACCAAGCCCTCCTGCACACTGAGGCCAAGATAAGTTCAGAGTCTCTTGATTTACAGAATCACAGAATAGTCTTGGTTAGAAGATACCTCTAAGATCATCCAGTCCAACCATTAACCCAGCACTGCCCAGTCACCACTACCCCATGTCCCTCAGCACCTCATCTACACGGCTCTGAAATCCCTCCAGGGATGGGGACTCCCCCACTGCCCTGGGCAGTCTGGGCCAGTGCCTGACAGCCCTTTCAGGGAAGAAATTGTTCCCAATATCCAATCTATGCCCTGGGGAGCACCACTTATGACTGGCCTCCAATTGGATTTAACTCCAGTCACCACAACTCTTACAAAGCCCTGAAATAACCCCAGTCCTTGTGGTCTCCTTACTATCTCCTGCTACATAGCTAAACCTGTCTTTTATCTTTTTCCATAAACTTTTTTACCCTCAGAAGATGTATGCAGGATTTCCCTAGGACTAGCAGAAGAGCATCCAGTCTCAAGTTCACATAAGGGGTATGGCCACAACTCTCTTTTACGAAGTTAAAAGGTACAGGAGGGTCCAAAACTCCTGCTTGCAGAAAAGGAACACTCTTCCTAGCCAAGAGGGACTCCCTCTCTATTTAGACTTACATGATGTTGCTGTTTACCTCTGTATCATACATTTACTACTGAAGCAGCTGCATCGTCCTCCGAGTTCTTAGAAAAGGTACACACCAAAGGATGCAGGGGCATCTTCAGACTGACTGTTCTGCAACTTTATTATTGTTTTCTGGAGCAAGTTTCCTGCAACAACACCCTGCTGTCCTCTACTTCCACTGCCCATCTGCAGAGGCCAAGAGGGCAGTGAACTTTGGGGCTTACTTTTATCTGATAAAGCTTTTTTCACCCTGAGGCTGCCAGCACAGGACTAAGCTCTTGGCAATGACAAATGATTGGCACCAGTGCCTGGCTGTTATTAAAAGAAAGCTGGGCTACACCAGCAGCAAGGTGCTACCATGGTTTTTACAATTAATTAGGCACTGTGCACTATGAAGCTTCTCCATCTCCTGCCAAAATGAGTCCATGGTGGTGTTGGAGAGGAATTTGGTGGGAGGATCTGTTGGTGATCACTATATACAGTAAAATATGGTTAATGTGCACCGACAACTGCTCACTGCACCAGTTACAGTATGTAGCTACAAGTAAGTCAAGTGCTTTATTTGTGTAATTACAAGGAACTGATCCCTGGGGGTCATACAAATAATTCACTATATGAGCTAAAAATGGGCTTTCTGAGAATATTTAAACTAGTATAATCTGATAGGATGCAGAGTTCTGGAAAATAAATGCCAAAGGGGATGAGAACACAGCTAAAGCTAATTTATTTTTTAAATCAAGTGAATATTCACATTTTTTTCCTCCCCTGTATTTGCTCAGCTTTAATGAATAGCTTCTTTGCTTTTTCATTGCTGTCTCTTCCATCCTGGGCAATATACCCCAAGTTGGAGAGTTTTATCCAAGGCCCAGTGCAACTGCCAGGGAGTGAAACGCAGCTAAAATAAAGCTTCTAAAAAAATAACCTCTGTTATTAAATTAATCACCTTGTGTCAAATGGCAGAGTGACAAGAGAGAAAATTTACCTGGGTAATAACTCAGCAATAAAGGTATATACAGAGGAGGAGGAAATTGGGTTGTTGCAGACACAGCAATAACATCATGAAGCAAAATCCAATATTGGAAGAGATAAAAGTTTTCCGTCCCAATATTCCTCAGTGACAAGTATGAAAGGGTATGCATAAGAACAAGGGAAAAAAGATGAAAGATAGCATCAGTAAAGAACGCCTTTGGAAAGTGAGCTAACAGTTAATTAATCCCTCAAAAGCAAGAAGATCAGAGCACTGGGGAACTTGCACAGATACCGATCTCGCTAACATACGCTTTGGGTCCTCCCTGTTTAGTTTTGCTAAACGCTCTACAAAGGTGGTTCAGAGAGATCCCAACTGAAGGGCTGCCTCTTCCCCTGGGAGAAACCTGCTGAGCTCGGCCCCTTTCCACCCACCTGGGAAAACAATGGGTAAATGGGGGCAAGCAGGGTATTATGGTGGTGATGGTGGTGACAAAGCAAGCCAGAAACGAAATGTGTGGAGCAGTGACATGTTTTCTAACAGCAGTGACAGATTTTAATAAGCAAGCTATTCTTAAGTTTAGATTTGAGGGGTATATAATTAGGCAAGGTGGGCGTTGAGTGATAAAACCCACAAGAAATACACAAATTAGAAGCACTGATTTTTTGAAACCATGGCCTGTTTCATACTAAATGGCATGACCTATTTTTTATTGTATTTTTATGTTTGAAAAATAAAAGGAAACATTTTCTTTTTCATCTCTTCTTCAACATTGGAAAGATTTATTGGGGACAAATGACACTGCTTTTTCCAAATCTCCTCTTTCAAAACTGAAGAACCTCTATTTGTGGTTTGATTTCTTTTATTGTTAACTGGAGTTAACAGGAGTTAGAGGTGAGATTGATGTTGTCTTCTCCAGGTTTTCTGGTGATCACTTTCACAAACTTAGCTACAAACTCAGCCAAATATTACCCTGTTTTCGACTTGAATAAGAACAGGGAAAGCCAGAAAAACTGAATGACTGCTGATCAAAAGCAAGAATTTGCAGTGAATTTCAAGAATATCCTTTTGAAGGGAATATGGCTGCTGAAAAAAAAAAAGAGGCTTTTTGATCTGCTCTGAATTTTCAGGTGTTTGCACACACAGCAAGATCTTTCTATGGGCTATAAATGAGAAATACCTAGGACAACTTCTTATGCAGATTGTAAAAGTTCATTCTCCTTACCATTGTCACCACTGGGCTGAACATGGAATCAATAGAGCAGTTGTACAAAACACATACTTCTATCTATCTCCGTAATTTAATCAATTCCTTTTAAAATAAGCTAGATTATCTTCGTTAAATTTATAATGTGAAGTACTTCGGTGTGCAGGACAGTGCCTTGTTCTAGTATCTTCCCAGTCTTTCACATAGACCACTAACTTCCACTGGCCACTAATTCGTGAACTGCCTTTATTAGAGTAAGTTATCATCTTTTAATCGTATGAGTGTTATGTAATGACACATCTTTATCTGTAGTGCTCGCTGTGAGCAAAAGCACAGCATTATTATTTCCCCAGAAATCAGTCCATCTACTGAGGATGACCAAAGATAGTTGTTATTATTGAAAACGCTATCAAATATAGATCTTGGGAAACATAATTTGTTCAAATCTCTTGTCATAAAAGCACCGACCAACCTTATCCAAGTTTTGCTCTATCCAATCCATTGCACCTATTCAGCATGTGGCTTTCCACCTGCTGTGCCATCCCCAGCTGGGGAGCAGCACACAAAGCCTGAGCTGCAATGAGAACCATAAACCCCTTCACAGGTTTCTCTGAAGCCCAAGTGCTCCTCAAACTATTATTCACTTATTTTTGCAATGCCTCTATCAAATCATACGATATCATTAGAGCCAGTATAAACCAATTCAGTCCCATGGGAAACACCAGGACTACAAAATCTGTTTTTATTTATTTCAGATCAACACAAAATAATCAAAACCTTGGATCTTTTCAGAAAACAAAATATCAGAAATCAACTCTTGATATTCTTGAAATGCTTCATTTAGGCTATCATACAACAAGAAAACTGAAACTGGAATGTGGAAATGTTTTTAGCCATAATGCAATATTTTCATAATCTTTCCTCATGAATTTGAGAAAACCAAATGTCCATCTTTTCTGAATCCAGTCACCTCTCTCCCAGGCTTTCTCTCCTGAACCCTATTTTCCTGAAGTCTCTGATTATCCTTATGGATGAACAACCTTTATACAGCACCTTATCCAGAGGATCCCTGATCCTGGTTCCCCAAATATCTTCCTAAAGGTGCCATCCATTTGAATTCATAACAGCAGTGATTAATAAGAATAAGAATATAAAACCACCAGCAACAAGAGCTTAGTGGGGATGCTATATTTTTAAATGAAAGCTGATTAGTCTCAGCTGTTCCTTCCAGGCTGACAGGGAACTGCAATAATTCTTGATTTTGTCTGCTTTACTGCTTGGCCTTTTGTAGGGAAGAAAAAAATCCCTTTTAGTTTTATGACAGGGAAGGCAAAGTATCAGTGTTTTCAGTGACCCCAAAGCTATGATGAACTCAAGAACAGGCAACTTTGCCAACAGCCTGCACAAAATTTTCCTTTTTGTTTCACTGCCTTTCTACTTAACGTGCAATTGCACCTGTGGAGAACCTGAGAAACCCCCTCCTCCCTCTGCCTGGCTGATTTACAGCCCCAGCATTGCCAGGATTGATTTTAGTGACACACACCCCCCAAAAAAACCCCAGCCAAACAACCCCTGCCAGCCTGCCAGCTCCCACGTGGGGGATTGCTCCCAGTGCTGCATCCTGGCTTTGCCATCTTCCAGTGCGTCCTCTGCCCTGGTGTGGGATGAAACCCAATGCTGCTCCCAGAATTTCCAGCCCAGAAGGAGCATGAGGTGGGGTTGGAAACCTGATTGCTAAAGGAATTCCTTTCACTGGCAGTAAGGGATACTGCTCTGTTGCACTGAAGACAGCATCAGCTTTTCAAATATTTCAAGGACTTTGCAGAGAAAATATTGTTGTAGGTCAGAAAAACTATATTGTGGGGGAAAGACCCTTTTAACCCAGTGTGGGATTGCTACTGTGTGCAGCTCACACTGCTGCCATATTCAGACAAGCTTAGTGACCTTCACAGCTACGCCTGTGAGATGCTGCACACTGACGGGATGATGCTGTAAGTAAAAGCCAGGAGCAGTAGGAAATGGACTGCTAAGTGTCTCATTAAGTTCCATTAAAGGGTCTAACCACCATCTTTGGATTGACTGTCAGATGGAAAACATCTGCTTTATTTAATGATTTCTACTGATGCTATTCAGATCCCAGCAAGTTTGAAATGTTGCCCCTTATGCACTTAGAGCACATTTCCTAATTAAGAGTGGAACGGTTCTTTTTATAGTAAAGTGGGACATTTGCAGTAACTACTGTAACTCAATTGTAAGGAAGATTTTCAGGGCTTGATTAACTTTTTCATTGCACAAATCAATCTTGGTAAGAAAATCAAAACCTTAACTCATGGAGTGGTTTCCCAGTCCTGGGTATGCCTTCTCTTTGTCCCACCCACAGTACACCTCCAGGAGGTTGCAAGATGTGTCCAGAGGTTCAGTGTACAGAAATGAAGTCACTTCTGATTATTATCAGGGGTAAAAAAGACAGATTCTTGGAATTTTTTATAAAGAGACTGACCTGGAAGAGCAAATGTATTATGTGATAAGGAAGGGACTGTTTCCCACAGGAAAACATGTCCAGGGAGGTTGTAACTTCGCCTTTATCACTTCCCGACATAAAAAGAAAATGCTTTTACCAGCTAATGGCTCAGAAAAGTGCATGACTGGTTACTGTAACCACAACAACGTATTCAGAAGCAGCGAGACAGAAAATGAAATGCCCGATAAGCATATGTTGTTTTTAATAAAGAATGATTTAGTGCTGCGTGGACCGCACCATCTCCAAGGTTGCTCTGTGAAAGTAGAACATGGGGGAGGGACTCAGCACCCTTAGGTTGCCTCACTGTGTCCCATCCATCACCAACTGCAGCATCATCTCAGGCTTCTCCCCCCTGGGCATCCTATCCCATACTGCAAACCAGGGCTGGCATCTTCCTTTCTCTGCCTTCCGTATGGAGACCGTTCAGCCTCCCCCAGGCCCAGCACAAGGCCATACCAAATTCAGTGCTTAATGTACTCTCTGTGTATTTAGGACTAAGATCATTTGGTCAGAACTGAGATTTGGAAAGATGATTTTGTTCTGGCCTCGTATTAACTGTTCATTTATTACAGCGTAAGATCAGCCGCGTGTTATCAATATTCAGAGGTCTGAATGCACCAAGCGCAGATGTACCGCAGACTGACAGTCATTTATTTTGGAGAATGGCTGAGATGAGATTGGAGGAGAAGTGCTACCATCCAGGTGGCTCTCTGAGTACAAGTACAATGAATCAGCCATCAGCATTTTAAAATCCTTCCTGTGAAATGCTGGAAAAGGGAGGGGAGTTGGCCCTCACCCCGCCTGCTGCTCCCCCTGCTCCTGGGAGCCAGACAGCAACGTGTCCACGAGACAGACTTCAAGAGCTCTTTGCCTTTCAGGAGGGTCATCCTAAGCAGGGCCTTAAAATACCTTGTTTACAGGCTGCAGCTAAAAGAAGCAAAATCACCCTTCTTCCTACAGCAAAACCTTGGCAGACCCTGCTCATTGCACTCTGCCTGTGACACCACAGAGAGATTAAATCAGCAGGCAGCCCTGGTCACCCTCAGGTTGTGTGATCATAATATAAGACCTTCCTCCAGCTACATTTCATTCTTCTGCCTTGAACAGGTGGGTGAGGTTGCCATTAGGTGCAAACCATACGCAGGGAGCAGTGTCTAGTGTCAAAACCAGATCTCATGGCAAGCGAGACCTCGAATAGACCTGAGTCAACACCACCACTCCAGTAACCACTGAGCCATGAAGATGTTGTTTGTTCTGGTTCAAGTAACAACAACCTCCTCACTTTCTTCCCTGCAACAGAAATGCCATTTGTTCCTTCCAGGGAATGGTTATAAGACATGTGAAGCTCAGGTAAAAGTTAGCATGGGAATGGGGGTCCTGCTCTAGAGTGACCATTGCTATGGAGCAAATGGGCCAAACAAACAGCAGAACACAAACAGCATCAAACAAGAACGAGACAGAATTTACAGAGATAAAACATGTTGCCTCATTTAAACGAGCAAATCACCATTATTAAATTACCACCTTCTTCACTAGCGCTGAGATGATTTAACCTCCACCAAAACACGCACTGCTAATGTAAGAAGAATGATATAGGTCTGGGTTTCTCTGAGCACTCACTTCCAGCTGAGAAACGCTAATGCAATGTTTTGCTTAACCCCTCTACTTGAACCCCACTTTTGCGAATCACAGAATCACAGAGTGGTTTGGGTTGGAAGGGACCTCAAAGCTCATCTCATTCCAACCCCCCTGCCATGGCAGGGACACCTCCCACCAGCCCAGGTTGCTCAAGGCTCCATCCAACCTGGCCTTGAACGGTGCCAGGGATGGACCATCCACAACTCCCTTGGGCAACCTGTTCCAGTGCCTCACCACCCTCAGGGTAAAGAACTTCTTCCTTTAGAAGACACAAAAGCAACTGCTGCTTTCACAAAACCAAGTCTCTGATAAGATGTTGCAGGTTCCACACCATAAAGGCAGAGCTTGGACAACTCACGTCCTGGGCAATGGTGACTCAGAAAATCCATCTCTGGGTACAAAAAGCACAGATTCAGGTAAACTCATCAGTTGATATGGAAATGTAATTCTAGTAGGAAGATGAAAATTATTTTAAAGTCTCATAAAAACAATCAGATAGAACAAAAAGCCCTTAAAAATTTATATTGAACCTTTGTCTTCCTTGATTTAAAGTCTAGACTACAGCTCAACAGGTCAGACCATAAGTCAGACAGTAGCACTCTATAGCAGCACTGTAGAAACAAGCTGCTGAATCATCATTTGTGTGGTCATGCCAAGGACCAGAGGGATGTCACCTGTGCTGGCAAGCAGCACAGACCTGCAGAGGTTGCAGAGCCTTTCTGGAACCGATGGTGGTGGTTAGGACGTGCTCATGTGTCCAACTGCTCTTAATCAGACAAGCCCTGGGACTTGTCCACTTTTGCCTACTTACATCATCTCTTCCCCTTGGTGGGACCAGAAGGTCTGGGTGTACAGAGCTCTGGAAATCAGGCTGCAGACTTGGAGACACAGTACCTGCCTTCGCTGCAAGTTTTAGCCAAGGAGAACCCAGCCTTGGGTGGCCTGGGGCACTGCAAGCTGACGGCACCATCACTGCACCCGGGCTGCCCCTTCCCTCTGGATAAAAAATAATAGCAATTTTCCTGAAGGTTTCAAAACTTTTTTATCACAGGCTAAAAATCCCGAGACATAAATTACTGAAGAAGTTCAGCTCCTTGGCTATCATGGACTAACCCTTTGCAAAAGAGTTATAAATGGATCCTTACCACCAAGTGTGACTTGGTTCACCCACAGCACCAAGAAGGCGGCTTGATTCCATACCTAATGTAGGTTGGAGGAAACAGTCTCTGTGCTAATCCTCTACTCTCATATTTCACACTCTTGACAATTTTAAATGTTTTCCACTCACGCTGATACTTTACTCCTTGGTGTCAAGCTCCGTGTAAAAATTTCAACGTGTACCTTCAAATCAACTTTGAGTTGGGGAAAATCTGAAAAGTGTGCATTTCCCCACATAAAACCACCCCCGAAATAACTGTCAGTACTTCTACAGCCAAAGCGAGGTGGGGAAATTTAGGGAACACCTTTGTTTAGCTTGGTAAGAAAAAAAAATGAAGCAGGGTGAACTATACAGAAAATCATCTGCCCTCAGTGTGCTCCAAGATAGCTGCTAGGATCTCAGCAGCCCCTGGTGTTTCATACCTCAGCTGTTCCCAGAGTGCTCAGCCACCCTGCTAGGAGATTTCTAGCAAAAAGAGGCTATTAAAGAGTAATTTGTGCCTTTCAGGGGTCCCAAGACTGATGGTGAGAGCTGTCCTCAGCCCGCTGGGAGGACTGTGCATGTGGGGAGGGCACATGATACCCCTGTGCACGGACAGAGCAGCAGCCACCTAGTCAGTGCCACTTGCTGCTCAACGTGAGCCCTTCCCAGTCACTCTTGTTCAACCTCTGGTTCCACGCTCAGAAACACGAGCGCTGCTTCACAAGGGGAGGATTACATGATTTTGCAAATCAATAAGCAACGAGGACCCTTGTTGCAGGGCTGTGCTTTGACTCGGGGGCAGGACCCCCAGCCCTCCCCACCAGCACCCTGGGCTGATGCTGCCCCTGGAACCCACGATGCAGCGGCAGGTCTGTGAGAGAGCAGAGGATGAGTGAGTAACAAAACCCCACGGAGAGTTCAAACACTCCTCCTTTGGCTCTCCCATAGAGCTGCAAAGAATTTTGCAAATGTCTCTCTTCAGCAATTCTAACCCCAAATCCTAGTGGTGTTGCATTGGAGAGGAGAACTCTCTCAATCAAAATGAGCAACTCATTTTCAGGTAAACAAACGAATTCGTTACCAAAAAGTCAGATAAAGGATTTGCAAGGTTTTTTTTTTTTTTTTTTTGTGGAAAAATGCAATGCAATGGTCTTACTGCCACAGACTGCTATAAAAAATGGTTTAAAATTTCCTATGAAAATTGCATTGCAGACCAGAGGGAAAAACATACACATGTGCACAGGGAGAAAATACACATGTTCTAGAGAAAATTTATTTCCTCTGAGGGAGATTATTGAATGTTTTAAACCCATGAAGAGAGAAGACAGGAAACATGGTCCTATTTAATCCTCATTACTAATGTCCACATTCGCCCGGCTCACCCACGTATGACTCTGTGTGTCAAAGGGTCACACTCCCACTGCATACACTTTCCCCAACACTAATTCATCCTCTCCCAACACTTCTTTTTTTTTTCTCCCTGAGTAATTTCCTATATGAAAAAAAAAAAAATTAATACTTTGCCCAGCCATACTTACTCAAGAATAATCCAATCTCGGATGTGATGGATGGCTGTCTCATCTGTAATATACTTGCCCTATGTCATATTTTATATTATTCTGCTTGCTTTCTTTCCCTATTTCTGCTGCTTTATTAATTCCTTCTCTCTCTCCCCTCTCACAGACTGGCTTTCCCCTCTGGTAATTCTCTGCACAGTTTCCATCTGTATTTTTATCAGTGGATTTTTCCACGGCTCCTTTTTTTTGGCCCCTTGAAGAAAATAACAAACCTAATAATGCCCAAGCCCCAGTCAGACTTCCAGACTTTGAAAGCTCATATACCTTTGCTAGAAAGCAGCATACTTTTTTTGCCCATTTACACTTATTATTTTGAACAAGCTAACTTTTGAATAAAAATGATGGTGCTTAAACAGTACAGTTTCTTTTTCACAGAGATGATCACATTCCTAAGCAGTTCATCCAATGGCTTTGCAAAGGCAATTCAGGCACATCCCTTTACCTGGGAGAAACAGACTGGTATTTCCCAGAGGCAAACACACTCTGATGCTAATTTAAACAGAGCTCATGAACCTGTGTGCTCTGTTCTGAATGGCTAAGGGTCATTAGGGCTTGCACCACACGGGCTTCCTAGCACTGGTAATTTTAAATTACCCAAAATATATACAATTTGAGTTGAATATGTATGCCTGCCACTGCTACTCCAAACTGACAAATTACTTTCTTTGTAATAAATGCCTATTTTGAGCAGAGTGTTTGGAAAAGAAAAGCCCTGCCAAGCCAGGGTGTCCTCTGAAGCAAGTGGGAGAAGAAACAGGTTTTCAAACCTCTCCTTTTGTTCCCAAATGTGAAATGGATTTTATTTTGATAGTCACACACTTGCAGTTGGCTCCAGCAAGCTTTCAACCAGGGCTGCACTCATTCTGGGAACAGGAGGGAGGGGGTGATGGGAAGGAAATCTGCCCTCTCTGCCAGCAGAGAGGGATGTAACAAATCCTGGGTGGAAAGAAAAAAAAAGGAGAAATGTAATAAATAAAATATTGAGAAAAGTGGATGTGAAAAGAGGGGAAGTGACAGGAAGAAAGGGAAAGAGAAGTCAGTTGTGGTAAAAATGAACACACTGTTTATAAGAGGAGAAGAGTGAGCCACTGAAGTTAGGGAAAACCCAGTGCAGTCCTGGTACCGACCTGGCAGAGCAAAGAGCCTGTGCTTGGGAGGTGGTAACTCACCCTTTGCTCCCCCTTGCAAGGTGAGGACCATGCCAGAGAGGGGGTTTGGGTATTACTAACAGCCACACCAGCTTTCTGCCCTGCTGCTAAGGGTACAGGGTGATGCAGGGCAGCGTGTACCCACACATCCATCTCTCACCCATGGAAGCTGGTAGGCAAAAGCCAGGAGGAGCCTCTGTGATCTGAAAACCTGCCTGGAGTCCCACTGAAGCCAGTGTCCTGTCCTGTGGGCAAGAGGAGAGCCCAGCTCACCTTTAATGTCACTGGTGCAGGATTTTAGCTTCCCTTCCCAGTCTTAACAAGCCCTTAGAGAACTTCACACACACACAGAGTCTCTTCTTTAAACTGGCTTTAGGCTTTCTGCCGAGTTAATGAGAAACAATTTCTGAGCTACTCATCTAGAAAAGTGCCCTTCTTCAAAGCCCTTTCCAGGTGCCATGTGCAAACAGTAGCAGATCCAGGTTCCCTCGTTAGATCTCACTTGTCTGCATCCCAGGGCTGCTCTTGGGAGCTGTTTCAAAGGCTGAAGTGTCAGCATCAGAAAGAAGAGAGGTGTGTGGGTGTGAAGTTACTAAATGCAAAACTGTCACTCTCCTTTCATTTACAACCCTGAATATGCATATGCATGCAAAAAATGTAGGGCTTATATTAAAGTTTTACTCTTGGAGCAGAAAATATCAAGGAAGAAGAGACTGAAAGATAAGATGAGGCTGTGCAGGTTAGAATTGTCTCTCAACTAATCTTTCCTTTTTCATCAATAACGATTTTTGTTGATAAACCCTGCCCTGCCTTGAATGAGGCTGTCTTTTATCATCTCAGGGAAGGGCACTGTTAGCAGACAGATGTGTTTGTGTCACTAACTGGTCAATGTCAGGAATGAACAGCAGATAGATTCTTTAGTCTCTTACCCAGGTAAAAGCTGTGCAGAGAATTACTAATGCCCAACCCAGAAGAGCATTAGCTTAAAAAGCACCTGAGGGTAAGAGTGAGGATTCTGGGGTGTTCACAGTAAAGGATCTGCCCGGGCTCTGCCTCCAGACACTCTGCTGAGCATCTAAACTTGCAGGTATTTTCCAAAGGAGGTGAGTGTTGAGCACACACAGCAAGGATGCTGGAGAGGGCAGATGATATAAAATTTCAGTTGGAGGATTTTTAGAGCAAACACGTGCCCAGCAGCACCCAAAGCCAGCGCTAAACAAATTGTGTTTGTGCACCTTGATGAATTACATCAGTGCTCCTGGGTTAGCAAAGAAACACTTGCTACAACCAGCAGACTAATGGTATTGTCCAAATCCCTGAAAGACAAAATGTACATGGGGTAAATGGCTCCATTTTTTATTCTGCAACACACTGCATTATGAAAGGATTTCTCAGACGAGATTTTTCAGTATAAAGCAATAAGCTACACGTGGGGATGAAAATTAATGAGAATATCTTTCCTTTTAACAAAGAACTACAGTACTTTGATTGATCCACTGGGTTTAAAGGAAAAGCTGAGTGTTTAAAATACACACA
Source organism: Podargus strigoides (assembly GCA_028020825.1). Classification (NCBI taxonomy): domain Eukaryota; kingdom Metazoa; phylum Chordata; class Aves; order Caprimulgiformes; family Podargidae; genus Podargus; species Podargus strigoides. The sequence goes on from CM051631.1 coordinate 3,869,257, forward strand.
CACACAAATACATGCTTTCCCAGTTTCCTGTCCTGGAAACAGAAATGCTGCAGGTCGATGCTGTCCTATTGGCTTGTAGGACCAGGGCCACAGCTCAGCAGATAAAGCCCACAAATTGACTCAGGAATGCTTTTATGACTAAAATCCTCACCTGTCTCACAACAAATCTTTGCTTATGACTGGCATTTAGCCTTTGCAGTAATGGTGTTACTAACATGTTCCTACAGTGTTTGGTTACAGACATTGCCCTCATCCTGATATTTCACCACCTTTACCCATTACAAGCAACAGAGCAGCAGAGCTCTGGCATGCCACACAGCCAAAGGAGTGAACAACTTCCAAATATATTAGCTTGCTGGATGTAGATTGCTTATTAAATACTGTTGTACAGTAGGTAACATAGCCAAGAACACTGATTTACTGCACTCCTGGCCTTTGGACAAACTCTGTATTTCAGTGAGACTTCTCCAACTCTGAGTCTTCATCCCATGAGAAACTGCAACACCGTGGCTGCACTACGGACACTGCTCTCTGTTATATCCCCAGCAGCATCCCATATACCAGGGATAACCAATAGCCCTAACAACTACAGGGCTGAGCCTTAAAAACTGGCAGTGCCACAAGCAGTGACTCGAACAGAGCCTCGTTTCCCAGGGGCCAGGTTAACCAGTTGGATTCTCTAGTGTCTAGTAAAGCATAAGTTGATGGTTCCCAACCTGAGGGCATTCCTGCTTCCCTGGTGGCTTCTCTTGGGTTTGATAGGAGTTGAGTTACGCTGCAATGTTTCTTCCCTTCTGGCCATGAAAAGGTCAGTTCTCTCTTCCTTATCTAGCTGCCTTATTTAATGAAAATTACAGGGGTGTAATATCTCTGAAAACTGCACTCAGTCTGCTATATTTTGTCAGAACTAGTAAATGGATTTTAACATTACTAGGAGTAGAGTCAGGTATATCATCAGATGACCAAGCAGGCACACAAACACAGGAAATACACTTAAGGAAAGAAGGCAACATTGTTCTGATGTACTTCTCTCTGATAAATTTTGTAAAGAACTAAATTTACATAAAATTCTCCCAAACACCTTACTTGCTTTGTAGCAGTCTGATGTTACGTTGCAGTAGCTGTACTAACTTTCAGGGGCAACAGAAATAGGAAATAAAGAAAATAAAAGACGAAAAGAGGATGTGAAAGTTTTTTAACTGGCTGTTATCTGTGCTTGAATAAAACCACAAATTTTCAGTCACCATGGTTTCTAAATCATCTACAATTTCCTTCTATACCCATTATTAAATACATGCACTCTCCAAGGCCCTACAAAATACACTTCACTCTTGTGCTGTAGTAAAAAAAAATCATAACACATCATCTGTTTGTAACAGGATTCATTACAAGGGAAATGCTGTACTCTCCAGATAGTGTCTCAAAGATCTTTCTTATGAAGCACTTCATAGGAAAATTGCCTTATTTAAGAGGAGAAAAGTACATGAACAGGTGAATCTAAATTCACATCCCACCAGGTGTCCTTGAGGTCCTATCACCAACCCCACTGATAAAATAAAAGCAATTATTTATGAAATGTAAATATCCAATGCTTTCTGCCAGTCAAATCTTCCTGGAATTATTATTCAGAATTTAGAGGAGAGTCGGTTGAAGTAATACAGAAGCTTTAATATCCAAATCAAGCAAGCACAGTTTTAAAAAGGCACAAAAATAGGTTTTCAGCTAATACCCATCCTCTTTGCACTGACAAGGTAGAGCACTGGCTGTGGGTCTCCAGTCCTCCCTCATCCCTACATGCTTGATCTCAGCCAGTCTTGGTGGCTGTGCCAGGTACACAGATGTAGGCAAAGGGCTGGAGATCTGTGATTTGCTTTCATCCACTGTAATGCACACAGACAGGGGGGGAAATCACTACAGAATAGCCAAGATCTTGGGAAAGGTTTCTCGCTCCACCCCATGGAGATAACAGCTCTACTGTGCATCGATTACTGGGCCCTAAAGAGGAATATTCTCTATTGCCAGGCTCAGATGACTGTACTTTGAACTGTCCACATGTTTGCATGTCAAAGTGTTTGCTAAGTGGGATACCAGGAGCCTGCTAAGGACAAAAGGCTCATAATATCATCCAGAAAAAGGTCAGCTCGAAGAGTAATAGGATTTTTGAGTGGTTGCTGCCATAGCCTGTGCAACGTTCTCACAGAGACTTATGAAATGAAAAGGAGATCAAGGGGTAGAGGAAAGGAGCTGGAGGAGAAGGGCATGCCTCATCTCCTTCCAAGAGCTTACAAACACAGCCCTGCAAATGAAAATATCAGCGTGAAAACCCGACCTCACTGGAGTTAGCAATGGCTTTGACACTGATGGGCCATAGCTTGGCCAGGCACTGACATTTCATCCTTCTGCACACTGCAGTCTCAGTGATTCATATTCAGAGAGTTAAAAAGCAGGAGACATGAAAGTATTACTACTGCTCTTATCCTTTCCCCAGGATGCAACCAAACAGTATAGGAAGAGTTCAGCTATTTTTAACTGATTTTTCTCTCTCCTACAAGACCTCTGTGGACTTAAGTGCATGAGAACAGGGTTGGTGCATGGACATTTGGGGCTTGCTTTGGCTCAGCACAGAGAAGATTGCCTAGCTGCAGCATTTAGCTCCCAATTTAATCTCAGATGTTTTCCCACCGCCTTTTTCAATAACCCTGAGCTGTTGAGACATCAGATTTTGATGCAAGCCAATTTCTGAGCTGTTTGCACGTTATGCATAACGTAAACCTGTACATGGCTATTTCATCAGTTTGGAGAAGAGGCCAAAGGTACTGAAGTTTTCTTCATCAGGAGCCTCTCCACCAGGACTCAGTGCGAACCTTTCATCACTACGTGTGGCCGTGCCTTTTGGTTACACCCCACCTCACCCTCCTCTGCACCTTCCTCTCTAGGAAGAGGCAGGAATTAGAGCAGCTGGCTAACACCTGTACTTGGGGGCTCCCCAGTGGCAGCCCCCCACTGCACTCCAAATGGGGGTCAGGGAGGAGGCTCTGAGAGCAGTCAAACACTTCACTAGTGGGCAGTTCACTCAGGCTTGAGAGCAGGTATGCAACACCCAAATTGATGGTGGATATCAATCATACTGAAAAATGAAATGAGCTCTTTTGAGTTGAACCACCACTTGGTACAGTGCTCTTTGTCCTGTGCTTGCTCTAATATACGGTGTCACACTATGCCATATACTGATAAAACACTTCCTAAGTGACAGAGTGACATGAATAGTGATAAACACTGATGTGACTTGTTAGGAGAGAAAGCGAGGTGTGCAAAATAAATGCTCGAAGAGGTGGATAGCAGGACTGTCTGAAATGTGCCATTTCACATGCCCCCTTCAGTGGTTCCAGTTTGCTATTTGCACATCCCAGTGCAACCCTTCCTGCACCAGCAACATGGTCTGAACAGTGCCCAGGGACACTGCTCTAATCGGGGGGCCTTCCCAGAACTGCTGGGATTAGAAAAGGGCTACAGTGACTGCTGAGTGTCTGCCCACCACTATTTCATCTGCAACCCCCTACCATTTATTACTTGACCATAAAAACAAACCATTGGTGGGACTTGGTGAGCAAGGCTATAGCCTTGGAAAGAGGTTGATGGATTCTGGATGTGGGTGTGAATGATCCCCGTGACTGTAAATCACAAAAAACTTGGCTTTTCTAAGCAGAAATATAATCCTTTACTCTCAGTATCCCAATGAACAAATACAGCTTCATCACAAGACCAGCTTTCTCATAAAAATATCTGGACAACAGGCATGGTAGCTTCTCATGTGACTGGGAGAAGCTTTCAAGGAGGTGCAGGTATTATCATGAGACTGCTGGCCTGCATGCACATAACTTGTCAAGCAGAATGCTACACCTCTAACTAGCCATAGCAAAGTGTTATTCACACCAGTCTTTCAGAGATGATGCAATTAGCCTTAGGGGCATGATTGCCTCCTTCTAAATCTTATACACCAATTTGAGCAACACACGAATATCTCTGCATCAGTAGAAAGTGTTGAGGAAGGGTTGAATGAGTCAGTAAGAACAAATAAATCATGAACTGAAATTAAATTCATGCTATGAAGTTAAAACACAGAGCTAGCTTTGTGGTGATTTCTGTTTGAAAAAGGAAAAGAAAAAGAAAAACAAGAAGTAAGCTGTCTTAAATCCTGGTTGAGCCTGAGCCAAAAGTCTTAAATTTGGAGAGACCGAGACTAGGAGAAAAACCCTGAGTTCTGGCACTTCTCAGTTTCTTTTGTTTGTTTCTTGGAAGCTTCCCTGCCCCCTTCCCAAATCGCAGCTGAAGTTTTATTCCAGGATCCAGTATACAACTACACAGAGCTCCACAACACTCCTTAAGGGTTTGGGTGTTGTCCATCTCTATTTATTCCCTATATATGAATTTATTTCCATATCTTCCATATAACAGATATGCTCCTTATCATTATATTAAGAAACTAAATAGTTGTAGCATCAGGTTGGTAGTGATGCAAAAATATTATTTTAGATTACTTTTTCCAAGGAAATAAAATTTTATCAGGCTTTCTGGACCTGAAAATTAGACAGAAATGAAATTTTCTGTAGCTTTGTGAACCTACTTCTCAGGAAGGTGGAAAGAAAATATATTTGTGCATTTTTGAAATTATTAATATAAACTCACAAAACTCTTTGCTTACAAGAGTAATTTGGGCTAATTACATATCATCTGTATTTATTGCTGTCCTATGGAATTGGGAACTTCTACCTCCAGCTTGAAGTGCTTTGATTTCGGTTTAAAAACTACATGACCTGTAAAACCTCACAAGACTCTCTACCACCCAAGCTTTAAAAATGCCAAAACAGCAGTCAAAAGACCAAACTCTTCATAATGTGTGTGACCTTGCTGCAGCTGACAGAGTGATGTGGGTGTGTGGAAGGTACAACTGGAATGGGTACAAGGCACAGGAAACTTCCAATTCTAGATTACTCAACATTTGTTTTGAGAAAAAGTAGAGATGTTTGGATTTGGCCTTACTGTAGCAAACAGCCTCCAGAGAGATCAGTCTACTGACAACTTAATTTTACCAACATTGCTTGACTCAGTAAAAAAATACAGATTGGATAATTGCTATATCAAAAAGTAAAGGCCATAACTATCACAATTACCCACATTAACTCCAATTGTTTCATAAGAGAAGCAACTGCTGTTTAGAAGACTGTCAGAGCCAGAGGGAAACAAAACAGCTGAACAACAGCAAGCCTTGTATTAAATGAGAGGGAAAAAAAACACTTGTCTTCTTTTACTGTCATTCCTGTGATAACAAAATGAAGGTCTGCGAGCGCAGAGGGTTTGCCGTTGGGTAGCAAATGAAGCTTCATTAGATGATTCACAGCCAAGCCAGGGTGACTGTACTCATCTTCTCAGTGAACAGCACAAAAGGAGGTTGGGTTCCTTTGTACAGATATTCCCAAGCCACTTGCAGACCAAGAATGCCGCCTCCTCCACTGAAAATTTCAAGATCTTCAGGGATTCACCATGGGGAAATTACTGTATGGCCTCCAAACATAGAGCCTGGGCTCTCTGATGGAGATGGGGCACAAATGTGGTTTTAGCACTACCAAATCAGTGCTGTTCAGGAAGATACATCATTGGTGCAATGGCTCTGGGCTGATGAGAAGGGAATACCCTCTGCCTGCCACTGCTGCTGGACATAACTTTGTGAAGAAAAATATTATTTATAGTTGAGTTATAAGACCTATAAGTTATTTATAATAAATGCTTGCCATTCTGGTATTGTCCCTACAAGCAGAATTAAAGGAAATATAAACTGTTAGTGCAGTGCTTGGAGAGTACAGGTGTTTTTTGGCATCTCACTGATTAGAAATGCAAATTTGGGAAACAATTAAGAAATGTGGTAGAAGTCAACAATTTGCATAAAGCTCTTTCAGGTCTTCTCTATCACAGCTGCAAAAATTTCCCCAAGAAAAAGCCTAAGGAAGGCTGTGCTGAACTCTACTGCCCATGGAGCGAGCTCCCTGTCTGTGTCTAGAACACACATTAAATCTTTGTTTCACACCAAGGCAGCTAAAGCATAAATTAAAGTCAAGATTCTCAAAAATAGGTGAGTGAAGTTGGCTTCAGTTTCATCACGCCCAATGGTGGCAACACAAACTCAGTCATCCTTGCTCATCCGTGACACCAGGCACACGCTGCCTTTCACAGAAAGGTGTCAGAAGAACGTATGCTGTACTAACTGGTGAACCTTATCCCAGCACTCCCAGTGCCATGACAGCACTGTAGAAAGAGCCTGTGGCTCATGTTCCCCCTCACCTGGAGAACCAGAGATTTTTGTATGGGTCTGCTAGAAAATGTCAAGTCCTAAAAGCAAGGGTCCAAAAGTATAGGGCATTCGAAGAGAGGGATTATTTATTATCAACACAGCACCTGGTTCTGCACCTGCTGAACTGTTTCATGGGAAGGCATTAGTCCAGCTACTGCACAGCTCAAAATGAAGCCCTGGGCATTCAGTTCCAGTGAAGGCTCCAAGCCAAGGGCTCAAGTCTCACCCACGATGCCCGACAAAGCCTCTGGGCATCCAGGACTGAAGTCTGCTGCTCTCCCTATTCCTGATGACCATTCCAGGCCTTGGGACCTGTCTCCAGGCAAGCAGGGACTTACTTTAGTCATTAAGCTTCACTGATCTCCTACATGCTCTGTTCATTTTTTAATCACACAGAAATTCCCTATTGCAAATCAATGGCTGTGTTGTCCAGATCCTGAAAATCTTACGCAGATAAATTAATTCTTCCTCAGACAGGCAGGCAATGAAACTGCTTGCTTGAGTAAGGATTTCTTACACGAGAAAGGTTTTGCAATACCGAGCCCATTAAACTCTTGGTTCATCAGGTGAAGGGAACAGATCTGCACTTCGAACTGTGTCTTTTTCGCTTATTAGAATTTCTTTGGCTTTTTGTTCTGTTTCGGATCATTCCCTTATTTACTCTGAGCTTACTGTGCCTTCTGTCAGTGTCAATATGGCTCAGCTGGCAGCAGATGCTCCTCTAGATCTCAGCACACTGGTGTGAAATAACGAGAATGGAATGAGAATTGATGTGAACGTTTGCCTAAAACCTGAACTGAAACTTCGATATTTATGAAACTCTGCTTCTAATTTGTGTACCAGCACCACGAGATATCCTCATTTTAAAAATACATGGGTCTTCCAGTTTAGTTGGCGGCCGTGAGTACTGGCAGGGTGAGGAACAGCCCACTCTTTTCAGTTTGCTAGACCCATTTTGGTAAAACATTAGGTTCTGGAGCTGTCGTTCGAGGAAATACGCCCTCACAAGTCCTTTGAGATTTGCCCATTCCCAGTCAGCTCAAATGCAAGGTCCCACCAGCACTCGGGTTCGAGAGGAACACTGCTATCTCCTAACGGGACTTTTTAACCTCTGAAAGTGGTCTGGGGATGAGGATGGAGGGTGTAAATTGACTCCCTCATTACTGTGCATTGAAAGTCATCAGAGTAAGAAAAGGGGAAGACTGCTTTATAAAGCAGACAACCTCTTGTGCTGTGCTTCTGAAACCAGCTTTCTGATTTTTCAGATACCTCCTGAGGCTTTAAATAAACAGAACTGTACTTTACCAATTATCATGCCTGTTTTGCTTGGCTCCCCAGTGGATTTAATTTTAGAAGAACCGTAGTGCTCAATATTCTGTGCAGTTTGGGTAAAATTACAAAAATGAAAAACAATGTAATAGCACCTGTAGCATCCACAGAAGGTAAAATATGAAAGGTCTTATCTGTTCAATTATTTAAACTGTCCAGTCTGCTGGTAAAAGCTATTATGTTGGCATTATAACCAAAGGCTCCCTAATCCATTCTAAATTTTGGATTCCTTTGTTAATCCCAGGTTGCCTAATGAAAGCAGTTCTGTATGGAAATGCAAATTTCTTGATACAATTTTTATTCAACAGACTTGTTTTCTTTCCCAGACCCTTTTCAGCTTTTCCATCCAGGAATTCAGCAGGCCTCCCTCCAAGAATTAGCTTATCTATGGAAAAGTTCGATTCTGAAACCAAAGCTCCAAGGACCTAATGTAAATATGATGACTTTTCTGTTTCCTTTGTCCCTGCCCAGCTTCTGTTACAACATCCCACATTTATCCTGCTTTCCAAGACTCATACAGGTGTCTCTGGTTTCAGTACAGAGAAGCCATGCCATGGTGTTCAGGCTCTCTGTGACTGAAGTAGTTTCCTTTGGAAACTCCCTTCAGTTGTGCTGCAGTTCCCAAAAGTAACCATAAACCCCAAAATCTTGGGAATAACGATTCCTTTTTCTTGCCCACTGACTCCCCATTGGTTTTGTTCAGTAGGCTTTTCAAAAGATGCCTTTTGACTGACAATGCTATAAATGCAATTTGAACTTTTACAGTCAAGCTGGATTCTCAGTTTTTGCCCCTCATCACTTGCAATAAAAGTTCTGCCAGGAAAAGGATGCTTGCAGTGGGTTTGCGAGGATGAAAACAGCCAGAAAGCAGTAAACATTTCTCTTGAGGCTGCCAAGTAGGAACAGAGCTGAATTCACATCCTCTTAGCACTGTCACAACTGCAGGGCTGCACGAAGATAAAAAGACACAAAAATGTGTTTAATAAAGTCACTCTGAATACCCCCGTGTGACAGATCTGTGGATGACGCCAGCCTGGATGGATGGATAGTCACTTTGGGGAACTGAACTGCCCTTTTACTTACTTTTAGCAGAGGAGCTGGCAAGTTGTATTTGTCCTAGCACTGCTGCAGCAGCCGAAGCTCCAGGTCCTGCCCTGTAGCAACAGGCACACACAAGAACAGGCGTAGGAACACCCCTACGCAGGAACAGGCACACTTCCATCTCCTGCCTTTCCTGCAGCCCATTCTCACCCCAGTCCTGTACTCTCACCACAGTCGCTTGTTTCCTGCATACCCTTAACCAGGGTTAACCAACACTTTTGGGTATTCCTCACCAGATCACCAACAGCCTCCTGAACACTAACCCATAAAGAAAACATCAACAGGAGCGACCAGTGAGGACACAGCCTCCTCAAGCCATTGGCTAACTGCAGATGCCTATGGGAGAGTATGAAAAAAGGGAACTTCATCCCAGTATTTTCCCAGCACACATCCCCAGCCACAGGTGAGGTACGATTCAGGACGTTTCTAAGCCAAACAGGATTTTGCAGCTTTTTTCCTTCAAGAATTTGCCTAAATGATACTTGAATGCACAAAAACGATGGCATCCTTGACATCTCATTGCACTGAGTCCCCCAGCTGAACCGTGTGCTGAGTGGAAAACACTTTCTGCACGTTTAATAAATGTGATGAATCCTTGTGTTTCGCTGTCACCCAGGGTTAGTTTCTACCCGAGTTCGGAGTTTCTTTCCCAGTGCCAACCAACTGCTGTTGGTCCAGGGAGTCCTTGGAGACTGTCTTTGATTACTCCAGCATCCTTGTTTAGATGGTGACCGTCACACGGGCATTTACAGCCAGCAGCAGGCTGCGAGCGCCGTCGGGGTGAGCCGTCTGGTCAGCAGGTTACAGAGCGAGTGAAAGGAGGCAGAGTTGCTGCTGAGTCACTGTGACAAGAGCTGCTCATTAGCTCAACCTGCAGCACGAGAGGGAGGGGAAACCCTTCTGGGCAGAAGAAGGGAAGGAAAGAAGCTGAGGTTTCATAATGATGTTTTCTTTTAATTAAGCCACACTCTGAAAAAAAACACGTTTAGTTTGGAAAGTTGTCTTGCTCCTTGAAGATAGTTCATACATCTCAGGAAAAAAAGCAGCAACTCAAAAATCTACATAAATACTAATGTACCTATTTCCCCAGCAAACTGCAAAAGAGCCCAGCCCTAGAGGGAGCAGCCACACGTATCACCCCACAGGTACCCATGCCACTGGTCACACCGTGTAGCGCCCACACCAAACTTTGGAGAGAAAAGCAGCACATTTCTCATTGGCTCTGCTGAATCATAGCAACGTAACCCGTCGTTTGCTGATCTGAGTACACAGTCCCAGCTGAACACACTGAGAACCTGGCAATGCTCTTATTCTCACACTTTGCAGCTCACGCCGTCTGCTTACAGTCCTTATCTGCTTACAACTCTCACTTGCCAAACACGCTTTGCAACGTGACAGTGAGGAGTTGTGAGTAGCCTAGGAGTCCTGGAACTCAGTATTCCTTGTTTGCTGGCGCGGGGCCGAAACGCGATGCTGGAAGCAAGCGGTGTGTGATCCAGGTGCCAAACTAGCAAACTCGGGTCCAGCTCCAAATTCTGCCAAGGTTGGGGTTTTTTTGTGGCGTCATGCTGGATTTGTGTCAGTGTGACCCCAGTGAGCAGCACGACGGACTGAAAAACTGGGCCTTATGAGCTACATTGCATTTCAGCCATGTCTCTGAGCTTACTGGGTCCCAAACTTCTCCTCTGAGCAACATCTGAAGTTTGAGCTTATAAACCCTTCCTGCCTTTTCACCTGAAGACTTTGACATTAATTAGCAAATGTCTAACAAACGCACTTTTAGCCTTTTAACCACTTCACATTATTTATCTCATAGGACACAAACTGTTCTTGCACAAGCAGTGATTTCACTGCTGATTTTTAACAGCCACTCTGTTAGGAAGCCATTGCACAGGTGTGTAACTGCAGGTCTGTCAGGATCTGTGCAGGGCACAGTCCTGAAGCATCACTTTCTCATGCTTGAGCTCTTCTTATGAAACCTCATCTCAGAAGGTGCTGCATATCCTCAGCTCCCACCTCCTGCAGTGAGGGATGGATGCACAGTGGCACCTCTGTGGATTTCAGATGCCTGGAGGATGACTTGTAGAGAAAAGCAGCATAATAGCTTCACAGTCTGTCTCCCAAAATCTGGAATCACACTGATCCCAGCACCTGAATGAAACAGCACCCATCACTCCACCACTCAGCAACAGCACATCTCATTAAGAAATACCAGCACACAGCTCATTAAGGAAGATCTGCTGCAGGAAGACACTCTGCTGCCCCAGGGACTCGACCCCCAGGAGCATCCCACATCACAGAGTGGGGCCAGACAGCCACAGCAAGCTCAGTGACAGGCTGCTGGTCCCTTCAGTAAATGGGGGACTAGTCTGTGAGCAGCACGCTTTACAGTGACACTCCTAGGCACAGTCCAGCTCACAACCAATCCCCAAAACTCATTTTCAGATTCCCTGGTAATGAGCTGAGCCTGCGAGCACAGCCAGAGCCAGGGAGTGTCCATCTAGGCAGCGTTATCAGGAGCCTGTGATGCCACATGGAGACCCACCAGGCTTCTTCCATGCCAGGCATCAGCCAGCATCCACCTCTGTGCTGCAACACTGCCCTAAGACTGAACCAAAGAACAATTGTTTGCATCTGCTGACCATAGCTGCCAGAATAATTTAGAGCACTGTCTGTGGTTGAAGGTGTCAGAAAACATTTATCAGTTCAGGCTGGTCCTACAGTGCCTGGGAACCTCCTTAGAGCATTCTGGTGTCCCAGCACTGATCCCACGCCTCCCCGCCCCCTCTCCCACGTTTGCTGTGGGGCACGAGGAGCAGTCAGGGCTGCCAGCATGATGCCAGGTCACGGGGGGGGCAGAGCAGCCCTCCCTGCTGTGAGCAGGTTGGACCTTTATCCAGTATAAAGGAAGGTGTTGCCATGAAAAGAAAAATGTGCTGCAGCTGTCTCTAAGACTCTGCCACTGAAGAGAATGAACTATATTAAGGTATAGTCTGCACTTGTGCATTCATGGTAAAAAATGATTTATACTGACATGCAAATTTAACTAGATGAAGCTTCTGATTATTTCCCCTATCCCTTGGTTTGTGCTATTTCCCTGAGGTGGAAAAATGCTCTTTGCCAGTAATTCATTATAAATGCCCCAGCCATTCCCATTAGCTACAGCAGGTCTCCACTGCACTGCTCAGTATTAAAATATGCACAAACTTCTCTTCTCTCCAACTCACCAAAACCAATTTTTGAATTACTTGGAGAATTTAATCACATTTCACTTCTCTTGGCTATAATCAACGTGCATGCTTCATACAATATTTACTTTCTGTGCAGGTACCAAACTTATACATGACAATCTATTTTACATACAGAGGACAATATTAGCTGAATGCTCCCTTAGGGTAAATCATATATAAAATTCTGCACAGGGTATTATATCAAAGTGCTTCTTTAACCCATGCTAACTCTGTACCGAGTGCATCAGACAAGAAATGGCAAAATTAAGCCACGTACAGAAGCTCTATTAACTTAAACATACTGGACAACCTAGAATAGCTAACAAAGCAAGCATAAAGAACCCTGCCATGTAGGGTGCTTCCTAGTACCCATCCTGCTAATGGCTGACTGCCCTGAATTTCCACTAAATGAGCTGAAAGGAGGGGAGGACAGACTGGGCCCTACCACACATGGTCAGGGCAAAGGACTGCTCTTAGACAATGGCTCTGTCCAACCTGGGAGAAGCTGTAAGCTTACTCACCTATGATACTGATAAACCAAATGCTTTGGCACAGGAACCCAGAACAAGACAAGATGGAAAACAAACACTCTTTACAAGCTGAGTTGCTCCTGAGACCAGCCAGAAGGATGCAAAGAGCAGCACATATTTAATTTTACTGTTTCTGACAACGTATCCAGGCTAAACAAGAACACAATTACACGGGCTGAAACATTCTATAGGAGAAATATGCATTTCACTGACAATCATTAAAAGATTTTAAAAATTCTGACATAATGGTTCATGAAGAATACACAGGTAGATGGTCTCAGGCTGTTTTTTTTTCAAATTTGCTGTATTTTGGGTTATGTTTCAGCCTATGTGGAATTCAAGCAGTGCACCCAATTCTTTTCACCTACATACGTGCCTTCCCTTTAATGAACTTCACTCAGCTGCTGCTCTGTGTCACTGTTGGCCTCCTCTGTCACATCACAACCACTTTAATGAGAAAGCGATAACTCTAGGACTACATCCCTGACAAGCAGCTCCTTAAAATATTTTTGACTCTCTTGTTTGAGACAAAGAAAGAACACAAGGAATTCATAGCGCATGAAACCATAAAACCTCAAGTAGGGCAAACATATATAGTGGTCATCTGAAAGATGCAGACATTCATAGAAAGAAAAATAAGATAAAATAAAAGCCATCCTAAAATACAGACGGACATGATTCATTATGTGGTTACGTAAGACAGCAGTGCCATAACACCGTTGAAGTCATCTCGCAGCAGCATGACACTGGTGTAAGAAGGGATGAATCAAACCCTCTGTTTTCACTTTAAATGGATGCTCAAGCATCAAAGAGCAGGAAGAGCTACGGCTGCAAATAGCTGTCAAGGTCCCTCCAACTAAAATTGTGGGGGTGGGTTCAGCTTGGGAGATGTAGTCATACAACTCCCTTCAACTCTGGTAGGAAACTGGCGACAAATAAAAAACACCTCAAATGTGGTGTTCTTCTACAATGTGAAGATGCAGTTTCCATGCAGTGTAGAGAGGAGGCAGATGCTGCTCAGAGCAGCACGGTGGGACGTGGACAGGACTGAGGTCATTTCCCATCACTGCCATCCAGGACTTTTAATGCACTTCAACAACAAATGTGGATAATTATATATTTATTTTAACAGAATATCTTTATTTTGCTTAGCCGAGATGCTGCCTTGTCCCCAGAGAGCTTTTATCGTTACATTAAAGATCTTATTTTTGCTCTAACTGACAGATGCCACAAACTATCTATAAACTCTGGCAGCCAACCACAGATATCTGTTTTCTGCAGATTAATTATACATCACTGACCCCCTGATGGACCAAATTCACCTCATTCTTGAGTACAGTCTCTGGATCAGAAGCAAACAGACTACAGGCTATCTTTGAGGTCAGATACCTGCATCTCCATCCTGGCAGACCCTTAGGGAGGAAAAGGCACAGCCAAAGCCAGAGTTCAACAAATGTGCAAACTGGATCCACAGATATTCTCCACCTGCCAACTGTAATAGATTGTGGGGGGGGTGTATTTTCTACGTATTCAGGACACTCAAGATCAACTTAAGTCAATTCTGTTGCTGCACAGGTCAAACTTAACAAATAGACCACAAAGAACAAAACACAAGAATTCACCACAGTGACTAAAAGGAAAAGGAATTGTGATTTAATATTGCAATTTAGTGCAAGATGCATGGAAATGGGACACCTGGTGTGTCAGCCCTAATGTGCTTTCCTGTGTGAGCGTGGGAAAGCACTTAGCTGAGTCTGTTTATCCTCCTGTAAGCCAGATGTCTTATTTCCCTATTTACCAGTGGGGTAATTGCCGTGGACTCAACGGTCTCTATCGCAGGGACAGTGTTTTGGAAGTGTTTCTAAAAGGCACAGACAGTGGCATGGGGTGAGGAACAGGCATGGCACGATAACAGCATGTTTTTCAAACCATTTACCAAATGAATCTATAACCTTGGGCAATGCAATCTGAAGGAAACAGTTCTGTACAGGGACAAGCATCACTGAAGCACGAGAGTTGCAATAAAACTGAACGTGAGTGATCATGACATAGACCACAATATTCTCCTGCCTCTTACACTGCATCATGAATGCTAATTTCATTTCTCTCAGGAAATGGTGCAGGTATCTGTTACAGCTATCTACAATTTAAATACATTTCTGTTTCCCCCCCTATATTCTTGCTTCAGGAATTTGACAGTGTTTTGTGGGGCTTTTGCTCCTGATGAATCCCATGTTGCCATCTGTCTGCTCCTGACAAATCCCATCAGGAACACATTCCTGTGAGGGCTTAGAAACCCTCAGGATGTGTAGATGGATGTCACTTAGTTGAGCTGATCTGTTCCCCGGCCTCCCTGTTGGCATCCCCTGAACAGGTGAGTGTTCGTCTGGTATAAATCAGCAGAGCTCTCTTGGGACTCATTTACATCAAACAAGAATCCAGCCCAAAATATGAGCTAACTTCCCATGCCTCAGACTGTCAGACTGTATCCCTTGCTGAAAGGGCCACTGTCAGCAAAAGAAGTGCTAGAAACACTCAAACCACACTGCTGGAACTGCAATGCTGGCAACCTTTTTGCATAGCAGGTGAAGTAGGGGTAGATGCTTCTCAGCAGCCCTTGTCCATTCCCTGGGTGCATTGACAGAGACATGAGACAGATTTTGCCCATCAAGACAGTTTCTTGCAATTTTTGTAAAGAACAAAACAACTGAACCAGAAGGCACCAGGTGATAAAACCAATATTATCGAGAACTTGGCTGCAAACTTTCTTTGGAAAAGTGGATCAACATTAAATAGAAACCTGTCTTTGTGAAGAGTATTTAAAAATATGAATTTGGAACACAACAACATGACAAAAGTCTATTTAAGGCCTTGCCAAGCCCATCAATGCAAATACCAAAAATAACAACCAAAGTGAATCTCTGACCTCTGCCTATGATGCCTAGATACCTATCAAACTAAAACCTGGCCTTAATCAAAATAAGGGTCATTCTGCACTCCTTCTCACACTGAGGGATACTAAAAGTGACACTTCATTCTCTCAGTGGTCCCTTTACTTCAGGGTTGTAGCTCACAATGAGAAGATACTGCTCCACTGCAGGTTAACAGTGGCTGAATCTGTCCCCATCCCATTTTCTGCATCCTTGCAAGAATTTTTACACCTTTGCAAAAATATACCTGAGTCTTCGAGAACATCTCTTGCTACAAAAGAACTGACCTACTCAAACTGAGCACATTTGTTGTGTGCAATAATGGAATCTTGCTTTATGTACAAACCTCTCTATCCCACCTTGAGATGTGACTTGAGAACTGAGCCTGTAGAAGCCTGCACAATGCAGCGAGCGGAGAGCCGGGAAGGAGTGCAGCTGAAGGAGGATGCTAATGGAAATGAAAACCCATGGCCCAGTCAAAGGTAGGTTTGCAGTGCAAATGTGAATGACACCGTGCAGTCACAGGACTGTGACTACATGGGATTAAGGGGTTTTGCACGATCTGGCTGTGTGGCTACAGCCCTGCAAACAGATCTGTGGATTAACTGCACCGAGCAAACAGCCAGAGCAAAAAGCAGAGTGGAGTTTGATGCTGTTCACTGAAATTTCCCTTTGTCCCAAAGCATAGCCAGTTCTAATTTGCTTTTGCTCTGGCAGATACAAGAGGAAAAATATGCAAAGCTGCCCCTTGTCCCAGCTGTCAGAATTGCAAAACAAATGAGAGATTTGAATAAGTTTACTTAATCGTTATCAGTATTAAAGGCATCTTCAGGGAATCATTCATAGAAGAGAATAATTTGTAGTAGATAATAAATTACATTTTCCTCTGTTTTCCTCCTTGGGAAAAGTCTATTAAGACTTTATAATTAAAACTCCTGAATATAGTTCAACTGAATGTTTTTAATTGAAAAATAGTGTATTTTAAAAAATGTCCTTTCTCATTTATTTTTCATAAAAACACTGTTCGCTCTCTTGAGAAATGCCACAGAGAATTATCAACTGACAGTCTTCATCAAAACTGCTAATAAACCATTTCTTTACTCACTAAGCAAATTGAAGTCGTAAGATTTTGGCACCTAATTCCATTTCTATTTGAAAATCCTGGCCAAACAAAAAAAAATAAAAATTACTTTCTCTAATCCCTTTTAATAACAGGAATAGAGATTATATGGGAAGATATAGACCGTGCTCAGGCATGGGTGTGGGTCACCAAGCTGTCCCTTTTCCTCTGTACCCCGTGCTGATTAGCCTGATCAGCCCGCAGTGACCAAGAGAGAGCATCCTTTCTCTTTGGGGTTTTGGTCATGGGTTTGTTTTTTTAATTATTTCACGCTTTGGGATCATTAGTTTGTGCCAAAGACCCCACAGTTTGATTCCATACATCCAAATGTATTAAACTAAAACCAGACTACTGTCACTATCCTGAATTTGCTGTCACATTGCACATCGATAGGTTATAAACAGATTCCTTGGAAGAGGAATTATTCATTTACTCAGTTCTTACCATTATTTCAGTGAGAACAAAATTTAAAACGTTTACTTACTGATGTATATAGGTATCCTTCACTGTTCATTGCCAGATATAATTTTGTTTGAACCCCCTGAATCGCCACCACTCGTAAACCCACAGGTATGAGGTTAAACAAAGCTAGGAGAGAAAGGAGATGGAGAGCAAAATTAATCCTTCAGAGTATGATTAGGTAGTGAATTAAACCATAATTACCAGAACCAAATAAAAAATGCCCATACATGCATATATTAATTTTTGTGGGTGCTATAGAACAATATTACTACTGTCGTGGTCCTCTATAGAAATTTTCATGGACAGCTCAGCAATTATTACAGAGGGTATCAACGTATCTCCCCCGTTCGGGTGAACTGGAAGTACTGAGAGCTAAAATAATTTTACGGGAGCAGAATCCAGGGTCTGCTGAGTAGAGTTGAACATACTTAATTTGGTTTTGGTTTGGTTTTGGTTTTTTTCTTTCCCCTGACAATAAGTGAAAAAAAAAAAATATATCCAAAAAAGAAACAAAATATTTTTCAAGACAATAAAAAAAACTTGGATTTTTTTTTTTTTCAAATTCAGACCAAACTCAGTAAATATTTTTGACCAAAAGGAAGGAGCACGATTACATTCAGAAAAGTTTAACACCTTCATTAACATCTCAAAATGTTTCTGCTTAAAACTCATTGGATTTTTTTTTCCTTCTCTTTTCAGAGAGGAGAATGGCTTTGAATAAAAAGAGTTAAATAACTTCAAAATGAAATGACAGCATTTTGTTTAGAGCAAGCCCTAAATCTGTGCTTTCAAAATGGAGCTGCTCCGAACATTCTGTTTGCATTTGTGCTTGTGTACATGCTAATAGTGGCAGTATTTATAAGCACAGAAACGTCTCTTCAGTGAAGATTCCAGTTTGTAAAGTAGCAAATTGAAGAAAAAAAGCAAAGCTCTGCCATAGCTTAGGTTCACAGCCATGTTAAAAATTGAGCACAAATAATAATGAGTTGAATGCACTTCTCTGTGTTCCATACAGAGGATAACAAATAAAGAGGAGTTAAGAAAATTGTCTAAGAACTGTTCTCATAACCCAAAGCATCTCCTTCCAGCCTGCTGTACAAATGCAGGGATAGGATGAAGAAATGCCAAACTGGCTCTATTTCCAGTGGTTTATGACTTGGCTGGAAAACTCCAGTCTGCTTCAGGCTAAAGTTTGGTATTTACGGTCACTGTCTGAAGCCAATTTAAAACTGAATTATGAATTTGAAATATTTTTACTATTTTCATAAGTATAAGCTACGAATTATGACCCATTATAAATCCCCTTTTCAGCCTGACAACTCCCAAATGGTCATATTTAATTAAAAGAGAATTTGTAGCTTGCCAGCCTTTCATACAGATCCTAAATTCTGGGTGTGAGGTTGTCAAGAATGTATCAAAAAAGGAAAGTGCAAACGTGTGCAGGTCCTATTTTGATAAAGGCATGGCCAGAAGTTAATACTGTGAACTGGGGGTGTAGGACTAAATTCTGGTGAGAACAGACTCTGTTCCAGCAGGCAGTTGGACCTCCAGCTCCGTTTGCTGGCCCTGGTTAACCCAAGCATCTCAGCCCCATGGCTTGGTGAAGGGGGGGTGCAATGGGCTCTGGGGGGCAGCAGCTGAGGGACACGCTCAGGGCTGGGACAGCAAGAACTACAGCTGCTCAGCTCTGAGGTTGGGCACCTTTGAGCATTGAATTTCCTACAGTGGTCAGATACAGCAGAGCAGGTGGAAATAGCCACAACTAACAAATCAGTGTAGGAGATGGCAATGTCACACCTATGTTTTCTTTCTCTCTCATACACACGAGTGTACATGCAGACACAAACACACGCACACATGCAGCCCCTCCTCATGCTCGCCCGTAAGCACAAAATCAACAGAAACAGCTTTCTCGTCACTAAAATAAAATCCTCTAGTTCTGCGTGGTTTTTGGCAAACAAAACTAATTTTCAGTCAGGGAAACGCTTAGGGAA
This sequence comes from Podargus strigoides, assembly GCA_028020825.1. NCBI lineage: Eukaryota > Metazoa > Chordata > Aves > Caprimulgiformes > Podargidae > Podargus > Podargus strigoides. Next base: position 3,888,299 of record CM051631.1, read on the forward strand.
ATGGATTGCACTTTCATTCTATCAAATGCTGGAATTTATTTGTGGGAGAAGATAGTCCCTGTCTGACTCAGTAAATATTCCCTTGGAGAGCCCTCTTTTGCAGTTCAACCCCCAAAAGCAGCATCTGATCTCGGTGTAGGCAGGAGAGCACAGTTTAAAGCTCAGTATCCAGGCAGAACCTGGAGGTCTCCTTTGAAAGACACTTTCTTCATGGCACATTTACTAGCAGGGCGGGCACGGGGGTGTTTTCAGCACAAGGGTATGGGCTCCACTGTAAATAGTGCTACGAACCCATCAGTAGATTGGCTGAGGACAGGGACAGTCGAGAAGACACAGCTCACAGCCACAAGCCAGAGAGACAGGTTTTAGTGAGGGATTCCTGGCTGTGCCGTGCTTCACAAAGTGAGCAGAGATACGAGGCTGAGCGATTTCTGCCAGCGAAGGCTGGGGCACCCACTGCGATGGGTGCTCAGCTGCTTCCCGCAGCAGTTGGACATGTTTTCCTGCCATAAACGTCCATGCTCTATTTTGAGGCAAGACGAGGGTTGGGCACACTCAGAAGCTGGTTTAGACACGGGTGGGATTAGCAGCTGCTGTGGCACAGACTGTCGGAAGTTGCAGAAGGGCTGCGGGGGAGCAATGCTGGCTCTGCTGCCACTGCCTGTGCTGCCAGGGAGAGGGACCGGCTGTTGGAGGGGTGCACAGTCAATCTGTCCTGTGCCAGCACAGCCAGACACACAGCCAGGATGCCCCAGCTGCCATCTCCAAGGCGAGGGGACATGGACACTGGATAAAAAATAGGGGACTGTCCCTTTTAGCAGCAGCCACTGCTCCCACCATCCCTGCAGAGCAGCAAGGCCAAGCCTGTAACAGCGAGTGTCCTGTCCGTGACCAGCGAATGCTGATGGGGTCACCAGCAGAGCCAGGCAGCCCCTGCTCTGCAAGCCACGGACAACAGGTTTGAGATGCTGTTGCATTGCTAGCAGTTGGCCCTCATGTGGGCAGATGTAGCAGAAGGGGTGAAGAAAAAGCCATAGGAAAATAAATTGTTTGCTGCTACAAACAGTTTGTGTTAGCGTAAGATAATGCAAAGTTATTTGCATCCTGGCCCTTCCCTATTACATTTGTGCTGTGTAAAATAAGGACATAATATCCACAGTAATGAAAAACTTGGTGATGCCTAAGGGAGAGATGATCTTTGCTGTGGCCCTCGTGCCACACAAGCTGACAGAGAATTAGAGCTGCAAAATAAGAGGCAGCTGGATTTATGAACATATACATCACTGTGAGGTCTGTGCCATCCTTGGCTGGGCCACCTGGACCTTCCTACGCATTCTGCAGGATATTGTCTCCTATCTTTCCTTATTTTATCAGTCCTCAAATCTTTTTGCCTTGCCAAAAATGGAGAATAAATTCTGCCTTGATTTAAAACCTTGCCCTATTTAACACATTTAATGAGGCAAAATCTGTTTTGCAGCCAGGAAATCCTTTCCACGAGGCACTTCCTCAAATTACGTGGACTATTGGCTAAAACCAAGGTCTGATGAGTCCTATGGCTCCTCAACTCCATGTTTCGCTTCCTGCCTAAATTGTGCTCCAAAATCTCAGCTTTCTTTTAAACTCCCTGCAATTGTGAAGGCAGCGTCGTTTTTGTGAACCCTGCACACAGCAGTGTCTGCAGAGCTTGAAATAAATGCTCCCAAATCAGGAGCCAAAGGGGATCTTCAGGCAAAATTCCCACCCAGCTCAAGGTAGCAAAAGATGGAGAAGGTGGACTCCTGTCAGGCTGCTGTCAGGAGCACAAAAAAGCAGCTGGCTATCACGGGCTAGAAGCTCTCCTCATCTCTACCTTAAATAGGGAAGTCAAATTCTGAAATTTAAACAAGGCTGACCAGTGCTTAGTCTGGAGACCAGGTGGACCATGGCTACAGTTTGCTCTAAAGAATGCAATTGCAGAGTCCTAGCACTGTGCAACTGCTTTGCTGGCCACTACTGCATCCAAGGTTGTTCCCCTTATTGTTAAGGGGAGTTTTTATTATCGCACTGAATACAAAGCAAATGATATCAGAGCAAATGTTCAGTGAAGGTGACAAAAGGGAACAGCAATGACATCACTCAGGGGTGCAAAGGAGAGGAGAACGGACTGGCAAAGAGGCACTTGGAGGGGACTTCAACTCCTGTGGCTTCCCTGCAGTGCATGAATAGTGGCTAAATGAGAGATGTCTCTGCACATATTGGAAGAACGGATTTTAGAGGACCTGATCTGCCTAATATCCATGTTAGCAAGGCTTTGGGGGAAGCCCCCTATGTAGACTCCACAGTGTAAATCAATCTCTCTTACTAGGTTCAATTAAAAATATGGCAATTAAAATAAACTCAGGACTGCAGGACACTTGGGTCTATACACTTCCCTCATGTAAAAGAGGTATATATACAAAAACATTGCTTTTTTAATAATAAAACCCTTCTCTGTTCTGATACTGCAGCCCAGCTGCAACCATTTCTGGGATACTTCCATTATATTTAAGTATTCAGTGTTTTGGAAGGCTGGTATCCAGCAACAAGTTTTTATGATTTGCTTTGTAATCTGTCAGGTCATGGTAAATTTGAGGACACAATGAAAACAAAGAAATGTTAGATACATCAGTAGGAATGTCAAAAACACAGATTCCCATAAATTTTATCTTCTTTTGAATCTCAGAATCCCTATTAGGGGAATTGCAAGCAAAGTATTTGAATGCAACGTTCATTAAAAAAAAAAAAAGAAAAATATTGAATTTCAGATATCTGCTCTAGTAGATTAAAAGTTTATAATATCATGCTGTGACATAATAAGTAGGTTTGCCTATTTCTTCTTCTTTTTTAAAGATAATTAACAGTATTACCCTGAAAACCTGAATGATCTGCACTGATTTTTAAAATCATAAATATTAGATCATTCACTCAAAAGAAAAACAAAGTTTAAGGTCCATAAGGATCTTTCTTAGAGTAGATTTTGTGGCTGCACTAAGAACTCGATAAGATGGCAGCAGCTGCTCAGCATTGCACTGATCTGGTCTTTGTGCTGCCTTCTCCACGAGTGAGGATGGGACCTGGAGCCAGACCTCAGACACCCCTATGGATCCTATGCTGCCCTAAGGCAGCACCTTCAGAGGCTGCAGAAGAGACTTTCTCCAGCAGCCCAACTCGCTCCCTCCTGCCACTCACAAGTTAATACAGGGGTGCAAAAAGGATTAAAGAGGATGCAGGAAGAGTGTGGGAACGAGTGATCGGACAAATAACGTGGAATACTTCCTCTTGCATCTAGTGCTTACTCTGCCATATTCAAGTGCCCTGTAAAATGAAACGATGTTTCACCTGAATATACTTTTCATATGAGAAGGATGACACTTAAATCACTGCTTTTTAATAATTAGAAGTAAGGTCTGCCTGTTGATTTTCCAGTTTGTTGTCTAAGTGGCCTGAAACACCTTCTCAAACTCCTTGCTCCTCCTAACTCTTTCTTTCAGAACAGAAGCGTAGTTTAAACTGAAAAGTACAACTACGTGAAACACTTAGGTATTTTACTTGGGCACACCAAATCTATGCTGTAGTCATCTTGTCCTGTTCTCTATTAATTCTCAAAGTTGTAAAAAAAACCCCAACCAACAACCCAAAACCATCCAAAGCTTTTTCATAGAAAAGCTGTGAGAAATCTGATTGAAAGCTAAAGGCATAATTAGGTTTAGAAGGGGTAAAAAATAATAATAATAGGGAAAGGTGAACTTTAAAATGCTGGTGAACTCTCCTCGTGTGAAATAACACGGCTCTGTGTGAATGAGCCCCTGTTTAAGAGCGGAGAGAGCGTTATTCTATTTCAGGCACTCTGAGTAGGCGAGCAAATTTTCCCTGTCGAAAAAAACAGCTAATAAAATCCAAAGGACAGCAATGAACTTCTCTAGATTACCATGGAGATAACATTTGCTTTGTTTGTCATATGTGTCATCATTACCTCCTCTAGTTCATTATTTCTACAAGCGATTTTTATTTGCACGTCTCTCAGACCCAATAAGTCTGAACGGCTCCTGCGCTGCGAGCGGTGTTAACGCCGCTCCCACTCGCTCAGTCATCCCAGGACAACAATTCTGAATGGACCTATATGGGAAGAACGAGACACCACAATTCACAAACACACCATTTATTCTCGTGTCACTTACTATAACTACTGTCCTCCTCTTTTGTTCCATCAATTGTTCCATCTGCTTGCAACTGCAAGTGGTATCCTTGCCTGCTGTATAGCTTTGTTACTATACCTTTAAGCTGAGGCTCTGTAAAAAAACAATAGTGAGATTAATGTGGGAAATCCTGATGTGCCGTTCCAAGCGAGCAGAATGCTAAAAACAAATCTCCTGGTTTCTTCTCAAGGCTGAGATATGAAAAAGGATCCAAAAGAAAAGCAGGGCAACCAGCTTTGCAACACTTTTCCTTTTGGCTGGGATCAAATTTATGGCTCTGAAATCAATTACCAAAATGATTAAATGCTACTCTTGATTGTAATGTAGGTAGCACAGTAAAATCTGCTTCCAGTGAATCCAAATTCCAACACTGTGCTGCTTGGCCTCAGGAGCTCAGCCCTATCTCGTTTAAGATTAGAAATGAGCTGGCAAAGAGCGTATTCTGCCGTTTTAAAAAGGTGTGAGTTCTTAAATGGAGAGGAAAAAGAGGACTACTACGATAGCGCTAATAAGAGCCATAGTGACAGTTAAGAGCCTAAATATATAGCAGCAAATGTTTAGCACAGGAACTGCTGCAGCTCCAATAAACAAACCCCCATTCCTCCCTGCTCCAAGGAGTAGAGAGCATCCGAAGTGATAAACTACTCAATGAACATATGGAAAATGGAGGGGGAACCCTGAAATCCAGCAATGTGTGGAACTGCAAAATAAATATTACCATATGGGTTGAGGTAATTACCTCATCAGCTAGAAGAAGAAAGATCAAAACAACACATAGTTTGGATAGATTTCTTTTTTTCATAACCATCTTCAGATTCACAGTTAGAAAGCAAGATATCTCATACGATTTCAGATCATTCTAGACCAAAAAGTAAATAGCAACAGGATCTGCTGTCAAGTCTGTCATTTATGATACCCAGGTAATGCACCAGGAGTAATTGCAAGAAAGGTCTACTGCCACTGAATCCCAATGACATCTGCATTGTAGTCATTTCACACAATTATGCTTGTCAGGAGGTGATGCATCTCCGCAGCTCACTCCACAACAACTTACTTAAATCAGAGACAAACATACTGAGAAGATATGATGTGTCATTTCCAACAGTCAATGTCTGGATAAGACTCCTTATGTTTGTAATCAAAGACATTATAGGGAGCTCTGCTGTTGGACTTCATTTTGGTAGGAGCTGAAGGCAAACAGCTTACAATAGTTAGTATAAGTACATTAGTTCCTATCAGCAACCTTTGACAAGGGTACTGACGATGCACAATTCTTATCTACCAACTTTTCAGACAAGAAATTTATCCAAGCCCCACTTTGTTTTTTTAGCCATAATACATCCCAAAGCTGTTTGCGAACTGGGAGGGAGGCACCTCTTCTGGGGCTGCTGAGAAAGGCAGACAGGTTAAGGGGCATTAAATGGTTCAGCACAGCAAAGTGATAGCAACATTACCAGAGGGTTTTGCTCCTCCCACATACAAAAAAAACCCACTCACATCAGGGAGTGAGCCTTCATGCCTGATCTCTGACACAGAGCACCGTGTCTGCAGGGCAGCTGCATGTATCAGATTCCTAGAAAGGAACCAGGAGCTGAAGCAAAACTCTGGAAGGTGCCAGTGGAAGCAAAAAGCCCCATCTGTAATTAGCAAATAAAGCACAGGCATTCTGGGAAGCAGGAAGACAAAAAACCAGATCTCTAGACTGCTAAGTTGTTTAACATACAACTGAAGGAGGTGTATGTGTGGGAACTTCCCCTGCAAACATCTCCCCCACAAATAAATCACGTGTGTTTGTACACATGTAACAGAGAGACAGACTGCTGAACCAGCAGTACACAGGTGCCCAAGTGAGGCAAAAAGCAATGGTCTGTGTTACCCAAAGAAACCAGATGAACGTGAAAGGGGAAGGGGCTCTCATGGGGTACCCATTACTGTCAGATCACACAAGCCAGGAGAGGCAACACCTGCAACGTTCATTTTACCAGCCCTGAGGCACTGGTACCCCTCTCCCCATGCCTGATGCACACCCCAGTATGCATTAAATTAACCAAACCAACCCCCCAAAGACATAACCCTTGCCAACCTGGTCGCCGCCTTCGCCTTTTCTTGGAGCCAAAGAGTTTGACCCTGGAAAACACATTCAACTTGTTCTTGTCGCAGCTTCCCTTGCTCTTGCTGGGGCTGTTGACACACTTACAGGCATTGGACTTCTCCCGCTCCCTAGCTTGTCTCTTCTGGCGGATCAGGGAGCTGGCAATGGCTGCAGCCATGGCCGCCACCGCCCCGGCACCACTGGTGGGTCAGGCACGCGGGGTTTGCTCGCTGGCCGCAGGTGCTGCAGCCAGCATGCTGCTCGGCCCGTCCCCAACGCCGGGGACGCTGCCAGGCACCTTGGCCAACGCCACCCACTGCCGACTGGTTTGGGAGCCCGGCAGACAGCGGTGGGACGCTCGCACCAGAGCCCCGGGTCAGGGTGCAACAGTTTAGCTCAAGCGTTTTTGTCCGCTGAGATCTTCCCCTTTTGATTTTCTGATGGTTTTTTTTATTCCTCCCAACTTCAGGCAGGGGAAAGTTTGCAGGCAGAGGTGAGCGTTTCTACGAAGCTGGAGCAGATCACTTGCAAGACATCCCTCCGGGCTTCTCCAGACGCACTATTCGCATGCAGACATGGCACATCCACTTGGTGCAAGATCATTGCATCTCTCCTAGCCCCAATTTCTCCAGTTAACTTTTCTCCCCACCCGTCCCCTCCCCATTCAAATCCCAGCAAACACCTGTTAGACTCCAGCAGGGGCTGTCCTGGTGCGGGGGTTTTCAAGATCCCTTTTTTCCTCTTCTCCCTTAAGAAGCCATCCGAAGCAAGCGGTGATGGAGACGCTGGGAGGAGGTGCCCGATGCCTGGAGCCTCAGCAGCCGAATGCCTTGGGAAGCCTCTTCCCCTTCGCTCCTTACAAGTGCAGCTGCCAGTGCAGCTTCGTTGCCACGGCCGTGTTCAGCTTGTGCATCGCAAGCCGTGTCACCAGCGGGGACACAGCCCGCGCTCCCCTGGCGCCCGGCAGCTCCGCGCCCAGACTGCCGCAGCAGCAGCGCTCCGGCAGCGGCCACACGCACACCCCGCGGGCTGTGCGCTGGATGCAGAAAGGAGGCGACGCAGCAAGTCCCTTATCACCACCCTCCCCTCCTCCTTCTCCTCCTCCTCCTCCTCCTCTCCCAGGCAAGGCAGCGAGCAGAAGACCTGCCCGGTGGTTCTTTGTGCAGAGTTGCGTGGAGACCCCCGGGGTACCAAGGTGACAGGGGCTCAGGGTGGACAGCTGGGGTGCACTAGCTCCCACTGCCCACCCTCACCCACCCCACGGGCCGTGGGTACTGGGAGCAGCCTCCCGGTGAGGCGCAGACACTGGAACAAACGTGACTGTGATGAGCAAATAGCTGGCACCAGGTTCTGGGCAGCGGAGCGAGGACACCTGGCCGGCGGCAGGAAGGGGGTTCGGGGGTGCAGGCAGGGCAGCTCCAGCAGCAGCTCCCCCCTGCCCTTCCCTCAGCCTCACAAGAAGGCCCCCTCTCTGCCTCACTGATTTATCGGAGGCTTTTCGCTTCTTTTGTGCCCCCCGCCCCAGTTTTCTAACAGAGACTAGAAAATCCTCAGAGAGAGCAATTTCCTCTTCTTTGCCATGTTCTCCCTCTTTCCTGTGTCCCCCCACGGTGTCTCTGTGTCCCCCGAGGCCAGGCTCTGATGCCAGCTGGGTTTATTCACCCCTGGCTAAGGAGGGCAAGGCTGCAGGGGTACCAGGGCAGGGAGAAGCAGCGGTGCCACGATGCTGGGAGCTGGAGCTTAAAAGAAAACCAATTCAGGCTAGAAACAAAACAGAGATTTGCAACCCTGAAGGCAAACAACTACTGAAAGAATTTGTCCCTGAGGCAGAGGGGATGCAGTCACTTGCAGGCACTGGGGCTGGGAGGGATGTCCAGGGAGCGGGGAGGCTGTGGGCTGATTCCTTGCAGGAGCTGAGCTCAGGAGGGATCACGATGGCAACAGGCTTCAGTCATCCAAGCCCAGGAGCTGTGTCCTGTGCCCTGTGTCCCCTCCCCTAGGGTTGGGGTGACAGCACTGGATTTATGATGTGCTTTCAGACCCAGCCAGGCTTCACAGGACACCTGCCCCTTCTTCCTCTCCCACACACACCCTCGGTGATGCCACACAGTCCTCCCCGCCCTCCCTAGGGATGCACACCGGTCCCAGACAAGCACAGCAGAAATCATACCACCCAATTATCTTCACTTCAAAGAGCTCAATTCAAAAGCAGTTCACTGTACCTCTGCAAACATTAACAGTCCTTCCCCAGACTGGAAACAGCTCACAATGGGTCCAAATCCAGTTCCTCCAACTGGGAACTCCTGCCCCAATAAAACATGTTGTGTGGCCAGGCCTTAATAACAGAACTGTCCATAATGCACGGGTTTTAAGATGATGTCTGACTGAAAGCAAAACGTGTGCCACTGCAGCCCGAGACCTCAAGAGCTGGCATGGAATATAGAGTTTGGCAGCCCCTCATACCCATCCCCAACACCTCTTTTCTGCAAGAAGTATGTATGGACACATGTAAAGGTGTATATACACACTCACCTTTGCTTACCAGGCACTTTATGGCATCTACATATTCATATTAAATAAATACTCCTAACTTCTTTTTTGGGTTAAACAGTAGGGTAAAAATAACTGTAATTCACAAGTTCCACCACCACCCTCATCTGCCAGTCCACATAAGACATGTGAAATCCAACCCAAGACACAGCCAGTTGGATATTATTAGTAATAACTCATCCTACTCAACTCACCGGTAACATACTACGAATTTTGCCTTCTTTCCACTTCCAATACAGTCACAAGTGAGACTTGTTTTCCCTGAGACTCACTCATTACTTCATACAATTTCCCAGTTTGGAAAGCAGTGTTTGATCTTCAGATCAAAGCGGAGCTGCCTCATTGTGATCCTATAGGTCAGATGACATTTCATTTTCATGAATTCAGCTGACCTTGAAAATCCTGGGGAAAAGCAGTCTATAAAAGCAGTATTTAGGATATCTTTCTGCCAGCATTCCAGCTTGCATGCTTAAAATCCATAAAGAAAATTCATTTGCACAAATGTTCCTTGACAGATAACTAAAGAGAGGAATAAAAATAGTGTATATGCATAATCAGATTTAAGTTTCAAAAAACAGTCCTCCAGTTTTTTTGCACGATCAACCTCTCCATCTATCGGTACTCCTACAAACATGTCTTCATTTACTATAAATGGCACAAGAAAATGAAGATCTTGCTGGGAATATGCCTTTGGTACAAGACCAGTCTTTGGAGTACTTCAGTGTTACAGACATAAAAATCTCAAGGAACAGCTTTATTTTCTTTCAACAGCAAGAGCTGTTCAATTCCCTGCAATGCTAAAAAGATAAAATAAAATAAAATAGCATTTCAAGATACTTTTTGAATGTAGAAGACAACCAGATGTTCTTGAACAAACGTCCCTTTTCTTTGTATGCGATTATTGCAACAGGGCACACTTGAAGATAAAGAGTAAATTGCCAGCCCCATTTCAATCAAGAATTAAGTATCTCTCAAGAAATCAGCATGGGACAGACCTGTACAGTTACTGACAGAGCACTGAGCTACCTGGAGCTGGGATCTGACCCATCAACAACTCCACTGTTTTGAAGTAGACAAAGATCTCATCCACTTTTGATTTATACTTTTTCCTACCAGTCATCTGTTGAGTTTATGCTGATGATCATTTCCATGATTCAGTTCAAGTACATTTTCATGATCAGAAGTCGACTGGATTGGGCAAAAGTATAGAACCTGCGGTTTGGTACCACAAGCCCCCAGACCAGGACTGGCTCTTTGACTAATGCAGGATGTGGTTTTCAACCCCCCCACAGCACACTGCTCTCGCTGCCTGGCTCCTGTGAGAAAAGGCATCAAACCTTCACCACTGGCCCAAACTGTGGTTGCTTCACCAAATTACAGGAAAGCCCAAAGCTTCTGGTTTTTGCTCCATCCCCCTTGAACCATTTGTGCTGTGACAGGTTCCAGACCACTGCTGTTTCCCATGAGTTTCAATCTATCCCAAGCGCAAAAGATCTATGGTAGGTCTTATATATACAGGTAGAAGCTGGGCAAAACAAACACTGCATGAAAATCAAGACCAGAAGAAAAATCATGAGCCAGCTCCAGGCCTTGCTTAGCCCAGCATAAACCCCCACACCCGCCCTCTACCTTTACAAGACTGAAGCTGCTTTGGTGTGCCAAAAAGATTTCAAGCCTGGTGTGGGATGTCAGGAGTCCCTCTGAGGCTCTTTTGTTCTTACTGGGGTAACATGCTACTGCTGTTACAGAACAAGTGGACTTAAAAAGCTTCAGGAGTCAAATCTATGGACAATTTTCACTGCCTACACTCCCCAAAAAGTAAAGAATTGTTTTCTGAAAAGTGCCACCAGAATTTCTTCTCTCTTTTTTTTAGGTTGAGATAAACAAGACTCCATCCAGTCGGGTATGACACAGCAGCACTGAGGCCCCCAGTGATTTTTTAGCTCTTCTAAGTAAACAGAATTACTATTCACCAGGAAACAGAGCTGTTCAGACCCAAGCCCCGCATCACTTAGCTCCTCGGTGAAACATCCCCTGGAAATGACTCAGCCTTTCCTCTGCAGCCAGCTCTGTGGCTGGACACCGGCGCTGCAGAACACGAGTGTCTGGGTGCCAGTTCACCACCCCCAAAAGCCTACTTTTACCTGAGGTATGATCCACATTAAGAGTCATCTAGAGGTTTATTTTTGAGAGCAAGGTGGAAAAAGGTATTAGTGGAAGAGCTGGGCCTGCAGGCAGCTCCAGACCAAGAGCTCAAATTTGAGGATATTTTAGTCAACAGACCAACTGGGATACCTTAAAATTAACCTTAATAATAAAGACCAACTTCAATAACCAGCTGCAGACCTTCAGACGAGCTGCATTGCTGTAAACAGAAGGGTTTTTATGCAGAGACCATAAGGGAACTTGTAAATACTGAGATGGATGTTACTGTATGTGTCTGTGCCATGGTTCTTTGCAAAGTGCACTGTGCAGCCCTGCTCAGTTCAGGAAAAAAAATCAAAATAAGTTCTAGTGACAGCAGTGTAGACATAGTGCTTGGGCCCACTTTATCTAAAAGCTACCTTGTTGTTTATGTGGAAGTACAGTTAGCTCAACAGTTCAAGGGTGGCTGGTTGATTTTTGACTTCTCAGAGTAGAGGATCATGAATCCCAACACCAGAGGAGACACCAGTACAACTGGTGCACAGGACTGGATGAGCCACAACTGGCTCCCATCCAGCAAAGCAGAGAAACAGGTCTCTGTCTTCAACAGCTGAGTCATCTCACTAAGACTACCAAGATATTTAAAAAATAATTATATGCCTGATCCATTACAAAAGGTTCTCACATCCTAAATCAGATCTGCACAAGTTTGCTAGGACAAGGTTCACTGACTCTGATGGGAATCTGGGCCTCTTCTTCACAACTGTCAGGGCCTGCTAAATGCTCAGGATAGCCATGAGATCTCAGATCAACAACACCAGTTTCCTCTCAGGTTCTCAAAGAAAATACTAAGGAGAGAAATCCCAGTTCTGATCCTTCCCAGCTGTGAATTCCGATTCCTTTACAGCACTGGTTCAGTAAAAACTGGATTTGATCTGGCCTAGTGGTGCAGGCATTTGTGGAAAAGGAGGGCATTGTTTGAAGGTAGAAAAATGGAAATATTTTTGCTTAGGTTAATCCATATTCAGTCATCCCAAAATGTCAACCACAAAAGATCGTCTATCTGGTACATAAAAGATCAGTGCCAATCAGCTGGGAAAGGTCACAGAACAAACAGAAGAGATCACCTCCCACAGCTCTGCGGGCTCCCAAATTGGGAACACGTTATTCCGGTGTCTCCGGGGGCCCAACCTGAGCCAGGAACTTGCAGCAGTGACTGACCGACTTCTCTCTGCCCACCTCAAAGCCATAGCGAAACATACTCTGGAGCCTCCCACATCAGCATGCACAGAAGTAGCTGTTCACTCACCTCTCGGCACGATGACTCTCTGAAACATCACTGTAAATGACAGCATATCATCCCTGAAATATTTACATCTCAGCATGGGACACACGAGAAGTGTGGGCTATATGCCACTGTCAAACTTACCATAAGGCCACTTCACACATGACAAAACACTGTAAATAGTCCTTTGCAGACCCAAAGCAAGTTGTCTAGAGATTGTTGCATTACTCAAATGGATCTTCTTCCACTTCTTCATAGATCTGATGGCTCATCCTTTGTCAAAAGCAGACTCACTGGGTGTCCAGTGAGTTGGAGCCTCAGAGCTATCCCCCTCCCACCTGCACCCAAGCATTTCTACTGGCTTCTCACATCCACGGTCCTTGCTTTGCTCAGAAGCTGACTTCTGCTCCACTGCTTGACTTCACACAGCCACGGAGCGCAACTGGCTGCAGTCATGCGATGGATGCCAAGCTTGCTGCCTCCCGTTGCTGTGTTACTGCTGTAAGACCCATCTGTTTTCTAATAATGAAACCAAATTACCCAGGCTTGGATCAGAAGAGCCTGGCAATGGTTTTCTGTGACTTTTACCTGACTGCTGAGATCATGGCACCAAGTTCACACTGACAAATGAGAGCGTGATCACAAATAAAAGGGACTTTGAGCAAAAAGTGCCTGTCTCAGATGCAGGCAAGGCTCTCCAGGAGCTGGAGGTAGACCCTGCCCTGGGTTGGTGCTTCTGCACATGTGCAAGTGGGGCATTGCTCCACTCACTGTCACAGAAGTGGAACCAGTTTACCTGAGGAAAAATGCTGGTCTCCATTTCAGTAAGCAGAAGGAAGGTATGTTCTCGAGGATTAGGAAAAGGGCCATGAGCCCAAACTTCTGCATTCTGCCTTAGTGCACCATGTAATAATCATGATATTGATAAAGACGTAACAAGACATATCTGACCTAAATTCAGTGCTGCAAAAGTTTGGTTTATCTAAGCTCATCTGACCCAGTCTGGGCTGTACAACCAAGAAAGGAGAAAGGCACCTCCAGATGGCAATTCCTCCCCATTAAAAAAACACCATTGTTTTCACAGCTGCATGAAGGAAAATGCTACCCATGCCTTACTGAATGATCATTGTGGGGTGATTCAGACTGTAATCTACCTGATGCATCTTCATAATAAATACTATTTACCACCATCAAAACCAAGTAAACACTCACTGAAGGTCCATGTAGCTCAGTGTCTTGCATCTGGCAGTGCTCAGTAATACCTGTGAGCATAAAACCAGCCCAAGTCGTCGCACAGTCGCGCTTCCCACATGCATGGACCTTCCAGCAATTGGCCTCATGGCAGCTCCAGGCTTAGCAGGAGCTGCTGTGGGCAGGAGAAGAGCAAAGGTGACATCTATAAATCACACATGGATTTTGAGGTGAAGAATACCACATATCATAAGTAAATGGGGGGGGGGTGGGGGTGGAGGAGGAGGGGAATTCATTCGCATAAGTTAGATGCACTCTTTTTTCAAGCAACACTCACAAGTAACATTGGCTGGCAAAACAAGAATGAGAACCACACGCCAGCATTCATTGTATTGGATTTCAGTAGGTCTGGAACTAGAAAAACTGTGTATGCAAATTCTACATAGGCAAATGAGAAGAAATTCAGAGAAGTCGTTTCAGAGAAAGAAGCCAAGAGCAGAACATCTGCTACTGCTCCCAATATTCGCATTAGGGGCTGGGTACATTTCTGAGCACTCAGACCTCACCAGAATGCACAGATAGGTTTTGTTGCTATGCAGAGAAACAAGGCTCAGAAATCAGAGAAGCAGATATGCAGCTGCCCGAGCTGAGCACTGTTACTCCTTGCTTAAGTCCAACAGGGACACACTGGCTTGTACAGACTGTGTAACTGTCCAACTTGTAGCTGCATTTCTAACTAAAATCACCACAAAACTAGTAGATTAAGCTGCAGAAGTAGATAAAAATATAATACCATGATTTTAATTAAATTCCCAGTCCATATGTATGGCTTTTGCAACTCCCCAGTCATACCACTACATCATGCTGAGCTAAACTCACAGTAAAGAGACACCATATTTAGCAGATTACAATATACCATCAGGATTTCTGTCCTCTCCCCTCAACCCTCTTCCCTGTGTTTATCATTCTCATTTGCCATCTCTTCCTGTCAGGATCTTCTTTCCTTGTCTCATTAAAAATTACAGCATGCTTCTAATTAGCAGTAGCCACAAAACCCATCAGTATCTTGATGTCCTTATCCTTCCATTGAGGTCAACTTAATCAAGTTTACAAACAAACAAACTTAGTCTAGCTTAATCTACAATACAATATTTCAAGGCCTGCGAGCTTTAGCTGGGAAACAAAGGACAAAGAGCAGGATTAGATCCTAAGGCAAAAAACCAAGCTGGTTTGTAAGAAGTTATCTTTACTGAGCTTTCAGTGCTGTCATTCAACCAATTCAACTCATCCCATTCCATGTAACCATAATGAAGGAAGACCTCCTTGCATTTTTTTTTTAATCCTATACAGGGCAGTTATGAGAGGTTAAAGAGTCTAACTGTAAAATGGCACCTATGTGTACAGCTGGAAAACATGTAGCAACACAGTATTAATGAAATTCTGCAGCACTCTGTGAGACCTGCAGGGATTCCCAGACAGTTCCTCTCATATGATTGGAGCAAGAGATATGGCTCTCATAGGTCGCTGGTATCTGTATTTTCTCTGGACTGGAACTGGAACTGAATGGCTCAGACCTCTGCAAATATGGTTCTATATTCATAATATGGACACTTAAATACAGGCAATTTTTTCTGCCTTTCTTCTTCCTGACTTGCAAATATGAGCAAACCCAAGATGTTTCAACAGCTCCTGAGATGCACAAACACTCGTGAACCATAGTAAAGCTGTTAATACTGGGATAAAATTCAGCCTCTCTCAGCCCTTTCTTCCATTTTTTCTTTTTCTTTTTTTTTTTTTTTTTTTCCTCCTCTCTTTTCCCAGCTCTGTAATATTGGAAATGTTTTACTCAGTGACTATATTTTAAAACTGTTATTGCCATAAATTTCAGCCCTTTTTAAAAATATTCTGATACAGAGTCTTTTGAGGAGGCTTTCAGCAAAATATAGAGTTTCCTGTACAGGAAGCATGCTGTAGAACATTAATTTGTAAACAGCTACAAACCAAACAAATGGGACAGATTTCCAGCACTTTCAGCCAAAACAGCAAACATAAAATTACTGCTAAAACCAGAAACAAGAGGGACACCTAGAGTTAGTTCTTGTAACTTCCCCAGCAAGGTCATTCGCTTTCTTTTCCAGTTTTGGTGGTATTTAATTACAACAAGCGTACGCGATGCCTCCAGTTGTAATTAACAACAAACTTGAAAGCGCAAAGTTATGGCAAAACCAGGGAGAGCCGCTGTGTCTGTGCATTTATATATTTATATCAATTTTATAAATGGTTTTATATTTCACCGGAGCTCGGAGGAGTCACCCCCACCCTGGGATGCCCCCGCCGCAGGTGAGAGGCGCCGGGGATGCTGACCCGGGGTAGCGGGAACGGTGCCGCTGCAGCCGCCGCTGTCCGCGGTGCTGAACCGCGCCGGGGCCGCCCCGCGTTCTGCCCCTCTCCACCACCCCGCACCCTTCCAGCTCCGTGGAACGAGTCCTCGGCCCTTCACACCAAGTTTAGCACCAAATGTCAAGGTCTGTGATCAACCACAATCACTGCGTTTGTCCACTGTGGCTAGGCAATGTACTCCCCAAAAGCTAACGCAGAGCAAAAACCTTTTGATAGTTTCAGACCCACTTCATCTTCACCGCCATCACGTTATAACAACTCACCACTTTTGCAAAAGAGTGAGGCGTTTAGAAGTTAACAATCTGGATTACATATTGATTATATTTTGTAAACGCGTTTTTAACCTGTCAAAACCATTGCAGACACTTTACTTCACATTCTACACTTTACTATGCTTAGATTTACTACACTAATTTCAAAGAGAAAAAAAAAAATCATGGATGCCGCATGCAATGACATAAAAGTTGTTCACTAATCATGTTAAGTTATTTCTAATAAAGAATGATATACATCTCAGACAGTTAAAATCTAACTCTCACAGTTAATATCTAATTCTCTGTACACACCACCTACCAGATTATTGTTTGATTTCGGGGCATTTTCCAAGAGTCCTTGGATTTGTTTTTCTCTTCTAGCCATAGGGCGTTGGTTCTTACAGTAATCTGATCATTTACACATACAAAATGCAGAGAACGCACTTTTTCATTATTAAAGAAAAATAAATTACACCATCGTAAGCCTTTAGCTAAAAAATTTGCAAAAGAATAGAGAAATGCTGATGGTTTTGTACTAAAACTGTTATTAACACCATAACAAGATTCTCTTCAGTGAATGTTAGGCACAGTACTCTCATCAAAGGCAATGAGAACGGAACTGGAATGATTATTGTTTTTTTTTTTTGTTTTGTTTTTGTTTTTTTTTTTTTCTTTTCTTTAAAGCAAGCTTTATACCTGATAAAAAGCTTGGCTACAAAATTAAGTAAATATGTAGCACAGCCATTTAAAAGGCCACACACCCAGCCTGTGCAACATTTGAAACACACAATCAAACAGGATAAATTTGCCAGTTCAGTAGCATATTCAGTATATTTACAGTTCCAAACAGCAGGAATTAACAATAACACTTTCCTTTTCCTTCTTAAGTAGTGTATTTTTAGAGTTATCAAAGAAAATTCAAAACCCATATTCTTAACATTAATAAATATTAAGCTTTAATTTCTTTATACAGTTTATCATCTCTACAGAAGATTAGATTCCAGGAAATACCTCCTAGTTTTTTCCTGTAAAAATATTGCTTAAATACATCTTACCTGAATAAGACTTTCTTAACCCCAAAGCCATGCTGCCTTACAAGCTGCTCCTGCCCAGACAATTGCAGTCTACATTTGGAGCAGATACACAGGGAGCAGATCAGAGAAAGTTTAAGGCATATTTAAAGTATTCTCTAAGGTACTGGCCAGAAACATCAAGCCCATACTCGCGGTATAGAGAGATCATTAATGGGCATTAGTGACAGACCATTATGACTTTCAGAGATCATTAAAGATTCATAATGTAGCTGTATTGTTCTGGCAACATCTAACCACTTCTTGGACATAAATGTACATTTCTCCTACATGATTTACTTAAACTTATTATTTTTGAGCGTCAAATTTTATTTTCTGCCTCCTAGAATTACAAAGAATGCCTGTAAGGGGATACTGTAGTACATTACACAAGCCATTGGAGCCCGCTGCTTGGTTGAGCTGATACCCTTTATTATACAGCAATATTCATATTCTGCAATATGAATAGCTCAACAACATCCATGAGGTAGAATATGTACCATACGTTCTTTCTTCTTTAAATAAGCTGCACTACTGATGTACCACAAATGTCACAAGTATAAAAAGCATTAAGAAGAACTACATTTGCTAGCAATTCTGAAATAATTACCTTTTGACATTTTTAAGCTTTACCTCCGCATTTCAGAAAAGCTCCTTTCTTTGACATTTGGACTTAGTGAAAAATATTGAAGATATTCTGGTTGGGGTCAACCAAACCAGCTACTCCTCATGCAACTTTGACAAGTGGAAAAAACACTGAGATTTGGTTTTGAAGATGTACAGTACTGCAAACACTGTGGTCCAAAATGTAACCACATTTATCCTTCAATTGTGTTAATCAAGGGCTGGATACGAATTTTCTGTTGCTGAACTTGACTGAGACCTTGCTTAACTCATCCTCCTTCAGCACAGCAAGTTAAGCTCATGCTCACATATTAGATAACTAATGAGATTTAGGCAATTTAGAAGCAGAGTCAGATTTCAAAGTCAAAGTCTAAGTGTGATTTGGTCATTGTGGAGACATATAATTACAAGTAGTAGAGAAAAGCTATTTAAAAAGGCTCTTCCTCTTCACCAGAAGTTGCCACTCCCTCCAAGACACGTTTACAAGTCACGTGTGCGTGAGCTGGGTTTATTTTGTGACGGACCTGCAATGAGCATATACCAATTTGTGTATCAGGAGGAAAATCACCATGCTCCAGCTGAGGAACAGTAACATCTTAATTACACAGAATCACAGAATGTCAGGGATTGGAAGGGACCTCAAAAGATCATCTGGTCCAATCCCCCTGCCAGAGCAGGAACACCTCCAATGTAATCGCTTGCAGAAGCACGATGCATGCTAAGGATCAGATCCTTAAAGTCACAGACAAGTAAACATCTTCCAGGGTCTTTAGGTACTAAAATGAGAACTAACAACTGAAGTCATTGAAGCATCGTAACACGTTTTAGCATTTATGTTTTGCTGAATCTAGACCTGACAGGTGAAGCACGTCAGTTTACTACTAATTAACAGTTTCCCCCAAATAATATTTCAGTGTTTACTAATATACATGAGATGTACTTGGAATTCACATCAAGCAAGCAGAATCAAATCATGCTGTGAATTGCACAATTTTAGATTATTGACTGTTTATTATGCCACAGTTGCTTATAATCAAGCTGTGAATATTGCTGATATTCAAATATTCTGTACTATTAAAACCATCTTTAATTATTGCTGCCAGAATCAAACAGTACCACACCAAGAAAACTGCAGTGGGGCAAAAAAACAGAGTGATTCTGAGACCTCTCCACTTGGAAACAGCACCATTTTCACCAAAACAAAGTCAAAAACCCATGTGGAAGAACATACTCAAGCCCATTTCTAATGTCCTGCTGGGTTCTATTGATTTCAAACAACTGACCTTGAGTCAATAGGTTTTATGTCTCCCATGTCAATTATTGACAGGCAGTCAAAAGCCAGCAGTGGCATTGCTTACTGCCTTGCACTTATAAACAAGGTTAATCTGCTCGTAAATGTAGTTCCTTTTCCACAAACACCAGTGCATTTAATTCCCTCTTTTTTCCCCCAAAGCCTACATGAATTTGTAATAACTCCCTAAAATTTACACAGTTCTCATTAAAATTTCAGCATTCCGTACTCTTCAGCTACCTCAAGAATGATTTAAGTGGTTCAGAATTGTTCTCATGGTTTTACAATAAAATTAGAGTTGTATATTGAAAACATAACTTGTGTCCAGCTAATCCTTATTACCATCTAGTTATTCATTGTGTTTTATTGTTTTTATTAATTAAAGGAAACACGGCTTGTGTCTAATCTCCACTTTACACCTATTATGTGCCCGCAGCACATGACAGAACCATGTGGCATAAAGGAACACAGATCCTCTGAGATCCCAGCATTTAGAGCAGCCAAGACCTGACCTCTAGTAGAGTTATCAGTTACCTCTGTGGGGTGGCAGTGCAAAAAAGCAACTTTATATTGCGGTGTGGGACCTGCAGTGAAAGGACTACATGTAGAATTTGTAAAAAAGTAATTTTATATTTTTTTCCTTATATATCTGTAAAAATCAAGCTGTCATTTGCAATGAATTACTTATTGCCACATTATAACTAGTGGATGACTGATGAGTAAACAACTAAGGGAAATGAGAAAGGATTATTTGGAGATGGTTCTAACCATCCTAGGAGGAAAGCTCAAATTAGCCCTCCAAAAGAGTCAGTAGCAAGTCAAACCCAGCCCCTTTAAGGCACAATTTGATCACTTTACCCATGGTATTGTGTGCCACACTGCTTTACTGGTGAACAAATGACCCTGGCAGGTCCCAGTAGGATTTGTGGCCCCTTGTTACCTTGCTGGCTCGTACAGGGATAGTGCAGCAAGGACTGTATGAAGCACTCTCCTCCCAGAAAACACGGTCACGCTAACAGCATGGTGCTCCACTGCCCATGCGGGTTCTCTACAACACACAAGCTTTGTCTAGTTTTCATGTAAGCAATGATGCATGCTGGAATAAGGGCCTGAGCACATCCAGAGACATTAGAATGGGTACAAGAGAAATGACACATGTTATTGCTCTGCTGTGGCAGAAAAATACCCCTTTTCCATGACTGCACTGTGGGATCAGATTCATAATCTTCCAAACTATTAGGCATTCCTATTTCAATTAATCCTACTTGGCAGTTTTGAACTGATCTCCTCCAGAAAAAAAGAAAACAACAGTCAGGCTTGACCTTATTCCCTGGAGTCCAACATCAAACCCCCAACTAGTTTCTCTGGCAGGAACTGGCTGAGAGCCCCAGCTCCAGTTCTGCTGCTGTGGTTATGACCAAAGAATATCAAGTGCAAGCACAGCACCACTGTCTCAGCAGTCCCACAGCAACATCCTGCAGCATGGAACAGCAGCTGCAAGAGAAATCTTCCAGGCAAATATAGACGATGACCAAAAGTAGGTTCCTGCCTTCTTGGAGAAGGGAGAATAATGAGCAGAGAGTGCTCTGAACTGTCACCCAGCCAGACAAAACACCCACTTGGGGTTTTAGAGCCTCTTGCTCTGCACAGACTATTTTTGTATTAGTGATCATTATATTTGCATAGAGTCATTAAGCTGTTTAAATTTTAGCCCCAAAACAAATTGACTCAAGTAATTTTATACGTATTTCAGATTGTTAAAAATATCATATATTTGTATATTTGCCTGGCAGTAACTGTCATTCTATTATTTTTTTTTTTCTTTCTCTCTTTTTCACCTGGTTGCACTATCGTATCAGGCAATCCAAAAGAAGGAAGAAATCCCTTAAAGAGTGAAACTCTTTAACACTCTAACGCAGGGAATGTTTCCGTTTCTACTCACTGAAGGGAAGCGGTGTGAAGGCAGTAGCACGTCCTTTCCTTGGCTTCATCTGCCACCTGGTGGTACAGTCCCAGGGAGCAGAAAGCAACATTTCTATGGAAGGACCCTGCATGTTCCAACAGGCACCTGGAATTAAGTGCTGATTGTGAGGCTGCAAAAAGCAACGAGCAGCAATGCAGATGTAAACATCTGTGCAGTTCATGTCCACACACAGTGCAGCATGTTTAAAAAGCGTTCTGCAATTAAAACAAGGTTTTAACAGAAGGGACAAGTTTTAAATTCAGGTTTTGCAGTGCATGAAACTAAACAGCTGCGAACGCCCAAGTGTCAGAAACTGTCCTAACACTTTGTAACACCTATGACAAGTTCCTGAGCCCAACAGGAGCTCAATTGCAAAAGCAGGACTTGCAGTCAGACAGAGGATGGAGAACAGAAAAGTGAGAACCACTTTGTTAACTGCCTGCAAACAGCTCGCAATGTCCTGCTGCTCTGCCATGACAGTAAAGCAGGAAGGACAGAATAGGCACCAGCCTAAACTTTTTAAGCTATTTTATTCTATTTGAAATACAACATTTATTGTATATTCTGTTTAGAACATTTCAGTAAAGTTGCAAAACAAGCTATAATCAAAAGTAACTCCTGTTTTCTCATTCTGACATCAACAAGCCTTGTTTGTGCTGTCCAAGATGTTGTACGAGGACAGGATGATGCTGAAGCTGCCCTGCGAGGGTGGTCTGGTATCTGTGTCATATTGCTTTGCATCTAAATATTTACTACCAGGAGTTGGCCCCTTGGTGAAAGCCTAAAAGTCAAGTCTACTGGGCACAGCGTGGTCCTGGGCAGGGGTATTCAGGCTGCCTTGGGTGTAGCTGCATCACTATTAATTAGCAGACACAATGCTTTTGTTGAGCATTCCCAGGGGAGCACAGTACCTTTTCACTGACACACTCAAGGATTGGTATGTTGAATCATTTTCATCTCTGATATATGGGGAAAATGGGAAAATACACATTAGGTGACTGGCCACGCTGCCTCACAGTCGTGCCACAGCCATGCCACTGCTGGGCACCAGGCAGGCAGTGGCAGCCTCATCTATTTGCAGAGGCTTTTGGCAGGATGACTGTGCAGCAGCTCAGAGTAAAGCCCCTGCTCCTTGCTTGGCTCTTATCATACCTCAAGCAAAGACACATGCATAACGTGGGCAAATGCTGATGAACACAGAGCAAACATTAAAAAAACCCAGCTACACATATTCTTACAGCCACCTGCGTGTTTACACGGGCTCTGTGGGATATCCCTCCGATACCTGGAAAGCAAATTTCAATCACACCAGCAGACTTCTAACTCAAACACAGTTTTTACTTATTCGTCAAATGTGGTAAAGAACACACAGAAAATGTCTGCTCCAGGCCCTCATGGCAGTATGATCCTATACCTCGTACTCCAGGTGGTGGAGACCAATTCGTAAAGCTAAAAGGAGTGTTTTCCCTATTTTCCATTACAGACCAAAACTAAGACCAACCCTTCACTAGCTTGTCTGTTGAGAGAAGAGGGTTGGATGCTGTGCATATGTTTGTGATGGGGTTTGCAAAAGCACCTAAGAGAAGTGTGAGAGTAAACCCCATTCCATTTCCCTGACACACATGTATTGAACTCCTCAAAGTACTCCTGAAAAACCCCACTGAAAATCACATTGAAACATGGACGTATCAAGCAGATGTCAGGGATGAGGAGATCAGCAGAGGCTCCACCTCCATCCCCCTGAGATGAAGCTCCAGCAGCCCAGATCAATCGAGTCTGGTGGTGACTACCTCCCTACTTGAGGAAATCCCAAAGATCCTGGGCCAGGCCAGAGTTGAGTGTGAAGCATCCAAAGCCCTACCCTGGCCAAGTGGCAGAGAGCCCAACCACATCAGCTGCAGCCTTCAGTAACGAGCAGATCGTTTGGAAAGGACAGCGCCTCTTGCCAAGTCCGACCCGTCCTCTGTTTCTGCACTACCTATGCCATTTGCAAACACAACTCACAAGGAAAACTCTTCCCTCAGCAGCCTGCACGCATTTGCAGTCAAAATCAATACACACATCACTGCTCATAAAAGTCATTTCGTTTATGGTGATTAAATAAATTAGCTCTAATAAAATAATGATTTCACTGTTTACCAGAGGAAAATAAAGGGTTGAAAGTAATTTAATTTGACACAAACTTTGGGTTGGGTCTAATCCTTCGTATTTTATTATTCATTTCCTCTGATATTTTATAACAGCACAAATCATTATTGTTTTATTTTCCTGTGATAACATACAAAAATAAACTACTGAAAACATTGACCTAAGCCCTGGAGAGAAAAGGCTGAGCAGACATCCCTGAATGTGAGTTCAATGCACTGCTTGGAAAGTCAGCATCATGTATGTAATGTCAATAAAACCAAAACACTTTGCAAGTGGATTCAGTTCATGTTTATACCTGGGAATTCCTGATGTGAAGACACAGAGGTTGTACTGTATTTGCACAGGGACAGATGAGATGGAAGTCTGCATTCTTGACACCTAAGTTAATGCCTTGAAGTTTGATCTAAGCACTAAATCCAGTATTTTTGTCCCAAATTTCCACTCCACAGACAAGACCTTGCACCAAACACCACCAGAAAAGCATGAGTGAAAAACATGAACAGATGAAATGGGCTCTCGTGTGCCACTATCATCACCCTCATTCTTAAATACACTGTCCCAGCACTACACTTATATCCAGATGAGGAGCTGATCACACAGGAAGAGGTTTGGTATTAAAAGATGTTCGGTGTGTTTACCAGGCGTACAAGCATAAACCTTTAGCAAACAAAAAAGCTCTCACTGCTTACTTTGCAGGCATCATTCTAGACTGCTTTCCTCATGAGGGCAAAAAAAAGCATGATTCAAGCACACAGACAACAAAAAAAATCTCAATAAAACATTTGCCACTAGAGGAGGCTATTCCATAATTTTTTTCCCAGTAACATACCTGTTCCAGGGAAAATTCAGAGTTTCCGCAAAACCATCACTACTGTTTTCCAGCTACTCCTATTACGAATTCATCCAAATTCTGCAAATTTCTCAAGACCTGTATTTGTACTTAATCTTGAGCCAAAGGAAAAAATAAATCCACAAACCCCACAGAGTTCATAACCTGAATAATTTCTGTCCATTTTAGTATGATGGTACATTTTCACTGGCTGCAGAGCTGCTAAAGGAAGGGTGTTGGTGAATAAGTCAAGGGCTTTCAGGGACTCTGCTGATCTGCAAGTACAATAATCCTCAGCAGAGAAACTTCACCTGGATGAATTGCCAATGAAGCCCTACCATCAGCAAGCACACAGCTTTTCTTCACTATTTCCCTTTTTTAAAGTCTTTTGAGCACCTAGCCCCAGATTCACATCCTGGATACCCTTGGCCTCCAGGCCCCAAACTAGGGATTTATTCCATTGGAGAGCTGTCTTGTCTTGTGTTTTCTTCCAGAGCTGAGTAGAACCAAATTTTAAAACATCCCAATTATCTATGAAACAGATTTGCCCTTTCCAGTCTGGTCTAGGTATGACCAGATATTAAGGGAAATGGGCCATGTAATTCTGTTGGACAAATCTTGTGCTCATAAAACATCTCTGTCTGATGGGCCCAGAAATAGATGCTCTTTCTCCATCCACAGAACAAGCACATCCCGGAAGGTATCAGAACAGCTAGGGGAGAAAGGCTTGTCCAACATCCCAGTTTTTGATGCATCTGTCATATGTTGTTGCACCCTGTACTATCTTTAGAGACTCCTTCTTGCCTGTTCTTTGACTTGAGCATCAGAGGCTCAGATCTGGCTTTTTTTGGCCACGATGCCCCATATTCAGGTAATGCTCATGGTCAGAGAGGTCTTTGACAACTTCAAATTTCAGCCATGCTTCCAGAGCTCACTTTGAGCTTTGCTGGCTCCCAAGGGGGCTCACACAGATGCAGGTTCCCAGGTGACAGCCTTTCTTCAGAAATGACCCTAAACCCCCGCTTGTACCCTCAGCCACAAGCCAGACTAGGAAGCACCACATATCCTGGGATGAGAGACTGGAAATAATATTCCACAGGGCTTAAATGATGTGGGTGCCACAACTCAAATCATGCACCTGGGGCTCCAGGACACTGAAAATGTCCCCTCCCACCGCAGCACTTCAGAGCCCCAGCACTTCAGAACAAAGCACTCAGGTGCATTGTCAGGGACAGGGCCTGGCAGCCAGCTACTTAGTGACATCTTCTGTGCTCTTCCAACTCATAAACTCTAGATGTGAGTCTGCATCATTAAACATTCCTACCTCCATTTCCTTTGCAAAGTAGCAGCTGTAAAACAAAGTAATTTAATTTAATTACAAGTTTTTAATTAAGCAACTATGTAACTAAGTGCTCAACTGCAGTGGTGAGAGCTCTAACCCCACATCTCAGCATTAGAGGGAGTCCTTCTCCCATTTAATTCTCTTTGCAGAGACAGGGAAAATTGGAAACATGGCTTTAGGGAACAGCACCCCAGCAGCCAGCCAGCAGCAACAGGAAAACGAACACGGAAAAAACCTGACAGCTTATTTCATGTTCTGCAGTGGACCCACAGCACACAGCAGCATAAAAATCTGGTCCCTCTCCTCATGTCAAGCGTTTGCACTCGTGCTCAAAGCAACCCTGCTCTGAGCTGCAGTGCTTGAAACAAGATTCACGCAGATATTCAGGTTCAGTGACCCTGGAGACCCAAAAGGATACATCAGCCTTTCAACTAGGGAGCTTGTAAATCAACAGGCTTGGAGAGATCTGTCAGACATGGGCAGACAGACAGGAGTCACCCATCTCTGGTTCTTGGGTATTTTGGTAATGATGGGCGAATGCAGACGCCCATAAATAAACTGGCAGAGGACTTCAGTGACATCATGTTCGTAAGGACTACAGTGACAGAGGCAAGGAAAGCAGATGGGAAGGCAGGAGACAATCCAGTCACACCCCATCTGCGCATTACGGCATGAGTCACATCACCTTCTTCAATATAGGTATTTCGTGGTGCACCTGGAGAGGTGCTGAAGGTGTGAGCAGAACCAACCAAGGCAAGTGTTTGCCAGTGCCTCGTCTGCACAGACACCAGCAGGCTAGAAAGACTGCTGCACATTCAAGAACCCGGACCAGATCTTGACATCAGGGCTTGGATGAAACAGCAAAGGCTCATAGATCCTTGGAAATATTCCTTTCAGCTTTCTTTAACCCATCTGGCGCTGTGTACTGTTTCTTTTTATTTTCCCTCTACATGCCCCAGCACTGGATTTCTGTTCTGCAGTGCTCCATACCCAGTAAGAGAAGGTAATGACAACCAGTTAAGAACCTGTTTCCAAACTATTATTCCAGACTCCACTATCATACAAGTGGCTCTGCAATAAATAGCTGGGCAAGAACAGCTTCTTAACATCAATTTTAAAACGGCAGCAGCAGAACACCAACAAAATAGCTCTGATAGGGACACTACAAGCCCATTGACAGGAGTCATCTGAATTCCTCTGAAGTGAGTCCTCACTAACTAATATGCTAACAGAAAACAGGACAGACTTAAGCTGAGGAAGAACAAAAAGAGCAGCTAGTTTCATCATCTTCTGTTGGGAACACTGGGAAAATCCACCTGGACCAAGAGAGACACTGAAAGAGCAGGACTAAGAAAGAGATGCTCTCTGTGCCATACAGAGCCTGTGCTTTCCTGTTCTCCGAGAACAGGCAGCTTATGAAAATATGAGCACCTGTGAGACATGGTTTACAGGATTTGAAATGGGAAATGTAGCTTCCTTTCCCTAGCTCCTGTTTAAACACAGCCATGATCAGCACTGCCTAAAAGCTGTCAGCACCCAGACGCTTTGAAAAGAGCTGTGGCTCTGTTGAAAAACAAAGTGCTTAAAGTCTAAATCTGTGCTTGTGTGCCTAGCTGGGAGGGAGGTGAGCCTCACGCCACAGCACTTTCACAGCTCCCCAGCACAGGGAGATGGTCTCAGCCTGCAAAAGCCATGGGCTGACAACAGTGCAAACCCACTCTCACAGGGATGCACCACGCATGCCACCAGGACCACTGCCAATGCTGAGGACTCCAGCACAGAAACTCAGCCCCGTTCTCAAACACACGAGCTCCTGGAGTCAGTGCTGAGGCCAAGAGATTTTCTTAGGTATGGGACTTGCCAGGACTTAAAGGCATCAGATTTTAGGTCTCCTCTGCAGCTCTCAACTTGGGCACATAGACCCCCTTGGGTGTTGAAATAATCACAAAAATCAGAATTCTCAGTAAAACACAGAAAAGGAGCTAAATAAAGTCCAGCAAAAAGTTTCCATCTAGAAATTCTAAGTACAGAGTAAACATTATTTTTTAAGAGCATAGCATCAAGTACACATCATCCCTAATGTTGCTATACTGAATTACTATCCAGCACATGAGGCTGTTTTGGGATGTCTTGAGGCCCATGCTCTCTTTCAGTTATTTTAGAAAGAAAACAATATGCTACATATCCTGATATAAATATTTCAGAATTACATAGATTTGGGGCATGTTCTTAATTTTCATTTAAAAAGTGGTAAATCAAGATAGAGTTACAGTCCAGAGATATGTCTCTTTTTTATACTTCATGTATTTAAACCCTCTTTTGATTTGGGGTGCCTTCGGTCAGCAGCAAATAATTTTAACAGGCTTGGTACTTTGTTGTCAGAGTTTCAACACTTTCATAGAGAAAAGGATTTGCCCTTTGTCAGGTATTAGAAGAAAGGTGTTGATTCAGGTGATGTTTTGAAGTTTTCTATGTATCTAGAAGCAAGCAGAGAAAGGAGTAAATGCTGACTGACCACCAAGGGCAGTGAAGTACTATCACTCACACCTACTGCATTTCTAAACTTGTTTTTCTACAACTTCTTATACTGCCTTTTGTGTCAATCACCCTTCTTGGAATAAAAGGTCCATCCTCTCCAGCTGATGTCTGCTAGGGCATTCAGTTGTATTTTGGGGCCAGAGTCTGGTTTCCAGTTTGCCCACAGTGCCAATTCCTTTCCTGTACCTTCAGATTTGACATGGCTGGGACACAGCCTTCCTGGTGTGGCTGTCAGGGCTTAATTTCTGGGAGAAACATTCAAACCGAGCAATGCTGCTCACCTGCCTCTTCACACAACTCTAGACCCAGCCCAGGAGGAAAACTCCTCTGGAGTTCACCCTCCTGACCACTCAAGGAACCCTGACCAATGCCACCATAGGCACCAACAAGCTTTCTGATGTGTAATATATGAAGCTTATTAAACCTTCTCCTCCATAAACTAGTATTCTAAGGAAAACTCAAGGGATATATTTGACTTCAAAGAATTCTTTCTGGTTTGGGTGCTGGATAACTCACAAACAGGAACTGATGTCTTATTGCCAAGACTAAGCCCAACTATCTGATGGGAACTGGAGGAGGCTCCATATTCTGCCCTTGTCCAGCACTCAGCCTGGTCTGTTCAAGATGGCAATGGAATATGGAATTTACTGGGGAATTTGCTGCTTTCCAAGGTCTGAAAGTGCAGGATTTTCTTAAAAATGGAAACACTTCCAAGTTCATTCTGTTAACTCAAGCTCTACCTGCCGTAGATAGAGGGCAGGGGATAGTGCAGCCTTACTCTGCTGTGTGTGTTCTCTCAGTGCTGACGACACATCACTTCGACTGATGGGGGTATGTGCTTTCTGCTATTTTTAGGCTCCTGTGAACCAAAAGATGGGATAAACAACACTACCCAAGCTGGATAAAACAAGACAACACTGAATAGAATGGGTCATATGGGGAAATTGTGTGGGATGCTGATTTTTATCATCCATTTCCTTAATTTAAAATACACGAGAGCATATTCTGTGCACCAATGCAGCTGTCACTCACAAAGGTGGCCACCTGAACATACAATTGATGTACATTAATAACAACTCCTTTTTTTGGCAATTCAGACAAGGGAGTCTATGGGGAATTTGATTACCTACTTAAAGCACTAAAAATGGCTGAGGGCCACTAGAGACCTACAGAAATATTTCACCCCACTGTGAGGAAGAAATGTGGCTGGTATGGAGAAACCAGGCACTGATGATACTGTGTCTGATACTCTTTTTACTCAGGAATATCTATATATATCTGACTCAACACTCAGTGCTGACAAGTTTTCCCAACTCTTTTCAACTTCAACCCAGAGAGGTGATGAAAAGAAAGGTGAAAGGTAGATTGCTAGTTATCTCTTATTATGGCAAACTTAACAGTCTTCTAACAAATTAATGTCAAGAAAATACTTATTACCAACTTTCCTGCAGTTTTAGCAGTCAGTTGCACCTACAACAAAGCCGGGCATTTTTTTTTAATTCAACAGAGGGAGAAATATTCTGGAATAGAGGAGGAAGAGCTGTTTTGTTCCTGATGACTGCTCAGGGTGGCCGGACGAGGCCGTGTGAGCTGCGCAGATCCCCAGTGCCACACACTGCAGCGTTCAGCTGCCAGCGCCGGTGGGGACCGGGGCACCCAGGCCAACAGGACCCCTCTGCACCCTGCTTCAGCAGCTGTGTGCTCACTCTGTGCAGCACCATACAAGGATGATCTATACTGACTCCACTCCAAGCATACAAAACATTTGTTTTCCTACCTCTGCTGCTGCTGAGACGGTGTTTTAACAACCAGGCTACAGTTATTCAATATAATTTGGGAGGCAGGATTAAAACAACATTCTTTTTAATGCTCCGTTCCATGTTTTGCTGTGCTCTTCCAATCAATCTGTGAAGCATCCAGTGTTTGTTTTTATCTTTGGCTGCAATTAAAGCTACAGGAAACATGTGGTAAACGTAACCTTCCCAGGGGGAATATTACTCTGCAAGCCACTGACTAACCGTGAGATAAAACACCTAAATGACACCAACACCAGTTTTTCACAAAGCAAGACTAAGATGAACACCTCACAGTAATAATGTTAATTACACTTGGTGAATAAAATGAGAAGAAAAACACCCAGAGAATTCAGTGAGGGATGCTAAGATCTGTAATGCTTAAATAGCTAGATGCAATTAAAAGACTCACTCACTCTTTAGTCATCAGCACTTTTGCAGCTCTATCGTAGGACATAAGCACTGGAGCCAGTGCACTGTGACAAGAGAACAGATTTCTGCTTTGCTCTACAGCTGACAATCCTTTATTTGTGGGATGTTTGACATTTTATGTTGGTTTTTTTTTTTAAAAACAAACTTCACAAAACTGGACAACCAGATGAGTGGACAATTACTAGCCATTTCCAAAATCAGTCATTTATCCCGTCATATCATATATGATTTTTAGATGTGACAAGAGAATTTTAATGTCAAAAGACAATTGGGGATGTTCACATGAGGCTCGAACATACCTGAATATCCAACATCTGTCTGAGTGCCACCGAGCACGTTAGGCTGAGCTCAGCACGGATGTCTTTCCTTCAGGAGCTGTGAGCAGTGGTTTACAGGATCAGGGTGCCTCTTGGAGCAGATCTGCTTAATCTCAACCACATCAGCACAATAAAGCCTAAGGACAGAAACAGCTCAGAAGGCTGAACCACTCTGAGCCCGTAGCTAGCTCATCTGCAGATTGTCAAAACCCAGGAAAACTGAGACAGGCCCAACTGCTCCATGGGCTGGAGTCACCTCCACAGGTGGGAGCCTATGGGACAGCCATGACACCTCTTCATGACCTGTCCACTAAACAAATCTATAGCCATAGCCCTGCTTAATCATTTCACATCCATCTTTAGCAAAATAACTGTGTCATTTTGGCTGGAGCTTAAAGGCACTGCCTCCAGGGATAACATTCTCTTAACCTCTTGGCCTGCATAACATAAGATGCTTTAATAGCATCTCATGCTGTTAAATTCAAATGCTTTGAATTCTTAGTTTGTTAGTTAGGGCCAGTTAAGCATTGGTTACTTGGATAAACATGCTCTGCTGACCAGTCATTTTGAAACAGCTACAGAAAGCCACACAACTATTCCACAAGCCAATTCAATATTGAATATTCCTTTATTATAAAAATGAGAACAGCTGTCATTCACCCCAGCAAGTGCATCAGTAAACGATGATTTCCCACCCACTGGCACCTGCAGCGCAACCTTTTACCTATCACTGCTTTACACAAGTTTTTCTGCTTTATCTCAGCTGCTCACCTTAGCTAATGCCTTGTTATAGAATCATAGAATGGTTTGGGTTGGAAGGGACCTCAAGGATCATCTAGTTCCAACCCCCCTGCCATGGCAGGGACACCTCCCACCAGCCCAGGTTGCTCCAAGCCCCATCCAGCCTGGCCTGGAACACTGCCAGGGAGGGGGCAGCCACAGCTTCTCTGGGCACCCTGGGCCAGTGTCTCACCAGTTGTTACTCCACTGCACTGTACAGGTCAGCTCATCTACCTGAAATTTTGTTGCAATATACGTGTATTTTTTAATTACCACAGTTTCATTATTTTACAGCTAACTTTGCAAACAGTTGCTAATCAAAATCAATTCTAGCGAACAGTTCACACAGTTATTTCTTGGGAAAATATCCTGGCTTTATTACCCTTTTAATCTAAAAACCAAATAAAGTCACTATAATTTTCTGGGTATTAGGTTGCTGCCTTGCATCAGCACACCCACAATTCATTTGTTAGCTCAAACAGCTGAACAGTAAACAAACAGGACTTCTCAAGCCCTAGTTTTCCCTGTCTATATGTCCATGAACTGAGAACAAAACCCAAAAAAGCAAAATAATAATAATTAAAAAAACAACACCTTATTTAGGCTTCTACAATCAGATGTTAAATTAACCTGGTTGCACAGTAACTATAAAAATTAGCCCCTTATCTCTATATAGTCCAGTTACAAATCTCACAGATAGAAATCACGAAGCAGAAACCTGTTGTTAGACTTAGGGAATTGCCTACAAGTGCTCTCAGCACGATTAGATTACAAATCGATGACAGCTATGCTGAGAGCAAATTATGGCTCATCCCGAGTATAAAAAATGTGAAGAATGTGCAATACCTTCCTTTTTTCCCTCTATTCTGTTTCCACGCAATACCATGCACAACCAAACCCATTCAGCTTTCCCAGGTAATCAGGGTTTTTTTCAGTTTGACATCAAATGAAATATTTTCTTTCTCCTTACAAGTTTTAATGTCTTTTTTTAGATGTTTTCACACAATATTCAGCACTTCAGAACAATATCTAATTTGGAATTTAAAAGCCAAACCACCCTTTTTTTAAAGAACTGCAATCTTTTTTTTCTTTTAACCAGGTTGAAGCTGCTTATTGAACATCACTCACTCATCTCCAAACTGCAGCTCTGCATGAAAAATGGTTTGTACCATTTTCTTCCTAATGTTGATCACCCATCATGAAAATTTTAGGCACTTCAATAAAGTTTATGTTACAAGGCTAGTTTGCAAGGACCCCCATGTTACTAATCAAAGGAGACGTGGTGTGAATGCTCTGGTCTGTCCAAGGGCATCCAGTCAAGTAGGGGCACAACCAGCAATAAAATCCCAGTTTCCTGGACTGCAGTTAGCACACTCCCAAAGACATGATGTGCTTTCCCTACTGCACTGCTACTTGTCCATAAGCTGTACTATCAACCTGCTGCTTCTTCTGAATAGCCATGAGGAGTGGCTCATGACAAATTCAAACACCCATCTTTTTTCAGGCTGATAAAGCCACTCACCATAGTGGCAATGCCTACTACGGACAGAACAAGTCACCTCCAGCTTGGTACCTTCAAAGGAAAATAAATGCTCTCAGCTACCAAACACACACTGTTAAAAAATACAACCTGTGTGGCCCAAGAGACAGGTTAGAGAACCCCAACGCTCATGCTTCACCATTTCCAGAGTCGTCTGCTCACTTCACTAAACAACAGCTAGCATGGAAGGGAAGCAGTGAAAGTTTTGCAAAATAAATACTCCTACATCTGTCACAGCTTCTAGGCATTCGGCTAAAAAGAAGTAATTTGTTTTCAAATTGCACATTAAGGCTCGGAAGGGATGAAATCATCACTTTCATCACCGAATAATGCAATATTTGTAATATGGCAACACCTAGACGTCACGATCAGGTTCGTAACCTGAACCTGCAAAGGGATGGAGACACAGATCCTGCTCTGAACAGATAATTAGCATTGCAAACTGACAGCTCATTGTTTCTGCCATCAATAACCTGACTTAAATTGTGGCTGGAGACACAAATAACTAGAGACAAAGCCCTGGATCTGTTTGCATGCTGCAGTCTTACAATTAATGAATCCACTCCACTGGAAGAAATGTGTATCTACTCCCAGCTGCAGGAGGGAGGATTTTGTAGTTTCATACAGCCTTTCCTTGCTTTACATCTTGCCTCTTCTGAGCCTCTTTGGAGCACACAGAGCGGCAAAGGTGTGAAAAGGTTCACAAACCATTTCCCAACATGGCCAGACTACAAGAATTTGATGATAAAAATATCCACCTTTTTTTTTTTTTTTTTTTTTTTTTTTTTTAAGCAATTTAGACTATCTGTTAATTTAATTTTGGGTGAAATTCAGTTCTTTGTGAAGGTAAATTTTTTATTTTCCCTTTTCAGCAGCTGGAAATGGTGTTCAATGGATACATCTAAATGAAACGTTTCCACTTACAGATTTTTTTTTTGCCCTGAGATTTCTTTTTAAATCAATATTTTACCAAAACCAAGAAGAACTTATGAAATGTTTCAGTTTCATCAAGGTTTCAGCCTAAGCCCCAAAGGATAACACAGTAAAAATGAATGAAGAGTTTTTCTACCTTTAAAATAAGTCCACAGTAAGTGATGGGGCTGAGGCAAGACTGACTGTGCAGCTAGATGTGAGTAAGAAAAGCTTGTAGAATGCCCACGCTCATTTCCACATGGTGGTAGCAGTGGGGACAAAGGGAAAAGCCACCTCAGACATTATGAGTGAATTACATATCTTATTTCTGTCACTGGCAACAAGACCTACGTAGCTGTGAGATTTAAGCTGTTACAAAAGCTGCTGATACATACGTACAGGCTATGAACAACTGTCTCCCTTCAGAAACAAGGAAAGACTGTCATTTTTATTAAGCAGGAAAAATCAATAAAACATGAGAAGAGACACTGAGAAAACTTACGTTCCAGCTACTATAGCAACATCTTTATAATCAATAGGGAGAATGCAAAGAATACAGAAAGCAATGGACAACCCAGCTGCAATTACTACTTCATGTGAGACCATGCTTCATTTGCATTGTGACACCCAATCAGTCAGAATTAAATTTTGTGTGCTACCCTATGTCCCCAGATCTATCCTTCAAGTAATCTGTCACATCCTTTACAGAAGTGTTACAAATAAGATTCATCAAGATGACAAATAGAGCTCTCGTTCCTAGCGTGCCCCAGCTGCTAAGCAACAAAAAGAAACAGAGAAAGAAAAACACCCATCTTTTGGCATACTGAGTGGGAACAACTGACCCTGGAAAGGGAGTCAATTGTCCCATGGATGGAACGATCTTACTCTGGATTCTCAGGGATGGGGGGAAAAAAAGTTATGTTTCCGTGTCACATCTCTGATTAACAACAGTTTTTGATTTGCTGGGTCCTACAGCAAGTCCCTGTTTTCAAAAACATGTTCTGTTCTTCCTTTTTTCAGAGCTGACTCATAAAATAACTGCTGCCTGAGGCAGCAGAACGTCTGCTGTTACCCCACCAACACACTGCTCTGACACTCCACGCTTTGCCAGGGTGTCACCTTGACGCTTGCGTTTCCTCAATCAGCAGAGCACAGACAACTCTCGTAACGTGGAGCTCAGCAACCACATCTCAGAGTAAGCTACTTCTGAATGATTTTTAAACTACTATTACATTTACTTCCAAATTCCTCATCTCCAATCCTTGTCAGAATTCACCAGGCAGTGCAGACTACACATGCTACTTAATACTGATATTCTGCTCTGTACTATTCTATTTTCACTAACCCAAGCACTGAATTTAATTACCAACCCTGCCATGTATCTTTAGAACAAAACCCTATGATGTTTTTGCTCTTCAGCCAAAGACACTCCTACCACCCAGGGAACTGGCAGGGGAGAGGTTTGAAGACTGCCATGGTTTGTATCTGCAAATTTAAACTGCTCACGGCAACAGGCTTCGATGCAGCAGATTTAGGTTTACAGCCAAAAGAACTTTAGCTCCACCATGTCTATGACAGTCAAGTGAAAAACTTGTAGCTGAGTTTAGACACAAGTCATGGCAAGTTTCCATAGGCTAATTGATCCAAGGTTCCTCACTGCACTTGGTCTTTGTTCCTAGAAAATAAGGAACAATGCAGTTAATGTATTCTGTTTCCACTGAATTTAAATAAATCAGATGGCATCTTTGCACTTGAAATTTCCTCTACTTCAATACCATTTACATGTGAATCTATGATGTACATTTACTATCTTTTCTTGGTTCAGCTTTTTTTAACGTTGTATTATTTAGCAGACTTATCACAGCACTTATCACAGGCTACAGAATTAACTCCAGTAGAGAAAAATAGATGGCTCTGTCTATAAATATTGTTATGGATGGGATAATTTAGCAGAACAACGGCTTAGAGAAACATTTAAGAGCCTGAATATTACCTAAGGAGCTATGTGAGTGGTACCTGCATTTTAAGTGATGATTCTTAGTTGGCTCCTAACAACTGAAGTACAGATTCATTCCTCATTTCAAATGCTGAACAGCACAACCTTCTGAGCTCTTCCCTACTTCTGATCTTCATGGCACCTAAGTACCTCCCAGTCTTTGATACACTTATCTTTGCAAGATTCCTTTCAACCAGTTTTGCCTGTGTTACTATTATATGTGGAGGGTATCTTTTACCCTACACCTGAGCACAGTTCTTCAAACAGCCAAGTTGCCTGACTGATTGCTATGCCTGAGCAGCAGCAAGGCTGCACTACCCAAGGTGAGAGTGGTGCTACTCAGAGCTATGATGGAGTCTTTGGACACTATGCAGAGGAAGGGTTAGTAAATACGACAGGAATATGAAGTCCAGTGCATAGGCCATAGCCTCTTGCATACAGTGATAGAACACCATAATCACATTCAAAATAATCAGGACTTTAATTTTCAAGTACAACCTTATTCACATACAGTGGGACAATCTGCATAATATCTGCCAACTGAGTATCAGGAAATTTTCTGCAAGGTTTATTACCATTCAGAATAACAGCAAAATAAAGGAGTTGCCATACCAGGTAGAAACGGAGGTCCACCTACCTCAGATATTAAAAAGAAAAGTCTAAGCACTCTGCAGTAATGATACCTCCTATTCTCTCTCCTGCCAACTATATTTGATACTGTGAGAGTGGCTTAAATCCTAAAACATGTGAACAAGAATCCTTGCCAAAAGCTAGCTGCAATTAGTCTACAACTAGATATTTTGATCACTGGCACTTCCATGGAGACACATGGATACCAGGAGCCCAAGTACACCACTTCCCAGCTGTCCCCACACGAACTCCAGTTTCTAGAGGACCCAGTTCAAATTTACTTTTCTTTTTTTAACTCCATATATTTATGGAAAAAACAGATCATGGCATACAAGTTTAGAAAATCAATGTCTGACTCCAAATTGAACAGTCTTAAACAGCCTTGGCCAACGTAGCATGAGAGCCAGAGTGTGAGGGAAATTGAGTTCACATCTTAGTCATTAGCTTTAACCACAGACTTACTCACTTGTCAATGGCTAGAAATACAGTGATGGTAAACCTCACCCCAGTCACCCAAATTAAACCCTCCCTCATTTAAAGTCCCAAAGCAGCAATGATTTGCAAGGGCCAAAGCCAGCTGCAGCTGCGGGACTATGAGGGAACATAGAATCACAGGATGGTTTGGGTTGGAAGGGACCTCAAAGATCATCTCATTCCAACCCCTCTGCCATGGGCAGGGACACCTCCCACTAGATGAGGTTGCTCGGAGTTAACTTCAGGCTCAAAGCCAACCTCCAGACCAGAAGATTCTTGGCACGCTCTGCCTGCACCCCTGGGAGATCTGGTCATACTCAGCATCTTGAGAGAGACCCAAGGTCCTACCTCTGCAGTCTGAACGGGTTAACATGGCCAGACCTGAGCAGGGTACGGCCCAGACACACAGCAGATATCACAGGTTTAGCTCTTTCCAACCACAACCTGGGTGATTTGAGCTAGAGACAAATGAGCAATGACCATGGCAAGCAGAAAGAAACCATGGGGCCCAACGTGCTCAACCATTTTTGGACACACTCTTCAGTTCATCTGAAGACCCAGGGTTGTTATTTCAATAGATGCTGGATGAAAACCCTCCTAAGGATGTCTGGTTTGACTTTGCTGCATGGTCTGCATCAGCAAGTAGCTAGAGAGTTTCCTTATTGAAATTTCTACATATTAGAAGTGCCAGAAAGGTACCTTTGAGTCATGTTGATAAATCCTTGTTTAATAGCTGTCAAGGGAACATGACAGATTAGCCAGAGGGAGGATCTCTGGGCATCCAGCACTCACAGGCTTATCATGTGCAATAAAATGTAGATGTAAGGAATGATCACATCACAGTGCCAGGCAGCATCACATCTGCCCATAACATATGGATACCAGCCTGCATCAGAAAAACGGCGTTGTAAACCTTTACGGTGTTATCATAGGCAGAGTGAAACTCGGAGCCTGTTTTGGCTGCAGAAGTCAACAGCACAAAAACCATGTGCTGCCTCACCATGAAGAATGCAAACACAGCCTGCCTCCCAGGGAAGAGGCAGCACCAGTCCAGCCCCAGACACAGGAGGCACGTGCTGTTGCTTTGATGGCCAGTGTAACTCAGCTGCTGCCATGAGAGTTTAACTGACTTCTTTTCTCAAATATCCATTATACCCAAGGAATTACATGAAGTAGATTAATTCAAAATACAAATGTTTTGGACCGCAGACCTCTTGAATCTCAAAGGTTAGATTACTGGAACTCCAGCATGGCATTTAAACAAGTGTCTATGTATGACCTTTGGACAACTTTTCCTCCTGTGCTGTATCTTTGTCATGCAATGCTCATGGTCTTGCATACAAGATGACCGAGTCCAGATGTAAAATTTGCAGATAAAATCCTTACAAACAGTGCACAAAATCCCAGTGGGAACATGCCACAAGCCTCTGATGTATAGCAAGTTTAATCTTCCTGAAGAATTGTTGTCTTTCCCATCCCACACTGCTGTATTTTTCTCTATCTTAATTTATTTTAATAAAACATACATTTGTTTGGAAACAGCATATATTATTGAGCTGTTCCTAGTTTAGAAAACAGAGTCATTAACATGATATAGCACACAAGCGCCTCTCTAGTTCATGTTATTTTCTGCTTTGTCAGTTTGACTCAGTCTGTTTTAAATTGCACAAGCTATTTTTAATGGCCTTTTTGCAATTCAAATCTGCATTCTGTAAATATAACCGAAAAGATAACAGTTCATTTTCAGTCTTGCACTCAAATCTGTTGAAGGAGGCTTTAGTAACTGTTGAATATTCTGTTATTTAAACTGCCTTTTGGAGTGTCTTAATTTTAAAACAAAAATTTTCTTTAAAAACTTAGACCTATGAAATGAAGTGAAAAAAGGTGAGACTTGTTTGATTTCCAGTCTTTCCCACGGGCCTGAGGGCAGGCAGGCTCCAAGACCACCAGCGGGATGGATGCAAATGACAGATAAATTTGAACTGGAGTTCAGCAAGTAGAAACATTTATCCCAAGCCTGTGGTATCAGAGTAATAATGGCACCAAGCCTCCGTGGCCTCTGAGGTTAGACCCTGAAAACCTGCCCTTGAGGAGACTCTTCTGGATTTTTCCAACTCTGTTTTTTCTCGCTTTTCTACATCACACCCACGTTTTGGAAAATCTGTTTTCACTTCTATCTCTTGGACGTACTCTAAAGCTGCATGAAAGTGGAAAGCTCAGCACAGAACAAAACCAGCTCCCTCATTGCACACATTTCTGTTCTTTGGCTGGAGCTTTGGATCAAGCCATGAATCACAGAACATTTTGTCCTAATTTCAAGTGATAACTGTAAAAGAAATGTGTAACGTATATAAAATTGCCTTGGGTAATTCTCCTGACTCTGCAGAACACGGTGTTAGAATAATTACAACATGTTTGGTGCTGCAGGGCCAAAGAAGAGCTGGTGTCAGGGAACACTGCTGAACTGGGCTCTGAAAACAGCCTGCAGCATGGGGAGCTGCCCCAAACAGGGGGCACTGGCAGGACCCTTATGGCACACTCTGACACACTGTCCTCACTGGTTACTTTCCACTTGTAGTGATTACCTTCCACAGGCTGTGGAAATCAGGGGTGCCTCTGTG
This sequence comes from Podargus strigoides, assembly GCA_028020825.1. Classification (NCBI taxonomy): domain Eukaryota; kingdom Metazoa; phylum Chordata; class Aves; order Caprimulgiformes; family Podargidae; genus Podargus; species Podargus strigoides. The sequence goes on from CM051631.1 coordinate 3,927,730, forward strand.
TCACTGGGAAATCCACATGCAGGTTATTCACTGGCCTTTGGTCACAGCCAGACTTTGGTGGCAGACTCCAGAACTTTGATTTACGAGACTGCATCAATAATTAGAACTACCAAATCTCATTAAGGCCACACAGCTCCATGTCTCCATGCTGGTGAGCCTGTACTGGTCCTGCTGAACTGGCAGAGATGAGTAAGGTTGCAGAAAGCATGGGACAGTGTTTGGAAGGGATATTCATGCTGGCAATAGGCAGCATGGCAGTTTTACAGAGCACTGGGTAGGGGAGTGCAGTGTGGGTGCCACAGGGAATAGGTGCCCCTGAGCCACTCTCAGTCTTATCACCAGGTCAGTTCACAAAGTTCAAACTCCCCCAGTCCATGAGCTGGTTCACACCTCCTCTGTCCCCTGTGAACACTGCTTAGTTGCAATAACACATTTTAACACACGAGATCAAACCCATTACTGTATAGTCTTCTATTAAAATGCCTTCACAGTTGCATACTCAAGAGGTGAAAAGGCAGAACACACTTTAGTAACTATAGGACTCAAACTCATTCTGGGTTACCCTGATTTAGAAGATCATGACAAAAAAATGTATAATTGAAAAGTGCCCTAGCAGAGCAGCAGGGGTCCTACAGCCTCTGGATTCCCAAGGTACCTGTGGATGGAGAAAGCTTTCATGTCAAGGCTCTCATTAGACATGCACAAGGCTTTATAAAAATAAAGTTTACGTTTGAATCCTAAAGCCATAAAAATATAATTAGCAGAAAAAGAGGATATAAGCAAATTTGCTTGGGCATTCATGTGTTCAAACTGATGTATGCATTGAGAGCCACATGAATCAATGAAGATGCTATGCCCAGCTTGAGCACTGTCAAGGATGCTCAGGCTTTATGTCACAGCTCACTACCACTTACATTTCATCCACTTCACACGTGTGGCTCAAACCATCGTGTTGCTACAACAGGCCATGGAAAGCAGGTCTGCCTGTAAGGATGGTCCTCTCAGCTGGAAGGCTCAGAGGAGGCACAGGTTCAGCCCCAGCTTTAGGCACCCTCAGGACCACATGCAGCAAGGAGCAAGCAGGGACAAAAGCCACCCTGCCTCTGTGGTCAGGCCTCCACAAGAGCCACACTGTTCTCACAATGATGTGCAAGTGGCTTTACACCCCAGTCCCAGCTGGTACACTTAAATGAGTTTCAGTGCTGACAGTTGGCATACCTGAGGCATTGTGAGAGTACTATTCTATAGACTTTGACCTTAAAAAATAAGTATGTTAACAGCAGAGGAAGAGAACATGAACAGTTGCTGAAACTATTCATTTTTAATTAATGTTCATTGTTTAATTACTTGCCTTTCTAATTAAATTACTGTTAAGTTGGAATGCTGGAGCATCCCTAGAGGTTAGTACTTTTTCTCCTGTGTGTTTTTTACCTTTAATATTTTATCCTTAAAGGTAAGTTGGACATCTTTAGAATGCTTGCTAAATTTTAGAATGTAACCCAAAAGTTTTGGCAGGTGTATGCTGCAGGAAGATGCAGAGGATAATTACTGGGCCAGCAGCACTCACAGCTAAGAAGTCTCTTTCTAACACATTGCAACAAGGGCTACTGATCTACCAGCAGCCTGGGAATGGAAAGAAAATAATGGGTTTTAACTGACCCTCATGTAGATTTATTATTTGACAGAGAAATAATACCTGGGAGTATCTAGTTAGATTGCAGGGTTTTTTGGGTGGGAATGAAACAGCTTTTGTTATATCAGACAACACTAAAGCATGAATAGATATTACCATAATCCAATTACAGTAACAATAGACATCATCACCCCTTTTTGCTTTACTGTCTAGCTTAGAATATATTCAGTCTTCACTAAAAGCACACACTCTTCACTGCTGGCAGTTATGGAGCAGGCTCTGCCACCTGTGCTAACCTGTCAAGAACAGTTACCCAGTGTGTGTGTGAGATCTATGCTATTTATTTCTGCCACAAGTAAACATATAATGATCCTCACAGCCATCCAGAGCTGAGGCTGCAAACAGAACCAAATGGTGTCGGGAAAGGAGACAGAAATCTTGCCAGGTGGAAGGAAATACTAAAAAAAAGGTGCATTTATGGCATTCTTAAGGTATGAAGTGAGCAACAACTTCAAGGAGAAGCAGCATCTTTTCGTATGTGTTAAAAACACTGCCTTTCCCTACAAACAGTGTCTGACTTCTTATCTGTTATGGCTACAACAGCACTAATATTATGCTACGAACTTACTAGAAAACCTAAATTGGATAAAGTCATCACAGCAATACATTTTAAAACAAGAAGAAAAAAGTTTTTAGAAAGAATGAAGGCCAAAACATGATATATTTAAGTAGATGGGACAGAGGAACTTTCTCCAAAAGCAAGGATCCCACAGGTGGGCCATAGCATAGACTGTGTTTTCCTATCTTCTGAGCCTTGTACCCTGTTCCTTCTGCCACACTGCCCTACACTTGGGCCCAGTCAGCCATCACTGATGATTCACTCCCATGATGCTAAGGAGATAAGTTCTCAGGAGAGCTCCACACCGTAGGCTTCCCCCTTTGACCCCTCAGGGATCTCTGTGGAGGTTTCCTTTGGCAGCTTCCCTAGTTTTGCTCTGAATTTCATGAACATATGAACCCCAAATTACATCAATCAAAATTTCCACCTGGTATTGGTGGAAAAACCCACACATCTTGTGCCAATGAGCTATGGAACTACAAATGCCCTGCTTCTCCCCAAACCAGGATTTTGGTTTTCTGTTGGGATTTCTGAACCTTAAGGACTATTTCTGTCCATGTGAGTTGCATTTCTCCCTGGAACTTGCACTTTGCCTTTCCACCACTGGTGGCACAGTGCACTGGTGAGCACTAACCACAGTGTTTTAAGTCCTCTGCTATTCCCCTTCACCAGCAGCAGTTCAATATCCCATTTCCTCTCTTTGCCTTTGCTGCTGAATAGGCATTTTTTCTCCAGTAACTTCGCATTTTTTTCCCCGAGTCAGCTTGCTGCAGCATCTATCTGAGCAGTCATTTACTATGGAGTTCTTCACTCCTACACTTATTATCTTACATTTATCTGTACTGAGCAATGCTGCCCTATTACAACCCAGGTACTCAAAATTAATCCCCCTCATGTATCAGATTAAATTGTTTCTCATTATCTGCTTGACTCTCAATTCAGAACCATTTGTAAAACTAAAATCTACTTTTCTATGTTATTAATCAAGACATTTTTTTGGTGACAAAAAGCCATTGTGTCCCAATCTGAATAACCTAACCCAGTTCAAGTAAAATTCCTCCTGCCAGGCAAGTCTGAATGTTTCCCTAATTTTCTTTTACCTTTGTCCTGAAGTCCTGGTTTGTAATTAGTGTTTTGAAATACGTACTCAATGCATTTAGTGCATATTTTTGTAACTTGTCTTCTTATAACTAAATGTTCTCAGTGATCAATATTTTACATGATCAGATCAATCACAGCATGTGCAGCTCTCTAGGAACCCTAATAAAACAATTTCCTATTGCTTTGTTAAAATGCATTTAAAAGGCAATTTCCTTACTTGCTCACTAGCTGTACCAGCCTTATAGTTGTATGTTCATTTATGCCAATTTCTTAAACTGCATTTTCTTGCAGACTGGGGGATATGGGGTTTCAAATCTGTCTCATTTTAAAATGAATTGTCAATCACCTTACAATTTGCCAGCGTCTGAATTCTATTTGATAATAAAGACAGTAATAACCCTGTAGTAAATATGCATGTTTCCCTGCTTTGATTAACTGCCTTTAATTACATGACTCCAATTAGTTACTCATAATTCACCACACCATTAAATCTGAAACATATGTGGCCTCTTTCCCCAATACTCCTCACCTTCTCATCCTACGTAACCCTGACCCAAGTGCAATTTGGTTGCTTAGGAGATCTCTCTTGAGGCAAGAAGAGCAACGCAAAGGCAAAGTCTTCTTCACATGCCAGAGATGCAGAGAGGAGAGTACCAAGACAGTAGGCCTGGAGGAGATAAGAAATGCCTCCTGTGGGCAAGCCTGTAAGAGATTTTGAGGGCCACAGTATGCTGATAACATTCCCTATACATATGATGATCAGTAGTCATAGAGATTATGGCCTTGGAGACAGGATAATTCAAATTATAAGACAGATAAGACCCAAGTTTGAGAAGTTGTTAGGGAAAGCCTGCTGACACCTTTGCTCTCCGACTCCAGAACTTACAGGAACATTTTCAGAGCATTAATTTTACACTCATGATTCCCATTCACCCCACTGTATTTATCCACTTTTAAAATGGAGGATAAGGGAAGAGGAGAAATAAAAAATGACACCTTCTTGAAATTTAATTTAAGAATGGCTTCATTCCAGAAAAGAACAGCCTTGGTTTGTTCAGTCCCTCACTTATCAAAAAGCACTTCAGTCCTGACTGAAGGGCAGCTCTGTCTCTTTCTCTGGACACCTCAGCATGGGAGGACCTTCCCTAACACCACCCCCTGAGCATTTCCTAGCGCATCCCTTCTGCTGACAGACCTCTGCAGGCACATGAGTGGGTCTGAAATCCACTGACAACAATTTTCCCAATTTATGCTCATGAACAAGCTGAAAATAATTCCCTGCTGGTTCTCAAATGCTTTTGGAGTAAACCTCATTAAACCCATCCTCCAGTTGGGCACTGCTGGAACTGGCCCAACAGCTGCACACCTTCCCTGTGGGGGGGGAGGCCACAGGTGACCCCCACTGTCCTCCCCTTCCCTGCATAACTCTGGTGCACATGTTGTCCAAGGACAGATGCTCTGCAGCTGTAGCAAACACAATTGGAAACTTCCCTTCTACAGGGCTCCACACAAACCAGTTTTCCATTAACGTACCATGCTATTCCATGTATATTTTAATGATAAATCTTTATGCTTTTCTTTAAATATACCAAAGCTTGGTCTGTTTAGAAAACACAAAATATGGATAAGACAAAGTAAATTTTATGGTAAGTGAAGATGACTGCATCAACCATTTTTCAAAGCAATTTTTTCTTTTGATAGGAAAACAGACTACCACGAAGACAGTGCGTCTTGAAGATGACATGACTTTCAAAAAGATATATTTGAGTCAAACAAAGTACCAGGCTTAATACCACAGTCTGGAAGAGATTCTGTGGCCTCCATCATTCAGACGATCTAATATTACTTCTGCCTTGAGTCATGGCAGCCCACTTGCAATTCAGAAGAACCTAATCCTCTCAGGCCTGAAATCCAAGTAGAAAACTTACTACAGTGCTTTGTGGGTGAGGTTAGCTCCACGCCTCCTGCTGTAATACTCCTCTATGCAGAGAGCTGCTCAATTCATACACAATTCATGCCTAGAAAAATCTTTTCTCCTTGTTGAATTCCCTCCTCCCATTGCTTAATAGGAGACATGAACTCACAGCACTTATTAGAAACTTGACAATATTCAGCACTTTTTACACCTAGACACAACACCTCTGCATTATTTGTCCTAATCAAGTGACTTTGCCATGAAGAACAATTTCCTTATTGTGCAGAATATTTAATCTAGTCTCTGCATTGACATTTTCCTTCATTCACTATGAGAAAGAACAACATACTCCTGGCTTTCATATTATCCAATACTAATAGACTTAATTATAATATAGAAGCTACAGAAAAAAATCTCAAGACTATCTTAAACCATTTCACATGTTTGTTAATTATTAAGGAAGCACACAATCCAGTTAGACCTGACTTTTATTTGCCCTTAGAGCAAAGGGAACTAAAAGATGATGTAACATTCTTAAAAGAATAAATTGAGGTCACTGCAAGACTCCTTCCAACCATCAAAATGTGTGAATGACCTAGTACAAGTAAGAACCATATCTACTACTTTAATGAAATCACATCCTTAAGTGGAAATACACTGTCCTGGGACAACAGCAATTAATGTTGCAGGGTAGCTTACCCAGTCAATAAACTTTGAATCTTTTAAAGGTGAAATTATGCCAGTGCGAGTCAGCAAGCACAACAGCCTCTTCGCTGTGAAAAGGATGTTTTCTGGTGCTCCTGCTCATTAATCTTTTAACTTCTAGTTCACAAACCCAACAGCCAAGGAGGAAATGTGATGACTGTAAAACACAGGATTTCTGAACATCTTAAGTTTTCCAAAATGTAAAGCCTAACTCATGACCAAACTACACCCTTCTCTAATATTCCAGTAGTTTTCTTCATCATGTTGAAAAAAAATCACACATCTTGTTGAGCACAGATACCCTGTAAGACATGTTGGTATTAATCTTCAGAGCAATTTCTGAGAGAGAAGGAAAGTGTTAGAACAATTTTCTAAAAAGACTAGGATAACTTCCCAACTTGGCCTCCAGTCTCATTATTACAGAAAATGGAGAATGAGTTGGCTTATTATGAAGAACCTCTATAAACCATGAAAGAAGTCCACATAGAAAGACTCTCCTGCAACTGCTCAGGAGACTTTCACATGGTTACAGAGGAAGCACTGACCTGCTTAAATATGGGTGGTGGCTGTAGCCAGCCACCCTCCTAGCTACATGTCCCCTAAATTAGGGATTTTCTCAGCAGAGAGGAGTTCAGGAAGTACGATTAGTAAAAGTGACTGAGAGACTGCACACATCCCAAAGCCATCTCGTAGCCAGACACCATTTAAGAACAAGGATTTTAAAGCCAGTCTGGTTTCAGGTTGTCTCAAGTTCCTGACTATTTTCATATCTCCCAGTATCAAAGCTGGAAAACAGAGCAGGGAATCCATAAAAATTATCTATTCCAAAAAAAAAAAAAAAAAAAAAAAGAAAAAAAAAAGATGACAACTGACAGAAAAAAAACACTTTGAGAAAAAAAGTAGGAAGTTTTTTCTTGGCTTAATTGCTTAGTTAAGACCCCAAATGGAAGTAATCAATTTACGCAATACAAAGCTGATAATGAACTGTGACCCATGCGATTATATGGCACATTTGCACAGTCACGCCCCTTTTCTGGTGAACCACATTTCTTCTTTAACAAAAAACAGTTTTGAAAACACTTTCCTCTTAAGTCTTCAGGGTTCGTGTTACAGACACTCTTAAAAACTGCAGAAGACATAGTTCCAGACAAGATCTCTCAGTTTTGTGCACACAGATTTCTTCTTGTTCCTCCCACCTCCCCTCTCATTTGTTTTTTAATCGACTGCTTAGGAGAAGCCTATTAGGAATAGGTGAGGCAGGCAAAGCCATTATCACTTGGTTTTTACAGGACCTTCATTGCAGCTAAGCTTAATGGAGTGGCAGAGGATTCCTAAAACATTTGGCAGCACTACATATAAAATCAACCTTGAGTATTCAGTCTCTCAAGAAGTCAGAAGAAAGCATTAGGAGCCAGGTTCTCAGCCAATATTCACTCCACTCCTGCAATCCCTCTGCTTCACAGCTTCAAGACCCATTGACTTCAAATGGGGCAATGCCAATTTGAACAAGTTACACTACACAAGAAACCACAAGTCTTGTTATTACAATAATGGAGAAATCAGACATCAGCTCTCCAAGACTCTAACACCATCACCACAAGATTTTTAAGACCACCAAGAAGCCCTAAACTATTTGTGAATTCGCTCAGACTACCAACTGCAAGAACCCATCTGTTTTTATCCTTCCCTGGAGTCCCATCCTAAATCAAAGCAGTACAACTGAACCTTTTAACTACCATTTCCTTTCTAACCAACCTACAGCAATGGAAGTCTCTTGAGAAATCTGATGCATGAGTTTAGATTTGCATGTTTTTCCTTATAAACCTTGATTTATGAATTATAAAAAAAAAATATTCCTACAGATTTGTGTCTTTAAAGTAAGTGTTCATCAGAGATATCCACTTCAGGAGGCTGAAAAGCTGACATTTTAGTGGATGCTCTTTCCCCAAGCTCCTCTTTCCTCCCAGCCAGAATCCTTTCTCTAGAAGTAAACAGAGAAGAAGGACTTCTTCAAACAACAGTAGACTGAACTTAGACATCGACTCAGAGGGAAACAGAATGACTCATGAAACACACGTTATACAGTAAAATTGCTAGAAATAAAACAAGGAATGTAAGTAGAGAGTTTGGCACTTGAATAAGAAACAGATCCTGTAAGAGACAAGAGCTAAATATAGATCCCCTCTGCAACATCAAGTGAAGTCACTGGTGCCTTTCAAAGGTATGTGATGAAATCTTTGGGGATGTATTACAGAACTCAGGCAGTAAGTTGACCTGAAGCCAACTCCCACTCTCACCGCATCCATCCCAGGATGTGTGAATTCCAATTTTACCCATAAATAAGAGTCTGGCTAAGGACTTACAAAGAAAAATGTCGGCAAGCATCCATCTCAACATAATTCTGTTGGAAACAAGATTAAAAAAAAGTTGGCAATACAATTCCTAAAAAAAACTCAACTCCAAAACACACTAAAAAAAACTTGGCAGGAGTGTTGGTTATTTTTTTTTTTTTTATGATGTCCTTTTGAGACATTAGTTTTTAAAAGGCACCTTTTCAATTCTGTTGAGGCAGTACAAATTCTGCTGTAGGAGAGATTATATCAAGAACAAATTGCCATAGTGCTACCCTATGTACTCTTCCTCAGTTAGCCTCTCGGATGAACAATTATGCATGTTTTCATTTACATGCACAAATTAAATAATCTGCCCATAAATACACTTGATCAGATATAAACTGTCAGCATTCTACAGGAGTCAATGTACTTCATTAAATGAATGTAAGTTGAGGATATGGCCAATTACTTGTGTGGTTGCAATTCACTGTTTAAATTATTAAATAATTTCATGCATATGAGGATATGTACAGAGCTGTGAACATGGAGTTAGAAAAGAAGCTGCTGTGCTTTGTGCATCTGGCTGGTCAGTTGATGCGCTCAGACCTTCACAGGGTGAGGCAGAACAACCCAAGGAGAACAGACCATGCTTCTCTGGCAGTGTTGGCATGATAAAGATGATGTTACTCAAAACAAAGTTGTAGCTGAGTAACTAGTCCGTTTTTCCTTGGAGATCTCTGTCCTCTCCAGGTCATATCTCCCACTTTCAGGTTGCCACGCAGAAGGGGCTTCCAGCTCCTCTCCAGTGCAGTGCCCTTATAACTGTGCTGGAGCCCAGGGAGCCCTCTCTTTTTCAATTTTGGATCTCACCTGCAGCCAGCAAGTTCACCCCAAAGCACCCTGCTCATCTGTCCACACCACCAGCTTCTTAACTGCTCTCCTAGCAGACTTTTTTACCCTGTTATCAGACTCACCTTCTCCCTTTTCAACCTCTCCTCAGTACCATGATACCTTATGGTTCAAAACCCACCCTCTCCTCCTTGCTGCTCTTTATACCCATTCTCCTATTACTGTTTGCCATCTTACTCAATTCCTCTTTCACCTTGATAATTAGCCCACAGTTATTTGCAGCTTGCTTTCAAATTAATAGGAATAGGGAATAGAAGTGGTTTTTAGCAAATAAAAAGTACATATATCTTCAAAAGCGTCTTCAGTGGATATGACCTATCAACTCAGTAGAGTTCTCGGGGTTCTCAGTGGTACTAGCCTGCACAAGCTGCGTATCTGCTGCCATTAGGTCCTGAAAATGTTATCCTGTTTTCTGAATTTGAAAGAAATGTTATTTACATACACAACAGACATCCTTAGGAAAGCACATACCTCAGGTGTGCCAAAGGACAGGCAGCCAAGAGAAACTGCCATCCTTTAAAACAACCTACTAATTTTGGTTAGAAGGTCATCACTCTTAAAGAGGAGTTGTCCATGTTAATTTGGGAACCTTTTGCCGATCTGCTTAGTCTTCCTCGGGGCTAATCAGCATGCCTTGAAGGTAGCTGGCTCAGCAACCTTGCAGACAAGTGATTTTAAATAACCTCCTTGTTTGTTATTCCCTCCTTCCTGTTAGAGGGAAACTATGAAGGGGCATAGGAATTTCTCAAGCAGACCATTGATCTGAATTTTAGTGAATACATAACTTCCACTTGAGTAGCAACTGCATATCATGAAGAATATGTTTTTCAGCACCAGTAGGAAAGCTTGTTTTGACTCAGAGATTCCCTCAACTTTGAAATAACGAGCACTGTACTTTTTTTATATATCCAGAACCATTGCATACTGACTGTACATTTCACTGTATGTATTATTAAATGCCCTACATGAAATTCCTGTCAGTTAAAATAGTAATTTCCTAAGTATGTGCCTTTGTTATTAGTACAAAGACCAGCAAAATTTCTCACAATTTTTACACTGATCTAATTTAATACCAGAGCGATTTAAGAAACTGCTTATGTGAATTTGGCTTGAGCCAAATTCAAGTCCCATTCAGATTTTTGCTAACTACTGTTTTTACAGTGTATTTAATCTTAATTTTATCATTAAAAGGCCAGCCATGTGAACCCTACTGGGTTAAGACTGACAGCTCCTCATTAGAAGGGAACATTCTATGTGAAGCTTAAACATTTTCTACTAACAATATTTGAGAGACTCTGGCAACATTTGATATCAGTTTTGCCACTTGTCTGACAGGAGAGAATGATAATACTCACCAGTGGTAAGAGCAACTAAAGAGCAAAGCCCGGTCTTCAACTACTGACTCAAACAAGCTGGAGTTGCAGAGGAACAGAAGGCACCAATTAAGCAAGGGTGCACAACTGAAATAAACTCTACATTTTTAACAGCTCTTGCATTTATGTGTCATATTTGACATCACCTGTTGCAGAAATGAAAAACCTGCTCAGAGGAAGGGCAGGTTCAGAGAAGAGACCAACATCACCACAAATGTGGTTTATGCCGTAAATGCCTTTTGAAAAAAGAGAGAACTTGGCACCACATTCACCACAGTCCCAGATTCTTATCCAGCCAATAATCTTCAAGGCAGACTCTTTTTCTGCAGCTCCATCTGTCTTCACAAGATTGAAGTCAAAGTTGGTAAAGCTTCCAAACCAATGATGTCCATGAGGGGAGGCAGGAGATATGAGTGAAAACACCCCTATTCCTGAAGTCACCAGCACACAATTCACTGGTGTCAGAGCCCTCCATGCACTCAGAAGTCTCATGACAGTTTACTGATGCACCTTCAATGGATGCTGAAGTACCAGCTTGCTGCATGGAATAAGTTCTACTGATTCAGAGGTATAAATACTTTCTCACCTTCTGTAGCAAACCTCTTAGTTTCACTGTCTAAACACATGTGGCTCTAGGGCTAGCTAAGCCTCTAACCTTCTCATAAAGGTTGCAAGGAACATTGCTGAGGAATGAAATGTACCTCTTCAATAAGATCCAAGGAAAGAAACCCTGAGACAGGTGTCTCAATGCTTTTCTGACTTCTCTATGCCAAGGGCCGCACAAAACAAATTAAAACCTGGCTTAATGATAATGACACAAATCTGGAGAGTGGCCACTAGATTTTTATTCTGTTGTAAGAGCTAAATTTGACCAGATAGTGCAGAATAGTGAGAACTAACACAGCTGCACCAATACCCTTTGTGCAATGTGGAAATGTCAAGCATGAAAGACAACTGGCACCCAAAGACATCTTGAGCAGTAAAATTGGTATATATTCATTTTTTTCATTGCTAAATCAACATGCAAGAATTATTTAGCCCACTTGAAAACTGCGTCAGACAATTTCAGAACAGGAGTATCTCAAGATGCCTGAGAAAGGATTTCTCCGTGTTTCCAAAATTCATCATCATTTTCTTTACAGCAGGAGACCAAGGAACATTGTGTCACTTGAGGAGGATGCACAGCCGTGTGCTGGATACACTCTGCAGGTCAGAACTTTTGCAGGTTTATGTCTCTTGTAACATTTAGGGTTTAACCAACATTTTCTGTAATCTCAGTCTGTCAGAAAAAAAAAATAAAGAAATCTGTGTGTCTCAGTGATTTCAAACACATGGCAGAAAGAAACAAACCTGAACACTGGGACAATACTGAGCAATCAGTCCTCCTGAACACCATTGGCTGATCGTACACCTTTCTGTCTCAGAGGACAAGAGCTGGCTTAAAAGAAGATGAGCAAATATTTTGTGCTGTCCTACAAAAGCTGGGTTTTTTTTTTAAGGATATGAGCAAAATCAAAGAACTTCTACACATCCAGAAAACTCTGTATATAGATTCCAGTGGGCAAAAAAATGAGTATGAAACAGTCTGAGTACTGACTTTTCCCAAACACCACTGAAAAAGCATAAAACACTTTTACATAAGTGTTCTAGAAAAACTCTGGCCTTTTGTAATCTTTGAACCTCTGTTGTGCTCACTGAGATCTGGTAAAGCTTCTTCAGTTTCTTTAGCTTTACAGATCAGGATGCTGAAAAGAGACTGAAAAATAGAGATAACAGTACTACTGCTAGAAGTTAACTGCTTATGCAATCATAAAGGAACACTAACCCACATTACTGCATAGTGTGCTCACCACACAGCTGAAATAAAATGCACGGCTGTGCAAGTTCTTCATCTGTGTTCTGAAAGCTTCCATAGGTCTGACAGAGCAGTACCCAGAACAAGAAGCAGCATGAGAAGAACACACTTGAGTTGAGGGAGCACATGGAGACCAGACTGAGCTTGAAGACTGCTTTCCTCCTCTTTTCCAGATAACCCTAGAGGTACGGAGTCTACTGGACTTAATGATGAACGTTGCCATTTGTTGTGGCTTCACTTTTGTGCACTCAGAGGTATCAGCTGCTGAAAATCCAGACTGCTGGTGGAATGAAGAGCAGAAACCCCTGAGCTAAACGTGGGCTGAGATAACCCTGGAACTGGAAACCACAGACATGCTGCAAAATAATACTGTGATTAACACAGCTAATTATCCCTGAGATTACCAACACCACTGCATGGTGCTGCACTGGGCTGCACAGATGTGGGATGGTAGCTAGTGGATCTCTGCAGTATGCTCCGCTGCACCATGTAGACATGCCTAAATGCTTCTGTAAGTAATTACCCTGGGGAAGGAAACAACTTACCAGTGATAGCTAAAAAGTTTAACAACTCCTTGTTTCTGAAGTTGTCCTAGCCTAGAAGAGCATGAAAAATTTGGTGTGCTCTCAGCCCAAAGGCCAATATTTAAATACTACAGACGTTACCACTGATAAAGGGTCGTGCAATAATTATGACGGCCCATGTAGATGAAGAAGGTACAAAGAAGAACCTTCATTATTAATAAAGAGCTACATCATCTTATTTAAAACGAGGACAGATTGAAGAGTGAAGTCTGCTGCTTTCTCAGGAGAGTCATGGAATGAAAAGGTAGCAAGATGAGGGCCTTCCTCCGTATAAGGAGCACTCTTTGAAGTTCTTGGAGTCCTTTAAAGATAAGAGAAGCAAAGAACATCAGTGTGACTCACTTGGTCTAAATGTCCTACTTCAGATATGCTAAGTGCCAGATAGTGTCTCCATAATGAATATTTATTCTGAGATGAGAGCAAAATAGCACAAGGCATAGATAAAAGATTTGCCTTGAAGAGTATACAGGTAAGAGATAAGAGTTCTCATTAGGTTGTCATGACCTGTTCAGTGGTGAAGCCAGCTCCAGGTTGAGAATTAAAACCCATAGTCTTGAAATAAAAGCGATAAAACTGCTTCTAATGCCATTACTTAAACTTCTTTGATGCTGCAGAGTGAAAAGTTGGCTAACAATTACACAGTTCACAATTACAGCTGCACCTTTGAATTTTTCCACCAGGAAAACCCAGTTCAACAAACCACTTAATTTCCAATTTGTTACTTGTGGCCAGGTGAGATGGCAGAGAAAAGACTCTTAGTGCCTCTCCTGGTATATCTATTACCTATGGACTTGGGACCACCGGCTTGATGGCTCCGTGAAGACAGCCACCCAGAAAGGCAGGTCCACAAACACTGGAAAATCAGCACCAACTAGAAGGTTGAATTGTGACTACTCTTTACAAAGGGCGGGAAACATCTGGACACTAAAGAAAGTGTGGAGTGGCAAAAAGAACATAGTCCAAAAGGGACTATGGATTCACTAACAGTTGTACACACAAAGGTACTTTGTAACACCAGGTTGGATCAAAGGACACAGTCTGCAGGAACTGTGAGTTAAAATTCAGCTCCCCTAAAGAGTGCTGGGTAAGAAGCAGGGTGAGCATCAGTCCATCTATGCTGGACATCAGCTGAATTCCTGCTCTGTGAGCTGCTGGCCTGGGCAGCAGCCTGGAAGCAGCAGTGGCACTTCCAAGATTGAAATTCTTCTGTCAGAAAGAGGGTGTCTGGGTTACATTCATTCCTTATATTTTATCATTTCCTCCAGCTACATTATTCCAAAGATTTAAGTCTGACCAACAGACTAAGGTGTGCACACCATTTCCCAGACCCAGAGGTGTGTACATACACAGTGAGAAGGATCTTCCAGCTGTAATCCTTATTTCAGGTCACGTTCAGCTGATAGCAAGAGCCACAGACCTTTGGAAAAGTCTATTTTTCAGGTAGGCAGGAATAATCCAGCAGGTGTGTTAGTTAAAAGGAATTAACAAAACAAATGGAAAGGATGCAGGAATCATGACTGTGTTTAACATGCTGATCTCCAAGCCTCTCAGGAGCTAAGAAAAGCCCTAAGGAAAACTCTCACACTGTGTCCTGTGAGGTAGCAGGTACCTGTGAATTCAGGAACAAGAGAGATTTGCAAGCCATTCAAAATGCTATATTCAGTGACTTTTCTTGAAAACCCCAAATGTCTCCCTCAATACACACTTTGTAATCTTTGTAGCACCTGTTGGTAGAAATGCTTTATCAGCAATGAGATACCTCCTGTTCAGGACAATGCTGTGAGGACAAGTGTGTTCAATCACGAATGGTTGTGGCAATCAGGACCATACAAACTCTGAGGGAGTAAGAAAAGGAGAAATCAAATTAAACTCTATGAGGGGGTTCTGATCTCATTTACAGACAAGTAAATACTGAGTAGATCTTAGATTTTGGTGGAATTATTCTGGATTTGCACTGTCTGAGCCTGAACCCGAGCCAGGCCCAGACTGTGTTCAGGTAAGCTCATTAAATACATCCCAACCCCTCTGACTCTGCTGGGAGCACTCACACGTTTAAAGTTAATCGTGTGCTTAAAGGCTTTGGAGGATCAGGGCAAGAGGGCTCAGCCACTTACAGGACTGAGCTATTCTACTTTATGTAGTAAGCATCTGAAGAAAATAAGAGTGCAGTTGTCACCACTGTCTCCCAATGCCCTGAAATAGAAGGTTATCATTTAATCACTCAAGTCAAAGTCAGTCTCTCTTTGGGGGGAAAAGCCATTATAACAATGGCAGCTTCAGACCTTTGGCTTTTGTGGTCTGTGTCATTCCTTTTAGATCATCCTTCACGACAGATATGGTCCCATAGCTGCGCCATCTCCATGTGTATCCAAACAGGATTTAAAGCTTCTTTTCATTTAGTATTGGACAAGGCTCAGATATTGCTCATTGCTGCTTCTTGCCAGTGCCAGGACTCAGGAATGAGGCAAGGTCCAAGCTTCACGTTCCTTACAGGAGGACCCAAGAGGTACAGGCAAAAGCAGAGTCAAAACCAAGCTTTTGCTGAGGGAAAGGGTGATGATGATGAGAGCACTGAGGGCTGCAGGGCCCAACACCAGGCAATAGCAGACTGCCTGCTCTCCCTCTTCCTTCACTGAGACAAAGTGCTCCAGGCCAGACAGCTTAGCTGCAGCAGGAAAGGGTTAAATAAAAGCAGAAGACATGATGAAAAACATCATGGGAGACTAGGAAATATGATTAACTTAGTATCAAGGGACCATAACTCTGTCAAAGTTTATCAATAGGATCATATAACCCAGTAGGAGCCCCTGTTCAACAAACCAGTGAGTTCCTTTCAGGTGGCTGTTGGTCCAGATTAAATTCTGCAGCACGGATGCTGAACCTCCTTGCTGGTGTCTCACAGCCAAGCGTGCCAGGTCATCTCAGACATGACCAGCACAGGTGAATGTACTGATGTTTCACATGGTTCACCTCTATTATTCCCCACTGGAATACAAAGTCTTTTTCAGTTCTGAACAATATATAAAAAGATTAAAAACCTCTCACAGTTCTCCATGATTTCAAATACAGCTTCTCCTCCCCCTTCTTCTTTCTTGTTCTCCTCTAAAATGCAGAAATGTACATGTATTAACATAATTAAATGAGGGAGCTGGGCTAATAGGACTGATTTGGTCTAAAAGAGAAGTGTATAATTAGAGTGCCAAGTAACAGCACTATCAGTGGTGACATGATGCTTGGAGCACCAAAGGGATGTTCAGTATGACAACATAAAGGCTCTGAGTTTCTGCTGGTGACAAAACCACGTGTGCACACGGAGTAGGCAGAAGTGCCAGCCTCCCACATGATGTGCTCAAACATCCTACCTTTTCCTCGCCCCCGGGACTGGCTCTGCCAGTCATCCCATTCCTCGGGATGGAGATAACAAGCCATTGTCAAGGGCAACCGCAAAGCTGCTTGTTTCACATTAGCATCCTTAACATCTCCTATCTAATCAGATTTCCTGTTGGTTGAGGAAATCTGCCTTTCCTCATTACCAGCTGCTATCCCAGATTTCCTTCTCCCCATCCCCAGTACGTATTTTGCCATGCTTGTCTGCTTTTCTGTGTAAAAAGGTTATGCATGCCTGGAGGGACACTAAATGTTACCAAGGAGGGAGGGAAAAAAAAAGGCAAAAACCCCACATGAAAACAGAACTGTGGGCAAGAGGCCAAGACTCTTGATTATGTGACTGTGACTAACCAATGGGTGTTTTTAAAAAACATTTCTCTCATTATATTCCCTCCCCTGGATGCAATAATACAACTCAAATTAGTTTTCCAGGAGCAGACTTCATTTTACGTAGCCATGTTTTATACAGATAGCAGCAGCTTACGTTTAAACTATTTAAGAGAACAAATAGCAGCAAAATGTACTTCCGATGGCCCTTCTCCTGCTGGCAGTGTGTTCCTGGCTCCAGGGAAGCTACAAAAACACCCTGTGTGCTGCTGCTGCTTGAATGTGATTGCAAACAATGCGCAAAGCCCACAGGACCTAGCAGGTAAGGATGTCAGGTCCGCTTGTTTTATTGCATTTCAGAGATTCACGACATTGTAAACTGTAGAATGACAAAACAAAACTGGAATGATGCAGAATAAAGCAGCAGTTTGTCTCTTAACTTAGTCCAAGGCTTCCCATAGCATTAGGAAAGGCAGCCCCCTGTCTGCACTGTGATCCAGGCTGACACACGTGGCCCTGCTGGCACTGGAGCCAAATGGAAATTTCCACATTTTGGGAAGATAATAATGGTGTGATTTCTGCTGTTCTCCTCCTTCCTTCTACAGCTACCACTTAAAGAAAAAAACCTGCCCTTGCTATAGTTACTGGACCAAGATACCTCTATGTGTCCTCCAGATTGGTATCAAATGTACTGGCCCTGGCCCTATTCTGCTAAGGTGTATTTGAGGCTTACAGGTACTGTGAAAAACAATGACATGACAAGCAGGCAGATAGGACATCAGGAAAAGAAAATGAAACCAAGATGTGTTAATTTAGGAAACAAGGATCTAATTTTCTCATTCCTTCTCTTGCTTTTAGAAATGGCCCCGAGATATGAGAAATGATGGGCCACCTGGTTCAGATACCAGAGTGAGGTGCTGCAAGTCTTTCAGCAAACAGTAGAACATTCCCCAAACACCCCTACAAAAAGCCAGGAAAATCTTGTACCCGGTATCACCATACATATCAAATCCTGAAGTGTTCAATGAGATGCCCCAAGCATTAACCCTGTATGAAAGTGGTTAAAAAGTGCAGAGGAGAAATCCATCATCCCAATGACATATTTAGAGTTGCAAAGTTAGAAATATGCAGGATTTACTGTGTGTTCCCATGTCATTACTCAGCAGGTAAAAAGGTACATTTTTATAGTCTCAGCAGAGCTTTTCAAGTCTACAGCTTTCCATAAAACTTCCAGTGTGACATTTTACTCCGTGAGGTTTCCTAATAGCTTCTTAGTTGCTGTATTTTCCAGTACCTTCAAAAATGTGTGAATCACGTGACAGTAACACGTTTAAACATTTATTTTCATTCACCCTCATAGGACAACTGAGCTGTTAACTGCTGGATACTCAGGTAGGGTTTGTTGCAGCCACTCCATTAACTTCAGCAGACTGTTTATATGTTTGCACTGAAGCACAGTTTGGGTCATTTCGTACCCCAAATTTTTCAAGTTTCATGCCAACAAACCACTGGATGTCACACACCAGTCTTTCAGTGGGTGTGACACCATTGCCAGGCAAATCACAGATTTTGAAGAAAAATATCAATGCAGCCCAAGCAATTTAAGCTGCAACAGATGCTAAAAGGGCTCCTAAACATCTATTTTCCTCCTCATGTTAGAGGCAACATCTTTTACAGAAACACATACAGAAATCATGTAACAATAAAAAGTGATACCCCTATGAATTTCCATAACTCAGATGGTTGCAGGATAAGTCAATGTGGCCATAGCTTCTTGTGCCCTGTCTAGTAATGCAAAATTCCTGGAGGAGAAGGAATAAAAAGGAGAAGGGGAAGAGACATCCATCCTTATATAGTGCAGCAGAAGATGAAAAGCTTTCCTCTTACAACTAAACATATTCAGTAAGAACAATTAACAATACCATATGCCATGGAGGAAGGAGCAACACAGCTGTTGTTGGAGAGAGAGTATGTAGATCTATGGAGAATCTAAGAAGAGCAACTGTTGGCTTCCAGGCGACAATACAGCAGAACTGATGCTCCCCAGGACTTTGCTTAGAGCCTGTACCTTGCAGGCTTCTGCTGGCAGATCCTGAATTCCTCAATATGGAACCAAACTATGTCCCCAGGAGACTCATGCTCTGGAGATGAAAGGCCCAGCACAACTCTGTTTCCCCTGTTCCTCTTGAACGTTACATGCCATTAGCGTGTAAATTGTTGATTTATTCACTGAGAATTATTAGACCTCGCTAAGAGCTAGTCTACAGCAGGGATCCAGCTCCCAGTATAAGTTCCACTGAAATGACCATCACCTTCTGCCGGAGTTCCACATGAACACAAACAAAAAATGAAATACAGCACGTGAGTCAATGATGCCAAGTTTAGGGCCTTTTTCTTTACAGCTCACATGGAAACTTTCATTCCACCAAATATCACTTGCCAAGGATGCTGAGTACCCCTAGTAGCTCAGCTATCATACTCCTAGAGGAGCTTGACATGAACAGTTCTGGGCTCATAATTTACTCATGAACACAAATTCTGACAGATGATAGGAAATTCATTACATTTGCTAATCCAGAAGAGTGCTATGAGATTCACCTTTCCTTCATGTTTATTGAGATCAGAATCATGAAAACACGACTCCCACCATGTCATCCCAGAACTGAGAGGAAAATCGGGCTTTGTGTTTTCAAAACCCAATTTTAATATTCAATCATATCATCACTGATAAAAAAACCCCCTCTCTCCACACCTTACACCAGTGCTTGTGTCAGACTTAATATTCCTGGTGAGATGACAAAGAAATGCTATTTTAGACACAGATCTCCCAGAAGTGGTGCAAAGAACGTTCATGCAAAATTTGAGCTACGTACCAGGAGAAAGCAATCGACTGAAATATTTTTGGCTAATAGTGACAGTTCAGCAACCGATGCCCATCATTACAGAGAGAATAATACAAATGATTTGTGAGAAAGGTCTCCAACCTGCTCACTTTGCCGTTCCTGCAGACTCAATCGTGGCAGAATCCAGCCCTGAATATTTCATCTTAAAATACATCTACCAGCAGTATCATTATCTGTCTCGGCAGACACTGGAGCTTGTGCAAACAGTAGAAGGCTTACCACATGGAATATGAGGCAGTAATGCAAAACACACGTTGAACAATAAGAGAAAATATTAAAAAATATAATTTAAAATAGCTTAATCTTATGTATACTAGATGAACAAGTTAAAGATACAGATACCTCATCAGTAATTTCATATTAGTAAACACAGCATTAGAAGAGACCATACCTTTGCTTTATCTGAAAAGGAAAACATTCTACTTATTTTATTCTGCTCTGCATGCATTTCATTTCCCAAAATGCAACTGGGCGTGCATTACAGACAAACTCCATCCTGCTTGACTGAAGTACAGCTGTCATGAGCATTCTCTAGCGCTATGCAGAAGCCTTATGGAGTGAAAGGTGCTGGGGACAAGCCGAATCTGAGCCTAAGTGCCATATTTTCAGCAAAGTGCAGCTTCAAAAAATGTTACTGGAAAGAACCAACTAGGAATTGATGCCATTTAAGTAGCAAGCAACTTTTGGCAGCCAAAAAAAGGGCAGTGTGTAATGATGAGAGCTGAAACAAACTTTATTTAAAGAAAAAAAGCAGCATCATTTACTTCTTGTCTCAAATGACACCGTACATGGCGTATATTATAGTGTCCTGAGCTAGCTGAATCAGACACTAACAGGCAAGCAAAGGGGGACATGGAGTGCATCACGCTTCCTGCATCAGTTGCACTACACTGGCACAGGCTGGAAAACACACAGCACACTCTAGGGACATACATGGAAAAATCGAAATAATAGAAACAAACAGAACATGGATCCATAGTGCCACAAACCTTCCGGCTCTGTGTTCTCTTTGAGGTGCACTTGCTTCAGTGGGCAGCAGAAGATTTCGTGACACTTAGCACGAAAAGGGGACTCTTTTTTCTTTAATTCCGCAGATTGGATCGAATCTTGCCGTAACATAATGTACTCCTGTGTGCCAGGGGGAGCGTCATCCATAACTGTGGTCACCACATAACAAAATGAACTCAAGTTAGAGCTTGAGGAAAGCAACCTAGAGAATTAAATCAACTACATAATGTCAGGGTGGGGGAAAGAAAGGAGGGGAATAAATGTTTATGGGAAGGAAAATAAAATTTCAAGTGTAATGTATCTTAGTCATAGTGGTAGGAAGGGTGGGGAAATATTTACTTTATGAACAACTCTTCTCATAAACATCAACACTTTACATCTTTTCATGCAGCTTTAATAAAGAGTAGAATAACAGCCTGCTCCAAAAAGTAACAACAAAGTTCTCTCCTATCTCTTTATTCTCCTGTAGCACCTATATCTATTCTGCATGCAGATTAAGGGAAAAAAACCAAACAAAGCATGCTTTTATTGCCCAGCCATAGGCAATCTCTGCATTAACATCAGGGAGTAATCATTCCACATCTTCAGGTAATGCAACATCAGTGTATCTATTCCCCAAAGTAACAAGAACATGCCTTTATCAGGATATGTAATTATACACAGTTCCTTAGAGCAAGGATGATAATCCAATGACATTTGACTTGATCATCATTTTCAGTGGATAGAACAGTAGATGTACAAAGAGAACGCACATTAATCCTTTTGATGGTTTTCTTGTAAAACAGCAAGTCATTTTTTAAAGTTGGTCCTATAAATCAATACTGCCATTAATAATATAAATGATATGCAGTCTGAAATGTTTTCTGAATGGGGTCAGACTATTAAACAGCAAAAGGATAAAATATATAGCATGCAGAAAGCTCCAACTATTACATTACCAGAAAGAATTGAAAGAATTTTCCACTATCTAAAAAATGAAGCCTTAACAACAGAGATAGTGAGATCCCTTACATTTTTATGGCATAGATCATCTCTCCAGAACAAAAATTAAATGCTTTTTCAAAAGACAGTCTCTAACCACTAGTAGTTATTTGTAGTGTGATGCAGAGATATAAAACCACAGCCAAAACCAAGCAGAGATTCTCCAACTCTATAGAAAAAAAATAATAAAATAATAAACAAAAAACCCAACCCAACAAACCCTCCCCCCAGAAAAACTTAGGAAAGTAAAAGTCCAACGATCAGGAAGCTATTGAGAGGCTAGTCCAAAACTGCAGGTGCACTAGCACTACCTAAGTTCATATGGGTCTAGAAGTGTTGGCCATTAACTGAAGCAATTTAATTGTTTCCTAAATATGTGCCAGTGTATAATCATTTTAAAAAACGGACAGATTTAAACATGGATCCCCTCAAACAAATATGATCCTCTTGCAGTTTCATGCACTTGATTTTTTTCTCTCCTATCAAGAATGGTACTAGCAAGAGCTACACCTAGGTGATAAATAAGCAATTCAACTTGATAGTCTTTCTTCTCACAGTGGGCAGTCACCTCCTTTCAAGACCTCATTAATCTGTAGGAGACACTTAGCACCCTGGCTGTTGTTGCTTCATTAGACTACACGCAGCGTCAGTAGCGCACACAATCCATATCAAGTGTCATTAAAAGGGAGGCGTGAGCTAACAGGAAAGCACAAGTGGTTCAAAAAAGAGCAGCAGGTCAATAGAGCACAGGATCTGGGGTCCCATATAATTGTTCCCTTAACTATACAAGTTTTGCTTTGGCTTGTTTCAAGGGTACGTATGTGTTCATGAAACATACTGACAGCCCTGAGGCTGAAGGACAGCTGTAGAGTAACTGAGAGTCAACACCCAAGTCATGCCAAAGACCACCGGGCTCTGATGGGTCACTCCTCCACAAAAACACCACGTGGAAGCTGCTGTTGCAGGCCTCTGTGTAAAGCCACCAGTGAGCTGTGTGCAGTGCCATGGACACCAGTGTTTTGGGAGCCCTACAGCCCATCCCTTGGGCATTTACAGGCATAAAGGGTAATGTGCACCCTGAAACATGAATAGCCAGCAGAGGAGAGCAATGCACAGCTGCCTTCTGCCAGCAAGCTGGCTGATACACAGTAGAGCGTGCCCTGCTGTCAAAAACTCATCTTCAGGCAAAAGGCATGTCCCTGGGCTGACCCTCTGAGAGGCAGAATCCTTCCTGAGAAGACCCATTTGACTGCAGGAGCTTAGAGAATCACCCACAAAACTCTATGCTGTGTGATGCTGGACTACCACTTTAGTGCAAAAAAGCAGAAATCAGGCTAGCAGCTGCTAAACAGGGTCTGCAGGGGAGAAGGAACTACTGGTGGTTACCCAGAGGTATGGTGTAAGGACCTATTCTTCTAGCCACAAGAGCTATTTGGCACTGGGCTATGTTTTCTCACCTTCTGTAAGCTCAGAGGGCTCATGCAACATCTGCAAATCAACTCCACAGACTGGTTCCATTTATCCAAGGGTTTGGTAAATAGTTGCTTGACATCATTAGGTAGATCCACCCCTATCTCAGGCAAGCTCACTAAGACAGGTGGAGAAGATATAACTGGCCCTTTACCAGTAACCTACATGCTCGTATCACCACCTACACACAGATTTATTCAAATGTGAGTAAGCCACAAAGAGAACCACACCTTCAATAAGTGAAGAACATGCTGAAATCAACAATAGCACATCAGGTTACTAGAATCCAGGACAGCAGGTGTAAATGAGCCTTGGTTTTGAGGACCATCATAGCACTGACATATGGAGCAAACCATAGAAACCACAGCTCTTGTAAAGCCTTAATGCTGGAATGATGTATGGATAACTTAATTGATGTCAGTGTTTTGAAGGGAACAGCTAAAACCTTTTCTTAACATGATGAATGGCCTCAAGTCAGGCTGAGAATTTATTACAAGAGTACAAGCATCCCCTGACCCTAATGCCTCCTTTTCCCTGTTATGATGACAGCCAGACACCCTCATGGAGCCACTGAAATCACAGCTACAGGACCTCAATTAGAGGTCCTAAGAACCAACCCACAAGTAAGCTTCAACAACACAAAATCTAATGTAGAAATCTTTACAAACTTGATGATGTCCACTTTTGATGACTAAAATAACCAGAGCACAACCATGAATAGATCATTATTAAACAACTGTGAACAAGCTCTTTGGAAAAGGGAGATGCGTCACCAGAAATCAGCTATGATTTTGCTACTGGGATAAAAACCACACTTAAAGAATCACACACCAGAGTAAGAGAGAAATGGTAAACTTCAGGGAATTAACAAAAATCCAAAGCAGTATTTACATACTGTGCAATGTGGTGCAGAGAACATTGTTTTAACTCAACTGTTCCCTCCATTACAGACTCTGCTAATTGCAGGACCTAGGATACACTTGCACTCTTCTGCAATGCACAGATACACAAGCTAGCTCTAAGTCAGCTAATCTGGGCAGTAATCACAAGTCAGCACCAAGCTCAACAAGGGCAGCAGAAGCCTGGCAGATGCCCAGCTTTACTCCATCACATGGATGCTCTTAGAAGAAATCTTCATTGAGGCACATCCACATCTCCTTGGCTGCCTTCCTGAAGGCAGACACATGGTCATCCTGCCAGCCTCCAACACACAGCTACGCCTCTGCTGTTGTACTTCAGCAGCTGCTCACCCTAACGTGCTCCCCATCCTCATGGGTAAAACACCTCAGTGGTCCACATTTCCCTCTTCCCACGAGTAAAACAGGGACAAGACTTCATATGACATGGACATAGGTCATTAAGATACTAGTAAAGAACTTGCATATTCTCACTTGGAAGGTGATAAATACATTCTTCATAGCTTTAAAAAAACCCAAAACAATCAACTTTTTTCTTCCCCTCACCTTCCCCTCATAGTTTGACAAAGACCAAAACCACAGCAACTCTATAAATGAGAGGAATTGCTTGGCAGTTACCATAAAATAACTGCAGTAACTATTATGTTTCCTACATCAAAACATTCAACTTGCTAAATATCACCCTGTAGCATATTCCTTAGCTTTTAAAAAAATTAATAATAATTACAATAATAAAAACTTACTGTCAACAAGTCAGTAGGGAAAAAATTCCTTCTTCCTACAAGCCTTACTGAGAGTGGGGAAATGATCTTTAGGATGACTGCCGGCACCAGGATGTTTTTCAAGATAAATTCAAACATGTTTACTTTATATGAACACACCAGCTGAACACTCTGCTGGTTTGTGTCTGTCTTTTATGTCCAACTGCATTTCAGTCCCATCTAGAATTGTCAGAAACCATAACATCAACCCTGTCCATAGGCCTTGGCTTGGGTTCCAACTCAATAATCTTTGACATAATTCAGAGTTTAATAAAGCTGTAAGTAAGCACCTTTCTCCCCTCCTCAATTTTACATGGAGAGGCTTCAGCTCTACTAGCTAAAGGCTCTAGCAACCATAGGGTAAATATGTATTAACAGCTAGGCAAAAGAAATCCCTATGTTCATGATAGACTGCTGTTCCTGTATGTATGACACAATTTAACACAAAAATTTTATACTTCCATAGATCCATCCCCACCTCAAATGACCTTTCAGATCATTACTTGAAACATGAATTTCCTTCCTCCTCCTTCAGTTCCCTTAATTTTCTTAGTCTGGCTAGTTTTACATGATGTGAGTCCCAGGATACTTGGACTTGCAATAAATTAGTTTTTCTGGTATTTTAGAAGGACTAAAGTCATAGCTCTACATTAGACCTTCAAGCCATGAAGAGCATTAGAGTGCCTCTTAAATCGTGCATCCACAAAGTAAAGAAAATCCCCAGTCTTTGGCACAAGGGAGCAAGTTGTAAAAAAACATTCCCCCCACATGACTCCTTTTTGAGAGCTAAGAGGAGCTCGTGGCTGCAGCCTGCTGGGCTATGCTGTGCGACACAACGGAGATGCTCACAGAGCACCACCTCCATCCTCTGCCTCCTCCACCCACAAAAAGGAAGGAAAAGTCAGGAGTGAAGTTCCCCAGGCTCCTGAGGCTGTTCAGAGTTATGTAGGAAAAGTTTTTCTTCTTTTAGGGAAAACATTAGGATACCAAGTTGCTTTCAGCTCCTTATAGGAACAAATCTTAAAAAAACCCTCCAAAATAACTTGCTTCAAGTGATTGCCTGCAGGATGGGGAATGGGCAGGAAAGAGGAGTATTTTTCTGTAGTAGCATTTTCCCAGTTGAAGCAGCTGATGAAAAGCTCTCAGGTACACATGCAATAACAACTCCCTTTGCTTCTTTTCATTACTGCTTTGTTTTCTCCCAGATTTATTCCAGTTGAAGGTGTGATTTTTGTTAGCCAGCTCAACAACATAATGAAATCAAGGCACTAAAATGCTTACAAGCTAATTAAAGAGTAAAATAAAATTCTATTCTGGTGTTGTGATACACTCAAAACTTCTTAATAGCAACACAGTCTATCCATGCTATTTCCCTATCCAGCTTTGCCAAAATCCCAGTGAAGGATTCTTACCAAACAGCCCCAGCACTTCTGTGTCACCCAGAAATCTTATTTTCAGCTCACAACTGTGCACTCATAAGTCTGGCTGGTTCTAACCTGCAGTTTACACAATGAAGATAGGGATCACAGGAAATAAGCAGCCAAATTCTCTCATTTTAATTCACCACAAGCCATTTCTGGAGTCCCTCCTTTTGCCCCATGCCTTGCTCCCCAGTACACCACCAAAACAGGGCACCACACAAAAAATGCACAAGCTTATTCAAAGTTGAAAGACAAACCAGAAAAAATACCTTGTGGAAGACACAGCTTTTACCTTGAGTTTCTTCAGGTGATACTTCAGAAGTAAAACTCCACTTGAAATGAAAACTTTCGTTATATCTGGAGGCTGCTGCTGGACGGGTCTGTGACAGATGCCAGCCTGCCAGTGCCACGGCAGCACAACTCACTCCTCTCACTGGGCAGCAGTGCCTGGTCCTTTGTCCTTAAACCCATACTATAAATTTCCTCTGCAGCAACTTTTTCTCTGTGCTTATTTTTGAACTGATATTAAAAGGACAGTTTTATGGCTCGCATGAATGGAACATAAATTTTGAGATTGGCAATAGTTGTCTCTAAGAGCTCAGATACTTACAGTCTTAGGGATGCAAATTCTTTGTTTAATAGAGGGCTTTTACTACTTGAACTAATGAATTTTCAAACTGCTGATCTAAATTACATTGTGCTGGTTAGCAGGAGCTGAGGCTTTTGGGATTCAACAGGATGTAGTTTAAGAGCTCTTTCCTGTGTCTGGTGGGAGAGGAAAGATAAACTCCTGTTTACAGCCTAAGTGTCTCAGGAATATTTAATATGCACAAACGCCCAAGTAATAATCCTCATGGTAAAACCAACAACCCAGCTCCTGCTGTGACTGCCATGTAAGGCAGAGATTCCCAAACACTTATATAGGCAGGAGCAGCCCCTGGACCTCAGCACTTACCCAGCCCTTGGGGAAGGATCCCCACCCTGCATCAAATATCGGGTTTGTGCATTGCATTGTTTTTTGTTACCCCAGCAGCAGCCACAGCCAGCCACACTAGCTTGAATCTGATCCAAACAGCCCCAAACTGCTGCAGTCACAGCAGAGGCTGCAGCATAAGCACCCCTGAAGATTTCTGCCAAATCCTAATCCTACTTGGGGGCCTCATTCCTGGATGGAAATGAAGCAGTGAACAGAAATCCCTTCTACAAAAGACTGTGGGAGGAGATGGAGTGTCACAGTCCAACTCCCAGGGCTTGGACAAGCATGTGTGGAGCAGAACATCCCATTTGGCTCATCAAGTGCAACACCTTCACGTCCTCCCCCAAGAAAGCAGGAACAAACTCCACTTAAACCTGTTCCAGTTCATCCACAGGTGGATTTCTCCTCTCATCCACAGGTGGATTTCTCCTCTCCAAGACAGCACTCCTCCCTGCTATAGATCTATCGTTGGTAGTTATTGCACAGTCCCTTCCTATACACTCAATAAAATCCTTATTAGAGAACCAGGAATAGAGTGAGCCAAAATGCTGCTGTTAAAACCTGCTTTAGGCAAAACATTTCATTCTGAATGAATTCTTAAGGTTTGTACAACTCTGCCTTCACCCCCACATCAAAGAATTTCACCGGTGATTTTAGATAGTGTTTTCATTTTCCGATTTGAAACTACTTTCCATTGTGAAATATCTGCATTTTTAAAATAAGCAACTATTGGCTTGCAATCAAAATTGAAAACCTGGAGCCCCTGCAGTTTCATTCAATATGTGTAGGAATTTCTAAACTTTCTGATCTGCTGAAAAATTCTGAAATACACTCACTTTGGGGTCAACCACACAGAATAATTTTTTCAGATCTTCCGAAAATATTTGCACAGAACACTCCCCCTTGACCTAAAAGAGTAATTGGATTAACTGCTAGCGGTAATAGGCTGTTATCCTCTAAAAAGACTAGCCAAGATAAGGCTGCATTTAGATCCTTGTGCATAATAAAGTCAATGACTTGCAACATCAAAAATTTGTTGATAAATTCTGCTAAGAATACATCTCCTCTTTCCCCCCGTGGAAAGGGCACTAACTTTTCTGCACGTAGCCTTATTTCCTAGCTATTCCAGGCACCCATCTATTACCAAACAGCCTTTGATTAACTCCAGCCTGGCTACTACTCAGTGGTGCAGCTGCCTATAACCATGATCTTACTGTGTGTGCATGCAGGAGTGTGGTTTGGGAGAACTGTGGTTCCCTCTCCAGATGCTGCTGTCAGCCTCCTGCATCTGAGCTGGGGTAAGGAGATCCACGCTCCTGCTCATCACGGGCTAAGTAACATCCATGATTCACTATCCATTGTACAGACCCATTGCCTTTACCTTCCCAGCCACCAGGAGCTGCATTTTTGCTATGCAAGACATGCACCCACTCTTACTTAACTCTGCAGCTCAGTTCACCACTTTGCTGTGCTTGCCACTGAATAAATAAATATTGCTTCCCTGCCTGCTCCAAGTGACTTTCTGCTTTTCCCATCTGCTAAAATAAACGCAAGCTGGCTGCTTTCCAAACAGGTGGGTTGCTCCAGTGCACCACTGCAGACAAGATAGTACTTTACAGTGCGATATTAATTTTTCTGGAGCGTACGTATCAAGAGCAACAGGCACACAGACCAGCGCATGGCAGAGCTGTAAGCACACCACAGTATTATCAGGGACACTTCATGGAGAAGTAAGGGAGGGTACCGAAATGGCAGGACCCACTTGGTCCCACCCCTTCAGAAGATAACTGACACAAATTGCACAGCCACCAAAAGATGTTTTGTCTTCGGATCAAGTTCTGGCTGCCACCTAATGCACCAACGTGCAGCTTGTGGATCAACCATTCCTCTTTCTGCTGTAAAGATGCAAGGAAGGGAGCCTTGTGGATGACAGGAGGAGATGGGAGGCAGCCTCAGATGCTCACACCCCTCAATCACTTCCACCTACCCCAAAACCCACTCTGACCAGCTCACGGCAGAGAGTATCTCAGAGTCACGTAATGCACATCAGTGAAATTATGTTACCCTCCATTGAGAAAGTCTGGGAGAAAAAGCAATGAATGTCAGTGTTTCTAGGAGCATATCCTTGCAGCGTGGTGAAAAACAGGCAAGCAGAGGAGGAGGTGGCAAGAGAACTGCTAGAAAGGTCCAGGGATGAGTAGGAAGCTAACAGTTATTTTGAGAGAGCTTTGGAGAGCTATAGTTCACTACTTAGGAAATATTAGAATGCTCTTGTGCAACGTAACTTTAATAAGAATTTAATTATTAATCTAGCCTTATTTCGAGCTAGGAGAATAGTCTCAAATGACACAGGAAGTCAAGAGAAGTGGAAATGCCTGTAGCTTTTTTCTTCCTATTTATAGAGCGTCTATCAACAACAGGAGGGCTACAAAAGGAGACATAAATTTCCCTAGTGGTAGGGAGAAAAGAAAAATGAAGAAAGAACTAATAGAAAACTGAATCATCCTGGAGGAGTAGAACAAGGAACAGAAGCATGCAAAAGGCAACAAAATCATCAAATAAAAGAGTGCATCTTTCCTGGAAACCTGAAAAAAGGTTCAGCTGCACCTCTCGGGAACAGGAGATGAGCAGCAGTACAATAAGACTGTTTCAGAGACTCTCCACTCCTGTAGCTCGTGGGCATTTCACTTGGCAGAAGGGGACAAGAACAGGAGCACTATTCATGAAAGGGCAGGTGACACCTCCCAATTCTTTGCCTCATTTACTGTGGATTAACAAAAGGAAAGAGGCAAGAAATGGATTGTTTTAAAATTCAAACTCATTACAGAAAGAGCTGTTCTGAGAAATGGCCTCCGAGGAAATCTTTCAAAGCAAAGCACAGAAAACTAATCAGCAGGAGCAAAAACCCTCAGTGTGCCACAGAGAGGGGTGCAACGTGTCCCCTGTAGGCTGCTCCAGTTTGGCAGCGCTGTCCAAAGGGGTGAGTGGCTCTGACCAGAGCTTTGGGTGAGCAGCAGAAACAGCATTTCAGAGAAGAAAAAAAATTTAAAAAAATCTAATTTAACCTGAAAATAATACTCCTCTTCATTTTAAGGGTGAAAGTTAATTTCAACAGGTTAAAGATTAAGCTCATAGAAATTGGGTCTCTGTACAAACACACATGGACACAAAACTTTTCACAGAATCACAGAATGTTAGAGGTTGGAAGGGACCTCAAAAGATCATCTGGTCCAATCCCCCTGCCAGAGCAGGTAAAAGGCACAGAACACAAAAGACAGTCAGATGAAAGGCTGTCATATTTTCTCATATTCTTTTCCTGGACTAAAGCTTTAGTGAAATTCACCTCCATCCACAAGGGGTTTCTGCAACCTCAAATTTTTTCCAGCAGGTTCCAGTGCCCTGAGAAATACTATTCAACTGTAGTCTCAATGGAGCCATCCATATGACCAAGAGAAGCCTCTGCCTACACTGTCATTTCTCTTTACCCTGGTATTACCCACTGCAGAAGCCACTGCCAGAACAGCTTTCCCCAGCCAGTAACTCTGGAACACCCAGGCTACCAACACTGACTGAGTAATGTACTTCAGATAACTTGACAATTAGCCAGCTTTTATTTTTTTCCCCCATCTGGCCCGTGTTAAGCCACTATATCCACTTGAGCAGCGTATCGATTGAGAATGATGCGCAACAATACACAACACTGCATCTCCCCCCTCTTCCTGAAATAAAAAGACCATATTTCAGGAGCCTTCACTTGACACAGGTTTAGCAATTGTACTTGAAAATATTTTTTCCCCTGCCTACACTTATTTAAATCCCTTTGGACATGACATAAATCCATGCAATTATGCTATCACTGCTTTATAAAAAGGGTAGCTACAATGCACTTGCTGCATATACACAGAGGGGCTTTGCTTTTCACTTTTAATCAATTTAATCAGCACTGAACCAAATTAGGAGAAGATTAAACTACCTGATTTCCTGTTAGTGTCCACCTTAATGACCATGCTTGTAGAGTCCAGCTACACGTTCTGTACATTGAAGTTGTTCTCAATTACCCAACAGGTTTGTTTGTACAGTCCTGTGGTAGCACCATCAGCCTCACTGCACCAGAACTACGGTAATTTTCATAAAGCATGACTTTAAATGTTATATTATTATATGTTATATTATTATTATTATTATTTTATGTTTAAAGTGGTATCTTTGAATCCACTGAGCTGCGGGGCTGTGTGAAAGGCAGGGAGCAGGAGGTGACGAGCGCTGGGTCAGACAGAGGAATTCACTACCTGGCTGTGAACAGTGACTCAGCCAACACCACCAAGCTGCCGGACCAGGGAGCACACGAGAGCCCTTTCACTGCCCATGTATTCCCATTTATACTGCTTGGACAGACAGAAGCTCACAGCAGAAACTGGAGCTAACTTCACCTCGGCAAGCATGAAGCTACCAGCTGCCCTCTCTTCAATTGGGCCATGCAGGGAGATGTCTTGGCAGCCCTGTTCCTCTCCCTGCTGCGGGCGGGCGGTGGGTGAGCAGGACCCTCTTGGCTCCCCAAAACGGAGGAGCCAGCCTACCCCACGCAGGCACAGCCTGGAGGTGGTACCAAGACAGGCTGCGTTCGCACGACGTTACAAGGTTGGCTTGTTCCTCCCACTGTTGGAAGCTGCCTTCACTTAGATGGGAGTGCTGATGCCACACAGCCACTCAGCTCACTGAGCTGGTGTGTGAGCAGGAGGGGACATAAACCCAGAAAGCTGCCACTGGTGTAGGTGAGGGTATGTTTGCCCCCAGGTGCCTTGAGATGGCCGTGCACACAACCTGTGACACAAAAGCGCTGCCACTCTAAAGGAACTTCAATACCATGTGTTTGCACACTAGCAAAATTAAGAACCCAAAAGGCACCGTGCTAAAGCTGAACTGTAAATAACTCAGCGGAGCGATGCTGGCCCAGCAGATCACTGCTCTGCTCAAAACAGCCTGGCCAAGGCCAACTTATCTTGCAGTTGTTCATGACTGAGTGACAAGTTGTCACCAATGGGAAGGGCACAGTGACAAGGTCACAGAAAAGAAATAAACTTTAAATCTTTCACAAACCAGCACGCATTTTCACACAACACAGCCGGAAATGTAGATGTTGCTGCAGGTGATCTCACACAGCTACCAGCCACTGCCAGCCATGGGAGACAGCTCTGCACCAGAACTTCTACAACACATAAATGTGCACTTGTAAACACTCAAGCTGCAATACACTATTTGGAATTAAGTTTTTCAGAAATCAAAAGCCAAAACGATCGAATAAGGCTGTTCTGTTAAAGCAGAAATAACAGTGGAGTTTAATGCCCTTATATATATTTTTTACACTACGTTGCGTAATACGCTCACATTGGTGTTCAGCACTGTAAATGACATAAAAAATAACCCAAGGCAGCAAACACAGCAGAGCTCTACGAAAAAAAATCATCACATTTCACGTTCCAGTGCATGAAGTGAATACTGCAGTCCTCTAGCTTATAACAGTACATCAGAGTTAGCAAAGACAAATGTCTGTCTTCAAAAAAAAGGTATTGTTTCAAGACTGAGCTATAAATTAGCTTCTGGTGTTTAGGATGGAAAAAGTGGTCTTTATTTTACTAGAAGAAAAAGCCACTTTTTCAAACTAAGTAAGGACATTGCATACTACAGATTGAAGTTGGGGATCTGCCTCTGGGGATACCTCAATCACATTTGTGCTGCTTTGAAACTATCCATATTAGAGACAAGTCACTATTTCGTGTCATTGTTGTATTACACCTTCTGGGCCTTTACATAGCTCAAAATAAATTAACACATTTATTCTGGAAGTTGGTTCAAAAACTTCAAAACATTGAAAGGAGTCTTGGTGCTGTAAATGTCTGAAACTTGTGGATTCATACAGAATCACACAGAATCACAGAAGGGCAGGGGTTGGAAAGGACCCCCGAAGATCATCCCGTCCAATCCCCTGCCAGAGCAGGATCCTAGAGTAGATCCCACAGGAACACATCCAGACGGGTTTTAAATGTCTCCAGAGATGGAGACTCCACCACCTCTCTGGGCAGTTCCAGTGCTCTGTCACCCTCACAGTAAAGAAGTGTTTCCTTATGCTAAGATTGAACCTCCTGTGTTCCAGTTTGTGCCCAGTGCCCCTTGTCCTGTCACTGGACACCACCGAGAAGAGTCTGGCCCCATCTTCCTGACACCGCCCTTGAGATATTGATGAGCATTGATGAGATCCCCCCTCAGCCTCCTCTTCTCCAAGCTAAACAGACCCAGCTCCCTCAGCCTCTCCTCATATGGGAGATGCTCCAATCCCTTCATCATCTCAGTGCCCTGAGCTGGACTCTTTCCAGTAGCTCCATGTCCCTCTGGAACTGGGGAGCCCAGAACTGGACACAACCAGCTCCAGTTAAATAGAAAAAAATCAAGAAAAGCTTTAGAGCAATTTGTAGTAGCCGAGTATTTGGTCCATACAACTGTCAAAAACCCAGTGCCCGAGTGTGTAGGTCCTGCAAACACTCATTACTGAGCACTGCACTGCTTTGGACAGTTCAATTTTGCAAACTGTGTGCTCAGCAGTATTTGCACAGTCTCTAATCACCCGTGGTGGGAGTCTTTCTATTGCTCCTTGCCCTGTACGCCACGTAAGCACTTACAGCATTTTTAATATTAGCCCCCACGACTCCACTTGCATCCCAAGTGACTGCTGGAGAACACAGAATAAATTTTTAAAGGGTTCTCACAGAATTCACTTAAGAAACAAGGTCTTTGCAGGTTGAAACCAAATCCCCTTTCCTTTTAAATCTCCCTTTCCTTTTAAATCTCCCCATCTGTAACTTCCATTTTACCAATGTACTCTGCTCCTGAACCGAAACCCTAAAGAGATTATTGCAAAACTTTATGAGCATTTCAGCGTGCCTTTAACTATTCATTTCACATCAGATACACAACTGACATAGGTTAACGTGCTCACTGGCACATGCACCAGCTTGCCACCACACTAAGAAGGGGATAAATGCTGCAGATAACAGACACGCTGTCCTAGCCCCCCATGCCCCTGTCTGCAACAGGTCCTACCACCTCTCACTGCCTTGGTCTTTTGGCATTAAACCCACATGAAGCCCTCTCTTGAAGGAAGAAGACAGTGACTTTGAGCTGCTTCTCCTTGTCCTGAGCTGTCACGCAGATGGGAGACTGGGGCTGTCCTGGGTGCCTGTGGATCTCCAAGCTGCTCAACACAATGATCAGAGATGACTCACTGTCACTCTCACATACATTAAATGATTCTGTCAATTTTCTGCCTTGAATCATTGCTGTAATTGTTGTGTCTCACAGCTGAAGAGCTGACACCGGGGCTGACTCAGCCACTGGAGAGCTCCTGCAGCCATGCTGGGTCAGGCTGCTCGTGATGCTGGGGCTAAGACCTTGCCCTTACCCATCAGAAGTCATTCTCTCCCACCAGGTAAGACAAGGAAAAAGAGCTTCCCTTGGCCATATGTGACAGATCCACACTGAAGTTTCTCTCCAGGAATGCTTTGCATATCATATATTAATAGGGTCTGACTAACGGCTTTAGCTTCACATCATGTCTAGACATAGTGTCCTGCTGTGGGCAGTTGCCTGGAAGGGCACTTGAAATAGCTGTGGGTGAACAAAACAGAAACTGTGTGGAGAGCTGACACATTCTATGTTCACTGCATCTCATTTATTTATCCTCAGAGAAGTGAAAATAGTGGGAATCCAGCTGAAGTTTTAGGCAGAAAGAGGCCAAAGCCCCAATATTCATTCCTTTCAGATGTCCATCACCCAACCACCTTGAACCAAGGAAATAGCCAGAAGAGAAGAAACGAAGTAATTCAAAGTTCCAGAGAAGCTTTTTGTGGATAAAAAAGTAAACAGGCACATGCTGCATAAACAAGGTGTTTAACTAAGTGCTCTCAGTGCTGCACTGCTCTCCCAAGCCAGCTCTCTCCTGAGCCCAGCAGCGTCCAGCTACACCCTGGCTGTACCTGGGCAATACAACTCTTACCCAAGCAGTAAGCAAAACTCCTCAGCACCATATACTCCACTTCAGAAGGGGACTGTCAACACACAGCATAAAAGCACCGTAATTGCAAAGTCACAGTAAAGTGATGCTGCAAACAAAGACCGGGTGGTAAAGCACTTAGAGCCCACCAGAGAGTCTCTACCATTTCTCAGCAACCACAGGAGCTTGCTCTCTCTTGCCACATTTCTTGTTAAGTGAACACTGCATCTAGATATTAAATTGCATCACTGCTTTCCTTCATTTAAATTATCTATTTAATTTGAATGCATTTAACTCCCATTCAGTGCCTTTTATTATCCTCTAACATGCTGTGGCACAATCACAGCTTTAAATATTTACTTGACATTATCTTGCATCTGGCAAACGTATTCTGATACTCCCAAGTAAGTCCCATGCAGGATTAAGTTATCCACTGGTCTTTGCACAGCTGTAATGGATCACATTTATTTTACCACTCCAATTCTCTCTGAATCAGGCCTGCAAAATCTAAGAAATTTTTCAATGATTATGTTATGACAGATGAGATTTGCAGAAACCAGACTAATTTCTAAGTTTCTATAGAAGTGTCCTGGTTCCCCAGGCACAGCCCCATGGCCCAGCCATGCAGGCAGCCATGAGTAGCTCCCAGTCAGCTGGGAGATCCACTCAAGGCACTGACTCACAGCTGTATCCCACACCACCTCATCATGCTCATTATCAAAGGAGGGAGCTCACTGAGGGTGGGGTTCCTCTTCTTCCTGGGGCTCCTCCCTTGTGGTCTTCTGCTCCTGCTGTCAACATCAAGGACTGGGCTGAGTTAGAACCTTCCATGCTTTATGTCAGTTGTTGTATCAGTTTTGTTATTCCATTGAATCTGTTTCTCCTTCAGCTCACAGGGTTTCTGCCTTTTTTTCCCCAATTCTCCTCAGCTGGGGAGGGAGCATCAGGTGGTAGAACAACTGCTACAGCTTTGCCCTGGGTACAGGCTAAACATAGACAAGAAGTTAAGTCTTTTTTCCTCACTTAGGATTTCTCAGTTTCTACATTAGTCAAGCCCATATAAAGCCCAGCTATTATTCTGTTAGTGCTGTCAATTTGTATGCATCTTCTCAGTTTGTTCTCTTTCTTATTGTTAATTAACTATTTCATATTATAAATTTCCATTTTTAAGATAAGGTGCTGCTGTCACAATAGTCCTGTAAGTGAGTCATTATAACTATAATGCATTCATAAATAACACATTACAAGACTTAAAATAAATATTTTTTTTACAGTTGTGCAACCCAGTTGGCCTACGTGTAATAGAAATTGTGCACCCATGAAATTAAACTGAACAAAAAAATTAATTTTCAAAGGCTTAGTTCTCTGAAAAAGTTATCATCTCTAATTCTTTTTGGTCAATGGTACTTTCTTTTTGATTGCAAAACAGAAATTAGAATACTACAATAAATAAAAATGACAGCCTCTGGGTAGAGAACTGATATAATGAGCAGCAACCAAATTCCACTGAAGGCCAACAATGACGGTGGTGGGAAGGAGAGAAGAAGGGGAAGGAGGGAGGAGAAAAGCAAACACACAAATATCTGCTATTGAACTCATGGCAGTGTAACAGCATTCTCAGACAAATCCTCAGTAAAACTTTCTGGAGTCAACTTCTCCATCAATTTCTTCATGGGGCTTCACAGGCTGTTTCCTGGGACCTGGTTAGTGTTTCAGAGATCCAAGCAGCAGCCCACAAGCTTGCCCAGGAGCTCCAGGAGACTAGAGCCATCTGTAAGCCTGGCAGCTCCTCCAGTCCTAGAGTCCACCCCAGCCCTGCAAACCCAGTGTGGGAGAAGCAATAAAACAGCCCTTGACTGTGTCTTCTCCTCAGAAGCAAGGTTGGGTAGGAGGAAATGGACCATAGGGAAAGGTTTTCTCCCTCTCCTGCACAGAAAGGTCTGCATGGATCTGTGACCACAATCTCATGAGGTGGGAGAGGGAGTGGGAGGCTGGCAGGATGACACACAATTTATCCTCCCTGCTGGCAGCAACACACCAACGTTGGGAGCCAGCATCCTCAAGCGCCTCAAAAGCAACAGCAAACATCTTCAGGGTGAGAATTAAAAAGCAGGGATCTGACCATCAATGATCTCATTTTTGAACAGAGAGGGTAAAATATCAATTGTGGTTCATCACTAATTGCATCTCCCCGTTCCTCCCTCCTGGAAGAGACAGCACATGCAATTATGCTTTGATACAATGTCACCAAGCCTTTGCAATTAATTCATCTGTGCTCTCAAAGAACCCTTTGACAGCAGAGCTCTGCACAGACTCCTGGGTACACCTGAACAGGCTGGACTGACATTGGCAAAGGCTACAGAAAGTGCCCATTGCTGTGTTCTTCTCTCTGCCTTTGCACAGGTTTCCATGGCCATAGGTAACACACATGAATTGTTCACCTCCTTCTGGTGATCACCCCCATGCCACAGAGGACACATACCTAATGAGCAACAGTGACAATATCAGTCACTGTAAACTTTGGTTGCGTTTTCACAGCCCTGTGAGGGGCAACAGGACTTGAATTTGATCTCAAAGCCCACGTGTAAGTTCAGGAAATCTACCTAACTGATTACAACCACAACAAAGGCCAGACATCTCTGGTGCAGCACAGGGGTGAAGTGGGTGCCCTATGGTGCCAGACTGACCAAAGAGCCTGCAATGCCCACCCCTGCCAGGACTTCAACATGGATGTGCCAGCATAAAGTCCAGAGAAGATTTTAAATGTTTCTGTAACCCATTCTGCTCCAGTCCAACTTGGAAGGACTAAAGAGTACTCTTATTTCTCCCCTCTCCCTTTGCTCATACTTCTCCATCTCAGGTATGCCACTGCAGGAATGGCCTTGCTGCAGGCACTCTGCTCCACACACCTTCTACAGCACTGCACAGACTGATTTTTTCCATTTGTTTGCCACGAAGAAACCAAATCAACAACGGGGGGTGAGAGTTGCCCAAGAACAATTTTATCACTTTCTAAAAAAGTTAAAATTCCAAAGGACACTTTCCCCCCCAAGTTGAAATAATTAGACAAGTCCACATTTCTTTGCTGACCCAACCTTATGTTAAGTGAAACACTGTAAAATGTCTCCCTGATTTCTCCTGAATGGCCTTTAAAACACTGTCAGTTCAGTCTGCTTAGTCAGCACTACACACAGAAAGCTATTAAAACCCGAGCCTTAATAACTAATCTCTCATAGCCACTCCTGCCTATCCTCCAGGGCAGTGACACGACACATAGGAGTTGCCCCCAGCACTGGCTGCAGCATGGACAACACTTAAATTTCCTTCATACCTAAACCAGCAAAATTTTGATTTTATTTTTGGCTGACTCTTTATCACATGGCTAATGAGTCCTGGTCAGCTAAGGCTTCTGCAGGCTCTCCAGGGCTAAATTGTCTGAATGCACAGCTCCAGCTCCCAGCACTTTGCTGCTGCTGGCATATGAAGAGTTTAGACGAATATAAGCAAACACTGGGTAAAAACTATTCCAGAAAAAGCTGAATATTTATGGCTTGTACACAGAAACCTGACTGGCAAGTGAATGTTCAGGTAGAGATAAAAGGAGTGACAGAAGAGTAACTTATTTACGCAGTCTACATTTAATGA
Source organism: Podargus strigoides (assembly GCA_028020825.1). NCBI lineage: Eukaryota > Metazoa > Chordata > Aves > Caprimulgiformes > Podargidae > Podargus > Podargus strigoides. The sequence goes on from CM051631.1 coordinate 3,966,597, forward strand.
ATGCATCAATATTTGCCGATGATTAGGGCTAACCTAAGTGCTTTGTTGTTCTTGTTGCAGTTCTGAAGGGTTTGGACTTTATTTATTCTTTTTCTTCTTTTGTTTTCCTCCCCCAATAGTTGCAACTAAATATAATTTTTGGCTTTGCAGAGGCCTATTTCCATTTATAGAATCCAGATGACAGGCTGGGGACAATATTTTCCTAGCTGAGGCATCTGCCTTCCTTGACAGAGAGAGAGATAATCACATTGGGTGAACCAGGCTCGGCGTCTGTGACAAGCTTAAGATGTCAGAAATGAGAGCATCGCGTCTTGTCCCTCTGGATATTTTTTTCCTTGAGAAATTTAGCCACATCTCATGTGAAGCACAGCCAGCTTGCAGCGCTGCTCTGCCGCCAGCGACGGAGAGGGGGAGGAGGGAGGGAGGCAGGGGACCATTCCATTTCTGAGGCTGCCACAGTTTCTATTTAATTGCTTGCTTATTTATTTAATTATGGCAGCAACAAGAACTTCTGGTCAAGCTGCCAGAATGCTTTCCCTCAAACAATTCGCTGCTCTGAAATTACTTTTTGCTGGACAATGCTCCTTCCCTCCTGGATCTTCCCCAGGAGCAGGCAGAGCACAGAGCAGCCCCATCTTCTTCTGCGTCCCCACCAAGCAGCAGTGGGATGTCACAGATGACTGGAGCCACCTTGCTCCAAGGCAGCAGAGGCAGGAGGTCCAGAGTTTGCAAGGGAACTGAGTCTGGGAAAGCATCTCCAGGTGGATTGAGACCTCAGATCTGAACACATGCCTCCACAGCATGTGCCACTGCCTCCATATCAGCACTAACCTCCAACACTTCCCCCCTCCACACTGATTAAGTTCTGCTTTTTGAATTACAGATCAAACGTTCTGCAGTCATAGATCAAATTAGTCAGATCAAGGAGCAAACTTTCTTTTGAGACAGGCCATTTGATGCTGCAAAATGCCACCAAATGAATCTTCCTGAAAGCAGATTCCTCCTCACTCTCACAATTTTCTTTTTCTTGCCAGATGTTGATGTAAATGCTCATAAATGATGGAAGATTTCTGACAGATGTACCACCTTCAGTGGAATACACAAGAATAAGGAGGCTTTTTGAATTCAAGAATAACATTAAGCCAGAAGTGATCGCTCAGTGCAGATGACTGTTAGTAGAGCTATTTTAACTAACGTTCACCTGGAGATTTTTTCCAGGGAAGGATGTTTTCCTTCAATTTATTTTTAAGTTACTGTTTTGTAATGACTTGCACAAAGAAGCTCCCTCAACCTGTCCTAACGGGAGTGCAAGCAGTACTCTTCACAAAGTTTGGAGCTAACAAGACTAAGAAAATGCTTTTTTTGGGTTTCCCCCCCCAACATTATTTCCTAAGAAATTCAGAAATAGGACTTCACTCAGGACAAATGGAAAAATGTCACAGAAAACCCTGCTGAAACTGTAAAAGGTTCCTTGAACCCAGCACTTCCACTCCCCTCACAGCAAAGCTATCAAAAGCAAGAAATGCCAATGCATAAAAGACAGAGAAGGTGATACTGCAAGAGACACACATACTAGTTGGCAAATACGAGCTGTGGTCCAACACAGTTACTCAAAGACTGAACAGTAACCAACTGACAGAAGTGCTCCTTTTAAAACACTTACATCAGGCAACTTAGGCTAGCAGACACACAGTGCTATGGATGGCAGCCAGCTACTATGTGACCTGCTATAGTCTATTTACTTTACTGCAAGGTTATATTTATTGTGTAAATGCTACCACAGCTGATGAAATTCCATCAGAATAGACCGAAGGCGAGGTAACAGCTCCCCACCCAACCTCCATCCCCTGCCTGGCTGTGCCTTTCCCACTCTCTGATGGCCACGTCCCTGCAGAAACCCAGGAGGAACAAGGTGACAGCAGAGGAGAACAGAAGTGGTGGCAGCAGGTTTTGGAGAAGAGCAAGATGATGCTGAAAAACAGTTTGTTTTCATCAGAGCTACCAAATCTATGCAAAACTCTCGACTTCTCACCAGTCCTTCCCCACTATACTCACAACTGTTTCTCCTAGAGGAGTCCTTCACTCTACTCCTGCTTTATTTTGGGACCAACATTTTTGTCCTGTACTCTGGGTCCTGTAACATAACAGACTCACACAACATTTGCCGGGTTCTGACACTTCACTAGCAGCTTGCTGCTGTACTGCCTACCAGAGAGATTCCTACAGACAACATGCTTTAACCTCAAGTTTTCAGTGCAATATTTCAGAGGTTAATTTGAGGTCTGCACAGTACTAGTGGTCTGTATTCACTAATTTAATTACAACCTTGTCAACTCATTACAGCTAAAGGAAAAGGTCCAAAATCTGCCCTTCAAAGCAGACATTCAATTGCTACTCCAGTCCTCCTCCTTCAGTCCAAAGCAATTTATGTCCAAAGCTCTACAGTTGTGAAGATGAAGATGCGAAATACGTTTGAAAAATGTGCCAATCATTTTTCACACTCTCTTCATCATTCAGCAAAGAATGACAGCAGAGCAATCTACTAGAGGCCTTTGGGGCTTCTAGTCCTTCTCTGTGATATAACTTCTTAAGCTCTGCTCTGTTGTCTTCTACCTTCTCCATTTGGCTTAGGCCAGTGAATATACTCACTGTGAAGTGTGAATTATGCACAGCATGCAATTGATGGGGCGACCTGTGCTGTGAAACACTCGGGCACCAACACAGCCAAGTACTGAAACACACAGACTTTTACTACAAAAGGTACATGCACGGATATAGTCACATCCATTAACATATTTATATATACAATTTTTTTTGATAGATAGATAGTTATCTCCTACCACTAGAGCTACTTAACAAAGAAAAACATCAGGACTAAGAATATGGTCAGATCTTTCATTCTTCTTTGAAGACAATGCAGATGTGGTGGGTGAATCTTGGTTTTAACATGCAGTTGTAGTCTAGGCACCTGAACAATAACTTGTGAATAAAAGGGAGTTTTTCATGCTTGCTTTTAACTTGAAAGAGTTTACTATTTAAACCTTAAGACATCTGGCCAGCAACAACCACCATCTCTACAAGCAAACGCACAGCTGAACCGGTTCATGTTTGACAACTTGTATTAGAAAAGATTTCAGATGTGTCCTTGCCACACCACTAATGGCAGGGAAAGAGTGCTAGAATGATGAGTAAGGACAGTATAAAAATTATTTTGATATATATATCCTACTGGATTTTATATTTTCCTTTGTACTCTTAACAATTGAAACTGTAGAACATCACCGGCCCTTTTAAAATTTATAAAAGGACTCCAAAAAGTGGGAAGCTCCTTGGATAAACTTCTGTGATAGGATAGCTTCTCATTTGCAATATATTCAATACAATCAATTCAAAACCATTCAGTATGGATCAGTGCATAGTAGAAAGCTGTATTTAGGATTATCTTGAATTACAAGATGGAAACACTTAAAGAAAAGCAGAAAAATAAGAAAGGAAAATATATTGGCAAAACTATCAGATACCAAGGGCAGACACACTGCAAAGACAAACTTTACAGTTTATATACAGCATACCTAAGTGGCTCTGGGGCTGCCCAGCTTTGTATTTATTACACAATGATAGGGTGTCCAGCCAGTCCTACTGAGATGCTGTAGTCCCATGGAAACAATCCCTTGTACTGTAAAGGGACTTCTCCCCAAACTATGGTGTAGCTTTTTATCTCCATTTCTTCTCTCATTATCACATTTAAAATATTTGGCTTCACAAAGATGGAATGACTTGGTTGTTATTACTGAAATACAACCAGACAATGGTAATCCTACACCCATCCTCCAGACAAGTCTAAATGAAAATCAGTTTTAAGTTACTTAAAACTTTTTTCTTTTCAAATCATTCCAGCATGCACCACTGGTTATTCTAAGCATGACAGGTCACCTGATTTACATGAAGTGCCATTTAAAAAATCCTCACACCCATGAGACACCCATATTCACAGATGACATCTGTGGTGATGTAGTTGTTAGGAAATTTTCTTGGTCTGGCTAGCCACAACTAGCTTGTCCACTGCACAGCCAGGAACAGATTGGTAATCTCTTTCCCAAGCACATTTGCATACTGGTTTTTGCATAGTTTGACCACTCAAGTGAATGGTAAGTTTTAATAACTATTAGCATGTTTCAGCATGCAACACAACCAACGGTACAGCTCAGAGGCTAAGATCTGTGCTGGAGACTCATTCCCTGGATGTCATAAAACCCCTGCAAAGCAATTACAGAAGCAAATAAATTATTAAGAGAAAGAAGTGACAGCTCTGGGAATTGATGCAGATACTGGTGTGAATCTAGGTTGTTCCTGACAGAAAGTTGTTGTTCAGTAGGTGATTGGTAATGCATAAGAAATGAGAGTTCAGTCCTGTTTTGAATACCCTCCTCACCAGCCACAGAAGGAATGAGCAACACAAGCTGCCTTCAGGTTTTTGTTGGCTGTTCATCCCTTCAGTCTGCTTCAGACAACCGACCAAGCCCAGCTACCACTGCCCTTACTCTGGCTCATAGTTGACCTTCCAGCACCCATCCTCTCAGCTGCTTTGATGCCAGATGTGGAGTTTCCTCCCCCACCACCAAGGAGCACTCTCACTATCCTCTCCCCACCTCCAGCACCACTCCATGGGTGCACCCCTGGAAACACAGCTGGGTGGCAAGCAAGGCAGAGCAAGCCTCACACCCATGTGCTCCTTCCTTAAATTGTCTTTCACTTCCGAGTAAAATTAAAACTTGCAAACTTGTGCTGTCCTTGGCACTCTTGACATCTCTGTATTTTCTTGTTTTTGTCTTTTCACTCCTTTTCTCTGCATCTGACACAGGACTTGTCAGAAAAGGCATAGGTGGGAGAAAGATGAATGAAATCATTCAAGCAAACTTTTTCTACAGAAAAGCAAAGTTTCCAGCTCAAGATTCCTCCTGTTTTCAAATGATATTTTTCTTCCCAACTGAAGTGTTTTCAAGAAAACAGACACTAGCCACAAAGCATTTGCTTAGTTGCAAACCTAGGGTGTTCTGGAGCACAGCGAGAGACAGAAGAAGAGAAAGCAGAAGAGGGGAAACATTTTTTGAGCAGCTGTGAATCTGTCAGCTCCCTGCAGAATCAGGAGAAATCTTTCCATCTAATGTGAAAGGCCTGGTTTGTGCTCCCAGAGTGCAAACCAACCTGTGTCCTGATCTGTTGCAATACCAGTTCCTTTCACCTGGGTAATTTGCTGCCACTCCAGGACTGATACTTCTCCCTCCCTCTCCTATGTGGTATCAAGTGAGACAGCTCATGTAAGGGCAGATGTGAGTCTGTCAAGATGTAAAGAGGTTGTTATGAGAACTTATGTTACAGTCATCAACTGTTCTCTCTGGCCCTACAGGAGATAGCTTCATAAGCAGCAACTATGTCAGACTGTGTATCAGGGGGAAAAATATCTTTGCTAACAGTCAAGGGTGGAAAGGACGGAATAACCCAGGAAGGCTCTTTGGGCTGGGATGTTCACAGTGCTCCTGGAGTTAATGAGAAGCTCGTGTTGCAGTTTATATCTAAGATGAATCTTTAATACAACGTATCAGCTAACAAACAAGGTGAAAATAGAAATCTGCATGTCTCCCCTCCTGATTGAACTTACAAAATCAACTCAACCAGAATACTCTTGAGATGTCACACTTACACCAGAGCCCCAAACAGACAAGCATACTTCTAACTAAAAATCTGTATGCCAAAATACTTATATATACATTGGTATGCATATATCCACACATACCTCAACCTCTGTCAGTCTTGTACATCTTTGCTGTCTTTCCTTTGGTGCAGTCATCTACTCTATCAGCCTTACATGCTCTGTTTTAAAACCTGGACAATTTCTCTCAGTTTCTATCCTTCCTTTCCAGGAGAAGTGGCAGAGATATCAAATATAATTTCAGCTAGCACCAATCCTGGTATCAATGGTGCAGCCCTGAAAGTCAGGAGATAGAAATCTGAATCTGTTTCTCCAACTGCATTCCTTTCCACAGGATCATTCAACTGCAGGCTCAAAGTTACACGCTTTAAATCATGTCCTCTTGCAAAAAAGTATAAATTCCAAATAATCTAATTGTGATTCACTCTCTGTCATTTTCAGTCAATATATCATGTCTAGCAAATATTGATTTACATGTAAGATTACAGACTTTGTAGCTGTATTTTCCAACAAAGCTATTCTATAACAGCAGTGATAACCAAGAACCAATAGGCAATTTTTCCAGTATGCACAAATTAATCTTCGCTAATTTGAACCTAAATGAATCTAAAGTTTAATGTTTCATTTTCACATGCAAAATTACAGGTGTTGATTTGGTTTCTTTGGTTACATTATTCTTCTTTTTCTCCTCCATCTCCTCCTTTGACAGTATCTCGTGCTTTCATTTTACTTGCTTTATGTATTTGGTAGAAATGCAGATATCCCTTCTCCATCTCTGCACACAGCTTTTAGCTTTGATTCTTATCTGCTAAAGTCTTCCAATATATCCTCCTGTGTGACATCTGCAAATCCAAACCTTTGCAGAACAATTTCAGAATGAGCTTCCAAAGCAGCCAGGCAGTACCTCCTATGCCCTCACCCAAAGGAACAATCAACTGCTCTGCACGTGGCCTCACCTCGGAGGTTTCTCTGCACAGTCTGCATTACAACCTCACCTCTCACACGGACCGTGGCATCAATGTACTCACTACCACCATGTAAAAGTTCATTTTTACTCATCTGGATGGGACACAGTTCTAAAGATCTTGCATAAGTGAACTTGTGACTCAGTATGAAGTGGCTCTGTTGGTACTCTGCACTTTGGACTTCTGCTTTCCTTGGAGCCTGGTGCTGCAAGCTCCTCTGTGGCAGCACTGCCTCAGTTTCTCCACTAAAACTTGTAGACTGATTTGAGGAGACCCTGCTTAGCAGTAAATTAAATAGGGTTTTTTTAAAAAAAACCAAACAACCAACAAACCAACCATTAAATGAGGATTTGCTACTAACCTTCTCAGTTTGGAGCCTCTGATATTCATTATGATCTCATTTCAAACTAGGGACCACACATGCCCTCCAAAAATCCACATCTGATTCAGGAGTATCAAAGCATTTGTTAATGGTTGAAAAGTTTTTTTAATTGATGCTTTTAAACACTCCAGTCACTTCAGCAGTGATTCTATTCTTTAAATCTCAATGTATAATCAGATAATGGCTGGGATTTCCCACTAACTATAGGTTGTTAAACAATTCTAATGCCTCGGGCTCAGTACTATTAACAAAAATACTTTTTGCTCACTGTCATTCTCAGGATCTCCATTCAGCTTCACAAAGGGGGTTACCAGGCACCCTCCAGTTAACCTCCAGGATTTGTTCAGTTGGCACTGCATTCTCAGAATGACTACAGCATTTTGTCATTTTTCACCTTTTCTAGTTCCCTATTGCAAGTTACTACATTCTATTTCTACTATCACACAGTATTTTTAATAACAGCCAGTGAAAACTCTAAGCCATTACATATAATCAAGAGGAATCTATCCTAGGTAAGTCAGAAATGAAAGAATTAAGACAGGACAGTTCTCTATATTGACTCTTCACACTGCAACTAAACAAAAAACCACACTAAACTTAAAAAAAAATAAAATTAAGAGATTCCAGTGTCAAATGGTCACAGGTTTTGCCATGAGTGGTCAACAGATGAACCCTGTGCTAGCTGACACTTTGTCAACTAAAAATAGGTCTGTTGTGATGGAAGGTGACCACAACCCTTACCCCAGCCTTGCCCCATACCACACCAAGATAAAGACCAACTGCATTAAAGCTTCTGCTTTGGGGTAAATTGCCACGTGTGCAACAAAATGATGCTTCTTTCCCTTGAGGGCAGACTGGCTTCAGCCTGGCAGTCCCTGCAGGTACCACGTGCACGGCTCCTGACACACAGAGGAGGGGGAGGATGCTTGACACGACCACAGGCAGGGCTGCGTTCATTCAGGAGCTTTAGCTCACTGCCATTGGAATTAAAAGAGAGAACACTGTTGATCTGAAACGGCCACCCACAGTTACACGTTCAGAACTGGCACCCTAATGGCTGGGACTGTTATTTTAACATCTATCTGTTGCTGCGTGGTTGTTTTATTAATAGAAGGGATCACACGCAGTCTGAGACAAATTTAAATTCAAATTCTGCTTTTTCGTGTCATTGTACAATATGGCAGGCTGTTGTTTGATTTGGTTTCAAGCAAAGCAGGCTAACAAACTTCCTTCCAAGCCATTAATTCAGAAATGTAATAAGGCTAACACAACTGCACTGACTCATTAAAGCAATTTGATGTAAGCTGCACTCATTAGAGCAGCTACCATCTATATTCCTCTGACTGCAGCCTTGTTTTCAGACACCATCAGAGATGACCTGCTGTGCCAAATGCCTCTTCTGTCTCAGGAAAACTTCAGCAAAATGGAAAACCCTTGATTTTCTCAGGCCTTAAAATCCATTCAAACACAAGAATATTGTAACATCGTGAGCCTCTGTTTTCATTCAGAAAAAAAAGTTATTTCAGTAGTTAAGAAGGGAAATTCTACAAAAATACAGACAGTAATGTGAGGATAGTCATGCAGGACATAAGTTTACAGATAAAATTGATAAATTCCCTCCGATATTTGGTGGAAAAGATGGTTTAAGAGTACAGGAAAGAAAATACAGAAAAGACAAATTATGAGTGCGTCACAGTTGAAATAAGAACCCGCCTGTGACCTTGGTGTGCAGCCCATGTTATCTGTCAGTACAAAAAGCAGCTGTGGAGAGAGGGCTGTTGCCCAGAGGCAAGGAAGAAAATCTTTCTGTGCTTAATAAAATTAAAAGGACACTAAAAGAAGGTACAAAGCCAATCAAGGCAGCATTTAGCCTTTAAGCAGGGACCTTTACAGGTGTTTCAGTCATCAGGTTTGGAATAATTGAGCCCAGTCCTTGAACTAGATCAACCCATTTCAGTAGCTGGAGGTGAAGCACAAAATCCTTGAGCACGACTAATTCCGAGTTCTCCAGAGAAATTAAATAGCTTAACACAAAGCAGCTTGTGTTCTCTTAGCATACTTAAAAAAAAGCTAAGTTATTCACCTAACAAAAGAGAAAGAGAAGTGCAGCAGACTTTTGACCCTGTACTGCATAGTAAAATCAGCTGCCTAAGAATGGAAATAAGTCTGTGTACAGATCTGCTGCTTCCTGAACAAAAACTTGTTTGTTGAAACTCAGGTTCACTCACCATTTGATGTTGTAACTAGGCTGACAATACTGTAAGGACTCAGCAGGCTGGCAGCCTCATTACATACCTCCCTATACATTAACTCAGAGTTGACATTAGATGAAAAAGTTCGTTAAGCAGATATTTATTTATTTATTTAATTTTCATTTCAAGCCACTACACCTCATGGAACTAAGCCACCAGTGCTGGGATGAGAGCCTGGCATGCTCACAGAGGAATTTGGGACCAGAACATTTCAAACAAAGGCCTCTCTCACTTGAACTAAAGAAAACTCAATTAAAAATTACAACACATCCTATATTCTCCCTGTGGGATGGTCAATCTCTGTTTTTCACAGAAAGGCTGTACACCAGGCTCATCTTTGCCTTCTTTCACTGCCCAAGGCAGATCCTTCCATGTATTCATAGAAAGTGATTGGGTTTCAAAGGGACTGCTCAGAGATAACCAAGGAGAATTTCACCCAGTATCTTTATTTCTGATAATACTTCTAAAATTCTCTCTCAGTTCTTATTTAGAAGGTCTCCTGAGTAACCTATTAAATGATTAATATATCTTTCCTATTTTGCTCCCATAATATGAATAGTTAATATGTTCCTTAGTAACTATTACATTACAAGAGAATAAAGTGATGCAGTGGGGGTTTAGAGAATATTTACACACTCCTACAGAGCCACCTGCATAGGTGTCTGAGTGGCTCACATCGCTTCTACCATCATCACACTGAGGAATTCTTTAAAGATTCATGTCCCCTTCACAAAGGATCCCAAAACACATAGCCTAATGCTGTCAGATATTTTGTGAAACCTTTCAGTCTCCTTTTTACTATGCTCGTTGCCATGCATCCTCTAGTTGTGCCTTGCCTCCCTGTGCTGCTGCACACAGAAGATGGACCGTGCCTCCTCTCACTCTGCCATGGGCTGCTCTGCAGAAGCCTTGAGCTTTGCTGGGGCAGCAGATGGTGGAAGATGATTGTATCTTTGTTTCTCCCAACCACTTGTATTAAACACTGTCTTTATAATCTTGCTGCTTATAGTTGTAATTGAATAGGTTTTAAAAAAAAATCAGATTACTGAGAGGAAAAATGGCATTTTCAGCAGAAGTGGTGGTACTGCTTCAGAACAAGGGTCACCCCAGCCCTCCAGCACCAGCTGCAGGCTGACACCTGGGAACAGGGACTAGCCACCTTGCACAACACTGCCCTTCAATATACCCCACCAGCAGCTACTTTTCAGCTGGGGGATGCCTGGGTAACTCCCAGTGGATGTATCTTCCAAGTGCTTCAAACAGTCTCCTCCTTGAGCCCAAATTCTCTGTAGCATGGGTTGATTTACAGTTGTTCAATACCTTCCAAGTTCATAATCTCCCCTCGTTCACTTATGACTTCTCTGGCTTTTGTAGGTTTTCTGTAGCTTTTCTCCCTCGTCAATCCTTACCCCAGCAAGTGCCAGACCAAAGGATTTTTCAATTTAACACACTCTGAAGACGTTTTCCTCATGCTTTGGGGTCTCCAGGTGAACACCAGAGGGAACTGAGGTGGTGGCAACAGAAAGAAACAGCGCAAGGAAATTCTCACCTGGAATAATCCTCAGCTAAGTAGAACTTTTCTATCCTTGAGCTCAGCACAGACAGCACTACAGATCAGGAGGAGCAAAGGGCCCAAAACTTCACGAGCATCTCCAGATAATACTCTCAAAATTAAACCTTACAATTAAACTGCATGGCCCAGGAGACTACCAGATGTTTGCTGTACTACTGCACCAGACACAAATTCATGGCACCAAATAGAAGCTCTGAAACAATGCAGCTTATGTTCTTTCCAAAATCCACTTTCCCTTTAATAAATGTTCTGTTATCAAGGTGATTACTTTTCACTTTGAACTTTTTTTTTTCTTTTAAAATGATGTTGCTCCTATTTGCTGCTAAATTCCACTTCTCATTTCTGAAGATTTTCCTGTTCATGCCAATTAAAATTCTGACCACATCTCAGTTCCATTTTCCTTTGACTTTCTCTCTGGACAAGAAAATCCATATAATTTAGGTTAGTTAACAGTTTCTGTTTTCTTTCTGTATACACAGAGTTGCTAGGCATTAAAACACGGAAAGAAATAAATCAAGAGAACAGTGAAGATATACTATTGTACATTATCTTAGTAAACCTTTGGCCTTACTTTAGTGAGACAAATGAAAAACACCTACCCCCCCTTCAGTCTCTGGAGTAATTTGGGAATGAGCAAGCAGAATAAAAGTCAGGGGTACTTTAGTGCTCCAGACTTTGAATTTGACCAATGAGTTACCTCTAGCAGCATCTGAGGAGCCCCAAAGAAGTACACATTTAACCATGCACCAAGGTGATGAGTATGACCCATTAGCTATGCCCTTAGTTTTCCGGGAATGAGTCTGATGAAGAAAATGTGCATTTTCCATCACTGCTACTTTTTGTCTCATCCATCTGTCCTCTTTCATCTTCAGGAAATGGAATAAACCTGTAACAGCAGCTCCCAAACATTCCAGTTCCCTGCTGGATATTCCTTCCCTTTCCTCCATCCCATTGAACACTGAACTCTACCTTCAAAACTCAAATGGAAGTGCAAGTATTTCAGTTCTTAAATGAAACAATTCAAAAGTACAATTGCCTCTTCTTACCTTCCTCTCTCCATTTTCAACACTCCTAATTTCAATATCATCGTTACTTTCCATAGCGTATAGAAAGTATCAGCATAATTAAGAATAAGGCTAAAATTCAGGATGGTGAAGAACTGATAGCAGTTAGGATGTTTTTATAAAAACAGGTTAGAGAGAAGCCAAGCAGTCTACAAACTACTGTACAGAAAAGCATTCGATTCCTGACTCTAAGGAATTTTCCCCACCTATACCATCCCTCAGGGTGAAGGAGACTCTTGGAATAATGGAACAGAGTGCTCAAAACAAACCATATGCAGTACAACTGTGCCTTCAAGATCATCAGCAAGCCACCAAGCCTGTGCATTAAAAGCTAGGATCTATTTAAATATTGTCCTTGTAAAGTGGACATGTCTTCATTTTGTCCAAAGGGCACTTAAAACAACACGGCAACGTTACGTTTCTAGTTGTAGGAATGTACTCCAACCTGGCACACTTTTCAGTGAGACTGAAGAAATCAAGCCTTGCTCTGAATCACGTTATGGATGGAGTGCTATGAGACACCTAAGAGGCTGATTACAGTGTTACCTTCATCTGAACAGTAAGGGAACACATTCTGTTGGAACCAAGGCTTTTCTTCAACAGAGAAGTAGTAAAAGCAGAAGTATAAATCTATTTATGGTATGGTTAAAAAGTGAAATAAAGGCCTATAATTATCAGATTTTTCATGGTCTCTGTAACAAGTTACTGTTTCAAAGTAGTAGAGCTGCTAAAGGACTTACAGAAGGAATATCTTACCCCATTACAGCACATTGTTATGGGGTACAAAGGGCTAAGGTGACCCCCAGGCAAGGACTGGTGCTAGCACATCGCTTGAGGTAGTCAGGCATTAAGGAAACAACTGGGGTGTCAGGAAAAGATGCAGGCAGAGCCCTGCAGGCACAAGCCAGAGGAAAACAAGACCACAGAGGCCACAGCAAACAGCCTGGCAGAAGAGCCGGGTCATCCTGGTCTGGGAGGGTTTAACCCACCAGTGCAAAACAAGAAGAAAAGGCACCACATCTCCTACCTTGGCCTATGGACTTCCACCTTCTCTCCATTCAGTCACTCCTGGGCAGACTCACTCCATGGGAAAAAAACCATCATCCAAGACCAAATGCAGCCCAAAGCGCATGTGCATCTCTTGCCAAAGATAAATGCTCAGGAATGTAATCAAGCAGCAAGTGGAAAATTTTGCAATGGGAAAACCCAAAAAACACGAACACATTTAAGTCAGGCAGCCCCAGTTCTCATGCTCTCATGTCCTGCATCTGGACACCACCATGTGTTACAGGGTAAAGGACTGCACCCTGCAACAGTGCGTGTGAGCTCAGGATGTGCAGATGGGAGAGGAACCCCGGCAGGATGGGATGGAGAATGCCTGGGCTGCATTAGCTCCCTGTATGAACACAAGGATACAGACATACTTCTGGCAATTAGCACGTACATTTTGTTTGTGGGGGTTTTTTTTCAGTCTTCTCTAGGCAACGTATTTGTAGTTCATTGGACACAGACTTCCTAATAATCTGTATTGTTCCTGGTAATTTTTAATGAGTTGATGTAAGGCAATTTCACTTCCTTCCCTCTTAAAAAAAAAAAATATGTACAGGAGTAAAAGCCTCATAAACAGAGGAGCCACATGCCCATGATTAGAATTAAAGGAGCCATCTGTTTCTTTACAGTTATGCACATCTCAGACAAAAAATACACACACGACATATGTCATTACTTCCACTTTTCTGATCGAAAATATTTGTCATGATCCCCTCCTACAGGAGTGCAGGAAGCTCCACCACCAGCTTGCAGTGCCACAGGAACCCCTTCCATTAAAGCTCTGCAAGCAGTGTGTTCAGCTTCTTTCTCTTCCTCAGTCAACCCAGCATAGTTTTTCAGGCCTCTGTGATTCCTTTGCAAACATATTTTGCACAAGATCTACAACCGGGGATCAGCTTGCTGAGTTCTACCATAAACAGGAACTGCACTGTTGAGCTCCATACATATAGTTGTGCCTTACCATTTAAAAGTCAATTTAGGAAATGAAGCTGTTCATTGGGTGATATATTTTTATGTCAATGAATTGTAGCTTGCAATTTCTTTCCCTTCACCTACTTCCAAATTGCTCTGACAAAAGCAGACTGATGGAAAGGCACCAGACATAGACTCATAGAATAGAAGGGTCTTTGGAACATGTCACCATCATGCTGTACTGCTTCGCAGTGGTGAATCAGTGTGTTCAGCATCTCGCCTGCATTCATGTCCCACATACCTTGACATACTCCTCAGCATCAACTTTCAGGCAGTTACAGGCAATTAGCACATGAATTCCCACTTTCCCTCACTGGCAGAAGCAAGCAGCAGCACCATGCTGTGTCTCCTTTGCTCTCCATCACACACACACAGCCAGCTGTGTTAATGTTACGGCATGTTCAATTAGCATTTAATCAAAAGAAAAGCAGGATCTGCAGGACAACTGAAACAATTGGTACTTCTTTAATCTAACCAGCTACTAAAATTCTGACATCTTGCTTTGCAAAGTTACACACACCACTCACCAAATCAGCTCCTGCCAGAGACAAAATCAGCGCAGCATCTCAGAGTCAGAACTGCCCCAGTGCTGCTGCCCTGGAACACGAGCAGGATGCTCAGGAGAAGCCACCAGCAGGCCACCATTGCACCAAAACATGCCTGGCATTAGTCCTGCTCTCTTCTGCTACCTCATCCCTGCCAAACCAGCCTGTCCCTAGGCTATAAAAAACAGACCAAGGACAAATGTTCTCAGAGAAACCTCCTGAGAAGATATAAAATTCTTCCATCTAAAACATCTCATTCTCTTTCCCTGCCTTGCCACAGTTCAAACACTGAAGAGTTCAAGACTGTACCTACTGTGCCACTGAGACACTGTGAAAGTATTTCTTCAGAAAAATCAAAGAGTAGCTTAATTTAAGTTTGTCTGACCTGGGATGTTACCCTTGCTCTCAGTTATGGAAAGCCTTTAAATAGGAACAGGAAAAAAAAATTGGAAAAAAAAAAAGTCTGGTTCCTCAGTTTTTTTTTCTCTGCAGGCATGAATGCTTTTGATATAAGCTATTTATCCAAGGCTAAGAGAGAACTTCTGCAACTAAAACACTGGCAGCTCTGAAGTTGTGTGAAGGGAATATTTCCTTCACCCATTGTGCTCTCCCATGCAGATAATTTCTGTGTGTAGACACGCATTTCGTTACTCGCAATGCTCTGTGACCCTGAGATGTTCTGTAAATTCTCCATGTCAGTTCAGCAAAAAACATTGTCTTCCTCATGTCTATCTATATTCAGTCTCTGTGACATTGTCTTGAATTACTATGCAGGATTGCCCATCCATGGCAATCATTCCTTTGTTTTGCTCATCCATGGAATGCATAATGATGAAAGATGTTAAGATGAAAAAAATAAAATGAAGCACTTTATCCTTAATTCAAATATTGAATAAGCTAATGCACACTTTTAAAGTCCTTTACAAATATGTGTGTGTGTGTGTATATATATATATATATATCTCTAAGAAAAACATCTATGTTTTTACCTAGCCTTCAAAATGGAAGCTTGTAACACAAGAATCACTGGGGCAACCATCAAAAACTGGATTTGTGTCTCAGAGGCACAAAGTTAGGACATACCTCATGATTCCCACTCTTTTCCTTTCCACAAATACATTCCTCAACAGCTATGTACACTGACACCTTATTTAAAAAATAACTGAGTTAAGCCCCTGCTGAAGAGGAAAGTCAGGTGTAATCTAGATTTATTGACACTTCAGTTGTCCTTACGTATTTTTTACATGTCATTCTGCCTTCTAATACTTACAGTCTAATATAGAGTAGGTAGACAAACATATCCACCCTGAATATCCGTCAGCGACACAGGAAAATCTCTCTTCACAACATTTATGGAAATAAAATCAATTGCATACACATTAGAAAAAAGGAAATGAATGAAGCAAGAGTGACTGGGTAGAAATGCTCAACACTTGGACAAAAAACGAACAAAGAACCAGTGAAGTATGTAATAGAAAATACTTTCCAGATTTTAAGCACATCTACTCCCACAGAGATTGTTTTTCCTTAGCTTCCCTTTCACTACTTGTCTGTACAGCAGATCACACTTTATGCCAGCATAAAAGCCCATCAGAGCAAACTGTGCCTGCTCAGAAATATGTATGCACTGATGCAGCATCAGTGCAGTGTTGTGCTTGCTGCTGCTCTCCACTGCTAATTCTCCCATTGAGTACCTGCACTCTCTGCAGGTCAATGAGAACAGAGGGTTGCAGACATTTGCAGCAGCACGCTCTCCTGTCCACTGCATGTTCCCTGTGCTGGCTCCAGCTGGCACACTTTACTCCCATACCTGTAAGTCTTGCCCCTGAGATTCCAGGCACTGATGGAGCCTTATCTATCTCAAATCACAACACTGAAAGAGTCAAGTTAATTTTCTCTCTGGCTTAGAAACACATTGCCAATTAAACAATGGAACAACTGGGAGTGCTAAATCGAGACATAAAGGTTATTTGTTTGAGCAAAGATGTTTTAAAATGATACTGTTAGGAATTACATGTGATATGGAACTAATTTGCAAGCTACCTTGGATTTCTGCATGAAGGACAACGCGTAAACCTAAGAGCAAGAGTGTACATAAAATTAACAGCAGATTGATCTGTGCAAACCTTGGAGATGGGTGCTGCCCTGCCCCAGCCCTCCTCGTAATTGGCCTACTTCAGGAGGAAATCAGCTTAATAAATTTCAAATACCATACACAGAACAAACCCGAGCATCAGCACGGGTATCACTGCCATCCCTCTCAGCAGTGCCAGCCCAGAAGCCATTTACCTGGGTGGGCCAGGAAGACAGCGACAAACCTTCCATCTCCAGAAGTGCTTCCCACAGGGCAGGGTCAAGAAGAGCAGGGGGAAAGAATTTTTTGGTAGAAAATTTGCAGCTGACAAGGTAGGGCATGCTCGCTGGCATGGATGCAGGTGATAAGCTCAGTGGTGTGACTGCTGTCAGCCTCACCCAAACCAGCCAGGAGCACACAGGGCTGAACCTGGTTGCAGCAAACAGCCAATGTTCTTCCTGGGCACACATGAGAAGTCCCCATTGCCCACTAGCAACGTTGAGGTTTTGCCTGGTAATTGATCCTTCTCCATTTTTATGCTCTCCCTGACAAAGCAGGTTTATTAGCCAGAAGCTATCCACATCTTGTGCTAATAAATGTCACGTGTTAATTTATTTCTATTTATTAAACCTCTTCTAGCAACAGTAGAGGTTATTTTAAGACTTGGAAGTAAACCAGCAATCATTCAGTCATAGACAGGAGTGTCAGTAAACTGAGATCAGCTAAGGAAACCAGCAATACATCAGGAAAGCTCCTTCTGGATCCTTCCACTGCTTCTTGACTAACAAAGTCTGACCAAGATGAAGCACAAGCACATATCTGTGGAGGCAACTGTCACTTGTTACTTACGCAAGTTTTGAAAGGCTCTTTTAATGCTCTCTTTACAGCAGGAAGAAATCATCCAAGAGGCGCAGTTTTTTTATCATAAACCTGAAGCACCAACACCATAAAAGCCTACCAGCTTAGACCTGCTAAATCATCCAACCTGACTGTACAGGGAGAGGGGATAACGAACACCTCAAGCTATTTTATGCAGTGCACAGATTGTACTCTATTACATTACCTGGAGGACATAACAAAAGAGAGAACTGCAACTTGACAGAAAATGTATACAATTAAAACTTAGAACTCTGGGGGGATGGCTAGGAGATGCTTGACTAGGAGACATACCTCACTGGGATGTGGTGCAGCTCTTGGCTCCGTTTCAGGTGGAGGGAAATACTTCAGCATGGGCGTCTCTTTGTTTGAAAGACGTTAAACAGTCAACCAGTTTTAAAGAACAAAAAGCATTCTGAATGGAAAGCACTTCTGAATAAACATGGTGCAATTTTTTTTTTTTTGTATAATTAAAGTTCTTTATAAATCCATCTTCACTATTTGCATGTCTAATCTTGGTTCGGCTCTTTACCAAATTTATTCTGAAGTGGTGTTTCCAAGGAGAACAGAAAAAGCTAAAAGATGAATGAGTTTTGGCAATATTAAAAAACTCACAAACACCTTTATGCAAAACTGACCTGATTCTGGAAAAAGTGAAATGTGGACACAGCATGATATAATTGCATGAATTTGTTATTACATCGTCAGCCTAACGACATCTGCCTTCTTCTTTGCCTCACTGGCTTGCACAGTATAAAAAGCAGACTGCTTTGGATGCTGGGCATTCAGGAAGGACATCAGCTGACTGTGATCCATATTTCCAACTTGATTATTTTAGGCATATTTACGACACACCAGAAATGATTGTTACACAGAAAATAAACATCTTCAAAAAAGTAACAAAGTTGAAATACTTCTAAAATATGACTGAAAGAATAACTGGAAAACAAATGTCATAAGAAGGATTAATTTTGTATCAGAACACTCAGGGATCTGCTGCGACCTACCACTTGATTTTGCTTGGTAATTCCTCATCTCATGTTAATGCATGTGTGCATCACATTCAAGAATAAAGTTTGATTCCACTGCTCCTACTGGAAGGCTGTTTCAGGGTGCCATGCTCAGAAATCCATGCAATAAAATGAGAATGTGGAAAGTATCATAGAGCATCACAAGCAGAAGGGTTATTATTAGTTTCTCATGAATTTCCTCCTTTATGTCTAATTAGATTGATCCTTCAGGCAGGCAGGCAGTGGTCCTACCTAACCAGTAAATCTGTGCACAAAAAGCAACAGAATTAGGACAAATATAACAATAAAATGGTAGAGAAAATTATATTAAATAGGTACTACTATAATTAAGGACTGAAAGATACAATGGCAAAAGTCTCTTCTCTGACCTGTGCTGCTGATGAAAGTACATGGTGTACCTGGACTGTAATTACTGAATTGGTGATATAAATGGTATGGCCAGTGACATTCATGGATCTCCCCTGTGCAAATAAAACTCAGAAAACCTAAATGGCCATGACAGATCTGTAACGGAAGAGAAACATTTTCAATACAGCTTGAAGAGAAATGTGATGTTGGAACATACAGAAAAAAAATAGTAGATCAAGCTACACAGCACGTACTTGAGATAAAACACAAAATCCCTGAACTGATAGCCACCAGCCGTGATATCTAGGGGCTATGCCACCCAGCATGGCCTGGATGCTGCAGAAGACAGGTTGCTAGACTGGGTGGCTTGATAGCACCCAGCAGGATTTATCTGACATTTACCAACCCAACTATACTTTACTGTACACCATATATAAACGGATAGATCCAAGGAAGTTCCTTGCATAAAAACTAGTAGGATGCTTCATTCTCAAAAATAGCCCCACTCTAGACCTGCCCACTCCTGTATACACCATTAAGAAACAGAAAATTTTTCATATTTCACTATGTAACAAAACACTCTTGATTGACTCTGAATAGCTACAATATGGAAATTGCAATTACAGTAACTCCAGCTGTTGAGACAGCATGTGCACAGCAGCCATGGAGTCTAAATCCCAGTTTAACAGTGCTTTCCAAAATTCCCCAGACAGACTTATAAACATAGACAATCCTGCAGTGAGACTTGAGTATGTTTTCCTAAAATACCTTCCTTTTTGTTTTCATTTAGGGTTTTTTTAAAAATTATTTTTATTTTTTAGACTCCATGCATTAATTGGGATAACTGCATTATGTGCTCAGCAACAGTAATTACGGTGCTGAGACTCACAACAACTCTTTACTGCAAATGCCTTTCTTATAAATCTGAAATTATCATGAGATATGTGCTAAATTTAAAATGTAACATGGGTATAGTCATAGAATCACAGAATGGTTTGGGTTGGAAGGGACCTTTAGAGATCATCTTGTCCAACCCCCAGTAGTCATAAAGCTCTTCAAGCCTTGGAATCCAACAAGAAGGTGGCACAAGAAGAGAATCTCATTTTCAGTCAGTATTAAAAGGGATTACATTTGTTTGGAATGAATTTTCCACTTGCACTGAAACATCAATCACAGCTCCCACTTTCAAATCATCCCATCATTGTTTATACACTCTTTACACAACAATTAAAAACAGAAGGTTTATTTCATTTTGCAAGTATAGCACTCCTGCTGTTTTGTTGTAGTTTTTTTTCCTCCCCCCCAGATATGGCCATGAAAAGAACCTAATACTTTTTATCATTAGATACAAGAACAAGTCTCACACATCTACAGGTTTCTTTTAAGTGTTGTTAGGTACAATTTAAGAAATATAAAAGAAATTCTGGTCCAAGTTCCATCAGACTGAACTTTTACTCAATTAATTAATTAATCCATGCCTTAATTCAAAACGAGGGCTCTCAATCCTGTCATTACATGCCATAAGCCCCAATGATTAGAAGATATTCGTTCTGAACTGCTCCTGGTAATATAAGGCTGAACCAAATCAATAAATTCAAACTGAGATTAACTGGCATCAAAAGACAGTTTGTGTCTTTAAACTGTATAGTCACTGCTCTTTGTGTTCAATTATTTCTTTTATTTAAAGACATTTAAAAGTCTAAGGTAATGAGAAGTCTTTCCACTGAGAAATGCAGGATATTACTGTACAATAGACAGTGAAAACCTGTCTAGTTTTCACATGCTTCACTGAGAAAGTGCCAGAGGTAATGAAGACCCGCTGCACAACCCGACCTGCCGCTGAAAGAGAGCCAGCGTTGAGACGGGGATATTTTTAGTTGGATGCTAAAGGTCATCTAGCTAAGGCCTTTGGCCATGCAATGTCATCCACATGTTAAGCTTGAAGATGCTTTTGAGCAAGGCTTTTGCTATACAGTAAATGGATTTTTTTTTTTTTTCAAGACAATACAATTTTGCAAGTTCACCTTCAGCAAACAGTGCCAAAAGTGCTCCCAGGAAAAAGAAAAGGCACAATTACAACTTGAGCTGGAATTAGAAAACGGCTGGACAATATAATGAGAGCCTCTGGAATGCTGTCATGATCCTGTTCCCATGAGAACAGCAAGAATCAGAGAATGGGATTTTAGGAAAACATGAAACATTTTTAAGCTCCTGAAGAGCCACTGAAATGTCATACAGGCTATGGGATGCCACAGAACTAGGGAAAAAAACAACTTCTGTGTGTACATAATGATAAAGTACGACATTACATACATGAACACACAAATGACTCTCTTTGACAAGGGATGGATAAGCCTAATATCTCCCTGCTGCCTGGAACCAGGATTTACACTGCCTCAGCCTGGCCAT
This sequence comes from Podargus strigoides, assembly GCA_028020825.1. Classification (NCBI taxonomy): domain Eukaryota; kingdom Metazoa; phylum Chordata; class Aves; order Caprimulgiformes; family Podargidae; genus Podargus; species Podargus strigoides. The sequence continues at coordinate 3,987,848 of CM051631.1, forward strand.
GCAAGTGACACTCAGCAAAGCCCCAACACCTGCGTTTCTCTGGCTCTAAGCAGCACAGGGGAGACCTCATTGCTCTCTACAACTACCTGAAAGGAAGCTGTAGCGAGGCAGGGGTTGGTGTCTTATCCCAGGTAACAGTGATAGGACAAGGGGTGATGGCCTCAAGTTGTGCCAGGGGAGGTTTAGATTGGATATTAGGAAAAAAATTTTCACTGAAGGGGTTGTCAAGCACTGGCACAGGCTGCCCAGGGCAGTGGGGGAGTCCCCATCCCTGGAGGGATTTAAGAAACGTGTAGATGAGGTGCTGAGGGACATAGGGTAGTGGGGAATTGGCAGTGTTAGGTTAATGGTTGGACTGGATGATCTGAGAGGTCTCTTCCAGCCAAGGTTATTCTGTGATTCTGTGAGCCACCTCATTCAAAAAACAATGGCTGACACAAGGCTTCACCTATGGCAATACACAGCACATGCAGGCAGACCATGTAAAGAGTGATGCTATCCTACTTGCTGGAAAGTGAGCTGGAAGTTTGGCTGAACAATTTCAAAGGCTGAATTCAACAGTAGGTGAGCCAAGCACAGCGTAAAACGGAAGGTGTAGCTGCAGCCACACAGCACACCTTACAGAGCAGAGCCCAGGCAAGGCACGTGCCAAGGGCCAACGTGTGGAAGATGGATGTGGAGCTGTAGCTGAGGAGCAGCCACAGGGCTGTCACAACCAGCAGAGAATGGAAATGGCCTCCAGGTCCGTGCACACCGAGTCTTTGTTAGTCCAGCTTGATAGCCTACAGCTAGGGTGTAAGCCCCAAGATATGTATGCACTATTTAACCCCTTTGCATTTGCAAGCAAATTTTTTCTCCCTGCTGTGAAGCCCCACTTGAGCACTTCTGTCTAAGGTTTCACCCATGACATCTGAGTTGAAATTAAGCCACTCCTCATCTCCCCAGAATGGGATTTCCTGGGGGGAGGGAACAGCTTAGACAATCATAAGAGAAGAATCATCTTCCACTTCGTCAGCAGTCTCCCTTTTCACCACATAGGCGTGAACCCTCTCTGCCACTCCTGCAGACATCACCCTGGGGAGCCGGTGTTCAATGAGGAGCAGCACTTCAGAGAAGGCTCTGCTAGGACTACTCCCACAAGAAAACCAGCCTGCCTTCTGTTCTGGATTTAGTTTACTACATGGCATGTAAAATATAAAATCCAGGTCCTTGAGTGAACAGGGGATGATGACAGTCCTATCACAGCAAATGAAGTGAACAATGGCACAACAGGTCACTACTGATATGCAGTTGTGAGCTCACAGAAGATATCGCTCACTGCAGAGTAAATCAATGCACATTTGTGGATGCTTGTACACAAACGGTATGCTGGAATAGTGGGGATTGATTTCATGTTGTAATTTGCAAAATAAATTAGTACGGCAAACTTGTAGAGAATCAGAACATCATGAATTTTGACAGCTCTGTTGAAAGGAAGAAATAATAGCAGACAAAAAAAAAATTAAAGCAAGAACACAACAACATAACAATAAACTTTGCAGACTGACACCACTCATCCAGGAGCCTTTGCCCACTGCTCTTCTGACACCACTCAGAGGAGGATCCAACTCATTCTCATTCCTTTCAGAGTCCATGCACCTAAGAGGAGCAAAAACGTAGTCCTTGAGGATGCTAGATGTGACTTTGAATGGCAGGAGGAAGAAGGTGGCCTATTAGGTGGTCTACGTACAGCAGGAAGACACTATAACATGTGCAAGAGATCTATAGCACCTACCCTACTTTCTGCCATGCCTTCAAAAACCAATATCTGTCCAACAATAAAACACTCATTTTTACTCAGTAACTGCTCTCACACATCACTCAAGCTATATAATGCAGAAAGCATGGCCAATGAGCTGCAGTGAATCTGAAATTCTTTCAGCGACACTGGAAAGAAAAGCAATGCTTTGCCTGTAAACTCTTCCTAGCAAGATGGGGAAAGGAAAAAAAAACACCTTAAAGAAGATGTAGTTCATTGTGCAGTATTTCTTGCTTCACTGTTATTTTTATTATTTGCCATTGCCTAGGGCACATGAGTTTATACTAAGTGAAAAAGTGGAGGAACAAGCTACAAGTTTTATTTTCTCTCCTACATTCCCACAAGGTACAGTCACTGCTGTGCCACAACTTCTTTCCCCATTATTCAGAACGGGCCTTCCTGCTCTTTTATCACACTGCGTTGTGTTTCACATCAGAAATTGAGCAGCAATTTCCTCCACAGCTCAGATCACAGACGTAAAAACCTTCACCCCCATCAGGATGATTTACAAAAGGCACTAGTCCTCTGTGCCTTCAGTACAGACACCGGCCTTCTTGGCTCCACTTTTATGACAGGTAGCAAATGAAGTAATTAAGTAGAAACGAAGGAATAAAACGAAGACAAATCATTCATCTTGGGAAGGTCTGCATCAGACCAATTAAAATAATGCCTTAGACACTGCGATAACATATTGTACCTAGAGGAAGAGGCTACTAGTATGAGCAAATCCTGCAATTGCTACTTTCTCCAATTATATCCCCAGAGATTTCTAGCTCCAGTGTAATAAAAGATTAACAAATTAAAATATATTAAAAAATCAGCTATTAAAGATGATGATAGTAACAAATCTCTGCCTACAAACCGGGTCTTCACACAGGAAGCTCACCTCAGTCAAAAGGAACACCAGCTACAGTGAGAACCCCTGAGGGTGAGGAGGGTTTGAGGACCTGGGTGCAGAGGCAGGTCACACCGCTGCAGCCCGTGTCACGAGCCCGTGCACTTCCCTGGGTGAGGCAAGGACTTTTCTGAGCTGGGTAGAAAGGCTGCATCCTCACAGAGGTGTGAAAGCTCCTGCTTAGCTCTCTCCCACATTGCACTGATGTCACGGGGCCAGGCAGCTCTTCCCTCCCCGCTCCAGTCGGGGCTGCTTCCATCCCCACTGCATCACCGAGGGGCTCAAGGCTGTGTGTCTGTCTGCCAGCGTCCACCATTACACTCTAAAGAATCAAATAACTTACAGAGCATATAAATCCTCAGCGCTCCTTAGCATAAGCCCTCCATGTTGTTCCATCCTTTGTCATGCCCTCAGCAGCAGTCTCCTCCGGAGTTAAATCACAGGCATAAACCCGCTCGCTGCCGGAGTGATTTACGGAGCTGGAAGAGGAACAGCAGCCACCAGCCCTCCCGCTGCGGCAGGCAGCACAGGGGGAGATCGATGCCAGAGACCCAAGCACCGAGACAGTTATTGAGAGGGCAAACTAAGGATGGTCTTAGGCAGGCAAAAACCAGCACGATTTCATTCAGCCCTGCACTCAAAGTGCGCTACTACTCCTATAAATCTCCTGGCTGCGTTTCAGAGCTGTAGCTGCTCCCCAGAGACAGGGACACGGGCACCTACTACCACAGATTTTCCTCTAGACAGTTGGTCCTGTCTCAGAGGAGATGCTCTCTGCTCAGCGGATTCTCCCACAAGTCTATAAATCAATCAAAATCTGGTTCAGAATTTTGCTTTCTCTCATCTAGAGTCCTAGTCTAAAAATAGCACCCATTCCCTTCACATCTGCTGATTTTCAAACAATAACAACACTAGTTTCTAATTATAGTATATCACTGCTCATTACAATTACATGTCATTTACTGTTTGCACGGCCAGGGGAAATTCTTTTCATATTCCAAATAAATTCTCCATCAATAACACAAATGGCTTTGTCTCAAAGATCTAGCAGAAAGATTTTAAAAAAATAAAATAGTTGTGGTGGTTTTTTCCCTTCTTCTCATCATTTCTGACCACTTCAAAGGTTTACAACGAAACTCAGTGTCAGAAACAATGAACAAGAGTTGAACATTGGGGAGACTGCAAACCATGGAAAATCCACTGTGACAGAGTTAACTGAAGCATGATCACACAGGCTATCAGACAAATCTGGATCACTTGAATGGACTGGCACAGCTTAAAGGGGTTTTTCTTTCATTTATAATTAACCACTTGGCTGTCACATCACTGTATCCATGCACTCGGGTTGTGAATGTTTACACTGAAATCTCTGTAGAAGACACAGAGACTGTGAGCTAGAAAAGGTGAGAAGGCAGGGAAGTTATATATGTGCACCAGTGAGATGCTAAGTTTAGCATCCTGAAAGCAGCCAGAGCAGAGGAAGCACCATTCACCAGCAAACCAGTGGCTGAGGCAGCAGCTCTGTGAGCTTCCCTCCATGCCTTCACCCCAGTCTACACACACAACATTTCTGCGTGACACGGTGAGGTCCTGGCCTATGCATTCTGACTTCTGACACGGGTTACAAGGATAAACTTCTGCTAGGAAGAGGTCATCAGATAAAAGTCACTGACGCTCACAAAAAGCATCAGATGACCCAGACAGTGGTCTGTGCAACTTGAGATAGATGTCCCAGGAAGTTCTCAAGGAGGGAAAAAGCTTGTTGTGCTATTAGCAACACCCCAAAGGGAAACTGCATTAAGAAATAGAACAATGAAGTATGGAACTCCAGTTTAAACAACAAACAAGTGAATTGAAACAAATTAAATACAGTCCATCTTGCTTTAAAAACAGCTGCTTCTGCCAGTAAATATACACCAGGTAATTTTACAGAATGCCAGAATAACTGAGGTTGGAAGGGAACTCTGGAGGCCATCTAGCACAGCACCCCACTCCTGCAGGGCTAGACAGATCAGACCACACAAAGTTTATGCATTCAGGTTCTTGGCTATTCCTCCTAGAGAAAGCCATTTCACAGGAGGTAATGGCAAGCTCAGGGTGTGCTTACAATGCTGCAAATCCAGCTGTGCAGACTGAACCTTCTCATAAAGCCAGTGAAACACCCAGTGCTTCACAAACAGCCCTCAGCAGTGCATGTGTCTCAGGCAGTCCTTGAAGAGATCATCCGTACAAATCTAGCTTCTCTGAACTTGGTGCTACATAGGGATCTTCAGCACATGATCTGCTTGTGTACCTCAGATATGCCAGACCCCAGATCTGCCACCCAGGCTCTGCTAATGGTAGGAGGGGGGGCATTGTGTGGCAGTGCATGTCACCTACACTCATTGAGGAGTGATCAGAATTGCCAGTTATTTGGACCAGCTGTGTCTCACACGGTGCCACGTGCCCATCACGTCCCTTCTTCCTTTGAGCTTTTAAAGGAAGAACTGTCTGCTTAACCTGGTAGCCAAAGGGAATGAGGTTTACGCTATGGTAAAGCATCTGTAGGGTGAAAGTCTGAGTAGATACTCCACAACTCAACCAGAAGCCACGATGTGATAAGACATCAGGCTTCCTTAGTCCCACTGCTGGCCTGACACATACTTCCACAGCCCTTTACAGAACGATGCAATGTCACTCCATGAGTAACAGCCAACCTGGGATTCGGTTCACTCCAGGCCCTTTGCTTTGTGTCCTGCCAGCTCAGAGGGATTACTAATTCTGCAGCAGTTGCCAGCACCAATACACCAACTAGTGGGTTGAATATTCTAGCTGTAATAAATAGGTTTAAAGAAAGAAAGGCTTTCTTCACTGGCAACCTGCTTTATTTTTGCCCGCAGGCATGAATCAAAACAGCATCACAGTAGCCTAGCCTGACTTCAAAGGATATGAACATTTAGGGGTTTTTGCAGCTTTTGCTTCACTGTCCATTGTACTGCAAATACACCCCTGGGCCCCCAACATCTCTTTCATCACTAATTTAACGTTCTTTTTTTTTAAAGATGACAATATACAGAGGACGAGATGCATTTCCAGCAAAGGCTGACCTGGCATGACCTTGTTTATTTTGCAGAGCACGCCCAGCCTGTGGACACCAGTGGGTTTCTCCAGGAGCAGGAGGCTGAACTGGGCCCAGCAGAGCTGGAGGACACGACTGATGCTCCTGGACTCCCAGTGCTGTTTCTCCAGAGCCAGAGCTCCAAAGGTCAACGTGCGGCAGCCGACGGGAGGCAGCACGTGATTTCCTTCTGCTCTATGGCATAGCACAGGACTAGAGATCAGATCTAGGATTTCATGCAATGATGCAAGTGAGGCAATTAGCAAATGACTCAGCAGCTGCAGACCAGCAGGCCCCCTATTAACCAGCTAAGTACATTATCTTGGCGGAGATCAGAGATTTTTCCCTTAAGCTAATTGTCTGTGTGTAACTTCTGCAACTTGTCACATCCTGCTGCAGACTTGGGCTCCAACCCTGCACGGTACCCACTGCCCTTGCTCCACTGATAGCCATGGGAAGCAGCATGGCCCAAGCTCCTCAAGGAGGAGAGCATCCTCAGGCTCAGAAGGCTCAGTGAAAAATGAAGGAGAAAGAAGGCATTACCTTTACCAAACCAATAACGTTCCCTATGCACACAAATAACCTTTTATTCACCAGCTTCCATTCAAGGAGGGAAAAAAAATGATTTCACTTGTGAATGGCCAGAACAACAGGCTCTAATTAACAAAGTCTCAGTTCAGCTTTACTCTGTGCCTGTTTCACAACCAGTGTAACATCAGACCAGTCCAGGCAACAGCACCTGCAAAATGCTAGTGCTTATCAAGCAGGGGACTCCACCAAGCACCACAGTCAACCTTAGTTAAGCTTAGGACAAGTAAAGAGAAGCCAATTTAAAATCTGTGGCCTTCCTATCCCACCATCATCTATTTAAGAGTTAACATAAAAGATCAGGTGTTTGTATTAAGTTCTCAGGACTTTTATTCCAGTTAAAAAGGTGTAAAATATCTCGACAATAGCAGATTAAAGCATCCACAGTGCTTTGGGAACCCAGCAACAACCTCTTTCTGACTTGCAGGCACTGAACAGGCTTCAGCCTGCATACCATATCCAAAACAGCAACGCTGGCAATTAAACACTGGCCCTTTTACCAAAGTGGCTCACCTTTTAGACAGAAGTAATGTCAGCCATAAGGCTACACACAGTTAAATGGACAGACATTTTTCAAGGGCTGCTTTCTCTAGGGGGAAATATGTGGTTCATGCAAGAGATAAGGACATGTTTTCCAGTGAAAGAAACCCTCCTCTGCCCTGTACCACACAGCCTGGCAACCCCACACCCAGAGAAGAGAGAGGTGTGAATAGCCATTAGACAATCATAGAATGGTTTTGGTTGGGAGGGACCTCAAAGCTCATCTCATTCTGACCCCCATAGGCAGGGACACCTCCCACCAGCCCAGGTTGCTCCAAGCCCCATCCAACCTGGCCTGGAACACTGCCAGGGAGGGGGCAGCCACAGCTTCTCTGGGCAACCTGGGGCAGTGTCTCACCACCCTCACAGGAAAGGATTTCTTCCTAATGTCTAATCTAAATCTCCCTTCTCAGAAAAAAATGCCATCTAATTTTGTCTGTATAAAAAAAAAACCAAACAAACAACAGACTGTGGGGTTGGTTGGTTTGTTTTAAACAGACCTGAAATGCAGAAGAGGTTACATTCATCTCACCCTTCTTTGCATTTCAGGTATGTTGTTACTTGCATCTCTTTTATAAAAGACTTAGGCCCTTTTCCAAGGCTTTTTTCACTCACACTTTATTTGGTACATCAATCATTTGTCTTCTCAATCAACTCTGCCTACTGTCACCTCGAGCCTCGGAGGCAGATGACAGGAATATTGTCTATTTTGAAATGTACAGTTTTATTTTCTTTAAATCCCACCTAGCTCCCTCAATGCAGCTCCCAGCTGATCTTGGACTCAACTCTAATCCTTCACCAAATGATGCTGTTCCTCAGCCCAAGGCTCCAGAGATGACTTATCCCTTGTATAAGGCACATGTGAGGTTTGTTGCAGATAGATGGTGCATGGCTGGGACCAGCTTCTGCATAACTGCATGTTACTGAATACTAGACCTGCAGTCCTCCAGGGACCTGCCAGATCAGGCAGGAGCCACCACTGGGTACGTGGATGGCTTGACATTTTCAAACATTTGTTCACCACTAAAAGACTCCAGTGAGGCTGAAGCAAACTGTATTCTCAAAATTACCGTTGATCATACTACAATGATCATTTCAAAACAGCAGAGTTATCCGATAGCTTCTGCTCTTCCATTTCCTCTGTGGACAATTTTGATTTCACTTTTGAAAGCACATTCTGCCCCATTAAGCTATTTAAAGCTGCAACAAAACACAGAGCTGCAAACTGAGTTGCAAACACAGGGCTGCAGAATGCAAGTATTCAGCAGAAACACAGACAGCATTTTGTTGATGTTTATTTTACAACACTGCCACGTCAGGAGCATTTTACAGATGCTTGAAATCCCCTACTGCATCTTTTCCTTTTGTCATATGATAAGATGACCTATAAGGTGAATATAGACCTCCTCCATCTGAATAGATGCAGCCATCACATTTCCACTCGTGACTTTAACATTTTATGATCATGACAAGCTCCACACCTGTCCCAATTGCGAAGAGCAGGACAAGACCTCCCTCAGGCAGGACAAAACCACTTCCAAGGGAGCCCTGCCACACGCACAGACGCTAAGTAGCAGGTAGAGCTGTAGCTGCCAGCTTCCCAGCAGCTGTTGATAAGGCAGATATTTCGATGGTGACAAAGTGCGCTCTCGCAGTGGGACAGGAACGCGGTGGTAAGAGGCTTTGCTATCTGATGGCCCTGAGCCAGGTGACGTGCACATTATTGCACTGCCAGGGAAGGTCTCTGCAAGCATACCCATCTGCCAGGTGGGTTAGGGAGCAGGGAAGGATTTTGCAGATGCAAGCAGAGAAGGACTTTGAGAGAACAAGATTAATATGCGTGCATTCAAATTTCATGTAGAGACTAAAGCCATGCTGTTCAGCAACACTACAGCAGCTAATGCTATAACAGTGTGCACTCAAGGAGGGAACTTCAGGACTTTCATTAAACACAGTCCAACGTTTGCTACTTTACCACACCTTGACATTTCCAGAAGGTCACAGATGAGCACATCTTTCATCTAAACTATTCAGTAACAACCCCACTCTGCATAGTATTCACATTTAAACTTTCTCATTATTTCCCTTATGAGATTAACATAGGTTTCAAGTAGTTCACCAAATGCAGAGCAACTGGTGCTCTGTGACTGTGCTAGAAACTAAATTATTGTAAACTGCAGTGCAGTGTGGGTGCTGACTTCTGTCTGGCAAAGAGAAAATTTCACACAGTTTAGTACCAGCAAATGATGAGTTTGTGAACAGCCCCCACTGGAAATAGAGGCAATGCACATCTATGTAATGTTAAAAACTCTTTCTGAACACAGTTCTGTAACTACCCTAGAAGTCAAAATTGAAGATGGTATGATAGAAAGTGAAGGCAGTATTATATTCTGATAAAATGACAACATTCCCCTCCTCTCGCATCTCAGAAGCCACCACCATTACACTTCAGTCTGAGTACCACTGGTGATTCGTATTTACTGAAGATGAAAGCCAAAGACAAGCCCACTCTAAGCCTTTTTCAACTTATGCAAAGGCCAAATTTATCTTCAATCAGACTAGCACAGGAAAGCTCTGTCCATCAGCTGTCAACGTGGTTCAGCTTGTAATAACCTTTAGGGTTTTGATTTCGTGTTCTATTGATTTGTATTGGCATAAGTTAATGGGAACAAGAGATGAAACTCATAGTCTATTTTTAATACTTGTCACACAAAAACTCACTAGAATTGGTACAGGCAAAGCTTTAGATATCAGAAGCTGAAGACATAACAGCATGAATATGATAAAACCCTCTGAAAATGTGTTAAATCTTTTAGCATTGAGTTAAATTTGTATAGACTTACAGAAAGCTACAGAATAAACTATAATATAACAATCAAGCAATTTAAGAAATGAACAGAAAAATGCAGAAGCACACAGAGCACCAGCAGTAGCCAATCACAGACACAAGTATAAAGACAATATCCCTTTTTATGCCACTGATTACATGTGCTATTCAAGTCTGTTTGGCCATCACGTTAAATATAGAGCAACTCATGCCAGTATCTACAGAGAACAACAAAATCTCTTGCAGGCTTTTCTTTTCCCCCAGTGCTCAAACCTTAGCTAGGGTTTTCTTTTCCTGGATCAAAAACATTTCAGGCAATTCCAAGTATTTATTCTGTCTTAAAAACAAACTCCTCCTTAACTTCACTAAATCAGCATTATATTCACTTTCTCTCAGCAACTGAGCCACTGAAACTGGAAAAGAAATGTAGGATCAAGTGAGCAGTTACCTCTCCACTGACCATGAGGAGATTTTCAGTCACAGACACACCTCAGTTTGAAAACCACAGAATCGTAGAATAGCCTTGGTCCATCACACAGACAACATGATTTCAGGATTTTTGTACCATGTATCTGAACTGAGCATACATACTCTTAAAGTAATTACAAAGGCAGTGCCTGCACACAGGGAGCTAAAGTCTGTGTGTCACCAGGCCATAAGAGTCAGCCTAGCAAGTGTCTTCTATCCATGTCCAGCAAGCAAAGATACCATCACCCTGTAGATGTGGAAGTGAAGCATGGGACCCGGCGGAGACAAGTGGTCCTCCCTCAACATAAAAATTCAGTTCATACACTGCACTATTTGTCCACTGAATATATAAGCATTTCTTCACAAGATTCCAAATTTCCAGAGAGCAAGATAATGCTGACAAAGACACAAAAAAAAAACCAGCCCACTGTGCACTACTTCTAACACATAGCATTTCAAGATATATTCTCCTTAATCTAAAGCTGAGCTCTCCCAAGCAGTAATATGCACAAAAATAACAGCTCCTGAGTCTGAATGAATTCTTCATAGAGTTATACAAGATTGCTTGTAGGCTTTACTCTCAACTTCCTACGTCTAACCCCAGGAAATTCCCACACCAGCTTAACAATAAATGGAGTCCTTTGTCACACTTAATGAAAGCACAGCCACAGAGTTAATTCCTGCCTGCTTGGCCCACAGCCAATACAAAGCAAAGAGAAATTTGGGGGCATCAGCATTTAAGCTGGATTTCACACAGTTGCCACCACTGTGTATTTAAGCAGGAGTAGCTCAGGGGTTTATTAAGCAGGGATCACCTTGATTGGCTGCAGAGAGTTTCACAGCTTCTCAGTATCTCCAGAAAGCACAAGGAAGCAGTTACCTGAATCCCTGCCCCACTTAGTGCTTTAGGAAAAAGAAAAAGAGAGAAAAACCCTCAACCTCTCTCCAGAAGGCAATATCTAACTTGCTTATGGAGTGGCAGTATCAACCACTAAACACAAAGTGCCAGGATTTGTGTGAGGCTCAAGAATATTGAAATGCTTTTCCATAAGCTGTAGGGTCTAAAAGAGCAAAATCGCTGCCCATGGCTGTTCTCCTGGCACACAGGACTTGGGACATGCAGACACCTGACCTAGAGGCTCAAAATATAAAATAATAAAACATGTATCAAACCCTACCAGGGCATCTAATGACACTGTACGGGCAGATTTTTAAAAGTGAAAGAACAAACAAGGTTTGGAAAAAACCTGCAGTAGGAAGTAGCACTTTAAATGATCAAGCAGCAAAGTATGTGACAAGCTTTAATCCATTTGCCTGTCTGAAATATTACTAGATGGGTCACCTCAAAGCACAGGCTTTATAGTTTATCCCCCTTAAGTGACTCCCCAATAAAATTAGTCAGGTGATTTGTAGAATATATTGATTAGACAGGATTTAGCTAGGGCAACACATGAAACATCCAGCTTTATCGTTCAGTGAAAATGAAAGAGAAGAAAGAAAGCCTGCAAGCAATTATCACTGTATATGAATTAAGCTTTATTAGTGAATGAATTAACTAACTACATGGAAAATGCTATATAAAAGTTAAAATAACACATCTTCCCTCTTTAAAAAAAAGTGGATCTGAGAAAAAAGCAATACAAATAAAACAAGTCTCCACTGTTTGCTTGGTTCTGTTTTTTTCTAAATGTGGATAATAGGCTGAATTTTCATCTGAACATTCCTGCAAACCCCTGAGATGAGCTGCTCAGTTTCCTCCTCCAATTCCCAACTTTTTCAGCCTTTACATATCAAACATCCCGAGCTTCCTTCTTTGAAATCCCAGGCAATATGAAACTCCCAAACATTTCCCACTGAGCACTACTTTCCTCAGGATTAATGTTCAAGCACCCAAAAGACAAAATATCCTGACTGTGCTGTGCACAGATTGAAAAAACCCAGGGAAACAGAAATGGGCTCCCACAACTCCCCCAGTTGGGTGGGTGCTCTCCCGTGGGCTCCAGCTTTGCAAGAGACCTTCAGAGGGGTGTCCTGGCAGTAGCTCAACAGATAGTCTATTTTATCTGGAGGCCAACGTGCCTTTCACACCACAGATTTGTGAGAGCATATGTATGCTTTTATGTACTGTAAGAATCAAAATCCACCCAAATCCACCAATCTGAGTATATTGGGCGAAACAGCATAGTTCCTACAAAGGGGTCAAGCTTAAACCTACGTGTGCGTGTAACTACACAGCCCTTAATGGAATTATCCGCAACGCTTGCATGGAAAGAAAAATAACAACTTATAGGATGTGATTTAATACCGTATTCCTTACACTGACAAATGCTCGTAGTCCCTCAAGCAGTGCCACCGATAGCGAGGCATTCATCAAAACACATGGTAGTTCAGTCTGTGCCTAGCAGCATTTAAAAGTATAATTTTGTGTGAAATGACTGTTACTTGAGTTTCCTCCAAAAGTCCTCAAGCACCATTTGTGCTCCACAAACCCCCTCCCAATGGACACTTTTGTCTCAGAAAAGCTGCAGAGTGCAGCTAACTCCCAGCTGTGCTGCAGGAGGAAGGCACGCTCCAGAAGGCCACCTAGGAAACCCGTGTTGTGGGGGTCTTAATGCATTCACTCACTTGGTAATCACTCCTCTGAGATGGGTTTGCTACATCTTAATATGCTGGGCAAGACACACCTCCCCAATGGCAGAATACACTCCATTATGGAGAAAAGGTAAGGGGAAAAAGTCTGCTTAACACACTGCTCACCTAGAAAGATGCTTCAGTTAAGCTGTAGTTTAGGTTAAATCTGCCAAGTAGCTTAAGGCGAAAAAAAAAGAGGGTTTCAGCCTGGCTGATAACAGCAGTGGTGTTAGCAGTCCCCTTCTCACCCACTGTCTGCTGGAGCACTCATCTGCAATGCACTATCCTGCTGACCTGGGCAGATTGGAACTCACAGCCCACACTGCACCACGAGGGAAGCGAGAGGGCCAGTTTTCAATCTGTCCTCTCAACATTGCTTTATTTCCTTAAATACTCAGCTGAGCCCAGGCTGACTCCACATGTCAGCAACTAGATGCTTTCCAGGGATGCAGGAGAAAGGCATTTCAGTTCCCTCAGGCTGAAAAGGGAAATGAGTTCAAATCCACAGTCTGAGGTTCATCAGCTCATCCAGGAACAACTGGGAAGAGCACTATATCCCAGATGTGCTCCTGTTTTATGAATCATGCTTCTCTAGCAATTAACTCATTTCAAGAAGTTAAAGACGCTTCAAAGGTTTTTTATTTTTATTTTTGATTTGAGTTAAAAATATATATTCTTGTCAGCGAGATGTGGTGTCAAATTTTCTTTTCAATTCAGAGCATATCTGTTTTGTTTTTATGTGCCATTTTAGATCAAGCACAGAGCTAAAAAATAAATGCAATTATGTATTCAGCTCTATGCTAAAGTTTCACTTAAAAATGAAAAGTATTAATAGACAATGGTAGTGTAGCGCAGTAAAATGGCAGATTAAAAGATCCAGGAATTCTGCCTGGTGAACACATTTCTCTGCTTTGTTGTTGTTTTCACAGCCCTTCCTAAAATTCCCAAAATCATTGGAAAGTTCTCATGAGAACAAACCAATTTCTTGATTGTCATGACGTATTTCTGAGAAGACAAAGATGCAAGTTTGTTTTTACCGTGTCTGAGGCACAAAAAAGAAACTGGAGGCCAGCAGCACAGCCACCTCAAGCCCACTTTGTAGTGACTTCTGTGACTCACTGCTTCAGAAGCTCATCTGGGAGAGGAATATCAAACTCGAGAGTCACCTCGCAGGAGACCACATGTAAAAACATGGATCTTTCTAGTTTGAGCAGGAGATGGACTCATTTGTTTTGTTCTTTTTCCATTTGAATTCAATGATACCTTGAGGAGGAACAAAATGTAACCCTCAGGTTCAATTTCATCCCAAAGTCAAATAATTTCCCAGGGAGACTACTCCCTGGATTGTAAGGCTTGCTTCCAAATTCAGCTTAACTTCTGACTCTATCACAAGCCAATGGAATTCCCATATTCAGGGCTGTAAGTGACTCTGTGGGAAGACCCAAACTCTAACACCTGTACAGACAAAAGTTCGCCTGATGTCAGTGGGAATACTTGTGCAAGCAAGATGTATGAACCAACAGGATGTCATCCTTCAGCAAAATGACCTAATTTCTGCTGGTTTATGTTTAAAGCAGACGTTGCATTATTGTACAAAAATAAACTTTCTAGCCTTTAAAAAAAAAAACCAAAACAAAACAACCCCATGCATCCATTGATTCCCACATCAAGAACACTGAAATGAAAATCTCTGTCTCAATCCGTGAAATCACTCTTTGTTAACATGTTGTTAATTTAGGTCAGTCAATTGCTTGTAAAATTCTGAAAGCTCATTGTAGACTTTCTGCATATTCAGCAATTAAACTTCTACCTTGCACCTGATAGTTTTCCACCTTGCATTCACAAGCCAGATCCAGTTTCAGGGAAGCACAGCATGTGGGGTGTAATTACAAGAAGTCAAGTAAAGCAGTTGTCTCTTTTACAGTCCAGTAACTTCCAATACTAAAATCACTTTAAAGAAACAAATGAAATTAAAGAACCAATTTGTTCTTTCATGACTTGAATTTTTCTTAATTGCTATGGTTGTTCAAAAGCAACCTGTGCTCCTTCCACTGTGCCACCTCAGACTGAAAGCACTACCCGATTCCTTTGCAGAGCATTTCATTTAACCTCATACCCCTACAGCACTGAAGCCATAACCCTACATTTATTGAAGGCAACAGGAAACTAACAGCAACTCAGAGCTGAAACCATCTTTCTGCCACTGGGAAACTGGTCACCTGGACTGCTCAGAGGCAGAGCTCATGTCCACAAGAATGAAGCATTCTGCCAGAAATACCATCTACTGTTTTAGGGGCAATATTTCAGAAACAAGGCATAAAACCCCACATCCATGAGTGTATACACATGCTGCCAAGAATTTGAGTGTGCATAATCGTACATGTCACCATCAGTAGGCAAAACTGAGGGGGTGTGGAAGGCTTCTTTGGGAGCCCCACTAGCAGCATTGTTCTTCAAGTCATTAAGATTTCCTTTAGTGCCTGGAAGAGCTAGAAGAGCACACCATACCAGCTGGTTGTAGCGCTTTGATACACACCCCTAACAGTTTCCCTACACAGATTTCCTACTCAGGCTAGAAGGCATGTTAGGCCTAAAAAAACCCTGAAGTACACAAACTCCCAACTTGCACAAGATGTTATCTTCTCTAAACGTAAATCCCCTTACACCGTAATTGTTTTCTCCCACGTGCTAGAATATGCTCCTGCATGTTTATGCACACACACACACACACTCTTCAAGATGTCTCCTTTTCTTTCTCTCCCCCTACACCTCTTGACTCACTCACTTCTATCCTCTCATTGCTAGTCAAATAAAAAAATTACAGAGAAGTCACACACTCATGGAGGCTCCTCAGTATGTTGTTGCAATTCAATCTATCATGAATATTCAAGAGATGCACCAACTGCTCTGTATAACTATGTTATCTCACCAACTCTGTTGGTGTCCTGTCCCACCTTTTCTCCATTCTCCCTTCTTTTACCCATCAAAATCTCTTTGTTCTCTTCTTCCCAGTAGCAGGAATACTAATCTACTGCACCCATGTATGACATGCCAAAACCCATTCAGGGCTCTCTCACCAGTCCAGTAAAACAAATTACCTTTTTTGCCTTTGGTAAATTGGAAAAGCATAACACACAAAATATGGTCAATCACCATGACTGGAGTTAAAAACAGAACAGTTAGCTTCTTACGTCGCACCTCTGATCTGAGTTTATCTTTAATCCTACCGAGAACTCTATGGAACTGAACAAAATTTTAATAAATCAAAAATTGAATTCATTATGTGAAAAGATCAGAAACACACACGACTGAAAATTATTCAGATGAATCCTCAGGTAAAGGCTTCAGCAGCACTTACTGTGGATGTAAGTTATCCAGCCTAACCCCAACCTCCCACACATGAGAACTCTGCAGAGTTCTCAACAGAAATGTGAAACAAAGACAGGTAACCCCAGAGACTAAGCACCAGGTTTTTGAAACCAGTGGGCAAGAGTTCAGTCGCGTGGCTTAATGAGTTACCACGCTCCAGCAGAGCTGTAGCAACAGTGTAGAAGCTGAGCTGCTGGTACCATGACTTCTTTTAGCACAGGACTAAAGAAGGTGTAAACTCAATCCCATTAACTTGTGTTTATTATGGGCCAGGAGTTCAGATATTGACAGCCAATGTGGATCAGTTAAGATAAATCAAAAGCATGTCCAAGTCTATTCTCAAGATAAAATACGAGCAGCACTGACATGTTGAGTCAGCTCTGAGTATTATCAGTATTCACTTGCTTGAAATATATTAGTAGCTTTTTTATATATTATGAAGACTGCAATCCATATTATGAATTATGAACCTAATTCTGTTCTCAGTTATGTTAAAGGCAGACAAATGTGACTCTACATGTAATATATTCCTTTCAATGTCATTAACTTATTAGTGAATATCAAGTTCTGCTGTCACTACAAAACATGTCAGATTATTCTATGAAATGATCTAGTACCTCCGAGAAGAAAGAAATGTGAACTATGAGAACAGCCATGTCTCTTCTTAAGAGCCTAAGATGGAACATCACTCCTTTCACCACTTAATTTAATTTGCATCCATATTTTGCTCCAGTTCAAGGCATGCACATCTCGGCCCAACAAACAAAAGGAGGCAGAGTATTGCAGGGCACATCTCACTTTCTGCAAAATAAAGTAAAACAAACAAACAAAAAACCCAATCCAAACCAAAAAACCACTACCAAACTAAACACCTTGTTGTTCTCTAAAAACAAATTCTGCATAGGCCCATCTATTCGTCTCGATCAGTTTATCCCTCCCAATTATTGCAAACATCATTTTGAAAGCACTCAGTTTGAGTTCTGAGCTCCCTCACAATTTAAAGGGAGAAAAATTAAAAATCCAGACAACTCAGTATCATAGATCAAGGAAAGTAATCCTGTCACAGTACGAAAAACCACAAAGCATGCAGGGATTTGATGAGCATGAGAAATCAATCGTGCATCAAGTCAATTGCTGCGGTTTATTTTAAGTCCTTCTCTTCTGATTTATTGCCATCATTGCCACCAATTTGCATAGATAATAGAACAAGACATCCTCTTAAAGTCTTAATCAGGAATTAAAAAGTAATATACTGTTACATCTCTTTCTGCTCACCAGAAAAGCGCACATATTAATGTTTAATGTCAGTTTTACTATAGGGATGATACTGGATTGGAAAGAAGCACTTGAAGCTGCTTCATGACATCACCACCAATTTGTTACTGTAATAGCTTCAAATCAAAAAACAGTCAACAAATCCTTCAAGCTAAAACAGATTGTCAACGTAACTGTTACAAGAAGAAGGGTGAGTTGTATTTCTGGGAGCGGCACAATTTTCTTTTCAGTATGGCAAGTACTGCTACAACTGCAATATTCTTTCGACACATCCCCAAACTTTGCCAATTTTTTGTTAGAAGAGAAATGATTTTTCATACTTTCAGTGTACTGAAAATGAGTGGGTAGTTTGCTGCTCAGTAAAGTGATTTCTTTGACAGGTACTTACATCATTCGCAAAACCACCACAAATATGCACAACTGTTTAAAAACAGTGAAGAAACCATGAAAGCCTTGCCTCAAAGAGCCAGAGAAAAATGTTACAAGAGCAATAGTTCCAACACAAAGCATATGTGTAAGAGGAAGAATGGAGAGGGGAACTCAAAGACATCAGCACTGAGCTGCTACCTCTGAGCAGGAGGTTCTGCACAAAAATGTAAGCACACTCGGAAGAAAATCCTCTGAAAGAGAAGCTCAAATTGCACAGTGACTTCAGGAAACACAATGGGAGGATGTGCTCACAAAGAACCTGGGAAAGAAGTGGGAAAAATTATTCTCCGTTTTGCATGGAGTATAAAAATAGGCAAAGTAAAACACAAGGCAGGACTGGCTACTAGCCACATCAACAGGACAGTGGGCTGGGTCAGGCTCTGGGTCAAGACGATAGCATTCTAAGAAATTCAGTACCATATGCCTTGAAAACAGTGATTTATCTTATACACTGTGTATGAGATCCTTGGGTCACAGACTGCTGGACCCCAATTTACAGAGATAACTATATCTTTGTGCTCCTCCTCCTAGATGAGCAGCTTCCTCCTCCAAAATTCCTGCTTGCAACAACTCTTTTCTTTCACTTCTCCCTTTATTGGTTGTTTCAATCATATCATTCCTTGGGACACAGCAGCACTCCGACTTGGCCCTATAATAAAGCAGCTTGCTTACCTGTAGGGTCAAGGCAAAAACATTAGATATGACCGTTTGCTTATGAGGAAATCTAGAGCTGAGCTCCCAGGACCAAACACTGAAGCCTCAGAAGTGGTATTTTTCCCAAAATTTTTCATATACTGTGGGGTTTTTTGTTCTTTTGTCAGAAGAGTTGTGGCTCTTTGACTAAGACCCAGCTCTTGGATTTCAACAAGCTTACAGAGGATACAGCATGGTGTCAGCCACAATCACAAGAAGCTTACAGTCTTGCAGGGGTGACCCAGACTCAGTTGCTAGCAGGATGACCTGGGCTTAAAGCTGTGGGGCTGTGGCACTGGGCTGCCCCACAGCTGAAGACTCAACTTTACCAGATTACATCAAAAGCTGTGTGACCAGCAGGTCAAGGGAGGTGATTCTACCCCTCTACTCTGCCCTCGTGAGACCCTACCTGGAATACTGTGTCCAGCTCTGGAGCCCCCAACACAAGAAAGATCTGGAGCTGTTGGAGCGAGTCCAGAGGAGGGCTACCAAGATGGTCAGAGGGCTGGAGCACCTCTTCTATGAGGACAGGCTGAGACAGTTGGGGTTGTTCAGCCTGGAAAAAAGGAGACTCCAGGGAGACCTCATAGCAGCCTTCCAGTACCTGAAGGGGGCTACAAGAAAGCTGGGGAGGGACTTTTTACAAGGGACTGTAATGACAGGACAAGGGGTGGAAGCTGAGAGAGGGTGGGTTTAGACTAGACATAAGGAAGAAGTTCTTTACCCTGAGGGTGGTGAGACACTGGAACAGGTTGCCCAAGGAAGTTGTGGATGCTCCATCCCTGGCAGTGTTCCAGGCCAGGCTGGATGGGGCTCGGAGCAACCTGGGCTGGTGGGAGGTGTCCCTGCCGTGGCAGGGGGTAGGAATGAGATGATCTTTGAGGTCCCTTCCAACCCAAACCATTCTATGATTCTATGATTCTACCTTGTAATCATCCTTACCAGAGCATATTCCAGTTCAGAGGATTGTTTATATGGTTAACTGACATCAGTCATGACTTGTGAGACAATCTTTTACTTGCTAAATAAGGAAGACATCACACAGGTTCTGTCATTAAGCAACTTCACAGGTGTAGCTTTCTTTAACCCTATTAAAATAATGAAGAATTAAAGTTTGCTAGGAAGCATCCTCCCTCCAAAACACCCTGTATAGATGAAAGATGAGATCTGCTACATGACTCCATGTTAAAAATAACTGTAATATTAAAAATTAAAATACTCCTACAAAGAACTGTCATTATTAACAGTTCTAATGCCAAGTTAAAAATTATACCCAATCAGCACAGAACAACATTTGGAAACTCATTTAAAAATGAATGAGACAAAGATTAGCTACTATAAAATATAGTATCACTTGTACGAAGCGGAAATTATCTGTCCAGAAAAAAAAAATAATAAAAAAAATCACTTGCCATTACTGACATGTAGCTGACACACTGGAGCTGGAACAAGAGTGTGGCATGGATTTTTAAAATCAAATCAGCTTCAAGTCAAATCCCAAGACAAATATCTTTTCACTAGAGAAATGTAGGATGCAGGCTCGGCTCGGTATGGTTATTGACAGGGGTGGTTAAAATATAACCCTCCAAACATTCCAAGAAATGCTAGATACATGTTGATTAAGAGATTAGCTTCCAACTAGAAAAAGGTTCTTGCTTCTTGCATTTCTTACAAAAATGTTTTAAAATCTGTTAATCACCAAATTGGACAGTGATATCATTTGGATCATTTTGTTAAAAGAATTAACCATGTTGCTATGAGGATATCAGTTGAGTTTAGGTGCTTTTTCTCCTTAATGGACACCCACTCATCTAACACTATGCATTTGTTGCAAGGTCAGTGTTTCCCTGAAACCTGTTAAAAAAAGTCGCAGGGCAGGAGAGTACATGCATATTAAAAAAAGATCCTGCAGTTAAAGTTAGATCATAACACCTTTACTGAGTTCCTCCACTGCAGGGGAGGCAGGTGACACCAGAAGACAATTGCCACACACACGCCAGTGGTCCTTTCACCCCATCAGCTTTAGGAGCAGCTGAACTAAGAATCCAGATGTCTGGTTCTAGTTCTTCAACACATACTCCTCCTAATGGCTCATTACAGGGAATTTTCTTCACAATTTTAATAGAAAATCCCCTCTTGAAACTAATTTGACAGAGTGGAATCTAAATTGCACTCTGCTTCAAATAAAGAACCTTCGGAACAATGGACTCCGGGTGTAGAAGCAGAAGAAGGAGAACTAATAAATGAGGCTGAAGATAAAAATTGCAAATTTTTCAGTGGAGAATGATAGCACTTAGTAAAGATAATTGCACACATTCACCATAAAATGAGAACATGAGGAGAATACTGTAAGTCACAAAATATTTGGATTTGAAGTATTAAAAATGTATTACAGCTGAGGATTTATCAGCTGAAAAATATGGTGTGTCCTATTTCCTTCGCTGTAAGTGAACTTATTTTACATGTACAGCTACACAATTCCTGTTGGTACAAATGACTTATTTTTCAGGCTGTTTCTACTGTTTGTTCGTTTTGCAGCATCACAGAACAAATATCAGACTGAAAATAGAACCCAGAGATAAAAAGATGTCCAGGCCTTTAATTAGTGTGAGTAAGTCCACAAAATGAAGGGAAACTAAAAAGCTTGACATCATCTTCTGATGTAGACAGGGAGGGGTAGAGGAGGGTGGAGAAAGGAATCATAGAATACTCAGAGTTGGAAGGAACCTCTAGAGACCATCCAGTCCAACTCCCCTGCTGTAAAGCAGGATCCCCTAGAGCACATCACTCAGGACAGCAGCCAGGCGAGGCTGGGAAATCTCCAGAGAAGGAGACTCCACAGCCTGTCCGGGCAGCCTGTGCCAGTGCTCGGGCACCCTCACCCGAAAGAAGTTTTTTCTCATCTTTAAATGGGACCTCCTGTGTTCCAGCTTGTGCCCGTTACCCCTCGTCCTGTCACTGGGATCCACTGGAAAGAGTCTGGTTCCATCCTCCCTCACCCCACCCTTTAGGTATCTATAAATGTTCATTAGATCACCCCTCAGCCTTCTCTTCTCCAGGCTAAGGAGTCACAGCTCTCTCAGCCTTTCCTCACAGGGGAGATGCTCCAATCCCCCACTCATCCTCGTTGCCCTCCGCTGGACTCTCTCCAGCAGTTCCCTGTCTCTCTTCAACTGGGGAGCCCAGAACTGGACGCAGGATTCCAGTTGTGGCCCCACCAGGGCAGAGTAGAGGGGGAGAATGACCTCTCTCGCCCTACTGGCCACACACTGCCCTGTGCAGCCCAGGGTGGCATTGGCCTTCTGGGCAGCAAGGGCACATTGCCGGCTCATGGATAATTTACTGTCTGCCAGGACTCCCAGACCCTTCTCCTCGGAGCTGCTTTCTAGGAGGACCCCCCTAACCTCTCCTGGTCCCTGGCATTCTTCTTCCCCAGGTGCAGCACCCTACACTCCCCTGATTGAACCTCATGAGGTTCTTCTCTGCCCAGCTCTCCAGCCTGTCCAGGTCACACTGGATGGCAGCACAGCCCTCTGGAGTGTCACCACCCCTCCCAGCTTGGGATCAGCAGCGAACTTGCTGAGGACCCACTCTGTCCCCTCGCCCAGGTGTTTTGACAATCACCAGGCCCAGTACAAAGGACACAGCCAGCAGAAGAACAATCCAGTAAGTGGATTCTATTGCACGTAGAGGAGTCAGTATATAGGGGATCGATGGGGGTACAAACAAGTCAGATCATACATGATACACATCAACCCCAGCGACCCCAGGAATGACATAGCACGACCCATAACAGATGGAATAAACAAAGATACAAGGTATCCCATAGAAAAAATGGGAGACAACCAAGTCAATAGGGTGATTACATACGATAGAGGTAACGCCACGTTGCCTCCCCACAAAGCCCGCATTCGTAAGTGCCAGACCTGACCAGGGTCCAGTTGCAGGGAGAGTCAGGAGGTCCTTCCTCAACAGGAAACTCTGCAAAGTGCATCCTCTTCTCAGACAGACACCCCACCCTTCCTGCAAGTGGTCCCAGCTTTTATCCCCAAAGCAGGACACCTGGCACTCATTTACCCAATGCAGGGCACCTGGGGCTTGTTTACCCAAGGGCTTTCCCTACAAGGCCAGCCACACCTTGGAGGAAAGCCAAAAGGCAAACTCATCCCCTCCTCTTAAAGGACCACCCATCTGTCAACCTTAATTCAGGGCTTGGGGTTCAGACCCCAGCACTTCACCAGGTCATTGATGAATATGTGGAACAAGACTGGACCGAGTATTGACCCCTGGGGGACACCACTGGTTACAGCCTCCAACTCAACTCTGCTCCATTGATCACACCCCTCTGTGATCTGTCACACAGCCAGCTCTCAATCCACCTCACCATACCCTCATCTAACCCACACTTCCTGATTTTCCTAATGAGGATATTATGGGAGACAGTGTCAAAAGACTTGCTGAAGTCAAGGGAGATGACATCTGCTGCTCTCCCCTCATCCAGCCAACTGGTTATAACATCATAGAGGGCTAGCAGATTGGTCAAGCATGATTTACCCTGGTAAATCCATGTTGACCACTCCCAATAACTTCCTATTCTTTAACATGTTTGGAGATGACCTCCAGAACGAGTCACTCCATCACATCCATCAGGGATGGAGGCGAGACTAACCGACCTGTAGTTCCCTGGGTCTTCCTTCTTGCCCTTTCTGTAGACTGGAGTGATGTTGGCCTTCCTCCAGTCTTCAGGCACCTCTCCTGTTCTCCATGACCTTTCAAAAATGATGGAGAGTGGCCCAGCAATAACATCTGCCAGCTCTCTCAGCACTTGCAGGTGCATCCCATCAGGGCCCGTGGACTTATGGATGTCCAGTTTGCCCAAGTGGTCTCTAACATGGTCTTCCTCTACCGAGGGAAAGTCTTCAACACCACCTTCCATTTACCTTGTGATCCCAGAGTGACCAAAATTGCTCTGGGAAACAGTTACATTTATGTGTTGTCTTAATAGTTTTGTCACCTCTTCAAACTCAAAAGCAAAGGTAGGTGAGTAGGTTGAGGGTGTGTGTTTGTTGTTTTTTAAAGCTTATATACACTCAGCTAACACACAGGAGGTACTGGTCTGGTTTGTGTTGTTCCTGGTCACACAAAATATAAGACTTTTTCCTGTCAATGAAAAACAGAATTTAACTTCTGGAATACTGCTACATCTTTTCCTCAATAAGAATATGATCTTGAGATGCCTTGGGGTTTACTTCATTATGTCAGGGATATTTAAATTGTATATTTTCAGTTACATGCTTGATAAAAATTGCCCAGTACAGTTTTCTTTGCTTGTTTTCATGGTGCTTATATGTCAAGATGTCTTTATCTTCAGGATAGTATAGTTGATAAAAAAAAAATAAATCATTTGCCCTGTGAGACCATGTTATTACTTCATTATTGAATCCCAACTTCTGAGTGAAGGCTGCTCTGCAACTTCTCCAATAGTCTAATAAAAAATAAACAGAGGAGAGTATTTCCAAGAGAATAAACAGCTCATATTTAGAATAAATCTAAGGATAATATTTATTTCTATTTATACTTACGGCATCAGGTACAGCCCTTCACCCTCATTCAATTACACAAGCCAAACTCTGTACTAACAACATTCTCAGAATTGTTTTAAGGAAGAGGACATTTCCAGGAACGCAGCTCAGTTGTACCTTCCCACTGCCACTACCACAACACAGCTCTGATTTTGCAGGTCCTAGGCTGTTTTTTTTTAATAGACTCTACCTTTTCTAAACTGATTTTGAGGGAAAAAACCCAACAACACACACCTCATTTAGATAGATAAACACATGCCAAAGTAGTTGACTGTCTCTGCTTGCAAACATTTGATTCCTGGCAATGCAAGGCCCACAGCTCTCCATGAGGAATACTTTTGTGCAAACCTCCTGTTGCAACGCTTATAAAGCACTGCTGGGTAACACTATCAGACCGTCATGGGACTCATAAATTGCCAAGGCATTTAAGACCCTGAAGTACTTCATATAAACATTATTTCACTTCCAGCTGTGGGAGTGTTGGGTCTAAGTTTTGTTCCAATTTTAAACCAGCAGTAATAGAAAGAATAAGCCAGCATCTTCTACCAAACAGTTAACAGGACCCTTAGTGATTTAGGAAGTATTAAGTATTACTCACACTAGAGTTAGCACAAAAATTACAATAGATCTGAAGGCCCTTCAAAACTTCCCTGACCTGGTTCAAAAATCTGCTCAACTGGAAGGGTTTGACAGTAATGTGGTAGAAGGAGGGAGGGCAGAGCTTCCAGGCAAAGGCATTTTTCAAGGAGTTAGTGAAATTTCCAAGTATAATTGTTTTTAATTCAAGTGCCAAGGCCTCTCTCCCCTTCCACGAAATCCTGCTGGTGTGACTTTACAAAAGGAACATGAGTCCTCAACTCTCATTACAGCATCATTAGATGATTCACAAATATCAGTCTCAAATTAAATCTAATTAAATAGGTTTCACCTCAGTGAAAGAGAACTAAGGAACAGGGTATCTATGGATCCTCAAAGCCCATGGAACCTCAGGACCTCCAAAAGTCTGGGGAGGTGAACAAATTCCAGTTCAGTGAAAGCCTGCTTATGGAGAAAGCTCTTGCCAACTGAACTCAACAGGAGGCTGCAAGGAGACCCACCAGCCACCAGCTGCCACGGGAAGCAAAGCCAAGGGCACACCAGAGCTGATCCACATCCACATTCCACCACTACTGTCTTAGGGCAATATCAGGAGAGGAAAAGTGGGTAAGGGAGGAAATCATTCTGAAAGAATCTCTCAGTTCAGGACCTGCAGCTGCTTCATCATCTGCTCCCTGCCCAGAAGCAGCAAATGCTGCTTTGACTGACTGAGCTGTAGAGCAGACCCCTGTGTGGGGAAAGGCTCACACTGCTGGGCACCACAAAAAGCCTGCAAAAAGCCAACCCAGAAAACAAAATGCTAAGTACAACCACTCAGTTAACCACTGGTTATGACAGAGAAATAAACCAAGTGAAATGGAAAAGGAAAGGCACACTTACAGCTTCAGTGGTGCAGCCTGCCCTCCCTGTGCCTGCCAGGTTAACGGACTGGATTTAGCCGATGCTTCAAGCTCTCGAATTTTGGGCAACCCAGGCAGCTCGGATGCCTCTAGGAGGCCAGAAACTGCCCAGTCTGCTCATAGCCCTAAAGTCCTGCTGTGTTTGGATCCCAGAAGGGAGCTGTTGCCCTTCAGTGCACCATGGCTCCCAGGCTCCTGGTCTTTTTGGGCACCAATCCAGATGAGCTTGCACGCAGACAGACACGCCACGGCTGGCTAAAATCTGCTATAGGGTATTGCAGTCTGGCCAGAAGCATTTATTAAAGAAAACTGCTGTAACAGCAAATACACATGTATTCACATTCTGTTCCGATTTTCTCCTTTTGTTTGCCAGGCACGTCGGTGTGTTAATGCTGTACTGCCCACAGGGGGATATCCAGCAACTCAACAGCACAACTGCAAGGAATATTTCATTCCAGGTTAGAGATTTCCAAGAAGTTAAAAGAATTCCCGTTGATTTCCTTACTGCCAAAATTTGTGATCACAGGCAAAAGGCAAATTTAACATAAGAACAAACATACTGGCTAAATGAAAAACTCTCCAGCTCTACAATTTATGGCTGACGTGGCTACTCGGGGAACAGCCTAAGGACAAGGCAGATATGCACTGACACTTCTGAGCTGCTCTCCCAGCATCCAAACAATTGGAGCCTCATCCCTTCTCAAAACCAGTTCCGAATACAGGTTTATTCCTCCACCGTTGCCACAGTTTCAAGCATATGTAGCATAAAGTAACTGGATTTGTGTTAAAAGATCTGCCTAATGAGTATCCTGCTTTTGTGCAGGATCGCTGTCTTGATGCTTACCCTCCCCTCAAGTGATACTAACATTGAGTTTGGGACATGACTTCAAATGAGATGATGTCTACTCTGTCAGCCTACCATTCAGTGAGGTTCATGTGCCTTCCATTTCCTTCCTACAGTGTGTACACTGTTTTATAAGGTTCTGGAGAAAAACACCTTAGAACTCCTGAGCAGGTATTACCAGTGGTCAGAAGACAGCAGGCAGCTTCCTCAGGTATGGCAGATTGTCAGCAAGAGCCTGCCAGTCAGCTGGAGGAGCTAGAACAACTTGAAAGAGATATTTAGATGAGCAGAGAAATTAATTTGTGCCATTTGCAAAACGAAGCCATCGACAAATAGCAGCAATTTTCTAAAATCACTGGCAGCAGATGCTATGTTTATAAAATTTCCCCACAAATGAGCATCTGTAATACAAAAAGGAAAAACAACAGAAAGGCTTCTAGGGAAGGAAACTCTTAAAATCCATCTTTATAATCCAAGGCTTTTGTGATCATATCTTGGATTAAAGGTTAGACTTCAGACATCTGGGGCTGGATTTATCCTATTGGTAGACAAACTGGAAACAACAGTTCCCCATCCCAAAATTAGAAGCAGAGAGGCTCTTTCCATTGTTTTGCATAACAATACTGTGGAAATGAGCTTAAAGTGACATTTTCACTCAGGCTTTTGTTACAGAAGAATGCTAATGATTCCCAGCCTGCATCCCAATCACTCATTGCTTCTTAACTTCATTAACAACTCAAGATTCTGTATAGACACGGAAGATCTACAGAATGAAGAGACAGGCAGAAGAAATAAATACATCAAACCCATTATGCAGCCTCTTCTCACTGCCAAATAAAAGCTATGTAGAGATGAGCCACCGTAACACCAGAAGAGGCCACGTGGCGATGGCACTGGATTGTGACTCATAACTCTATACTCAATTCCGAGTGCCAAAAAGACTCCTTGGGATGACCTTAGGCAAGTCATCCCATCCAACTTCTGAAGCAGGATGAAAACAAAAAGATAATATACCTGAAGCATCACCGAGATAGCAAAGGGGTAGATTTACATTCTGTGATTCTGTGTGTATGAGACACAAAGACGCAGTGAAAGGGACCACAAAGTACTTGACTAGACAACTCTGTGGCAAGAGGGCCAAAAATACATCATAAACCTGTAACTGGCAAGTCTAACAAAGTTAAGACTGATTTGCCCTGCTTGATTTAAAGCCCCTGAGTACAGACTCCTGATTCATAGTTAAGGCTATGCTGGCACTGTCCCACCATTTAAAGCCATCTCAGTCGTCCCATACGGCTGATTTTGGTTATCTCATCTTTGCACAGCTGAGCGAGTTTATTTTTAAACCTAGCTGCAGGCAGGATATTGGTATAAAACTGATTAAACATAATTTCATATACAGAAAGACAAAGGATGGATCTGGCAAAGAAACAAGTCGGTACAATGAATACCCCTTGTGTAACAGTAGAACAGAGAATATGCAGCTGAATGCCCATTTAAGAGCAGATTTTAAATTTGACCTTTACAATATGCCATAAAAGTAGTGTACCTATACTAGCATGGTTCTATAGAAAGCATATTTATCCATAAAGTTCAACTGAGCTTCTATAAATAATGCAGGAGCAAAACGCTAATTGGCCTGTTGCAGAAAAATTCTGCATTTCACAACTCACTGCTCCTCCTGTATATTACCTAGAGGTTTATTTTAACTAATCCAAGAATACAGAAATCTATCCAAGGAGTCAATTCAAGGCTCCCAGAAATAGTACCATATTTTTCTTTTTTAGCCTGGTTTCCTGAGAAAAAGAGATTAGACACTTTCACAGTCCAGCTATCCACCCCTCTATTTCACCCTATGAAGTTTTTTAGCAAACTTCAACCATGTCTTAAGATGAGAACGGGCATCAAAAATATTAAGTTTGCAAAAGTTCAGTCCAAACCAAAACCCAGGCAAATAAAAAAGATCCAAAATAGTGTCTGAATGATGGAAAGGCAGTTTTAAACCACTCCTTACCCATTCCAAGAGGAGACATCCAGCAGTCACCACTTGTACAGCCTGGCTAACCTGCATGCAGGAGACCCTGAGGTCTTTCTACCGTAGACGGGAGAGACGTAAGGGTGAAGGAGAGCACGAGTGAGCCAAGAGGTGAAGCAAAGTCACACTGGTGATGCAAAACACACTAGCTGCAAAGGGCATGCTAATATGCTTGGTTAAATCTTCATGAATGCTTCAGAGAGGGTATTTAAGCTTGTGTCCTCCACAGGCTGAGAACAGGTACCCAGCCAGTTACCGGGACTCAGGGGACACACGGTTACCCCATGCCCTGCAGTATCTCTACCCGAGGTCATGCTGGGGCAGACAACTCATGTCTGCTTTTTGTGCTGTTACTCTTGTCTTCATTCTCTACACAAGGGACCTACCAACACTTGCTGAGCATGTTAAGTGGACAAACATGCAAAATTCCTGAAAGTTGTACACAAGCAATTTATTCAGTTAAGTCACGGAAATGAACTTAGGTGGAAGTTTTTTCTTCAGGAGTTGATCATCAGCCTAGCAACTACTTACATTTTAAAATCTATCCACTTTTTGAAGTGTAATACCCCAAACAGGAGACTCCTCTATTTTACTGCCTACCTGGGTAGCATACACAGAAGAGGATGGGCAGCACAGATGGGCTGCATCAAACTGCCTGCTGCAAGAACCAGATGCCCATGCAGAAGTAGTAACTGCTAACTTCAGCAGCTGCCTCCTTGGCTAGTTCCACTGATAACAGCTGAGATGACAGTTCTGAAGTTGCCTCTGGGTCTATCACATGGTTATCCAGCTGATGAGCTTTCCAGGCTGTCCTAACCTTTGAGATACAACTTTTATTCAATTTGCCTGTCTTCCAGGGGAAACGATGCATTCTCCTTCACTTATTGCCCAAGTCCTTCAATAAAAATCTACCAATGGGTTCTTTACAGATAAGTAAAATGAAATGTTTCTGCTTGCTCAGTCTGGTTTCTTCTTGGATCTCACTGGATATTTTTAGGTAATATTTTTGGAAGAGGTTCTCTCTGACTGGACCAATAATATCTTCTAGAGAGCAAGACAAATGTTCTCTTGAAAGGAACAAAAAATGTTATCTTTAAAGGAACAAAAAGGCAAGCAACACAAATCAGTAAGAAATTCACCCCAAATCTCTAAGACAGGTCTCAGAAAAAGCTGGCATTTATGAGGGATCAGTGGAAAGGCTATAGGAGCCTTAATGAAGTTATTTTGCCAATTCCTTTTAGCAGCTTGAGCAGACTGGTTCCCAAACATCAATTGAGAAGAATTCGTATCAAAGCACTGCTTCTCTTTAAGTCTGCTTTCCACAGGGAGGGGGAATCACAGAGAAAAGTCCTGGAGGGAGTCCAGGGTAAAGTTTATGTTTACAAATATGATCCCACCTCAGGGTTTTGTTACTTAAGAGTCCTGGCAAGGTGTGAGTTTTGGACAGCATTCATAAATCTTCCAATTTCAAGAAAAATTATAAATCCTGACCAGACCCAACCATTCTGATAATTTAAACTGAATTTTTGCATAACCTAGGTCATAAACAAACAAACAACTCTCAACAGGACTTTTGATGGGCCACAGCAGGGGAAACAAGCCCTTCTTCTGAGCATGACCCTGATAATCTCCTGGTTTGTGCCCTGTGAGGCAGATTCAACTCATGGACCTGATCCCCTTTCCCAGTGCTCCAAGAAAAGCCTTGATTAAAACCTGGATCTTCTATTATATCTTCTTCAGAAAAAGAAAACTCATCTTAAAAAATAGGTCACAAAGAATCCACTGCCATTCCTAGTTAAGGTCTTCCAGAATTCACTTGCTTTCCCACAACTTCTCTGGAGTAAGAGAAGTGATGAGACAGGACCTGTCCTCTCATTTCTCAGATTCAAGAAGGGCACCAATGGGGCATCCATAACCCACACATGGACCTACCCCAGCATCTGACACAGTGACTTATGATTCAGCAGACAGAAGTATCTCTGAATAGACAGATGGCATCTAATACAGTACAATATTACCAGGGATTTAATGACCAGAATAAGTAATTATATGCCAGAAGCTTGTTACAGTCAGGCTAAATAGTAGCAAATGAAGCAAATCGTTGTGCTACTAATGTAAAGGGGCAATGCTCTTTACAACCATTTGTTAAGACTTTACCCTAGGCAAAGAAGAATTAAACTTCACCAAAAAAAATCCCAAACCCCAAAGGGCAGCAGGCAGGCTGGATGGAGGCAAAGCAAAACACAGATGAAGAAAGAGAGACATGTCCCTGAGGAAGGACAGCATGTATTGAGGAAGAGAGGCCAAGTGCCAAGACTGGCTGATGTCTTCTAAAGGTACATCCAAAACCTCTCTTCTTCATAACTTGCTTTCAAGATGTTCAGAGTTAGTTCCTCCTCTGAATCATCAGATAAATCAACATCTTGATCATATATTTTACATCCTTGAAGTGCTAGACAAATGTGAGCTAATTCCAACTATACCCAAGAATCTAGATAAACGTGATTGTCCCCAAAGAAAATACAGAAGGGTTAGCAGCTTCGTGGGGGCATGCTGCCAAGCCAAGTTTACTGCTGGAAAGTCCTGGCTCTGCATTCAATGCTTAGCTTGATCGATCATCAATTTTCAGACTGCTGTGTGCATGAGTTCCTTTTTCAGAAGATAAAACATCCTATCTACTCTAATACAAGCAACCACAGCAACATGATCTGCACCTCCCCAAATACAGTATTTTATGCTTCTCCACAGTATATCTCTATGGCCCAACTTCTGCTCAGCTTGAAACCCACTAAACTGGACCAGCGACCCCATGATTACCTCTGTCCAGCCTATCCAGCACAACAAACTACAAGGAGCACTGCTCATTAAAAAGACTGACATAAGTTAGATGTCTGAGTGCATTATGGTAACTCTTTTGCACATATTCTCTCAATATTTCTGTATTTCTGATTGTATTTGCAATACAGATAAACTTTAAGTATTTTAAATATGAGGTTAAAATACTCCCATCATAAAATAAGAGGAAAAAATAATCAGAGCCATGACTACTTTTAAAGAACAAGTGAGCTCACCTTTTGTGACTTTGTCAAATGCTACACATAAATGACATTTTTGTTCATTGCATTAACAGTATTTAACTTTTCTACTTGAGTTGTAAATTCACTATGCTCTTTTCAACATAAAAATGCAAAAGATCAGGTATTTCAAAGATTTGATGCCACCTATGAAAAATAATAATGTTCCTGGCTTCATCTTATACAGTGCTTCCTTTCAGCAGATACTTTTACTCCTTCTGTCTGCCAGCTGCAGTGTTTAGTTTATCAGAGTATCATCATACAAACAATAATGTGCTGGATATTCCACGTACAATGCCCAAGTGGGCACTCCTGGCACTCTGCAAACTGCCAGTAACTTCAGTGTCTTTCTAATGCAAGTGGAAATGGGATATGACAAAGAAACATGTGAAAGACAAGGAAAAATGTATATCATCTGTTGTCAAGAAAAGATATTGTTATCACTCCTGCAGTTCTATTTTTTGCATTGCTGAAGCACGAAATGCTCTCTGAAAGGTTACTTATGAAGCATGCAAAGACTCTGTGTCACATCAGATGGCTCAAGCTGTTGGATGATTTACTGTGATTGTGCTAATTATCTCTAACTAATTATTGCAGTCTCATGTTCAAAGTCCTAAGCAATATGCAGAACTCACATTCAGCCCAACTACAAGAGATCAGTTCAAAAAAACAAATTAAAAAAACCCTGTAAAAACACACAGTAGAATTTATCCCTATTTTGATGTTGCCACCTGTCCATTACTTGACATGATTCCATGTTCCAGGAAAGTTCAGGGGAATAGGACCTTCTCCAGTGCATTCTGTGGGTGAGTAAATCAGTATTTCAAGGGCATGACCTAGAGAATGATTTACCCACCAGCTTCATTCACCTTATAGTAAGTACTTTGGAATATCACAAGCAGGCGAAGGTTGGCTCAGCGGGACTCATGGAATGGCAGGGTGGTGGCAGGAGACCAACATCTGACAGCATTACTGGGGCAGACAATGGCACTCCCTGGCTGGGCTGAAATGAGGTCCTGGGCCAGAAGTGTGGGGAGATCAGGACAGAGTCATTTTTAACCACCTGTGTAAGGCACAGAAAGGAAGGAGAGGGAAGGCATCCAACGACAGTATCTTTCAACATCACAGCTCTGCAGTGCTGCAAAGTGCTTTTTGTGAAATATTTCTTGGGATTATTTTCCCTTGCTCGGGGTTAGTGATGGAGCCTGTGCCATCATCTTGAGGACTGATCAGGAATGCAAACCTGCCATGTTCTTCTCTTCCCTTTTAAAATCAGATCAGCTGTGGCTTTAGTCCTGCCAAATTTTTGCCAAATATAGCAAAAAATTACACAGAACCATAGTAACTGCACTCCCACCATTGTTCTGATTTAAAGAGGAGTTTGATGACATTAGGTAAATATTTGTCCTTACGTAATGGCTCTCTCCAACCTTCTAAAAATTTGCTGTCTCCTAGAATTTAATTGAAGAGGGTGCATTTATGTCACTGATCTGCCCCAAAATCAAGTATATTCTATTACACTGTGAGTATTAAACTTTGAGAAGTGTTATTACAAGCAATAATTGTTATCCAGACAATTATGTAGTTGCAGTTGCAGTTTTCCTACTAAATCTAGAAGCTCTAAGCAAGTTCAGAGGCAATAAGAATTGTAACACCATCTCTGACGAGCTAAATAGCAGTTATTTATTCACAGATTGTCAAATTCTTATGGCCTTGAGACTTTAAGGAAGAAAGCAGCAAAGAATTGACTCCACATCTAAATACTGGCTCATTCTTCGTGTTGATATAATTATGAAGTTTCAGTCATTGCAAAGCTGTTCACACTCACACTGCTTTATCAACTACATGCATTGCAAAATATATGCTAACTGCAGTTTTTCCATTATAAAACTAGCTGGTGAAGTCACTGTTCTATTTCCAGCTCAGCTCTGGCACTGCGTGGATGCTCACTGCTTAGTAAATAGAAATATTTTTTTTTAGGGAAAAAAAGAACATACTGAAAAAAAAACCAACAACCAACTAGAGGCTTTCAATACCCTTTTTATTCCAAGTCATTTTAAATAATGTAATAAAATAAATGAATAACAAAGAGCAAATGGAGGGCTTGTGAAGTGACCCAACACACCAGGAGTCATGAGGAAAATGCTGAATTCTTGACTACATGTTCCATTATAATACACAGGAGCATACACATAGGAAAGCTTTCACCTTTTAAAATAGGTGTTATCAACAGCCTAGGCAGAATTAATCAGCATTCTTATCACTTAGGTAATTACATTCCTCCTAGCACTTATACGCAAAGGGAAGGAACTGAAGATCTTAACTTTAGGCTTGGAAAAGAAAGAACAAAGCAAGCAAGCACATTTGCCCTATGCCTTTCCTTGACAGCTCCAGCTAGAGTCTTAACTTCTTTGGTCAGCCTTCGTGATGAAGAAAGATTCAGCCCCATGCAAATATATCAGCTCATTTTCATATGAATGTTTGCTCAAATAAATTATTTAATTTGCTTTGGCTCCATTCATATTTATATTCTGTGAATCCTGGAGGTAAGGTGAATGTCACAAATAATTGCTCAAACAAAGAATTTAAAACAAGCTTGTTGACAGTTTCCTTCTGAAACACTGAGTATTTCTCTCAGAAACATGGTTATTAAAAGAGTCCAGATCACACAATCACAAAACTTGCCAGCTGCTTACCGTATCATAAAGAAACAGCATGGTTCAAACAAGTCACCCTCCTGCAGCACAGTGCTCTACAGAAACACATGCATACAACTTTCTAAATCCTATTTTGAAAAGGAGAAGTTTGAGCACAAAACCCTGCCCACTCAGGAGTCAAGTTGTCTGCCCAGGTCTCAAACCAGCGCTCGGTGCAACACACATTTCAGCGCGTGAGTGATGTTTCCCACTTTTCAAGAGCTCAATGTAGAAGCACAGCAATGTACAGCCCCTGCATGGTTTCTCCCCTACCTAACTTAGAGCAGATAAAGCTTCCAAGTACAACTGGTCCTTTGCTCACCCAAACATTGCTTTAGCAAAACTCCCTCTGCCAGAATTTGGTCCAAGGATGAAAATATTGGAAGTCACGTGGGAGGTGCACGTACAGGCTTCATGGAGAGACTGTAAGAAAAAGTATTTCAAGGGGTACATCTGGAAAGTAAGAATAGACTACTGCAGTGCCAAAAATACTTTTCAAAATAGAGCACACACTTGTTCTCCCCCTTTCTGCTGCCAAGAGGAACCAGCGGCACAGGGCCAGAGGCAGCAGGGACAGGTGTTTTCTCTCAAAGTAGAATTCATTCTTTTGGCTACCTATACAACATGATTGGCCAACGTGTTCAAATCCAAGTGAGGGATCCTTCCAACAGCAACATTCAGTCACTGGCAAGCCTCGCTGGAAGCTCCACAGTTGCCTTTCTTATGTATGATCAGATGAAAAGCTGCTTTCTGAGCTCCTGGTTGCAGTTCATTTTTCCTTCTAAAACAAGTATTATTTAAAATTAGCTGGAAGAGTTACAAATTACTCTTAACCGACTCTTTCAGCATGCAAGAGTATGTGACTGTAAGGAGATTATAAATGTATTTCCTTACAGCTGAGTAGTTCAAGCCTAACATTTAAGTGTTGATATAAAAATATGCGAAACCAAATTGTATGACAGAGCTTGCTTTGTCAAAACACAAATGTCTCATAAAATATGCTGTCTAGCATCATAAGTAGTAGGTGATATTTTTCAGACAAACTCTTTTTAGAGAGAAATATCTATTAAAATTAACCAAAAATATTCAAAATTTAGGTTTGAGATTTTAATTGACTTTTGATTTGAAATGGCAACAATTTTGAAGTTTATCTGGAGTTGTTAAAAAATCAGCCCCAAGATATTTTTTTTTTTTTAAGAAAAATCAGTTATGCAAAACATTTTCTTAAATTCTCCATAACATTTCCAACTAACAAACAGTAATTTTAAAACTTCCCAAACCCCATTCATATCCATCCAGTTCCCCTATCTGCCATCTTTCCCTCCAAACTTCTATTTCTCACCAGCTTACAAACCAAAATAACAACGATTTCTTTAATTCTAACCCAAAGCACCTATATCTATAAATATATTAGTAGGTTTTTTGGATTTCAAGTCTCCCCAGCAGCTGTCAACTTCTGGCAGCCGATGGAAGGAGAAAGGGAGTAAATTTACTGGAAAAGAACCCATCCTTTACTGTTCATACATGGCCATATGAATACACAAGCAGCACTGCAGGTAAACCGAGGTAAGATGCAGAGGTTGGAATGCTTGCAAAGATGGGACAGGAGAAAGGGGAGGGTGAAGGGCACCCTGCCAAACTCAAGTACTAGATAGAAACCTGGAGGACTGGGAGATGGTGGTAACCTGCCAGGATGGAGACCTAGGTCTCCAGGAGAGGAGCTGTCAGCAGGAAATCTGCTAGAAGAGGGTAAAAGCACAAGGATGTTTTAGACTTTTGGGCACCAAGGCTGAAGCATATGAGTACACAGAGTCATGGGAAGCAAAGGCTGCTCTGAAGCAGGGAACCTGATCTGCAGGAACTCATGCTCATTTATGCCTGTTTATCTCCCTGCCTTTCTCTATGGGTCACGTACTGTATTAGCTAGAAGTCAGCAGCCTGCAAAGGTGCTGAGCTTCCTTAATGCATTTTGCATTGCAAAAGCATTCAGCACTTCACTGAATCAGGCCCCACAGACAATTAAGAATTACTGATCACAAGAAGATGGTCTAAAACACAACTGTCACCACATACAGAACATATCCTCCCTTTTTACACCAAGCAGTTTACCATTTCCAGTGACACCCATCGGGCTCAGCTGCATCCAGTGTCCATTGCAAAACAGCAGCTTTGCCTGTGAGAACTTCACATATTTTGTCATGATAAGCAGGAACAGGAATCGGATGACTACATTTTCTGGTCCCTCCTGCCTCCTTTCAAAAATAAGACAGAAAGTTTGTAAGGTTTTACCCTGTTCAAACTCAATGAGGTCCAAAATTGCCCCAGCTGGTAGAAAGCCATCTTCTGACATCCCAGGAATGCCAAGAGTGACAACAGCACAGACCCAACTGCTCCCTTCCATGTCTGAAAGATTAATGGAGGCTAGGACTGGGACTAGGGTACCATATTGCCCGAGAAGGTGATGCAGTTGTCTGGTTTTCTCCCCCACCCCAGGACTTCCAGGAGCAAAATCCTGACTACAGGTAAAATAGCAGCAAGCAAGACAAGTCTCCAAAGGAACCCTTCCTATTTCATTAAAACACTTTTCATTTTGGCAAGGCTGCATATTCCACATGACACAATCCTACCTAATCAGAAAGCTTCTAGTCATTTCAAACCTTTAACACACTTTGACTCTGAAGCAGCAAACAAGTCGGATATTTCTTATTAGATGACAACCTGAGCGCATGTGTAGCTCATCTCCACTGGCTATTCCAGACTCCTCTTCATTCATCTGACTTGTCTATTCAAGAACTACAGCAACAGGTTACTCTCTAACCATGAGCTCGTTCTGATGTTCAAATCCAGTTAAAATGAATTATTAAACTGCTGAAATAAAATTAAATAAAAGTTACACAGCAATATTTCTTGCTAGCCCTACAGGCTGTACTCTGTCTTACGTTTTACAAGCCCATAAAATATTTAAAGTGACCATGTCTACACAATTACACATAACTCAGTTGAGAGGAATATACTGCTAAATGAAATAAATCATGCTGGCATTTGTGTCTATGTAAGACTAATATTAAACATAATTAAAACACTTTTTTTTTTTCCTAAGAGAAATTACTAGGCTGACTGCATTTGAACAACAGTAGTTGTTCAACAAAGTTGTTTCATAGCCAGCCTACACAGAGTGTAAATATGGGGGCAAGATCTCGAGCAAGCGCTTGAACATTTAGAAGTATATCTTGCATGAAATTCAAACACCTAAGCTGTTCTATAGCCCCAACATGCTGCTGGGCAACTCAAGCACTCCAGTGAAACCTCTACATTGAAGTCCTCTGAGGAGCTCAATCCAGAGAACGTATTCAGAGACATGGAGAGCTTTGATTTCAGTATAAACCACATCAAACATGCATGTTGACTTGAAAACACGCAAGTCGACAGAACATTTCAAAGATTTCTCTTTTTATATGTGACAACAAAGAGCAGGTGATCAGGTTTCTCTTCCCCAACATCCCCCACTTTCTAAGGCAGTGCCTTCTCCATCAAACTAAGGTTGTGGCCAACATGACACGTGTAACACACAGCTCTGCATGATGAGAGCAGGACATGCACAATTATCATGGCTCAACTGACGACCAGAACAGTTGCTAATGAAAGTAGTTTTACTCTCCAGTCTGCAGTCTCCATAAGATCAAGCCTGGAGGCTTTATTTGTGTACAACCAGTTAAGAAACATAAGTCAAACGGTATGCTATTTGATCAGCAGAGTATTAGGAAAACTCAGAAAGCCATACCAGTTATTTCGACTCCCACTAAGAATGTGTGAACATACACAGAAGACAGCTGTTCCATGAGATCATGAGAGACTGATTCAAGTTACTATCAAAATGCCACAGCTCATATTTTTTTCACATCCTGTAATTATTTTCCCAGACATTATACCTTAGATGTATACTGGTAGCACAAAATTTTTATTCCATAAAGTTGACCATATCCTACCTTTTGGTAGAAAGGCTGTGCTTTCTCAAGAGATTCATAAAGCCAAAACGTAAGGTAAATTTTCTATTGCTACTGAAATTGAAGAATCATTTTGTAACTTTGTTATGCCATACTGTAATATGTATTCTAAATCTTGTCGTTTTCTATTGCCCTTCTCCTTTGACCCATCCAAAAGCACATCACCTATGCTATATGCATGGAAGCTAAGAAATTAAATAGAAATTACTCAAAAGACTCACCCATACATGCACACACTCCCATCATTATCACATGTACTCTCAGCAATCCTTTATCTACTTGAAACCACAGTATCATCCTTAAATCACAAACTGAGAGTAAGGTACCTCTGCATTTATTCCAACACTACAAGATCTCTGGTCTCCAGCAAACCCTGCCAGATTTGGGATTCATTTCTTTGGAACAATTTGTTAAGGAGCTCCGGCTGCCAATCTCCTCCCAAAGAGTCCAAGGTGCCAAGCCCAGAGGATCTGAAAGTCGGTGTATGCTGTTGTGTAGCCTGGAAAGATGAGCTCCTGGGGCAGGCACACCACAAACCATTTAGCCCATCGCAGGCAAACATCAACACTTCAAGTGCCACCTGCAAAACACTCAATAGTTTGTACAGAGAATGGTTCGCAGGTGTTACCTGGTCTCTGCATGAAACACTGCTTGGCAAGCAAGCATGTGCAAGCTGACACCTCCAGATGGCTTCGTAGCAGCTAAAAAACCCACAGAAGACAAAGCTCCACTCGGAGAAACAGCATCCAACCTTTCAGCACGCAGAGGAAAGCAATCCTGAGGTGATGGAGCTCCTGAACTCCAATGGGACACCAACTTTGCAACTGAAAAACTGGCACAGCAAACCACAGAAAACAATCTTGGTCCTTTTGGTTGTCCCCTCACCGTAACTCTTTACATTGGTTAAGTAAAGAGCAAGACAGCAAAACCCATTGCCCTATAGGTCCAGGGAAGAGCTGCGTGTTCTGGATTTTTCTGCACCTTTGCCCTGCTTCTTGGTTGCCCAGTTGTTTTAAATAACCTCAGGGTTTTCTGTTGTGTTATGTTAAAGAAAGTATTTTCCTTTCTGTTCAGATTCTTTTGCACTATCATCAGTCATACTGACTTTTCACAGACTAACTAAACTGATGAAATGAATAATGTGTTATTCCTTACACACAGCCTTTCCAAATGGCTTCTCTGCCCAGGGTATGATGTGGTAGACCCTGTGCTGCCCTTGTTACTGACTGATATAAATGCATGCTGCAATCTCATATTCCATCCTTTGCTTGGCCAACAAGGGGCAGCTGTTGCACACTGGGTCTGCTGGAAATGCAGGTGGCTGCAGTGCTACAGCATCTATCATATTATAGGAAGCTGCAGCAGTAAAAAAAAGTTGATCAGAGTTTATTTACACTGTGACCCACACTCTACTTTGCATAGCATAGCATCATTAGCTCTGTTTCAAACACAACCTCCTCCTTCCCCAAGCTAGGGTTGTTTTGGTAGATGACATCTGTGAAAATTTCAGATTTATTCCCAGCAAAACTCCAGACAGGAGTACAATATTAAACATTTCCTGATCTAGAGCATGAAACAGTCTCAAAGACGTGGCACATTACAGACTATGGCTGTAAAAAAGGAGAAATCATTCCACAGTTCAGCATGAGTCTGACTGTTTAGCAAACAAGCAATAAATAACACAAAGTGGCAATGGCCTCATAAAGGTAAGGGAGCAGTTGAAGGTGGATGTGCTGGAGAATGAGGAAAAGCATGGTTTGGATTCAGGAAGGAAACAAGAATCAAGCTGCAGGGAGCGAAGGAGCTGGAGATGACATGCTAGGAGGAAACAACTGGGATCAAACAGATCAAGAACACGTAGCAAGGACAAAACCAAAGCCATGGTCAGCTGGTTCCCCACTGCCCTGCCAGCTGTGCAAGCCCAGGGTGGAAACAGCACATCAGAACAGCAACATCTGCATCCTTGGTGAAGGCCTCGGGGGCTACGTATGAATGTAGGTGAACGCAAAATGAGGTCTACTGGGAACACACTAAAAATAAACCCAACAAATACTCACTCCAGGGTAGGCAGCACCACAAATTTCCACAGGCTGAGCGCAATTGTACTTATGTTGTTTGAAAGATCCCTGACAACAGGAACCTTGCATTTTCCTCTTACGAAAACACAGCTACTTTGTGTGTCATGAGGAGAGGAAATAAAAACCAAATAAAGACTCGGTTAAGCAGATCTTCACACCTGTGAACAATTCTCCCTTACTCAAGGTAACTGCTCACATCACAGCAGATTTGTGGGATTGGGTTCTAAATGATTCACAAGGAAAGGAAATAGAGAGCCCAGGGTGGAAGTGAAACTCTTCACACTATTTATTTGCATCTCCTGAAGCTGCCACGATACCTATTTTGCTGGGTAAGGGTGGTGCAGCTGTGTGTTCATGGGTTAACAGAAGGGTAGGGGACAAGGCAAAACTTTTCAGTGCAATTGTCTCTGGAGTTTGTCCTTCACCTTATTAAAAATGGAAGGTTATTTATAGAATAAAGTTTCACTTCAAGCCCTGTCAAATCCTATATTACTCAGGAAGCGTCAAAAGTACAGCAGCAAAACTGAAATGAATTAAAATCATCTTTTGAACCTGATGCCTAGCAAAATAAAAAGAGGACAGGATGAGCAATAAGACCCTTTGGAACCAAGGAGAAGAAAATTTTAATCCATCACTTTAGAGCTTACCTTCCATTTTGAGTATTTTAGGAAAAAGTTCACACATCTGACTGTAAGGCACAGACGACTCAGCCATGATGGAATTTGGAGCTTACAAAACAGAAATGGTCTTTTGCTTACCACTGTTTTGCATCATCAGGCAAGTCACAGCTGTGACTCATACACAAGTACACTATACAGGTATATTTGCAAGTATACACCCACCCTCACTCTGTCCAAGGAATTATGTTGCACTTAAATGTTGGAATTGATTTTGCAGTCCTGAGAGAAGATGGAAGAAATGTAAGATTATGAAGAAACAGAAGGAGTAATTAGTGAGTTTGAGAGGGTTTCTTAAAAACAACAATACACATGAAGACTTCTATTTCTGTGCATGTCTGTCCAGCAGATGCAATGACCATGAATGGTCAGGGAACATTCAGTAGCCTCATCAGAAGCAGCTGATCATCCCAGTAGCAACACATATATAATATAGCATGATGCCTGGCAGCAGTACATTTCAAGGATTTCATTCAGAGAGCTACATAAATAAAAATTCAAATACACTCCTCAGGTTTAGTCATCCCCAACATAAAAGAACAAGGAAGTAAAAGTGTTTCTTTTACATGTATTCTTAGGGCTGCTCCAAGTTACACCACATGCCAATTACTCAGAGGTAACATGTCCATCAGAAATCAGAGCAGAAGGCATGACCAGGAGACAATTTCTAGAAATGGAAGAGAAATTTTAAATATCTCCACACCAGAATCTGCAGGCTTTGTCAAATAAAAAGATTATGGGGGAGGGAATGCCCATTGTTTTCCTGAAAGAAAACAAAGTTCTAACTTTTCAACTGGGCAAATTTCCTCAAATTTTACTGTTCCAGGAAGGGAATTAAGTGAATTATTTCCTGCTACACCAGAATACTTTTTGACAGCCCTAAGACGTTTTTGGGTTGAATCAATTCACGCTGTAACACATCGCTTCCTTACTGCTATCAATGTAATACTGAATGGCAACAAGCTGAAGCCACCATTATTTTGCTTGTTCCAGGCACTTCACCTGTCACATACCTTTTCCTCTGACCAAATCATATGGATTTACCTGACATCAGACCATTACAGAAATCACAACTCCAAGCCCTCCTCTGGGCATGGCTTAATTTCCTGAACTACTGCAAAGAAACACATATGCCACAATAGGAAACATTTTAATATCAAACTGATTTGTAAGAACACTTCTGTTCATCCCATGTACTGAAACAAAACACTTCCATTTCAGAATTACTGAGAATTCTTTTTAAATGTTTTTAAATAAAAAAGGACTAAATTAAACATTCTAAATTTCCAGATCACGTCATAACCTTTGTTTTTTTACACAGAGGAATTTCACCCTACTTCTAGTTGTGTGCTCAGCTTGCTTTTGGGTGGTGGGAAGGCTTGGACACATCACTAAACCAAGGAGCAGTGTGAACTTTCTGAAGTAGGCATCGCTCAATAGCTGCACCAACCTAGACCTCAAGAGCATGGCTTTTCCTTCCAAACCTTAGTTCTTAATTTAGAATGAAAAAAAAAAAAAAAAAAATCAGAAATGCCAGAATTTTCCACCTGATGGAAATTCTGAATTCATTCAGCTCAGCTCTCCTCCCTGGCTTGTCAGTGCTCCTGGCTCCATGCAGACAGAGCTCTATAGAAATTTCCTCAACCTGTTTTCACTTCTTATGTGTCACCAGAAAAGGGAAAGTCTAGCCATACATCTTCCAACCAAAACAGGTGGAGAAAATCCTCTATTTTATTATTTCCTTAGTTTTATTTTGCTATCTGTTATGCAGAGTTCAAAAAGGAACATAGTTAAAAATTTACTCTTCAGAACCAAGTTTTCATCTTTTTTTCCCCACAGATCCAGCAGGGGGAGGAGGAGGGGAGAGGGGGAAAAAATAAAAAGACTTCCCATCACATGAATAATGAAGAAGATGCTCAAAGACTGAAAATTTCACACACGGCTTTTGAAGTTATTTTTCACTTCTTTATATTTTGTTGCATGCTCTACCTGCTGTTTTTCCTTCCCTTGGTAGCTTGACAAGTTCTGTTTGAAAAAGAGATTTTTAGAAGGTTGAGAAGGCAGCAATTCAAGAAGTTTTCACTGATCTTACCCAAATAGAAGAAAGATTCTTTTTGTTGAGTATGCAAACCACAGTCCTTTGAACAAAAGGCACTTGACTCACACCATGCCAAATCCTTTCTCAGCTGAGAGCTTACACAATGCAGGCTCCATCCATAACAACACACGTGTAATACGGGAGGAAAAAATAAAATTTAAACCAATCTCCTTCCCTTGCCAGGCTCACCATCTGGGAATAATCTTTTTGCCGTTTAGGCATGAAGAAGTGTCACATTGTGCTGTATTATGTTCCTGTGGGAGACAATGCATGGGTCCAGACCGGAGAGGTGACAGTGGTGGCTGTGTGTAACATGGGCAGGCAGCTCCGCCAGCCAAGGAGGCGAACAAAGCTCCCAGCGTCAGAGCACATCGAGCTCATTTCCTCCGAGCTCGCTGCATTAGCCACAAAATGGTTACAAAAGCAAATCTCCAGAAAACCATTCAACTCTAATCTCTATAGACACTTCCAGCATCAGCCAGCCAAAAGGCAAGAGACTCACCTTTCTCCTCAGCTTACCTCTGCTCAGCTTGCCTTTCTACTTGCACTGTTCCCCACACTACCGAGTACAGGAGCCTGTTAACCCCTTACAATACTTTCCACAACCTAACACACTTCACACAGGCAGCTCCCCAGGCCACTCACTGTCATCCTTCCCCACACCTTTTCAGGCAGTGGGACACTACCCACTGTCCCTGTGTGAGGAATGTGCCGAGCACATCACAGGTCAAGACAGACTCCCAATCTTTCGGGAAGTGCATCAGGCTTTGCGCAGTCTGTGGAAGATGTGGCTGATGCAAAGTAATGAAACCCAAACTATACAAGAGTAAGGAGTGGACCTTGTAGAAGAGGGCTCAGTGAAAATAGTCCATGCTTTACATAGCTTGTGAAAGCCAGGAAAAGTCACACAGCAAAGCACT
Organism: Podargus strigoides; assembly: GCA_028020825.1. NCBI lineage: Eukaryota > Metazoa > Chordata > Aves > Caprimulgiformes > Podargidae > Podargus > Podargus strigoides. Next base: position 4,031,962 of record CM051631.1, read on the forward strand.
GCTGCTCCTGGCGTTCAACCTTCCACCCCATTAGTTTTATCCTAGCTTTATCTCCTGGGAAGAACTTGGAGAGCCAGATACTTCGACCTCCAAATCCTTTGCTATTTTCTCTTTTGAATTAAATACAAATTAATCATGTTACAATAGCCACAAGGGTGCCGAGACAACCCTCATCAGACAGCACTCCACAGGCCACGCTGCACCCAGAGGTAGGCAGCATTAACCCTGCTCCAAGCACACCCGCAGCCTCAAAACCAGAAAAGTGCTTTGGATCAGCAGTTCTCACGTTCAGATAAATACATTTGTGAAGCAGATTAAATACACAATGGTATGCATAAATGCTTTCCTTTTCCTTGGCTTTCTTTAGTCAAAAAGAACAGAAACCTAATTCACAAATGTGGGCTCTCGGGGTATCAGCAGTTTGCCTCTGCGGTCTCCCATTGTAAAGAACACAGAAATTAAAGGTTTGAAAATGGTATCTTTTCTAAGTCAAACAGGTTCATTTAAGTCACTAATAGCTTTGCAGAAAATTCCCTTGTGAAGATTAAGGGGGGGGGTCATATGTTAGAAATGCTGTTCTGAGCTAATTTCTGAGTCCTGCATGTGGGCAGGCTGTAGAAACGTTTTCCTCATGATTAAATAGAATTACTGGAAGGCTTATCGTATGCATATGTTGATGAACTGTAATTGCAGAGCTGGTATGAAACTAGCAGGAAAGAACACAATAAGCCACTTCTTGGAAACTCTTCATATCAAGAAAATTCAAGAGAAAAACATAGGAAAGTAAAGCATGCACGTGGGATGCCGAACTCCTCAGCTTTGAAGGCCATGCTGCTGAGGCAGTGTTCCCATCACTTCAGCAGGAATTTTCCCACCTCCAAATACAAAATGCTTGTGTCTTCCTCATGCAGCAGTAAGACAGTGTCATCTCCCAGGGAAAAAATGACAATTTGGTGACTCACCTAAGAGCCTCCATGAAACAGCAGTTTCATGGGTGGTTTGAAAAGCAGAGCAGAGGTAACAATGTTTGATGGTGTGCTACAAGCCTACAACTTTCCAGACTATTGACAGGAAGCTGCTATTCACACCAAAACCTCCCTCAAGCACTCCAGCCTCATGGTTTTTCAGACACACTGCATAAATCCGAAGTAACGCTTCCCTGTAGCAGTCACAACTGTGAGCCCAGCATCTTTTTTCAGCCTCTGATTTATACTACAGCCTCACTTTAAAATGCCTTCCACACTTTAGGGATATATGAGAACAAGTTTGCTTTTTTAAAAAAAAAAATCAAAAAATACCAGGTCTAACAGCACCAGTGACATGCTACATACAGATAAATGCATAGTCCACTCCCTTACCCTAAGAGGCCATAAGACCTGAAACATGAAGATTTGATGTATGTATTCTGTTACCAGTTAGTGATGCCTGATCACTACATTTTAAGAAGTCCCACAGGTAATAAGCAGTAATATAACAGAAACCAGCCTCTGGCATCACCATTGTTCATTCTTTCCTTTATATGTTGGTGTCGTCATCATCATCATGAAAGCTTTGAGTTCAGTTTATCATTTGGATGGGTCAACAGACACACAGGGAAAGGCTAACATACATTTGAAATGTAATATCAAATGCAATTTCAAATTGCAGGTCTACATCTTCTGCCTTCCTTTCTTTCAACAAGATTATTGAATGTGGTTCAGAAATGCATTTTAGTTTCAACTTATTCCCATAGCCACATCTCTATCATTCATGGCACACGCACCCTCAGAGGGCAAAAGATCAACTCCTTCCATAAAAGCTTCATCCTATTTGCACTTCCTAAACCTTTGGTAAGAACATGCAGGACTTGGAAGAACATCAGGATTTGCTGATTCACTCAGACACCCATCACTGCAAACCAGGGAGTGTTTTACTGAACCCTTTTCAGCTTTTCAAGGTGGTTCTTCACCTGAGTTCAGTCTGGGAGAACACCAGACACTACCTCTGCAGCCACTCACCTTGGAGGCACATGCCTTCCATAAGCATAATCGACTGACCCCGTGCTAGAGCAGCCCGTCATACTCCAACCAACTGCAAAGGAAACGAGGTGCCCTTTGCTGGAAGGGCACATGACATGTCACAGAGACACTAATCTATCACAAGTATCTGCTGACTAAATTAGCTGAGCTCTAGAACAGGGCTATTAACAGGAACCATCAAATTGCTTTAAGGACCATGAAGTAGACACCTACTTACCCAAAGGCAAGCAAAAAAGCAAAGTGGCCAAATGCAAAATATTTATAATTCACCAACTGCTTCCCACATCAGAAGCACTAATTTATCACAGCGTTAGAACAGTTCTGTTCCTAAGTGGGAAGCAACAGAATTCAGATTCTTGCAGATAATGAAGGAAAATTTCTAGGGTATAAGGGAGGAAAAGAGCTATTTTGTCTTTTCTGACTCTCAGAGATGGGGAAATGCACCAGACTCCCCCTGAGAATTCTGCTGGAGCTCAGGTGGGCAGGGAGGAGGAGGAGGAAGAAGACAGCTACAACCTGTTTTATGTTTTTCCTCTCAGTTTTGCTGGGTACAAAGTGAGCCAGCATGAATTTAAATTTATTCTTTCAGTCAAATGATATTCTGAAATAGGTATTCATGAACCTCCCATGTTCATGATGCCTGAATGACGCACAGAGAATTCATATTTGTGAAGTTTAAAATTTTACCTGCCTCTGACTGCAGCCTGGAGCATGTGAGCTCCACGAGCTGCTCCTGTATGCCAGAGGCAGAGATCATTGGCAGCAGCTTTGTGTCACTGCAGATCACACATGGCTCTCCAGCTTTTAGAGAGTTGTCAATGGACCTCCATATAGGCAAAAGCCTATAGACCTCTGCAAAGGGAATACATCCATCAGGTTCTCTTTCCAGATAGGAAGAAATAAAGAGACCAGAAAACTTTTCATAACCTGAGTAAGCAACTCAAGTGTTAAACCCAGCCCAAATATTTCCATTACTGTGACAGCCTTCACATGGTTCAAATGCTTTTCACACTCGGTTCAGGCACTGGACCCAGTTCTCCTTTTAACTGTAGGTTCTACACCATGCTAATCCAGAAAACTCAATAGTTAATTCATAGGACCAGATGTTTTAGCACATTGATCCAGCTTTATGCATTGGCAAGAACAGCATTTAAAATTCGATCAATACTAAAAGTGAAACTTTCAAATAAAGATGTAATACATTCAATCTTTTGATTTTCACTGAAACATCATGCTGAATTCACTAGAGATGAAAACAGCACAGTTTAATTTCTCTTTCCTGATTTTAACACCTGAAGTCATAGCTCATTAATAATCATGAGAGTGGGTACTATTCACTATTGCACCTGAAGTGTTGTTGAGAGCAGGATCCAACAACAGAAACCATACTCGGTTGCTTTCAGAGGCCACACTCCTCAGCTCAATTCTGTCTGCTGGATACTTCGTGCAACACCTCCTACTTTCCCATGCTAACAACTACTGCACTTGGCAGCCACCTGCACCAAAACCCCTTTGGGAGGTCGCTGCATGAACCTGGCACAGAGGTGCCCAGGCAGTGGCAAGGGACAAGGCAGCTTGAGAGCTCTTTGGCAGAGTTGACAGCAGCCTTCCCTGCAGGAGGGACAAAGCATGCTGGCAAACATGCTGCAGTGGGGATAAAGAGAGAATTAAATCCACTCTGGCAGAGGCAGAATTGAAGGTGCAGGTACCTGACCACTGTGGCAGAAACTGCTCCTGAAAATATTTGTCCACTAACCAATTTCTTGGGGAGCACAGAAGGGGAAAAGGAAGAAAAAGCAGACTGCTCTGGAAGCAGATGTTTATTCAAGACTGCTTCTGTGTGCATAAACCAGGCACAACAGAAAAGGCTCTTATTTGGTTAATGCACTAAAAAGTGGATGCTTTCACTGTTCGAGATTTTACGATGTTAATCCTACAAGAATGGCTGGACTGGAGCTATTTATCATCTGGCACTCTATACTATGTTTCCATAGAAGGAAATTAAAAAGGCCAGCAGGGTTCAGCCAATTTGTCTTTTAATACTCTTTACTGGCTCATTAATGATTAATTCTTTTTAACACCCTGCCCTTGATCCTAAATTCACAATGGCTCAATGTAGATGAAAGATTTCAAATCCCCATCTCTCCTCCCTCTTCTCTTCTGCCTCCTGAGCCTACGTAAAAATTATCTTGCCACTGCTTAGCACATGGCTGTCTAAGGAAATCATCCAGGACAGAAAAGCATCTTCGGAAGATTAAGTGGTGCAAAACAAGAAACAAGCAAAAACCACAACTCAACTCAGTCCTGGAGAGCCACAAACAGTGAAGGACCCGCTCAATAACTGTAATAGCTGCCACCCCTTAGCCACTAAGTCTACAACTTATGCCTAGTGCTACACTACTGCAGTGCTGCAGCATTCAACTCTTCTAGTTATTGAATTCGTTCTTCTTTTTGAAGGAACATGGATTTATTTCTTCAGTACATTATTAAGAGCAGAAAATACTACTGTTCCACAATCCGAAATCAAAGAAAAGTCTTAGAAATGTCACATAACAAGAACATTATTCATTTGAACATTTCCTTTGGATTAAAGAAAGCTACAGCCCTGATCACAGTGGTCTTTACAGTCCCACAGCAATTTAATAACAATGCATTTGTCAATACACTGCCCTATATGCTGTAATATGTGTAACAATATTCTGCCTATATCAAGTTTCATCCAGGATTTCAGTTAATCATTTCACAGTCTTTCCTGAAGCAGTAAAAGAATCAGGTGAACAGGTCAGGAGCCTCAGGTTGTTTTCCTACCACAACTATCAAAACACTATTTGTGGCCAGTTCACCCATTTCACATGTCACTTCTGTTTACAGATAAGGAAGCAAATAAATAACCACCTTCACAGTGTACTTTGAGAACTCTGGAGGAAGCATGCCATTTCTGTTCAGTATTTTTACTAATCTGCTTACGTGCTGTTGCAGTTCAAAGCAAAGGTGACTGCATTTCAGTGATCCTGGATGAAAAGCATGATATAAATATCAGTCTTACTCTTAAATTCATTAAGTAGGACTACAGAAATCAAGTCATAAAATTAACTCGATGAACTAATCGTAGTGTATCATTAAGTAATCATCATGTCACATGTAACTGCTTACCACAGAGAGAGAAATGGAGCACCTGTAGTAAGCCTGTTTGAGTAATACCACCTGCAGACATATTCCTCCTTCAGAACATTTTTGGTCATATAGAGCAAGAGTATGCCAGGGATTCAGCAAACATGGAATTAGTAGTAATCAGAAGGTAGAGGAGAATCAGCATAAAGACTGATTTCTAACAGATGAATACATCAGCACGTAACTCATTTACTCAAATTGGCTGACAAGACAGTACTTTAAAGCTGCTTTGTACAGGGGATATTAATGAGGACAATCTGCAATTGATATCACAGGTGCATACATTTTAAAAAGTCTCCTGGATAATGGGACATGGAGCCTCTGCCTTCTGGTCACCTGCCCTGCTGCAGCTTACACCTGCAGTGCTCTAAAGCCTTCGTCCATTATGTGTTCAGTGGTTGACACAAATTGAGATAAACATCACCAGACTAGGAACTAAAATGAGAAATATGATCTCCCCAGAACACCACTGCTAACAAAGATTCCTGTCAGAAACTCAGGAGGGAGGTCAGGGACCCTACTGAAACAAGAAACTGGATTATCCTCCATCCCATACTCTGCTAATAAGGGTGTGGGCAGTGGCAGCCTGCATTGTCCTGCCGTTATCATAGGAGTTTCAAGAGAAACTTCAGTCACCAAGACTGTCATTCCAAGTACTTCCAAGTCCAAAAATCCTGTTTAAAAACAGATTTCCAATAATAAGGCAGTACAATGTAGCATCTTCATGCAGGTGCAAGTACCTCTGCCCTCTGTTAACAGCCACTTCATAATGATCCTTAATATTTTACTATTAGTTCTGTATTTTGAAACACAGATCTAAGCCTGCCTGTAGGATTTCATTAAAAAATATGCAATCTTAACCAAAGGTCGTTACCGTCATTACCTGTAATTATCCAATTTGAAACTTCAACTTTTACAGATAAAGCATTCACGGGGGAAAAAAATGATTCATGCCTGCAAGAGGATCTTTTTACAGAGATGAAGTTAATGTATAGCAAATCAGTACATTTTACACATCCCATTCATTAGCATAAATAACCTTATAACATCTGTATTCATCTGAATCTTAGCAGCTTTTTTAATTAAAAAACACCAAAAAAAACCCAAAACCAAAAAACCAGCCACTACAACAACAAAACCTCACAAAACACAACTTTAGTTTCCTAGACAGACTAATATGTTTGGCCTAAGCACTCTGTCACCACCTCTCTACAGTTCACTCAATGCTAAAAGCTTGGGTACCTCTGCCAGGAAGGTTACCCTTCAATGTTAATGCAGGTCTTTGGGGGGATTTAACACTTGAGGAGCTGGTTGGTCTCTAACCAGGTATCTGAATGTCCTTAATTAGAACATCACCTAGTCAATATTGCTAAGAATACATTTCTCCACCATGATGTGGAGTAGTCTCCACTCAGCCACACTACTTCAGTTTCCCACCATCATTAACCATGAGCAAATCAGTGCAAGAAAAAAAGTTGCCCAGATCTTTTTGTACCTCTGTCATGACACATGTGATGCACACTGTTGGAAATGCCTCAAGAGCTTAATAGCCCCCAATAATTCATCACTAATTCTGCTTTTTCATTCCCCTCCACCTATCATGGTGTGTTTCCCACTGCAATCAAACTGGAAAGCCTGGAAACTCTGACCAAAATTACTGATGTAAGGAACCAGAAGGGTGCCAGCAGGCACTGTGGCCTCTCTGCCCAGTATCCATGCAGTTCCACCTCACAGAGCAGCGGCAGGGCTGCCCCACACCACACCTTATGCACAAAGGGATCTCTACAGTCTTGGGTCACACTTTTCTTTCCAATCTCGCCACTACAGACACAGACTTTCAAGGCTGTAGCATAGCACACTGCAACAAAACTTCATCAGCATTCATAAATATACCAAATACTGGGCTTTGGTACTTCTCAAGAAGTAGCAGTCATTCATTTCTTTAACATTATGGATTCTAACAAGTTTTGGGGAAATATGTTTTGTCTGATCAAGTATATAATTCCCCACAGAAGCAGATAGAGCCTTACACTATTCTGTTTGCATCTTAAACTTCTCAAGCAGTTGGAGGTGGTGATGGGTTTTTTTGTTGTTGTTTAAAGACACAGTTTTCCTTTTCCTGGTTGCACAAGAAATGTATTTAAAGGCCTCTGACAAGGAGATGATATGCTTTTATTGCTCCCTGCACCTTACTTCCCCCAACATCTTCATGGCTAATAGAGATGCCAAGTATGATTATATGTTGCTGTAGCTAAAGGCCACTTACGAAGGGACCTGTAAGTTTTGGTGTGTTGGGGGTTTTTTTGGGTACTATTTTGTGTTTGGTTTTGTTGGTTTTTTTAAACAACAGCATAAGAGCATTATGCCATTTTCTCTTGTATAAAAAGGATTTTCAAGAGCATCCATTTATCTCTTACTAAGCATTCTAAGGGCATGAAAGTTCAACTTTTCTCTGCAAGTCGCTTCACTTAGGCCTCTCTGCTGAACACTTCACAGACTGCGTTGGAGATCTGGAGGGTAAGAAAATCCTGGAGAAGACATCCCCTGAGAACATCGCCATGTGAGGTTTACTGCTGTGTGCTGATGACTGTGAGTCCTCTGAAATCCAGGAGATCCCTGTGGAGCTCACAGCCATTGTAATCTGTTCCTCAGCAACTGCACGCAACACAAAGCCTGTACAAACACCCTGCAGTTTCTGTTCACCTTCATCTTTTCAAACTTTCCCCAAACTTCTTGCACCATCAGCCCCTGGGAATGGCCAGCTTCAGGAGCTGCTAGAGTTGTTTTGGCAGTTGCCAGCACAAAGTACCCTGGGAAGGCAATGCCAGCAGCAGCTCCTGGTTGCAGGTGAAGCTTCAAATCGCTCTGAAATGGTTTGAGTGCCACAACTGCACTCCTGCCTGCTCTGCTCCTGATTGCACACACACAAAGAAAAAAAAAAAAAAGAAAAAAGTCTGCCCTCTATGTTATTTTAAGCAACTGCACAGTCCAATTGACTTCAGAGGACCCACTCACGTGCTGAGCTGGACATATGCTTAAATACTTCCCTGAATTAATGCCAGATACTACCTCACCCACACCAAGACCTCTGCTCTCCTCCTGTGCCCTCCCATACTCCATCTCCTCCTGAGGTGACCAGAGCCTGCTCTGCTGGGCTGCTCCTGCAGCACAGGGACAACAGTGCCCACACAGATTATGCTCAGAAATCCTGTAAGATCCTGGTCCAAGCACACACACAACACAAAGCATGCCTGAGACTGATCTCATAGCTACAGCCTCTTCGCATTTCCACACTAGAAACAAAGATCAGAATCCCTTCATCTTTGCCAAACATGGCATTTGCTCCCAGAGCATCTTTTCCTCTGAAATAAACACCTGAATTTTAGTCTGGCACAAATGCACCTGCTAAAACCCTTTCCTGTACGTCAGCTCACAAAACACTCCTTCAGTTAACTCTCACTTGGCTGGAGCAGCATGAGCACATCTAATGTGCTGGATCAGACCCAGCCCTCACTCCACAGGAATTCAGGAGGGAGAGTACTGAAATAATCTGGTACAGAACTCATAATTATGCTACTGTATTTATGCCAGCTGCATAGAAAGAAACTCCCCCCCCTTTCCAAAAAAGCATTAAAAAATAAAAGTCAGTAAACTGTAAGCTACACAGGCCCTTTGAAATGCAAAGAGAAACCTAAGCCTGCCAGCCTTTGTTTGGATTCATTATCCACTTTCTTTATATATTCTGAGGAGCTGAGGAGGCACCCAAGATAAATAGCTTGTAATCATCTGATATCTTCATGTGACCTCCTCTCTGCAATCTGCATTGGCTTCAAGTTTCCAGATGAAGACGTCGGACGAAATAGTGCTAGGATTAATTTTAGCCTCCTCCTCAAGATGACTGGCTGATACCAGAATAAGGCTATAATACTTGACAGAGCAGAATATTTTCCTTGCCAACATAATCTGTTTCAGGCTTCTTAGGACTGAAATAAAGTGTGCAAAAACAGTTCCAAGCAAAGAAGTGTTGTGAGCTTAGGGAGCAGAGGAAGAATGAAAATAGCATCATCCCTCCCGGTTTGCGAATGAGGATACACAGCATGCACCTGCAGGGCAGCCTGCACAGCACAAATCCGAACACGACAGCATCTCCTTTAATGAGACATTCACTAAAGCTTGTCAAAAGATGGTACAAACGCAGGTTTGGTGGGCTGATAGAACAAATCTCTCTAGTCTTTAACTTCCAAGTACCTGCAGTAATAGGCTAACTGCGGGAAGCTTCAGTACTGCAAGGAACAAAGGTGTTTTTACAGAGACAGCCTCGCATCTTTCAGTCCAAAGCACTGCAACAAGCTGCCCTTACAGAACTGCACATCAGTCAATTAATTTTAGCATATACTCCACAGGAGAGTTAAAACAGCCTCAGCGCTGTATTACCTTGATTTTTCAGAGATGTTTGATGAGAACAGCTCTAGAGAAAACAATCAAGCCTTTCTCAATCACCACCAGACAGAAAAATAGTCCAATTCTACCCTCTCTTATACATTGGACTTGATGGTCTTGGAGGTCTTTTACAACCACAGCTATTCTATGATGCTGTGATATCAGCCTGCCCGCAGCCCCTGAACATGCTCACTTTGAGTTACAGTCATGCAACTTGCAAAAATGAGCTCATGCTTCAGTAACTTTCCATGTCTTTGTCAGTCAAAATAATATGAGGTGTGTTTGTGAGGAGCTGGTTGTGGGGTTTTTTTGGGACAACTGTCAGAGTAAAACAAAACCTACTGTGGTAGCACAGTCATGCTATCCTGGTGGTTTAATGAAAAGCTGAAGGAGTGAAAAGTGCTGAGTGCCAAGGCTGCTGAGAAAAGAGGCAAGCTGGGGATGAGGCCGTTTTTGAGAGCATCCAAACTGCACTGAGATGAAGGAGTCTAAAAACTGATTTCTGTAACTGCCATGGAGCTGAGACTGAGGGGTTTGGTATCTGCCCAAGTCAGGCTCAGCTCGCACAACAGCAAGCGGATGCTGTGGTAGCAGAAGTGAGGCTGTTTGCTCTCCACTGACATGGCAGCATGATCTTTTCCTGCCTGCTACAAATCAGTGCACCAGGAAAACTCCTGCAAATTTTCCTCTCTGCCACAGAAAAAGCAAGTAACATATTTCTGTCTAATCCACACCCAAAACCCAGCAGTGTTGTCCCCATTTCCACAGGCACACTGCCTTGCAAGTTCTGTGTGGGAAGAACTTGATTTCATGTACTTTTGGAGGATTTCTAAATATTTGAGTACCCAATAAGAGCTATTAACTTGCAGAATGTGTGGCAAAGTCAAGACATTTACTGTGCATGTCAAGACACACTTACAAGTAAACTGAAGGGTGTGTATATATTTCTGCCCAGAAAATCCCAGGAAAAATAGAACAAGACTAAGTAGTGTCTGAAAAAAAGAAACACAACAGTCAATCATGTTCTAATACTTAGGTTATTAATAAACTACACTGATACATTTTGCGTGAACTACACCACAAATGGATTAAAGAAGAAGCTAATGCAGATCATGGCTCTATTTATCACATAGACTTTCTCTAGCCATGGTGACTGCTTGACTCTACCAGGACATAATTGCTGGATTGTGAGCAGACTTCAGAGGATTATTTTTTGACCTACTATGCTCTAATAAGATTTTTCAGAGTCTACACTTTCAGCACTTGAAAGACAATGAAGAGGGATGACACTTGGGACAAAAAGATACAGGAGCAGAAAAACCATAGAATCATAGAATGGTTTGGGTTGGAAGGGACCTCAAAGCTCATCTCATTCCAACCCCCCTGCCATGGGCAGGGACACCTCCCACCAGATCAGGTTGCTCAATGCCCCATCCAACCTGGCCCTGTCCAACCCAGCTCAACACAAGCAGAACAAAGCACTGTCTTACCAACAACAACGTGAACAAAGAGGAAAAATTAGCTGATGAATCAGCTGATGAATTCAAGAGAAGCATGTCAGTGGCCTGGGAAGCCTTGGCACAATGACACTTGACTTGGAAAGCTGGGGAAACGATGTGGAAAATGAAGCAATGAAGGACAGAGACAACACTAGCCAGCCTTACGGACAGAGATGAGCAATACTGCTAGAGAGCATGAAAGCCACCAGCATGAGGAGATGGAAACACTGTCACAACCGAAACCTGCAGAAATCAGCAACTCCAGCTCATGTTAACAGTAAAAACAGGCTAAAAGCATTGCCCTAAAAATGTCATGTTTGGGCTGGCAAGGACCCAGAAGAGGGTGGGAGCTTTCTTGGGGGCAGCCTTGCTCACAAGCTCATGGCAGCTAGTGCTGTCCGGCACCACGGCTACTCGAGCAGCCCCACAGGTGCCACAACGGTATCTCACACCCCTAACAGTGCCAAAGCTGTGACATTCGACATCACCTCAGCTCAGGCATAGCTGAAATCACAGCCAGTCTCACCAGCAGCTTCTCCTCTTCTCACAAAGCCTGGGAAGCTGCATACTTTTTTTTTTTTAAAAAAAAAAATACAAAACAACTGACATAATTAATACCTAAAGGTCTTCAGGAAGTATTTTAAGAATTAAAAACATAAGCAGCAGGATGATCTTTGGAAAGCATCATGGAAATAAACTGTGTATTAGTTTGTCTTCCTTGTGAAGTAAAGGATTTGGTATATTCATAGACTGAGAAAAAAAATAATGTTGGAGCGACTATAATCTGTCCCAATACAAAGAATCTGTGAAATGGTAAGAAGAAATGAAGGGAAAGGCTGGAAACTCCTCATTTTATAAATATAGCAAATACACTTAAATGCAAACAAGGAGTTCTTGAGTAGGGGGAAGAGCAGTTCAATTGCTATACAAAAGCACTTTTGTGTATGCTGCAGCAGATTAAAAATATTAAACAGGGGTCTTTGCTTTGCCTGTGGGACAGTGTCTAGAAAACATCAAAAAGTAAAAGAATCCCAGGGTGGATGAGAAGACATTAAGAATTTAAGTTGCTATATATTAAGAGATGAATAGTGACATCTCAACAGCTTCATGCATTAAAGAATACAAATTAACAGAGCTAATAAAAACTAATGAAAACTGAGGTAATACTCTTATTTTTATGCCTCATATTTGGAAAATGCTAAGTTATGAAGGTTAAAGAATTTAGCAAATGAGGAAAATACGCTGTAGTTCTGCTACAAAAGTGAAATTGTCAAGCTATTATTTCTCTAACCAATTAATCACATCAGGAGAACACCACATGAGCTTTTAAGAGTTTTCAGCACTACAGACTGAATACCAAATTCAATTAACTCTCCTGAGTTTCTGGTAGCAGGGTAGGTGGTCTCATTTTGCACAGCACAGTGTAATTCTGTCCTGTTATTATATACATTCACTTAAAAAAAAAAAAATGAACAGCCAAGTAAACCATCACTTTTCATGCCATTTACTTCCTATTATTCCATTCAACGTATTTCACCTCTCCTAAAGTTAGTTCTGCATGGAAGAAATTAAATTAAAAGAAACTCTCAGACCTATAAATCATACCTTGCTTTACATACCCCCCTCGTCACGAGTTACAAGTCTGCTACTACATTTCCAATCAATTAATTACTAGTGAAATCCATTGCCACAAAGTGTGCAGAAAATAAATGTGAAAACTAAAATCTGAGTAAAATCTTACGTGAGAGCTGTCGCCCAAGTAGGATTTGTCTGAATTTTCTTTCAAATTTGTGCAAATACTGCAATTAAGCTCTTTTAAAAAACACTTTTTTTTTTTTTTTTTTTTTCAAAATGAAAGCTAAAAACCTGAAACATTCAGCTGACTTTTCTGAACAATTCCACACTTCTGAAAAACTTACATTTCCATAGTCATGAAGCTAAGTCATGCAAAGCAGGTAATTCACCCATGCAAAAATTCCAAGATTTTTCTCATCTTTGAGTGTCCTGTCTTTTAAACTGATTCACAGGAAAAGGTGAGCAGAATTCCACCATAAATAATTACTAGAGACAAAAAAAACCAAATAAAAATATTGTAATGTTTACAAAATATATATACAGACATCTCACTAACAGCATTAGACTAAGTTACAGAATAAAAACTTACAGAAAATGGCCAATTTACTTAACTTTTACTTACAGAATGTTTAAAAACATCTCGTCACGAGCAACACGCAGACCAGGAGTTCATCATGCAAAGTCAATTAATAACTCTGAATGTAAAACATTTTTCCCCTGCAAGTGGTTTATTTTCTCAGTGGATAAATAAAACCTACTTTTAGCAAGCACGCAATTATTTGTTCAGTTTTTATCTTGCCACTGAGTAAAGGCACACAAAGAAGGGAGAGAAGTTATAAAATCAACCTGTTACTGGTGCCAACCCAGAAACATCTTTTCAAAATCTCAAAGACTTTTAAACATCACTTAATTGGACCTACCAAAAAAATGGTTATCAATTTTAATTGGATCACTCACAGCATCTCTCTGAAACCATTTCTTCATCTATGTTTACCTGCTCCCAAATGAGTGAAAGTAAGTTGTGTATGTTTATTATTGGGTAATTAAACTAAGACTAAAAAAAATACCATCTGTGATCAAGCAATCTATAATTAACATATGATTACAGATAGGGTGTCATCAAAATTAACTGCACTCTAATCTCAATAAATGTGAATTTTGATCTTTTTATTAACTAATCTATTGAACACATTTTCCAAGTTCTTGACAAAAGGTCATCTCATTAGCAGCAAACCTGTAAGAACACTTGACACTGTGTTGACCTGCTCCAGTTACTTGCCAAGTACCAGCTCCAAGCCTTAGAAAAGAGGGAATAAAAAAAAAAAAACAAACCAACCAAACCAGCACTATTTGTCTAAATAGTTTTACAGTAGACAGATTCTTCCTCCTCCAAAAGCTTTTAACATTTCTGTCCTGTGCAGACTACCTGCCACAAGCATACTAAAAGTTCAGGATGAGATGATGACAGTGTTGTAATGTTACACGCAGCAGGATGGAGCACGGACACTGTGGAGCGAGCAGCTGAACCGTGCCACTTCATTTAACCTCATGCATTACAAGAAACCTTACACAATAACAATACAGTCTCTAAAAGTGAGTTCAGAGAGTATCATAATATGACACAACAGCATCCCAGTTTCTCCTAGACTGACAAAATGACCACCAATATCCTTTTCTACACATGCGAAGCCTTGGCCATTGCAGAAATGCAGACAAGGCACCGACAGGTACATGGCCTGGACCTGGCTCCCTCCTCCTCAGATGCAGTAGTCATTCCTTGATGGTACATGCCAGGCATCCACAGGAATCTTGGCTGCACTACCAATGACATTTCAAGATGTGCTTCAAAGCATACTTTTTCCACTTGTTTAATTTGCAGAGGCAGCACCCTTATTTACTAACCAATGCACCTCCAACTCCCTGACCACATGACTAAGCTGTAACATCTCCTTCTTAACCAGACATCTCCCTTGATGAGAAGGCAGCCATGCATTTCAGGTGAGCAACTGTGCTGGTACCACACCCACTCCTGTACTTCTCCTGTCGCCCATGGACAAAGAGATGGCAGTTCCTAAGCTGTCTCTGCTCCTTGTTAAAAGCACAAGCTTCAGAACCATCCTGCCAGGCTGTGCAGTCTCTGTTCTGTGCTCATTTAAGATAACTTCTTAAACCACAGTCAGTGGAAACAGGACTAATGGGAGCCCTATCTACAAAAGAATACAGACAGGTCTCCAAGACACACTCTTTTAAAAAAGCAAATCATTATACTACCAAATTAGTAGATAAATAGACTTTTGTTGCCATTAGCTTTAGGATGTAGAGCTTAGGAACAAAAACCCATATCCAAAAATCAGGCTGGACTCACTGTACCAGCTAGAGATGAAGAAAGATGATGTGATCCCTGCCGAATACATTCAAATACAGCAGTCTTCTGTGCAAGTGTGGCATTTCCAGTCAAACCTACTCCAGGATCCCCTGTTCTGCCTATGTTTGGCCACAAGTCTTTGAAGAACAGCAATTTTTTCCAAAAATCCACAAACTGAGGAATGTGGCAAGAGAAGTGGGACACCAAGGTGGCTCCAGCAAAAAGGCTTTGAAAATGAAACAACATTGGGCCAGATAGAAGTAATACAGAGGTCTGAAGGGAATGAAGCAAGACAGAAAATCCATCCATTTTAGGGGTATTTGAAAAGTAAGAGAGGCAAAAAAGATAGGAAAAAGTAATTTTCACATTAAATACTACCAGCCACAACCACTAAGGAAAAAGCTTTCCTAACACTTCCCCCTGGCTTTCCCAGCCAAAGCTGATACAAGAACAAGACCCACCCTTCTCCTTGTGACATTCTTCTGTAGCTTTACTGCAGTCTCTAGACTTCCTAAAAAAATACACATTTTAATTTAGTTTTCAATGTCAAATAACTGATTTCAAGTGCGTTTCCCACAGCAATCCATACATTCTCTGCCTTTCTATTTTTAAACGTGTGACAGCTCACAGCTCTTTGAGGCTGCAGTATACATTATACTGCAAAATTACCATGTCAACAAATAACTTTTCTTTACTTGTAAACAGTGCCTCTTTCTGAACTGGCAGATGTCTGCCAAATTACGCTTTTACTCATCGAGATGTTCATTGGGAAAAATATCAGTAAGATACAACCCTCTTGTGCAGCAAGCTGCAACAAAGGACTTGATGGAAAATGACTACCCCAAAATACTCATATCTCAGCAGTAAAAGCCAGTTCTGAGAAGTGGCGTGCAAAGGGATCTCAGGCCCTTGAGGAGAGCAGTGATCTACTAAATTCTTTGCAGAGAGGAGGTGTGATTCAAAACCAATCAATAAGTAGGTGTCAAATTCTGAGAAAATGAGTCCTGAAGTGCACACACAGTGTGTAGATACATGCCATTATACTCGCACGTATACTGAGACTGCAGAGCACTTGAGTTCGTACCTTTGTAGGTACGTAGAGGTCAAACGGTGCCAAAATGCCAGGCTGCTCATCCCAGCTACGTGCACAGACCATCTTCTGCCCATCAACTGATCCCAGAGGGAACATGAGGCTCAGCTGACTTTCCAGATAAGCAGAGTGCAAACCTTCTACCCCACTGTCCCTTCCTGCCATGTGTCTCACCCACCACAAAGCATGCCTGCAGCTCAGCCTCCCCCAAACAAGCTGGGACACTGTAAGGGACTGCATCAAGAGACTCCATTTAGGGATGCTCCTACCCTTCCAAAGCAAGAATTAAAATCCACACAGGATGTCATGAAAGAGCCTTCTAATGAACACTGATTTCTCCTTCATTGTATGGGTTGGTGAAGAGCTGGGAGGAAAATAGTCAGTTTTCCCATGGCCACAACTTGACATCCCTGACAGCAGTGCAACATCCCAATGGTCCTCTGACCCCACTGCAGCATGCATGTGCATAATGTGCTCCTCATTTCTGATGCTTTTTAGCCAAAAGGATTGCAGGGCCATACAAAGTAAACAAGAAAGTTTTTCATCCCCACAAATGCTTGATCATGTAGTGTCTCGTTAAAAGAGAGGCCATTCAAAAAAATAAGGTTTCACTGATTTGCATCACCAGCAGCTAGGCAGAAGTAGATGTGCAAGGAACTCCTCCCAGTACAGACAAGAGTGAAAAAAAAATTTCTTATGAGCCATCACAAAGATGCCAGTAACAGCCACGGGAACAAGGGTGGGCATATAAGGGGCAGGCCAGACCACATCTATGTTGTGGTCTCAACCATAAACAAAGAGGATAGGAGGTGGATGCTTGCTATAAATGGCAGGAAAGGGGGTGATGAGACCATGCAGATAAAGGAAAAGCTACAGTTACTGGCAGTGTCAAAAGGAGCACCAGTAACTACAGTTGTACAACCTTTTCATTTTTAGGCACATGCACTGCAATGGAAGATTAAGTAAAAGGATCCATTTTCACCATATTCAGGCTCTGTTTGTTGCACTATCATGGCTCTGTACAGCACATGTATTCAGCATATGGAAAAGAGATTAACTGCATGTCAAAACTAACCATGGGAGACTGAAAAGAGTAAGTGTGAACCAAATAGGTAAGACATGCAGCTTTGACAGCATAACTGAAAAGCCAAATCAGACAGGTGGCCACAGAGACCAGCCTAGAAAAGAAGCTAGTCTTACACTAAAAAATAAATCAGTCTCTCTGTGGACACTTAACTCCTTTATGGACTCAACAGCAGCCGTGCAAATGTAGTACTAAGGCAATAGAGAAGAGAGAGGAATTGAGAAACACAAGGAAGGCACTGTTCCATACAGAAATCCTCATAAAACTGGAAACCATTAAATGGAAGCTGAAGTTTGTTCGTGTCACAGGAATCCACATCTTGCAACAAACAGAATTTAATATCCTTCTACCAATATCTGTCTGTGAAACCTAGGTCTTGCAACAAACAGCCCAATCCAATATCCTTCTATTGAAGCACCAGATGAAATCCCCATGTACCAAAGAGGACGAAGCAGCTTTCTGCACTAAACAATAGCTACCCTCAATTTGCATTTAAAATTCTCTAATCTAAGTATGATCCGAGTGTAACTCCCAAAGCAATCAGACCTCATGTATTTTGATATTATTTTCTAAGTGAACAGGAAAAAAAGCACACACACAGAGAGGAGAGGGATGCCACCTTCAACCAACAATTATTGAGCTGACTCAAAACCAAGGACAATGATGAAATCCCACCAACAGGAATAGAGTGCCTGATTCAATCAAGCAGCTATCCAATGCTGCCTTGGAATGGGAAAACCACATTAGCTATCTGAAGGCAAATAGTAAATCATTTTACAGCTAACTGAAATAGGAACAGTCTATATAAGACTTATAAAGCTTATAAAGTTTACTTTATTTAGCCATCTTAAATGCAAATCAGCAGACTGTCTTCAGTTTCCACAGATCACCTTGACAAAGTACATCCATAATCATTTCCTTACAGAAAGGAGAGAGTGGTCTCCACTGGATCATTACAAGCAGGTGTTGTATTTTAGACTTTCTACAGAAATCCTCCTTCACAAGGTTTCATCTTGTGGTTTTGTTCTTGTTGTTTGGGGGTTTTTTGTTCTTAGCAATGATTATAGACATCACATGGCCTTGAGCGTAATGCTGGCTTGAAACATAATGACAGACGAAACCTGCAAACCAGCAAATCTTTCAGTCAGTGATTTTTGTCTCCATGCTTAGCTATAATCCTAATTAAGGCTTGGATAGTATTTCACTAACATTTTGTGGGTGTACAACATGATACCTGCACACTCCTTAGAGTATATAGGGCCTGATCCAAAATCCACTGGCCAAGTCACCTCATGCAGTGACTCAAGGGAGGCAGAATCCAACAAGCAAGGAGAGCATGAGCTCTGCTTCCAGAGAGGAATTCTTCACTGACAAGCAGTAGTCGTCATATTTGGGAATTCTTGAGTTTTATTGTGCCTCTACTGTATAGCTTTACAGCCAGTGGGCTTTGTGCAAAGAATCAAAGCATGAGCAGGCACCAATGACCAATTACAACTCTAAATTAGCTGCTGGACAGCCCTGCAGAAGAGCACCAAGAAGCAGCATCACCTTGCTGGGCCGTGTCTACAGGGCAATGCTCCAGCAGCTCCTGCCTGCGCAGGAGGGCAGTGGGCAGAGGGCAGTGCGGTCAGGTGCCCACCCCCATCCTACACCAGCCCAGGTGGCAGGAAAAGGGGTGTGTGGCAGCTGCCCCATGAGCCAGGTCCACCCCTGCTCCCCCAGCCCATGGCTCTGAGCTCAACATGGCAGCAATATCCCCCAGCCAGTGGCAGCACACACAGCTTGTGGGTTCCTAAACCCTCAGTGCTACACGATAAACTGATGCCACAGCTCCTTCTTGCATGCATTTCTCTTGCTATAAAACTCTCCACCAAAAAGCACAGTATTTCCACAAGTTCATCTTCAGTGGTCATTGTTTCCGTGTTCACCACCATTATTGGTTCACTACAGATGTCAAAGTAATAAGAGATCTTGTAGGCATTTCACTGCCAAAATTACATCCACTTGATTTGAATGAGCCTTGTGTCACCTTCTGCACAAATGCTGGAGTGGAATTTTCTATGCCAGTAGAGCCTGCCTTAATCTCCAGTGCAGCTCCTTGACACGTAAAGATAACGATGACACCACGAAGAAGTGACAGAATCTGTTTCTGGTTTATGACTATTAATATTTTTGTCCAAAATGTGTTTAAAGAGCTTGGAGGGAAACCCAAAATCCTTCTTTAACATTAGGATTTCGTCACTGGTAGCAAACAGCTGCACAAAGCAAATGACTTTTGTTAAAAAGCACGTGCTCATTGAGTTATATTTTTGACTAGTCACACCTTCTCAGTCTCTTTAAAAACAAGATCTCTTGAAGTTGCCAATAGCTGTTTCAAGTATCTTTCTTTGCTGAATAAGCCTCCCAGTTTCTATATTCAGAGCACAACTGATGCAGAAGTCTCTTAACACCCACTAAACTTGAATAATTTATACTCTTACAGTCTTGTATGGCAAGATACAAAGTGACTTAATCATGAGGTATTCATAGCATTCTCCTCCACAGAAGTATGAAACTCGGTGAAAAATATCGTTCCAATACAAGTCCTCAGGCAGTATGTTCCACATAGGAGATTGACTTGAGTTGCCATTAAAAATTCAGAGCTGTAGACAAATCAAATACTTTTGTTTTTGTATGCCTGCTTGCCTGGGCAGTTGGAGAACTCATTATTGAGCACACGCCATTTCCAGATTAAGCTGAGAAAACAGGATAGGTTGCTTTGATATTAATTCATATGTCTGCACGGTGCCTATTGCGTCCTGAGAAACTTTTTAAGCACAATTCAAACTTAAAATGATATTTTACTGCTTCAGCATTTCCAGTGAACAGGCATACATCATGGCTAACCCTTCCTGCATGGATATTACTTTCTGAGAAGGAAAACACGGCATGATAGCAGAACTCCTATATGCTTCCTTGCTTCGTTTTTATCCTGCTTATATTTTTTACAAATATATAAACAAAGCAAGCAAATATGTCCCTTATGTCCCGAGACACAAACCACCCTCACAGCTTCGTAGGAGAGGTGCAAAAGTAATCCTTCGGGCTCTCTCCTCAGTTTTGGATTTGGATAGAGATTTTTCAAGCGACGAGTAGGTGCTAGCACTCAAACACCACTGATTTTCTGTGGAGGCTGGATGCCAAGTTGTCTTTGAGAAAAAAATCCCTACAGAGATGTTTTACTCCTTTAAACATTTTAAAGGTTTATGAAAATGAAAGGAGATTAAAAACATATATGTGATCGGTTGTTACAAGTAATTTTCTAAAGCATGCTGAGCTTAATGCTATCTCAAGTGAAACAAAATGAAGCAAATCACTTATCAAAGTTAGCAAAAAAATTTCTTGTGTCAAAATATTTTCTCATGAGTTTCTTGGTTTTTTGGAAGTCAAAAGTGCTTCCACCTGCCTTATAAATATGTACATTTGATCAACCCATTTTAAAAAAGGACACTAAAAGAAAGCCTGACTGTCCAACAAACACATCTGAGACAGTGCAGCTCAGTGGGTAAGACACTGAACTGAGAGTCAGGGGACACGGACATAAAAACTTATGTCCAATGTCAGGGCCAAGGTTCACTCCAGTGCAATCTGCGGCGGCAGCAAGTGCCAGGGGAGCAATCTGAGCACTGAGGACGCACGAACCGATACCCTCCCAGTGCCCAGCAACAGACAGCTAATCATCTCCCTCGGCAGCCGTGTATCCTCACAGTTAACAGCCCCCACAGACCTGCTGCAACCTGCCACCGCGTGCTGGGATCAGCTACAGCTTGCTTGGACTCTTTCCTTCTCCTTCCTTCCCCCTCCTCTCCTTTCTTCTGTCCCATATATTTTTTTAACTTAATTTTTCAAGGCAAGGACCATCTCTTACATTATTGCATTCATATAACACCTAGTTCAATGCAGCCTTGATCTCAGTTAGGGCCTCTAAGAGTTAGAATGTCTGGTTAGGTGTATGTATTAAGCGAATAAGGGGCTGGATTCACACACTACTGCGAGGCAGTAATTTCCAGGCAACTTGCAAGTACCTGAGGTTGGCCATAAAAGTCATTGGATTGGCCTAAACAGAGAAGTTAAGGTCTCTTTTTTTATTAACTGTATGCAAGGCCATTTATATTTCATCTCTCAGTTAATATCATGGCTTTGTTGTTTCCTAAAGCATGCTTTAGCATTTCTCTTTTGCTGTGACATCTGGCAGCACATCTTCAACATTCCCTTCGAGCATATAATGGCTGTTGGCATTCAGTTCAATATCTGGATTACAATCACGTTGATTAGGTCTTCGGTCTGTGAGTAGTTCCATCAGTTACCCTGAAACTATTCTCACAAAAGGTAAGAGCAACAGAATTTGGCTTCAAATACATTTAAGTACTTGCTGGCTAAAATTTTTAAGGATTGACACCTAAACGAATAAAATCCTTCACTTGACAATATCCCACTGAAAGCAATGTCATCTGGGCTTTTATAAATGGAAAAGCTTTTAAGAAATCAGCACTAATTGACTGAACTCAGTTATGCTACCCACTATTATGGAATAAAGTAAATCTCAGTATCTTATTTTTAGCATCTGCTGCACTACAGAATAGCATCTTTGACAAAAAACTACTTTGCCCATCATCCAGAAAGAAGGCCTTTCTCTTTCTACACAGTTAAAGCCACTAGCAACTAGCTGTTATCATACACTAAGTCAATACCATACCCCACAAGTAATATCATAGATTCAAAACCAAAAGGCTAACAGAATCCTGCTCTTCCAAAGTTAATAACAGAAGGGTGCAACATGGCACCTCCGAGCTTGGACATCAAGAGGCTGCAAGGGGAATGGGCCAGCTCAACTTTTATAGAAGCTGAAATGAGCACAAAATTACAGCTGGAAAACCCCTGGGATTATTAACCACCTGTCCACAAAGCAAGAGACCTTCTGTGGGATCCAGCTGCAGACATGCCAGCGATGGATTTACTAATTAAGCAGAAAAACATGCACAATAATTACAGCTATTACATCATCAGATGTTCTCTCCTAATGATTTCTAGCCATAATTTTTACACCTTACAATGCAACACAAATAGCAAAGGGCTTTCTTACAGTTCTCCCTACTGATTTTCCCCACATGAATTTTCACAGTTCAATGGAAAACTACAGTCAGTGCAAATACAGGTTAGGGCTGAACATCGTTACATAAACGTGACCTTGAAGGCACTGAGCCAAAGGGAAGCTGGTTTATTTATTCCGTTTTATTGGGACATGTGTTTATTTGAGAATATGAATTTCACATATGTACATCCTGGCTGACTAGGCTAGCAATGGGCTGTCAAATGATATCCATTGTGAAAAGATTATACATACATTTAAACTGGGGTTCTAACTGTCCTCCATGCAACCCCTTTTGGGAACTGAGACATCAGTCTGACCCCCAAGCAGCCTCACTACCATTTTTTGCAAGGTTTCCTTGTACATGCATTTTGGCAACAGTGGAAAACACGGTTCAAGCTTTCAAGCCATCTAAAGAGGAACTACACAAAAGAGAAACACATTCTGCTACCTACCCAAAAGCTGTCTAGTTAGTGTGAGAAGATCCCAGTCACTGACAGTTTATTCTGTTACATGTAGTAAGGCAATATTCTGGAAGTGTCAAGAACCCAAAGCAACAAAAGAAAAATTCACAAAATGGGACATACTGATTGCTGTTACTACTAAAATAAATTATCATCTGAGCAGTTTGAGAGCATTTAGCCTGGTGTGAGATCCATGCACATATTTCCAATTGAACAGGATGCTTCAACCCACTGTCCTCAACTTAGGACAAACTCCTGGCTAAAGCAAGCAGCAGCAAAAATACTTGGATATGTCTATCAGCCTCTGAGCTACTGGCCTTAACAAGCAACAGTTTGCCAAATCATTTAACCAAACATATTTTCCTCTTTGAATGCTAATATGAGTGTACACCTGTTTCTTACTACAGCTTTATGAGACTTCAAAATATATCCAAGCACTTGCCCACTTTCCTCTGTGGGTGTCCCATCACCCCCCACATCTTGCAATAGTTAGGTATACATAAGAGAGATCTTCTCACAAGCATATTTATATCTATGTAGAAGAGGAATTTATATCTACCTGGTTCACAGACCTGCCTTCCACAGACCTACCAGGAGATGCAATGAAACAAGCAGCATGTCCTCCTATTTAAGCTTTTTTGGCTTTTACTGTGGAGGAAATACCATTCAGTGAAAACATCATCAGAGAGCTCGTTAGGTTCCATGTGCCTTCAAAGCTGGCCTAAATAACATGAAACATAAGTAGACATAAGTCTGAATAACTCAACTTTTGCTCCATTAGGGCAGAAGCTCTGCAGTTTCTCCACTGCTAGGAGGCAGCTTCACTCTGCTTTTCCAAGCCCTGCACTGTCAATACCAGTGCCACAGGACTGGGAATGGAGCTCATTAGGGCATTTTTGGGGGGCAGCTGAGGTTTATACAGAGCATACTCATTCTGCTCACCAGTGCTCCCAGGAGCTCAGAAGCAGCCAAATCCTGGCAGTCAGCACATAGACTAAGCTCCCCATATCCCTATAGCACTGCTCTCCAGGGAGACAGGGAAGAATGAATCCCTCCTGTCTCCAACTTATTACAAGAGAGCCAGCATATAGTAGGAAGATAACCATTTCCTCTGCAAAGGCATCATTCAGACCTAATAGTCTTGCTAAGGGATTTCATTCACAGACTACCACAAGAGAGGGCTGGCATTTTACCACCACTTGCCACTAAGCCATTACAACCCACCTCCCACGACACAAACCTGTGACTTTTTCAGCTCTATGAGAAAATTAGCTCAGCTCAATCACTTGAATGAATGCAGTCTCAAGCAGACACACTCGTCCTGCAACATCCTTTCCCAAAGCCAGCTGCGTGCCCAGAGCATGCCACCATACCCCACGTGATTCTGTTCACAGTAGCATCACATCCCAAAGCCCTGACCCCAATTTATAAGCCTCCCTATAGGCACGACCTATGAGTCTCTGATAAGGCCTCACCAGCCACAGCCTTCCTGGGCTATGACACAGAAAATGAAGAAATTAAGCAAATCCATCTCAGCTGCTGTGGGCTCCCTTAGTACTTGCTTAACACCAGATCTCTTTTGCTGATGATCCCTCCAAGTGCTGCTGGCTTAGGCACGTATTGAAATGCAGCTTGCCTCTCTCCAGTGTAAGGCTTTCTGATTCCTTTCAGACAGGGGATCAGAAAGAGTAAGGTGGAAAGTAACAGGAAAGAAAAACTAAATCAGGATGAGGTCCAAACACTGTCAAAATCAATAGGAGCCTCTCTATTAACTTCAGTGGGTTTTTGATGCAGCAGAGAGAAGTCAAATAGACTGAATGGCAAGCAAATTGATTTGTTAGCTGCTCAGATACCATGGTGAATGATGCCTTGGGCAGAGATGAGAGATTACTGATCTCCACTCATTATGGTTTTCATATATTATACATCACACACACACACACACATTGCCTAAATAGTATTGAAAAGACAAAACACCAGAATAAAGGCATTCTGTATTACCTCATTATGTCAAAAAACACTCAAGAGAAAATGTCACCCTTCATCTCCACTTTTGCCTCTGATATTAGAAATAGCAATAGGCTGGCAAAAATAAAGAAAAATTGAGACTTTTGCACTGAAAACATTCACTAGCAGCAATTACTTCTTGTCAAACTGCAAAAACATCATGAAATTGAGTCTAATTTGAATGCACACAGAAGCAAAATAAATCTGACCGTTTTTCAATTTCTAATTCACTTATCTTAGCAATCACATATTCCCGGTGGGTATTTAAAAGATTTTTTTCAGATGTTAAGGAAAAATGGGGCTACAATAAAAGAACAACTTCTGTAGTCCTGAAAAGGAAGTTTCAAGTACAGCATAGTACATAAAGACAGAAAGAAGCTAGTCATTACAGATCTTGGTCAAGAAATCTAGGCAGAAGTGACTGTACATCATTATTATTGCCAATTGTACTTCATCCTTATGGTTCGTTGCCATCTGTGTTGTTATTAATTTCACTAAACTCATGGTAACTCTCCCCTAAATTTCTCTTGCTCAGAATAAACAGAAAATTGAAAAGTTCAAAGCTGACCAACTTTGGCTTCAACCAGGACTACTCCTATGGCTGTGGTTTTGCCACCATTGTTTGCGTGCTTTTCAGGACTGGGCTTCTTACACCAAAGGCCAGGTACAAGGCTGGTGATAGACCAAAGAGGAACAGCACTATTGTTTAGATAACACTGCCAGTCAAGCCAATAAAGTACTCTAGCACATCATGGCCTCTTGCTTTTTAAAGCACACTTAGTAAGACAGATGGTCCTGCTACCACTTCTGCTACTCCAAATGCCAATTCTTTTGCCTTTCCTGACACAAGGAAGCGAGCCTGAACTGTCTAAATCATCTTACAGAGTCTAATTCTTCTCCACCTCAAAGTCTGATGAACAACTTATGAAAAACAATGCTTGCCCCATTAAAACATTCTTCTGAAACATTTGTGTGTCCCATTCATTGATTTTCACATTCTTACAACACCCACAGCAGTGTGGTATGTAGTGCCTGATTCACTGGCTTTCAGTTGCTCGTGAATCATTCTCATCTTTGGGGACTACAGCACTAGCATGGTCCCAACACAAATCTTCACTTTGCACTTGTAAGCGACCCCGTAGCTGCCTGTAATCTCTCCACAACACATAGAGAAACCGTCCCTCCATCGGCAGTCTCTTCCCTGGCAGCTCAGCCCCAGCATCAGCAGCTCCAGGGCTGGTCCCACCAGCTTCCCTCCCTGCCACCACCCTCAATCACTCCGTAATTAGCAGATTCCTGACCTTTCCCCTTCTCACCGTTATTCCAATTGTGCCACACATATAGATCTCGATAAAACAGTAATATAATTGCCCACATTATGCTATGTTTAAATCCTGCAGTTGTGGAAATGAAGAGTCAGGGAACATTATGGCAGTCTGGTGAAGTTCCTGCTGAGTGGGAAAGGGCAAACATAGCCCCCATTTTCAAGAAGGGAAAAAAGGAAGACCTGGGAAACTAGAGGCCAGTCAGTCTCACCTCTGTGCCTGGCAAGATCATAGAGCAGATCCCCCTGAAGGCTTTGCCAAGGTATGTGGAAAATGTAGGTTAGGTGACTGGAAGTAACCCACATGGCTTCACCGAGGGCAAATCACACCTGACAAATTTGGTGGCCTTTTATGATGGAGTTACAACTTTGGTGAATAAGGGAAGAGCAACCAACATTGTCTACCTGGACTTGTGCAAAGCGTTCAACACTGTCCCACAAGACACCTTGGTCACTAAATTGGAAAAGCACGGGTTTGATGGATGGACTAGCCATTGGATAGGGAATTGGCTGGATGGTCACACACAGAGAGTGGTGGTCACTGGCTCAGTGTCCACATGGAGACTGGTGATGAGTGGCGTTCCTCAGGGATCAGTACTGGGACCAGTGCTCTTTAACATCTCTGTCAGCAACATGGACAGTGGGATGGAGTGCACCCTTGTTTTGCCAATTACCAGACCTAGCACAAAGGACACAGCCAGCAGTAGAACAAACCAGTAACCAGATTCTGTTGCACACAAGATACATGGGTGATCATGGGGGTACAAACAAGTCAATCAGATTACACATAACAGCCAGCGACCCCAGCAATGATACAACACGGCCAACAGTCGGTAGAACAAACAGAGCAACAAAGTCTCCCATGGCAGAGATAGGAGACAGCCAAGACAATAGACAGATAATATAGGATAGAGGCAGCCACATATTGTTCTCACAGAGCCCATGTTCACAAGCACCAAACCTGACCAGGGTCCAGCTGCAGGGAGAGTCAGGAGGTCCTTCCTCAACAGGGAAACTCTGCAAAGTGCATCCTCTTCTCAGACAGACATCCCACCCTTCCTGCAAGTGGTCCCAGCTTTTATCCCCACAGCAGGACACCTGGCACTCATTTACCCAATGCAGGGCACCTGGGGCTTGTTTACCCAAGGGCTTTCCCTGCAAGGTCAGCCACACCTTGGAGGAAAGCCAAAAGGCAAACTCATCCCCTCCTCTTAAAGGGCTATGGGAACCACCCATATGTCAACCTTAATTCAGGGCTTGGGGTTCAGACCCCGGCACTTCAGCCCTCAGCAAGTCTGTGGATGACACCAAGCTGTGTGATGTGGTTGACACACTGGAGGGAAGGGATGCCATCCAGAGGGACCTGGACAGGCGGGCCCATGCTAACCTCATGAGGTTCAACAAGGCCAAGTGCAAGGTCCTGCACCTGGGTCAGGGCAAGCACAAGCACAAGTACAGGCTGAGCAGAGAATGGATAGAGACCAGATCTGAGGAGAAGGACTTGGGAGTGTGTGTTGATGAAAAACTCAACATGAGCTAGCAATGTGCACTTGCAGCCCAGAAGGCCAACAGTGTCCTGGGCTGCATCTAAAGAAGGGCGGTCAGCAGGTCGAAGGAAGGGATTGTCCCCCTCTACTCTGCTCTCGTGAGACCCCACCTGCAGAACTGCGTCCAGTTCTGGGGCCCCCAACATAAGGAGGACATCGAGCTGTTGGAGTGGGTCCAGAGGTGGCCACAGAGATGATCCAAGGCCTGGAGCACCTCTGCTCTGGGGACAGGCTGAAGGAGCTGGGGTTTTTAAGCCTGGAGAAGAGAAGGCTCCAAGGAGACCTTAGAGCACCTTTCAGTACCTGAAGGGGGCTTACAAGAAAGCTGGAGAGGGACTTCTTACAAAAGCATGTAGTGATAGGACAAGGGGTAATTGCTTTAAGCTGGAAAAGGGTAGATTTAGACTAGATATTCTTTCCTGTGAGGGTGGTGAGACACTGGACCAGGGTGCCCAGAGAAGCTGTGGCTGCCCCCTCCCTGGCAGTGTTCAAGGCCAGGCTGGATGGAGCCTGGAGCAACCTGGTCTGGTGGGAGGTGTCCCTGCCATGGCAGAGGGGTTGGGACAAGGTGAGCCTTGAGTTCCTTTCCAACCCAAACCATTCTGTGATTCTATGACTATGGTTCTAACTGCGTCACCATGTCTTCTTGCACAAAAGAGATCTGGCACCATAAATCCACTGATAACCTGCAGAGCTGCAAGTTCCACCAGTGAAGCCAGAGCAGAAAAGGCCACATATGCGTGTGAATTATACAGCCTCAGAGATGCAGCCAAAGTAACAGCTTGCACTTCAACACTTCAAGTATTTGGTTTCAGGGTGATTCGGGGGGGGGGGTTGAGGCAGGGTGGATGGTAGGGGTGAGTTTCTGGGGTGGTTTTTTGTTTCTTTGGGGTTTTGGTGGGGGTTTTGTTTTGTGGGGGGTTTTGGAGGGGGAGGGATTGTTTGTTTAGTTTGGGTTTTTTAAAGTCTCTTCATGGTAGGTTCCAAGTACGTAAAAAACCTCCCAGAAATTTGGGAATTCTGATAAGTGAAAACTATGCTGGAGTACAAAAGCTGCACTGCTGTCCCCCAGGTGCTCCTTGAGATAGAATCGATCCAGTAAATTAACATTGTGTTTTCTTGCTATCTTTAAGCCATGCCAGCACTTCGCACTGAGGCACAGCCTCTACTATAAAACAGTGGGTACTTGCTCAGCTGTACTTGTCCTATAATTGCAACAGCCCTTTGAAAAGCAAATCACACCACTCGTGTAACTCATCAGCCCACCAACGGCTGCAGGCTATACAGTCTGCTTCTCCCCCCGCCTTTTTCCTTTATAATTGCAATACTTTGGACACAAGTAGGTCTTCCTGCAGAGGAAATCAATTATGAAATAAATCTAATATTCAGATCAGACTATATTAGAAGGGACTACTCATCCTATATAGGATATTTCTCGATTACATCTTAGCATGGCTCACTGAGTCATCACTTCAGCATTCTCACTAAATCAAAAATTAAACAAAGCAAATCAGTTAATTAACGTGGCTGCTTCTTGCTCTGTGCACATATAGTCTTTTCAAGTCCAATCCTTAACTTAATTTGGAGCAGGGAGTGCTCAATATCGAGGAAGAAGCATTCACCTCCTAGAGCTGGCTCCACTGGCACCATATAAGATGTCCAGCTTAACATTTGAAGTCACTGCTACACAACTGCAACCTCAGCCAGCCAAAGGTCAAGCCTGAAAGCCATTCATTTCCATCAGAGAGACTACCAAACAGTGCACAATATAACAATCGCTACCAACAACCACAAAATTCAGTATTCTGCTTTACTACTTCAAGACACTGAAGAGATTTGCTCCCCTGAACCTTTGCCAAGCATGGAAGACACATTAGGAACCTACTCCCTTGTCCATCTATTTGACAAACTGGCTATGCTCATGGCTGTAACAGAAGGAAGATGCAAAATGCTTTGATCCTCAACAGACACAGAACTGAGTAACTTAATGATTATAAACATAGCATATAATTCTCAGCAGCTATAATGTAAAGGAAAGGGAAGGATGGGTTAAGTGCACAAGGAAATATTTTGCCCTTGAGAAATACTTTCTCAGTCTTCACTGGAATGCCTTTCTTTATCATTACAGAGATGGACCTAACTCCATCAAATGCAATGATTTATGCAGCCTCTCTCCAGTACAGAAGAGTTAGAGGTTTGTCTTGTCTTAAAAAGAAAAAAATAGCTTCTAGAAGCATTTTTTAGCACTAAAGCTAAAACTCTAAGTCACCGTCCACTACTCATGATTTTGGGTGCTCATGCCAGTGCTTGTTAAAGATTGAAACAAGCCCTAGCACATATAACACAAAGGTGTTCTCCTTCCAGTGAAATGGCTGCACTGGGTCAGACCAAAGCTGCATTCACCATTCAGTTCCTGAAGTACCTGGAAAACAGTCATGTTCAGATGTTTTTTTCTTGCTAAGGTACAGGTAAAGGAGGCAGGTAAATACTCCTGTTCCTCAGTGGCAAAGATAAGTGTTTCTCCCTCTTACACAGAAGTATTTGCATATTTGTTTCCCAATTCAAAACATACTCTCATTTAATTCCCCTTTCCCTCCCCACATGCACATGCTCCAAGAAAAAAAATTCTGAACTAGTGATGAAACAAGCTGTAGTCTCATTAAAGTCAGCATAGGAGCTTTGCAATGGATTTAAACGGGATTAGAGCACGTATCTAGATTAACAATGCTTAACAGCACAGCCACCAAACAAATTGCTCTGTAGACAGTGGAAGAGATGACTATATTTTTGTCAACTGGTTGCTTTTTTCCACCCCCCAACACCTCCTTCCCTACCAGCATCTGCAGTGTCCATGCATATCCCACCCTATTTTCCCACTTTTCTCCAGTTTCTGGCCTGTCTGGCTAATCACATGTGGTGCTGATTCAGGGACACAAATGCATTGGGCAGCTCATCAGCTCTTTGAATGCAGAAGATGAGGTGTGATCCCACTCTCTCCCATCGAAGGGGCTAGTTTGAGTCCTTTTCCTTTACATGACAACACTTTCCACAAAATTTGCAGAAACTGTGTGTTTTAAAGTCCCACTGCCTTTGCTCAGTTCAAGCTTTACGTGGGTGAAGACGTTTGACAGACCACATGATCACACACAGCACGGTCCTTAAGAAACCAAACTAGGATGTCATATTTTCAGCATATGTAGGGGTTGAATATAATTTGTTATAACTACAAAACTAAAAGCCTGAGGACTTGCACTTCGCCTTGCATTTGCCAAGCGTTGCTGCTATGATGAATGTTCAGCAGTGCAAGCTAACAAGGGAGCCATAATCTCAACTGTGAAGGCAGAGCACTGCTTGGATATATTTGCATCATTTTCTCCTAGTTCATATTTAGATAAATCCAAATAATTTCAGTTCACAGATACTTTTTCACCTTGGAAAATGACTGCAGATATCCATCACCAACCACAGATTCCTGTGGTTTGGACCAAGCGGTGTCAAAGGCAGCATTTTCCTAACAAAAGCTACTGCTCAGACCTTTCCACTGGTGGACATTTGCCCTAGGTTTGTCCCTGCTTGTTCTTTTATTGAGCCAAACAGGCTTCCTGGAAATCTTTTGTTATGTCCCTATCCATCAGCTGAAAAGACACTACCGTTGCACAGTCAGGTCTGCATAGCATCCTGTGCTTGAGTGCTTTGCAACAAGGTACTGATCAGATTAAAAGTATTTTCTCTTTTAATGTGTGTATTTCAGCAGCTCATCTTAAAGTCCACTATCTACAGCTTTGTCAAAATAGCTTCAGAAGAACTGCCTGCTAAGCTTCATAATTATGCTAAATACCAGAGTCTAATAATCCATGGGCATATATGAAAACTGTCTGAACTATTAACCTTACCTTACTTCTCAATGCAAAGTATAACAGATGACTGTATATACTCCTTAGAAGCTGTATTACTTTTACATAATGATGTTATAGCAATGAAGTCACTTGGTCACCCAGTGAAGCATATGACCAGGTTTTTTAATGATACAGACTCAACCAAAAGACAGTGGCCCTGCTGGGCACCACTCTCAGTCAGTTTTATCACCATGAGCTTTCACCTCTGCAACTGCTCTACTGCAGCAGTGACAGGAGGATGGAGTCAATATCCTCAGCCAGCTCCAGCCATGCTCACCAGAAAGGCCTCAAACCAGGCTGCTGGAGAGAGCAGGGAAGCTCCACCTGTGCTGCCCTGCACAAAGCCTGGGCCATCCAGTAGAATCTGCCTGTGCAGGTACCACACCACAGGTATGTATGTCAGATTAGGAGCCCATGACCCAAAGGCAACTGCAGTGGACACTGCCCAAATAAAATCATTCTTAAATCCCTGCCCATTCAAACATAAGATAAGACCTCCAGCAAACAGCAATGAGCAGCAGCAAAATAACAAGTAATAGCACTACAAATATAATAGGTTTACAAATATCCTTATCTTTTTATATACAAGTGGGGTTTTTCCTGATATGCATTACTTTGACCATATGCTACTAGTTATTATACAACTATCCCATTTAGTTTTCCTTTTTCTGCCCCCCTCCATCTCTTTGCAAGTCATCTTCTCTCTGGCAAGTATTTTTGAGTCTTGGTTTTGAACGTGAATATAATAATGTAATGAATCAGTTATGGTTTATTACATTTAAGACTTCTTCTGCCTCTGATTACTTCTTACTTAGTGTACAAAAAGCATTCACATGTAATCTAGAACATGTAGGGCATACAGAGTAATTATACAGTAAAGAGCTACGATTTAAATGTGTGCCATTTACATTTAAAATCCTGCTCATTTTTCTTAACATTCCATGTTAAAGCTGATTAAAATGATATACTAATACTGCCTTGTAATTGCAAGAATAAAATTTAGAATTTATTCCAAAGTTAATGAGTATCTATAACTTACATTAACAGGGAAGCTATAAGTTACAGTAAAATATGATTTGCTGCACTAAAAACCTAGAAGAAATTCTATTCCAGCAGGTCATGTACATCCAATTCTAGGATTTAAAAGTTGGTGCCACAGGTGACAAAGAGTGAGCAACAGTCAGCTTGGGCCCAGAGACAGCTCTAACCAATCTTTTAACCTCTCTGATGCAGAGAAGAACCCATTTTGAACATCATTTCCACACTGTCTTTGACATCTTGAACATCCATAAGCAGGGCATAGAGAAACGCTGAGGATGTTCTGAAATCAAGGCATGAAATGCAAACCCCACCATGAAACACAGTGTCTTCTTTGTAAGGGCAAGAAGACCTGCATCCCCCACACTGTGGGTGCAGGTCTCAGCACCAAGGTTTAACCCATGTTCTGAGCAAACAAGCTAGAATAGGGCAACTTTGGGGGGTACTGCTCCATCAAACAGGTCAGTTCTGTTCTCCTGAAGTCAGATGAGTGTTTTGCCAATTACCAGGCCTAGCACAAAGGACACAGCCAGCAGTAGAACAAACCAGTAACCAGATTCTATTGCACACAAAAGGGTCAGTACATGGGTGATCACTGGGGGTACAAACAAGTCAATCAGATTACACACAACAGACACCAACCCCAGTGACACCAGGAATGATACAACACGGCCAACAAACAGTGGAACAAACAAAGCAACAAAGTCTCCCATGGCAGAGATGGGAGACAGCCAAGCCAAGAGGCTGATAATATAGGACAGAGCCCGCGTTCACAAGCACCAAACCTGACCAGGGTCCAGCTGCAGGGAGAGTCAGGAGGTCCTTCCTCAACAGGGAAACTGCAAAGTGCATCCTCTTCTCAGACAGACATCCCACCCTTCCTGCAAGTGGTCCCAGCTTTTATCCCCACAGCAGGACACCTGGCACTCATTTACCCAATGCAGGGCACCTGGGGCTTGTTTACCCAAGGGCTTTCCCTACAAGGTCAGCCACACCTGGGAGGAAAGCCAAAAGGCAAACTCATCCCCTCCTTTTAAAGGGCCCTGGGAACCACCCATATGACAACCTTAATTCAGGGCTCAGGGTTCAGACCCCAGCACTTCAATGAGTTACACAGGTTACACAAATCCAACTGGGCTTTCATTTTTTTGCTGTTTTCACTATGGAATACAAATCACTAATATTTTGAAGGATCTGCTATGAAAGAGGTACCATTTTAATACCTCTATGAAGGAAAACCAGAACAAGAACATATGTGACTCCAGTTTTCCCTGGCTTGGACAGTTGCCTCACAGCCGCTGGCCACAGTCACATCTGTGCACAGATTAACACAAGGCTCAGCTGCCAAATAAGCCTGCTCAAGTGAACGATGAGTGGTAACAGAACAGCAGAGCACAGAGAATGGGCCTGATGAAAGCCCAAAGACAGCACTACAGTTACAGAAGGTACTCAGGAATACCAGCCCCATTTGGAACACATATTTAATAACTACACAGCAGCATCACTTGAAAGAGAATGAGCCTTAACACTTTGTTTCAGAAGGTACACACCTGTATTTCTAAAGAATTGAGATTTGTTTATTTGACACAGATGTAATTAGCATCTACAGAGTGGATAATGTCCTTCACATCTGCTTCTGGTTACTAATTTAGCCAATCTTTTAAAATGGAGGCATGGAAACTGGAAAGCCAGACTCATTACCTTTGCAACAAAGACCACCAGTTGATTCCCACCAGGACCTGGCCTTATTAACCTTAGTTTTAAATTACAAAGTCACAGATGTACTCATCAGTTGCTTGATGAAGATTCATTTGCCAACCTCATCTCACAAAAGGAGTAATTAACATGCAGACATTACAGACTGATGATTGAAGTTGTTAGAATGCAGGACTATGGACAAATAGGGAGGCACCTGCATATCTAACAACTAAAAGCTCTCTCAGAAGTTCCAATTAACCAGCGTAATTGTAAGAAATTAAGTAAAAAGCACTGAATTGCATCTGTCATGGGCCTGTTCTGGGCACAGTCAGACAAATAAATTAATACCTACAAGTGCAGCACTGCTGTAGCCATGGTGGCTTAAGGACAGAATGAAAGGACTGTGTCATTTATTTGACTCATCTATTAGGAAAGATTGGACAAGTCTTTGGCACACAATCCCTTCACCAGATCTGACAAAGCAGAAGCAAACTTCAAGCTAAATACAACTGAGAAACAACTGCTCTTAATTAACCTAATTATGTTATTCAATTAGGCAACTTGAGTGAAAGGATGCTTAGCACCTGTGGAGAAAAGAGGTATTGAGGGGGAGAGATGAGAGGTTGGCAGCTGTGGAGCAAGGAGGTAGGACCTGAGGAAAAGGGTCAGCAGGGAGTGAGCTGAGCAAATAACAGATCACAAAAGCACACAGACACCAAGAGCATGGGCATTTCCAGCCAGGCTCTGGCTCCAGGAGCCGAGACTCTCTGTTAACTCGAGGGAAAGAGGCTGGATTTGGTCAGCCTGCACCAGCTCTAGAGCTCTCCTGACTATTGAGGACACTCACCCCCATGACAGCCTCTCAATGGGAGATCTGAAGACAGACCATGTGAAAATCCCTGAGAAATTCCAGAGGAACACCCTGGGATCAGCTGGAGTGTGCAAATCCACCTGGAAGCTGGTGCTGATGCACAGTGCAGCAGCCTGCCTGCAAAGCCAGCTCCAAATTAACTTCAGGGCACTGCTGCTATGGCACCCATGAAGCAGTGAGTGGCTGGAGACAGTCCTCCCCAAGGCACCACTTCCCTCTCTTTTCTTCTGCCAGATACCCCTTTCAGTCTGTGAGAACTACTTGCCCAAAAGCCTCTTTTTAGTCTATTTTCTTGAGTGTTCTAAGGACCAGAGACAGCTCATGATAAGAAACCCATCGGCACCCTTATCAAGTGGTGTCACAGATACACACACCCTACTGAGCAGCAGGTTTGATGCACTGCTGAAAAACAAAAAAAAAATGATAGTTTGATGTAGCAGGGTTTGCTTGATTAGAAATTTTAAACGGCATCTCTCTAATAAGATCAACAGTACCTGCGTGGCTTTGTTTTCCTGGCACCTTTAGGGGTGTATCTGCACTGCACCACACATCGCGCTGCAGAATGCTGCAGGCAAGTGCCAGCTCCTCTCAAAGAGGAACCGTATATTCTAATCAGAGGAAAGACTAAGCCACGGGACAGAGCAGGGAGCTGACAGACACACAGCCTCCAGGTCCTGAGGCAGTGACTCTGCACAGACCTGCGTTCGGCCAGCCCACTCACAGCTGGAGTCACCAATGCAGAGCATCCTGGTGTGCACTGCAGATGCTCCCTTCTACACAGGGTACTTCAGCATCCCATGGTTTGGATAGGTCCTGGACATTTGCAGGCCTTTCCCAGCATGACCATCCTTCAAAATCCAAATTCACTGGTATAAAGGAACAAAACCCACAGGAATGTTGATTTTGTAGAAAGAACAAAGTTACTTAGGAAAAAAAGTGAAAGCTGGGGAGAGTGTGGGAGGTATGTGTGCCTCCTGTCAAAGGCAACAGTTTATACACCTCCAGGTTATTGGTCTTTCCCAATTTTCTGTCTTACCACTGTCATTTAACAACTTGCAGGCACTGGCTGAGGAGCTGTTCATCTCCAGACACTCTCCTTTCTCTGTTTGTTTTCCTTGCAGCCACCAAGTAGTCAAAAGCACTACACACACGCAAGGAACATCCAGTAACCAGGTAAACACAGTGTATTTACAGAGCAACTCCATCATGGAGGCATTACTGAGGACTTGTGGATTTAGCCTGAGCATATTTACCAGGAACAGAAAAATAAAGAGTTGGACAAGTAAAATGCACTGGATCACTAAAGCTCTAGGACAAAAGAAAACCCCACAACCACTAGACAAACTTCACAGGGAGACTGGTTTCCCAGAAAAGGATATAATGAATATGCAATAGCATTGGAAAAGAAAATAAGTACCCTTCTAAGATATACTAAACTAATCTCTCCCCTGCAATGAAAAACACTGAGATTTCATGCTAAGATTCTTCAGCAGTTAAGCTTTTCTAAACATATTCAGGCACAGAGTGATGCTATATTGGAAGATACCCAGAAGTGTTTTCAGGAGACAAACAAAAAAAGCAACTGAGTCTGCATTGCCTGTCTGAACACCAGCAGTTAAATGCACAATGCTCCTCTAACGTTTATGCTTTCAAGATTCTCTTTCAAGATTCTCTGCCTGCTCAGTGCTCAAGCTGCAAATTTTGTTCAGCTAATCCTGATTTGTTGAGAAGTTCTGTCTCAGTATCTCACTATTTAATAGCAACACTGCTACATGAAAACACAAATAAAAAAAGAACAGTTGGAGGGGTTACGTAGATAGATTTCCTTGCCTAGCCACCAATATAAGGAATAAAGACAGTTTGAGGACGCATATGTTCATTGAAAAGTTTTTCCACTGAAATGAGAAGCACCAGGTTGTGCAGAAATTATTATTAATGAGAAGAATTTACTTAGCTAAGCAGCCTGGAAAATCTAGCCTTTTGGGGATCTACTTTCAGTGTGAGAGCACTGCGATGGAGCCTATACACATGAAGCAAAGAAGAGACCCCTGAAATATTCAATAGCTCCTACTCAATTAAGGAAAGCTTTCACACATTATGCGTATTACACTGAAAAAAGACTTAATGGTTTGAAGACAACTCTCAGTATCTAGTGGCTCTGCAAGAGAAGGAATACACTGCACCACCCCTTTTGCTCTAAATGAGAGCACAAAATATTTGTTTATTCAACACGTGGAATTCAAAAGCACAGAAACCTTCGGAAGGACAGGTATTACATTTTGGTGTACATTTGAAAGCTGGGAACATATAAGTTAAGATGGCAGCCAACTACAATAAACTCATTCTGGCAAGGTCTTCATGTTTATGAAGATAAAAAGGTTGAAACCTAAATCTGATCAGGAGGGTTTCATTTACATCATACCTGTTGTTCGCAGGCAGAGGGCACAGTGTGCAATAATCTTTTGGGGATTTGGATAAGTACTCTTTAAAACATCATTTCTGATAGGTTATGTAGAGTTTCATAGGGTTTATTATTATTATTACCACTTTAGATCAGAGAAGACTAATAACTCATCTCACCATACCACCTGTCTACTACTACCTATTTACCCAGCTCCTCCTTGAAGAAGCCCATTAACTCGGATTAAGGAAGAACCACAGAAGATTAGAGATGAAAGTTTTCCACATCAATGGACTGAAGAGCATCCAGGCATGACACTCCTTCCCCAGAGGTGGAGCCGTTGGCCAGACATATTGGTGACACCACCTTTGATGGGAAATGGCAGGGCCAGCTCAAACCTGGACCAAGCTGTGGCCACAAAGGACCACTCAGTATCACCCATCATCCTCCCTCCGATGGTTACCAAACCCCTGGTGATTAAGGTCGTGAAAGAAATTACCCAGAATACCTGATACCCACAGCAGTGCCCCAGTACAACTGTTCATGCACCACTGGGACAGATTTGAGGATTGCCCTGAACATCCCATTCATACTCCAATTTTAGTCTCACCCACTTCTCCCATAAATACCCTTAAGCTGGACCACTGCTGCCTGGAGTGTGGCAGGGGAAGACTTATAAATATTGATGCAGGAAAAAGAAATAAACTTTTAGTGGAGGAAGTGGGTCCTGGCACTGGTGCCCCAGGAGCCTCAGTGCCATCAAGCACTCTGTAGTGTCAAAACATAATTAAAAGGCTGAGTTTTATATCAGCTCACAAGCCCTATCTGTGCCAGTCAAGGCATCCCATCCTCCATTTCAGCCCATTAATATCACAAAAAGCCAAGAGCTTTCTTTGGCCTCATTACCTCTTCTGGAAAGGACTTGTGCTCACTCCACAAGCTGCTCCTCCTGATGAGGCTGTGAGAGAAGATGCTCTTCACATGCCAGGAAAGCACAAACTCTCCCACCTCTAAAATGAAAAGTCCAGCACCAGCTAGCAGGATTTTTGTTTCAAAGCAATGTTCATTCAAAAGAGATGTGGTTTTCTGATTCAGAAGAGCCTTCTAATAATGGATTGTATAGATCACAGCTATTTCCATTTGGTGCTTTTTAAATAGCACGACAAACAATTCTTGACAAATTATGGTTTTTAAATAACTTGGGGTAGGGGAAAAAAAATAATCACAAGCAATTCATCTCTTTGCAAGGAAAAGCCTCCCAGTAAGGACATCCTTCATAAAGGAGAGAAAAATACAGAAAATTTCTGCTCTGTCCACTACAATTCAAGTTTTACCACAGAAGCCAACAGCAGACAGCAAGAGCTGAGCTCAGGAAGTCACTGATTATCTCTCCTATAGAATGCTGCAGCTTTCATATCAAAAACACAAAGTTATAGGTCTCTGCAAGAAATTGTTCAGAAATACAATTAGCAGATAATGTAATTGAACAAATATGTCTCATGGAAACAGAGAACACAAAACTTCAAATTGACCAGTGCCTGAATTGCCTTTGTTATTGATCACACCTCATACAAACTTCAACCACCACAGTTCAACAAACCCAACCTAGAACTACAGGGACATTCAAGCCATCAAACATGGGACAGACAAAGTTTGCACCCAACAGGACCTTATGGACAGAAAGACAAAGTTGGTTGCATATTTTTAATTCAGTACTTGCTATTCAATATGTTGCTGCTCTATTGATGTTCAAACAATTCTCACTGGTATTCAGGTTATCTACAATTTGTTGTGTCAGCCCAACCAAGAAAACAGTGAACTACAGCTGTGGTGGCAGGAGGTGGTAACACAATGAAAAAAGCCTACATGGACCCTTAGAGAAGGGGATCTCTGTCCTCCTGCTGTACAGATGTCCATGCCTAAGGAGTCTAGGCTCTTTAAGCTGTGTGCCTGAAGGTACAGCCCATGAAAATACCTTCAGGCACCAAACCTGTACGCATGCATAATTTATTTTTTGCATGAGTGAGTAGTTTCAACATCTCTGGTGTTTGCCAAAGAATCAAAGCATTAAAAGTTAAAGCAAACTGACTAGTCAAGTCCCACAGCAGAACTGCACAAACACGTGCGATTACGGGCACTGAATGATCCTCCATGGGCTGTAAAAGCAAGGACCAGCAGCCCACAGAGAAACATATCATAGGTAGTACATAAGAAACAAAAGTAAAAAATTGGCATATGAAAAACTATTTGCTAGAGTAATCAATAGGTGTCATGTCCCCTCAAATTGGCAATTTTCTGCATGACCAAAGAGGAATATTTTTGCCCACTAGAAACCAAATACCACCAGTACACCAGCACGTCCGGGTAAGCCTCACTCTGAAATATTTACCTCTCCATGCTGAAAGTCTTTGAGGTTTTTAAAACCACAGACAGATTAATAAAATTGACCAAGGATGAAGATGGACTAAAATAGCTCTTTTTTTTCTAGAGCCAATGGCAAAAATCAAACCAATTAAAATCATGATCCGAGTCAGTTTAAGTCGGTTGTTAGCACCTCGGGCAAAACACTGCTAGAGCAGAGTTGCAGTTGGTTTCCAGTTTAGCTGTCAGTATGACAAGGGAAGGGGCTGGAAGAGATGAAGGCAGGCATTAATAGTAACAAAAGTGAAGACAAGAGAGCTTGGTCCACACTGTGGACACAATTTTCATCCACTTCCCATGCCTATTGACAACTAGCCTGGCACTGAGCAAGAATAAAACCAGGAGGGAAAGAGGAAAACTTAAAGGGAAGACAAACAAATAAAGGTGCATGGACACACAATCAATAAAGAAGATTTTTTTAAAAAGCCAAATGTTCTCAGGAGAAATGAGCGTGTGACAAAAGCACCTTGCACAGAGCACTGCAGGTGTTTTGTGTGTCACCTAACCAAGCAGAGCAGGCACACTGCGAACATTAACATCAAACCAAACAGAAATATCCCACTGCATTGGTAAGTGCCACATCAAGCCGTGGGATGAGCCTACCAAGGACACCGTACACATCTATATGCCACCTGCATTACAGAATAGTCTCAGCTGGCTTCATCCAGGACAATAAAACGTAGTCAATATGACAACAGCAATATTTGCAAGAGGCTGGAGGAGAGAATGCAATAACTACATCAATACCAAGAAATTAATTTTGCCCAAGGCGGTGTGCTTATTTTACAAGATACCTTGCAACACGAGCAGCGTGGCAGTCACATCAACAGCACAGATACACCAGCCACAGGGCACTGAGCCAGCCAGGCTGGACCACCAAGTAATGCTGACAGAGAAAACGTACAGTATGGTGCTGTTCTGAACATCCCTGACAGGAGCAGTCCAAATCTATAAAAACCCCAAACAATCAAACAACAGCAACAAAAAAAATCCCCGTAAGACAGGAGCTAAAAATAAGATTTGGCAATACTGCTTGTCATCAGCTCTTCTTCTGTGCCTGAAAGGGAAGAGTTTGCAGCAAGCGATACCTACCATCACTTTGGATTCAAACAACTCCATCAATTCCCAATAGCTCGCACGCAGCTTGAGCAAAGATATTATTTTTCTGGGGAGAAAGAGCAAGAAACTATTACAACTCTAAATTAAACAGCGTGAAGTGATGACCTGGAAGGCTGGGTCCTTAACAGAAGCTGATTTTCCTACCTTTTCCAATGCACATGTGCTTGCTCCAGCAGCACAAGCAGCCGTTCCCTGCCCGGCAGCAGACGTGGCTGTGAGCTGTGTGTGGAGACACTGCAGGTAGGACCAGTTGCCCAGTTTGAGGATAAGGGAGGAACTTTTTTTTTTTTTTTTGCAGGGAAGGCTGGCAAGGCACCCACTCCCTTTTCTCTGCACCCTCCAGTGCTTTAGGCTGATCAAAAGTAGGTCCTGATGATTTATGAGGCCCTTACAAGAGCACGGGAAGGATTTACGCGTTTGTCATCCCATCTCGACTTGTGGATAGCATCCCACAGAGGCAGAGAAACTGAAAAAGGGACCAGTTTCCCGAGGCAGCCAAGGCACAGGAGGTAATTAGTGAACCATATCAGCCTACTGAAAAGTGGAAAACAGTGAGTCTTTGCAGTCTGAGGTTCCCTTCACACATCATACCCTTAA
This sequence comes from Podargus strigoides, assembly GCA_028020825.1. NCBI lineage: Eukaryota > Metazoa > Chordata > Aves > Caprimulgiformes > Podargidae > Podargus > Podargus strigoides. The sequence continues at coordinate 4,073,715 of CM051631.1, forward strand.
CCTCCCTTCCAGATGAAGGGAAAAGGATCAAGACATGACCTGTTCCCTATAGGACAGACAGAAAGACAGACTAACCTGAGTACAAGCAAAGAGGAGTGTTTAGTACCACAGCACCCAATGAAAAGCCAGTTATTACAGAAGATGGGAACTCAGCTACCACCACACTGTACCAAAACACAGCTCATGAAGTTTCCATCTTCTGCTTTAAAATCTGCCCCACGCCTTTCTCATACGCCTGCATGTCCTGATCAATTAGCTTACGTCAAAGCCTTGTTACACACATGGAGTTTTAATTGATTTACTCTAGTCAGCGAGCAAGGAATAATTACATCTTAGAAAATAAAGCTGGGCAGACCAGAGCAGCCTGCTTCATTGCTGTGAGATTTAAAAGTTCAAAACAAAGGCAGATCTGGTTTCATCCCACGGTTCGATTGTAAGCTTCAAACTGGTGCTCGAGACACTGCGTTAGCTGGGCCTAATCATCAGCCAACCCACTGATTTTTCATATCAGTGCAGCCAGGGTATTAAGCCTACAAGCACAGTCATGTTCCATATAAAGATATTGTTTATCTGGCAATGAACTTACACTAATCAAAGTAGTATTAGCTTGAATTTATAAAGCATGAGCTGTTCTCTCTACATGGTAAAACAGAGACACATCCTATAGCATATTGCAAATCTGTATACTTAATTTAAAATGCACATAAAACTAACATTTCCATACTTTGTGGTGGTATTAGACAGACAGGGTCAAAAATTGATGTCACCACCTTTGAAAAACTTTATTCCCACCATATGTATCAAGGTATTAACCATCCTTCAAGACCTGTGAGTCGATAATCCTTATGCTTGTGGATAAAGGTAGAACATAAATAAGGGAGAGAAAAAGATGAAGAGAACGAAGGAGACTGAATCATGCACTTCTGATACTATAATTCCCAAAGCCAAATTTGGAAGCACAAGCTACCATAATAAAGTGGAATGGAGAAGCACAGCTGCCCCCAAGGCCACCCAGCATAGTACATTGTAAAATTTCAAGCCAGTCTTTCAGTTGCAGCATCTTCCAGGTGATCTTTGAGGATGCAAACTAAACAAAGGATTCTGCCACCTTTTATTCACCAACAGGGTTTTCTGCTGATTTGCAAGACTGGATTTCAGGATCCAAATCTATTTGTCTTATATACTTCAGTCTCTATTAAAATCACTGGAACTATCACAGCAATTCATCCTACACACACAAATCCCACATCACTGAATCAAGCCTCAATATAAAATTTACAGTTTATTCTAGCTATATGCTGGCTTATTTTAAAACACAATATTGATTCAACACAAAAGTACTACTTTTTATAAGGAAAGAAAAATGAGACCCAACATGTAAAATATTCATCACAACAGCAGTCAGCACCATGAAATGCAAAGCACATCACGCTCCCGCTGAGGATATTACTCAGCAAGAGTGATACTGAGCAGCACAAATGGTGTTTCAATCTAACTGGACAAGACAGTACTGGTTCAAGTTCTGCTCTTTAGAAGGTGTCACCCAAACAAACACAGATGAGCTATCAAAGTCTCTTAACTGTAGAGTTATTCAAACACATGGCCCATGCACGGTGATAGTTTAAAATGTTTGAAGCAGTAATAAAAACAGTAATTGGAGATCCTACCAAGGAGACCAAAGCACTTTAGGAAAAGATGTGTAATACAATAGGGTGTTTCACATTGAGTGTAATAATTTGCTGATGAATTAACAGCAGCAACTTTAACAACTTTATGAAAGAAAATAAATGCATTAGTTTCTCCTCTTCGCGGCAGCGGTACTACCCTGACAAACAGCTCATTCATACACGTTTGAATGAGGGATGAAAGCGTGCTACGTTTTGTTGATTTCTTTTATAAGCCTTTTGTCACTCACTCAGTCTTCCTCATACACAGGCAATTGCTCCTTCTGAAATACGTTTAATGTGAGAATTTGCGATAGTGGGAACGTGACATGACAGGAATAGGTGATGTTCACTGATACGGGGCCCAAACCAGAGCTGAGAGTTTTTGGGGAGATGAAAAGTAGAGATGCTAGGCACCTCACAGGACAGATTGTCAATTTTTTGTAGTGTTTTAGGTTGTCAAACCTCTGTGCTTTCACTACAGCCTGGTATTACTGCTAAGAGTTCAAAGACAGGGCTGTTGGGGATTCTTTGCTTTCAATACTACTGCAGACATTACCCCTGTTTATGCCACTAGGAAATACAAGTGCCTACATTTTCTTTCAAGCTGCTTTATCAAATCCCAAATAATTATATCTGACAATTATTCAGGTAAGTCTGGTAGAAGTGCACACTTCAAATTCAATGTAGATTTGTGTGTACACCAGGCTACATGCTACCTACAACACACTACTCACTACACACTACTGTATTTATCCTCTCTGTGACAGAGGGCCACAGCTTTTAAAAAAGCATAATAAAAAAATCAAGTAGTAATTCAAAAACTTCACTTTTGGGGGTCACAAGGCTCAGTGACACTGGTGAAACATGGGCTTTCACAGGACTGGTTATTAGGGTAGCACTTGTCTCAACCTGGTGCAAGTCCAGGACAGCCAGACTCAAGCACAGAAGGAAGATGATTTGAAGGTTTCATTTAACACCATTTAAACAGTTTCTTGAGTGTTTGAACCAATACATGTAGGACACAGATTTGAATAAGCAACACAAAGATACTCCCAGTTTAGTACACTGAAGAGGTGAAAAATCAGACTAGATGACAGAAGGTTTTTTAGATCCTTGAGCTGACTGTCCAGACCACTACACACCACATAGAGCTGGGTCTCCCTTCTTCTGTTTTCAACATTTGACAATGTTTGGGGTTTTATTTTTAAATTTGTAAGCCTAGTTCTGTCTCTCTTGATCAGGAGTTCAGCCTCTGCTGACACTTTAAAATTTGGGTGCCTTTCTGATAATCTGCAAAACACCCAACTGGTGGAAAAGCTGCTTAGGCAATGAACGTGGTGAGTTAACCCAGTACGCAAAGGTATTTCTCTTTAAATGCACCATATTTCTAACAGCTTCAGTGGCTCCAGTGCTAATGGTTTTGTGTGCTCCTGCCAACAGCAATGATAAACCCATATCTTTGGTCCTCTTAAGAAAAAGCCCTGGAGCTGCAGCAAATTCACAAGCTCCTCTTCCTCCTTGTGCCTCTCTATCTCCATCTCTATGTCATTGCCAGCTTCATCTCTCCCTTGACCCTGGCTCCACTGAAACCCTTTCCACTGATCACTTCCTGCCTCAGCTGCCCCCATCACTTCTTTTATGGTCTTCATAAATCCACACTCTGCAGTGAGAAAATACATAGCCAGGCTATTATTAAACTCCCAGCAGCAGTGATAAATTATGCCCATAATACCCCCTCTTCCATTACATTTTTCAGCCTTCCCATGCTCTCCAGAGCCTTTTCAAAGCTAATTTTCTATCGTTCAAAGTTTCATGGGATTTGCTTTCTCCAGCCACTCCATCGTGCTTTCTCCCCTCTGCATTCTCATCCCGGCATCTCTTATTCCTTCCACAAATTGCAAAGCAATTGAAAGTTCATCCTTCCCCATACAGTGTGCAGTGAAATAAAACCAAGATGCTTCCAGCCCAAAAGGCACATATATAAACCTCCCTGCCTCACTACAAAGCTTCCTGCCATCCTCCACACCACTGACTTGAAATTGTGCTTAGTTCACGTTTGGTTTTTTTTTTAAACTGTTTTATTCCAAAATCTGTTCCTAACATTGTTCAGAAAAATTGGTTAGGCACTTCGGAACATTCTCAAAAGTCTTGCAAAAACATCTCAGTTTTGACTGGAGGGCTTCTCCAATCAAGGGTGAAACAAGGACACAGATGGAAAACCCAACAGGTCTTCTTCCTTAAAATAATTCTCGTATGCCTCTTTCTCCTGAGCAGCTTCAAAGAAGTTTTGCTTATGTCCCAATGGAGTAACAAATACAAATGTTTAAATCCTGAAAGTTGCCATGAAACAGCATTGACAATTTTCACAGCTCTGCATAATCCTGCTCTTGTCTACATTCACTGCTGCCACTAAACAAGAACATCTACTGTTCTTGAATGCATCACTAGGAAAAAAGTACAATTTTACCTTCCTTCTGTCTTCTGTGCTGTTCTCTCCTTGTGTATGAGTTACTGCATGAATATCCACAAAGCTTTCACTCCTTTCCATCACCTTCTACTTGGATACTCTGTACAAAAAGACTATTGTTTATGCCAGTTTGTTACTTCAAACATCTCAGAAATCCCTTCCACAGACACAATTACAAAAACAAAACTTGAAAAGTGGTTTCTGCAATGATATTTTGAAAAGAAAAATACAAGTACCAACAAAACAACCCCAAAGAAACCAAAGATGCAGTTTCCCAGTGGCCAAGCAACACAAGCCTGTAAAGCTCAACAGCCCAGATACCAATCAAACTCCCAACATTAAAATAGACTTTTTGCTTTATCAGCCTCCCAGGCCAGGAAGTATCCTGACACTGGAGGGGAACAGAAACACAAAGAATCACAGAACAGCCTTGGTTGGAAAAGACCTCTAAGATCATCAAGTCCAACCATTCAATCCAGAAATCTTTTCCCAGCTCCTGGGACTGGCACCACAGTGTTCCTGCTGCTGTAGCCTTCCCGTTAGGTGATCAAGAAGAGACTTGCTATTTGCTCCCTCTTCATTTATTTCACTTTTACCACCTCCCATTGACTTCCACCAAAATAAATAAATAAATAAAAATAACACCCTTTCTTCAGAAAGCAAATAAGGGGCAGAGGGGGAAGAAGAGAAAAGAAGTGCGGCAAATGAAAGTCGTTCCAGTTCTCCTTGCCCAGTCACTTGAAAACAGTTAGCTATTTTTGGCAGGCTCTGAACATTCAGTCACTGGTATGCAAGATGAGAAGCAAACGTAAAGTAGAGCACATGACAAACCTTCACTGACTGTACATCAGTGTGGTTGCACAGACCTTTCTCCTATTTACAGCCAGAAGAAGTTATTTCAACATCTGCATCAGGGGGTAGGAGGGAGCACCTGCTCTACATGGTGCTCTCAAACAGGTACAAGTCATGATCCTCCAAGGAAATGCGTGCACCTGCACTTCCCACTAATACTACAGCTCCCCAAAATACCACCACATCTTCATTTCACTAGAAAAGAGACTTTCACGGTTCAGGTGTTCCAGCTCTGCACCCCATAAGAAGTGACAATGGCTTGCAGTGGCAATTGACTCCATCATAGTTTCTTATTCTCTTGCAGCACTTGGAGTAAGAAAATACAAGTGACAGCAGTTTGGAGCACTGTGTATAATTACAATTGAAAAATTTAACATCTTCAAGGCAGCACTGAAGCACAGCTTGGGCAGACTGAGATATAAAAGCACCATAAGAAATTTTTGTCTATTGAATATAAAAGATAGCTATACAGAAATTCAAAGCAGATGTAAAATCCCAAGAAAAAAAATGTTTCTGCGTAAGCAATTTGACAGCGCATTGACAACGTGTGGGAGTAAATCCAGCCTAAGACACTGGAACAAATGCTGTGGCCAGTACCAGTGAACTACATAAAGATGCAAGGGGGAAAAAAGTGCCTACCACCTTCTTAGATTTTGATAACTCCTGAAAAAATGGTTAAACCAACAAAATCAGAAAGCTCTCTCTCCACTTGTGTGTCTGCTGGACAGGTAAGAGAGCATTTGAGGGCAGGCACAAGTGGCTGATACGCTGCAGAGCTCGTTCTGCCACGCTCCCTTCTCCTGCCAGCTGTCTTCCCCATCCCTCTCCTCGTAACTTTTCCTTTCTGGTTCTTTCAGACTTCCTTTCCATTGTATCTTACTTATTTTATGTACACACACACACATAAAAAAAGAAGTCCTGCCCCCTTCATTTAACAAAAATACTTCTAAAATTTGAGGGAGAAGTCACCTCCAACAGAAGAGGAAAAACTCTGAGGATTCAACACACAAAATGAACAGAGAAATCAAACAAACCCAGATTACCTCTAATTGCCACTGGATTTGCAAATTCAGGCTACCAGGGGCAGGGGAAAACTGCTCAGAACTCTTAAACTTCTATAATTAAACCAATTATAGTGAACAAAACCTGTATGAACGTCCTGGAACTGGAGAGCCCACAGCCATCACCACCTTCTGCCGGAGGAGCTGCAGTCCCTGGTGACACCGCTGGCACAGCTGCCTTCTTCCAGGAGAGAGGGGGAGAGCTCCGTTTCATTCCTTTCACTTGGCCCGTTCTAGCGAGGGGGCAATTAGCAGGTGACCTTCATCAGCAGGAGGAGAGGCCAAGCCCTCCATTTTAATCAGCAATAAATTAGTTTTTCCCCCAAGTCGAGGTCGTTTTGCCCGTAAGACAGTAATTAGGAAGTGATCTCCCTGCCTTTATCATCTTGACCCATGAGCTGTTCCATCTCGTTCTCTCCCCGTCCTGTTGAGGAGGATGGATGACAGAGGGGCTGGGTGGGTGTCTGGCTGCTGGCCAAGGTCAACTCACCACATGAGTATTTTCCCTCTTGGCACAGTATGTTTTAAGGGGATGGCGGAGGAAGATTAGAAAAAGAATCACATGAGTACTACCACTGCTGATGATGAAATCCCACAGCCACATTGCCAGTCTCAGTCGTTAAAGCTTACATGAACATGGAGACAGAAGACCACCAGAGCAGTACAGCAATGCTATCATGAGATTCCCTGTGCTGGCGTCCAAGAGTGATGTGCAAAAGCCAGCAGATGCCCGTGGACTACTCAGGTCAGATGAGGATCACACGATGCATAAGTTTGATCTGAGACCATAAAGACAAAATACATTTGTCCTAAATCAGGTGCTAAATAAAACCACATGTATTAAAAATACCAAGTACTGGTTAAACAATTTATTCTTAAAGCAACCAACAGAGCCTTATATGAATGATGTCAAGCCTCAGCTGAACAGCATCTAGAGATTACTTGGGCCACAGAACAGAGTAATCTCTATAAATACACCTTCATTTCAGCTACAATCACAACCACAGCGTCAAAGGTAATGAACCACCACTAGTTCGGATTTAGTCGATCTTGAACAGTGTACGTGTGATGCAGCCCAGACCAATGGCAATTCAATTGCTATTTCAGGAATATCTCTTCTTCCCACTTCATTTCAGTCCCTCTGCTCCCTCCCACCTCAGAGTGATGCTCTAATTATTCAAACAACGTAAGCAGCGTTCAGTCCATGCCAGCCCTTTCTTCCTTTAGCACTGACCTTGCCTTACACATCACTCTCACAAAACTAATTAAGTGGAGAACAGTCTCACTTTACACTCTCTTCATGAAAAGAACGGAATTGTTACCTGCCTGAGGGTGCAATTCAAATTATTTTCGCCTTCATTTCTCTCAGCAAAACAATAGGAATATTGAGTAAGAAGCAGACCAGATAATTCAAGGAAGCCCTTTACCCAATTTACCACACAAAACCCCAAAAGGATTACTGTAAATAACATACTCTTTAGCTGTTTCATTTTGTTTTTTAACATATGTCTTGTCACATAAGCTTGGCCAAAACGTGTTTTGGGGAAAAGGGAGGGATTTTGTCAGGCTAACAGACATAGTTGAGGAGACAAAAGCAATGTTTGGGGCACACAAACCCCAGAGCCAGGCTCAACTAAAAGGGATCCAGGTGGCTAGGAAAGCTTCAGTCCCACAGAATAGATGTGAAACCACTGAATCCATAAAAGCATCCACAACCAAACCATACAAAAACCATGCACCTCTGATCTCAGGGTAATCAACAGAGCAGCTCCTCTCTAATATCCATTAACTCACAAACAAACAAAGATCTTGGTCTGAAAATGCTTAGCTGCAGGTCATCTAGGATGGGAAGCTTGTTCTCCCAGATTTACAAATGTTTTTTCTGTACACAGGATTGACTGCACATCTAGATCTGTAGTGGATTTTCTAAAAGCATGGGTTCACTGCTCGCAGGGAAGAGACCAAGGAACAGGACTTGCCATGTCCTTGCCCCTGTTGAAATGGTTCGTGTAACTCTGGAGCCATCTCTTCTCCTAAACACCCTATAGCAATAACACACAATGAGGAATGGAGGAAAAAAATTAACATTCATTTGACCCAAGACTACACTGCAGCACAAAATTCCCAAAGCGTAGGGGTAAGACCAGTGCCTTGCAGGAAATCACAGGAAATGGCACAAACACATTTAATGACAAGTCTTCAGCACATTGTGGGTGGCCACAGACCTGAGATGCCAGAAGCCTGAGCCATGCAAGTCCTTATGCATCTGCTGTCAGTGCTGGTATTCACCCATTTGCAGCCCCCTGCGATGCTCTGTGGGGCTACTCATCCCCCAGGCTTCATCTGCCTGAGTGTTTTGCCTTTGAAGATGAGATCAGGCATCTGCTAAGAAGCAACTATTATTAAGTCTTCTTCTAGAAGCAAAAAAAATAACAATCTTCTACTACCTTTGGAACAACACGAGTTCTTTGCCATGGACAGCAGCCATATGAGAACCAACAGTATCGAACCCCAGAGTGTGGAGCTTGTCCCTAGAAATGCTGCCTTACTGGGGATTTCTTCAGCTAACACTGAAAACCATTACAGAGCATTGGCACAAATGTGCTGGCATCTTCATCTCAAAGGACACTTCCATTCTTTAATTGCTGGGTTTTTACTGACAGATGTCAGGGACCACTGTCTTGGGATTTAGAGGGAAGGATGTTTCTTTTATAAATCTATATTTTGTAAAGAGCTGCTGTAGTTTGTGGAACCAAAACCAGTCACAGATAATGAGTCATAACAGGAGGTAGTTACTGTAAATATTCCAAGCATGGGCACATTAACAACCACCCACTAATCAGAGGCAATGCCACAGGCAGACACAGAGAACTCCCACTGGTGTCAATGGGAATTTTGAATGGATCAGGACCTCAGCCAAGAGCTGAATGTCTATTGTAACCTGCAGCATTAATATCCAGGATGGGGTGGGTCGCGCTTCAGTTTTTGGCTGTCGCTTTCCAGTGGGCGATGCAGGCATCTATTCAAAGTGGATCTGCAATCTCACATTTCAGACAGGAGGCACAGAGATTTCTAATGTGAAGTGAATGAAAGAAAACCATTGAGTTTAACTAGTCGTTCTTTAGTGTCATTAAGTGTTTATGATACAAACACAAGTTCTGATGTGTAAGTCAATAGCACCAATTGACCACAACAAGACCCAACCTACTGCTGGGAAACATCTGTCTGAACAGAGACTCAAGTTCGTATGTCAAACTGCAGCTGCTGGTGAAGTTTGCTGGGGCTTTCTGTCTGGGATGCAAAAGAATTGGCACCCAAACTTCTCACCAAAAGATAAAGAAATGCCCTGCCTCCCACCTGAGCTGGCCAAGCAGCAGGTAAGGGTGCTAGCACTGTGCTCCCTTCCCCCTTCTCACACAGTCCTCCTGCACTTGCTGCTAATTTTGATTCAGTGGACTCAGACCAAGACATGGTCAGCTTACATGTTGTCTCTGCACTGCTCTTCTTCAGTCCCTCAAGTAAGTTACTTTCTCATGATTCAGTACTATAGAAATATAACTGTTGAGATCAGCTTCTTTATTTTTGTCAGCTTTTCTACAGACCTTTCAATCATAAGCTGCATTATACTACGTTCCCATAAAGCCAGGAAAAGCAGTAATAGATACCTCAAAATTCTGACTTCTATTTTTCCTGCCAAGCGCTTTCTTTAAGCACTTTGTTTTCTGCTGTCACTAAATTAGAATAGTACCTATACTTCCAAAGTCTTCACCCTTACTGTCACTATTTCAGTGCACTCTTTTCACATTAGAAGCTATCACATTCAAAAATACTCCTCCTATTTTGCTTTCTGGAGAAGAAAATACACTCTGCATTTTCTCACTGCTTATGGCTGAGGTTATCAGACTTCTGGGCAAAGCTATCAGAGTTCCCTGCAGTGAGAGCACGGTGACCCATCCTGCATCTGCCTCGGCAGGGAAGGCAACAGTACATAGTTCGATGGGTAAAAGGAAAAACAAATGCAGATGAATCCATTAGTCAGATTTAGTTTCAGATTCTCTAGTCTGTCTCTTGACTTTCCTTGGAGGAGCCACACAAACTGCAACGCAGCCTCTGGAAGGAGTCTGGCTGTAATACCAAACAGCACAGATCCAAAGAACAAGGATTTCAGCAGGTCTCAACTCACTTTCTAATGCCCTATATTTTCCTACTGCCCCGTGCCTCTCCCCCAAATAAAAGGTTAACAAATATTTCATTCCAAATAGGTTGTGTTGATACAGCTGTAAAACTCGCTGGGGACACTGGATATACTGTTTTCAGAGTGCAAAGTAAAAGGTTTTTGAGGGGGGAACAGGGGAAGTCACCTGTCCTGCCACACACATGGCTCCCCACACCCCAGCTGTGTGGCAAGAACCTGACTGGTGGGAACTGCACTGCTGCCAGGGGGAATGTTCCCAAAGATATTCCTTGAGCACATAACTAACTTCCACTGAAGAGCTGTTACCAGCCATCAGACCACCACTGCAGGACACTGAGCTGCTACCCAGATCCTTGTACTGCTGCTAACCCCAGCGAGAGCACAAAGCGAGAAGGGACACGGGAACCTGCCCCATGCTTGGAACCACCAACACAGCCAGGGCAAGGCTGCTCTCTGAAACAAGCCACTTGCTACCACAAACAGCCCCCACTCTGGAGCAGCAGTGCTGCCAAATCTGCCTTTGTGAGGCAGCTTGGAGACTGCCTGGGCTTACGGTATCCTGCAGCTCTAACCCTCATCCAGTTTAAAAAAATGTATTTAAAAAAAATAATCAATGCCATAGTCTTATACATATACATTCACAGTTAATGTGGCATAGTGCAGAAAGTAAAGGTGCACATCCCTGACTTCATTATGTTAATCCATAAGCTTTATTTAGATTGTGAAAGTTAATTCTCACACATCCGCAGCCAGTTTTAAAAGCAGATGAATTTTCAGCAAAAGTCATCACTGGTTTTTCTAGGCAGAACTTATAAGTGGAGCCAACAAACTCTGAAGCGAGCAGTTACTTTCTTCTTTGGCTTAAGAAAAGATGTGGAGAAAAAAAAAATATTTCTTTTAAAATAGACTTTGGTACTTTTGTTACACCTGTGCAACTCCACTGACACCACCATAGGCTTTAACCAGAGAGGGTAATTTAACTGAAAATACCCATTGCAACACAGTAACGACTTTTCTAGAAAGACCCACCCCAAAAACTGGTTGTAGAAAATGCCATTGAACAACTTACACAAAGCAGCTCCTTACATTAGGGCTGAACATGGCTCTCCCGAGTTTGGTGGAGAACCACAGCAAAGTCATCTCAGCTACAACCCTGTAAAGCTTCAGGAGTAAGAAAGGCTGACACTATTCTCACTAGCAAAGTCCTCCGCACTTTAGATGCAAATATAGCCCTGGGACAGTTGCATTTGCAGCAAGTAATAAAAATACATCACATATCTTACAGAATGGGGGGTACATGAACACATCACCACAATAAGCTACTGTCATGTGAAACCTGATTACACTGTTCTTGGAAAGAGTGATTAACTAAACCAAAACCATACAGGCTTCTGACAGGACTGAAGTATACCCAGTGGTTTTCAGACACATTACTGTTTCACTGTATTCAAAAAAAAAAAAAGAAAAAAGCCTGTTTTCACTGTGGCTAGATCCGAATTCAACATTCCCATTAAGAGCAATATTACTCACAATCACCAAGAGAAAATTCAGGTGGTTCTGAGGAAAAATATTTCCTAGTCTACAACTCAAGAGGCTAAAGAAGGCCATACAGCCTATACACTTACTGGTAAATACTACCTCCTTACCACCGTGCCTGCATGCTTTTAAAGCGTATTTCACAGCCTGTGACCATCACTGACTTTTCTACAGCACTACCAAACCACCTCAATACAAGTACCAGCTCCTCCTGCTACACCTAAAACTGTCTCTTTACTTTGCAATATTGGAAAAAGTTTTATACTACCTCCAAGAGAGTACCAGCATCTCATGGAAGCAGAAAGTATCAGCAGCAATTGTTTTTCTTGGGATACTCAGAATATACACCTCCAGGTACACAGTCACAAAGGAATCAAAGCCTTGTGCATCTTAAGTCATTATTGACTCATTAACAGCAGACATCAACGCCTTTGCCCCGGTGTTTGGAAATACACATCCCCAAACCTATACACAGGCAGTTTCAAACGTCATTAAGATTTGTAATCATAGCACAAAACACAGTACAGAAGTTTGATTTTTAAAATGAGCTTTCATGCAACTATGGCACAAGTATGGCAAATTCCTTTTGTGTAGGATTATAGCACAGTCCTAAATCATGCAAAATAATTCCTCGGAAAGGAGGGAATCTTTTGTTCTGCGTTGCTTAATAAATTATTTAAAGAGCGTTTTCAGTGAATAAGGCCACCAGAAGAAAATAGTCAACATCAAAGAAAATAATATAAAGAGGAAAAAAATACTCATTTAGGAAATGTAAGGTTTTGCAAGGCATCCGAATGGTGAACTTTGTTTTGTTGTTGTGAAAAATAATTTTTAAAAAACTGATGTAAACGCTAGGGTTTTGAACATAAGCTGTAACATAGTTAGAACTGGAAAGACAGAGTTAGAAGGGGAAAAGAACATAAAAAGAACCCAAAACCAAAAGTCACAAAAATCGAGCGTTAAACTTTCAAAAGCAAGGAAGCAAAAAATTTTGGAAAAAAAAGAATAGAAAGGATGAATTGCTTTGATTTAGCCTCTCAGGCTGCTAAAAAAGTACAAGACAGGGAAGTGCCCGTCAGGAGCAGCTTTTCTCTCTCTGAGGGCACCCCTTCCCCGGGCATGCCCCCCGCCCGCCGGAGAACACACTGATGGATGCGGAGCCGTACCCCGCACGCAGCCCCGCACGCAGCCCCGCCACGGCGGTCCTCCGGCACACGCGTGGGGGGACACCGCCGCGACCTGCGCGGGGGCTGCGGGGCCGGCGGAGAGGGGGCACAGCCACCTGTGCATGCACCCCCTGACAGGGACACCCCGCATGCACCCCCGCAGCGGGGCTCCGGAGCCCCCCCCCCCCCCCCGGCCATGCACCCCCGGCCCCTCGCGTGTCCCCAGCTGTCCCGCGGGTCCCGGGGCCGAGCCGGGTTGGGGCAGCCCCCCGTGCCCAGCCCCAGCTGGGGGTCCGCACGCACCCACCCCCCCCCCCGCCCCTCGGCTCCGCGTCTCCATGGCGATGGCTCCGCGCTCCGCCTGCAGCGCCGAGCACCCACCCGCCCCGCGGCACGGGCTGCCCCCGGCGACTTGGGGGGGTATGGGGCGGGGGGGGGGGCACTTACTCTCTCCGGTGCCGCATTGAGCCGCCCCCCCTCCCCGTGCTGGGGTGCCGGTGCAGCGCCCCGCACGCCGGGCACCGATTCCCACACGCTCATCCCCAGGGCGGGGGTGCCCCGAGCTACGGACTCGGACCAGAGCGGTGCCCCCCCCCGCCACCCCCGGCTCGGTAAGGTCGGGTTGCCGCGGTCGGGCCGGGAACACGGTGTTTACCGGAGCGGCGGCGCCTGCCTTACCCTTGGAAGCATCTTTCTCTTCTTTGGGCTTGATCACCTTCCCGCTCATAGACCCCAGCTTGGGTGGGAAAATCCCCGGAGCGTCGCGGATGCCGGCTGGACCCAGAGAAACCTCGGGCGGGGGGCAACGTGCGTGCGGGTGGGGGATCCTCTACGCCGAAAAAGGCAGAAACACCAACAGAAGGGGAGGGGAAAACAAACAAACAAACAAACAAAAAAAATCTCTCGGGAGCCGGCGAGCTGCCCGCTGCCCGGCGCGGTGGTGCGGGAGCGGAGCGGGCGGGGAGCGGGGGGCTCCGGCAGCCGCAGCACCGAGCCCCTGCGCCGCTCGCCGAGCCGGAGACAAAAGCGATTTTCCCTGTGTGTGTCTGCCTGGCCCCGGCCCCCTCCTCCCCCCGCCTCCGCCTCCCCTCCCCAGGGCCAGGGAAGCGCAGCCGGTCCTGGAAGTCCCACCGACCGGGGGGGGGGGGGGGGGGGGGAGGATAGAGGGGGGTACCGTGAGTTGGAAGGGCGGGCGGGGGCTTTATTTGTTTGCTTGGGTGTACTGGTTTTTTAATTTTATTTTCGCATCTTCCGCTAATGATAACGGGATGGAGCAGCAGAGCTGCAGCCACGCACGGGAGGCGGAGGACGCGAGTCCCCGGCACTGCAGAAGGCGGCAGGTTTACGCTCGCCGGCAGCATGGAGGGCTGGACCGATGGCTGCCCCCCCGCGTATCCCCTCCCCATCACCCAGCCCGGGCCTCCACGAAGCGGTACCCAGGGGAGCAACGCGTAACCCCGCTGCCCCCCGGGCCGGTGCCCCAGCGCCGGGATGGGGGTGGCACAGCCCCTACCTGCCCTCCCCCCTGTCCCGCCCAGGGGACACTTTGGTCCCGGGGCTGTGCCCCCCAGCACCGCCTGTTGCTGCCGTGGCGGCAGTGCGAGGAGCCGGGGACACTGGGGGACACCTGGGTGGAAAAAGGGGGGCACCGAGCTCCCTTTAACCAGGGAACACGCTGTCCTCTGCCAGCCCTGCTCGAGGGGGAGGAAGGGACCCCCACCTGCAGCCGAAGCTCCTCTCACCTGTGCGACATCCCACCCCCCCCACACACACCCCCCAGCGGACACAAAACTTCCTAGGAGCGGAGCCGCCGTGGCGGGGGGAGCGCAGCCCGTGCCACCCGTCCCCAGCAGCGCCCCTCGGGGCCGGGCAGCGCCGCAAACACAGAGCTGGGATGGGGGAGCCCCTCGGTGCGGCAGCTGGACCCCCCAACCCACCCCAAAGCGGGGTGTTTGGAGGGGAGGGGGACACGATGGAGCTCTCCAGGACCACGGCAGAGCTGGGCACCCCCTCGGGGGAAGGCGGTGTGCTCAGGGTACGGCCCTCCCCGTGGCTCCTGGGCAGTTTATACAGCCCTGGTGCGGGGTCCCCGGCAGGCAGCAGCCGGGGTGCGCCGCCGCTATTTTTAGCGGAGTCGAATTCCTCCCCCTTCACCCTCCCCGCAGCAGGGACAGCTGAGGGCAGATCGGCTTACCGCGGCCAGCAGGGTCCCAGCCAAGCGGTGGCCGGGCCGCACGACATCCCCCGGGCAGTGGAGGCAATGAGCCACAGCCGGCTCGCGTGGGGCAAAGCCCACCCCACGCAGGTGGCTGCGGGGCGGGTGTGAGGAGGCAAATCAGGGCTGTTTCGGCTCCGAGTGAAGAGCCAGCATCAAAGCTGTCACTCGGAAGCCTTGCACTTATTAAATGTCTGTCCTCTAAGAAATGCACAAAGCACAAAACTGAACCCCAAGTCCTCGAGCAGCGCTCCTCCAGACCTCCGTGTGTCTGTCTGCCCCACGAACCAACTCGGCTCTGTCTCTGGAACGAAGGAATTGTCCTGGCAGAGTCAGCTTTGTTTCACAGTGATTCAGTAAGCCCTCTGATGATAGTGGACTTAGGCTGCTCTTAATACCAGGCTGTTTTACTTGAGCCCACTCTATGGTTTAACCCTTCAGAGACCCCAGCACGTTGCAGAGGAACTGTACCTATGGGTGGGCAGAGAGAGCTTACCTGGCTGCTCTGAAATGAGTTCGTTTTTCCCCTTACTACTTCACAAGGCTTAGAAGCATCAGTTAAAACAGTAATAAAATATGGTGCTGTGCATGCAGAATATGAGGGGATTTGCCTGAAGGCTTATTGCAGCCTGGGTACAGTTTGGACAGCCTTTACTTTCAAAGCTACCTTTTACTTGATGGCTCAAGTATTCTAGCCGAGAGGGTATTATTA
The DNA here is from genome assembly GCA_028020825.1 of Podargus strigoides. NCBI lineage: Eukaryota > Metazoa > Chordata > Aves > Caprimulgiformes > Podargidae > Podargus > Podargus strigoides. Next base: position 4,089,586 of record CM051631.1, read on the forward strand.
GGGGCTGGGACACTGGCTTAAGTCTTCACATTCCCTCATCAGTACCTTTGGATTTGGGGTAAATCATATAACGTCTGGCTTTGCAATAAAATTTTGTTAACTAACTGACAGAGATTTAGACATGAATCTGAGCCTTAGCATCTCTGTACATCACTTTCCCAACTGTAGTAGGGAAAAGTGTCACCTCGTCGCTTTGCCGCTGTATTACTGGAAGCTGAGAAGCACTCGGGTGCTGCGGTGACAGAACTGATACTCCACAAGCTGCATACAGCAGCCAGGCTTCTGCAGGAATGTACCTATATGTGGCTCTGACACAGAGCTTATACCTCACACTGTCAGTGTTCTCTGGGTTTCTGATTTAGAAATAATTTCTGCATCTCCAGAGGAAGAAGATTTAGTGACAAATACAAGGAAGTCCCGTGTGTCCTGTGCAAATGCTGTTTAGGTGTCCCTATCCACCGGAGTGGCTAGGGAGGGTTGAAATTCAAGGCTCTCTTTGGTGCAGGGAGCACAATTTAAAATCAAATCTAGCAAATTGCTCTAATTACACACCTTTTGTGCTCCTCCCAAGGTTGTGATGGAGTCGTCTAAACTGAGTGCCAGCAGGGCAGCACAGTGGAAGCATCATCTATACCCTTTTAAGGTCCCTGAACTCTCCTCCCCAGAGGGACAAAGGCAAGTGGCCCAAACACAGCAAGGTCTCCCAAGCTCCAAGGGTGAAGTGAAACACGAGGCTTTTGCAGCTCAGGGACACATGCAGCAGATCATATTTGGGCTCTCAGAACACTTGCAGCTCGGGGCCGCCCTCTGGAAACAGGCATGGCAGAGCTGACATGCTGCACGGAGCTGTGCCTCTGCTGAGGATATCTGTTCCCCCAGAAACATCTCCCAGAATGTTCTGACTTGGCACAGGCTTGGATAAGTCGGGTATCATTTACAATCTGAAATTGTAAACTCCAAGTGCCTTTATACAACACAGCTATTGCTGCTTAACGCCCAATAGCTGTACGCTTCGTCCATAAAACACGTACTCCAGTCATGAACATGCTTTTCCTATCCTTGTAAAATATCTACAGAGACATTATCCCCCGAGGAATCCTGGAACTCCCCTAGATACAGTAGTGCCATTGCTCCTCAGTGTACTTTTTCCTTGGTTCTTTGGCTTCTTCTCAAGTTGAAATCCTCTCTTTTCTGCAGGCAGTGGTTTGTAAAAGGTCCAGATTCTGCTCTTTATTACAGCAGAAATTTTACATTATTGCCCTTAAAGCAGTCCAGCGAGTTTAAATTAGCTTTGTCATGATGCTTCCTGTTCTGTTCCCAGTTAAATCGGAAGTAAAACTCTCCCTGCCTTCAGGTGGAGCAGGATTAGGCCTTAAATTTAAGATTCCAGACACGATAAAGTCTCACAAATACAAGCACTCCTCATTTCAAATTAAATTTTTACATTCACACTGGCATCTAGAGGTATCCATTGCATTATTATAAAATGAGTAAATGATTAAGTGGCCACGGTGAAGGTTTTGTTGCTGCTGTTTGCAATGCTGCCTATAAAATCGGTCCAGATAAATCCATTGCACATCTCCTTATTGCCCAGCCTGCCACTCTTTTAATTGGAATGCCAGGACAAGTTTCTTTACTACCAGTCATATGTTTTAACAAAAAGCACAAGGATTTACAGATGAGATTAATATTAAATACAGGGCCAAAGCACAGCCTATTCTCTAGCAGCCACATCCTTGTTCTACTGGGTGTTTAATTTGGTCCCCATCTTATTTTTACCATTCCTATTCCTACGCAGTCTTAAGCGCTACACAGAGGATCTTTTTTTGGCAGACAGCTTGCTGTGCAGAATCTTCCTCTTTTTGATTGCCAAAACCCAACTGCTATATGCAAATAGAGTTCCAGCTAATGGATAGTATGGAGATTGCAGTTTAATTTCTTTAAATAATTCAGTCTGATAAACAGAGAAGCCCCAAGCAGACGCTGGTGGTAAGGGATAATGATCATACTCACCCAGTGAATCTCTCACCTATTTACTATGAATCATTTCAATTAAAATTAATGGACATCAAGCATTCTGTGCTGCGACCCTGACACTTCAGATTGCTTCTCTGGGCTGGGGAATGTGCTCAGCACCCGGGAAATGGAGCATCTCACATTGTTATGCAATGATCCCTCTGGCTGATCAGGCTTTGCCAACTGCAAAGCAAATCCTGATCAAGGCTGCTGGATCGAGCACCACACTGATGTGAGGCCTGTAGCGCTGGAGATCAAAGTCTTCCAGATTACCCAAAGTCTAAAATAGACCAGTCTTGAAGGTCTTTTCTCTCTGCATTTCAGGGCATTTGCTAAACAAGGCTGATCACAGTTTACAAAGGCATGCATTTCTGTAACAGAGTATGGTATTAGTTTGGTGTCTAACCAAAAAAACCCAACCAAACAAAAAACAATTCTTACAGCTCTAGAAAAGCTACAAAGTAATGGTTTAATCTACAAAGACTGTATCTCACATGCAATCTCAGAGCTTTGCTCCCAGCTAAAAAATCTTTTAAAGGCTCACAGCAGACTTCAGTTTTAAGTCCTGGATTTTTCTGAAACTAAAACACCCTGAAATATACCATGAAGTTCTGAAATAAGTGAATTTTGGCAAAATGTGTTTGAGGGATGCTCATGGTTACACAAATACCACATGGCAAATGGAATGTATTTATGGGAATCACTGACAGTATTTAACACAGTCTGTGAAACATCACTTGAATTCTTCATTTAGCAGAAATGTTTTTATAGATTCTTATTAAGCCTGGAAAGTCTGAGTAGACCTAAAAAAGAAGTTTTCTGTCTCTAAATCCTAACCAGGTTACCTCTGGTGGATGGTTGCTTGGCAGCCTGCCCTTTTTTGAGATTGCCCCTCTCCTCAAGTTTGGTGAAATGCAAGGGTTTAAGAAGTCAAATCTCGTTTGCACCAGCAGCATCTATCTGACACCAGAGCCTCTATACATCCAACAACCATTTATCACCAGCAGGCTAAAACTGAGTAACATTGGAAACATGAAGGTCATGGGTTTATGGGTATGTGAGGTGGAAATGTCATGATGGGAAAATGTGAGAAAGGGTCCCCAGGGGCTATCTAGCACTTTTAGGTAAAGGCAGAGGCTGAAGCACTGCGTGGTTTAAGGCATATTGTAGAAGCAGACAAGCAAACTCAGCTTCATGACCCCAAACTGACTCCTTATTTCTAATTTGTGCTTTTGTAGGTAAATTAAAATACGTGAGGTTCTGTATGAAGCCTCTTAATATTACTGTCACCAGACAGCAGGCAGTGAACTGGAGATGCTGGCTGAACAGTTAGAGCTGTGGCTGCACTCTTTACCTTCACCTCATCCAGCCCTTCTGAAATTTGCAGGAATGAGTGTGCACGCACAAAGCAGGCGAAGTTAGGGCTTTGCAAGACTGACAGGCAGTTGGTTTCCTCTCCAGGGGAGGCAGTGGGGAACATCATTTAAAGTTGCTACTCCATAGTGTTTGTTAAACACCTGCAGGCTGAGCCATTGCAGGTGGAGTGGGAAATAAAGGGGGAAGCATTCAGTATCCTAACTGAAACCAAGTGCCTTGATGGTGAAACAGATTTTTGCCCAAGGCCCCTTCTCCAAGGCTGGTGAAAGGTTTGTTATAGAAAGCATAAAGATGAAAGACCCGGGAGTGGTGGTTCTGCTAGTCATAGGACAAGCCAAAGGGTGAAGGTGGTCTCACACCCCTCATGAACATAATAACGAGAAACCAAATCAAACTTTGTTATCACTCAATACTTTTAACTGTGTAAAGTAAGAAGAAAATTTCTTCACAGAGCCCGTCATCCTGCACGTTACAGCTTTCCCTTTTCAACTCCTTCTGCTACTTGGCCAAGTCTTAAAACGCGAAAGGGTTTGAAGTCGAGCTGGAGCAGGAGCTTTGATGTTTGACTCCGCCGAGCTGCAGACTGGCAGTGGTGCCTGGTCTCACTCTGGCCTTCGTGGAGCTGAGAGAAAGCAGTATTTGAAGAAAAGTCTGGGGAGGCAAAGAGTATATGATAGCAACTGTGGGCCTGAAATCCAGAGGTAAATGTAAAGTCCCAGTGTGATGGGAGACCTCACGTCAGAAACCTTGGGCCACCGTGGTGATAGACAGGCAAGTACTGTGCTGGGCATTACGTGACTGATCCGAGCCTTCCCTGGCGTTACCCCAGAGCTTCAGACACAGAAAGCTAATAGAGCAACAGCAGGAAAAAGAGCATACAGCAATATTTGAAAGGAAACTTGCCAAGTAGAGCGCTAACGCTATTGCAGGCTTGTATATGCAATGATATCATAGGATAGCATTTTTTCAGGCCTGACTTTTTCCTTAAGCGTGGTAAAAATTAATCAGTGCTTGATTTTTACAAGCCTGAGAGTCAGGGGGAGGAATGTAATGATTAGACCTATTTTGGGGCTCAAAGAAATCTAAAAAAAACAGTTATGTTTAAAGTTTGGAGTGAATCCTTAAAGGAAAAATGGGAAGACATTAAATTAGTTCAAGAAATTCAGCTTAAAAGCAAGTTCTAAGTGTTACAAGGAGCCTATGGTGCATAAGGCAAGATATTTTCTGTTAATTTAACACGCTCTTATGCACCAAGCAGTGCTAGAGTTGTATAGCCACAAAATAAGTTGCTTTCCTCTGCCATGAACCTATTACCCCTCTACTACTTTCTGTTCCTTTCCTGCATGAAATTGTGCTCAGTTCTCTCTAACTTTCAGCAATTTTAAGCTGCATCTGATGGAATTTTTCTAGCATTTCCTTCACTAAGACATGAGGTTCAGCACTCACCCAGGATCAGAAGATGAAGCTCACCTGTACTACACTGAGCACTTACACACCGTTTCTCCTGTTTCCTCTGCTCATGGTGCTATGGCCATGCCTTGTGGCTCTGAGGCTTCCCATTCGTTCCCAGCTGAGCTGAACTTGTAGCTACCTCACAAACCTCTCACATGTCTCAAACAGGTGGCAGCTGGTATTTTTCATGTGTCAGCCAAGTTTTGATCTGAATGATGAGCACAGTGCCATGGGTGAGCAATGAAAAGAGAAAGACTTTTCCCTTTTGTTTTTATAGATTTGCTTGGGTCCCCATGACCTGGTAAATTCCCCTAGCACCATGTGGCTGGCTGTGACAGTGGTCTCATGTCTAGCTTGATCTTTGAGGAGAAGCAAAGCTTTATTTCTGAAAGTCAAGTATTGCATGACCTAGAGACTTTTTTTTTTTACAAAGCAGACTTCAGGTAAGTTGGGGATTTGGATTTGTTCAAGGAAGAGCATGTAGCTACAGTCTTTCTCCTTCAAACTGGCATTGAGTGCAGGTCCTCGCCTCGCCAGCCCAGGAGGATTCTGCCTGCTCATCCTTTGTAGAAAACCACAAACACTTTAGGAGATGTTCCCTGTTCAAAGAACTGCATTTGGAGGTCATGGCTCTGAAAGGGAAAGAATTTTAAACGGGTTTGTGTGTATTATTTAAAATATCTTTCTACAGCTCCATATGAACTGTGTTGACATAATTGAATTTTTTCGACTTTTTGACTCTTTCCCCATTTCAAAGCAGTAGCTAAACGGTGCATTCAGATCAGGAATGTCATGTGCAGTGACTGGTATGCACCAACACTTGGCATTTTGGTTGGGGCAGGACTGCACCCGGGCTCGGTGCTGGTGACAGCTGTCAAACGTAGCTACGACTTGATTATTTCTTGTCATGCCGTTCTGCTTTGGCCTTTTTTGGAGCCATTGCTAGATGCCACCTTGCAGCACCACTAAGAAGCAGTGTTTTCAGGCTCAGCTCCCCGTTCCCCATTGCTCTCCAACGTTATTCCTAGGTGTCTATCCTTCCTGCTTTCTGGTGCCACTATATCTGCAGATTTATTATTTATAGCCACAAGATTTGGCTTTCTCTGCCTCCAGTCTGAATGCTCCCTCAGCATCTTTTAATAGCTATCGCTATTTTGTATCCCTTTTTGTTTCTTCTCTAGGGAATGTGCCAGCAGGGATGGGGCTGAAATCCTTCTGGATCAGGAGCAGAGACGAATGCAGCTCTGTTTGTAAACACTCCAAGGCTAAAATTAGCTGGAGTCAGAAGAATCATTTATAAACTTCAGGCTCCCTGAGCCATCTTGAGGAACGTCACACACGTATTGACACATCTGCTGCCTATTTAAATAGCAACTGGCATTGCCCTCCCTCCCAGTGTCCCCGTGGGGAGCCGTGCCACCAGTGCCCACCCCACCAGCTGACTGCTCCACATGCCACAGCCCCTCGCCTCGCTCTAGGCTCGTCGGCCGAATGACACCACCACAAATGATCAACCACGTTTTCAGCTGGAGGAACTATCCAGATCCTCCTTGAAACCTTGAAGAAACTGTAAGAAAAGCCTTGGTCAGATGGGATATTGTCCCACAGAAGGGCAGGGCTTCAGGGTCCGATTAAACATTGGAAGACCAGGAAAACCCTCAGAGCATGAGCAGTTTTTAAGCAGCCTTGTGCTGTGTGATTACAAGCTTGAGGGAAAACTAACTCACATTGGGTACAGCAGACAACATTAACTAGGATGGGTGACCCCTACATACATCTCTCCTTTCAGCAGTTACAGGCAATGGCATGTAGAAATGACCTTGGCTGTGTCTGAAGGAAAACACGACAATAGAGAAGCAGTGGTGTGCTCAAACAGGGCGCTCAATAAAATCTATGCTTCTCAGAACAGGCTGACAACCAAATGCTGAACAATCTGAGTATGTCATGTCAGCAGCTAAACTCAAGTCTTTTTGAACCCTAAGGCAGCAACTTGGCTTTTTTTGTTTTGCCAAGCACATGAAAACATACAACTATGCATCTAAAGCTTTTTTAAAGGGCTTTAGATGCAAAAACCATGGCATCTTGGCTTCATAAGACTGAAGGAGATTAAAACATATACAGAAGTAGTAGGTGGTATATTCCAACAAGAAACAAACAGAAAAAAAGAGTGTTACAGCCAAATAAAGCAAACATCTTTAGAAAATGTCAGAGGCCAGAGCACTACTATTGGGAGTTTGATTCAGTGTTGGAGAATATAGTAGTTTTTTTGAAAATGAACATTCATGCCCATAAACCTGAGGTTATAGAAGGAACTTACAGAAAGAGTGGATTTTATTTAAGAGAAAAAATAAACTGAACTGAAAAGTACAACACCTCTCTGCTTTGTGTTACTGGCTCGACGTGGGAAAAGCTAACATCTTCATCTCCACCAAGGAAAAGAAGTGAAGAATTCAGTGAGAAGGGATCATGCCCAGTTCCCAGGCTAGGAGATCTTACTGAGCTTATTCTTTCCAACTACTACAATTGGTAGTGCTTCTGGGATTTTCTTTCAGGAAAAAAAGGAAAATATTAAACTAATCATTTGTAATGAGCAGTCAGGATGTTCTGGATATGCAGCTTTATTAAATACAGCTGCTTACCACCTCCTGCCCTACTGCCTCCTCAGTGCTTTGCTCTTCAGGTCATGCCCTGAGAGCAGGGGAGATGCTCTGAGGGAAAGAGCTTCACACAGTTCTGTCGATAAGGGTTTGCATAGAAGATGATGTTTATGACTGCTGAGCACCCCTCTTTCACAGCACTTTCTCTGCAGCAGAACACTGTAATACCATCTGTGAGGCCATGGGTAACAGGGCCTCCAGCATCGTTAGCAGAGGCACTGTCCTCCTGGGACACCCCAACCAGTCACTGCTTCTCAGGGTGCTTCTGTCACTGGCCATGGCTCCCCTGCATAGCCTTATACTGCCAGATGCTCTCAGTTTACAAAGTGACTCTTTTTTTCCTCATTCTTGTCTAACCCTAGACAGTAGGGGCTTGTTCCAGTTCCAACCAATTGTAATCACGGAGCATCCCCTCCACTGGTGTGAAGCACAAAGGACTGGGGTGTGCTCTGCTTTAACTCCCTCCTGCAGGAAGCACAGCAGGAGAAAACCTCACCATGGTGTGAGTGAGGCTGCATGGGCAGGCAGCTGGTGGCAGAGCTGTCCTTCTTGCAAAGCCACCACCAGCAGCAGAGGTGTGGTTGGGACTGAACAGTCTCAGGCACAGCCCTTGAGGGACACAAAGCCCTGATGCTTGTGACCTTCTCAGAATTGGATATGGGGACACCTGAGCTGGTGACCAAGCATGCTGTCATCCCTTTGGCAAAAACATGTCAGGCAACAGGACACAGGGAGGCTGATGTGCCCGAGACCACCTCAGGCTAATGTGGCAATAGCCCAGCACCCACCAGCCCACCAAAAGCCACAGATGCTATAAGACTTACACACGAACCCAGAGCTGCTATATCTGGAAAGCAGCAGCAACTCCTTAAAAGAAGCAGTAAGAGTCGGAGTACGTGACTTGAGGCACTTTTGAAAGAGCCATGTCCTTTCCATTTCCAGTGTGGTGCTTGTCGACATTTCCATTTCTCTGCCTTTGGCAGAACACACACACGTACACCATGTCATGTCCACAGAATACTTGGCTGTGATTTGTATCCCCAAAATCCTAACCATATGCAAAATATCCCATCTATTTAAACAGGAGGATTATAGGAGTAGGAGGAAGCTTAGCACAAACAATAGCTGTGATGAAACCCGGCGTGCACGAGTGATTTGTGGGAAGTGCAAGACGTAGCAAAGATGGCAGGTGCTGCTCTTGCCTGTGAGCTATTTATACTCCTGAAGTCACTCTATAAACACTTCTTGCTTTAGTACACTCGTAGGATTCTTTCTCAAAGAGAGGAGAGGTGTGGAGTATGACTGCACGGGCCAAGTCTGTCATTTTAAAGATAACCGAATTAAGCATTGCGTAAAAATCCCACTATAAGATACAAAGAGGAGTAGTGTGATACAGCCAGCTTCTAAGTAGGGAGTCACTACAAACCAGGAGATATGTAACAGGGGAGAAAAAGACACAAAAGGAGTGGAGAGGAAGCAAATAAAACATTTTCTTTTTAGGAAGTACTAATCTTAGAGGTCCAGGCTCTGACTGGATTTTGTCTTCTATTTCTTTAGCAAAGGAATCACTGTCTCCCACAAGAGGTAAATATAGTTGGTAAACAGGACTTGTCAGCTTACTTCTAAGGTTTGAGAGAGTGATGAGCATGACTTCTTACCCAAGAGATGCATCTGGGGGGTTTTGGGCCTGAGAAGGGACCCCCAGGGCAGGTGCAGGGCTGGGGAGGGAGCTGGGAGCGCTCCTTGGGCAATGAACCAACCAGGGCTGCAGCAATCCTGCATGGGAATCCACTCCCACACCTTTCCCCCAATCCACTACAGGATCCAGCTGCAGGATGAAGGCTTTTGAGTTCATCTGGAAATAAAAGCTGAAAACCACAGAGCGTGGAACATCCGGGGACATCACAGCATTTCTCCATCGGCGTGAGATGTTGTGAAACCCCGGATTAATCCCTTACACGCTCTCCTTGGGCTCGGGGAGGAGGAGAGGTGTCACCATGATCTGAACCCTGCATCCACACTCCAGCATCCACGCTGTGAAAGCACAGGGAGCTGCGACTCAGATGCCCTTTCAGTGATAACACCCCCAGCGCTGTCATCCTCACTTGTGTGTGTCTGGAAATAATTGTTTGAGAAACTGCTATTTCTGGCTCACCGTTCCAGCTGTGAGTGCATGTACGATGAAAAGGTTAGTGCCTATGTTATTTACATGTCAGTGCAGTTCAGAAGCACTACAAAGGTTAAAGAAAGCAAGTCGAGATGAATGTGACCTATTCTTTGTAGTCCTGACTGTAAACCTTTTAGCCTGGCAGATCTGCATTAAAATCATTTTCCTTGTGGTTTGTTATTGCAGCCGTGTAGTTTTCAATTGCTCCTCAGACACAGTTCTTGTAGGCACAAATTGCATCATTACCAATTAGTTTTCTTGAAGTACCAAGTGTCACTGTCACTGTGTCATAACTTAGGCAATAATACAAGTCTCAGAAGCGATTTGGGGAAAAAAAAAAACCCAACCAAACCTGATTAGCAAGCATCTTCTTTAAAGCAAACTATCACAAGTCATTAATCATAAAAGTTTCTCATTTCACAAATGGGTTAACTGAACTTTAATGAGACAAACAGCTTTTTAAAGCTGCCACAACAAGATTGTATGCATTAAACTGGAGATTGTTGCAAAATGACTGATGTCATTGCCAATTCCAGGAAGTGCTCCATCAGAAGCAGCTCGAGGAATTTAGGAAATCTCCAAATTTCTTTCAGAAATTCTACTTATTTATGACACTTGGTACTCCAGGACATCCGTGGTACATTTGGACATAGAGCTGAGGTCACCACCATGGTACGACAGCAGACACTTTTACAATTAGCGAAGCAGATTCCGTGCCATGTCCCAAATGGTTTCGGCCTGTGGGAGCTGTCACCCTCACCAAGGAGCACTGTGGTGCAGTGACCTGCCCAGCAAGAAGGCTGTTGGAGCCAGAGGAGAGCTCCTGAGCACCCATGATGTTGTTGTGTTCCCACCTGGTCTTTCCTCCAGCTTCTGAACCCACCAATAAGAAGTTGGGAGGGAGAGGAGGGGACTGGGGGATGGCACAGAGGGGTTGGCAATGGCCATGGCATATCCCCCTGTGACTGGGCTCCTAGGGTGTGTTCCAGACCAATGTTTCTGTGATTAATGACCTCAGGACATCAACATGGATGCATGCATTTAAATCCAGTATAAAAGGGAGAGAAACATAATTTCTGCTGGGGAACTGCTCCTTCCTGAGTGTAGCATTAGAGCAGAGTCCTTGCAGTGTTGGTGCAGGAAAACTCATAGACACTGATAACTGAAAACACTCAGCAAATCAAAACAAACACTAACATCAAGAATGTGTTAGCCACCATGGGAAACAGCTGAAGGAAAAGCTTGATGTCAGTGCCACATTTGGCCTAAGCAGAAAGTCGCTCTGAATGGGATGAAAGGTTTCCTGAGAAGTGTTCAGCTGTAACATTGCTGCAAATGAAACACATGGTGCTGGAACAAGCCTCATGTCAAAACTACACCCTGCTGACCTCCTGCAAACAGATGTTCATAGGCAAGCAACTTACTGGTGTCTTCTTGTGACAAAAGCTAAAGCAAACTGCTTGTTGTGGAAGGCACAGGCTGGATGCTGCTGGTGGCAAATGACAGCATCATGCTGTCAAAGCAGGAGCGCCAGCATGCAGAGAGCTGCCAAAGCCGTGCTCACACAGAGCAATGCACACTGCAGGCATCGAGCTGCCTCATCCACAGCACGGAGAAGGTACTGCCCCACGTACTCAGACCACCTCCTTCTCCTCAGAAGCATTTTCAGCCTGGTTCCCCAAAACCATGAGTTTATGCAAGGCTGTTAGGTTAATGGTCAGACTTGATCTTAGAGGTCTCTTCCAACCCAGGCTATTCTGTGACTCTGGGATGTGCTGCTAGCTTGTCATCAGTCAACTTCAGCAAAATTCCCTACACAGCCACAGGTCACAGAATCATAGAATAGAACAGAATCATAGAACTGTCTTTACAAAAGTCAGGGGGCCACAAGGCCTGAACTGGTTAGGAAGGAGGCTTGGTTTGTGCCTGTGGATCCCCTTGCTTTTGGAGAGGGAGATGAGGATGTGCCACATGCTGTCTTACCCAGCCAGCAGCAGGTCTGTGCCCCTTCTCTGTTTTCCTGCTGGACCCTGGATGAGTGTTGGAGGCACTGAGCACAGCTTCACATGGCCAGCCACGAACCACCTACCTCCTGTTAGAGCAGAGATCTCAGGCTCAACACCCCTGTCAGGTCCTCAGAAAAGGGCTCTGTCCCCAGAGGGGAGGGAGAGGGGGATGTGGGTGCTGGGAGCAGCCTCCCCGGGGCTGGAGAGCAGCTCTGCAGGCTGCTGTGTGCCTGCATGTCGCATTGCCACCTAGTGACTAGCACCATAACCCAGCAGCTGCTAGCCTGGGGCAATAGTTTTGGTCCCATTAGAGTAGTCACCCCCAGGAACCACACAGGGCACTGGGCTCTGCTCACCTGAAGCTGGCAGTGGCACCACTACCTGCCCCCGCACCACAAAGCCACAGGGTTTTAAATACAAGCCTTGAGTGGCTCATGTACCAATTACCAATCACAGCAGTTCCTGTTGAAGCAAAAAGCCAGGCACATCACCGGTGTGCAGGGAGGGACAGCTGCCTTATTCTGCCTCTCCGAATCCTGTGCTTGCAAAGCGGATTGAAATCAGCAGTACAAGTGACTTCATTCCACTACATTTAAATGAATTTGACTATAAGCAGTTTAAGAATCTTTCTACTGTGTTAATTGGTATATTGTCATATTTGTTTTCCTATTAAAAGGTAATTAAAGCAAACAGCGACAGCCAATAACTTGAAAAAGGGGAATTGAACCAACTGAAAACTCCCTTCCTTGAGCAGAAGGTTAGATACACCTGTATTTACTGACATCGAGTGTGGGGAGATAAGGCTTCTTGAGAAACAATTCAGCTTCTATTCCTGACACTGAGGCAATGTTATAAGAACAATTTCCATTAAGAATACCTAGAGGAGCTACTTCTTCCTGAAGAAGGGATGAACTGAGAGCTCTTCACTAATGACTTCTGATTCATTTCCTCAACACCTCTGGTAATGAAGTACTGTTGCATTCACTTCCATGAGTGAAGCACCTACTCCTCCAAACTCGCTGTTTTAACTGCTAGGAATTCAGGAAGGTCAACAAGGACACCAAGGCAGCACCCACCAGCACGAAATTAAGGTTGGAAATCACCAAAAAGGCACACGGACAAATACAAGAAAGTGTTGTGCAACCCCATCTTTTTTCCTGGAGCTATCCAGGAAGCAACATAAAGCACTGCTGTACCAAGAAAGCATTTTATGACTTTTTCTGTGGTTCTTTGTTATCCAACACTACTGAAGTAGCTTCCTATGATCCATAAAACTCTCAGCTGTGAGAAGGCCAGTTCCCACTCAAACAGGCAACACGCTTCCCACACTCCAGAAAGAGCCAGAACTCATTTCATGAAGCCTGTGAGGCACTGTGCAGCACAACTCCAAGAACTGAGAGCCCTGTCACTGGTGTCATTACCCATAGAGGAGAGAGAGGCTGATGCCTATTCCTTCTCCCCAAAACTATCATTGTTTCCAGCTGCTGTCAGGACATTTCTACTTGTTTGTCTTGAAAAATCATGTCAATTCTCCTGCTTTGCTAGATGTGCTGAACCCAGCTTGCTGTGGTATGTGGCCTTTGGTCAAACTCAGATGCATTCATAGTTAATGTGCAATGCTTTAAATGGATACTTGTTAAAGAATCCGTTTTCCATACCATACCTGACCAGCCAGCCTTATTTTATGTGGTGTGGACTCAACTTAAGCAGAAACAAAGAAAAGGGCTTCCCCACTTAATAGAAAAAGAAGACAGATTTTTAAACCATGTGAAATACGCCCTAGAAAATGACTTAACAGTATTCACAATTGCAGGGCTGTAATATCACTGCCTATTAGCTGAATAGAACCTGGTGATGACACTCCAGAACATTCCTTACTGCTAATTGCAAGATCATTGTTTCTGCCAGGTAGCGCAGCTCAGCCCTTGTCACCAGTTGGGCTCCCTGGCCTCTGAGCCTCTCCATCCATCCATCCATCCATCCATCCATCCATCCATCCATCCATCCGTCCACTTTTAAGCACAGCTTTATAAAAGGAGCTGATGTTTGCTCCTTGAAGGATCACAGTACTTGGTGGTATGTGAACTCTGAATCCTCACAGATCTAACGATAAGGACTGAGGTTGTTTGCAAACAGTGTGCTGTGCTTCTGAAATGAAGCCCTTATCTTCTGCAATGAGTATTTCATGATTTATTGCCAAATGCTGCCATACCCCAAAGGGCTGCAATCCCACAGCACACAGAAACTGTTTCCCCCACCATGGCTCGGGAAAAACGGGATAAAGCTCTCCTGCCTGCTCAGCCTCTGTGGCCACACCAAATTAATTAATGTTATTCTTCATATTCCATCACTTGGTTCACTCAGTGTTTTGCTGGCTGCCCAACCTCCATGGGAGTGTCTCTGGGCCAGCTCATCCCTGCGTTGTGGTTCCTGGAGAGAGCTGCAGCTCCATTTGAAATGTGAATGGCTGTTTCTCTGCTTGGGACTGCAAGATTCAGGCTTGCTCCGTGTCTAGTAAAGTAGAGGCCGTAAATGCCCTCTCCAGGCTGGGATTCATTTTAATTATGTGATGGCCTCTGATGCTGAACATCAGCTTCTGGAGAGGTGTTATCATTGCATCTTGTTTGTCAGGCAGGATCAAAACCCCGCAGTACCTGCACAGCTGTTCCCAGCGCTCTGGTACCTGTGCGTGACGCAGCCTCGCTGGTTCATCTCCCACCAGCTGTAAGTACAGGTCCAATCCTCCTGAGTTAAGGGAGGGATTTACACTGGTTAATACTACTTATTGATTACTTTCACAGCTTTTCATCCAAACTAGATGTCTTCATTCTAGACTCCAGCCCTGCTATGTGTTGTTGTATAAACACAAAGAAAGTAAAGGTCCATCCAAAATTTTTTTTATTTTACAAATTCCCTGTTTGCCTCTTCTGTTCCTGCTGTCTCCTTTCTCCTACACTGTTAACTAGATGCTAGAAAAAGAAGGGCTGGACCTGTGCTAGGTCTGAATCGTATTAGGCTTTTAGTTAAAAACCAAATGCCATGTCACCTAACACCGCGCAAGAAGATGCTCCAGAAGCACAATGCAGGTGCTCACGAGACACTGAACAGATCAGAAGAGCACCATCTGTGTTCCCAGACTTTACAAGCATCCAGACCCACAGTCTGGCCAATCTCATCATCCTCCCCCTGTTTTATTAACGATGCCATTGTCACTATAGATTAAATAGCAACAGATCAACTCTCATAAAAGCCTCTTGTTATATTCCCTTCACCCCTTCTCATCTTTCACCAGTAGTACATCAGCCAGTTGCAAATGCTGACTTGTCTTTGCTGGGCAGCAGAGGATGCTGAGGCAGGGGGAGGCTCATGCCTGTGGAGCACGGAAGTCCCTGGGCCCAAGGAAACACATGGAGTTTGGCAGCTGCACAGCACTGAGTGCTCTTTGTTCGCTGCTTTTCAAGGGTTGGGTTGTATGAAATATTAATTATGATTCTGCAAGTTCCCAAACGTCCTTTCAACCACAAATCAAGCTGAAGATATAAAATCTATTGCAGAATGACACAGCAAAGCTGTCATTCAATAACAAAGGGAGCAAAGGTCTTATTCTGCCCATGCATGGCTGTTTTTCCTTTGATTATTCCCGTTTTGTTGGGCTGCAGAGAGACAAACCCATCTCTTGTACCAATCTGGTTGGTGGGTGTTTGTGGCAGGGACCACACTCTCAGCAACGCTGAGGGTGCGAACGCCTCTCTAGTTTGAGATGCTCATGGCATTACATTCCCTGATTCCTGCTGTCAGCAGGAAAATCCCAATTACGCCCGTGAGGGGAAGAACATCCCCAGAGAGAGGAAAAGGTGATGGGGTGGGTGCTCCTGTGCTAGCTGTGGGAGAGAGGGAAGGAGTCACCTGTGCTCTCTCCTCCATCTACCATGCAGGAGCTCAGCAGCCACGATCAGCACTAGATGGGGTGTTTTAATGGGCTAACAACCTGTCACGCACGCTGGACCTGACTTTCAGGTACTCTAATCACAGAGATGAAAGGGGTTTTTTTTTTGTCCATCTGTGTCTGAGGGAGTTTTGCATCCATTAGCAATTATGATAATGGATCCATTTTCAGAGAATTAATTGCTCCTTTGCCCAAGTCCTAGACAAGTTTGCTGTAAAAATTAATTACTTGGCATATACAATATGCTTAACAGTCAAGTAATAAGCTAATTTTCAGAGAATCCACGGAGGGCCCCCAGTCTCCCAACTTCTCAGAGGAGTTTCCAAACATACAGTGAAAAGTCAGTTGTCTTCTTGCAATTTCTTTCTCATGGTATTTGACAGCCCCAAAACACCTAACCTGGTGCTTGACAGCTCAGGACCCAGCAAGCAGTCTAGGAGAGCAGAGGGGTATTACAATAAACCACACTTGCAAAATAACCCTCCCAAACAAGCAATTCCCTCCTCCCAAAAACCCTGATGCTTTCCTTAGTGCCAGCTTGCCTTATGTTTAGAAATGGGTGAGGATCATGCCAACAAGCAGTGGAGAATCAGAATGGACAAGACACACTTTCCTCATTCACATCTTCACCTCTTACACCAGTAGGATGTACCAACAAGGAAGAAACAGAGACAGCTTTACATCAGAAGATCACCCAACACTAGAAACCTTCAGCTTTAGGTCCCTTTCTAGTTCAGGGATGTGACATTGCATCTCCTCCCATCCCAGGTGAGCACCCTGTCCATTGCAGAGGTGGCTCATCCAAGATGACAGTCACAGGTATCTCTGTGCTTTGTTGTCTAAGACAACTTGAGCTCCCATTGCTGTCTCTTCTGCAGGAATCTCTGCTTTCTGCCTAGCTGCCTGTTTCTGTACAGCCTGGAGAAAGGCAGTATTTTGTAACCTCTGCTCTTTTCTCTAATTTTGTTGAAGCTAACCAAAGATTTTCAACAGAGGACAGCAGGACTGCAACAAGACATTTTTCCTTAGGAAAGCAGACTGAAAATTTGCATAGTGTGTTTGCAAGCAACCTAATTACCTCTCCTGAACAAGCTACCACCCATCAGGTAGCTCACAGTAATTGATGGCATGTGGTCCTTTCACCTGCCCCAAAAGCAGAGTGAAACAGTTTTACTTACATTAGCACAAAGACATTGTTTTTTGACCAAGATCTAATTTCTTTTGCCAAATTCCCACAATAAACAAATCTAAGTGCTTTCTGTATGTGCATGAACACAAGGTAGTTAATCTGCTTAGGTTTGTAAAATGATTGGCCCCACACTTCAAAAGAACAGGGATGCTTGGCCATTTTTCTTGGAGTTTATTGCAGCTATTTGCAGTCCCTATAGTTCAGCAGCTTAAATATTAGGGTTTTTTTTATAGCTCTTGTGAACATATGTAGTACTTTGCACAGAAACCATAAAAAGATGCAAATGAATTGTACATAAATAATAGAGATGACCCAATGAGTAGATGTGAATGCAAGGACATGAGCTTGCAGGGGGCAGGGATGCTGGGTGCTAAAGCAGGAGAGCGTGGATATTAAGCACAGCAGCCTCCTGGGGCAGCAGCCCCCAGCAGACCTTCTGAGGTCTGCATTTAAAAGGAACTGAGCATGAAAATACCAGCATCTGAAATCTCAGTCTAGTTACTACACCAATACAGAGACTGCTTGCAAAAGTCCTGCCCAAAGTATTGAAATGCCTCCAGCTCAGGAGGAAGTCTATGGTCAGTTCCCATGGGTATCAATGGGAATAACATTGAGCTAATGTTGAGCATGTTTGGGGGGGGGGGGGGGGGGGGGGAATTTTAAAAGCACCAAACCAGAAAAACAACACCCTCCTGATAGTAGGGACTATGATTTTCAGCATAAAGGTCCTTCATAAAGCTTGATACAGGTGCTTTTAGCAATAAGACCATCCTCAACAAATCAGTAACCAATCTAAACACTAATATAACTTTTCTTTACGTGATTTACTTGTTTTAAAAGTACAGAACAATCCTGTTTCAGTTATTTTCTTAACCTTCTGTGCCCTTGAGCATACACAGTTCATAGAAGGAAACAGCATTTTTAATTTCTCGTGGACATATGTTATACAATCTCACAGAAGAATGCTGGAAATGATCATCTATGAAGAGCATGGGGCTTCCATCTGGCACCGTTTTGATTTGAGACTGACAAAAATATCTAGCAGAACTGCACAG
The DNA here is from genome assembly GCA_028020825.1 of Podargus strigoides. Classification (NCBI taxonomy): domain Eukaryota; kingdom Metazoa; phylum Chordata; class Aves; order Caprimulgiformes; family Podargidae; genus Podargus; species Podargus strigoides. The sequence continues at coordinate 4,107,451 of CM051631.1, forward strand.
AAAATGCTGAGATTGCTAATGGCCCAAATGATATCTTCCAGAGGGGAAGGGGGAAAGAAAGGGAATAAAGATAATAAAAATCAAGCCATCTGCAAGTGACGTTTCAAGCAGAAAAAGGGAGATTTGTGTTTTTTCTGTGGTGCTGTAAATGTACCAACTCATGCTGCAGGGAGCCATACAAATCTTTTCTTCAAGTTTTATTCATGGGAGGTGGGGAAATCACAACTGCCAAAGGAAGGCAGGTCAGGATTAAAAGCAAGAAATATGTTGTTTTGTTCCCGGAAAATTCAGTAGCAAAGAATCCCATCAGAAACCTTTGGTTCTGCCTAGGCTTGTGCTAAATGTAAAATGTGAATTTGATACCAAACCATAAACCATGCCAGTTTAATGGGAAAATATATTCATATACATAAATTTAAGGAAAGAGGTATCACATGGGGAAAAGATGTCCTAATACCCAGAGATAACTGCTTGAACTGGATCCCGAGTCTGGAAAAACTGAAAGCAAACAAGTAGGGACAGATACCTTTTGAACCTTCCAGGTGGAGGTCTCACACCTCTGTGATTTAAGACAGAGATGGGATTTTGGAAAAGTTTCCAGAACACTCTGCCTCTTGCTCTCCTCCAGCCAGCTGCACTTTTGTATGCTGGGAAATGGATGGAAAGGGCTGAATTTCTCACATAACAGAGAAAAAAAGATGGCAAGGAATAAGTTCTTGCAGTGAAAGCTGGTGTACAGGCTGCACCATCAAACTTTTACAGACTTCCAAATGTCAGCCAGACTGGCAAGACCTTTTACTGTAACTCAGGATATTTAACTCTGAGGAAACTCTCAGATTTATTTCATAGGCTGTTTTAAAAGGAAAACCAATCTGCTTCCCCAGGCCTCCAGAAAGCCAGTTATGGCCTGTTACATCCATCCTCCATCTGACTACAGTGATGAGCTGTTCTCGTACCATTTAAAGGAGCTGTTATTAAATTAAGAATACAGATAGCATTTGTAGATATTGCACAGGTTACTGCTAACAGGGAAATATGAGAGAAGACTCCAGACAAAAGACCTAAGGCAAAGCAAGGCTGTAGCATGACCTGGTGACAGCAAGGACTGTACCTCTCCTCGGTCTCTGCTCCACTGGTGGCACCATGAGGAGCAGGTGATCCTTTTGGCCCCCTGACACATCTGGAATCCCCACCATACAGTGAAAGAGAGGAGATCTTCACCTTCTCTTGCTCTTTGCTGCTGAAATGCTGTACAGTCACAGGAACAGGGACCTCTCATTCGGGGGTGGCTGTTGCATCTGCCTCTCCTGGACCCCCCTCACCAGTGGCCAGCTCTGCCCCTGCTCCTGCACAGCCCCCAGGCTTTGCCCGGCAAACCATTGCTGAGTCAACACCCTGCAGGTGCTGGAATCTCTTTGGCCCTCTATTTTCCAAAACACACAAGCGATTTGGGGGGAAAACACTAAAAAACAGCCCCTTTGACCTTGTCTTTCCCTAGTAGGGCTGCCCACCATAGCCTGCTCCTCTCCCTATCCCCAGGCAGACCTGCCTGCACTCTTGACATACACATATTTCTGTTCTTGGGAAATATGAAACATACTTTGCAAGCCCAATTCCTGCCAGAACAAATCCCTTTAGCATCCTTTCCTTCAACAGTATTTCTAGGAATGGCACAGAAAAGTGTTTAGAGGGCTTTTTATTGATGTTGTTTCCATCACTAACCCTCCCAGGGCCTTTGGCCACGTCATTATCTTATTGCAGCTTTGAAGTGGGTCAGTATCTCACCAGGACAGAGGGTAAAACACACTGAGAGTGCTGAAAGGAGAACAACTTTAGAACTTTCCAGCACTGTTCTTAGAGACTTAGCTGCTCTGCCTTGGACAAGATATTTCCCAGCCTGCAGGTTTTGCTTCAGAACATCCAGAAAAATGCAGACTGGCTTTAAACAATAAGTTTAAAGGAAATATTCTGCTGTTAAATGCCTCAGCTGTCTGCCTCTCTGCAGAGAAGGATGCAAATTTCTGAGTCCAGGCAGTTTCCAAAATAAATGAGATTTCTGCCTAGTAGTGTTACTGTTGAGTGCTAAGAAATACTTCTCTTTCTCTGAGCCATGAGATAAACTCAGTCCAGGGGAATATTTTTTCCTTAAAATAAGCTAATTTTTTCATTTGGCTCAGTTTGACAAACAGCCCCTGAACCCCTGTCCTTTAGCCAGCTAGAAGCTCTTGTCTGCAGACATGCCCATATCACAGAAATGTGGGAGAAATGATGTAAACCACGCATGGCATTCAAGGTGACAGAGCCTTGCTTGCCAGAACACTGAAAAAAACCTAGCCCAGCAGAATAGCACTGGGGGGTCTTGGTGTAACCACCACTCAGGTGGTGGCCAAGAGGAAAAGCCAAATACATAAGACATGGAGCAGTCTGGTTTTGGCACTGGAGCACCCACAGCTTCACCATCCGGCACAGCCTCTGGCAGTCTGTGCTGCCTTCCTTTCACCACACATAATGGTGGCAATAAAGGCAAGCAGTTTTTATTTCAGGGTGTGCAGTTCCTGATTTTATAGAGCTATAGATTAGATTTAGATAGACTAAATGTTGATAGACCCAATATATCTCCCAATTGCTCCTCAAGGAGAACAAATGCCTTTGAGACCTCTCAGTAAATATGCTTTAGGACCAAAGTTAAGAGGCTGCAAAGCACATGCTGCCTGTGAGTAGCACGTTACCGAGGTAAGATCTCAAAGGCAAAAAAAAAAAATCACCTCCAAACTGTGTGAAAACAAACTTCTTAATTGGTGAAAACCACAGTTGGGAACCATCCCAGGCAGCTGCTCCTCAGCTATCTGGAGTCCGGCCAAGTCTTATAGATCAGCTTTGAGCTGAGAACAAGTGTGATAAATTCCCGTCAAGAGGGTAATGTTTTTGAGTTATAAGCACCTAAAAATAGGCATATGTAATGAAATTGCCTCCTCAGCCATAACTGGAGCGTCACTGGTATAACGGTGTAATGCACTACATCCACCCAAAAGCTGATGGGGACCTGTGTTCCACTGAGCCAGAGAAAGGCTCCTGTTGCTGTCCGTGGGCACAGGGCATCATCAGTCCAGGGTCTCCTGCAAACCTCCACTCGCTGCTCTGTCACACAGGCTGAAAATCATCACCAGACACAAGTCCTCCCACTGCGTGTGCCCACTCCACACATTACTCAGGCAGAAGGACCTGCTCCAGCCAGGGCAGAGATGTTTGCAGCACCATTATTCATCTCCCCACTGGGACAATGCAGGATGGTAATTTCTAAACATTACCCTTTCAGTGCACACAGAAAGCTCAGTGTTAATCTCATAACATTTGCAAGGAAATCTTTTTAATCAGCAATGAAAGCCAAACATTATCTAGCCTTTATTGACCTGCAATAACAGAACCCCACTGCTACATTTCCCCCGTGCCTCTCACGCAGGTTCATTTGGCTCGGTCTGTGGTTGGTGTTTATTCTTAGCTCAGAAAGCTCAAAGAGTTTATATTATTGATCTGCTGTATTTCAGGTTCAATCCCTTGGTGCCCCTCAGCCTGAATGAATGAAGTCAGAAAGAGTTAACACCTTTACTTCCCAGACACAAATGTGATGGTGGTTTATATAATCTGCACGTCAATTTTCGCTCAGCCAGTGTTCAGCACATTAACTGGAAAGCACCGAATGCTGCAGCAATATTGATATTTGCAACAGCAAAGTTATTCACAAACAAGAGCCTGCTCCCAGCAGAGGAAAAAGTGATGTATTCAGAAGAGGAAAGCGAAGAGGCACAGAAAGTCATCCACACAGCCTAAGAACCATCCTTCCCTCGCTGATGGCTATGCAGGTGGTTTGTTACCCTGTGTGCAGCGCAGGCTCTGCAGCACTGGGCTGAGGTCATGATTTCCAAATCTTTTTTCCCCACCATTTATTTACTTCATGTACCTCTTACAGTTGGTCAACAAGTTGTGTGCAAGTACGTGGGGGCAGGGGTTAACACTTTAACTGATGGCTGTATGACACTTGCTCACTGTCTGTCAGTGCAAGAACCAAGGAGCATCAACTGAAAATGTAGATAGAAAGTTCAAAACCAAGAGAGACCATTGTGGGCAGCAAGCAGTGGAACTGTGGAACATGTTGCCCTGCAGATTTGTGGATGGTCAAAGCTTACAGGGATTTAAGTGGCTGGACAAATCTATGGGGGAAAACTTCATCTGGATCATTAAAAACAAAAGCCTCTGCCTTAGGCAATTCTTGAGTCACAGATAAATGTAAACTGGGTAAGGAACTAGGAACATTCTGTTATATCTCTTATCTTATTCTTATACTCTTCTCCAGAATTGCTTTTGGTCATAGTTGGAGACAGGACACAGAGCTGATGCCACTCTGGTCTGATATAGGACAGCTATCCTTCAGTCACATTAAAAACCTGGGGCACCAGAGAAAACCTGAAAGCTTTGTGTCTTGTGGAACCTGGACATTTATTTCTTCCCTCGTTTATACTGACTGAACCAAAGAGTTCTTCATTAAATGGAACAAAAACCTCCCAGGAAAGCAGACTGAATGGCTGGAGTCTAGGTGGGAAAATATGCAAAGAATTTGGGCTTCCTTTAAAAAAGCTGCTAGTGGAATTTCATCAGTTTATGCCCCTCCCAGAGATGAGCCACCAGAGCACACCAGTCCTTTCCAAGATTGCTTTTTGCTTACTTCTAACCATGGTTCAATTTGTTTACCTGTAAGTTGGCCATCATTCAAAACACTCTCCTCCTGTTTTGTCCTCTCCCTAGAAGAGGAGATTTTTGTTCCAGAAAAAGAAATCTCTCTCCTAAATATTTCCATGTGGCAAGGAGCTATGATATTCCCAGTTGCACAGGATGCTCTGGTCTGGCATCTAAATGTGCTGCTCCTCATGTATTTGTGCTCTGCTTAGGACAGAACCAGCTGTTGAGATGCACTATCAACACACAACCTGGTAGGTTGAACAATGCAGCCTTGTGTACAAAGCCAACAACCTGCCTCCTCTCTGATGGAGGAGTCTCCAAGGCTGGGAGCAAGCTCTCCAGTGCCTCTAGGTCCTGGTTTAGCAGCAGTAAATGTGTGCATGTCATCGCTTTCCTAAGAGCTTTCTGGTATGCAGCCCCATCCCTTGGGTGCAATGGATGAGTTTTTTCAGGAACATCTGCCTCCTTTTCAGAAGAGGCTTACCCAGTGTTTATTTTCAGCTCAGAGGAACCCAAAGCCACAGTAAATGTTATACGATTTTTTTCTCAATATGTTGCATCCCTGAGGACACAACAAGAGGAGCTTCAAGAAGATTTAGTAAGTAGCACAGAGAGGGTAGGAGCAGACTGGACCCCAACCTGTTTTGCAGTAGCTATGGAAGAATTTTTCCAGGTATGCCAGCTGCATGAAAACATTATTTCTCTCACTCTGCACCAAACACCAGCCTGGGACAGCCACAGGAGCACACTGCAGTCACAGCCCTCTGAAAAGCACAGTGATTGCAGCGAGGTGGGAGAGTGGATACAGAGATGCCACAACTGCTTTTACTTTCCCTTCCTCAGGAACTTTCCCAATGAATTTGAGCCAAGAACTTGTCTTCTTGAATGTGGCTACACCAGTAACATAGGAGTGGTAACAGCCACTGTTATGCGCCTTAAGTGGCAATGAGCTTCCTGCATCCTTTCTTCCCACTACCGCAGCTTCACACCGAAGAAGAGTCTCAAGCCACCTCTGCAGTCAGACAAGCTGTAGGACAGGAAGCATTTCAAGCCTTGGCATGGGGCGTTCTCATGTAAGAACACACCTTAAGAAGGAAATAGGACTGAAAAAGTGAACTATTGCACTGAAATATGGAGCCCAGGAATAAAAGAAACTGTCCAGGGTGCAGATAGCAGAGCCTGCAGTACTTTCATCACCACAGCTTCAGTCATGGGAATCTTGAAACAGATGGTATAAAAGCTCACCTACCATTAATGTGTTGACCATTAACCCTTGTTGCCATGCAGGAAGCCTACACAGAGTGCTCCTGCCCCTGCTCAGTCCATAATCACCACCTCACCCACTGCCTGGTGCCATGCCGAGTTTCACAGGTTCAGCTCAGCCCTTTTCCGCTCATTGCAGAGTGGGTCAAGAGACAGTGGGTGCAAACATGAATAGCCAGTCTCTGCATTAATGCAGCTGCCTCAGTAAGGGGTTTTTCAAATAGATTTGTGCTGGGGCTGCATGCCCAACCACAGCAAATTTATAGTGACCACAGGGTGACAGAGCACTAAAATATTAAACTCTTTCTATTGTGATTGTACTTGGGAATTGCTCAGCTGGCTCTGAAAAGTAGCTACAACTCTATAAATAGTAAGTACTTTATCATTTCTTGCCTACTTTAAACACACAGTTATATTTCAGTCCTGATTCAGAGTAAATCAAATTCCATGTGAGGTACGGTAGAAATGTTGTACGTGCCAGAGGTGCACCCTCAGCTCATATAAATCAGCACGGCTCCGTTGGTGCCTGGGGAAAGGATGCCAGTTTATGCCAGCTGCAGAGCTGCAGGGCAGCGTTAGTATCATTCTCTTAAGACCGAGATACAAGTAAGTAAACACTGAACATCAAACTTTTCACTGTGGTCCTCCCTGTCCTCCTGAGATCTACTGAAAAAAGGCACTGTCAGAGTGCTTGTCCTCTCCTGTGTCACATTCTTATAAAAATATTACAAAGCTGTTGGTTAGAACTAGTTATGATTTGCCATAAATCTCAGTGCTATGTAACAGCACATTTTGTTTAGGAGTATTACCTGGAAATTAGAAACCCAGTGAGCCATTGATTTTTAAAATGCCATAGATTGTTGTAGTCCCCGAGCCACCAGTTGGGATGCCTGGGGGACCAGGGAGCCCAGCAGCTCGGTGGTGGGTGAATTCAGAGATCTGACACCCCCCACAAGCCAGGAACCTCCTCACCTGGTCTTGTGACCTGTGTGAGGAGGGTCCCCCTGGTTGGCCAGCAGCCAGACAGTCACTCTAACCTTGGGTCACACTACATTGGCCCTCAGCTGTGGTCCCTCTCTTGCTACCTTGGCCTGGCATGGGAGCTGGTCAGAAATAAACATCGGACACCTAGCAGGGCCTCCTCTGGACTCTTTACTTGTGATATAGCCAGAGCTAGCAAGCTCTGTGTGGGCTTGGCCACGTGCTTCCATCGCACGGGTGAGAGAAAGCTGGACGCGAGGTGCTGAGCACCGCCAGGAGTTCCTGAGCCTGGAATTCTTAGGGAAAAGCAACAGCTTTACCACCAGCCAAGCATCACAGCGGCAATAGATCCAAAATTTCTTCACACCAGGATGCAAATAAACTCAAAATAAATTAGTGTTTACCAGAGGGGAAAAGGGAACAAGATCTATATCCTAGGTAACATTACAAAACAAAAGATTAATGAAACCCTCACTTGAAAACTCTAATGGCCAAGAAACTAAAGAAATGTACCCGTAAAAGGTAATATTAATTGAAGAGCTTTGGGGAAATGTGCAGCTGTTACAGCACAAATACATCTCCCTCCTCTCTGCAGCTACACAGCTTGCTGTGCACACCGTGTTCTTCTTCCTAGCTGGCATCAGAACTGTCTTTTTAATGCCTAGTTTCACAGTGCCTTAGGTCAGAGGGAATCATTAAATCATCCAGCCTGGCTTTCCACCTAACACAGGTCATTGCATTTCACCCATTTACCTCTGCCTTGAACCCCTTGAGCAATGTGACGTAAGCAATATTTTTTTGTCTTGGCCTCAGACAAAAGTTCTTAGGCTCAGACAAAGCGTTGCTATCTTTTCTCTGAGGATGACTACTCTTGGTGTCTCAGAACAAGTGAAAACACTCCTGTGCAGCTGCTTTCAAAGGACTGTGAGACAGAGAAAAGGCAGAAGCAAAGACTTATGTTATCCCATGTTCCTGAGTCCTGGCTTTCAGATACGCACTGCTGGTGGCATCAAAGCATCAAAGTCCTCTTCTGAGAGTGCAACAGGCACAGTCACCAGACAGGATGGCCAAGGCAGCACAATGACACATCCACAAAAGAGTTAAAGCAGTACCACATAAAAGCAGGCAGCAGTGCTAAAAATAGACAACAGGGTTTTTTTTAAAAAAAAAAGAAACCAAAAAAAAAAAAAAAGGAAAAAAACCCTTCAACACATCTTAAATAAATCCATTTATTCCAGGGTTTCATAGAAACCATATAGCTGAAATTGCTACAGGATAATTCCTTATAAGCCTTATAAGAAATGTTGCTGTCCCAGAGCCCCGGTACAAATCCTGGCAAGAGTATTGGAGATAACAGATTGGATGCCATGGAAACCGAGACAGACCTAATTTGAGCAGTAACCATTGCTGTTATTTATTTAATTCTGATAAGCCACCTAAATGTAGAATGACTAAAGGTTCCTCTGCACTAAAAATAGCAGGCTCGTAATATTTTGAATCACAAATCACTTGTGTTTAACAATATTTTGGGCATCTGACATTACATTTTGAAACCTCTGAGTTAACCTTGTTCTGTTTTATACTGTCAGAAGGAGAAGAGTGCCATGTCCCTTCCTTCTTACATTAACGTTACACGTCAAGGATGCCTTCCATCAGCCCAGGCTTCTCATGGGAGAGTGGGAGCTTGGATGTCCCTGCTGCCCTCTCATCCTCCCCCAAGCTTAAAGCAAATGTTTGAAAGAAAGCTGAATTGGGCCAGAGGAACCACATTCCCCTTCTCCAATTGATACCAGGGATCTTCTGTGATTGTTTGATCGGAACGTCTCCATAAATAAACCACCTCCCAAGGCACGTCTGTTTGGAGCTGGCTGACAGCTCCCATCCCTTTTGCACCCCTGCCTCCCTTTCCTGAGCTGGAGAAGCAAAAGCCCACAGGTGAAAATTTGCAGTTTCTGGGGCTCTGGGAGTCTGCAATGCCACCAAGTTGCTTGGAAGCAGGGGAGAAGTGAAGTTGCTGTTGGAATGTCAGTACCACCTGAAGGACCAAACCGAATTTCCTTACGTCTCTGCGATGTTTTCCCCCCTTGTAATCTTCACTGTTTTCACAGCAGAAATAACACCTCCATTTCTCTGCTGGTTTGGATTTTAAGCTTGAAGTGTAAATGCAGTTGTATTCCCTGGGAGGTTGTACACACCATGTACAACAAATAAAAAAATCCTCGATATGTTTTGTTTCTTAGAACTTTTCCCCTTCTTGCCCTCCTCCCTCAGAGCAGCTCAGTGGCAGCAGCCCTGTTCCTGCACTGGCACCTCCAGTTCCTCCCTCCTGTGGGGACAATCCAGCAGATGGAGCATGGGACACTTGCTGGGCCTTGGCACAGCTGCCCCTCGGAAATGCCCCTGTCCTCCTACATCTGCCTCAGCGTTTCATTTTGCCATCTTTTGAGCTGAAAATTCATAGAATCACAGAATAGCCTTTGTTGGAAGAGACCTCTAACATCATCCAGTCCAACCATTAACCCAGCACTGCCCAGTCACCACTACCCCGTGTCCCTCAGCACATCATCTACACGGCTCTGAAATCCCTCCAGGGATGGGGACTCCACCACTGCCCTGGGCAGCCTGGGCCAGTGCCTGACAACCCTTGCAGTGAAGAAATTTTTCCTAATATCCAAACTAAACCTCCCCTGGCACAACTTGAGGCCATCACCCCTCGTCCTATCACTGTTACCTGGGAGAAGAGACCAACCCCCCCTTGCTACCCTCTCCTTTCAGGGAGCTGCAGAGAGCAATGAGGTCTCCCCTCAGCCTCCTCTTCTCCAGACTGAACCCCCCAGTTCCCTCAGCTGCTCCCCATCACACTTGTGCTCCAGACCCTTCCCCAGCTCCAGTGCCCTTCTTTGAACATGCTCCAGCAGCTCAATGTCCTTCTTGTAGTGAGGGGCCCAGTCACGGTGCAGAAGGTAAGGATAAAGCAGCTGCTGGCAGGGTTGTGATGCCCAGAGAAGCCCAGAGCATCGTCTGGGCTAACAAAGCTGCAAGGCTGGATCCTCCTGCCCATTAACACTAAACAGTGCTGCTGACATCGGTGCAGCAACACCAGGCTAAATCACCTGAGGATCCTGGCCTTGGCATGTAATGGCAGTCTGGATTTTGTACAGAAAGGAGGGAAATGACCAATACTCTTTCTCACTTTGCTATTAGCTGAGCTCTGTAGCATCCCCCAAGATCGCCCTGTCTGCAGCGCAGGGCCGAAGGGCGAGTTGTCAGTGCTGTTTTCTTCACCCATTCAGAAGTAGGACTGCAGGAAAGATATTCTGGGCAAGAATCAAAACGAATAAGAATCGCTTTCAGGATCTGTCACAGTAGAGTCAGCATATATTTAGCTTCCATTGCTCTCATTTACAAACAGGGAGCAAGGCTGGGGTATTTATAGCCTTCAAAGCCCTTTCCCAATGAATTGAAGCTCTGAGGGTTCATGCTGGGATGGACAAGCAGTGATATGCTATATTAGTACACCATGGGACAACCATTCAATTTATATATGGCACAATAAGACTGGAATTATTTCGAAAAAGTGCAGGTTGTGATTACAGCTTTTTACTGTTTCACTGACTGTGTGCTACAGGACTGCTGCCAGTAATGGTTAGCAATGACATTCAGAAGCAAAGGGTTCGTTCATCAGTCAGGTTTTAATCTCAAGCATGATACGACCTCACAGTGAACATTCTGCAACACGCTGCTCATGTTATCTGGGTAAATGACATCCTGTTGGGCGGGCTCGAGATGAAGAATTGAAAATGGCAGTTTGCTCCAAAAACCTGCACAAGGCTTCTAACAACCAGGTTTAGCTGATGCAAAACCAGAAACAGTTTCTAGTCCAACTTTTCAAAAAGAAAAAGTTGTAGGGGGTAGAGGGCATGTGAGGTCTCACATCCTGGTTAGCTCTCTTCTCTCATTAGAGTCTGCAAAGATGCTCATCTTCTGAAGAGTATCTGACGGCTTTTCATAAAGGAAATCTCTCCAGAGTTATCTAACAGCAAAGAAGTACTTTGTGAGAGGATTTTTGTTCAGACAGTTTCACAGCGTGATAAAACACTGATTATCCAAATATAATAGGAAGAGGTTGGATAATTTCAAACTGAGATTTCACATAATAGATATCAGACTCCTATATTTAGCCACCCAAATCTATACTTAAACTCCTACCTAAAAATGGCCAAATGGAAATCGGCCGTTGGATCATTATCAGTATGAGTTTGTTGGTACTGTTTCCCTTTTCCTTTCTTTTTCTAATCCTCCTCCTCCTCTCTGCCACTCAGCTTCTCCTTCCCCACTCTCTTTCTCTGCCTTTTAATAAGGACACGTGAAAGCTACATTTGGCTTGGAAGGTGCTTGGACAGCAGCACCTTTGAAAATTTGGACCAAGATTTTGAACTATACCTGAAACCTTCAGTGACCCTGAAGAGATGATGTGGTGCAACATCTGTATGCCCAGCTCCTTCCCTCTCCTTTAGAGACCTCATCTACTACTCATCCATCTGTACTGATACCCCACCAGAGGAGTGGTGACTCACTGACACTAGAGAAGAGGATAGGTGGCTTATAACTGCATCCTTGAATCATGCATAATATTGTGTCCTAAATTTAAAGGGACAAATCTGTGACTCTGTAGACTTCAAGGGACTTGTCTCCACACACAGCAATGTGTGTAAGATGGGAATTTGGCCACCAGCTGTATAACACCACACTGCTGTTCAATGCCAAAACCTTTCGCCATCCCTTTTCTGCTTCAATGCTGAAGTTATTTCACTACAGCAGAGGATGTGGGAAGAAATAGTTAATTCTTAAGCTGCCCTTGACATTCAGCAGCAAGACATGAGTGTACTGAAACAAGTGTAAATAAGGTTAACGCATCAAGAGAATTGCTCCTAAAATTGAAAAATGTAGTCATCTGCTGACAACAACCCATTCTGTCCTCGCAGAGTCATAGCAGGGCCACTGTGACTATGGCTATGGTTGAGTCAGCATTTCCATTATCAACTGCCATTTTCAAGGATTTATACCTTGGACATTAAAAAAAAAAAAAGTTCTTGGCTGAAATTTCCATACAAGCTCCTTGAGCCTGATCACACCTCTGCTCTTCACCTGGTACTATCAGCTGTTCCTGCACAGTACGAAACCCTCCAGCACTGACTTACAGCCAACTGAATCACTTTGCACAACCAGCACCGACAGCTGGAGGGGCAAGAGATCAGCAGATCCATCCCTGCAGAACTTTGCTGAGCATGGATGTCAGAACCCTGCCAGAGCTGGAGTTATTTGAGTTCGTTTCCAGATATTAAGTCTGGCAAACAACTCCCCTGCTGTGCCGGGTAGCACCATCATGGAACCAGGCATGTTATAACCTGCAATCACAACTGCTGGATTTGCAGTCAAAGTCTTTCCCTAAAAGAAAGCTCTTATGGGGTTTCCCATATGTTTGACTCCTGCTTGCAGTAGAGAGACAGGCTGGCAGCTCCTTTGCAATGCAGTATTCACAAAGCTATTACCAGGTTTTAGAAACTGTTTGTAACAAATTATTCAGCTACACAAGATAGATCTTCTGCAATGAAGAGGCACTTTTTGTCAAAAGCGGGAGCAAAAGAGCAGTCGTGTGCACATCAGCTGGCTCACTACCACCCTGCAGAAGCAGAGGGAGGTTTAGCTCAAGATTTATCTTAAGGTTCTCCATCTGGCACCAAGTCAGACCACAGACTCACTGAACTCCATCAGCTGGGTGAATTGTGAGAGCCATCAAGTAACACACTGGAAGTTACACCAAGGGGTCGCATTAATCATGGCTTTGCACTGCCAGCCTGGCTGCTAAAGGCAGCTTCTAGTCACAGAGATGCTCACAGAGACCATGAGTTAAGCTGGTTGTGTCTAGTGGCAGCATGTAAAAAATACAACTTAGAGTAGCTTAAAGGAAACTGTCTTCACCAGGGTCACTTCACTGAGTTGATTATTTTGGTCCTTCTTGATGTTACAAGAGCATTACAATGTGACCTACTTGTGACCAAGTCCTTCACTCAGGTAGAGGCTAACCTGGCTGTAGGGAGCATCTCCCCAGCCATTGCCCCTGGCTCTCCCTGCACACATCAGCTCCCCTGTGTCGTGGGCTGCAGGAGCCTCCCTGTGCAAGCAGCGATGCTGCCTGCCCTACCTGCTCTTTTGGCATCCCCATGCTGGAGGGCATTTAGAGTCTTCCTACCTATGGGCTCTACTGGCACAGGTGAGGTCTCAGAATGTGCTTTAATAAGAACTGCTTTGTTTGGCGTTGTTCATACAAAGCTTTAATAAGTTTTGCGTTTTCATTCTGGTTTTTGTGCCCTTTTTTTTTCCCCAAAGGATAAGGTTTTACCCTATCAGTTATCATGCACTAGCCCCGAGTCACTACATTTTGTTTGCCTGTTTATGTTCTTTCCTGCCTTATGAACCATGTCCATTCCTCTGTGCTGAGTGTTTCTCCTCCTCCTGTGATCCATCGTGGCTGTCACCTTCTAAAGACATCCAAACGGAAGCACTATGCTGTCAGGCTAATCAGTGCTAACAATATAATTGGAATGATCAACTAGTCTTCAGAGACTGTGTTTAGTTATTTTATACATTAAAGAAACTGAAGAGAAACAAAGCTAGAAGCTGCAGACCTCAGAAATGTGTTTAGGTAAATTTGGCACATGTAATTTTGACTGGAAATACCTCACAGCAACTATTTATGTACATATTGAGTGTGTTTCAATGAAAAGTGGAATTCATCTTTTCTCTGGTTTTTCCTAGCTAGAACTAAATATTGCCACTGGGGTATTTTAAGTTACATAGAAGAATGAATTTAAGTCTCAATGGGAGGCTTCAACATGGCAAGATACTTGAGCCCTTTGTATAACTTTAGAAAGGACAGGAATAGGCCCACTGAAGTCAATGGGATTTAACACACAGACTTTAGAGCCAAGCTGAATCACAGCCTGAACAAATGGTGGTTTCATCTTCCAGCATTGTGTGACCTGATACCCTACTTCCAGCTGCAGCCCAGCTCTGCTGACTGCTCTCCATCCCCACAGCCTCAGCACTAAACCCAAACCCTGCCTCATTTGCAGCTCAACAGGACTCAAGTTTTCACAACTCACATTCCCCACACATCTTATCTTTTCACCTCCTCTATTAGAAGTAACATGAGGTATGGCCATTATGAAATGAGATGCTAGGGAAAACTATTTGTCAATCCATTTACTTTCTGCACTTGTCAATCAGTAACATATCATTATACTTGTGATACAGTGGGTCCTCCTCTCTATATCTGATAGCACTCTTCGACAGTTTTTTCTATCACCAGCACATCCCTGCACAGCAGCAGAAAGCAAAGCAAAGAAGTAAATCACAAACATGCTGCTGTAAGGGCATGAAACCCACAGGAGCTCTCAGGGTAGAAGTTACATCCACAGGGATTTGTATCTCCAGGGTAGATACAGTCCTCATTTGACTGGGAGGGGTGTCACTCGTTATTCTGGGAGCTTATACCCCATATCCTGGACAGTGCTAAGAAGAAGGAGGGTAAGGACAGGGTACCAGGCCACCCCCATGGCAGTCAGGCTTCTGGCCAACATAACCCTGGCATAGGACCTACCTCCAGCTCAGCATCCCTTCCTCTATCTCATCCTGGATGGACATCAGGCAGGGCCAGGTGCTGGAACCAGGAGAGAGGCTGCAGCACACCCAGGTCCCTCCTGGGGCCCCCTCTGCCTCCAGCATCCTTCCTCCCACCATATGGGTGTGGAGGAGGAGCGTGAGCCAGGGCACTTGATGCATGCAGCCCATGCATGGGGGTCAAGCTGAGTCCAAACACTTGTCATCCAAATCACAATTTAACCTCACATTCTAGCAGGTTTGGGTCTCTGGGCTATAAACACCTTTAGAAATGGGGAGGAAGAGATGAACTCTCTCCCAGGCAGAGAAATGATTTAAATATTAAACTCTCCTTGTCTTTGAAAGGGTTAGATGTGCCTATGATGGGATGTTTTTCTGCAGACAAAGTTTCCCTATACCCTTCAAATCAGCAGCATCAGAGAGAGGTTTAACCACAGACAACAGAATCTCACAGCTGTGTCAGACAAGAAGCTTCATCCTTACCCTATATAGAATGTTTTCCAGGCTTCTGTTACCAAAAAAGGAACAGGCAAGCTGAGCAAACCTGTTTGCTTGCCAATTTAAGGATTACAATTCAGCTGAACGCTATGGCTCTGTACACCAAAGCAGCTAAAATATTGACAAGGCTACTTCCAGGACCAATAGTGGTGCTAAAAAAGAACCACAGTAAATAGGGCAATTGACTGGAAGCTAAAATGGTGTATGCTTTCTGGGCTAAAAATGCCTTCAAAGATATTTATTAATTCATTATTCAGTGATGACGTGCATAGTGCTGCGCACACTTAAACATGAGGCACTGCTGTAACTGCTTCTTGAAATTCTGATTTGCTTAAAATATTTAGTCCATTTTCATGCTAATTAAGGAGCAGCCAAGGAGGGAAACCATAGCTCTGTGAGAGGAAAACCAGATCTTCCCACCAAAATTAGACTTGCCCCTTTCACACCTCCCAGCAGCCAAAATCTTACATGACCTTATAAACACCCTCTTATATTTTAGCCATTTGAAGCAATCACAGCTAGAGGACAGATCACAGCCAGCACAGGTCAAGAGGTGAGGTATGTCAGCCATGGTCAAGAATTAGAGGTAAGATACAAAATGCAATGCAACAGCTGTCAGAATCAAATCCAGCTACTTGGAGCCTGCTGTGTTCCCAAGCTAGGCTCTTTTGCCACTTCAGTAGCAATGATTGTACAGCTGGCAGCAAGGATTTGAGCACAGAAGCAGCTCTCCAGTCATTTCTCAACTGCCGTTGTGACTGGAGGATGCCAGAGCTGGCTGACCAGCTGGGAAACAGCAGGTTTTGCCAACAGGATCAAAAGACTAATCTTTCTGAACACTGTGATATTATTACCCTTGAGTTCCTGGTTTTGGGGGCTCAGGATTTTCAGCTCTCCATTGCATTTCTCCATCTGTTTGCCATCCCACCCACCCTCTTCCTCAGGCAACACATAAAGTCATCCACAAAGAGCCAGTTGGGGGAGAACAAGGTGCTGGCAGCTGCAACCCAGATCCCAAATTTTGTGATTACAACGAATGTTTTTGAACCCAGTCCAATAATTAAAGCAACATTTGTTTAGACAGTGCGTTTCTTAGGGTTTCCAAGACTGCTCCAGACAAATGCCCCTCCTTGGCTGACAGAAGGAGATTGTCCATAGCATCGCAGCAGATCTTGCTAGAGGTTGCCAACTGTGGTACAACATGGCAACTGCAGGCTAAAGGACCAGGGTAGACAGGTAAAATGAAATGGGAGCTCTGCCTCCTATCAGGCTGAAAACACTTTTCAAAATGTTGCCCAGGAAATGTTGCCTAGAGAAACTAGTGAAACAAAAGAAAGCGACATCTGGGAAAGCTGCTGCTGTGTTAGAGAGAACATTGCCCTAAAAAACTGTCTTTGTAAATACATATTCCAGCATTTCACAGTTCCAGTGAAAGTGCAAGAACTACCCCAAGAGATTTTGCTGCAGTGAACTGGTACAAAGAGACTCCAGAGAAGAGACAGGCAGTTGCACCTTCCTAGACTACTAGATTCCTAGAGCAATTTGCAAAGAAGATGAAATGGATCTGAGTGACTCTTCCCACTTGCTCTCATGAGCAAGTTCATTTCTTCTTCCTGCTTTACTATTCTGTTTTCATTGAGAAGCACCAGCAACACTTCAGTGGTACTTAGTCCTCCACACACAGAAGAGCAGAAAGGAGTTCTCCTTCTAGAACAAGCCCTGACTCATCCTGGTGAGTCAGGCTACCAGTTGTTTAAGGCTGTCTGGTAACTTTGAATCTTCAACTTTGGATGGGTGCACAGACCATTTCATTGGCAAATGCCAGAAGTAAACCCTCTACCCACTCATTAAAACCCATGATGACCTCCTAAAACCAGCATGAACCAGGAACTCTCACTGCCTTTAGGAGCAACGACTGATTCTTGTCTTCACTGTGGTCTGCAGACAACCTTGAGCTCTGAAAGTGCATCTGATTCTAAAGGAACTCAAGAAGTACTTAATATCTACAACTCATCTTTTTAGCCCTGTTTCTTCTCTCGGATCTCAAAATAAATATCATGTGATCCACCAAAAAGCTGCCTGACTGCCACCCACCAAAACTGATCCCACTCTGAATCCAAGGGATTCACTGCACTTTCATTCTGCTGGTGCTGTTCTGCCAACTGAAAATTCTAGCTGCAAATTACATTAGAGACGATGCGCAAATATTTTAGATGCACAATCAAAATGCTGTAGGTGACAAATTACAAAGTAGGAAAGGAAAAGCTGGCAGTAAAGCATGGCTTCAGTGCTGAATTAAGAAGTCTGATGAAGTGACAGCTGCCATCATGCAATATAGACATCTGATTCACTCTGCCAACGAGCACATTATTTCAAAGAAACATTTATATGATATTTATCTTAGCTTATTCATCAGCTTCCATCAAATCAAGAGTGTCCCTACACTGCAGGTTCCCTATCTTTAAAATAAAGCTGTGAAATCTAAAAGGCTAAAGAGATGAAACTTACATTATGGATAGAGCAAAAACATACACTGATTATCTATGTATGGAGAACTTCCACTGCAGTTTCAAAAGCAGTGGTCTGTATATGCCAAGCAGTGAATTACACATGGTATGATGCAATAGGCATGTGAAGAAAGCACTTTGCAATGTTTCAATAAATATTTTCCTGTTAAAGCTTAATTTTTAAAACAATCTGACCAGTACAGTTAATTGGATGCTAGAGGAAATAATCTGTGCTCATCCTCCTGGTGTTCCCAGGATACCCTGACTCTGCTGTGGCTCCATGTCAAACCAGGCATGCTGGTGCTTAGCATGTTGGCAGTGTGTCTACCCCAACTTGCCTTCCCATGCCCTTGAAGGGAATTATGTTTTGACTTGTATTCACCAAGAAGGCTGAGCTTTTTGCAGAGAATACAACACTCCACTGCCCTTTTTCCTGGAACAGGCACGTTGTTTGTGCCATGAGTCTGTTGAACTGCAAATCCAGCTGATTACCTGGGATGTCAAGGCATTAAAAGTACTCTTCCATAAAACCTTGCCTATAAGTCTGAGTCTAGTCCCACAGCAAGATGAAGCTTGCACAGACACCAGCAGCAGTTACAGCAGATCCTTTGCCTATTTCCACAGCTGCCCTGGCAGAGCTCTATACAGAATTACAAATAACATTTAGGAATTCAGCTTTCCCAAAGTATCAAAAATTCACATTTCCAAGTCTTTACCTACAGCCTAACTTTCTCCAACCAGGTGTATGCTAGTTCATAGCTCCAAGAGTTGATGCTTCCCTTTCTCTGGAATAAGGAATGGAGAAAGGAGGGGAAAAGCTAAAGGAATCCAGGATGTACATAGGAAATGTGAGCAAAATTGGAAGTCTTTGCCCAGAGAATTTTTTCTTATATCAGTCTATCTGTAGTAGCTGGCCCCTAAATTTATTGCCCTCCTACTCATCATCTGTTTTGGACAAGAACCAGCCCAGCCAAGTCTGGTGTCTTGGAAGACCTCCCATGCATTTTCTTGATAGACATTAGATAAGCCTTGCATTTTCTTCACCTACCTACAGTGGCTGATGGAGGTGAAGGCTTAATTTGTGGCCATCACTACATGATTTTTACATTTAGAAGTACTGAGGTGAGCAACTAGATTCAAAGATGTTGAGAAGCATTTGCCTTAAGAATTTGATGGAGCAAGGCATTATTTCCTTTCAAGTATGAGAAAAGCAGATGGGTTTTGAAGTCTGCTCTTCTAATGGAGGAAAAGGTGCTGGAATGTGGCTGTTTGGAATCAGAGAGAATAAAACAGGCAGTAAAAATGAATATGAATGAATGATTGACCTGTCTCTCTCCTACATAAAAATACTATTAGCTCATTTCATGTGCCACATGTTATTTACTGACTAGGTCACTGAGAAGCCCATGTTCTCCACCCCAAATGCTGCTGCTGGATGCACAAATGTTGTTTTCCAGAGGGTAGATTGAGGCAGGAGTGGCTCTCCTCATCAGCAGCTAAAGCTGTTATTGGGGTCAGACCTCTATTTAATCTGCAGTGTCAGGAGGCAAACAGCTTCTACTGGGACATGAAACTTCCCCAAACAACCTCAGACCAAAACACAGAAGAAGTGTTCATAGCTTTAAGCCAAAACCTTGCCCTGTTCACATATTAGTGGCTGTCCCAACAGCCCAAGGAGCTTTTGGCAGCCTAGGTATGAACTTGAGAAAACCTGCAGATCTCAATACTTTGCCCCTGACAAACCCCATGTTGTCATCAGGAGTCAAGAAACTAGGGAGCCTAGTAGTCATGCCACGCAGTTGTTTCTGAAGGTCCAAGAGCATGACCAAGTGCTGCTATGTTCACCTGAGCCATTCCAGCAGGTAAGCTGCACTGGGAACGAAACCAGAGCCCCAAAATGAGGTTTCTGGTTTACCCAGTGCTCTGATGGGTAGGCTGGGAGAAACAGAGAGGAATCCTGCTCAGTCCCTCTGCCTGAGCCCACTTGGGGGTTTAAAAGGCTGATTTTGATAATAAATACATACAAAAGCAGCCTAGCTAGTCACTGAGCTCGCTGAGAAACCCAAGTTCTCTATGACAAGTAGTGCCACAGGTAGAGAAAAAAGATTCTGTTGTGAACATCCCAGTATACCCGAGTCTCAGTGAAACTCAACACCTGTCCAGTTCTCCAGTGAATGCCATGTCAACAGTTTGTGGGTTTTCCTGTCCACAAAACAGGGACAGGGTCATGCCCTTTTCTACCCAAGGGGTGGCAGATACCATCCCTTACCAAGGGTACATATAGCAGTTGCCGTTTTGATAGAGGTGGCAGTGCTAGAAGCCTTAAGTTGCACTTTTTGGAGCTGAAGATGGTCTCCCAAGGAGGGAGAGGTGGAACATATTCTGTCTCAGGACAAGGAAAAACAACATACATCCTCAGTACATGAGGACAACACTGCCTAAGACTCCAGCCCAAAGCCCCTCTTCCTGCATCACAGACAAAAATAAAAAGATCCAGCTGAAAAACGTTATTCAGCAGATAAGACAGGCATTTGGGATTCAGAGTGGATTTCAAGACTGATTGAGGCCAGCTGAGAAGCAACTTATTTAATTATTGAGAAACCAAGGCAAGGCTGACTTTGCTGTGGTCCAGCCTGACTGTCTCCCAGAAGCTGCATCTGGGCTGCCAAGGGAGGCAAGAGCGGGGCCTCAGTGCTGGGTCCCACTGGAGCCCTACACCCCCTGGGCACAGACCCTCTGGATGGAGCCTGCACCTACAGGAGGTGCCCAGAAAAGCTGGTGCTGCTGCTGTCCACTGCCACGCATACCATCGGACAGCTATTTAGTAAGATGCAGTTTTGACATCATGACATCAACATCCTCACTACAGAAACTGCTGTTGGTTTGCTCCAGCTCCCGAGCACTCAGGATGGGGCCAGGGCCTCCAGGCAGTGGCTGTGGATGCAAACAAGCCAGCAACAGCAACTGCCATCACCAGGAGCTCCACATCCTCCTCCTGGTTGTCATTTCTGATTTTGCAGCCTGCTGGCCCAGGTGATTTGCACCCATTGTCTCTGCAGAGTAAGGACACAGCCAAGCCTTTCATCACAGGACTTTGCACAATCAGAAAGCAAGCTTCTTCCAACATCTTGGTAGCACAGGAGAAAATTTAGCAGACACTCACCTTGCTGTTCATTACTGAAAGGCAGTGGTCACCACTGAGCAGAGCACAGACAATAAGATAAGGCTTCATATAAGGGGCAATGGAGACACTGCTCAGTTTGATGGCTAACCTTGCAATTCAGGATCAGAGACACCTCCCTACAGAAGGCAACCTGTTTCCTCCATAACCACCCAGGAGGTGTGGAGAGCTGCAGAAAGTAAGGAAATCTCATTGCATGTGGGAATTTACAATTTGAAAACAATGTCAAGACTAAGTCTGATACTCACTCATGTTAAGGCAGAATAGAGGCTGAACAGCAACCCAGCTTCAACCAAAGCAAGATCTCTGGGACACTGGGCTGCCGACTCCAGTAGTGCAGGCATGTTTATTTATAGAAACAGAAAGTTTTAGGCTTTTCAAGACATTTTTCAGTAAATAGGGCCTTGGGTTCTACTGCATGATAAGGGAGCATAAGGCATAAAAATAGGCAGAGAGCCCTCGGGGAAAGAAAGAAAAGTGAACATTAAATCTGTTTGTGAAAATGCTCTTCCTGTAAAATAATCTCTTTCAAGCACATTGGCAGCAGTTTGCTCAGCACAAAACAGCAGCCTCAGGAACGGACAATTTTTGGAAAGATAATTAAACAAGAGGTCAAATCACATGTGGGGAAGCAGGCATGGCAATTACTTAGCCTCGATGCTTAACAGCAGCCGAGAGACAGATTTATACAGCACCCTTTTGGCCAGTTTAGGCTTCCATTTTCCTATTGAGTGGCTTAACCACTAACTAGCTATATCTCACCTACAGTGAAACAGTCTTCTTGCAGCTAAACTAAAAAGACAACACAAAAAGCTTCCCAGACTGGGAAGCTGACACTCCAAAACCTACCCAGGCCTTTGACCTCCTCCCATTTTGATCCAGGCTGCCTTTGGGTGATATTATTTAGCCTGGGAAACCAGATGCATCCACCTTGATACCCATCAGAGTTTCCATCTGCAGTGAGAAGCCAGCTAGTTATAGTATCCATCAGTTACTTTTGGCATGGAAAAGCATGGATTTCTGTGCCCAGACAGCTTAACAGAGGGGAGACAGACTAGAGTGGAGGAATGTGGAGCCCAACAAATGGAGAGATGCCCCAAGAGCACAGGAAGCAGCACTGGTTCTGGCCTCCATCAGCAGACTCTCAGCCACTTCAAAACATCAACCACTTGCAAACTCAATGCTGACCTTGCTTTAAGCAAGAGGTCAGTCTAGATGACTTCCTCAGGTCCCTTTCCACAAGATGTCTCTCCTCTATGGTTACAAAATGCTTACAAAGGATTGCAAAAATACCCAAGAAGGAGGAAATCCACGAGCAGGAGGGTGCTCAGCAGCAATTTGCTGTTTGCTAACTGGAAAGTAGGAGATGGTTCAGGACCCCCAAGTCAGGTCATTACTGAATGAACTTGTAGGGAGATGCATCCTCCAGCACATGGGATGGAGCCAGCTGCTCCAGTCATGCTGCTGACTGATGGCACAGCACCAGCACTGGAGAAGGCATGAAGGGAGCTCCTCACTGTTCCACCTGATGCAAGGGATGAAGACTTGAAGCTCATTGAGGAGCAAAGAGGGAAAATGGCAGATGGGAAACAAATAGAAACTAGCACAAGGGGCTAAGTCTGCAGTCACACTGCCTTCACCACTCCTTAATTAGTCCTGCTACCCTGGGATAACTAAATCACTAACAGTGGGTCCATTTGGGACCCTGCTTGGAAGCCTCGGGGCTGGTTTGTGTGGGTCTTCATGGAGGTGTAATACAACAACACCTTTTTGTATTGTATAGAGAAATCTACTTTGAATCACTCCAAGCTATCAAGCCAGAGCTGAGCCTTCACATTTGCCTTTTTCCCAAGAAACAATCACCTTCCACATACACCCCCCCAACAGTTATATACATCACAGCTTTGATCTCAAGGAGGTAGATGCCTCCCCTGATGCTTAGTAATGAAGGCTTAGGTGGGAGCACTGGGCATCACATAATGCTAGCTGCTAAATGGTCTGCCTCCTGTAGAGGCAGTAGACTGAAATACTTAACCTCATCTTCCTCAAGGCACCTGCCATCAGTCTTGGATGCATGGCTTGCTTTGTGTTGCCAGTCAAGAAGATAAACCTGTGAACATCAGCCTCTGCAGAGCAGCAAAGTGAAGCAGTGTTATGCCAAGAAAGACAGGCAAGATGATTCAGAGTTGTTTTTAAATTACAGGCTTCCTTCAAAGTGGCAGCCACCTGCAGTCACACAAGCTGCAAGACAAGTGCCTAGGGGAGGCAACTCAGTTTCTTTACTAAATGAAGTGGAAGAGGCACCTTACTCACTCTCACCCGCTCTAATTGCTACTGTTTCCATCCATTTTTAGGTCTGAATGTTGAATAAGAAAGAGTTCCTATTTTAAAACCATTCTCAGTTCTTCACTCTGTGCAAAGTCAATGGGGAAAAGGAAAAAAAAATAAAATCTAACCTAGAGCCTTGATCCTGCAGATTCCTGGAGATGCTCATCACCTTTCACAGAGACCTGTGTGGCAGAATGGATTTCTGTCTCTGTGATGCTACTGAAGCCATACTGTTTTCCCCAGACTGTTAGATTTCAGGTGTTCAGAAAGAAGTGAGCCAACCTCTGGGACTGAATCCAGAGGTCTCTTGGGACTCCTCCACCAGTACAGGGTAAAAAAACTGCTTTGAACCTCCAGCCTAAACTGCATAGCTGGGGCCACAGGTCTTCCCAAGACATCATTTTTGAATTCTGCATCAATGCTAAATGCATCTGAAATTCTCCAGCAATGGTACTTGACCATGACCTCTTATCGTTCTAATGACCATTCATTTGTGTTTCTTATGTGAAGATGCCTCTCTTCAAGTTGCAGGATCTTGTAAGAGCTTTATCTGCTAAACTGAAAAGGTTCCCCTTACAACCTTTTGTTCCAGGTGTAGAGAAAGTTAAGACTTGCCTTGGTTAGCATGAAACTGTTACTCTAATAGCCAAGCAAATTGCTCAGGTTTCTCACAATAAGGCGTGTTATTTGATCCTGCTATTATTTTGGTAAATCTTCTTAGAAGGGACCCTGATTAACCCCAACCTTTTTTGAACTGCTGACCTAGACAGACTCTTCATATAGCAGCTATATTAGCACAGAGACAGTGTCACCTTCCCAGACTACATCTCCTCAAGAACCACACTAACATTTTGGCTACAGGTGAACTCATATTCAGCATACATTTCCAGCCACCCTTTGCCATCTCTCCCCATGACACTGTCCCAGCTCGTGAGCTGTCCCAGCTCCAGTGAGCTGGAATCTCATTGCCAGTACCATTTCCAGTCAGCTGGTAAATGTCATGGAAATGAAGAAAAAGATGAGTCCTGGAGAGCACCCACAACACCAGCAACTGACAGTGATCATTTTGAAGACCATTACTTAGGCAGTTTAAAATCCATTTAATACACACAATATTCATTTTTGTGCTATTTCCTTAATATAAAGAGCATTGCAGTGACAAATTATGTCTTGCAGAAGTCTATGTGTATTCTGTTGTATCAGCCCAAGTGTTTTCATCAACCAAACTTTTAACCTCATCCAAAAAATACTACATCAAGCTCATGTTTCCTTTAACCCACAGTGGTAGCAACGAAGGACATTTTTCCTTCTGTAATTCACTATTCAGTCTAATTCTTTGAAGTTCCTTTCAGATAACATCAACAGTCCATAAAATGTGTGACTCTCTGCATTCAAAATCCAGCTTGTTTAGTCACTGTTTTATTTGTATTTGCTTGAAGCGTAAACACCAAAGACTTAAAAGCATCCCTATTTGGAGCAGGTAAAGAAAAAAAAAGACAGATAAAGTAAACAGCAACAAAAAATAACTCCTCTCTGCATCTAACATGCAACTCTAAATTAATTTTTTATTTCAAAGCACTGGCTGTTTTCTGCTATTAAATGTACCACAGAGGCTACAGGATAGAAACTAGAGATCTGCCACAACACCATTCTGTGCAATGTAAAAGGAAGAAACGGCTGAGGCTCCTGACAGACTGTTCACACATTTAAGCACCGGCAGAATGAGGCTGCATCAAATTTACAGCATGGGAAAAAACAATGGCGTGAAACGATGCTTACTTGTGGCTCTGCACAGGCTTACTTTTCAGAAGGGCTTGTTTTAGCTTTGAGTTACCTTTTATCAGAAAGAATCCATCAACAATGAGATGTGCTTAACATTAATCACGTGTGTCAGATTCTGTAGAACATTTACATATCTTCAGGTCTGTGCGAAAATGCTACAGAAAGACCCCCACTGGAATAAGTCTTTGATCAGGCTGTAATGCTGTTTCTACTCATTGAGGTGAACCAGCAACCAGCACAGCTCATTGAGATTTTTTTTTTTTCTACAGCTGAGGACCAAAGGCCTCAAAGATATGTAATCAGCTCCACTAAAAGATCAGAAATAAAGGATTGAGGGGCTCTGGGGCTAGCTGCAAAATCAAAGGGATATGTTCCCATTTTGCATCCTTTTCACTTTGCATATCACCTTCAGGGTCTTGGACCACTTCTACAACTGGAAGTGGGTCTTTCCACCCAAGAAACTCTTCCTTGCATGAGCATAGGGCATAAGTCTAGAAAAACCTGCACTTTGTGGTCATAGATGCAGTTGTGTCCCCTCCTGCCCCAGTCCCAGGTTGTCTAATGTCCCATCCAGTTGCTTTTAACATGTTTTGCTTCTAACAGGTTTTGCTTTTAAGCTTTTTTTGACCACTTCTTCCCTACCTGTCCCCCATCCCCACTGCTACTGGGCAGTTGCCCAACTCTTCCCTTACTCTGAGGCAAGGAACTTGTGTGTAAATTCTAGCTCAGATTTATTTATGACTGCTTTAAATTCTTCTGTTCTTACATCACCATTCCTTTCCTCCCTCAGGACACAAAATTTAGATTTAAAAAAGGCACACAACAACAACAACAAAACCCAAGAAGATCTTGTCTCATGCTTGTAGAGTATCTCCAGCCTGCCAGCTATGTGCACGCTAGCAAGATGCAGATTCGTTCTTTTCTGCAGGCATGTGTTTTGTAGTTTTTAAGAGGAAACCAGAGGGAAAAAACTGATATGGACAAGAAAAATAAATGTCTGCGCCAAGCTCAGCTTGCTTAGTTTTCTACAGAGCCTGTGCAGAGAAAAAGGTGTTACTCAGATTTAGCTCTGAATAAATTACCTTCTGGGAGGTTTTCATTCCTTCTCCAGCTAAAGAGACAGCTGCCCCCCTCCCCAGGCAGGATCACTTATCTCACTTCTGGTATGTTTTAACTTGGGTGGCACACATTGCAATTTGTTTGCCTCTGATGAGTTTGTCACTGTTTAGAGCAACAATGAAGACGCAAATGGCATTTAGAACTTTCACTAGACAGATTAGAGGCATTAATTAAAGCTCATTTGATTTCAGGCACGATAATTTGTTTTCCTTCATTCAGCCATCAACAGTTTTGGTGCCACCTTATCTTTTGCAGTGAAGCCTAACTGCAGCAGCCCTTTCAGCTGAGGGCTCAGGTACCAAGGGTCTGTTGTCTTCTGGCACCAGGGAGAGGGAAGCTGGGCCATTTAGAAGACAACACAGAGGGAATGGCTTCACAGGCTGAACTAGCATACCTAGGAGGGAGGGTTGAACATACATTGTGCAAACCAAGTGGCTCAGCTGAAGGCAAGGTGTGTTACTTAGCTTTGTATTTGTTTATCTATGAAATTACACACTTGTGAGAATGTCCTACCTAATCTAACAGATAATATTTCCTTTTATCAAGCCTTTCATTGATTCATCTCTTGATGAATTTCACTGACAATTCAGTTATATAGGGTAGCTTTAATGCATGACAGGTACACACCATGCCCTGTACAGACCCTCCAAAACCACTGCTGGTCTCATTGTAACAGGGTTAGCCTGAAAGAAGAGTCAGGGAGCCATATCAGCTCTCTAGAAAACCACAGCTCTGCCCTGGCTCTGGCACTTTTCCTTTACACAGTCATGAGCAGGCTCTTCTGCTGTCTCCGTGTCCCCTTTCCCTTCTCTGTGGGTTCTTGGTGGGAGGGTTTCCTCTCCCTGTACATCAGTACAGATGACCGCTGTGAAGCCCTTATTTCCACCAAATACTGCATGCATTGATGGGGTGCAAACACACACACAAAAATTCAAGACTTTCCCATTACTTCTTGAACATTCACTACTGAGTGATTAAAAAAATCTAACATGGTCCTTCTAGCTATGGTTAACCCAACAACCTTTACAAAAGATAACTTTGCAGAGATTTACAAATTATTTAATTTCCTACCATGAGATAATTTTCTTTGGGAACTCACATTTTAAATGAAGATTTTCATCATTCCCCTCTTCCCAGGAGGCACCAGGCACCTCTCCAGGCAAAGCAATGCCAGCTCCATGTGCACTCATGATTCAGGGGGTTCTTTTCCAGCTGACAACTTCACACAGATTAAATTTGAAATCCTATTCAATCTCCAACACTGTTTACTACAGTGCAGAGAATTATTTTAAAGATATTTAAAAAAAAAAAATAAAAGAGAAAGAAAAAGTACAGGTAGTTTGATCAGTGCATGGGAAGATTCCTCAGATTTCCCAAACCTGAAGTTTTTATCCTCTGAGACTACCAGCAGGCTGTTTCCTACATATCTAAAGCAAGGGAAAAACAGAACTTAAAATAGAGCAATAAGCACCCAAGGGCCCCACATCTGCAAATGAAGAACATGAAGAACTCAATTTAGGGAGCAATTTGGTGGATCTGCCCAGATAAATACCACCATTGCTCCTACTGGGTCAGGTCATGAGAAAGAACCACAGGATTTGTATGACAAAGGAGTTTTAAGGGAGGAAACAAAACCAAAACCCATTTCTAGCTGTACTAGATAGAAGACAAAAGTGCCAATCAGTTTTCCAAACACTGCAATCTGACTTGAAGGCCTTCTTTAGAAACAGCATTTCCTCTTCATTTTTAATCAAATGGATTGTTTTCCTCCTTAGAATGGGGCTGAGCCTTTTAACATTGCTGCAGAGTAGAGACTCTGCTAATAAATATTTAAAGACTGAAAGCTTTAAGTGAAAAGAAGGATTTGTTGGATAATATTTCACTTTCCTTAAACTGTTTGTTCACCATTAAAATTGAAAATTTTAATTTTATGGTGATTGCTCCGAGAGCTGATGTTCAGACACTTCCCCGAGAAACCCGAGCGCCAGGAAGGCAGTCTATAAATAACTGCCTTGGAAATAAACTTCTGTGAATTGGACATAACCCAGAGCAGATTTTCAAGCGTGTTGTAAATTACCCACAGCCAGAGCATGGGTCAAAAATATTTACTAGTATTGAGCTTCATTCCTCAGATTCACCCCTCAGGAGTATTTTAAACCTGCAGCAGACAATAGGGAGGTCTGAGGCTCAGTCCTGCTTGCCCTCAGCCCCAGGTGGGTATTTATCCCTGTGCTGACAGAGCAGTATTGTCTCCTGGCCTTGCACTAGTGCAAATGTCCATAATGACCCAAACCATCGTCTGAATTTTCTATTACATTAATAGCAAAAGGATTGCTTGTGAATAAGGACTGCTTGCGATTAAGATGACTTGAAAAGTACTACAACAGCCTTAGAGAAATGCAAGAGAGCAGAATTAGATGGGAAGAGAGAAGGGAGAAAGGGAAAGGAAGGGAGGGGTTGCACCATCACTCTCCTAAGGAGGAGACAGAGTTGACAGATCTCCTCCTTAAAATGAGCAGAGTCTGGCTATGTGGGATAACACATGCTATTTTAGGTGCCATTTTGTACCACCATCCTTTAGCTCCAACACAGGCTGTCCTTGTCAATGGAGAGTGACCCAGCAGCACTGCCAGGGTCTCCTGGGGAGGTTGGTGCCAGTCACTTGTGCAAGGCACAAAGAGACTCGGCTTTTATGGATTAGTGCCTGAACTCCCATCTCTACGAGTATACCACCTCTCCATTTTTTCCAGGCTGCAAGTAATTAAGGCTGTTGATTTATAAAGTCCCACCTCCCTGATCCCTATCTGCCATGCCTGTTGTGAAGGTCTCCTTGGGCACACACAGTCCCTTCTCTTACGCCTGGGAGGTTCTCAGTATGCTTCAGACACCACAGCAAACCAACCAGGGAAAATATTAGAAAGAAAAAAGAAGTGGAGATGATTCAGAGGTGGTGACCTGGCTAAACTTCTGAGGGGAGGATAGGTCCTCACACGCTCCCTGCACAAACTACCAGTGGGGCTGGCGTGATGATTGTGAAGCCTTGCCAGCTGGTTTGCTTACTAGCCCGGTTTTATCCAAGGACTGACACAGCCAGCACTATCATACCACCAGACTCCCAGTCACAGGGCTTTGTAGCAAGGTGGCCCATGAAGAAATTGCCAAACCCACAGCTCCACTCCAGTTAGTCAAATTGTGGTGGCACGAAGGGGTGGCAGAATCTGACCCTAAATCTATAAGAACATCGAGATGAGGTCAGTACTTGAGCAAGATGAATTGTGTTCCTGTCCTGCATTCCTTGCACAGTACAACCTTAGCTGGAAAGCTCAAAGCCTTGAAGAGAAGAAACACTCAGACCCATATAGGAAAAGCATATACGGCATTTACCTGTCAAATGAGGATTCATAGCTGGGAGCTGTCACACACACACATCACAAACACTTCATGTTTCCGTGAGTTTGACACAGATTTCAAGATAAAAAAGCTGACGTGAGAAAGCATCCATCAAAACCCCTTGAGAGACGCTTTTTGTGATTAATAAGATAATCCTCTGCAGTTTCAAATTATGATCTAAGCCTGAGCTGTGGAACTCATGCATTTTTTCAAGGAGACAAGCCTAATTTAGAAATAGTGTATCATGTATTAGACATCACATCATTTAACTGGTTGTATTTCCATGTGTGTGAGATATTTCACTTGATTTAAGAAGTTTATAATAAGCTCCAACTTCAATAGTATATTCATAACTAGTCATACAACCTTAATTGCAAAGAGGGCTAGCCAGGACAAGACAGAGAATTTTCCTAAGGTAGGATAGGAACGCTGCTTGTTAAGGCTGCTTGGTATTAGATAAATGCAAGACTCTCAGGACATCTGCAGCAAAGTTTAAATTATCCCCTTCAACTAAAAGTTCAACCAGTACAAATCTGATGAAGTACCATCGCATTCTGAAAAGCCACCTCAGGTTCCAGCCCTTGTCTGCCCCTTTGCATCCTACTGTTCATCCATCCTCTTACTATCAAGGCTCCTAATATCTTCTGAGCAACTCATAGGCCTGACACAGCAACTCTACAGGTACCAAACACGTATGGACACCGAGGTGTCATTTTCCCACTGCAGTTGGAGCATAGGTGTGTGCATGCCCTGTGGAGTCACCACAGGAAGGGAGGCACTTCAGAGCCCAGCCATATGCCCAGCATCTGACCTTTTGTGTCTCTGAGCCTCTGTCCTGCAACTAAAGAGTCTGTTGTCCCAGACTCAACAATTCAAGCTAGGACATTAAATTCAGAAAGATGAACCCAAACTTCTGTGCCTTTTTAGCACCACAGACTGGAAACCACAGCTGCAAACAGTCATGGCAGATCTTTATGTCAGCCTGGTCCTTCCTCCATCAGGGAAGTGACTCCACTGCACACCAGTGAAATTCACTCCTCTGAAGAAACCACTGGGTACACAACTACCATCCTTCTTGAATTTCCAAATAGTGCCCAAGCAGGGCAGAGGAGTTTGTCTAATTCTCTTGGTGAATTTGACTGCAAATTAACCTTCATAGCAGAGCGCTGTTGCCATTGTTAGAGCTCGCAAGTCAGAGCATCCAACCATCCATTAGTGAATGCTGTTAGCAAGGAAAGTATGCCAGGACACTAGGTCAGGGGAACAGAAGAGAAAACCCAAGTAGGTCAGACCCACTAGGAAGGCCAGTTCAGTCTTAACTATTCATCACTTCATACACTCCTGACAGCCCTGGGATTTCAACAGGAAAATTGCAGTGTCTCCCTCAGGAACCAGAGTGGTGGTTGCATCCATCGTACGAGCTGGTGTGAGCAGATAGCAGAGACTGAGGTCCCTTTCTCTGAAAAAACATCAGCTTTTGACTGCCTCTTGCAGCAGGTCCAGGAGTTACAGGGAGAGCTCTCAGCTTTTCCTGTTCCCTCCCAAGTCAATCAGCAGGGAGGGCTGTTCTAAGACCACATTCATTAATCAGAGGACAAATCTGAAGTGCCACTGCTTCAAGTACCAATGGCTCAGGGAGCTGGCTGGTGGTATCAATGAGGAATACAGAGATCAGAAATATCCTTATATCTTCTCTACATATCCTCCCCTTAGATTTTAATGTTAATACAACAGACAATTCAGTCCCTAAAGGGCAAGAAGGCAAATTACAGAGATAGTAGAAAGGGAGGCAGAAAAGGCAAATAGGGCACACGGATGCCCTGGTACAAGGAGAAGGTAGAAACTTCAGGTAGAACATGGTTAAGGCAAAGAAAAATAACAAGGGCGTAGTTACAAACGTTGACATAGAAAATGGGCAAAGGGAGAACACTGAATATTATTACTTTATGCTCAGTCTGGAGTTAAGTGCAAGGGCTTTGACTGAGGCGGGTTTGGATATGCTGGTTGAGACTCAAGGCCACTCAATTTTAACTACCCAAAAAAGAAGTTTGACATACAGCATAAGCTGCTAATCACAGCTCCTTTTCTAGTCAACAGAAAGAGAAAGCAAGAGAGAGACATCTCCCTACTCCAACAACAGGTGTCAAAGCAAGGTGGGATGAACCTTCTCCTGTGAGTGAAGAAGCAAACAAGCTTCTCTGCTTGGCTGGCTGGAGTCAGCCTGTCTCTGTTAACAGAGCCAGATTCAGGAGCATTTCCCCAGGACACTGCACTACTAATACCATCAGCAGATGGGAGCAATGGGTTTGCTGGAGGAGAGAGAAACAACTGTCAGAGATCTGTTTCAAAGCAATCTCCAGAACTCAAGTTCATGTCAGCAAGCCCAGGGCAGGACAAGCTTCTACCCATGCACAGTGGCAAGCTAGCTTTTGAGCTTGTATTTAACTGAATTCTTGCTCTGTATGATGACGTTTGAGCTTGGTGACCTACCTGACCCATCAAAACCTGCAAGAGCTGCTGCCTTCTCTGAGCCTTGTTTCATTGCTTTATCCAGAGTTTGGAGCAGAGTTGGAAAAGTCTAAATTTAGAATAACTTCACCAGCACAGTGTGTCTAGCCATGCTTGCACTCTGCTTTCTGAAAAGATGATGACCAAATCAAATCCAGATTTCCTTTTAATGTGGCCTATTTTACATGAAATTGAAAAGAAAGATGTTAAAGCTGCTACTGGGAAACGTGCTGCTCCATGAATTAGTGATTGTGTTTACCTTCTACATTGGGAATTTTTTGCCTGTGTTGCTGTTTCCTACTGCCACTCAATGTGAGGAGCTTTTATTCGAATGAGACTATTTCAAAGCACTTTTACACTCATGTAGAGTCAGGGACTTATTTACTTTCTGACAGTTATTTACTTCCCATAAGTATTTTAGCACCACAGGATCTCTCAGATGAAAGCAGAGTTTGCTCTGCACTCCTGTTCAGGAGTCTAATTAAAAATGGAATAAAATGGGAGGGATGGAGCTTAAGTGCTAACTGCGATGGATGTGTCTGGAGGGAGTTCAGCAAGGGGAGCCTATTTCTTGGCACAGGTGTTGAAGCCTCTGCATAAAAACGGAAGATGCCCAACACAAATGCCTGAATAGCTCTCACACAGCACAGATTTGAAGTCATCACCTGCACCCATGATCCCACCAGCCCAGAGCCACCACCATGGGGACAAGACTTCTGCATCCCCCCTGTGAAAGTGAGGGCATATCATCACCTAAGGTAGGTCACTAACACCACTAACCTCCAAATACACCTGAGTATCTTCAATGGCTATGGGACTGTCTAAGCTCAGCCTGTACCCAGGGCTAAGCTGTAGCAGTTGTTCTACCACCTGATGACCCCTCCCCAGCTGAGAGGGGGAATCAGGGGAAAGAGGGAGAAGCCCCATGGGTTGAAGTGGAAACAGATTCA
Source organism: Podargus strigoides (assembly GCA_028020825.1). Lineage (NCBI taxonomy): Eukaryota > Metazoa > Chordata > Aves > Caprimulgiformes > Podargidae > Podargus > Podargus strigoides. The sequence continues at coordinate 4,140,375 of CM051631.1, forward strand.
ATGAAATAAGAAAACTAATACAATCACCAACATAAAGCATACAAGGTTCTACTCACCTTTGTCCTTAGGCTGAGCAGCAGAAGGCCAGGAGGGAGGAGCCCAGGAAGAGGAGCTCCACCCTCACTGAGCTCCCTCCTTTGATAATGAGCATGATGAGGTGGTGTGGGATACACCTGTGAGTCAGTGCCTTGAGTGGAACTCTCAGCTGGCTCAGAGCTACTCATGGCCTGGATGCAACGGCTGGCCCATGGGGCTGTTCATGGAGAACCAGGACAGGGACTTCTAACAGAATTGGTGCTTTCTCCAGTATGTTAATGACTGCAACAGAATGATAGGCACTGCAAAGGACTCCATGGCTGTGCTGCCTCTATATTTGGATAACTCCTTGCAATCTTTGCTCCAGAAAAAAACCAGGGACTTCAAAGTAATCAAATGAAGAAAAAATATAAAGATCAAGCAGTCCTTTCTCTGTTTTTTCAGAAATAACTTGTTTGCTGTTGGTTAAGGAAAGATTACTTGCCATAGCTGTCTAGAGGACAAGGACAAATTGCAATTTGCTTAAGGTTTTGAGTGAGGATTTTTTGCTTAAAAGTGCATTTGGAGACAAGGGAGATTATGAACAATCCTTTAACAAGATCCTTAAGCCATCAGACTGTTTAAAATTATTGATCAGTACAGCCAGAACACATTAAAAAAGAAAATCTATCAGATTAAAATGGAAATAGCTTTCTTGTTCTGGCTTCTCATAAACTTCATTTCACTTTGCAGCAGAAAGCTTCTCCAGAAGGTGAGCAGTCCCCAAGCCCAAGGAGATGGCCCTGTGGGACCACGCTGCCCTGCACCCCTGCCAGCTCCTCCTCCCTATGGCACAAACACACACCCAGCAGCCACATCTGTGTGACAGATCTGTTCAACAGAAAAAGGGATATTTCAACCAAAGAAAAGCCTCAAACCTAACACCTCATCCAGCAGAGACATCCCCTAACAGCTCATTGCTACAGAAAACCTTGTTAATAGGAAGGAACATGACTGGGTTGTGTATTTTAAATAGCCTTCTTTTGAGAATGTAGAACACTAAGTCAAAATAAACCCAGATCTGATATTTAATTGATGTCATCCACCTAAACAGCAAAGCTTTCCTCTCCAAAGTGCCCATGGTGAGGATCGCAGTTCTGGGGGTTTGTTTGCAAAATAAATAAAAATAAACACTTTGCTTTCAATTTAGCACCCCAGAAGCTGACAGCAATAGTAGTAAACAATGGAAATTATTTGCATTAACAGCCTTGTTTATTCTAATGATGTTGGCATTTTCTGCAAAGATTAATTAGCAATAATGTTGCAAATACTCTTACAAGCAAAATATGCACCATAAACCAAAAATAATTTGACTGACCTATGTTCTAAAGTAAAATATTTACAGTAATGAGGTTCTAATTATCCTCTGTTATGGCAGGCCGTTCTCTACACTCCTCTTTATTGATAGGAGATGTATTGTTTCAGCATTTTAGCTCAATTTATGTTCTCACATTTGCATTTTCTTATGCACAGAAAATGAGAGATGATCATTACCTTCTTCACTTTGCATTCATTTTACATCAACAAGCACATTACCTCATCCTAACTCATTTATCTACCACAGAAATTTGATAACAAAAGCTACTGTCAGTGGTGAATAAAGATCATTTCAAACGGACCAAGAGGAAACAAGATGAATTCTAGGTCTCAGGACCTTTTGTTTGCTCCAGAAAGGGAAAATAAAGGATTTTTTCCACCTAGGCAACAGGGATCTCATAAGGCTGTAACTCACATTCAGCATCTCATATTTACCTGCTGCTGATCAGTCCTTTCTGCATACAAAAGTAACTCCAAGTACCCACGCAACCATAAACCTCTCTCATTTGCTGCACCAAAGAACATTTTTAAATTTTTGGACTGAGCGCACAGAATTTATGGTTCATAAGCTCAAGCAAACACTTTAACAACTACCCAAAGGCTGTTGTGGCCTCATAACAACTAATAGCTCTCCAGCCTGTGAGACACAGACCCATCCAACACCGTGTGCGCTCCGCGTCTCAGCAGATGCCATCAACCTGCTTGTGAGCACTCGCGGTGCCATGAAATGTGCTGTGGGATTCTCTTGCATAGGCAACAGCAGAATATCCATATTGCTTTGCTGGGAATGAGTAAAACCTGCCAGCCCCTCTCTTCTAGCTCTTCTGCTTTAACAAGCCGTCAGAGCCTTCTAGCCTCTCGCTGCTCCTCTCCTGACCATAGTATTAGAGCTAATACCAAAACACAACAGCACCAACACCACCCTCAGAAATGGAGTTCTGCTTTAGAACAACTCTGTCCAAGACCCCCTGGTTGTTGGGCTGCAATCCCCAGATGTGCATGGGTGCAGTGATGGATTTCAGTTCTGCCCTGTGCCCGGGGGAGAAGCAGAGACTGGGCAGCAGGTTTGGAGGAACAGGTCGTTGGCAGAAAACCCACAAGCCCTCCCCAGAGTGGGATGAATGATTTTGGCCCACTTTCCCTACAACTCCTTGAGGAAGGAGGTGGGAAGGAGATTTTTGACCTTTCCAGAAGTGAAAGTTTCTCCCTGCTCCAGCACTGGCATTTTATCAGCACTGCCCAAGCCACCAAGCAGCAGGTCCCTTCCTGCAGCCTCAAGTACAGGGTCGTGGAAACTCCATGGTGTTTCCAGGGTTTGCCCTGGCAGATTGGGAAAATGGACCAATAGTCTCTCCTCACTTCATCCAGGTTTTTGATTAGAGAATCCATGTGAGACCTTGCAATGCTGGCTGACACAGCACTGCTCCAAGGGTGCCTGGTCACTGAGAGGAAGCACCATCTGTAGGGTCATCTCCAAGGGAATTATGCTGTTTCTTCTGGATGAAATGTGGACCTTGCTGAAGTCTTTGCAAATGTTACTGCAGACTTTTATATGGCCAACAACATCACCTGGATAGGAATGGGAAATTCAGTGCTTTAAAGAGGTTCACTGAAACTTAACTAATTCATTCACATGCCATGCTCAGCCCCTGAACACGGCAGTAACATCCCACAGGGCAGAAGATGAGCCCAAGGACTGCAGCGACCTAGCAGGTTTCTTGTACATGGGCATGCCCTCTTGTATAACACCTCAGCTGCCACTGCGAGCCTCACCAACAGCACATCTGGGGACCTTAAACTAAAGGGTTACCCAGAATAAATAAACAAGCACTTGCACTTTGGAACTATTGACTGAGCTCCACCACCCGAACAATTTGTTAGTGAGAGGTTTGGAAGTGGGAAGAAGATGGAAAATATTCCCCTTGTACTCTCCATTTGTCTTCTGGGAGCTTGTCTTGGTGCCGACAGCACAGGTGGGTTCATTTAAAACGCAGCAAGTCCTTCACTTGTGGGTGCAGGGGTTACTGGCACAGGTGACAGGACAGTTTGTCACTTGACAGTGGGACAGCTGGTGCAGTCTCATAAGAGACGTCAGCTCAGAGGGATTGCTGCTTTTCATAGCTCCTCTCTTTAAAGCTCGGGTTCTTTTCTTAGGAACAAAATAATAGTTTTTATGCTGATTTTACGCAGAATGTGTCACAGGGATTAATTTTGACAATGGGACTTTTCTTAAATTTTTGCAGCTTTTGAGCTTTCAGAGCTTGATTCAGCCATTTTAGAATGCATGCACCCACACACAGAAGGAAAAATGAAAAGGGGAGAACGTCACTGGTGGTGTAACATCCCCACCTCTGTGTGTGCTGCTGCTTTGTCCTGGAGTACAAACAAGTACTCACATCCATAAAGCAGTCATCGGATTTGCCACTGTGAGAACTGTTCAAAGCCAAACCCAGCGTGAATTTAACAAAGACTGTAGGATGCAGCCAAAACTGTAGACGAGATAGAGTAGTTGATGGATGTGGGCAATCACACATAGTAATGCAGGCTGTTGCTTGATTTATCTGTAGCAGCAACAGTTCCGGCAGAAGCTAGTTGACATCCAGGGTGAGTGCTCATTTGGTGCAAGGCTGGCCTTTCTTCTTTCATTAAAACATTGCAAGGAACAGGTTAAAAAAAAAAAAAGGGCCTCTTTCCAAAATGTTCCCTTAGCAATGAAAAGTGAGCAGAGCCTAAAGTATCTGGTACCACCACCCACCTAGGTGTATCTCCTAGAAAATACTATACTCAGCTGGCAGGACAGGTCTCCCCACACACCCCCTTGGCCCAGAGATCCATCTCACTTTCTCAGATACTGGCTCAGAAGTTGATAATTCATGTGTGAGCATATTCTTAGTCTGAGGATGGTTTCCAGCCAGGGTGAGTACCATGCCTGTGACCCTATGGGGCCTGCAACCTTCAGCTGAAATCAAGTTTTGCTTGTAAAGCAGCATGTGGGATCAGCAACTGACTGAGAAAGCGTAGAAGGATCTCATGGAGGCAAAGCTCCACTCATTAAAATCAGTTCTCCCTATTAAATGGGTTCATTTTCTCCATTAAAGGGGTTAATTATGGCAGGTGCCTGGCATATCCCACAGGAGAGAAGGAGCAGGTCTAACGCAGATGCCTCACTTCAGGCAGGGTGATGTGCAGCTGTGCTCACATCAGGATCCCCAGGCACTAAGCACGTGGAGAGCCCATCAGGGTTACAAAACCAAGGAAGGCTGCTCCATCATTGTCACCTGAGCCTTTTCTGCCCAGCCTGGGGACAAACTGGAGGCTGCAGCACACACCATGGGGGGTACGGGGCAGGTGTCCCCCAGCAAGGCTGTATCCCCCCAGTGCCTCTGAGACCTCAGCCCCCTGCTCAGCCAAGAAAGCTCACTTGGGGTTGTATATTCATGTCCCACACATAAACCACAGCCCTGCCGCTGGGAGGGGACCAGCCACCCCACAGGGGCTGCAGTGTTTGAAACAAGCCTGACTTCTTCAGACATCAGTGCTTTACCCATCAATACTCACTGTCAAACAACTAGATTAAGGTTAGGATTTTAATGCACTCCTTTTTGTTTTTAACCAAAACCACACTAACATGAGGAGGGCAGAGGTGCAAGCTTGCTGTACAGTGTTTAAAAGCATTGCAAAAACAATTAGTTCAGCCTCTTGCAGAGATGTCTAGGTGAAAGGGCTGGTTACACCATCAGTGGCACAGTGTAAATCAGAGCAAACCCCCTCAGGTTCAACAAACCTGATCCTATGCAGCTTCAGAGAGGCTGGGATTTGCTCCGGATGGAGAGCAGAAGTAGCCATGAGAAAGAACAAGTGGCTGGCACTTGCCCCACAGTCCCCTCTGCCCATCAACTGAGCTCATGCCCTCCTTAAGCCTTGGAGGGGCCAGACCCACAGGTGCCCAAACCCAGTACCTAGCCCCCAGACGAGGGTCTGTGTCCAGGGTGACCACCAGCAGCTCCAAGAAGCGCTGCTCTACCGTGCTACCTGGTGACAAAAAGGGATGTGGCTGTGAGCACTAAGGGAGCATGGAGAGAGCAGAGGCTGGGCAGGCAAAACAAGAAGCTTCTCTGGGTGAATAATGGCTTTTTTAGATCAGTGGGATGGGGGAAGAGTGCTCAGCAGAGGTGGGGTCTCTGAGAGGTGGGTCAGCAGCAAACCCTATCGGGTGGCTGCCACAGGTAGGCTGTCTCTGCTGACCCTGCTGGTGGGACACGTGGCCCTGCCAGAACACCATTCATGGCAGCACCATGACGGGACTGCGTGTCCTTCTGCCCTTCACCAGGCAGCCACGATGGGGATGCTGGTGGCCACTGCGGACACCCTGCCTTGACTGGGGGGCCCTGCAGTGCCAGCAGCTCTCTGCTGGTGGTTTCTGCCCAGGAGCTTGGCCAGTGAGTTGAAGGTGGATGCACACCGCCTCGTTGGCATGACCTGGCCCAGGGTTTGAGGAGGGCTCATGTCACCCCTCCTGCCAGCAGGAAATGGTGGTACCCATGTGCACAGGCAGAGGCAAGGAGCAGGGAGAGAAGCAAATGGGATGTGGCTTCCAAGGGCTGTGGCTGCTTGCAGAGGTGAACTGCCTTTCACAGGAAAAATAGGCAGAGACAGTTAAAGCAGGACAGTTCCTGTGTTCAAACAGGACCTCACCAAGCAGCAGCATAAAAAAGCCTATTGTTTTCCCCTCCCAAATAGCTTATTCCAGTCTGTGCATCTATGATAGGAGGCACTCACACCATCTGCTTTAGGGTATTTTAAGCATCGAACTTCAGCGCTCCCAATCACCCTCTCACCATCAGTCATTTCTATCAATCAACTACTTTGACTCTTGGTTCTCCAGATTTTATCCCCTGGATTGCACTTCAGTTACACACCAAAGAAACCTCAAGTAGATGATAACACTCCTGAAATATCCCTGGCCATGGGTCACCAGGGGGTGAATGCATGAAAAGGACCTGCTTTCTGGGAGAGCACAGCCCTGGCAGCCCATCCCAGCCATGTCACACGACGGCGTGTGCTCCTCTCTAGCCCTTATTTCTTTTCAAATTGCAGTTTTCATCGAGAACAAAGAGGCAAGCTCAGTTCTGCACAGGCAAAAGCGAGCCAATTCAAACAGGCTGGAGGAGTTCATTCCTGGGAACCTGGAGAGAGAATGCATAGAAGAAAAATGCAGCTTTGAAGAAGCCCGAGAAGTGTTTGAAAACTCGGAGAAAACAGTGAGTGTTGCTGCTGCAAAATGGCAGCACCTTGTTCCCCCCAGCCCATCCTGGTACAATGAGGGGGCACGGAGGGGGGAGGAGGAGTGAGCAGCAAGGGGAAAACCTGCAGGGACCAAGGGCAGCATCTGCCATGTTTTATTGTCGTTTGTGATCTGTCACTGGGCTGGGGAACTGCTTCACAGGTCTGTTGGTCACCACTGGGGTTATGGAGGTGGTTGTTTTCCTGCAAGTCTTTTACTTTAGCTTTGGAGTCATCCCTTTACTACTTCAGTCAGTGCCCAGAAATAAGAAATCAAAGGAAACCTCTTTTTTTTTCCCTTTGCAGATGGAGTTTTGGAAAACATACGTTGGTAAGAGCTGCTTTCTTCATGTTGAAATGCATGATATTCATCTCTCCATGCATAAGTAGAATATATTTATTGAAACAAATGTATTCCAGCATTCTGAAACTGTTTTGTGACAGAGTTAGTCAGAGCCATGCACCCTAAATCCTGCAGCCACTCAGTCTAGGCTCATCTCATTTGCATACAAATTGCAAGCCAAAAAAAATACTTAACATTTTCTTTGTTCAAGCAGGTTTTTTTTAAAAAGGTTCAAAAACGTCACAGAACAAAACCAGTCCACACAGACCACTGGGTCCGTTGAGCCCAGGTCGCACCCTGGGCTCCTAGTTTCAGCTGTGCTGTAAAGTAAAACAGGACAGCAATAATGAACACCCCTTCAGCAAACAGCAAATGCTCTGTTCTCGAGCAGAGATCTCCAGATAAGGCACAGCCGTGTGAATCCCTGGAAATGCCATATTAAAGTGGAGCCTCGACACGATCATAGCAAACAGCTGTTTGCAATTCACACCAGTGGTCCCAAACCCTTGCTTTCCACCATCTATTTCTTCCCTTTCAGCCTCCATCCCCAAAGACTCCTCAATCCCTTACCAAAAATATTTCTATAAATTTTAGCGGGCATCGAAATGTCCTTAAAATCAGTTTCAGATATTAACTGCTTTGTAGATTGGCAAAGCGCCCAGAAAATCTCGCTGAAAAGACTTAAATAATTCAGATTAGTCAATCCAGACTATAAAATAAAAAAGTTACGTTTACATTGTAGAACTGTCCTCTGACAAACCAAATGATGGAACTCAACACTGCCTTTGTTTCCCTGCCACTGTAACCAATTAGCTCTTCAAAAATAATGAATGCCATGTATTCCCCCATCACCCAGAGCGCCTGATTTACTGTTTAGTTTACAAGCTGCTTTTCCCAACACGTGCAGCCCACAGGAGCTCAGCCCTTGCGGAGCACCCAAGCAGTACCAAGCTCTGATTGCCCTCACCAAGCAGCAACAGCCATGATCCACACGTTGTGTGCAAATGCCAACACCCTGCCTTAGACAAGACAAAACCATTTTTGTCCATGCTTTGCCTTCTGCATTCCTTAAAGCACCATTAACAGCCACGCTCACAGCTGGGACATGAAGACATCAAGATCCTTCCCCCTTGTCTTTGCATTGCCATTTCAATGTGCACTTCCCTGTAATTTAACCTCATGGACTGACTGTTCCAAAGTGTTAGATCGCTAATTTTGCAATACTGGGTATTTTTATTCTCCGCTGTAGGCAGCTGTGAAAATAAAAGCCCTGACATGCAAAGAAATATCTACACCAGTTAATAGTAGTACAAGACTTAGAAAGAAAGCAATGGCCACGGCTCTCAATCCTAACACACAGAGAGGTCTCCAAACCCAAGTGGACAGTCCCAAAACTTCAGAGAACAGAGGCTGTAGTGTTAAAATAATACAGATTAGGAAGTCCTAATCACTCTTGAGGAAGCAAACCTTCTAATTTTGTCTAAGTTAACCATGACATGAGGTCCTGTTGAGCTATTGCGTGAGGGAGACTGAAGTTGAGTTCTGATGAAACAAGCAGAATTTACCCACCCAGGACAGGGTACCTAATTAGGACTCTGGGTAAAGCACTGCTGCTGGCATTACCCCAGCACTGACACTGTCTGTTGTGCATTTGGGTGCCAGGATCTGACTTATTTTCCATTGCAAAGATGGAAGGTGTGCAGTCTCTTGCTCATCTTTAACAGGAGGCTTGCACAGAGCAAGGCTCCAGCACTTGATTCGCATCAGTCATGGCGGATGCTCACGCTTGCTAATTATTCTGTCTTCTCTCCAAGATGGAGACCAGTGTGACCCCAATCCATGCAAAAACGGGGCCGTTTGCGAGGATTCAATAAACTCCTATGTGTGCTGGTGCCCAGCTGGGTATGAAGGCAGAAACTGTGAGATAGGTACGTACCGGGGGGCTCGAGCTGTGGTTGTTCTGCCCTGCTTGAAATCCCATCTGATCAAAGTGGGCATAGAGTTTCATCCTACTGGAGGGCTGTGTTGGACACACATTGCCTTGCTGTAAGGCATTGCATGAACGTGCAAATTCAGCCTGTCAGCAACAGAATTACAGGGGGACATACGTCGGAATATAGGAGCTGATGTCTCCATCCTCTCCTGTCCTCGGTGGAGCCCCAGCTCCACCTTTGCTGAGCGCTGAGGTGCTTGCTCTTACTCAGGGTTCAACAGAGACTCAGGCTCAAGGTCTTTTGTTCAGCACGCTGCAGCTGCCAATGCAAACGTTTACAGAGAGACCTTCCTTTATCTCCCTAGCACATGCCTTTCCGGGGCTGCTTGTCAATCAGAGACAACTTGCTCACCCACAACAGGTTTCCACCAACCCCAATGGGTCCCCATGCTCTCAGTTCTTCCTCTCCAGGCTGGGCAGCGGGTGCTGAGCAGGGCAGGATTACTGCAACCTCCTCTCAGTGGCACTCCGCTAAATCCATAATTATAATTATCACCAGCAACCTTGATTCTGAAAGCAAACAAAAGGCAAATATTTTCCTGATGGGTTGAGAAATTTATGAAAACCAAACAGCTGATAATTTAAGCAAGAGGGATATTCAGCTCTTATATTTATAATATAATCAGGGGCTGTGCGACTCGCATAATGTGCTAGACTCACTGCACTAATAAAAGATTCTCTTTCTAGTTGTGCTTCTGCTCTGGCAGGAGAGGAGCGTACGTTAAAAAGAGCATTTCAAAGCTGCATCAAATTTAAATAGTCTCATTGCAGATTTCTCGTGAGACAGGGACAAAAATAGCTCTAGAAGTGAGGCGTGAAAAGAAGTGCTGTAAAAATAGTAAATGATGGCATTAAAATGGCTACAGGAAGGGAGGTGTCCTTGAGGAAGTAGGAGTGGAGTTAATCTGCTGTGTGAAGTTATTTGAAAACTCACTGAGAATTAAAAGGACATCTGCAGATTAGTGGTTTCCCACCTCCAAGAGGTGGTGTTCCCACCACAGAGGAGGGTGAGGAGACACATGCAAGTCACGGGTGTCCTGCTGTGCCTCAGGCTGGGACCCGTTTCAGCAAACATCCTGCTGAAATAGGTCTTCCATGTCAGGCTGCGATGAGCTATTGTTGTGTCAGGAAGAACACATGGCTTTGCTTGAGGTTTTAAATTCAGAGCCCAGGAATAACCCCAGGACAAAGCCCTTGTTGGGTTCAGGTTTGCTCCCATTTGATCCACGGCATTCTCCACTAGCATCTGTGCTGGGGCTGGATTGTCGTAAGCACCAGAGGGGGAGGAGAAAAGCACGATGGTGGGGAAATCACGTGGCTCGTAACCAAATATTTGCGGGAAACCTTTAGGGTCATGCTGCCAAATTTCAGCCAGCACGCAGCTGTAGGAGGCAGGAGGCTGCACCAGGGCTCAGCAGAACTTCTCATGGGGCCATTCCTCAACTTGCCTTCTCAAAGAGGTGCCCAGAGCTCCTTCATTATGAGCAGGGATGTGATTTGGAAGGAGGACACTCTCCTTGCCAACAAGCATCCATTTTCCACGGTCTGGAACAACCAGAGAGATTTATAGGCTGAGTCCAAAGGCCAAAGTCCCAACAAATCTCTGATTAGTTGTATTTCAAAAGAGCTTTCACATTTTCATTTTGATTTCTTTCAGACTTGACTTGTGCCATTAAAAATGGAGGCTGCAAGCACTTTTGCAGGCACGAGCCACCGCAGAAAGTTGTGTGTTCCTGTGCTGCTGGCTATAGACTTCATGAAGATGGGAAGTCCTGTCAACCTACAGGTTAACTTTTAAAGTACTTTTAAGAGATTTGAGTGAAAGTTTTCAAGGTCTTGCCCTGGATTTAGGTACATGAATCTCATAGCCTTGTTTTCCTGCTTAGCAAATGTAAAGAGCCTGACCCTACACCTTCCCAATGGCAGATGGGGGTCAGGCTTGAAGGATGCAATTTAAACACCCTTTTTTTAGCCTAGGTGGGTGGAGAAGGAGGGTAGGTGTCCACCAATTTATGCACAAGGCAAATGTTTGCGAGTAGCCATTTGAAACAGGCACATCTCCTACTTGCAGCCACCTTACATTTCTAGGTGTGGATTAGTAGTTTTCTGGAGACTGAAAAGTGATGTTCAGCTACACCAGAATACACACTGGTTCCTGTCCATCTGGAGCTCACTCCCATGTTTCCCCATTAAGAGCTACCATTTAGTTACTGATCCTACATCGAGGATGCTCTGGGCTGCTTTAGAACAAAAGACAATCTTTCTTACTATAAATCCTCCTGATGGTCTGTTTGATGGCTGGGCATCGTGTGGTGTCTTAGAATCACCTGAGTTGGGTGGAGACAAGTGAAGCTTTGTGGTGGTGCTGTCCTTCCACCAGTGTGTATCTGGACACAAAGACCCTCAACAGGAAACAGACTCCGTGGTACCGAGGAGCAAAATGGAAAGGCAGCCTAAGGGCTGGAGGGGAAATGTATTGCTTGAGGTTGCAGCTTCAAAAAGGACTAAAGAGTAGCTGACTTGTTACAGTCCCCACCTTTACCCTGCTCCTAGGCTCCTACCATAGTTCTAACTACACCGACATGTGCAATCCCAACCCACCGCAATGCAGCAAGTTAATTGGGCATGAAAGTCTCGGAAGCACATCAGGCAGAGGAAAGAGGAGATTGCATAGAGAAAAAACTTTGTCATCTAAGCTCAATTTAACATTTGATGCTATCATCTTTGTAACATCTGGGAGTAACAGATTTGCACACCTAAGCTAGTGCGCAGGCACCCGTGCAGGTGAGTTAGTTCCTGAAGGTCTGATAGCTACAGCCAGGAAATGTTTGAGCTCCTGAAAGTGCTGACTTCCAGCAGCCAGAGCAGGAAGTATCCTAGGCTGGGAGTCCTTCTGTTAACAGAGATCATTAAGAGCTCAGGCCTGTATTGCCCAACGTGCTGTATCACTTTCACCGGATCAGAAAGTTTTATTGTTAGCAATAAGATCATCTTTCAAGTTGGGTAATAGCCCTTCCTGCAAAAGCTTAGTGTGTGGGGCTCTGAAGCCTTCATTTCCTAGCCTAACCTCACAGGTAGCACTTCCCATCACTCAACACTTACGTGAGCCCCACTCCTAAAGCGGACTGTGCAAAAAAAAGAAAAAAAAAAAAGTCTCAGTAGGCCACACTTACATCTGATTTTACACTAATATTTGTTTGCACAGTGCTGTCAAAAGCTTTTCAGATGCAAGACAATGCCTGATGCTGTTTACTATTTTGGCTGCCACTGTCAGCAGGAATTCGGCACACACTGCGTAGGAGAGAAATGGGAAGAGCTCGTCTGAAATGAGCCTACAGATGAGATCTTCATTAACAGAGAAAATCTACAGCTTAGAAAGAGTTTATTAATGTTTTCCTCACCTTGGTGCCAAGCAGGATTATCTGTACAATTGGCAGATATTATTTCCTGCCCTCTCCCAGCTGGACTTTTGTTGTGCTGGAGTTACGTGCTGTGGAAATGTCAGCCAAGCGCCCGGCTGCCCGCCGCAGCGAGCATCCCCGGCACGCGCCTCAGCGTCCCACGACATAAAGGCACAGAGCACTGTCCCGTCGGATGTGCGCTCCCTCTCACAAGCTTTCTTCCTTTCAAAAGCTGTTCAGAAGTAATTTCTAAAGCCCAGAAACAATTTATGCTTTTGCTGCTCTTATGTATTACCTGCACTGCTGCTCAAAGGCACAGGCATCTGTTTGCATGGAGAATGCACAAGCCAGCTCACAGCCCTACATCTCCCATGTCAGTGCTGTAACAGGGTGCTGAGATGAGGCTGTGTGCACCTCCTTGTCTGCTCCTTCGATTGCTGTAGCTCTCAACATGATGCACAGCCAGTCATAACCATGACTGTTTCTCTCCCAGTGCCGTACCCCTGCGGGAAGATCACGGCTCCTGAAGTGACGAGCAAGATCACCCGAGCCATAAACACCTTTGAGCACTGGAACATCACTGCTGATGACGATGATGATGCTCGTGATGAGGTGCTCAATGCCACCACGGAAACCAGCACTGTCACCACCACGAAAATCACACCCTTAATTAAGACGGGTACCCGGGTTGTCGGTGGATCGGACAGCATGAAGGGCGAGGTGCCTTGGCAGGTACTGGCTACTTCTGCAGCTCCTCTAACCCCTGTAATTGCTCTGTCTGTTCATCTCCGGAATGCAGGATCAGCTTACTTCCACACACCCAAAGCCCATCTCTGAGGTTAGTTTAGCAATAGATCCCAGGTCTAACAGGAACATAGTTTCCTTCTGTACACGGTTTTATGCCACAGCAACAAAACTTGCCTGGGGAAGTTTTGGCTAGGAGTCTACCCTCGCAAAAAAGCTAGAAGTCAGAGTCACAGCAGCTTTATCCGCAGGGCACAACAGATCCAGTTTTGAGCTATAGCAACAGATTCCCCAGCAGTCCCTGAAGTTACCAAGATTGAGCTGAAGGCTGAGGGAGGAGAGCTTTGCAAGGCACAGCTTCACAAGGAACAATGTAGCTCCTTTTTTGGCTCCATTGGTTTCAACAGATCCGTGATCATTTATACCAACAAAGGATCTGGCCTTGTATGACATCTACCCAATCCAGCTGCTCTTTCTTTATCCAACCCCACATCCTACTTCTGACATCAGTCATCTCTGCCTCACCACAAGTGACATCACAGGTGAAGGGGGGCTGCAAAGAAACCTCCTCCAACCCGGTGCTCTGTAAATACTTTTAACTTGTTGCCAAAAAGAAAGTTAGCTCCTAGCTTGGATCTTTTTCAAAGTCATCTACTGCCCTCAAATGCTACTCTGCCTTCAGTGAGTGCAGAAATCTCAGTGGCTGACAGTGTAAAATAATAAATTCAGATGAAGTTTTGGGAATGGCAAATGTCTTTCTGTGGCAAGCTCTGACACAGGCTGACACTGGTGATGTCGATGAAACGTTGCCCATCCACACAGATCAGCCAATCCCTTTAGACCCACTAAGGGAGTGAAGCAGTGAGCAGGGTGTATGCAGAAGGGTCAGGAGCAGCATCTGCCCTCCATTTCAGAGATTAAAAAATCCAGTAATGTGTTGGGGACATACACGGCCACCAGAAGCAGCAGCAGGAGGTTTGTTGGGAGTCACATTTGGGGTCAGAAAGGAAGAGGCTGTACCACTGCCCTAGTCATGCAGAGCTTTCTGGCACAGCCTTCTGTAGGACAAACCATAGCTGACACTGGCACCCACCAAACATTCACAGAGTCAGGAGGAGGATCAGAAAGTTAAACGAGAGAAATCGGTATCCATACAGAAAGTAAATTCACGTGCTACAAGCCCACCAAGTCTGGCTAGTTGGCTGTGCTCGTGGAGACACTTACCTCACCAGGCACCCTCTGAAAAAATCTTGGTTGCTCTTTTTCCAGCCAGCAAGCAAGGATGCTCAGCCCATTGGGATGGAGGCAGCAGCCTGGGGGGTTGCTGTGTCCCCCTGGGCTTTGGAGGTGGCTGTGGGGCTCAGATCTCAGTGAAGGGCCTTATAAACCGTGTCACTGTCTCCCCTCTGGCTGCTCCATAGGCAGTCTCACACCCACAGGCACACGTGGGCACCAGGCTCTGTGGTGAGAGCTGGTACTGACAGCATGCACTGGCCTCCCATGGCAGGACACTGGTGGGGGAAAACAGTGGTAGGCATGGGGCCACTGCAGTTCATCCCCGTGGGAGAGCTTCAGCCTCTTTGTTATGGATATTGAGCTCCTTAACACACAGCTGGCTCTGCCCAAAGAGGCATCACGCAAGTGAATACATGGAAAGTACAAGGCAGACAGAGTGAAGAGCCACATCACACAAAAGGGGTAAAACAAGTGAATTACAGAGAAATCCTTCTTTTGAATGCAGTCCACCGCATCAGTGAATCAATTTAATTAGAAGTTTTAGCACAAGGGATGTCCTGACTTGTGCCCTGTAAGTGCTGAGGCAGTGAGATCCCCAAATGAAACAGGTAGTTAAGATGTTGTCCCTCATTAAGATCTAATCACTGGCAAAACACTCTTAGAAGGTACATGTGGAAGTGCTTGTATTTTGGACACCCCGAGTTTTATGCTGAGGTTCATGCCCTCCCAGCCTGGCAGCAAAGGGCACTAACGTGTGCAGGGCAGCGCTGGACACCCTCTGCAACAGAGCAGGGGGTGGAGGGGCAGGGACTCCCTGAGGAGCAGCATCTCTGGCAGCACTGTCTCTGTATGACCTAAACACAACCTGCCCTACAGCCAAACAAACCCCCTGCATCCCACTCTTCTTCCCCACTGACCTGCACAAACCCACGGGTGTGATCTCCCTCTGCTCCCACAGGTTCACCTGCAGAACAGCGAAGACGTGGGCTTCTGCGGCGCATCCATCATCAACGAGAAATGGGTAGTGACAGCAGCACACTGCCTGCAGCCGGGTGACAACATCACCGCCGTGGCAGGTGAGCACCTCAGGTGGCATCGGGCCAGCGCAGGTGAGGGATGCAGGGCAGGGCTTGCACTGGCCAGGCACAAGGCATTGCACAGAACCCTGGGACCCACACCACCATGATGGGCAGCACCACAGCTTTTGAGCAGCCTGGTCCCTGCAGGTACCACCACTTCCTGGGGGAGCTGGGTCTGGCCTCGGACCCACAGCCATGGAGCTGCTGGACCATGTTGCAGACACAGCTCAACCGAGCTCATCTTGCCTGAGCCAGGGAGATCCCTGCTGGGCTTCAGTTAAGATGCTGCTTCACGAGCAGGTGTGATCTGGAAAACAGCCCTTATGAAGACTGGCTGAAGGAACCAGGGATGTTTAGCCTGGAGAAGAGGAGATTGAGAGGAGACCTTATTGCTCTCTACAACTACCTAAAAGGAGGTTGTAGTGAGGCTGGTGTTGGTCTCTTCTCCCAAATTACTGATGATAGGACGAGAGGAAATGGCCTCAAGTTGCATCAGGGGAAGTTTAGATTGGATATTAGGAAGAAGTTCTTTACTGGGAGGGTGGTTGGACACTGGCACAGGCTGCCCAGGGAGGTGGTGGAGTCGCTGTCCCTCAGGGTGTCCAAAATACGGGATGATGAGGCACTTGAGGCCATGGTCTAGTGGTCTAATGGTTAGGAATATGATGGGATAAAGGTTGGACTTGATGACCCTGGAGGTTCCTTTCAACCATAATTATTCTATGATTCTGTGATGGGTTTTTATCTCAGTTGGCCACACAGGACCTCACTGGGGATTTCTGCTCTTCCTGAGGGTAACGCTAAACTTTCACCCAGAGAGAAGGAATTCATGTGGCTGGTGGAAGAGGGGCACCAGCAACCTGACTAACTCCATGCAAGGAGAAGATGACTATTTTTGCTTCTAACTTCTTTAGAAGTAACTAGAATATATGGATTGGAGTAGAGAAGCCAGGCTGGCTTGTGGGAAAACATGCTTTTCCAGCAGGATCTCTGGGGAACTGGGCAGGGGCAGTGTGGCCAGGTGATGCTGCTACTTGACAAAACAAACACACCTCTACTTGACAAACAGTGTTTCCCCCACCTCTTGGTACCCAGCTGCTCTGCCTACCTGCTAGGCAGCCTGCTGCTAACTGAGCCCCTGGCCTTGGCAAGCACTGCAGTGCCATGTTTCACAGCTGGGGCAGAAACAGCTTCCCCCTGTATGAATGTCTGGTGTAGGAGGGTTACACTGGCAGCACAGGAGGGTAGCATGGGTACTGCCAGTAATGGCTACAGGCAGCACTGGGGGGGAGGCATGGAAGAATCATGCTTTCTGTTTAAACACTATGAAATATATTAGTGACAAAAATGACAAAAATGACATTCTACCTAAGCCTTGAAGCACTAAGTTTATATCTACAGAAACAATCAGGCGGGCTCCAGCTGCATCTTCATCTTCTGTGTGAATGTGGCTGAGGCCCTGGTGTGCCTGGCCAGGCCCTGGGGACCGTGGGGCTGGGCACCACCTGCCTGGCCCTGGCAGGGGGAGGTCTGCAGCTTGCACACAGCATTTTTTTGCTATCTACTTGCAGGCAGTTCTGCTTGAGAACCCAGCACAAAGCCCAGCCTTGTACATGCTAACATGAGAAAGTGCAAAATGCCCAGTGCAAAAGCAGTCTCCCCCTAGAAAAGCACATTCCCAGCTGGACAGAGGTTTGCCTTTGCTGCATCTGTGTGCAAACTGCCTCTCCTGCATGTCACACCCCCCTCCATTCAGGATACCAGCCAGCTCCCCTTGTGCTACCTTCGCACCGCTCTGCGGCACCGCTGGGTTTTCAGGGCAGGATTTTGGACAGGCAGCAAGTCAAGAAAGCAAAACCACAATTTTACAGGGCTTGAGAGACTGTTGGATTTGTGCCTGCGCTGTGTACACTGCATGGGCAGCACCTGCTTCCTTCACATCCACTCACACCAGATGTCCAGCTTTGTATATAGCATCCTAGGAGGCCAAACAATCAATAGCGGGGGGAAGAAGCATTCTACTCCCATCCTTTGCCTCTCCACTTTCACCCCTGCAGCATATTTTCAGAACCCCAGCACGAATAAGCATCTGTAGCATAAGATAACCCCTCTCCAAGTCTCCCCCACATCTACCTTGCATTTACACTGTAGAAACACAGCCTGACACACTCTGCTGCAAAACCCCCTCACAGAGCACAGCAGCAGCACGAGCCACCAAAGCTGCCTTCGGCAGGCACCAGCATTAACGTGAACACAGAGAGCTCTGCCTCACCTCTCTCGCCGGGCTCCGTGCAGCTCCTCGCAGGCAGACGCAGCACCACAGGACGCTGCCAGGGCCAGGAGTGCTGCAGATATTGGTTAGAGGAGATGGTATATTCTGGAGATTACAGCCAGGCATGTAGAAATGCTGCAGCAGGGGTTAAACGCACCCTGCGCCTCTCGGGCTGCCAGAAAGCAAGAGGGAAAAGTCATCCTGCTCTGGAGCCTCCAGCACAGCAGCTCCCAGGCGGGAGAGGGGATTGGGCTGCAGACAGACCCAGGTGCTGCCCATTTGCTGACCCAAAGCACAGAAGCTTTTCCCTTCCCTCTACCTGTTACACAAGGCAGGAGGAGAGGCAAGAGGCTGTCAGGGACTCAGTCACCCTGTGATAGCCAGCAGCTGAGCCTGGAGTGGGCAGCAGGGACACGGGGCACCTGTGAGCACAGGGGGGGGCAGTGTGTGTGTGCATCATGTGGCCTCTGCACCCCATTCTGCCCTGTGGCTGTTCAGGTTTCTTTTCACTAATATATTATTTACTTCACAGAATGGTTTGGGTTGGGAGGGACTTCAAAGCTCATCTCGTTCCAACCCCCTGCCATGGCAGGGACACCTCCCACCAGCCCAGGGTGCTCCAAGCCCCATCCAACCTGGCCTGGAACACTGCCAGGGAGGGGGCAGCCACAGCTCCTCTGGGCAACCTGGGCCAGTGTCTCACCACCCTCACAGCCAAGAATTTCATCCTAGTATCTAATCTAAATCTCCCCTCTTCCAGTTTAAAGCCATTACCCCTTGTCCTATCACTCCATGCTCCTGTAAAAAGACTTCAAAGAAAGATTTTTAATTCCAGAGGCTTTCACCCCTTTGATGTGAAGGCAACATCTCCTTACATCTCTTTGAGGGTGCTAAATCCAAAACACAGCCACATTGCTACTAACCTTGGCAAAAGGCTCTGAGCCATCGGCACTTCATCAGCCAGTGCATGCCCAGTGTCACATCTGGGGGTTCAGCTCCTGCTGGCTGTGGGGACCGAGGAGGTGCTGCCATGGGGGGACCTCCAACACCCTTTGACAAGGAGCAAGCAGCAGGCTCAGAGCCTGCAGCCCCAAGGGCTGGGGTGCGCAGTGCTCAGCTCTTTGTGAGCACCCAACTGGTATGGTGTTGGGATGGCACCGTCAGGGCATGGTTGCTGGTCCAGCCCAAGCCATGCTTGTCTCTGCAGGTGAATACAACACCATGAAGGAAGACCACACGGAGCAGCGGCGTCGGGTGGTGAAAATCCTTCACCACCCCACATATAACGCCACGATCCACAAGCATCACAACGACATCGCCCTCCTGGAGCTGGACCAGCCGCTCAGCTTCAACAGCTACGTCACCCCCATCTGCATCGGCAACCGGGAGTTCACCAATGCCCTGCTGAAGCACGGGACGGGGACGGTGAGCGGCTGGGGCAGCACACTCTTCCGCGGCCGGCCAGCCACCATCCTCCAGGTCCTCAAGGTGCCCTTCGTTGACCGGCCAACCTGCCTCAAGAGCACCTCCACCACCATCCTGCAGAACATGTTCTGCGCAGGCTTCTCAGCGGGGGGCAGTGACACCTGTGGGGGGGACAGCGGAGGTCCCTACACCACTGAGATTGAGGGCACCTGGTTTCTCACAGGGATCACCAGCTGGGGAGAGGAATGTGCCAAGCCAGGTAAATACGGCATCTACACCAGGGTTTCCAAGTACCTGAAGTGGATAAAGGAAACCACGAGGCTTAAGTAACCAGTGGGAGGTTGTGTCATGCTGGGGGATGGACTGGTTTGGTGAGGAGAGACCATAGCTATCTACATGTTTTCAGAAATTACTGCTTTTAAATAAACATTACTAAATTAACTAGTTTTTGCTCTTGGAAGGCAAAAATTGAGAGAAGGCAGTGGAAATGTAGTAATAAGGAAATAAAAAGCTTTTTTAATTACCCGTGACTGCATTCCTGAACGCACTGGCACTGTTGAGTTGGACTCAGTCCCCAAACCCCCACTGCAGAGACTGGTATGGATGAGCTGAGCACGGCTCACACATGCCCTGGGCCAGCGTGCCACCAGCATTGCCCAAGGCTGCTGCACAGCACCACAGGCAAGGGGAGCCTAGCAGGCACTGGGTGGCTCGGGCACCATTGTCCCTGTAGCAGGAGCCCAGGAGGGCAGTGAGCACTCAAAGCACTGCACCCATAACACTCTCAGCCAGATGTTTTCACTGCTTTATGCTAGCAGGCTTTATGCTAATGATTTCTATGGAGCCTTGTTAGGATTATAAAGAGAACTGCTTAGTGCTCATTACCTGTTCTGGTCTCCATACTGATCATCTTAAATTAGAGACTGCAGCCATGGGTGCTGCTGGTGGTGATGGAGATGGAGCATTGCCCTCCCCAAAGGAGACTGGGCGATGTCCCCTGTGTGCAGACACCACAGGACACCCCAGTGTCGGGTCTGAGCAGGTGGGAGAAACCTCGCTGGGAGGTGCCTGCCCTGTGCCCGGGGTGGGTGCTGGCACTGAGGCATGGGGAAGGGGAGGTGGCATCCCAGGGAAGGCTACACTGGGCAGAGGTCCTGTGCCAGGCTGCCTCCAGAGGGCTTAATTTGGGTCCCAACTGCAAGGGAAGGGAACAATCCCAGAGGAAAGGAGGTTTACCTCTGATCAGTGCTGATTCTTTTCCTGTCTCCTTCCATGGAGAACTCCAGGGGTGCACAGGGAAACTGTGTGGCCTTCAGGAACTGCACCCTGTGATGCCTGGCAGGGGTAGCTCATGCCCAGGCTTTCCCATGCTGCAGGCACTGCACACAGGACCATGGCACATCCCCAGAGGCAGAACCACACTGACAGGTGGGGTGTCTCCTCCCTCTCACCTGCTGAGATGTACCCCCAAGACCACCTGTCCCCCGACACCAGCTGCAGAAGGGCTACTGATGCCCATAGGGCCCCCGTGCACCCACCCACGAGCACAGCCCCGAGGTCCCCAGCCCGGAGGTCCCTCCTGGCAGCACTGCCTGGTGCTGGGATGCAGGATGCAAGGAAGGCTGGGGATGGAGACACCCCGAGCCAGGGCAGGATTTCACTAGCTGCTATTTCAGACATCAGTCTGAGTGCTAAGGTGCCCTCTTCCAATTTCTTTGCTGCTACATCCTGCAAGAAGCTAATCGGATCATCTGCCACTACTTATTTTAAAATCAAAATGCATGTCAGAAGATTACGTTTGTTCCAAAGAAGTTAAATAAACCCAGCACTATGAGAATTAGCATTTTTTTCTCTAGAATTATAGCAGAGGTGTCTTTGAACAGAATTGCATATTCTCATACAAAGTTTATTCAAGAAGTTTTTAATCTTTAAATATAGATTTAACACATTTTTTTACAGGTACATGTACAATATAGTTCATTTAAACTTGCAGTCAGAGAAAATTCTCTACTGTAATTTATAATAACATATACATGAAGAGCCTAGTTCAACAGCATACTGAAGGTAACATACCATGTCGTGTGCAAAGTTTCAAATATTAAAAATCTCAGACTGTACAATCAGATTTGCAGAACTTATCAACCTCATAAATTAATAAAAGCTTAGATTTAAAACTATGGAAGACAAAAAAGATTAAAACCATTTATTATGCAATGTGTGCTGTGTTTGAGACAAGTATTTACAGTTGTACCTCAAAATGTGAACTGTTACCACAATTGTTACCACTATAACTTAAGAGACTCCTACTTTTCCACCTAGCAAGTGCACTGTGACCAATTTTAAAGCAGATGGAAATAACATTCAGTGACTTAAAACCCCTCTGCTATGATTGCCAGTGGCTGAAGAACATGGGGATCTTTCCAGGTCTTGCAGTGTTGCTCAGTTCAGACTCAGCTGGACACATTTTTGAGAGCGTATGGGGGTTACCCACAATAGTGGCCACTAGAACAGGAGGGATGCCCACTGCTCTGTGCCAGCGTGGTGGGGAACCCCCCAGGCAACCACAGCCATCACGGAGTTCAACAACTCCTCTGTACAAAAATGGTCACCAAAAAAACCCCAAAACAACTCAGTATGTTTTAACTTAACAACTTGGGACTCTGTCTAAGAATCCATGGTTCACAGATCAAAGTCAGATCATAAAGGTCCCCCTTTAGTCCACGTTATAAAACATTTCATTTTGATGGGACAGAGCAAATCCACTACGACACGCATACTATTAACCCTGTTCTCACCACAGTCAGCTGCTCTTGGCACACATCTGCTTCAAAGTCAAACCACCTGTACCTATGTTCTACAAAAGCAAAACTAAACAAAGAAACACAGAAATTAAATTATGAGTGTTCAATATTCTTTTTTTCTTTCTCAAAAATTCAATAGACACATTATTTTGTTAAAGCTGCTGAAAAGTACAGTCTTATCACAAGAACATCCTTAGTGCAAACATGGACATTTAAACTTTGATTTATGGCACGTGTTCCAAAAGTACATACATTTAATGTAAACTTCAACACTTGCTAGATACAGGTTTCAGCTTTGGGACACTTTGGGACCCTAAGTGATTGGTGACAACCCTGAGTTGTCAGTTTGACCTGACCCAAACCTCACTGAAATCAGTGGGACTGACTGCAATGGGCTGGAGTCAGACCCTAAGTGCAAAAAGAGGATGGTTAGCGTTATTATTGCATCTGCGCACGTGAGTCAGCCAGATGATGCTCCTACAGAACACTACATTCACAGAGCTGAAGTAGGTATTTAAGAAAAATCCATCCATAAAATCAATTAAGCAGGACATACAGCTTCTTTGTTTGGTTTGGTTGGGGTTATTTTTGGTTTACCAAAACTCAACTCTTTTATTTGCAATTTCAACAGTTGTCAGCTAATAAGTAGGTAAAGCCTTCAACCTCTAGAGGAAGTTTCGAGCATCTAAACAAAGTGTCAGGAAACTGTAGTGTACTTCTCTGATGAAACATGATGAATGTCATGGAAAAAAACAACAGGTAAAATTAATAAAATACTGTACTTTCCATAGGAGGAAAAAAAAAAAAAAGAAAGAGCAGAGAATGGCTTCCTTTATGACTATGAGAAGCTGCTTAGGACCCCGGTCCCGTTCAGTGCAGATGAAGCTGTGGAGGTCTGTGAATGTGATGAATAGTACAGGACAACTCCAACTATTGTGCTATTTCTCTGTAACACTTAGTTGAAAGCTTCCAAAGAGCATCAAAAATAGGATGCTACTAGTTCACCCTTAATTCAAGGGGAACTAAACTTTCTCGTGTTACACAGGGCAGCATCTATAAAGTAATGAAGAATGATGTTAATATTAAAGCATCTTATTCCAAGAAATACATTGTTCCCTGCAATCATATAACATTTGTATAACATCACAAAAAAAAATAAGCGCACTCCTGCAGCTCTCCCTAGAAGCTGGACTCCCACTAGCTTCAGTGAGAGCCTCATCTAAGGCAGGACCACAGGGTCTGACTCATTTCCATCACCTATCACCTGACTCTCACAGCTGACACCTTCTCCAGGCTCCTTATTTTGTCAGGTTCAAAACGCTGCTGCTCTGTGAAGCTGGCTGGCTTCATAGGTTGTACAAGGAGACCCTGCTTTACGTTTCAAAGGCCAAAAAGAAATCAACATCACCTTTAATAGACCCTGCATAAATACAAAAGCCTGTGGCTGCAGTCATTAAAGTGCCTGAGCAATAGTGCAAAGAGCAGTGCTGCGGCTGCAAAGCTACACATGGTATTTTAAACAGAACTGCGACAAAACCTGCGCGTTTCAGCTAACATGCTCGTGCCAGCCTGCAAGAGCTCAGTCCTGTACAATACTCTGACCAGGCAAATTCAAGCCATGTGGCCCAGGAAGCCACGTGAAGGGTCGGCTTAAGTTCCCTGTAATGGAGAGGACAACCCCACCGCCCTGGCCAGCAGGAGCAGAGGGGACACAAGCTCAGTCCTTCGGGCACTACCAGCAGGGGAAACCTTTGCTCAGTTTTATTGCATGAAGAGCACATACAGTGGATTCCCTTAAGGCTTGGAAGAGATATTTAACAAGTGGGGTGTTAGAACAACCTAGGAGAGGAGCTGGATGTAGAACAGGAGCCTGTGTCCTCCTTAAACCAAGCAGGTGCATGTGCCTGCCCTGGCACGGAGCATCCTTCCACGCCTGCTCTGAAGGCTCCTTGCCTTTGGGCTCAAGTTAAATTCTGTGTGCAACATTTTGCTGTTTAAAAGAACTTGCAAGTTGTAGCAATATTCCTTTTTTATATATAATCTAACAAGTCAAGGCATTTATCACTTTTCATTTGAATCCCTTTTTTATTCAGGCCACTCTACTTCATGCTCCCTCTAAAAGAAATCAGTGTCACACAACCTCCAGGCAGTGAGTGGAAATCGGAAGCTTGCCCTTGTCTCTGCCCAGCTTTTAAAGGTCAGGTGAAAAAAGCTCAAAATGCTTTGGCCTCATTTTGCTCTGATGTGGAAACTCAGGAGCGAGCAACGTGTTTTGTTTTGTTTGCATCTGTTTACCACTGCTGAGAGAAAAGAGGAGCAGGGACAGGGCTTAACCTCCATGAGAGGGAAGGCTGTGGTGTGGCTGGACACCAGCACTGTGCCACTGAAGTGCAAATAAGTCACACAGTTACAGCAAGGACCTCATTTCTGCCATCTCCACCCCCCTGTGCCGTGCAGTGGGTGCCGCAGCGCAGCTGAGATGTGAGATGCCTTTTCCTTTGCTGACACAGATGCTGTCAGCACGGTGAACCGTGAGCTTTGGCATGTTAGAAATTATAGCTAAAGGCAGACCAGAGGGAAAACTGGTTTTCAAAATTACCTCCAAGCCAGTCATCCTCCTCCCTAAAAGCCTCCTGGCATATATCCTGGCCATGATTTACAAAAAGTTTAAGGTTTCCCCATGCACACCTTTGTAGAAGAAGATCTGAACCAAAAATCCTTGGTTTATCACCAGTTACATGGCATCGCCAATAGTAACCACTCGTCTATAAGAAAATTACTTTTGCAATCATGTAAGGAAAGGAAGAAAAATCCAAGTTCTGCTCTGGACACAGGGCAGGTGTGGGAGGATGGTGGATTTGCAAAGCTGGCAATGGTAGGGGAGTGGGGCATGGACCAAATATGTATCTGATAACTTCAAATGGGCAGCAAAAAGTTCCCTATAACTTCTTTATGTTTTGTACTGGCCCAACATTGGAATAATTAGCAGGAGGGAAGAAAAACAGTTTGTAAGTGTGCAGGTAACAGCCATCCTGTGGTGGGAGGGTTTTCTTGGGGCCACAGTGTGAATCCAAGAAAAAATGTTAAGAATCATAGAACCACAGAATGGTTTGGGTTGGAAGGGACCTCAAAGATCATCTCGGTCCAACCTGGGCCAGTGTCTCACTACCCTCACAGCCAAGAATTCCATCCTAGTATCTAATCTAAATCTCCCCTCTTCCAATTTAAAGCCATTTCCCCTCATCCTATCACTGCATGCCTTTGTAAAAGGTAAAGGAACCATTTCATCTACTCAGCTAAAGGTTTTGCATTGAAAAAAAACCCCAGCCAACTAATCCCAAATTTTTATGAATTCTGGTTGTGAAATTCTGTGATTGAAGATATATTTTTATTTATTGTGGGGAGCTGGAGCTGAGCAATAACAGAGGCAAAGGGCCAGGACTGCCTCTCCCCCAGCTCTGAAGCAACTCCAGCATGCTCTGAGCTCTTGGGGACCCCACAACACCTTAATCAAGTTTACTCTGCTTACATACAAACCAGTATTTCAGCACAAGCAGCTAATAACATGTGAGGGTTATGGTGCTCCCTCCTGCCTCTACTTTGCTCTATAAGCTTGGCTGCCTAATTCTCCATCTGCTATACTGGAGCAAGAGCTCCATCTTCTGAAGAAGCAGAAAAGAGCCCAATCCAGACCATGTCCCCGAGCAGTCAGTGCTACAAAGGTACCTGCAGTATGAAATGACCAGTCCACAGAGGAAAGGAATGGCTAAATGCAAAGGTACTGTTTGAAAATCAGTTTTCAGAATGCAAGTACAGTATAAGGATATGTGAAAAATACTGAAAAAGTATTTGGAAAGCTCTAGGAATAGCTCTAGGAAATGGCAAGAAAACATCCTACATCATTGAACAATGTTGCCTGGAGTGCCTGTAAAATTAGAACCATGCCTAGGGACTGCATACACAATCAGCAACAGTGACAGAGAACAGAGGTGATTCTAACAGGGGAAACAGAGCCTCAGTGCTGTGACCAGACCGTGGCAACACGGCTGCAAAGTGCTGGCAGTGGTGTGAGACCTACAGGAGGAGCTTTCTGTGGCTTCACCTTGTACTCAGTGACTTTGGAAACCAGCCTGGAGCTGTGAGTCTCTAGGCTTTGGGGGATATGGCCACTGACAAAGCAAACCAGTGTTCAAAGTTTGCCAGCACCCTATTTTCAAGATGCATTTGTGGCTGGAGAAACCTCCTGCACAGGCTGTGGCTCAAGACCTGGCCACATGGTGCTCCGGAGTGGGAGCATAGCAAGGGGAACCCTCTCACCCACTGTGAGCTATCCCTTAGGGAACATCAGCAAATCTCCAGCCTGCAAAATTTGACTGCCTTGCAACAAAGGGGATAAAAAAAATACCTTCATGTATAGGCAGGATTTCACTGAAATATACTGGAAAACCATCAAGAGCTGACTGGAATTTTAAGCCTTTCAGAAGGGTCCCTTCATATTCATCAAAACAACAGATTTTGACAAAAAGGAAGTATTTAAAACAAAATCTACCTGCAAAATTTGTTTCATAGGACCATAGCTGGTGGATTGTCTTTTTTAATGAACTAAACCTATGTGTGTTTCCTGAGCTGCTCCCATTGCAAACCCTGGTCTCCATTCCCAGTGGACAGCATGGTGATGAGGCAACACATGGAGTGGTGATGCTGCACACACAGCAAGAGCGACAGGCTGCTCTTAAGGCATTTTCTTGTGTCATCCATCACACTTCCCTACCTATTTCTATGTACATTGATGGCTAGGAAATGAGAAATCTGATTTTTGAGACTAGAAGCCTTCTGCTGAAACCTGGTAACCTGTTTATCAATTTTATTCTAATGATGGATTAGCAAGCAGGCAGCAAGGAGGGCTAGAGTGAGGCTGCAGAAGTGAAGCGTTGCCTGGAGAGTGCTGGGGGTCAGGCCATGGTGTCTTTTGCAGCAGGAAGAGATTTTGCCTGGGTACCTCCTATTCACGTGGGGTTTGAGCTACAACAGCAAGTAGGCAAAACAGTCACGGGAATCCCTGATCAGACTCAGTCTCTTCTCCCCCAGTCTTCTACACAGTGCTCTTGCAAAGAAATCTTAAGTATTTTTAAACGCTTGCTTTTAATTTACTAATGCCTAAAGTCACATAAATGTCATAAGGTGTTAATAAACAAACAGAAAAGCTTAATTTACTACTTTTGCAGGCTTTTTGGAGTAGCTGCTTGCTTTTTTTTTTTTTTTTTTTCTTCCTGCAGAGGCATATGCAGCCAGATTGAGTACACTGAGTGTAATGCAAATGGCTTAAAAGACCTGATTGGAGTTATGAGATATTTCTGCTATATGATACCTGCGACTTTGGCATTCCGAAACCTGCAGTCCCCGACTACTATCTGCAGGCTGTGGACGGGGATCCAGCCTTCTTTTCTTCTGTTTAGGTTTTTCACCAACCTTTGAATGACAATGGTGTTAGTAAAAGAAACAAACCAACTCACCAGCAGTTTGATACAGGCACACCCTCCACAACTGCTGGTGCAACCAACAATCTGTTCATCCAACCAGGGAAGCATTTTAACAGGAGCTGAGTGTGCATTTAAAGTATTTTTTCCACCTAAATTTAGGAACCTAATTAAAAAAGCCTACCTTGGGAGCATGGATGCCTTGGGCCCCTCTCTAGTCAATGGGGAAGAAGAGGACTCTCCAGAGCATGAGTTATCCTGCCCAAGACCTCCATCACTCTCCAGAGATGCCAGTTTCCCTCCACTGACTACTGATGGAGCCAAGGGCAATTACTTTCCTCAGTCCTCTGCTACTAAGCTAGGCTGGTAGGATGAATTTAGTCAGGGTACTATACATAAATTCAAGCCAAGATGTAGGCAGCTGGAAATACTCATGCTCATAAATAACATTTCTCTGTCTCACTCATGCAGTGAAATCTGCTCTAACAAAAAGAGTTTGGTGTGAGAAATCTTCGCCTGGCACTGGCTGACACCTCTGTGAGAGGCGGTGAGTATTCAGCAAAACAATTCAGTTTGACATCTTGCTTTTGCTAACAACAAACTGAATTTCCCTTGAAATGCAAGGGCTGTAGATATTAGCTGGGAATCCTCCATGGGGCATTTATATCTGTGCCTTTAGGAGCTAGTGCCTGCACAAATCTGATTTAGGCTCCTGCTGCGATCAACCCTCCCATATCCCGACCAAGGCTTTAGCACACTGCACTCTCTCCTACTGAGAGCCCAGGCTGGCTGATGAGAGCTAGTCTGAAACCACCCTGGAAAGAAAAGACAGCCAGAAATCTCCACCAAATTGCTGCAAAAATCAGAAGAGGGCACGCTGCCATCCAAGACACCGAGACTAATGGTTCAACAGGCAGAGGCTGGGCATGGTGATTTCCCAGGCAATGCTCCCAGCTGTAAGGAGAGACCCAGCTGTGGAGTGTTACTGTGTGAGCCACAGCTTTTAATACAGCAGAAAGATGGTCTGCAGCCATTAACCAGTTAACAGTACAGCTGCTGGAGGGAGGAAAATGTCTCACAGTTACTCAATATTGCTATTAATGAGCCCAGAGGAACAAAGCCAGCAGCTAAGCTAGGGTGGGCAAAGAGCCCTCACTTGAAGCATCACCTGAAGCAGGAAGAGCAGGGCAAGAGGGGCTGTGGAGATGTTGGTAAAACACAGCCTGCCCAGACACCCATGATAAGGGAAGTCCTGACAGGACTTTTCCCAGGCCAAGTCGGTGCATATGGCCTCTCCTCTTGGCAAGGAAATTAATTCTCCAGCCAAAACCAAATCAGAAGTTGCAACAAGCGTTATCACCAGGCAAGCAAGTTTGCATGGACTGTCTCATGGGCTCCAAGAAAGAAGGCAAAGTAACCCTAAAATACCTACCACTGTCCCTCACCATCTTCATGCAAAAGCTGGATTTCATCCCCATTTTTCACCAGAAGGTCCTCTGATCCTCTCCTCTTGCAGTCTGCAAGGGCTTTATATTTTCCTGGAGACTGTGGTAGTAAAGAAAAAAAAATTATCTCCTCATCCAAAATTGAGATACGAAAGAATCTGAGAAACGTGAACAAGACCCATCCATTACCCAGTGAAGCAAAACAAAGTGAGATGACCAAAGCTGGCAGCACCCCAAGTTTTGGGACTACTGCATGTCTGTACTCACCAGCTGGTTCCCATCCTCCTCCTCAGTGTCCGAGCAGTTGGAGAGGTACTGGTTACCCGACCACTCCTCCAGCCCCTCACAGATTTCCAGGGACTGCGACATTCCTGGCCAGCCTGCAAGACAGCGTGCAGCTCAGGGTGGGGCACCCCAACACCCACCAAGTGCTCCTTGAAGGAAGGGGAAGGGTCCATACTTCTGTGGGGCTTGTTCTGGGGGGACAGGAGCCCACTGTCCAGCAGCACTGGGCTGGTGCGCTCAGAGTCGTTCTCTTCTGAGCTTATGGAAGCTCTCTGCTGCTTTCTGAATGATTAAATAGAGAGAAATCAGTCTTAGGTTTTTTTATGAATGAATGCAAACTCCGCGAGGTTTTGTAAAACAGGGTCAGAAATAATAATGGTACTTTTTAATGTGTGTTTCTATAAAGGTTAGGGACTCCAGTGTCTGGTTTTAATTTTTTGGGAGTAGAAATAAAGTTAGGACGGTATCTCTTCCCCCGAATTTGAGCATCATCTTTAATCTCTGTCTCCATGTGCAGGGGAACTGCAGCTCAGGCTGTGTTGCCAGCTGAGCACTCAGGTGCCCTTATAGACCCTGTCCCCAGCCCACTGCCACCAAAGAACAGTGGCACATCCCTCCTGTGCCTACCCAGGGGGCTCAGACAGAAATGGGGTGGGGGGAACAGCAAAGAGCCAGGATATGGCCAGGAGGCACTGGGTGCCCCGTGATGGGGGGTACCTCAGGGACCCCCAGTCTGGCACCGGGGACTCACCCATCACTTGGCTGGGAGGAGAGCGGGAGCTGGTCCATGCACGAGCTGAGCTGCTGCTTCTCCACTGCAGGGAGGTCAAACACCAGCTTAAAATCCATATTTTATTAGTAACCATTGCACTTGAAGCATTATTTCCAAAGTTACACCTTTTGTACAACCCTAATGATTTCTGTTCAGCGAAAACCAGACCTAGGGACTCTTGCAAAGCACAGACTTAGTTATGATTAAGATGGTATGTTAGCACAAATCCAATCATGAGCATGCCACTGAAGACTCTAATATGCTTAAAACTAGGCATCTGCCGTGTATCTCGTTGAATTAAGCCTATGATAACAAATGTGAAATAATCTCCAAGGTAATGGCCAAAAAAAAAAAAAGTACTTGTGTAATTCATTTTCACATAAGCACCTGGCCTTTGCTGTGCTAAGTTTTGTTATTTCCCTGTAATGTAAGGCCTCACTCCAGTCTTTTGCTACTAGGCTGCTTCTGAAAAATCAATTCTCTGCTGAGAATTAGTGGATGTGAAGATTAGTGATGTGAAAATAGGAAAGGTTCTGCTGCAGAGTGAATGCCACAGAGAAATTGGTCAAATGTACCTTTTATAAGCTCCTGCTGCTTGAACAAGATTTTTCTTATTTCATTCAACCATGCCATCTTGAGATCTACTGTCTGGGCCTGGGAGAGGAGAAAATTGTCTGAATTTTGAATTAAGATGCCTCCATTACAATGTATGCTGTAATTAACCAAAATCCTCTTTTATCCAAAGCCACCACTAATTTTTAAACATTCTTGATCTTTTAAAATTGATGATCCCCACTATACCCAGGCAAAACACAGTGGGAACTGTGGAGCCATCACTACAACACAAGGAGTGTGAGCAAAAGCACACATGTTCATCTTAACTCTGTTACAAAATACCCAAAGGACCAACTCTGCCCTTTGAATATATGTATACTTGGCTGCATACATCTGCTTTAGGAATTTAAGTTGTATACTGTGTTGTAACATGGAGAAAAAATAGCTGGGCAGAAGACTAATTAAAAAAAACCCATCAATTGACAGTTATTTTCACAAGGAGTTTTCCTGTGAACACCCCATTAGGCAAACATTTCACCAGCATAAATTTCTATTCAAAATGCTACAAAAGTTAAAAAAAAATAATTTAAAAAAAAATCAGGAAGAAATCAGGTCATTTGGGCTACTATTTTGTGGATGAGTTAAAAGATTACTGGAAATGGCACCATGGAGGCTAAGCCTTCGCTCTGGGACCAGTTCTGACATCTAATGGTGGAGGAGGATGTGTCCTGTGTCCATTAAAGCACGAGACCCATTTCCCAGCTCGATTCACATCAGCTATTAAGCCCAGTAAAACCACTGGTCTATCTGAGATCTCATCTGGAATAAAAGGTGCTATTTCCAAGGAGCAATTCTGTCTCCACTTTAAGATGACTTCTGCAGTTCTGGACTGGAAACCAAGAACCAGGCACTGGGACAGCTCTGTGAACACTGACATGGGCAAAGAAGAAGAAATGCAAATGAAATGTCTGATAACCCCATAAAGGTCAATGGTGCACATTTCCTTAGCACTGCTCAGAGGATATACAGATTCCCAGATTTTTGAAGCTACAAACCTGCACGACGTAGACCTCTTCTCGCCCACTATACCAGATTTCAAATTTCCGATGATCTCCTTTCACATTCTCAGTTATTCCGACTGCATTCATCTACAAATCCAAAAAGAACCAAAAAATCAAACATACTACAAATCTTTCCCTCTCCCCCGTGTTTCCAGACATTTTGCAGCACGTTAAACAAACCTGTTTTCACCCAATTTAACACATTTCATCAACTTTAATTTCAGTAGCAACTGACAGTCATTACCTGACTTATCCCCCCCTTGCTTTCTGCAGCTTGCTGTATTTGTAAAAGCTTTCTGAAACTAATCAATGGAACTTAGGGGACTTTTCATTGGGGAAATCAGTGGAACTAATCAAAAAGTCATCTCATACCTCTTTCAGGATGAAATTTCTCAGATGAGGCTTATGAAGCTTTAGAAATGCAGAGTGCATTATTTTTCTACATACACTATTTCTACCACATTATTCTTTATTCACTCACTGAATTCTGTGTGTCATTCAGTGATCTTTAAAGCCCTTAGCTCCTTTAGGAATTTCAGTTCAGCATCTTTGGGTCCCTGACCGTCCCTGTAGCTAAGACATCATCACAAGATTTCCAAAAGAAGGTTCATTTTTGGACATACAGCCCAAGCTGCCACGAATGTGGCTTTAAGGAAGGATGCAGGCTCCAAGAAAGATGTGGCTGAGTGCTGCTGTACCCAGGTACCCATTACCACAGACCACTTGTGATAAGTTGGATGGAAACACCACAGGCACAAATAATGCCGGATCTGCACAACGTGACCCACCTGAATGAGTAGCTCAAACCATGGTTAGAGACCAAGAAACTCTCCAGCAGGAGGAGACCTCTGCCCCACCTGCTGAACATGCCAGAAAGCTGGAAAATGCTGTAATACCTGACATCACATAAACCATCTTCTCCCTCAGAGCAGTTTGCCAGCAATTTATGGCCGATTAACGGATGGTCAAAACTAGCTGAAGTACCCCACTTACATGTTTTGAAACAGATCTAGTCATGACAGTATCATCTATCATAAATTATTCACATGGACATGTATAAATACAAATAAGGCCTTAGAAAGAACATCTGTTTAACACTGCTGTTCCTCTTTGTTAACACGTGCATCCTCAGAGCTCTTTGTCTGAAAGACTAGGGTGATTTACAGATTAGGTGACCTGGGCAAACTTTCTGTCCCCAGTTACTTTTTCAAATGTAGATGCCCTTTTCCAGTGACCACAAAAAGCCCCAGAAAATAGAAGCAAGTTGCTAATTAGCTTTCTTCACTGAGCTGCTCTGAACCTTTGAGAAAGCATTTGCCCCCAGGTGCAGAAAGGCCCACAGCTGAACAGCAGCCAGGATTTCAGTGTTCTCCAGTCCCTCTTTGCCCCACAAGGCCAGGTTGGATGGGGCTTGGAGCAACCTGGCCTGGTGGGAGGTGTCCCTGCCATGGCAGGGGGTTGGAACGAGATGAACTTTAAGGTCCCTTCAACCCAAACGATTCTGTGATTCTGTGATCCCTCTCTCAACCTGCTCCTGTACAGTCACCTTTGACAAAAGCCTAGAGAATCTGCACTGACCAGGACTGAGCTTGCAAGGAGGTGATGAAAGCCAGTGAC
Source organism: Podargus strigoides (assembly GCA_028020825.1). Taxonomy (NCBI): domain Eukaryota; kingdom Metazoa; phylum Chordata; class Aves; order Caprimulgiformes; family Podargidae; genus Podargus; species Podargus strigoides. The sequence continues at coordinate 4,173,556 of CM051631.1, forward strand.
CATGTGCACATTGGCAGTTTTACACACATCCACTGGTATTTTAAAATGCACAGGTTAAAATCTGCAGCAGTCCTGAACATTTTGGAAAATTTTATCCTGTGCAATATAGTGCCATGATGCCTTCAAAAGGTGGATCAGGCTCCGTTCTGATTTTAAGAAATTTTTTTAAAAAAATAATTATGAAAGCTGTTGAAAGGGCAGCCTAGAAATCACTCATCCAGCCCCTGCAGTTTCAGCTCTGTGCATCTTGTTTAACACAGCAATGTATACAGAGGCTCCTACAAAACTGCCCAGGCATCAAGATATCAGAAATTTTAGATGATCTACTCTGAGGATGCAAAGTGCCAGGAAGAGACATATTGAAGGTCTGTTCGTTCATGTTAGTGGATTTTACAATTCTCTGTCCTCCCCCTTGACCAGGATTTACTACTGTTCCTCAGCTGCTGCTTCACTGCAATGCAGACTGAGGGGAGTTAGTGTACAGCACTGGGATGGCATTCACCTGCAGCATCTTCCACAGCAGTACCAGACACACTGATTTACTTGTCATTGCAGTGAGTTATGAACCTGCATCCTCTAAGTTACTGGATCTCAGCTGAAGAGGTATTTACCACTGGATATTTTACATAGTGTGTAAAATATTACCCTGAGGGGTTCTATTGTTTGTTTTACAGATGTCCAGTTACACAGCTTCTACCCAACAGCTTGCTTCAACTCTGAATCCTCAGAAAAAATTCTTGCAAAGAAAATTAATTTCCTGATACTATAACGAATCAAACAAATGTAAAGCTCCAGAAACATGATTTCACCTTCAGGACAGCAATTCCAAAACCAGATGTAATCCTGTAGCATCCATGGTTTCTCTAACCCCAACCTCTCAGCATGGCAACACAAACAACTGGAAAATGAGCCCTCTCGAGGCATAGAAAAACCCTGGCCACATTGTCTGGACTCATGAGTGCAGGCTTTTCTCCTCTGAACAGGCTTTTTCCCCACCACCTCTTCAGTTCTTCCACAAGCACGTACAATAAAACAAGTACTACAGGGAAAACAAGCTCTCCAGAAAGAAAACGATGCTGTTTGGGAAAAACATTTAAGTACCTAAACATATGGCCTGGGATTTGCTTCTAATACACAATTTGTAACGTGCACTGAAGCTGAACAGACTTACTTACTATTACATGGCTTTCCAGCTACTCATGGCATCTCCCTCCCCAGACCCTGCTGAGATCAGGGGCCTGCAGTATCTGAGCCTGAAGGTTCTGCCTCCAAGGGCCTTTTTATTTTTCCATTCTAAGATACACCCATATTGGGCTTTTATTTATCAAGGAATCCAAGGCAGAGTACTGAGACAAAACACTGAAGTTAGAAGTGCTCATCACATGTAGGATGCCTCTTTTAGAGGAGCAGTTTGGGATTTTTATTGATAACAGTTGGCATTTATAGGCTTGAGACAGTTGTTTATGACCCTCATCCTTTGCCATAGGCTACTCTCTTCAGCTGATAACTGTACTTGTAGCTGCAGTTAGAGCCTGCCAAAGGAGAAAGGCAGTGAGAGAGGAAGAGGAGTTATCTCTGCATCCTCCTGGCTGGGAAGCAGGACTCAGGAGCAGCCAGGTAGTCCCCAGCCCAAGGGACTTCTCTGGGAACCATGGGTGTGAGCAGCCCCCTTGCTCTCCCAGGTGGGCTGGGGAAGATGCAAAGGGCCTCCCCAGTTTCATGCCCTCACCCCCGCTCCTGGAAAGCAGACTAGGGAAGGGGGGAAGGCACATTCTCATCCCTGGGACTTGCCCATAGCCCCGTTTTCCTGGCAGATGCCATCACATATGTGACTCTGAATCCGTGGGCTCTCCCAGCTGCTGCTTCAGCTATGGGGGTCCTCACAGCTTATCACAACCAACAGCCTTTCCTGGACCTGGCACTTCCATTATGGGACATTACAGCCCTTAATAGAAAACAAGTCACTGTGTTAGAGGAAAAATACTCTCCAGCTCTGCAGAGCTATTGGTTTACAATATACATGGCAATGGCCCCGACAAAACAGCCCTTACTTTCAAAAAATGCTTAAAACTGTAAGATGAGGTTTTGTCATATCCATCTCCGTGCTCCTCTCGCTTCTTGCAGAAGACCAAGGCTTTCTCGTACAGGAACAGATGCCTCTGCATTGGCTTGAACCTGGCAAGATCCTTCATTTTTGTGGGACCTTTTCGGTGTCCTGTCCAAACACTGAAAGATCCTTGCATCAGTACTTTCCCCAGTTCGCTCAGGTCACCCTGGTGAGAGTATGACAAATAAACAAAAGAAAGAAAAAGGCATTGATTAAAATACAAAAGGAGTGTCCAAACAATGCCAGGCCATGGGGCCAGCCCTGTTCCAAGGCACGTCCCTCTAAGAATAGGTCTTCCTGGAAGGATCAGATGATCTTTTGGGAGCGATGGCATGATGCCAGGAGGGAAGCAAAGGTCTCGGACGCAGGGCTGCAGCCAGTCTATGTGAAGGGATACAGGTCAGTAACTGGGAGATCTAGAAAGAGAGGAAAACTCTGCATTTCCTATGGAAGTCCAGGTCAAGGGCTCTGGATACTTCAGTGGGAGAGGGCAGATGAGATCTGAGCCTGAAGCAAGGTCTCGGAGGATGGACTTCTCAAGGAGGCCAGGACTCAGAGCAGCAGCTTAGAAAGCCCTCCCTTCACCCTGCCCAGAAGCCCTAAGAAAGAGAAGCACTTCAATGGGCAAGGATCAAAAATCAGCCTCGGAGAGTATTTAGTTACATGTGGCATTAGAAATGCTATGAAGACACCTCAGGTGAATTATAAGGTGAGACATGAGAGAACTGAGTGCATGCGGGAAAAAATACTCCCGGCAACCACAAGGTGGCAAGTGTGGGCACTGAGTGACTCTGGATACATCCTTTGGATGCGGGTACTTTCCAAAATCCTGAAATCAGATGGATGACTGTCACCTGCAGGAGCTTCCCGACCCCATTCACTGTGTAGCTCTAGTGTAGTTTTCATCTCCTACATTCCAGGACACTATCCATTCCCAATGCCTCATCTGGCCTTGTGCAAGGTCTCTCACTACCCAGATCTACTCACATCGTATCCTGTTATTGATATCTGATGCATGGAGTCATTGACTGACTTCAGCAAATCCAACATTGCAACCAGAGCTTCTTGAAGTTCCTGAACTCCATCACAGCTCGTGCTGTACTTTAGCAACTCCTGAAAATAGAAATGGAAGAGCACGTGATGCACTTGAACAAAGCAGATTTTTCCATCTCGCCCGAAGTTTCCAGTGCCCAAGAGCAACCTACACTGCCTGAGATTCTTTTTTCATATGTCACTGGAAAAAAGACTCACTAAACCTCAGCCAGTGTGAGGTGTGGAACAAATCATGGAAGCATGGCCCTGTTTTTTGGGTTTCCTTAAAAACAGTGTCAGGTTATAGAGCGGCATCACACTCTTCTGAGTTCTGTGTTGTGTTTTCCTGCTTGGTAAGAAATGGGAAATAAGGCTCAGGTTTTCCATCAGCTGCCATATATGCCTTCAAATGAGGTTACAGCAGATGATTGTCTTCAGACTGGCAGACACAGGAACAGATTTTATAAAATCCAGAGCCTTCAAATCCATAAAACAGAAGACAGTTGGGAATTATACCACTGATATAAAATTACTTTCATTTCAGACCTCCCCTGCCCACTTACAGCTTCTGATGTAACTCATCCCTCATTCAAGAAGCTGGAAGGTGGGGTTCAGGAGCCACCACCCTACTGTTGCTCACACTCAATAAGGTGGGAATGACAGCACTGCCCTGCCCCAGATGGGGGACACGAGGATAAAGGCATTAAAGACTACAGGCACTATAACAACCCCAGGAGAAGAAGAGATGCATCAATATAATATATTTCATTCTGATCATCTCTGGTTCTGTCATTTTGCATGTCTGAATAGGTACAATCTTTCTCCCCCTAAAAACAGCTTGTTAAAAGTATTTCTTCCTTTTTCAGGTACACGAATTTTCATCCTCACTGAAAGTCACTACGCAAAGGGCCAAGATAAGAAATATATAATCTAAGGCTTGGTGCTGAATTACAGGTAACCTTTAATTAAAAAATAGAACGAAACAGAAAACAAAACTATCTCCAGAGTTCGTTTCAAAGCAGAATATGAAATACCTTCAGAAGTAACTGGTATTTTGTCAGTCGCTGCACTGGTTTGAGCAAATAGGAATCCAGCCCGAGTTTATGCTCTAATTTTCTTTGGCATTCCTGGAACAAAGAATTCAGATTAAGTTCTGCACCAACTATAAGTAGTTATTCCCATAGCATGACTGGTATGGTTTGATGGCTTTGAAGATTTCATACAAAAATGTTCTATTGTGCCGATAACTAAAGAAATTGTATAAAAACATGTAAAATCATCATAGAATCACGGAACAGCCTTGGTTGGAAGAGACTTCTAAGATCATCAAGTCCAACCATTAACCCAGCACTGCCCAGTCACCACTGCCCCATGTCCCTCAGCACCTCATCTACACGGCTCTGAAATCCCTCCAGGGACGGGGACTGCCCCACTGCCCTGGGCAGCCTGGGCCAGTGCCTGACAACCCTTGCAGTGAAGAAATTTTTCTTAATATCCATTCTAAGCCTCCCCTGGCACAACTTGAGGCCATCACCCCTCATCCTATAATGAATGCTATTTTTGTGAGGCTTCCATGCAATGGTAAACAGAACATGCTGCAAAATCAGTGGGGTGCTGAAGAGGGTGTTCAGGACAAGCGAGTGTCCCAGGATGATGCCTGCCGTGGTGGGAACAAAGAGCTGACCTGGAAGAAGGTGCTTTCAGAGCACTGCCTCCACAGGGACTCTGAGCGGGGCTTGTTCTGGCAGTACTTCTCATACATCTGGAAATCCTCGCGCTGTAAGGGAAGCCAAAAAGCAAGTCACACGCGTGCACGTAAACCTCTGGGGCAGCCAAATACGGTGAGCACCCACACTGTACACTTGCTTTTATCTCTCCTGCTAACCAAAATATCTAAAAGACACAGAGTTTGGGTAAAAGAACCACAGCAGGCCACGGTGTAGTCATGACTGCTGCCCTCCCCTACCTGCTGCTGGCCATGCACCTACACTCCCTGCCTGGCTGCTGGTATTGCCTCTCAGAAGTCCCTTGCTCCACTGACATAACTGAGATGTTGCAGAGTGTGACAAACTGGGAGAAACATTGGCCTTCAAGTCTGCTTTGTATGTGAAAATGAGTCACCCACCCTGTCTAGGAAACAAAATCCCACTCTCTCGGGTGCTCCCAGGCAGCTTTCCAGACTGTGCAGGAAAATCCTACAAGAGATGAGGGAAGAGACAAAATGCAGCAGTGAACAAGGTACAGCTTGGGTATTTAATCATTATAGGAAAAGGTGACTAGAGGCAGCATCATACTTGTTGTGAAAGTCATATATCTCGGGCATGTTTCCGAAGAGGATGTCCTTCCTGTTCCTCAGCATGGGAGGCATGAGGATGAGCATGGCAGGGTTATCCATCTCAGCTCTGTAGCCCTGCAGGACACAAATGGGGTTCATCACTCATTTGGTAAAGCCTTGGCTTGGCATCTCCTCCAAGGCAGATGAAAAGGGGATGTGAACAGACTTTCAATACAACCTGCTTTGTTCCAAAGTAGAATAACCCTTCTACTTCCTTATTTTTGTCCCTAAACCCCTGTCTTTCAGTCCCTAGCATGTGGGTGATGGCTTGGGGTGGCTCCCATGGGGCTGGCCAGCACTGCAGAGATGCTCTCTATTCACCCAAGGCAAACTGCAGCCACTCTCTCCTCACTGTGGCCTGACTGCAGGAGAGGTCCCAGAGGAAAACTTGTCTGGGTTGAACACATTTGCTGCTATGACTGTGGGACACAGGAGTGACAATGTGTTTGTACGGGGTATGCAGTTACACACAGCCTCATAAGAACTGGTGCATGAGGTGGCTTGTTACCAAGCAGAGAGGGCCTGAGATCAAATACCAAAATCAATGGCCTTTTTGCTCTTGTACAAGACCCACTGAGCACCAGCATCTCACTCTCCTCGATGCCTCAGGATTTCTGTCCTCTGTGGCTCCACTTGCCTCTTGAAATCACAGCCTCCCACGAAGAGAGGAGCTGGAAGGGACACCACTGCACTACAAATTGTTGGGTGGCACTAGGAAACACCATAAAGCTCCCCTCAGTAAAATCACATCACTGTACCAACGCAAAAACATTCACCAGATGTGGCAAACATCCTAATGGTAGGGTAGGGAGAAGCCAGAGCTCAGGACCATCACTGCAAAGACAACATCAAGAAGGCCATTAGCCACAGCTCGAGCTGGCCACGCTAGTCACCAAACATTGCACAGAACTGAGGTCCTTTTAATGTGAGTAGCAAAAATGTATTCAGTATGTACAGTGTATCTTCTCTGGCTTTCCAAATTAATCTCTCACACTCACTAAGGCTGGAATCAATGTTCCTTACACTAAGCAGGCATTTTGTAGTTGATTAAGGATGTGGCAGAAGATAAGTATCTGGAAAATTATTAATTTATATTTAACCACTGCAAGCAGGCTTTCCTCTTTAAAGGAAATAGCATTTTCAAAAACCTTAAGTCTATCTGTCCATTTTTCTCTATCTAAACTTGATATGCACAGTAACAAATCTGCATACCTGCCAACTGCTTTAGCATAGAGAGTGTGGTTCAACAACAACAAAAAACCCCAATCAGTGCAGGGCAATTACGTGGAACTACCTGCAGTCCAACATCATGCTCCTGGGGGAGAGAAATGTAAGGAGGAAGAGGTATTTAACCACCAGCTTGTTTTGGCCGTCAGCAAGAGTTATTTTGGAATAAAGTAGAAGTGTCTAAAATGGCAGCATGAGAAATTACAATCTGGTTTCTAAAGAAAAGTGCTTTATACATTTGTGAACTTCACAGTATTGAGACAGAATTATCCCAAGGATAAAACACAAGTTTCTTTCTTTTGCTTCCAAAGGGTAAAATAATTTAGGAAACAGTTAAAAATACCAACGCTTTGTACATTTTTCCAGGCACCGAAAAAATTAATTACCAGCACTTTTGTGTACAAACAGAAGGCTTCTCCCTCATTGTAGATGAAAAGCTCATCCTGACACCAACTGTTCCTGCAGATGCCTCTAACAAAGAAAAGCTAGGGAGAAAATGCTAGGGAGAAAATGCTAGGGAGAAAACTTGATAATTTATGACTAGCTTGGGATCTGACAGTTTGGTAGAAACCTGCCTCGACACATTTTTTGCTTAGTTTGACAGAGTGGCAGGTGCCCTTAAGTACAAGTCACCGGGGAACAGTAATGAGTAACATGAAGAAGTCACTCACCGTCAAAACAGTGAAGAGTTCCTCTACGTACACTCTCTCAGTTTCTATAAGCTCATTTATGACATGGCTAAAATAAAGAAAAAAATAGATGTACATTATTTTTATGTCTGTAAAAACCCCACAGGTGATCAGTTGGGTTCAACTAGCCCAAAATATAGCGTGATCTCATTAACAACCAACAGCGGGATGATAAAACAGGTAAAAGTGGCAGAGTTGACACCCAGGACAGGCTGGAAGAACAAAGAGATGGGGCAAGGACTGGCCAGAAAAAAACATTATTTTGAGTGATGTAAGCAGGGTGGAAGCTTACCCTTTTAGTATATCTAAGTTGTCATCGCTGTCTGAAATGAAATACTGCAAGGAATTCCGTTTTTCCTGGTAGTCGTGCATGACTTCGATCTGGAAGTGAAACAGGATGCATTGGGGAGAGGTGCAGGGAGGTGACTGTCGAGGCAGGATGAGCCCAGCCCCTGATGGCAGCACAGGAGCTCCTTGGGGAAGGATGAAATACACCTCCCTTTAGGAAATCCTTCACATAACAATACTTTAAAAGGGCAAAGAATATAATGGGTAGCCAAATAGTCCCAGAAATCACTCTGCTATATAAAAATCTGAAAATACTGGTAACATAATTCATTAGTGCAGAGACCAGAGAACAGTTTCCACGGGGGAAATATCTGCAGATGTGGAGTTTTCCTAATAGACATCACTGTTATGCAAAGAACAAGTTCAGAGAATCATGCACAGGAAATCAGTATCTGTGACTTGGAAAAACAATCCAAGATAGATCTCAGGTGTTGGACTAATCCAACTAAACCACACGGATATGAAAGAGTATTTTTTTTTTTTAAGAAAAAAATAGCATCTTCAGATACAAAAAGTGTAAGCACAGTCAATTTTTATAAGGGTTTCAATTTTTCAGTGTATTAAAACTTATTCAGATTTCATGAATAATTTTTACCTTGCGAGAACTTGGAGTTTTTCTTGATGTTTTCTTCCCAGGGAGAGAGAGATCAAATGAGAATTTCAAACTGGAATTAAAATCCACACCTTGGGTTGAAAAAAAACCCACATAGTTATGTAATGTACATCTATAGTGAAGGAGATGAGTCAGACAGAAACTAATAAGTCAGGTATTGAAATGGGATACATTTTAAGAATTATTAATTAGTTAGTTAATACTACAAGCAAACTGATAAACTAAAAGGTACCTCAAACAATACTGAATACCAAATAACACAAGTCACAGGGATGGTCATAAAGGACACAAAGTAAAAAGTAACCAGAAAAATCAAAATGTCCATTAAGTGAATATTGTAATGAAAACCTAAGGAAGTCTGTGAAGCCTGTGTAAATGATGGAAAACAATAAAATCAAATAAACTACCAAAAGGAACATCACCTACTGAGATACTGTTTTAAAGTCCTTACATGAAAGTAGGGCAAGATGCTCAGCTGGTATAAACTGTTCCTCCACCTTGGAAGAATTTATTGATAATGTCAGGAAATCATTACAAGTTGTAATACTTTGGGTTACAGAGGTAAATTGGAAGCTTAAAAATAAAGCATCAATCTCCCCAATGAGCTATATGGCATCTTTCAAATACTTCTTACTCCTAAGTAGTCAGTATGACAATTCTTCACCAAAATGGAATTTTCTCCCAACGTAGAATCATGGAATCATAGGTTGGAAGAGACCTCTAAAATCATCAAGTCCAACCATTAACCCAGCACTGCCCAGTCACCACTGCCCCATGTCCCTCAGCATCATATCTACACAGCTCTGAAATCCCTCCAGGGATGGGGACTCCACCACTGCCCTGGGCAGCCTGGGCCAATGCTGAGGAACCATTTCAGTGAAGAAATTTTCCAGTCTAAACCTCCCTGGCACAACTTGAAGCCATTACCCCTCATCCTATCACTGTCACCTGGGAGAAGAGACCGACCCCTGCCTTGCTACCCCCTATAGCTGTAGAGAGCAATGAATGTCAATAAGGAATTTCTCCAGCATCACACTGGCTCCAGCCTCAGCGACAGCTCCACATGCCAGGCAGTGGCCCCAGTGCCTGCACCAAATTCTGAGATAGACCAAAAATAGAGACATCCTGATGTGCACTGTTAAACCTTATTTACAAATTGGAAAAAAGAGGCCAGCAAAGTAAAAAACAAACAAACCACCAAAACCGAAAAAAAAGACCGACCTAAACTAATGAACTAGCTTTCCATTAGGGTGAAAAAAGTTATCACAGCACATATAAATGAAAGAGCAGCTGTTACTAGATCAAAGGTTGGATCAGTGCTGACATGGAAGAGCCACCTTTTGTGAAGCAGAAGATGCAGGAAGAAAAATGGATGCAGAGAAGTGCAAACCCACATGGAGAGCAGGTGCTCCATCTTCAGATGAAGCTGCTCTAGGATAAATCTGTAAGGTATCATCACACCAATGGGCCTTAAACCTCCCCTTGTAAACACACTGAGCGAGGAAGGAGAGAGATCTGGATGCTGGGGAGCAGGTCGGAGGCGTGCGTGGGGTGTGACCCACCACAGAGAGGAAGACCCAAGAGAAGTGAGGACTTGCCAGTGGTCCTACTGGGAGACTCCCACTGGGAGGAAGGGAACATGGATAGGAAGCTAGATAAAGACAGGCTGAGGGAGCTGGAGTTGTTCAGCCTGGAGAAGAAAAGGCTCCGGGGGACCTTAGAGCACCTTCCAAAACCTGGTAGGGATACAAGAAAGCTGGGTAGGGACTTTTTTACAAGAGCATGCAGTGATAGGATGAGGGGCAACAGCTTTAAATTGGAAGAGGGGAGATTTAGACTAGATATTAGGATGAAATTCTTGGCTGTGAGGGTGGTGAGACACTGGCCCAGGCTGCCCAGAGAAGCTGTGGCTGCCCCCTCCCTGGCAGTGTTCCAGGCCAGGTTGGATGGGGCTTGGAGCAACCTGGGCTGGTGGGAGGTGTCCCTGCCATGGCAGGGGGTTGGAACGAGATGAGCTTTGAGGTCCCTCCCAACCCAACCCATTCTGTGGTTCTACAGGAGACGGTCACCAGTGCAGCTCGGTGTTGTGCTGTGACTTCCCTCCAGCACTCGGGCTCTGCCGCAGCCTGCCGTACTGCTCCATGCACCTTGCTACGCTTTATGGCTCAGGATAGGATAGGTTTACTCTCCTTTTTCCCCCCCAAAAAAGTGGTTTCAAAATTAGAACTACATTTATCAGACAGGCTTCTAATCCAGAGCAAAGATGAAAGAGGAAGCATTTGTCCTCAGACAGAAAAAGAAGGGGGGGTGGGGCAGGGAACAAACGAAAGAGAGAAAATGAGGACAAAAGCAGTGTGCTCAGAGGTGGAGTGGTTTCAACCCTCACCACAAAACCCATCCACCTCAAAGCTCTCCCAGCACAGCCCAGCATGTGCCTTTGACACTGCACACCACGCCAGCAGGCTGGCAGCATTTTGATGTTGCGTGTCAAACAGAGGCCTTATTAAAAAGCTCTCTTGGCACCATCTATCCAAAGAGGAGCCTTTTGTCTTTCCCTACTCTCTGGCTACGCTCGTTTCACTTCGCTTGATCATCTCTTTCAGGAAGGGGATCAATGGGGGATACCTGTGCTCTGCAGGTGGTTGAGGGCCTTTGCCAGAGAAACGTGCATCCCACAAAGGCAGGTAATAAGTCCAGCTGATTGATGATGGTCTCACAACATCCCATGGAGGTGGCCACCCATTTACCCCTACTCTTTAAGTTAGTAATTCCTCCTTAACACTTCCCTGCTTCCAGAAAGCTGGAAAACTCACACTAGGTAAAACAGGCAATACCCTGGTTTAACAACTGAGAGCTTTTTTCCTGCTGGAGGAAAGGGGTTCACAGGGCAGTGTGGGCCAGTGAAGGTGGTATCACCCTGGGGAAAAAGAAATTTGGGATTTACATGCTGCACTGGCCTGCATCTTGAGCAGCTTAGTTCCCCTCACTGCATCCAGCTTCATTCCCATCCCTCCATTGCCTTGTTTTTTCACACCAGTCACTCCCCAAACTGAAGCCACTTGTATTGTTTGCATGACACCTGCTACAATTCACCATAACCAATATTCACTATTTCATCATAAAAAATTTGGGGTTAAAACACAGATGTTTAATTGGTTTATGCAGCCAGATCACTGAATTTAATGTTCCCACATAACTCAGCATGTCCTTGGTTTAAAATACATGGACTTTACTTTGGAACACTTTTTAATTCTGATACATACAGGGCTGCCAAGGATGAAAGTTTTAATGTTATCATTTAAAGCTAACGTGCCACATCCCATTACCACAACCAAGGCAGAACATTCAGTGACCTCAGTTCAACCACAATTTGTACCTTTACAGGCATTAATTATTCCACAATTGGGATTTAAGGAAGACATTCTCTGGAAATCAAAGGGAGTTAAGCACCCAGCTCATTTCTGTCCAAGAGATTTGAGCTCCTCATTTCTCCAAGCTCCTTTGCAAACATCAGTCTAAATGTATGTCAGTTCCAGCTCAAGACAGTTATGGAGACTGTCACAGAGAACAGGTATGCTAATAAATGTATAAACCTTGCCCTTTTCCCCTGTAGTACTAATTCACCATTTTTCAGCCCACTTGGATGCTAGTAAAGCTGAACTGGAAGCATGTGCAGTTTACAGCTCTCTTTTTCCACTGAGTAGGAAATGAAAATAAATACCAAGCAATAAACACAGCCCCATTCTTCACACAGGTATGGGAAGCTAGACACAAAAATTATAAAGATAATAAATCATCTCATATGCTTTTAGCATTATACAGCAACTCCGTATCAGCCAGCAAGGTCTAGTTGGTTTCTCAAAACCATCCTTAGCCTTATTCTTCCTGCCTCAAAGCAGAAGTCTCACCTGAAAATACCATAAGCTTAAAACATTTTACCATGTTTAGGAGAGAATAACGGTGATTTTGATCTCGGTGGGTTTTCTGGCCGAGGGGCTACTAACTGGATGGGCCGCACGTGTTTATCCAACAGCTTCTTGAAGCACGACTGCCGATTCTCAAACATGCTTCGAACGTTTTCAAGCTTGACCTCCACTGACTGTATCTGGCACTGTAGAGTGAAAAAGACTCCCGTGACCAAATAGCAACCATTATTTCGCACTTTGACCCAAAACAGAGGACTATGAAGCTGACAACACTGCAACACAGTCCAGCCCTGCTTTTCACTTGCATAACGAGGAACTGGAGGGGTTGCTTACCTTCAATTCAGATGTTAAAACCGACTCAAAATCATTGTGTAGGGCTTGGGGATCATAGTTTAAGTAGGCTGAAGAGCTTTCAAGAAACCTCTCTATGTCCTGGAGAGCTTTCTGAGCACCTTCTTTAGACTGGCACTTATCCATCTGCTGGTTGGCGAGCAGGTAGGCACCTTCGTCACAGTACTGCAGAGCCTGGCACCAGCACAGGGCAAAGACAGGGAGTGAGACCATCAGCAGCACCACTACTAAATCAAGGTTCCCATGAGGAATATCATTTACCAGATCTGTATTTTCAACATGGAGATAATCAGTGCTCCTAAAGAGCCCAGCAGCTATTGCATTTTGATTAGAAAATAGAAAGGCCACATTTTCCTGGAGGGTGACTGCAGTCCTCAGCACCTGAACACACATGTGCTCCCACTTGTACCTGGATAAAACCAGTGGTATAACGGACACAGAAGCACTATTTAGTGCATAGTTGAACCAAATGATAAGCAAACCTTTATTTATCCAACCCTGAAAGCTGAAGGGGGCACTACAGAGTTTACAAGGAGACAGGCAGGTTTTCTTCATGCCTGGCTCAGTGCAGGCCTGAACTGTGAAGAATGACCAAAGTAATTGCATCCATGTTTAAAAAAAACAAAAAGAGGATTTTAAACTGCAGTTTAAAGTTCTACATTTAACATACACAGGTAACAGAGGAACACCAGGCTGGGGCTCAGCTGGCACTCGGACACTGCAGTGTGCACAGTGTGAGGAGATGCTGCAGCCAAGAACCACAGAGAGCCTCCAGTGCTGTGAACAGGATGGAAAGCCATGCAGAGCAGGACCACGGTGTGCTCCAGCAGAGCCCATGGACTGGACCACCAGCACCAACCAGGACTGCAAGGAGCCCAGGGGAAGACACTGCCCTGCAGCTGGGAGCCTGCCAATGAATCATCCATCCCCACAGGTCAGTGCAACATTGAACTGGAGCACACAGAGGGAATAAACAAATTCCCTAGTCCCCCAAAACAGTGAAATGGAACAGGGTCAAACTTCACTGCTTCCCTTAATGGCCTCAAGCATATTACAGCCGTGTGCCTTCTGGCCTAACTAGCATGAATTCCCCTAAATGAATTTTTGATGCTGATTAAGATATCAAAGAGCATTGGAGCCACATGACTCCACTTCCATGCTAGCACACAGCAGCTGTGCCTATCTACCAATCTGTCACCTTATTTTATAGTCAGCTATGCTCATCCTTAATAAATCACTAAGAAAAAGGGTCTGAGGTGTATCTGAAAGCATTACCTCTACTGCACTGGGTATGAAAACCTCAGAAGTCGATTAATACATGGACGCAGCATGAGAACAGGACCAACAGCAGCAGTCAAACTTTGGTATTCTGAATCACCCCCTGGAGATGCCCACCTCTTTCTGCTGACTATTCACAGCACCAGCAGACATCTATTTGCTAACTTAACCAGCTGAGTGAGGGAATCAGCCTCTGGGAACCCTCCTACCAGGAACTGTGGAAGCAAAGCTGCAAATTTCAGATGCTTTCAGCTAAGAAGTGGATAGGCTAACCCCATGGAGAAGCTATCTACTTCTCATGGCACTCTGAACTCTACCTGCTGAAGGTGGGTATGAAGATCCAAGGTCTTCTGCAGTCGCATCTGCTTCCTTTTGATCTCATCAGACAAGACATCAGAGTGGTGCCGCAGCTCGTTGCATTGCTGGCAGATTAAGTTGAGTGCGTAGTGATGATTTGCTGCTAGCTGGTGCCCGTGTAGTATCACCACCTGAGCCTTCCCTATCAGATCCTTCAGGGAAAGGAAGAGAACGGATTGCACACTTGCTGAAATAACGCCAAAATATTAACATATAACATGCACTTTCTCATCTTACCAGATTTCAGGTACAGATGGAGATGACTGCCATTAGGAGTAGCCAGGTGGCTTACGTGGGATAAAATGGCACCCATCATCTGGGAAAAAAAAACTTTTGCTATCCAAAAGGAGGATGAAGAAAAAACCCAGTATTTCACCAAACTTGCAACGCTGTGCACGGCTGCTGGCAAGGTATTGCTGCCATCTCCAGGAACTGCACTCCAAAATAAGTGCAGCTGATGTCCAGTTTGGGCACACTGTGCTCTTAAGCATGAAAGGGAATTTGAGCAGTTAAGGTTTATGGTGAAAACAAACCAGGCCCTTCACAGCAAAGCCTGATGCAAAGAACATGCTCTCTTGCCTGCACATCTTGGTCGGTGTAACAGTCATGTCTTCTCCAGGGTTGGCTTTCTGCTGGGACTGCTGCCCTGCTGCACCCTGTCTGCCTGGCCTTTTGTTCCTCCTCCTCTCCACAAAACTGCTTCCAAATGGCCAAAAAGCCTTAGAACTTTCCCCTAGGACTCTTCTTTTCAAAGAACCCATCGGGGGGTTGTGTTCAGAGCCCTCAGGATTTCTCCACTGACCCTGGCCCACTTGCCAAGCACATCCCTTTACAGAAGTCACATCCTTAGTTGGGCTCCTGTGAATCATCTCTCTTCACTCTTCTTTCCCCTACATCTCTTAGTCTTCATCCATATGTTATGTTCACATCCCAGATTCGTCAAGACAGCAACTTTTTGCCTCTCCATGTGCCTGGTAACAAGTCTCTGCCTATTAACACTGCAAAAGCACTTAACAGATAAATAATTCTTCTTCCAGCTCATTAACTCCCACGCCTCCCCTACGTTCAGACATTTATCTGTTCTGGATTTTCATGGTGGCTCAGCAATTTATTTTAACTATGATAATTAAATACCCTGTTCCTGGCTTTCTGAGTGATCACAGTAGTGCTGTGCAAAGACATGAAATCAATCCTTTTGTGCAGCCACTTATCAACAAATTACACCAGAATCGGGTAACTCCAGAAAACACCTCCTGCCACAAACACAGAATCTCTCTCTTGTGTTTCATTAGTGCCTCTTTCTGTGAAAGACTCTCTCACCTGAGCCATACCATCGAAATGACCCAGGTCCTTGAGCCTCTGTTTCACTTGGGGAACACTGTCACCAGTGTTGGGCAGCTCTGCTTGCTGACTCGTTAAAAATTCAATGGCATTCTTGACCTAGACACAAAGAAGAAGACTGCTGCAGAAGGATACAAAGCACAGGCAGAAAAAAAATCATTCTCAGACTAAAATTAATCACCCTTTAGCCAAGACTGGTAAATCCAATAATAAAATTAGTGTCCAAGAACTAATTTCTAAATTCAAAGATGCTTCTATCAGCAAATCTATGCGACTGCAGGGAGGTGATACCTAAATTAGCTCTGAATGAGGAAGTGCTGTGGTCTCCCCAGCTAGGTAGCCCTGCCAGAGTCAAGGAATAGCAGCATCAATTAAACACTCTCAAAATAAAAAGCAATAAAACACTTCTCTCCCCTCCTTTTCATCTCCAACTCTTCCTTCTGCCAGCAGCAGTGCATCTGATCATACCTCTTGAAAACTTTGCTCAAACTTCCACAGTTGTAAGTATTGCTCCATTTTTAACTGATGTTTTTCCCAGAAGCCATCAAAAGCAGTCTCCATCTCACGCAGCTGACCAAGTAACCTTGAGCACAGAAAAGGGACAGGACTGTAAAGATAACCTAGAGATCACCTATTCAGATCCTCTTTACCCATACTCTCAGAAGAAGTCAACAGAGGAGTATACATGACTTGTGAAGATCCCAGAGAGAACTTTAATGAAATCATCACTGGAGATGACACCACTTGTGTGAAGCAGTAGCTGCTATCTGAATAATTTATCTGAATAATACCTGGCATGGGAGAACCCTGCAGCTGCTCCAGAGCCTCATTGTCTCAGTGGGGGCAAAAAATCAGAGCAGGTCAAAGTCATTTGACAGAGGTCAGCCAGCAATTTAATGAGTGTGGAGCAAAACTCTGGTATCTCTGTCTTTACCTGTTTGCTAGGTGGCCTAAACACACATATATGCTTAAATGACTTGAGTGTTTCTACTCAAAAGTCAGGAAAATGAGGAACACAGTGCACTCACCGATTCACAGTCTCCCAGTCCCCAGACCTCTCACGGTGCTGGTCCTGACTGCAGTCCCCGGCATCAGGCTCTTCAAAACTGCTCAAAAGCAAGTTCCCCTCTTTTGTGACTGCTGTAATATCTTCCTGTAAAATGCAAAGCATTTTGGATTCAGGCTACTTTTTGTGAGGTAAGGATAAGTCATTTTGTGTTTATCCTGCCTTAGTTTCCCTGTATGAAATTACCCATCAGACCCAAAGGACTCCCAGCAGATGTTTTAGCCCCATTAATGTGAGGAGGCAGCACCACAGACTGGTCACCAGACTGGGTGAAAACTGGTACACATGAAAACATCAGGCCACAAAACGAGGCAAGAGGCAGGAGGACAGAGCTACCACAGCTCTCTTGGTGAGCAGGTGGGTTTGTATTAGATATCTATCTACAAGTTCATGTATTCAAGCCAGTATTTCTGCAGCTTGAAGGCTCTGCTTCCCCACCAAGGTCACCACAGGAGGTCGTAGGACGAGCACCATCCCACAGCGGGTCAAAGCTGGGACTCAGACTGTGTGGCATCACTGACTAGAGCTTCTATGTAGGGAGGCAAGTCAGCACTTGCAATGTAACCTCCATGTAAGGAAAATGTAAACCCTTGGTGTGCTCATTAGCATCAGCTGAGGTGCTTTGTGCCATGCTGGGCTCAGCTCCAAAGCAAACAGGTGTATTATGTCAATTGTTTTCAGCAAAAAGAGACCAAGCACAGAGGTGAGAAGGAAGGAGAAAATAGACGTGGCTGATGAACTGGGTTGGAAGAAGCCCTGAAGGACAGACCTGTGCACAGCTCCATTGGAGAGCCAACTCCTGGAGGAGTAAGAGCCCATCCTAGGGGATGCCTAGATTTCTATTGCAAGAGAAACAACGGCAAAAACACTTTAGGGAGAAGATTCAGCAAGCACAGTCTTGCTTGAACATCTGCCTGCCCCAGATAGCTCACAGCAACCCAAACATAACAGCATCTTCAGGGCTGCAGCCCAGGAGCAGAAGGACACGGCCACAGGAGCTTCACCTCTCCCACACATGAAGTGTTTGCTGCTGGTTTGCATCCCTATCACTACAACATCACGGAAGATGACCGCAAGGCAAAAATCCCATCTCCCTTTGGTGCTACCACATCCAGGAGGCTCAAAAGGGATGAGGAATTACACAGTACACTTAAGACCGCAGGTGGCTGCTATTTCATCCTCTTACATCTCACTCTTCAGAGCCCTGCATTCCTCTTTTGACCCAAAGCCTTTCATTAAACATACGACAAAGTAGCCCGACCGTCAAACAGGTGTTAACTTCATTTTTTCCCATTCAGTATATCAAAGAGGTTAAATTCTTAGTTACTCTGTTTAATTAATTTCTGTCATTTTTTCATTGTGTTTGCAACCAACTTCTGTTCAGTATCACAGCTACATAAATTATTCTGATGGACTCATTATCTGAACTCAGGAATCAGCTGTACCAATCTTGGGGTTGTCATCAGAGAGACAAGGATCCCATGTCTTGCTGTCACCACAATCTGTGCACAGTTTCTCATCTGCTTTCATCTTTCAAGGTCTTAGAAGGAACAAAAGAAAAAAGCCAATGGACTTAAAGACAATGAGTGGTTTTGATATTTGAAATTAATAGACGAAGCATTAAAAGCAACAGATGCCTTGTACTGAGTGCTGCTGTGCTTTATATGCAAATGAAAACACGACGTGTTTTATTTCTCCACAGAGGAAAATGTGTGTTACTGACTGGTTTATACATCGTGCAACTGATATTTGCCCCCTACGCTTTGGCTGTAGTCCTAAGCATGAAGTTTAAGTAAGTCAATCATATGGCAAAATATATATGTAGCTGCTATTTTATACTATAGCTCTCCTCATTTTCAAGGAAATAAAGGAATGTTGGCAGTATCTATAATGATACTTTCTATACATATGCACATACATTTATGCCTACACACAACACACTTTGGATGTCATTTTGCATATTTCTTACAGACAGCCTTCTGAGAACTCACTGTCACGTGAATGACAAACGATTACAAATGAAAATAGATATGCTGCTTTGACTTATGTAAACGAGTCCTGTCATAAAGCAAAGGGCCTCATTCTTCAGCTGCACAGCACAGCTATTAGCACGGGAATCGTTTCTGAAATGAGGGCTTGGGGAGAGGCAACAGACAAGAGCTTGATGTAGCAGCAGCTGGCTGCACTAAAGCTTCCACTAACTCCTCTAATAATATTAACCACAATCACAGATTGTTGAAAAAAAACTTAAAATTAAAGACCTGAACGTTGAAAGATGAAGGCTCACATGAAGATGGGGATCACACCATGAATGCTCCTCACCATGCACTCTCATGAGATCCTCACCTTTGATGCCCTCCAGCACAAGTTCCCAAGTGCCCCCAGGGAAGCCACATCAGAAGGAGGAACCCAAGGACAAACCACCCCTCCAGACCCACTGATGATCTTTGGGTGCAGCTTCCTCCAGCCATGGGGGTGAAGCAGTTGGAGCCCCACCGAGGGCATGAACCCACAGGTGATGAAGCCTCCCACCCGTGCAAAGCAAGATGTGCAAAGCCCACGGTGGGAGCATGTTATAGACACCATCTTCTGCAGCCAGTGAGGAGGCGGCAGCTGAGCCAGCCTGCTGCATGCTTGGCAGGGTAATTCGCTTGAGTGGATGGCAAATGTAAGGGGAACATACAGACACAGTCACGCTGCGTTCTATTTTGGCTGTCAACACGTCCACACGCATGGGAGGGAAGGAGGAGTGGGCACCAAACAAACAAGGCAGACAAACCCCAGAAATCCCATCTTGCTGCTCAAACAGGGGCTGCTGCTGGAACATACCTTGAGCTGGTAGTACTTCTCCGTGCGCAGGGCCAGGATGCGCTCGATCGAGTACATGTCATCGGGTAGCTCGGTCTCTGCCAGCTCCGTGCCAAAGGACTGCAACATCTGTGCGATTTCCTTCACCGTTAGTGCAAAACTCTCTATTGCCTGGTGGGAGATGATAACTGCAAATCAGCTTGGGATTCGGGGTATTCCTACAGCTCATTAAGAGCATGCAAAGAGCCCAGGCTGAGATCTGCAGGGAAGCCCCACAGCTTGCCCTGAGAGAGGTGAGTGGAAAGTCCACTGGAGACAGAGCTGATGTGTGCTGCGGTGCATTGGCTAGTGGCCACCAACACGTGGCCAGGTAGGTGGCTTTTACACATATTCCTCTAACTTTTACACATATTCCTCTAACTCCTATTATTCTTCTCTGGTTAACCCACACTGGGAACCCCCTCCAGGCAGTAGGGCTTTGGAGGTGTATTTGGCTTCTTGATGGTTGATGTTTGTAAACCTGAATGGTGGGTTACAAGGGAGTCTGGCATCACAGCCTCCTCATCCACAGCTTCACCAGGAGGACAAGGGAGGGAGTTAAGCAGCGTGCCTGAGACAAACTGGAGGCAGTGGGATGGAGATGAGTGCTGTTGGTACCTCCCCAGCACATCCCAGAGAGCAGCAGGGAGCTATGGACACCAGACAGCTCCCACACCTCAGGGCAAGGTGGGGCTCTCCCTACTCCAGCTCTGCTTTTGAGAACAGGGTAATGAACTCAAATGCAACCGATCGCGTTTATGTTTTCTTGTAACAGCGTGTATTTTCCATGGAAATTTCAGGAAATGATTTACCAGCACACTACAAGGCAATTTTGAGAGGTTTTTTCATATGCACAATCATCTAAAGTAAACAGCTATGGTCTAGAAACACTCCTTTTCTTAGATTAACATTTTTTTGTCATTCATTTTGTCATTTTTGCCTACAAGTGTGGGAGCTATGCCATTACTGCTTTAACACTTCATGCAAAGGAACAAAACTAAGAGCCAAAAATTTAAAAAAGTCATTAATTTGGCAGTGCATCAGCATAAACTGGCACAAAGTTAATGGCAGAAGCAAAAGCTTGAGTTATTCCAGCTACAATGTCTCGTGCTTTTGTCTTTATACTGAGCTCCACATCTGCCGGTGTGGAAGATGGTGCAGGACAAGGGGCACTAGGATGTCTGATATATTTTTATTGGTGTTTTGATTTGTTGGACAGGTAGCTGGGAATCCAATCTGCCATTAATCTGGGAGACTAAGTCCCAGTGAAAACTAAGTGTGCAGGAAGCACAGAAACACACAGCAAGGCACAGCTCAGGGAATTAAAGCCTGATTCCTGGCAATATTAAAGGGAAACTCTTGCAAAGAAAATTAAAAAAAGGAAATTTTCTGAATTCTCTGCATTGGGTCAGTATGCAGAGAGCAGTCTCACCATCCTGGTTCCCAAACCCCCAAGATGCCAGTGCTCAGCCCCAGTACGTACAGTCCTGAAGATGACCCACTCGCTGTGGCAGTACTCCAGGGTGCCTCCAAACTCCGGCGTTAGCTGCTGTTCATCAATGTACGTCAGCAGGTCGCTAACCGAGCTCAGCATAACAACCTACAGACCAGGCAACACTGTCAGCTGGTTGATCATCGCTTCTGCCCAAGTCATACACAGGTCGAGCCCACAGATCTTTCATGCATCTGAAAACTGGGTTCACTCAAAATATTGTTTTACAGCATGACTTTCTTCTTAAGTTATAAAGCATTGGGCAATTTCACACAAATATATATAAACATAGAGTCATAGAATCATAATCATGAGGGTTTTTGTGTCTTGGTCTGCCCTGGGATGTCACGAATTTTCAAGACTATACAAATGACAACCATTTTGAAATGAAAAACACCAAGTTTGTGCAAATCATTTCATTTCCTAAAGGAAAACATCCGTGGTGGTTTGTTTTGAGAGTTTGTAATCATGTCAACCTTAGATTCCATAAACATACTTTTATTCTCTTAATTATTCTCATTATGTTCTATAATCAAAGTGGTTTTAGAAGTCTTGGAAACTTTGACTTGAGAATATAAAACCATTTCAGTCGCTATTTCAGAAACAAATATCAAAATGGAGCTTACACTGAGATGAAAATGGCGATTATGGGTGGAATTCATACCAAAAGCTTCACTAGACCTGTCTTTTGACTTTTCAGACATTAAGCAAATTCCTGAGCATGATTTTATCCTCCACAGAAGCATGCAGCCCATATGGGGGACAAGGAAAGGCTGAGAAGCCCACCACCCAGTACCATGGACATGCTCTGTGGGGAGCAACCGGTGCACACGGGAGCTGAAAAACACTACAGGAGAGATTTGGCAGAGAGATTTGGTGGGAACAGAGCATTTCTCACAGAGACACTCTGGTTATTCTTCACATAGGCACCTACACAGTGGGACACTGTCACCTCGTGACCCGAGGTGTGCAGGCAGCCTCCCATCACCCAACTGCCACAACACCCTGCACGCTTGTACCGGTAGCTTGAGTAGAAAATCCTCCTGACTGAACCGAAATCCAATGTCAGTGAAGGTGCGCTGGAAAAACCCCGTGGGACGAAGGACCATCACCAAGTGCAGGTTCCCTGGGAAAGATGCCTGCAAGGGAACAGAGATGACATTCAACCTGGGGACATGGCAGGTCCAACAATGGCTTTCAAACACCTTGAAGAGCAGAGAAATCATTCAGATCTTAGTATTTTTCTGATATTTCTGATTGCCCCGATGGCCTTTTCTTATTTTGAAAAGAAGAGGGAGACACTGTGAGTGGTTTAGAGATATGGGATGTAACTGCAGGAGGGCTGTCCAGCCCCACTTCCCATTAGAGCAGGCAGGATTTCAGCCATGCACCTTGGAGGGCAACTCATTATAAACTTCAATACTATATATTATGTTCAGCATTATAACTTGGGGAGTGAAATTGCAATTTACAGGGAACAGAGGGCTGGAACATCGAGAGGAACGACAGACAGATTGAGGAAGCGAAATTTATTGCCAAACTCGCTAATGATCCCATAACTGCATCAAGCACACTCCTCTTCTCCCTGGTAATTACCAGGCAACATTTAATTTGTGGTAAGAATTTGGAATTTCCTGTCTACGCTGCTGGAACCTTTTTGCAAGCATATGGTTGGCAGGTGCATTTTTAACTAGATCTATGAAAAGGGTACTTGAGAATGAAAAAGAATTTCTAAGAAAGCAGGAGTCATGTCACTAAATTATGGATAAGTGCATGATGCAAAGAATTAATTAAGATTTACTCTGAGATCCTGTCAAGCCAGGTTACATTTCTCCATGTACTGATCCCTGTATGATCCTCCTTCATGAAGCATGATAGTGGTATCTATACCAAAGGTGAGAGTAATGAGCATGTTTAGGTATTTTGCATTGCAGGGCACTTCATCTATGCCTTCAAAACAAAGATCACTCCCACAAACGTGCATTAGTGTTGTTCTACAGTTAGTGTAGATCTACAGTTGAGATCTGACATCCATGTACTGCATTATAAATCATTTGCTATGTTTTCTTGTGTAGGAAAGGCCAGGTTGTGGTTCCCATTGCCCACAACTCCACTTAGAAATGGACAGTCACTGTTAGGATCAAACAAGGCACATAAATTCAATATATTGAGCTGTTATTTTAAGTAGGAGCAGGGGAAAAAAAAAATAATAATGTGAATGAAGTGCCAAATTCATATCCTTTAGAAGTCAACAAGAATGGTAGGAGGGACAAAGATTTGGCATTAGAAACAAGAGCAAACCATTAAATACTCCACCAGCCCAGCTACCAGACACAGCTCTGCAGAGAAGCCCATCTCAGAGATCTTGCTCATCTCAGGATTTTTAACTTGAGCTTCCCATATTCCTGGAAAGAACATCACAGACTACTGGATGTCTCTGAGGAGCTGGAGTGGTTCCTCACTCTGAGAAGAATCTCTGTCTGGGATGCAGAAAACCTTCACTGAGGGAAGCACCACCAGAACTGGCACAGGCTTGAAGACATTTTGAATGAACTGAAAATTTACAGCATTAACATTTCACTGGAAAGTCTCTGGCAAGCTCAACACTCGTCCTCCAGCACATCCCAGAGAATCTGGCTGCCTCTCCCAGCTCACCCCGCTGCCTCTCCTTTGGACCCAACAAACACTGCTGTCACTCTCTCCAGGCCTGCTGGCTGACCTGGCTAGTCCTTGACACTCTTCATGCTCCAGCACGTCCCACAGCACTAGGACATCCCAGGAAAAGACCTGTCATTCTGCATTCATGGCAACCTCGTGCCCGTCCCTGCAGAGCTGGGAGTCCATCCTGTCAATCCCTCATGCTCACCCTTATGTCCATATTTGCCTCATTTTACATCCTGGTCATTTCCCAGTGGGCATTTCTCTGGGGACAGGACAACAGTAGCATTCTCCAACAAGGTTTCAAAGATATCACTAAGGAGCCACCACAAACTGCAAACCTCAAAGGACAGGATGCTTTTGCTCCAAGACAGGCTCAAACTGACTTGAACCAGAGCCTTGTGAGGCCAAACGTCTTACAATGCTTTAAAGGAACTCAGAGGATGCAATTTGAGGTCCTTCTGCATGGTTATGAGTCCACTGTAGGTGAATCCAAGTCCCACAGAGATTGGGAAAGTCACTGTTTCCAGCTCAGAAACACACGCGTGTGTTCAGGTCTCTGAACTTTAGGCTCCTACCTTGACCCCCTCCTGAAAAATACATCAAGAATATCTTTGAGAAGAACAACCAGCCAGAGATACATCCTCCCTTGGTCTGATCTCATTACCCCCCTTCACCCCCTGTCCCCTTTAAACCTGTTCAGCACTTCAAGCAGAGATGAGTCTGCTTTGCCCTCTCCAACTCCTTTTTGACACACACCCTTCACGCGCAGAGCAGACTCCCTGGTGGAAGGGCCTGGGTCTCCAATCCATATCACCCCATGGGAACCTGCAGGTTCTGAATGTCTTCTCCTATGAGCCCTCAAGCAGGAAACCCACAGCTTCAGGGAGACAGACCAGGAGGCAGCTAGAGCTGCCTGCAACACTGCAACAGCGATAAGGTGTGAAACACCTCTCTGAGAGCAAAGGTTCACAAATGCAGGATGCCAACACGTTCCATGCGATGTGCAAGAGACCATAACCTGCCACTGACAGCCTTCTGCCACAGGGACAAACTCTTCATTGATAAAACTTCATGCCCCCCTCCCCCAGCTGTATCCCTTTAGCTCCCTGATATCTTTCACTGTAGAGGCAGCTGGGTTTCCAGGACAGGCAATTTGATTTCCTTTCAGTTTAGAAAGTGTTTGGGGATTTTTCAGCTGATCTTATATGTATAGGATCAAGGTCAGCACTTATGAGTAGCTACAAAACAAGAAACACAGCTTTGCAAATGATGCCTAATGTATTCCAAGCAGGGAAAAACCAAACAAGCCAAAAAATAAGCTCGAAGAAAGACAGCTGCTAATCAAACCAGGTCCTGTGCCCTCTTACAGACTTAAAAGAAAGGATGGAATATTAAAATATATATATATATATATATATATATATATATATATATATATATATATATATATATATATAAAGATACACCAATAACTCCTCAGAGATAACATTCCTGAAGGGACTATATCTTTTTAAATCTACAGTTCTAGTTCTTCTAAGGGCTGAAGTGCAGATAAGTCACCTGCAAACTGAACTCCAATGGTACTGGGGGTACTGCTGGAAAAAAACACTTCCCCACAATACATTCAAGAAAGCAAGGACAAAAGGGTCCTTAACTTTGCCTTATGTTTTATCTTATTATTTATAATACTACAAACTTGTGCATTTGACAAACTCAGGTTTATGTAACAAAACAACTAAAAGAACCTTCTAAAGCCTTTGCCCACTGCTATTCCTCTGCAGCACACCAGGAAAGGCACTTGGCAACATCTCACAACTATGAACTATCCCAGTGACCACAGACCGTGCTCAGAACGTTCCTCCCCTTCTGAGGACACAAATGGGCATACCTTAAGGCCCCAGTTCAGCAACTTCTTTAAATGCACACTCAACTCCAACCACATAGAGAGCCCTGATATAATCAATACAGACGAACTGGGCTAATAAAGCACAAGGAAGGGCATGCATTGGAGGGATCACAGTTATTACCTCCTTAGCAAATATCTCATCCTGCTGCATTTAATGTGATTTTTCCTAACTTTAAGAATTCAATTTTCAGGGACTATTCCTCCCTGCAGTTCACTGGGACATCCAGGAGGTTGGAAATCAATAAACACAAAGTAGTTTGTTTCTGAGCAGTGGGGGCTGAGGCTTGCGGTCCTTATACAGGTGCTGAAGTTAATGACTTTCTGCCGTCCCTTAAAGGAAA
Source organism: Podargus strigoides (assembly GCA_028020825.1). Taxonomy (NCBI): domain Eukaryota; kingdom Metazoa; phylum Chordata; class Aves; order Caprimulgiformes; family Podargidae; genus Podargus; species Podargus strigoides. The sequence continues at coordinate 4,199,473 of CM051631.1, forward strand.
AGTCATACAACAAAACGCCAATCGGAGGTGGAACTTTCCCCGGAGCCAAAACGACATTCCAAAAGCGCTCTGCTACCTTCATTTTAGCCGGCTGCATAATTAACCCCCGAAGATGCTGTCAGCATCACTCCTGCGCGAATTCTGCCCAGGGCCGCCCCTCTGCGCCAGGCTCGCTCCTGCCGTAGGAGCGGTACCGAAAGCCTTTCCCACGCCGCCGCGGGATGCGCGGGCAGCAGCGCTGCGGGACAGCCGTGCCCGACGCCCGCAAGAGGAGCCCGGCTGCTCCCGCACGGAAGATGCTACTGGAAATACTCCGTTCCCACCGCTCCCTCCACGTCCCCCACCCCCGGCACGGCGAGGCCTCTCGCCCGTCCTTGGGCGCTGCAGCACGCCGGGCCCCGAGCTTACCGCATCCCTGCCGGCCCGCCGCCCGCCCCGCCGCGGGGCCGCCTCGGCCATCGCCCCCGCCGGGCCCGGAGGGGAGGGAGCGGTGGGGTGGGATGGGGACGGCGTGGGGATGGGATGGGGACCGCGGCGCTGCCGGGGCTGGCAGGCGGGGGGAGAGCAGGCAGGCAGCACTCCCGGCTCTCCTTCCCAGCGCAGGGTTCGTTTTTAAGGTGGAATGCTACAAATCATCCTGCGGACGGGGCCGGCTCTTCCCCGCGAGGATCGGGCTCTCAGCGTAGAGCTTTTTACCCTTCCTTTCCCCACCCCTGCAGTCATCCCCCAGGTGCGTCTTCAAGCCACTGAGGATTTTACAGGGAAGCAAGGAAGGATGCTCCTGCCATAAACCCGAGGCTTGGCACCAGCAGCAGGGCCTCCCTTCCCAAAGCAAGCAGCACCAGCCTGGTTCGCCCAGGATGTTAAAAACATGCACAAAGAGTTAAACAAAAATCCGTACGGTCTGATATAAAATTTTTCTGGATCAGATGCACAACCACAGAGCTGCACTTGCATATACATATGCTGAAAAAATAGGACACTCGGAGTTTCAAATGCAGCTTATTTGCACTCCTTTATTCCAAAATTATACAAAGATCAGATTTTTTTTTTTTTTTTTTTTTTTTTTTTTTTTTTAATTGCAGCAAGGGTTATGGAGTATGATCAGAAAGAAATCAAGATGTAATCTTCTGTATTAGCTGCACAAAGGTAAGTCTAGTCACACATGTCCTGGACACCAAGACAGCCCTTTAGGGCCAGACCCTGGTTTTAAGGCAAGATTCCCAAGTCTTATGATTTAGTGGACACAGGTTTCCTGCTTCTCATTCCTCTTTGCACGGAGCAGCTCCACACAGTTTACATGGGCAGCCCTGATACTACAGGCAAAGTCTTCTCTACACAGACACACTGGGCATACAGGTACATAAATAGGATGCATGCTCAAAAGTGACAAAATAATTAAATTTTCTTATGAAACACAAAATGAATGACACTTCAGTAGAAGTTAGAAATTAGGACAGGATTTTTCCGCTTTTGAAACTTCCAAACTATGCAAAGCAACCACATCATCCTTAAAGGATGTACTAGCACCGGTTCAAACACTGGCAGCAGAACTGCATTTTGATGTTCACTTTAAAGAACTGCTTTTTAAATGCTGCTGCTTCTCTAATGGTATGGTAACCATACTTGGAAATTCAGTTTAGAAAATTCAGAAAAACCAGAGCCCAGTGTACTGACAGGGGTATCTTATGCACGCCACAAAAAGGTAACCCTCCCTTCCTTCTACTGGATACCTCTCAGCAAAATGCCATCAAAGCCCAGACATTTTTAATGTCAAGTTCACCTGGACAAGTACTAAGTACTTAACATAGCAAAAGATTTCACTTTATGAGATCTAACCAGTATCAGGTAAGAGCTTGCTTTCTCAGCACATACCCTCCACTTCATTCTCTATCAGATAGATCAATGCCTTTAAGTGTTCAATGATTATAAGCAGAAACAGAGGCAACAATAAAACACCCAGAATATTCTCATTGATTTACCCACGTGGCATGATCTGGTTGGGAAAGCATTAATCAGTTACCTCCTAACTATCCATGCACCTGTAAACATGACTCTTCTAACCCTGCATGCACTACTGCAACAACACCACGCTCTGATTCCATAAGTCACAACACATCTCTGAGTTACAAAAAGCTTACTTTTGAGATATGTTCAGAATTGAATGATGGGCAGCGCATAAACAGGTGTAACAGATATTTAAAATACACATTCATATGCATTTAAACCAGACTTTTCCATCCATGCCCACATACAAACGCCTGTGAATCCTGTTTTAAGAACATAACGCTTTCAATCACTGGCCATTAGGTAAAATATATTCTCACTAACAACCAGTGTCTAGAAAGAACATATATAAAGCCAAATTCTCCATCAAAAGCACAGAACATGGCACAAAACACATTTGAACCACTACGAAGAAGTACAAAAAACAAGCAAATGAATCAGTTAATACTCCAGCAGCTCGTTTATGCACTCAGATGGGTCACAGAGCTATGACTGAATTAATTATGGGGCCATAAACCAAAACACGACCTGGAGAGAAAGCACCAGCATCATTGCTCCTGGTTCCCAGTGTTTTCTGAAAGTGACACAAAATGGGCACGGTGACTTAGTACCTTAAAAGAAAATAACATTACAGAGGACTTACTGCTATTTTTTGGAGGGTCATTTTGACAGATGTCCATGTGTCCAATCTTCTATCCAGGATTAGGATAAATTTGGTGTCAGACTCGTGTTGACTATGAGATAAGAAAATACCAGTAACCAGGTGACGTTTTGAGGCAATATGACTTTGTTTCACTAAAAACCCCAAACCCAAGAGCACACAATGCAAACCACATTTTGACACTTCCACAATTGCTGAAATTCTATTTGAAAACATTTCCCTGAGCAGACTCCAGCAAGAAATTTGGGAAGCCCACCTTCTGGTTAGCCCAGGGTTCTGCATCACCATTGAAATGGGCATTGCCTGGGAGGTGGAGACAAGGGATTGCCCTGGAAACCCCGGCTGGGCTGGAGAGGGACTTTGCACACTCCAGGGTAGCCTGAGTTACAAACTGGCATCATGTTTGCACACAGGTAAGGCTACACCAGCTTGTAATTAAGTCCTCTGCTGTGAGTGTATTTACAGGATCCTTAGGTAATATTTACAACATTTATTTTGCGGATGCTGAAACAGGATAGCCATGCCCCATGCCACCCTATCCAGAGGCTCCCAGTCCACATGCTGGCTGCAGAGAGCTGGGTCAGGTACCCACACTGGGCACAGCCCCGTGCAGGCAGCCTATCCCAGGCACCATCCTGGGGAATTCTTGCTTTTGGCAAGTGAAAACACACGGTGGATTACTCAGAAGTATCACATGGCACACAATACTTGGCACCTTCACTACAGGGAAAAAAAATAAAAGCACTTAAAGCCAGTGCAGGAGCTTTCATTCAGTGTGCATCTTCCTGCTCTGGCCACGTCTTTGACAAACATACTTAAAAGGAATTAGCAGTTGTGCTGAGAGGGAAAAAAAATACAATTCCCTTTGGCTCATATTGACAGTTGAAGATACAGAGGCACCTGGCTCCCCAGCTGTCCTGCAGATACATCTCAGTATTGCACACGTGGGCTGTACACAGAACTTCTGCACGCAGCAAAGTCTGAGGTTAGGGACTGCGAGCTGGATCGAGCACGACTTCTCAGCCAAGAAGTGTGGGGGGGCAAAATGGTCCTTTTGTTTGAGGGAATGATAAACCCCTTTGGTTTTTCAGCACACCCTAAAACTTTAAAAGGGAGGTCTCTGTCCTGTGAAAAATAATTCCCCAAATCCCCACGGTATTTCCCAACAGGCTGCAATTGAGAAAAAAAATAAATGTAAATAGTGTTTACAGAGCATTACTGTCATTGTAATAAAAAGCCCAGAAAAAGCCAAGAACTCAAGTAATTGAGCAAAGGCAGCCAGGCTGCAGTGTGGTGTCAGTTAATAAAAGTATGCCCAAGTATGCCATTGACTCAGGACAAGGTTACATTCAGTGAGCAGCCTCCCAGCATGTTAATTTACTTTATCACCTCCCTTCCAGACCCAAAGAAGAAAGCTCCCAGCTGCTCCGAAGCCTTGAAACCTACTGTGGGAAATTTCTGATTTATTCTGGGGCTAGTGGAGCAAGTCTGTGACTCTTTCCAACCCAGGCCTTGCACGTCTATCAGATTTCCAGTCCTGCCATGTACCTTTTAGATTGACAATAAAAATAAATCAATGCTTTCTCACCAAGGCTGCAAGGGGTGAGTTCATTTGCATCCAGCAGTAGCTAGATGGAGAGAGAGAACCAGATCAAGGATTATTTCTCTCTGGGTGCTTCTTGTCACCTTTTTTTCTTACCCTTAATTCTGTATGTGTTGCAGGATGCACCAGACTAAAAATAAAGACTTGGGATGTTTTGCAGGAGGACTTGAAATTGGATGCCAGAGCCTGCAGTTGTGAGATTTATCACAGGGCTGAGAAACCCCTTGTGGCTGCTGGGACCAGAGCAGGACCTGCTGCGTAACATTTAAATCCAGAGGTATTTATAGCCAAGAGCACCCTTCGCTGTTTCATTGCTCTGTCATCAGCCATGGCTCTGAGTCACTTTGTACTTCACTTCCCGATGTAAGGGAAACAGGCAGAGGTGTCTAAATGCTGAAAAGCTGCACAGTCACACAAGATCTCTCCTAGGGTTTCCTTTCTGCAAACACTGGGGTCTGTCACACTGACCCATGCCTCTCCTTCAAGTACACCATCACACAGTGCTGTTCTGCAAAGGCAGCCTGAAGGCAGGCGGGCAGGCAGCCCACCACATGCAATTTGACTTGGGTGTGTGGGGTATGAAAGGTGGGGACCTGTGCCTGATTTTTCTGTACAGCCCTTCCAGCAGCTGCCTCCTGCCTGCAGCATCGTTCCCAGGAATCCTAATGTAAAATTAACTTGCCTACAAGACTCACCCTCCTCCTGGCTCTGTCATTAATGTGCTCACTTGCTAAGCCAAGAGTAGCTTACAGCATCCATCATCCTTTTCTAACAATTCTTTCCAGGAGAAAAACGCTTCATGAAATTCAGTTTCCCAGACTACTACAAACCTGACATCCCATGAGGTTTCCTCAGACCAGCATCAGCAGGATGAGCTGCAGTCCTTGCTGCTGATTGCCTAGGTAAGGCACTCTGCCTGTGGTTTTGATATGCCCACACTCATCCATAGGTATGTGGTAGGGAGGTGCTGGTGCATCCACAGCTAACTGACACACAGACCAAATATTTACCTCTTTTAGGGACTTCCTGGCCCAAAGTCTGAGCTCTGATCCCATGATGTGGTGTCACCAAGGGATGTGTACCCAGGGGTACCAGAGCTGACCCATGCCTCCACCCTCACTTCTGTGATGCTTTGCCTTGCTCCCCAACACCACAGCCTTTACGACTGTGTTAAAGCACACGTGTTTTTATGCAGTGGGGTGCTGAGGTGGTAGGTGGAGCAGAGAAGCGTGATTAAAGTGGTTTTACAAACGACATGCCGAACACATTTGAATCACCAGCAAGCTCACAGCTCTCATTAGTTTCTTGATTGAGTTTGACCTATTACAGGGACAACAAGGCTGCTCATCATGCTAACGCCAGGGTGTTTACAGTCAGAGGAAATAAGAAGCCCTGGAGAAACTGCAGAGCTGGGGAGTGCAGTTGCAATGACACGGGCTGCCCACACAGAACGAAGGAGAAAACCCTCTGGCTGGCACACACCACATCATGCTCCTGTCCACGCTGGGACAGTGTTCTGTGGGCTCCTGAGCCCAGCCAAAAAGGGGACAGAGGAACCAGAGGTTCTTTTTTTTTGCCTGCAGAGGTGGCTAAACACACAGCACTTCTTCCAAGGCAGCCCTGACGAAAGCTCCCATCTAGCTGCTGTCAACTTACTCTCCCTGCAGGAAGAAATTTGCCAAAACAGGCATTATTCAAGGAAATTAAGCATTCCAGGTAACTGAGTCACCAGGCTCAGCAGCAAGAAATAGGAGGGCTATTAATCTAAGTATACAGCCCTGTATGTGGCACAGGCAGACAGACTGTCAGCCGCTGCTGAGCCATCGCGTGTCAGGGGGACCCCACAGCATTTGTTCCTCTAATTAGTCTCTTCCTCTGGTTACATTTCTCTTTTTCCACGGTAATGACTCTCTATTTGTACACGTCAAAATATTCCTCTGCAGTGGCATGGCATATTTAAGCGGTGACACATGTCAAAGCTTAAGGAAAGCTTGCTGTTAATTAGAAACTTAATAAACTAATTTTATGATAGATGCAGGCTGACAAGTCATAGGGATGATGTCCAGTCTGCAGTTACTGGCACATTAAATACCACACCTGGACGCCACAAGGGCTTGCATCATTCGTCTTCTCCCTCTTACTTGCTCTGAGAGCTGCAGATGCCCCTCACGTGGCATTATGCTGCCTGACCCAGGCAGGACCGACACCTCTGCCCATCACAGAAAAGAGCTAGAAGGGAGCCACGTACCTCGGGACTGACGTTAGGTATGTTAAGACTTTCGATACGATCTCCTCGGGCACCTCATTGAAGCGAGCGTTGTCGGGGAGGGTGATAATCCAAGCCTTGTCTTTCCCTCGGCCACCTGGAATAAAGACAAGGATGCTTCCCTGGGCGAGCTTTCGAGGAGGGCCCACGAGCAGCAAAGCCCAGCTTTACCAGCCAGCTCAGAAAACACCCTGCCAACATTACTGAGGGTTTTTTACATCACCAGAATAGCAAAGTCAGGCCAAATCCTGTCTCCAATCTCAAGCACAACACACACAGGTGGTAGAAACAAACGTATTAGGCACCAGATATTTCCATTATTTACTGAGCATTCATTACATGGGACAGCAAAACAAGTCAGATATACAAGGACAAATCAGCACGCTGGTCTGGAGCCTACAGAAATACATTTCAAAGGAGAACACTTGTTAATGCGTTGAGTGTTTGAAGGTAAGAATATTTTACAGTATGGCTTCAGACAGAAACCTAATATGCTCTTTCAAACCACCTCAATGTTTTATTAACCACATTTCTAGTGGCACTGGAGACTACCTGATGGATAATACCCATGCGAAGTATTGTTTTCAGCACAGAACTTCGTCTGGAGTATTTAATTACTGCACAGATAGAGAGACCCTGGAGAAGTTCTTACTCACCAGAAAGAATAGCAAACTCTTTCATCAAATCATCGCTGATGTCCTTTGCACAGATGGGTGTCGTGGTTTCTGGGGGGAAAAAAAGCAAACACAGCTGTTAAAAAGGAAGCAAAAATCCAAAGCAAACACGTTTATCGATGTGTAATCCCAAAGGTGGGACTTGAACCAAATGCAGATTCCCTGAATTATATAGGAAATTTCACAACAAAGGATATATGGTTCTCTTAGAATGACTAACAGGGGAAAAGCCATAAGTCAGCAGCAAAGGTAGTCTACCCAATGTACTAAGGGAGCCCTGCCTGGGAGCGTGAGTGCTCTCCCCTCAACAGGGTATATCCCATGTTAATTTTTATATTTTGGAGTTACTAATTTTACTCCCCTGTTTTGCAAACTGCTCTCCTCGCTGTGGCCATGTAATGGGCCGAGGTTTCTGCTGGGAACAGCAGCATCCAAGGCTGCTGCACTGGGAATGAGGTTGGGTTTCCAGGCTGTTATAGTCTTTAATTTTGGGTGAACAAGCTTCTGAAATCATTTTTTTCGTCTGGCATGGGGCCACATGCACTGGAAAGGCTGTTGTTCTTATGTTCATTACTAGATTTCTTTTTAATTAAATAATGGGAGAGGCTGGTTTAATGTCATATTTAGCTCACTGACCATTTCAGGGGCAATGAAGCACATCAGAATATTATACATAATTTTACCTTTCCCTGGGAGAAGGAAACAAAACCCAGACTCAATAAATGCAAGAGGAGCTTATAGCTGGCAGACATTTTTCTGGATTATCTATAAATGGCATGATAGCTAAAAATTAAACATCCTTGTTCCTGCAAATAAACGTTTTAAAGCACATCTATACAGATTAAAGTCCTCATGCTGGCTGATAATCAAATTTTAAACACTGATTATGTTACCGAGTTGGTCCTAGGGACTAATCTTTTGGCTGGTTTAAATCACACAGGGGCTGCATACTTCAGCACACTCCAGTGGAATCAATATTTACTCTATTTCCCTTTTTCCAAAAGCTTTCTGGTCATTTCTACTTTATTAAAGGATTTTTCAGACCTTTAATCAGCTGTAGGGAGGTGCAGACAGCAGCCCCGGAGTGCCTGAGGTGGGGGGACCTGCCTCCTGCAGCCCTCCTGGCTGCTCTCTGCTCCTCTATGCACACCCTGCTATTTTTCCCTCTTGTAGATAAAAATGTTCTTCTTGTTCATTAAGGATCGAGCCTCAGTCCCAGTGGCATCCACAGAAATATTCTTCATTTTAAGAGGCCCCAGAACTGGTCTTGGTAAGGAAGAAGTTTGTCTTGGAAGATATTTCAAATATTTCTCTCTCATCCAACTGCTTCACCTAAGTTGAGAACAAGCAGTAGCAGTAGATTTCTTCCCTATTCACTGATTTCTTTGTTCCAGCTCAATAGTTTCGTAGTGATAAAAAAATCACATTTAATAACTTACTCAGTGCTCGACAGTAAAAGCAAACACAGCCATGGGTTTACAGCAAATGCAGCTTTTGTTTCTGGTTCTGCAGTGCCATGGGAGGGACAAGCTGGTTTATTGATAGCTGTCCAGGGAACAGGCTGGGAAAAGGGGGTTAACCTTTGCATGGTATGAAAAATAATCACTTATTTAAAAAGTTTCACAAGGCTTTTTCTCACTGAGAACAAACTAACAACTTGCAGCCTTAAACGAAGCCAGAGACAACCATAGCTGGAAAACAAAGTAGCATTTTTCCACAGATATTTTCAAACTTTGCTTTCCAGAAAAGAAATGCCATCTCCAAACTGCATAGTTCAACCCCAGAGCCTGGTTCTGCTTCTCTCACATCTCTCTTAGCTGCAGTTTCCCAGTGATCATCATGGAAACTGTGAAAAACAACTTAAGTTTTGATCCCCCCTGTGCTGGGGGCTGCAGTAGGACCTGCTGTGCTGTGCCCCTGAAAACATGGGCAGCCCTCATCCCACACAGCCCCCAGCTACACAGGCACCACCAGGGCTGTGCCAGCAGGTTGGCCTGGCATTTTTGGGTGCAAGGTGCAAAGCACCATAGGACAGGGGTCCCACCATGCTTGGGAACAGCCCAAGAACAGCCCGTTTGAAGGACGTGCTGTCCAGTGAGGATTTCGCTCCCCAACATCTTATTCCACTGAAAGTCTCATCCCTGACTTTGGCACAGAGGTGGAGACCCAGATTCCTAAGCATCCTTATGATTTTGAGTTTCTCACTTCTCAAGGCATGATGTTTTTGGAAAAGGGCACTCGGCACCTTCAAAAAAATCAGTCCCTTTCGAGCAGTTCTAAGCTGAGCACCCAAAATAACTCATTTGAGGAAAAACTAGGTGGGAGTAACTGACTTCAGGCAGTGAAGGCTTGGGGAACATTTCCCTTACAAACCTTCCCCATCTCCTGCAGGGTATGAGAATCCAACACGTGATGGAGGAGCAGGACAGCTGCCCTTTGGTAAGGTCAAGGCACACAACAGGCTGATTGTGGTCCCGTTAGAGCCACCCCTTGGCCAGCTCATCATTCCCTCTGCATCAGCTATCAAACTCAACCTCCTGGGCAAACACTGGGGAAAATCAAGTGCTGGCATCAAATTCGCAAGGGTGTCGCTGTGCCTGTGGCACATCAGTTGGATGTCACTATAAATCCTGCACAGAAGCCTGACCTCTATCCTCAAATACTAATCTCTGGAAAAAGAGCAGTGAAAGGCAGCTGGGCACCAAAGATATCCGCCTCTCAAACAAGGCTTCAGTTGATGCTCGTTAGCAAACTGGGGGTTGCTGATTTGCGGGGCACTCTTGGGACAGAACAGAAAAGACCACAGGGTACTGCCCAGCACTGGCTATGAAAGTACAGCCAGCCTGCAGTGCCCTTGGCACAAGGCAGAGGAAATCAAGGTTTCACACAAGCCCACTCGTTTCTCTTAAAAAGAGGCTTTGTGATCATCAGCCACTCTAGAATAGAGCAGTGCTGTTACAAAATCAAGCCCGAACCCCTCTCCTTACAGCATCCCAGAGCACTTTACAAACTACCCTGCTATCACCACACAGTTGGTGGGACCTCAGGCTTTAGGGTCTTACTAAAAGCAAGCAGCATCTGGATGATAAATTGTCGTAACAGTGTAGTAACATTTTTTATATAGGCTCTAAACTGGGTATTCATAAAATGCTGCTGCAATTATTACATTCAGAGACTCCTCTACAGACGAGATAGTTGCCATGGCAGAGAGTTTCGGAGCATGCATGAAGCCAAGCAGGGAAAAGACAAAAGGGAAATACAGAGCTCTCTACCCCTCCCAGAAAAACTGGGGTGGCTCATCAGGGAACCCCATGGAATCTGTCCTGTCCCCATCATCTGGTTACACAGCCCACAGCATCTTGCTGGGTCTTCTCCATAGGGCCGTATCTCGAGGCCACTGCAGACTGCAGTTGTAAGAATGATGCTTATTTTTAGAGACCTTCCCTTTTGAGGCGATTTAAGCACAGTGGGACAGCTACAGACTGAGTCCAAATTCATCTCATAAAACTCAATTAAAGTCTGAAGTGCTTTGCTCTTTGGTAACTATTGTTTTCTTTTCTTTTCCAAACTTCGCGGGCCCACAGCATCTGCAGACAGCAGCTGTGTGATGCATCTGCCAGGCTGGTGTAACAGCACCTCACACTTCACAACCCCCATCAAATATTGTTTGCAGTTATAAAATCCATTTGGATATGGCTTTGTTGTGAATGAAGAATAGCAGCTTTTCATATGAGGGCGGCTGCTGTAGTCTAGGAAACCAAACTGAAGTAAATCAAATGAAAAGGAGTAAAGGATCACGTTGAGCTTCTCCATGTGCCGCTTGTTCTCAGCTGCTCGTCCATTTGGACAACTCCACCCAAAGAAGCAGCATTTATTTGGTGTCAAGAGAGCCTGAAATCAGCACATTTGTAACCTATTTCCATTTCCCTCAGTGACTTTCTGGGCTAACTGGGGTTATCATCCAGTGTCTGTCTCAGGTTGTTCCAGCTGCCCCCCAAAGTTCCTTTGAGGCTAACGACACCCATCACACAGACCTACACAAACCAACAGCCTTTGCAGGAAGGTTGGGTGCTTGGGGAGTTGCAGTGAGTGGGGCTTCTCCTGGCTGCCATGGGCACCCCGTCCACGGCCAGTGCTGGTGTGAGCCCCCCAGGAAGGCTGATGAGGCACAAACTAGGCTGGGCACAAGGACTGAGCCCCCACCCCTGTCTCATCTGGTGGAAATCCACCTTAGACCAGCAGCCAGGGCCACAGCTTCTGCAGGAAAGCCGAGTCTCCATCGCCCCGGTGCATGTCCTAGCTGGCGAGCAGCTGAGCCTCACCCTGCTTTCTCACTGAGCAATTTCAAAAGCCTTTGGATTCAATCCAGTACACAACAAGAAACACCACCATACACCCTATCAGCACACCATGTCCAGAGAGCAAGACAAAGGGGGTTATTACAGAAGAAAATACTCGTTTATACTGTCTGCAAATTGCCCTGCTGTGAACGGCACACTTACATGAGGTCTGCACAAAGCCTGCCCAGCAGCACGGTGCTGAGTGACAAAGTGCCTGTCCCTGGCAGTGGGGAAGGAGCAGGACAGGAGCACGGAGACAGCCACCGTCACTGCCCATGCATCGCTTCAGCCAGTGTCTCCTGGGGATCCTGTCCCACTTGCACGGTCTCCAAGCAGTGGCTTCCCCAACGAGCTTATACCTGGAGTAGGATCTTGGTTTGCACATCACTGGATCCACACTCTCTGTCCTGCTCCATACCTGCCCAGGAACAGGATATAACACCGGTACGGGCAGAGCTGGTGTTTACACATGGTTGGTGGAACAGGAGCCAGGAGGGGCTGGCAGCTGGCCAGGCAGCACGATGCTGATGGAGACACCACGCTGAGCTGCACGTTCATCAGAGAACACATACAGAGAATAGGGCATTGTGCTCCTCAGCAAGGCCTGCTGTATTCACCGAGAGCTTATTCACAGGACCTGGGCTGAGCAGAGAACTGACAGCCAAGGTCCTGAGGCTCCTTCCTGGCTTTGAGACTAAACTCGGTAGCTGGGAGCAAATCGTGTCTGCCATGGCTTCAGTTCCTCATCCACAAACGGAAACAGGCACAAGTGCCAACAGGACACAATGCTAGCAAAGGGCCACGAGCGTGTCTGACAACATGAGCAGGAAAGACCCCAGCAGCCCCCATCCATCAAGCTGATGTAGGTGTCCACCTCTACACGGGTTGTGAGGGAGCTGGGATCAAAGGGCAGGTGTTGAACTGTGGGATGGTGTTGGACTAACCTGGACAGCTGGGCAGGACAAGGTCTCCACAACCCATGGGTCTGGTTTCTGGAGGCACCAAAGAACTGAAGCTCTCAGGATTGGACATGAAGTCCACCAGCCAGGACTCGGTGGCTTCCTCCTTGGGGACCTGAGGCCAAGGGATCGTTTTTCCCTACCAGTGAGTTTGCAGTAAGCTGGTTCACGAGGACTTGCAGGTCCCACACCAGGGGCTTCTAAAAATCCATAGGGCAGAAAAACAGAGGGACTTGCTAGTAAGACACATTTCTACTTGGTTCCACCAAAGTCATCCAGAGCTGCAGAGCACATGGGGGTTAACAGCCTTATGCTGCAATTACACCTTTACACCAGAGGTAACAGCCTGGCCACAGGTACCTGTGGGTACCTTTTCCCCGTGTGATGAGCACCCTGCAGGAAAGCACACCCTGCAGCAAACAAATTCCTTCTTTCCACACCCCAGAAGTTCAGCTGCTAAAGAAACTTAGAGACGTGATTGTGCAAAGTGCAAAAACTGCCGTGGTCCTCTTCTGCGTTTGCAGGTGATCTCAGGTACGCTGCAGAAGCTACACATGTAATCATTAGTCATTTCTAACAGCAGTCCTGAGCTGCACACACCCTCCCAGGCACCAAACCCACGTTCAACTGCTCATGCATCCTGCCCTGACACATACACCCTCTCCTCACTGGCATTACCCATTGCAAAGACCTGTTGCTTTAGCCACCTCAGTGCAAGAACAATTGCTGCTGCTACACTAAGACCTGGCACATTCAACAGTTTGTAATTCCAGGTGGTGCAGCCATTCCCCATGCCCAGCAAATGACACAAAAGACCCATTAAAATATTTATGGCTTCAATACTCTCAGGTGGTGCAAGCCCCTTTGTCCCCCCTGCCCACTGGAGCAACTGCATCCCCCGAGCCCTGTGCTCAGCCTGCAGGCACCAGCTTTGTGATACAGCCAGTCGAAACCAGGTTTTCATTTGGAGGGAAAGACTAGCAATTAGATTAGCTTTTTAAATGCTTATTTTTCTGGAAGATGTGATGTACTGATCCTGAGGAAGGTGCTGGGGCTCCTCAGTGTGTTCTGTCAATAGCCTGATGGCAAACCTCCACCCACCACACATGAATTCCTCGGTAAATCCTCCACTTGGCAGAGGTGCTTGCAAATTCTTCTTCTACAGGGTGGCTGAGCTGCCATCTCAGACACCACCTAGGAAGAGCATCAGTACAATGCAGGGGACAAGGCACAGCAGAGCCCTGGGAAGAGCTGCACCCCAGGAACATGGTGGGAGCCTTGGACAGACAGGGTGTACTTAGAGGGAGCGGGCAGCACACCCTGGTCCCCAGGCTACAAGTGGTGGTGGGCAGGCAGGCATGGATGGCCCTTGGAGAGCTCGATATGGAGGCAGGTGAGGGGCAAAATGCCTCCTTCAGAGCCAGACAGGACAGATGTGCAGCAGCAGATGCCACACCACTATTTCAAAGGGTCCTGGGCCCTGCACAGTCATGCCCTGTGCAGGACAGCCACCAGCACCAGCACTGTCTCCCTGGTACAGACATCACCATCCATGGACATGCAGGCACAAACGCAGACCCCTCTCCCCAAATCACTGCAGCAACTGTCCACATGTGAGCATGCCCCAAGATTTAAACTTCACCAGGAGCATCATCTCATGTCATGGATGGAAAACTGAGGCAGTCACATCAGGCAGGAACACATCAAAAACAGCCGGTGATTCAAAAACGCCGTGGAAAGCCCCAGGAGGGTTAGTCCTTCACTAGGCATGACGGGTTGGTCACCACACCTGGTTCTACAACTGCTTAAATTATCCTTTGTGAGACTAGGGACGGTATTTTAGGGAAAAGCTCACTCTGTTTGCAAGCTCTTTCTTTCACTTCTCCCCAAGCAGCCACTCCAGCACAGCGTAGGAGGCAGGATACAGCACCAGATGGTCCTCTCTCCTGACCTAGTGGCTGTGCTTCTCCACCGAGGCCTTCCGGGGCTTATCTGCAGTCTGTGCTTCAGTGCAGACACACACCCCAGCACCCAAACCTGGGAGTGCTCGGCTAGGAAACCACACGGAAAAAAAAAGGGAAAAGTGAAGCTTCTGAAAAAACTAGAATGACCTTTTCGAAAGGCTTAGATTTATGTACACTGGGATAAGAGGGAAAACGCAGAAGGAAAAAAAAGGTAAGAAATAGGGAGAAAACGTTAACTCATTGTAGCCCAGGTTTGTGGACCATCACCCAGGCAACGTGCTGTTCCACAGAGGAATGTCCTCACGGGACCAGCTGAATCATCACCCTCCAACAGGGCTGGTCCCCACGGCCCAAGAGGGATCGGATGGCAGCGTGGCCAGGCGTGCGCAGAGCGACCCTGGATCAGGCTCTGCAGCTGAGCCTGTGAGCCCGGGGGCACGATGCTCCTGGGCAGCCCTCCAGCAACCACTGGTGGGGAAACGCTGGCTGTGAGCGAGCAGGAGCAGCCAGGGCACTCGCATGGCTCAGCTGCTGTCCCTCACTCACACACCACCCTGGCAAAACCTCATTCCTGCTGCCCACAGGCCACCATGGTCACGACCCCACGTTCCCTCCCATACAACTCGGGGAGCTAGAGTGAGCAGAAAGGTCCCCAGGAGCTGGGGCTGAGCTGTGCTGCCAGCGAGGAGGAGGATGCTCAGGGGGGTTAACACGTCCCTGCATCCTGGGGACCACGGAGCTTTGGGGGGAATCTTTTTCAATTTAGATTTAGCAGCTGGGAAACTCTGCAAGTGTTGCTCTGAAAAGGTGACTCAAAAATAAACTAAACGGCAGCAAGGCTCACGTGTTCTGCCGTGTCATTGCTGTGGCTAATCTGCTAATGTGTGGGAATGAAACACTGGATGCTCGGATGTGTTCACATCCAAACAGAGAAACTGTCTTCTCCTGTCACCCCCAAAAATTGGGAAAGATAAAAGCCAGCTCAGCTATACATGGATTTACATCTATTGCAAGAAACGTAAGAAAAGTTTCTCAACACCCACCCTCGGGGACTCAAACTCAGTGTGGGAGTTGAGAAAATCTAGTTTCCTGCATTTCTAATACTTAGGAGCTTCAATGTCCTTTTAATTTTCCCCTATTCCCAATTTCAGCCTCTCCTCCCTTACGGAAGCCTCAGGAAGCAGCCTAGAGGTGTTCTGCATTGGCCATCTGGGCAGGGGAAGGCACCTTCAGCATCTGCCCCCAGCACCCACCAGCATCATCCACCTCCAAATCAGAGCCCATTCAGCACAAAATACTTCCAAACCAAAAAACCCATACACACGTCGATAACTTTCCCATCATCACTAACACCATTGCTTTTTCCAAGCCGAATGCCAGCTCTGTGCACACAGGGACTGCTGGGAGATGCCACAGCAGTAAATCCTCAGGCCCCACTACCTGCCTGGGAGCCTGGAATTAAGTTCTCTGAAGTCACTGGAACAATCTGCTTTCACAGCCCATATAGCCAGGAAACTCAATGGCACAGCCAGGTTCCCACGATGGCATCACCTGGAAACTCCGCCGCAAAGTGAGGGAAAACAGAAACAGTTTTTCCCGAGTTGCAAATGGAAATGCTCAGTTCTGCTGAGGAAGAGCACATCTCCAAACGCAGCTAACTGCTCTCCCGTGGCAGCAGAAGGTCACTGGCATGGCAAGTGAGGCGGGGGAGGACACTGCTGGCGCCCGCTGTGTGTCTCACACCGCCCAGCCCTCGGACAGACACCCACGGAGCAGCAGATGGGGAACTGCGCCGTGCAGGCAGCTCAGCCAGCGTGGGTTCCCGGGGAACAACCCTGCCCTGGGAGCTCCTGGCTCAGCCCCGCTGCAGAACCACGCCTGGCATCACCTGGGAGGACAAGGGGCTCGGGGGACAAGGCAGCCCCACCGTCAGAGCCCCACATGCCAGTCAGTGCCAACTTGACTGCAGGATGAGGCTGAGGGCACGCGCTGGGTTCGTGGCTCCAGGGTTCCCTTGCAAGTCCCACCTCCTTTAGCAAAAGGCTCCTACCCCAAGCACGACCACTGGTGACACCCGAGCTCCGAACTGCCCATCTCCAGGCACTCGGGGAAGCTCCACAGCTCCAAGTGTCCTCCAGTTTGGTGGCAAAGGCAGTGCTTTGGAAGACTCTTTCTTCCCCCACCTTATTTTATACACTTCACACGCTCCCCTCCCACACAGCCCTGCTGTCACTTCACTTTCTGTCCTGGTAAATGAATGATAAACCATTAAACCACAGTTGTAGCAAATGTGATGCAGGGAGAGGAAGCACTTCCCACGTACTACTGACTGCTCCCAGACTACTACTCCTCCGTGGTGCGCCCCGAGGGGTCCGGCCCGACGGCAGCGCAGAGCTTTCAGAGGGTGCTGGCCCAGTCATGTCACAGCTTGCCAAGGGAGCCCAAGCCACTTTAGGGATGAGAACAGCTGTAAAAGGTTTGGGATTGATATAGGCTTGTAAGGCAGATGCAGAGGAAACATCACCTTCTACTAGACATGGCTGAGTTTCCAGTACTGATGCTTCAAGGGAAATGGTTATAACACGGTCCCAGATCAGGCTGAAAAGCTCAGAAATCAACAATGAGAAGAAAAACCCTCTGATTTATTTTTAACCTCATGATTTGGGGAACCTTATTCAACTTTGTCTTTTTTTCATTTTAAGAACCGATGTAGATGCCAAATGACGTGTCCGGATCCTGCAGCTATAACCACACAAGCGTGCCTTTGTGGAGATATTTTGATTTCATATGAGCATTATACAAAGGTCATCTGCCAGGAGCTGGGCTTGTGCTCACGAGCAGCCCTGCCTGCTTTCACCCGCTTCCCGTTCCATCGCTCACAGGAAATGTTCACCATCTGCATCCCCATCCCGGTGTCACCCAGCTCCTGTTCAAGCAGTGTGGGTGTTTCATCGCTGACACCAGCGCAAGAATTCGACTTTTTATTTTTAATCACATCCATTCAAGTAGCATCCTTTGCTAACTGACCACGCTCACCCCTGCCTACATTTCCCTACCCCATTTGCAGGGTGCAGCAGGCAGGACAGCCCACAGCAGAGTGGAAGGGGCTGTGGTGGCGGACATCATCCCAGAAGAGCATGTACACAAGCACCTCTTGAGGGGCAGGTGACAAAGTCCTCACCTGTGACACACCCCCCAAAAATTTCTCCTGCACCCCAAACTGTCCTTTGGAAAGAGGTCAAGGAAACTGGAATTAGACCTTTTTTTTTGGGTCAGTGTGTCTTTTTTGTGCCTGGCACGGCTCCAAGCGCTCTGTCAGCTGCAAACAAATAAGGAATGATGAGTGCCTTCACCTCCTGGCAACATAAGCATCCCCTAGCGAGGATGGAGTCACCCAAGGTGCCACCACCTCTCCTGGATTATGAAAGATCTCTCTGCAAAATAGCTGTTCTCTCCATGAGACAACAAAATAACACAAAAGTCAGGGATCCATAGGAAACACAGCTGAGGCTCTGTGCCCAGAGGGGTTGTGGAGTCTCCTTCTCTGGAGACATTCCAAACCCACCTGGATGTGTTCCTGTGTGACCTGACCTAGGTGTTCCTGCTCTGGCAGGGGGACTGGACCAGATGATCTTTTGAGGTCCCTTCCAGTCCCTGACATTCTGTGATTCTGTGGCACAAAAGCAGCTTACAGCCCGAGGGTGAGGGATCAGATCGCACTGGCTTCTCACATGAAAGGTGTGCAGCCATACAACCACAGGAACTCGGTTACAACTCCGCCACCCCCAGCGCGGCCGGGCAGTGTCGGACGGACCGAGGAGGGCAGAGGGGCTGGCCGAGGGTCACCCGCCTCGCACGGCCACCGGGAACGGGCACATCAGACTAAGTGCACCTTCCCAGGTATGGCTGCTTTAGTTTCGGCCCTGGGGGATGTGGGAAGGGGACTGGCGCTGGCAGACACCTTCTGCTCACTGAGAACCGGCTCCTTTCTTCAAAATACATCCCGAGCAACGCACGCCGATACCAACACGGACCCGCCAGCAGCGCAGCCTCTCCTTACGACACGGGGCCGTTCGGCACCGGCCGTGCAATCCATCCCGATCAGTAACATCCCAAGCCCTCCTCGCATCACCCTCCTGCCGCACACCCTGCCGGAGGCTGCCCCGGTACGCGGGGGAAGCACCGCCGCGCCCCTGCATCCCGCTCCACCGGGCGGCACCGCGCACCTGTGCGCCGCCGGCCGCGCTCCTCCGCTCCGCCAGAGGGATGCCCAGGAAAGCTCTTCTCCGCCCCCGCCCCGCCGGCGGGGTCCCCGCACACCCGTGACCCCGGGGACACCCGCACCGGCCCCCGGGGGTCGGCAGCCCGCGGGACTCACCGGCGGCGGCGGCCTCGAGCAGCGCGGCGGCGCGCAGCAGGCAGTAGTACCGCTCCATCTCCCCCGCCGAGGTGCCGCCCGGCGGGGGTCCGCCGGGGGCCGGGGCCGGGGACAGGGCCATGCCCCGCGGCACCGCTCCGCCGCCGGCACCGCTCCGCCGCCCCGGGCCCGCGCGGCCGCCGAGGGGGGGGGGGGAGGGGGAGGGCACCGCAGCCGCCTCCGCCCCCGGCCCCGCCCCGCCCCGCCCCGCGGTCCCGCCGCCACCGCCCCCAGCGACCGGCCCTTTGTTTCCCTTTTCCCTGTTGGTTTGGGGTTTGGTTTGGGTTTTTTTTCTTTTTTTCCTTTTTTTTTTTCCCCTTTCCCTCCTTTTTTTCCTTTCTTTCTTTTTTTTTAATTTTTTTTAATTTTTTTGGATGCACACCGCCCCACGGCCAGAGCCGCCCCACACCTGAGTGCCCATAGCACTTCCCTAAGAAGAAACTAACCAACCCAGAAGTGTTTTCCTCCTCTACAAGCAGCATTCTAGCAAATTCCTGGAACGATATATCAGAACTGCATTAGTTACAGAATGGTTTGGGTTGGAAGGGACCTCAAAGCTCATCTCATCCCAACCCCCCTGCCATGGCAGGGACACCTCCCACCAGCCCAGGTTGCTCCAAGCCCCATCCAACCTGGCCTGGAACACTGCCAGGGAGGGGCAGCCACAGCTTCTCTGGGAAACCTGGGCCAGTGTCTCACCACCCTCACAGGAAAGAATTTCTTCCTAATATCTCATCTAAAACTCCCCTATTCCAGTTTAAAGCCATTACTCCTCATCCTATCACTTCATGCCCTTGTCAAAAGTCCCTCCCCAGCTTTCATGTGGCCCCTTCAGGCACTGGAAGGTGCTCTAAGGTCTCCCTGGAGCCTTCTCCAGGCTGAACAACCCCAGCTCCCTCAGCCTGTCCCCATAGCAGAGGTGCTCCAGCCCTTGGATCATCTTTATGGCCCTTCTACGGACCCACTCCAACAGGTTCATGTCCTTCTTGTATTAAGCCATTCTATAGCCAAAGCTGGCCTGAGCCCTGAGCAGCCTGACCCATCAGCCTCAGTTTCCTCGATGCTGAGGTTCAAACGATGCTGGCTCATTCTCAAGAGGAGCCTGAGCTGCCCAGGAAGGCAGTACAGAGAAGTGGACGTTCCTGTTTTTCCAAAACAACTCTTTAATTATGCTCCTTACTATAATAGCAGCCTTTTTCCAACACTTCAGCAGTCAGGGCTATTAATTTAGGACCCAAGGTCTAATGATGGCAGAGTGAAAAACGCTGTGTTTTGGCAGACTCTGTCCCTTCTTACACCGACACAGGTTTTTTTCAAGGAAAAATTACCTGGTCAGTCCGTGCTCCTTGTTCGTAACACAGCAGATCCTCACTAACTTAACAGTTTGAACAGAGAATTTTCTGGTCATACAGCATGTCCTGTGCGACAGGGAGAGTTCATGTGCAGTTACTCATCCGAAAACCCAGCTCAGGTGCACAGCAGTGAGATGTGGTTATGAAACAGCCATATGCAAGGCTAAAAGCCTGGAAAGACAGCCGTGCTGAATTCCTTCTGTATTCTTATTGCAGGAGTGCTGTTTTCCCTGAACTGCAACAACAGCTCACGCAGAAATGAGGCCCATCCAAGTGCTGAAAGACTCTTTTTTGATCTACTGCTGTGCAGGGGATGCCCTGCTGTAACCAGGACGCACCACCACTGTGTGATAAATAACCTGCTTTAACACCAGCTTTGGGAAAAGTAAAGCCAGCCAATAGAAGATACAACTATGTTATCTCCAAGGTTTGGCAATCAGTCATTTCTTGCTCTCTGAACAGCAGGCAAAGTGATTCAGACTGGATGTGGCTCAGGTCTTTGCAGCCCAAGGGCAAGGCTGGACCACGCCAGCAGGAGCCCTGTGCATCCCGAGGCTGCTCCTCCTCCAGCCAGTGCAGCTGGCACAGCACCCCACCAGCCAGCTCTCCCCACGGAGCAGCTGTGTTTGCTCAGACTGAAGGATGCTCCCTTACGGCTTTTCCTCACCATTGTTCCTTTATAAACATGTGTGGTCACAAAGATCCTTGTTTAGGAAACCTGGCTGCTTCCAGCCCCTGCTTTCGGGCATTTCATGCCAAATGCCCAGCTGTTCCACAGTGCCTTCAGCACAGGCACCCTCCAGCTGCTCATATTTTACCCTGGCAGAAGCTACTCGGCGTATGTGTCTCCTCCAGAGACAAGTGTTACCCTCTGCCTGCTCAAGGAACGATAAGCTGAGACAGAGGGAACGAGGAGACAGATGACAAGGAAATGATGACATGGGTGTTTCTTTCACAGGCATTTCCCACCCAGGCCCGTAAGGATGCCCAGTGACCTGAGAGTGGCACATACACATCTGTGTACAGGGGAAAGAGCCCTTCCAGAGAGCTTACCAGCACCTGCAGCACCTCTGTTCACAGAGTTTTATTTTATGTGGGTGCAATTCCTTATCCTTAAATCTTAGGGAGAATTCCTACCCATTTAATTAATTCCAGAGCAGAAGCTGAGGAAAAAAAAAACCAAACAAACCAAACAAAATTCACTACCATCTTTTTTATTAAATGATTTCAGAGAAAGCCTAGAAGGTTTTTTTGGGACTAGTGCCATTGTTTGGATTTTAGAAATCACCCTTAAAAAATACCTGTTTATTCAACCAGGAATGCCACAGTCATCTGAGGCCTCACAGCGATGTGACACCTTTTGCCACTGAGCCGCCTTTTTACAAGGGCTTGCAGCAATAGGACGAGAGGCAATGGCTTTAAACTGAAAGAAGGTGGGTTTAGATTAGATATTAGGAAGAAATTCTTTCCTGTGAGGGTGGTGAGACACTGGCCCAGGGTGCCCAGAGAAGCTGTGGCTGCCCCCTCCCTGGCAGTGTTCCAGGCCAGGTTGGATGGGGCTCGGAGCAACCTGGGCTGGTGGGAGGTGTCCCTGCCATGGCAGGGGGGTTGGGATGAGATGAGCTTTGAGGTCCCTTCCAACCCAAACCATTCTGTGAGTCTATGATTTCTCCTCAGCATATATTTTTGTTACAGTTTGGAGCAGACATGGCTGCAGCAGGGAGCAGCCACTTGGTCTTTTGTGCCCAAACTCCAATGGGTAAAACAGGACAAAAAGGGCTTTAATTTTTTTTAGGGTGGTGCTGGGAACTGGAAAAACAGAGCTGGCTAAATGCCGTTTGGAGTCAAACTGATGTGGAAGGGAATAGCTCACCTCTGGAATAAGCACAGTGACATCAAAGCACTTGTGCAGAAGAATAATTGAGCAGTGGTTGGTTTTGATAAACGGAGGTTTTAGGAGGATTTGACGTGCATGGGGCAGCATCACCCCAATGCGGGGGCACCACCTGGCATGGGCTCTTTCCAGGCTGGTTTGGGAGAAGCAGAGCCTCCTCAGCCCGGCAGAAGCCATCAGGACCAGGATTTTATGTCACCTGCTATGTCAATGTGAGAAAGGGAAAGGACTCCACTCGGCTCTCCTGCTCTCACTTTTTCTCTGCATCAGTCAGACCTGCTTTGCTCACTGCTACAACCCCGGGTTCTGGAAGGGAACACGCACGCCTTTGCTCCAGGCCACAGCGTATTTTCCAGCTCAGCAGGTTATCCCCAGACATGTGAAGGTTTAAGCAGCAAACCCCAGTGCCAGCAGCGAGGACGCTGCGGATTCATCACCTTCTCCACTGGCTTCAGGGGACCAGGGAGGGACGGGGACACCACAGCCCCTCCCTGTGCCAACAGCCTGACCTTTAAAAAATATTGCTGTCCTTGTTAAAAAACACCTTACAAAGTGACATTGCTGCTTCTTTCTAATATGAAGAGTTACACGGGTGTTTTAAATGCTAATTTGGTGCTTCCTGCAATACCTGGTGTCCTGAGGATGTCTCCAGTCACTTACATTCACTACTTCTGCCCCGTCAGCCTGGGGAGCCAGCTCGGAGTAAAACCCTTTCCAGCTCTTCACATGATTCTCACTCTCACTCACTTGGGCTATTAAGATTCTCAATGCATGTATCTGGTTTCTAATAGTACAAGCTGCTTCTTAAAGGTTATAGTTTGTTTTAAATAGCACAGCCATCTGTCCTCCAGTGGCTCATGGGAGCTGAAGAAATCAAAGCAGCCAAAACAGAATGTGTCAAACTGTCAGTTGTTCATTACAAACATTTCAGTTTGAATCAGAACCACGTCCTAAAAAAAAAATAAAATAAAAGCCTATATATTTTCCCCGTGTATTATACAAACACTGTGGGTCTTGCTTCATTGTTGGAATTTCATCAGTGCAAATACCTGGCCTGAACTTCACCAGCTCCAGGCACCTTACAAACCACAGAATAATCCTTACCTGGGTGCTTCTAGGCTTTGAACTAAAAAATGGCCATTTATTACAGGTAGCCACAGCACACAGAACCAATGCACTGCACTAAGAAAAACTTTTCATGCATATATGGACGTTGGGCATGTGGACCTCCTATTTTTTTTTTATCCAGTTCCTAAGTGTCAGCTAAAGCTCAGAGTTCAACTCTTCTACAAAGTTAAATCAATTTACTCACTTAATTCAGAGGACTCACTTTCTTAATTTGACATTATTTTGAGGGAAATGGGTTTAGATCACATAGGCCAGCAGCAGCTGTTACCAGCAGAATTGTTAATACCTTGTTGGAAAAATAAAATAATGTGAGAAGCAATCGGTATTTCCTTAAGCAAAGACTGCTCTGCATCCGAGAACCAAGTACAGGTCACTGGCATCATTTACTCCACAATGAAAATGCCAGTGGTCCCCAGTAGTGCCTTGGAAAAGCCCACGTTACACACTGCTGCCTAGGAGCATCCAAGGAGACAAGACAGACAACAAATATATATTAATCAGAACAACATACCAAAGTTTATTGATTACTTCAAACAAAAGTTTCTGTAATGAAAAAAGAGCAAGTTGCATTCATAAAAGGTAACATTCACATTCAATTTCCTTTATATAAAGCAACGTAAATGTATAAAATTGCATTTAAGTGAAAAAAATGTAAGGTTGCAGTCTTTTTTTGCAAGAAGCTGAAAATGTATCTTCTCATTGCCTGTATACAATTTACATTTTTGATACACTACATGTTTTTTTTAAAAAAAAACAACAACCCGTAGCTGGGGCATGGGATAAATGGTGCAGTATTAGGTAGGTTTTTCAACTGTGTGTATACAAATTCAATTTTAAGCTTTTATGCAGTTCCAAGTCATTTAGAATATTCTCATAACGATTAGGATTAGTTTTTGAAAAGTAGCTATGACTACACCGAGTTCTTCCGTTATCACACAACAGTTTTAGAGGGAATCTTAATTACTTTTCTTATCTTTCAGTGTCACTAGCCAGTGATTAAATTTCAATGAATTATGGGGGAAAAAAAAAAACCAAAACAAACAACCCAGCCTTTTTTTCCTTCAAGTTTTTCCACCGAGAAGCCTGTACTGACCTTTTAGCTCAGTAATGAGCACTGTAACAGCGCAGTGTGTATTACGGAACGTGAACAACAATCACAGCATCGCTGTCGGATCACTGCCGCTCCAGCATCCTGCTGGCCGGTACCTTACAGTAACTATCACCACTTTTTCTTCCCTTTTCCAACCCAAAAAGGGTTTTCCCTGATTTCACAAGTCATCCACAGCAATAGGAATTTCACCTCTGCCATTGATGAACGACAAGGATCAGCTCTTCTGCCCAGCTGTCCTGACACCCTCAGTACACTGCACCAGCTGAAAACCCAAGCCCAGTAAAACCTGCACTTGCCCAAAAGTGCTGCTATTTCAAGGTATTTCATATGAATTCCAACCTGTCTGTGCCTTGAGTTTGAACATGCAGCTATTGCAATGGCTTGTTCCATCCTGAGACAGGATGCTTGGAAATGGGAAGAGAAAGATTCGGTTCTCTGAAGGCTCCATCTTAAAGCAGGCTGCAGAAATTTGCCTCTTGAAGCGGCTTTATTCAGACAGCTCACACAAACATGGCAAGTTTCCTCTCTGTTCCCCCTAACACCACCAGCAAAACCTCCAGCTGAAGTTCAGGGGAAGAGACTTTGACCCTTGGAGTAAAGCATGACACAAAACAAACAGAAGTGAGGTGTCAGGCTTGGGACCATCCGGGACTGGAATGGTTTCGAATCACAGGAATTAGGCAGTTCAGCGCCCGCGTGTTCAAGGTTATGTAAACACAAGTCAACAGCTGTGTATTTAAGGAGAAAGGTTAGATTTGGCGTAGAGAGCGCATCTTCATCGTATTCATCGCATACTTGATCTGTAGGCACCACATTTTAAGCAAGAAGAGTTGAAAAATGGGACAAGGTCTGCAAGTTGAATCCTAGGTCCGTGAAATGAGCTAGGAAAAGGCAAAAAAAAAAAAAAGAAAAACAAAAAGCTTTGCCCACGGGACACATGCTGGAAGTGCAGCTCCTTACTTGCATGCAGCAAGGGGTCGAGCTGCGGTTGCTAGCAAACACCAGTTGCGTGGAGGCCAGCGCAGCGTGTATAATACAGTGGTCCTGTCCATACATCCCCTCCCATGCTGGGTGACTTAAGAGCAGCCCCTGGCCATGGGGACTGTGCACACTCCTTTCCCACTCAGGTAAAGCCTGTTGCAAAGTCCTTATCATGTGTGCTGGGAGTCACCTGCAGCTGCTCCACGTGCTGCTTCCACCAGAGTCAAAGCTGGACCTCAGGGGTGGCAGCCAGAGAGCAGGACTCGATTCTTCCAAAAATAAATAGCCCACCGTTAGCAACATCTGATGAAGGGAATGGTCCATCTAGTCCCAAATTGTTTCCTCGCAGGGAAGTGACACAAAGCCTGAGTGAGCAGGAGCCAAGCCCAGCCACAGCGTAGAGCTCCTCACCTCTGGAATGGGACTCGAGTGCATCTCTCAGTAGCTCCTCTGCACCAGGGGGGGACCTTCACACCAAACAGCGGTGGCACACAGTGCTCTGTCACTGCTTATGATTTATTGCAACAGAAAAAAAGCTGCTTTTTCCACGTGTGAAGTATCAAGAGAATAAAAAAAGAGCGAGTCAGGCATCTCACCTCTGCTCTAAAGAGAAGAGTTCCCATGACCACGGCACAGGCAGATTTAAAAAGAACATGCCAATTTAAAAACCAAATAAAATGTAAAGTGAAATCAGGTTCGTGTATTCCTTTTATCTTTAAACCGGCTTCTTTTCTCTTAGTGCAAATAACTCAGGATGCAGTTTGATATCTGCCTGCAGGCTGACAGGCACAGCCCGTGTCCCTGGGACCATCCAAGGACCGCGCTGTCACTCTGGCCTTTGACTGCACAGTGCAGCAACGTAAGCACAACCACAGGAGCCCGGGCAAAACAGCTGGAAGTGTGGCACAGCCCAGCTTTTGAGATTCTTCCCTCCCCTCCAACAGATTCCTTTCATCACGAGGGAAAAATGACCTTTTCTTCACCCTCCATCAGGAACAAACCCATCAGCAAACTGGCCGTGGGAGGATGCGCAGGTGCTTCCCAGCCAGACCACGGCCAGCCGTACCCAGAGGGTGGCTATGTCACAGGATGCTTTGCACCCTCAGCCAAGATTTCTCCTGAATTTTCAAGTATTTCTGCCACACGCATCTGGTGACCCATGGCTGGGAGGGGGGCAGCCCCTGCCGAGGCTCCCAGCCCCAGCACCAGGCAAGATGCTTGCAGGGCTGCAGCCAGCTTCAGCACGAGAGGAGCAGACATTCCCCGGAGGGGGCTGGTATGGGGGTTTAATGTCTGTGCTGCTTCTTTGGTCAGGCAGAGCAAGAGACTTCAGCAGCTCTCTGCTGCTCTCGGACAGATCTGCAGCAGGCAGAGGAAGCCCCCGTGTGAAATGAGGGTGGCATTGCTCTCTCGCACGTCGATTCGTGCTGTTTCGGATGAATTCCTCGAGATGCTTTCTCAGCCTCCACCGACACAGACTTCTGATTTGGCAGAATTTTAAGGGGGTTGGGAAGCCACAAGACCAAAGACAAACGGGTACCGTGTGGCCAGTGCCCTGGCTGCTGCTTCATCAGCACGGCTGATACTGTACTTGGTTAACATTAAAGAGAACTGTTAGGTTAAAACCATGTGGTTTTTCTCCTGCATGACAACACGCAGTGTTTGAATGGAGCACTTTAAAGTATCCTGAGAGGATATCTTTCTGCCAAATTAGTAACAGCATCTTCAGTCTTCACATAACCATTCTCTATGCGTTTGTATGAGACTAACATAGGCAGATCAAAGGGGCCAGTCTGCAAAAACCAGAAGGAAAACACACATGTATTGCAACTGCTACACCCCCAAACTCAAACTTATTTCTGTGTTATTCTTAGGAAAAAAAGTTTTATAGGACAAGAATGATTAGACCATGATAAAAGTGCCAAATCTCATTCACAATCAAGGAACAGACAATAAGATGATAAATTAATTTGCACAACCTGCAAAACTCTCTGTATAATGTCTAAAAGTAGCACCTGCCTCACTGTCCCCTGCAGCTCCCATTCTGCCCCAGTCCAGGGCGTCCTGCACCAGTATGGTGCAGTGGAGAGCACCACCTAACGTCTGTGGGGAAGGGACGGCTGCTCAGCTCGCTGGCAATGCCCAGGCAAGCAGAAACCCGGATTTATGCCAGATACATTCAGAGCTCTGGCAAGCCTGGCTGTTGGACCTGCCATTCTGATCAAACTGATTTCTTTAGAGGCAGATGTGGGTGCACTTGGAGAGGTCTGCAGAAAATCTGCAGTTTTATGTTTGCAGCGGACACCACACAGCTATGTAAAACTGTGAATTCAATTAGGCACTTTTACTGTTTTATTCTGCTATAGGCTTTACTACAGTGTTTAAAATTAAGTAAATACATACTAGGATGCT
This sequence comes from Podargus strigoides, assembly GCA_028020825.1. NCBI lineage: Eukaryota > Metazoa > Chordata > Aves > Caprimulgiformes > Podargidae > Podargus > Podargus strigoides. The sequence goes on from CM051631.1 coordinate 4,227,242, forward strand.
CTGTGTGTGTGTATATACACATACCAACACAGAGACATGCCTGCCATACTGTATGTCGACACAGAGACACAAGTACACATGTTTAGTTTCTGTTTATGTCCTTATTTCTATCTGACAGAACAGCATGCACCCTAGAAAAAGGGATTTTGGTACCATTCAGATGCAATGCTGGAATCATTTTAATAGCTGAGATTTGAAGACTTAATTGTAAATACATCAGTTTTAGCTTTTACAATCAGTTATCATGATTCACTGACTGTATTCTCCGACTAAGCTGTTAATATCAGGCTAAAATATCAGTTATATTGAAAGATTTGGTTACACACTGCAAAATATTTTGGTCTGAATTGCAAAATATTTCCACGTGAGAGGATCTGTGCACATACAGGATTCTGAGTAGGCTGGATAGGACAACATCCCCAAATTAAAATGCATCCCAAGCATTGCATCTCCATTCCACCAGGAGAGGTGCCCCACACCGACAGTCAAGAGAATTACAAGAACCATAGTTTAATTGATTTGGAGAGGTTACACTGGGTTAATCGATGCCTTTTCAAACCATCCCAACTCCTTTGGACAGGGTACCTGTTACAACACACTAGACTCATCTGAGAATGTTCTTAAAAGAAGTGGTCTGACAGAAGGTCTGGCCGACAATGAATCAGGTGCCTTCCTGCTGCTCTGCAACAGCGAGGCAAAGAGACTTAGAGCACATGTGACACTGGCCCCTGCCTCATGGTTGAACCATATAAGACACACACACACACACGTTTCTACAGCTGTGATAAGGGATGGAGCGACACAGGATCCCCAAGTACCACGGGGATTAATACTGGCTGGCTTTTACAGTGCAAGAGGCATAGAGTATATTCAGAAACCAGCCCTGCTTCCTGCAGTGGGTAACTTCAGCCTTGGAGGTTTATGCTACAGGTGCTTTTGAAGGAGGAGGAAACTACCCTCCATCCCCACATAACTGGTATTTTGTAAATAGAGAGTCATAGTGGAGATCTGCAGTGAAACCAAGTGCTAGGGACATGTACTCAAGGCACTCTGTGGTAGGAGACCAAAGGGGAAGAGACAACAAAAGATTTAAGCAAAAGATTGAAATCACAGCAAGAGGAGGGAGAAAAAAAAAAAAAAAAAAAAGGCAGGGTTTTGCTGGGTGAGCAAATCTAAACAGGGGTTTTCAGGAGTTAAGAGGAGGAAAAAAGCAGTGGAGCAAGCAACAGATAGCGACTCAGAAAGGAAATCACCTTATTCACTCCAAGAAAAGCTGTGATTGCTGGAAGTTTGAGAAAGCATGAAGATAGTGGATGTTCCTGAGGAAGGAAGGCGCTTCGTTACCTAGTTCACAACAGCACAAAAGACAGAAAATTGCAGTACAAGAAAGAGAAAGGCAGAAACCAAGGAACACACAAATGCGCCTTGCAGTTATAAACAAAAACAAGCCAAAACATTTCCACACAGAAAACTGAATAAAGACTGAGCAGAGCTGATGTGTTGTGTTATAGGGAACTCGGGGTGAAACCAGGTCCCATGGAGATCAAGGGCAAATGCCCACCAACCTGGCCTCAGCACACCCTCCCCTTCCAGAGGGGACCCTCAGCTGTCATGCTGGGGGCTCAGGCACCCAAATAACTGCCCTAATCTTGTTTTTCATTTAATGCACCCCTGGGGAAACTCATGTTTATTTTTTTCCAATATTAAGATCAGGATCCTCAAACAGGGTCTTGATTTGACATCATCTACCTGGGCTGAGATATCTTTAAAAATTAGGTGGCTGATTCCAGTGTCTGACTGCAGTCATCTAGAGCTGGTATCTGCTTCAGGCTCTTACTCAAAATGTACATTTAAATACAGCTCAGCCTGTGTTTAGTTTGGTATGCACATATAGAGAGACTTTAGCTGATGCTTACTTTGCTAAACAATTTCATGAGAGCCTTTTTTTAATGCATATAAAGCACTCATGAAAGTAAGTATTATATGAGGGGATGGAGCTTCTGGCCATCAGCTGAGGGCAGAAATTGGTTACCTCTCAAATGAGTTGAGCTGGGGCTTGGTAACCCCCAGGACACCCCTCCAGGTCACAGTCCTCAAACTGCCCTGTGTCTGCAGCTGAGTGACTCACTCCCAGCCTATTCAATAGGGGTGTCAAGCTAGAAACCATCAAATCATACTTCATTGGAAGAAAGTACATGGAGCCTCAAAGAGTTCAACCATACTTTTTTCACCAGCTCCATTGCTTTCAACTGTAATGGTCTGATTGTTGGATTTTTTTTTTTTTTGTCTTGCAGATAGATGTTTTACTTCACTGATACCATGCCAAACCTGTACTTCAAATGTTATGGGAGAGGAAAATCTTCGCTATTTTATTGGATTTATTTTTTTTAATTGAGATAATCAACATTTTTAAATAAGGGCCAAAGATAAGTTATCCAAAGTGAGGGAAGTGCACTAAAACCTCACAGGTTATAGGAGCTTCAAGGGGAGAAGGCTGTTTTGAACCTCAGTACTTGGGAGGTCATCCCATGGTCTCCTGGGACACAGTCAGACAAGGCAGAGGTCTCCCTCAGGCCCCCTCCACCTGGCCAAAACCTGCAGCTGTGCCACCAGGGAGAGCAATGGCTGGCCACTACCAGCATCTGCTGGGTGTCAGCAGGGAAGTGACCCTGTGCCAGCAGTGCTGGCCTGTGTCCCCTCAGCTACCACTGCCTAAGGACACACAAACCTGATGGCAAGAGGGCAGGGCACACTGGCAGTAGAAGCAGGGCTTGCTGACAGTGCAGGGGAGAGGGGCTGCAAGAGGGAGAGGAGTGGCAGAGACACAGCTGGGGTGAGCAGGGGCTGCCTGGCGGGGGGACAGTGCCATGGGGATGTTCAGAACCTCTGGGCAAGCAGAGAGCAAGGGGCAGGGATGGACTGAGCACAGTACGAGTCGTGTGCCCAGCACTGCTGGCACTGACCATTTGCAGGAGAGACAAAGAGAACTCTGAGATGGTTTACCCTTCTAAAACGAGCCGCCCTCCTCAGCAGTGGGGGAGAGCTGCTAAGAACCAGACTGCTTTCGAGGAGAGCAAGGAGGCCAATACCAAGGTACAAGCCCTCGGTCATTAAGGGAGGTGGGCAGATGTGATGAGACCTGACCCTGCTCCCTGCCACCAGCACCCGAGGACATACACGAGGGGAACATCAGGGGTGTTTTGACATAAAAACAAGTAGCTCTTTTTTTTCAGGACACACTGTGGTAGTTTTGCTGATCAGTTGAGGCTGGAAAAGGGTTACTCTACTTTTGTAAGAGACAGGAGCTTTCCATCCAGTGAAGGCAACTAAGGAAAGGCACAGCTTGAGTCTCTCCTCACTACAGATCTAGGCAGTATTTTCAGATGAGCTTCTGGACATTTCTGGCATGTGAAAGAGCAAGGCAAGACTCTAGAGAGCCTTCCTTAAGACATGAACACTACACAGTACTGTTACAGGTTCATTTGGTGCTTAAGAGAGGTCTTCCTAAAAATACTGCACGATACATCAGCTTGTTCCTTACCTGATGATTTTTCTCTTTTATATTTTTTAAAACTATTAGAAGAATTTCTGGGAAAAGGCTGATAAAGATCAGGAGAATTATTGCCAGCCACGTGGAAACAGAAGTCAGCATATGGGCAAATACAAAATACATTCTTTGCTGCTTCAAGAAAGGCCTGAAAAATAAAGGATACAAATACATTCCAGTTAGCATGTACTTCCCAAGGAGGTCAGAACCAAAGGCAGATTCAGATCAAACTACAGCAGCAACACCTCCCTTTCAGGATGGATACAGCCTGGACAGGAACACACTGTCCACCCTTCTCCCAGCACACCTCCTGCCTTCACCTGTGCTTGTTCTGGAGGACTGTCCTGTCACCTTACACAATGTATTTTGCCTCTTCCACATCTGTTTCACCTTATCAAAAACCAGACCATTTGAGTTCAACTCTGGACTTTGCCAAAGCATCTGGTTTGCTTTTGATGGTGGAAATCCAGAGACTCTCAGTCCCAGCAGATTCTTTGCCTCTTCCTCCCTCCCTTAATGATGGAGGGAAACCGACAGATGCTTGTGAAAAATGCCTCATAAATAACTGATGACAAGGATCCCAAGGCAGTTGTGCTTAGCATTAACTCAAAAATATTCAGCTATGGAAGTTAGACACCCCAGTAGAAACCTCACATTTCGGCACTGAGATCTGGCTAGAGTGCAGATCTGAATCTGCTGGTTAGGAACACTGAAGAGTTGAGTAAAACCTGTGGACCCCAGTTAAAACATTTCAATCAGCTCCATATCTTTATTAGAGGCTGCTGGGTCAAGGATCTAGCCAATAACCTGTGGCACTAGCTCAAGGGAAGGCAAAGGTGTAAAATGGGAGATGCTGTCTCCTGTGAATGTCAACTCCAGTGTGGGAAATACAAAACTAGTAATATTTGCAAGGTACTGCTGCTTGCCTGCTTTTGCAAGACATTAAACCTAAAAACCTGGCTGCACTCAAATTGAGGAGAATTTCTTCTCCTACTCAGACCCAGGATTTCAGCAGCAGGAGCTATGCTTTCTCCTGCTTATTTCTCCCCATTAAGTTGCCCCTGAGTGCCAGGTCCTCTAGCTCTGCATCTGCTCATCTCTTCTTTCCTTCCGTATCTCCAGGTTTCTCTTCACCATCATTTGTTTTCCTTTCTTTCCCATCCACGTGCACAAACAGATCCTGAAATATTTACCCCAGAACCTCCCAATGAAGACAAAGGCCCCAGCTCCAGAAATAACCCTGCGGGCAGAAATGCAAACCACCCCTTGCCAAAGCTGAGCACCTGGATGGCAACCAGGGTGTTATCTGCTTTCAGGCTGTCCCTGTGGTAGCCTGGCAGACTTCCTCAAACACATCTCATCATGCAACAGCCCTCTTCCAGCACCAGCTTTCTGTAGGCGTGGGATGGAGGGATCATCCCTCCCTGGCAGAGAAAGGAGTGTGGCTGCGCATCCCTTGCCCCCTACAGACCTCTGCAGAGCCCCAGTGGGGGTACACTGCAGCATCTCCCCCACAACCCCAGTGTCAGGCAGTCCCCTATGAAAGCACCATGGAAAGAAGGAAAGGATACTTGCCAAATGACTCCTCCCCAGAAGAACGAGAAAAACACATAGAAGGCAAGGGAGCCCCAAATCACAAAGTGGTTCATCCACGTCCAGAATCGGGTATCTAACGCTAGCTGTGTGAACAGAAGAGAGACAGAATAGGCATTAGATGCAGAGTGTATCTGATTGTATTTATATGAAATTTCAGACTGCTTTCACAGCAAGGTTGAAATTCTCCAGACAGCTAGCTCTCTGTATATGTGCACCAGGGAAAACACCTTCAATACCTACAGATTGGCACAATGTCAGCAGGGAAACAGCGAGTTTCTAATTGTAACTGACACTTTTTAACAGAAAAAAAATGATGCAACCTCTGATGCTACAGGAAAGAGAAGTCTAAAGCTTATGGGGACTGCAGTTGCCTCCTGCCACCATCTGCTGTCCTGAACCAAACATAAAAGACCTTTTGTAAGGTCTTATGCAAACTGTTCGTTCTGGGAAGCCCCATGAAACAAAGCAGATTTGCTATTATTATTTGACAGATGTGCTTTTGTGATCCCTGCAGTGCTAAGTGGTGTCTGAAACAAAAGTGGAAAAACCCAAGTTCTCTACTGTTCCTCTCCCTCTTGCTGGAACTGAATGCCAAGGGATGAAAGTGGGGGTAAAAGTGAACCGTAACCAACTGGAGTCCTCAGAAGAGGGAAAAAAAATAGGAAAATAATTTAACTAAAACACTTATAAACCAGCACAGCTCAGGAATACAGACCATAGACTACACAAAGGACAGCAGTCAATAAGTTCTGCCTCTATAGAAGAAGATACTTAAGTGTGGTGGGAAACATACTCATAGAAACTTCACCTCAACATGTTTACTGCACGATTTCAGAGCACACAGACAAGTGTTGGGAAATGACTGCAACAATAAGTGACTGGACAAGGCAGAGTCTAACCTTCAGAGTGACGGTGAACACCAGCACGGTGAAAACAATCGTCCCAAAGGTCCAGTTCCCAAACACCTGAAAAACACGTTGTGTTACCACAGGCATGTCGGTCCATCTCCTCGGAGAGGCACAGAAACAACGATGAGGACAGGGGTGCAAGCAGGCACTGGAGGGGAAGGATGGGATGCAGCGACTGCTACGGGGACGGATGCTCGGAGAGGTGCCGGGCACCTCGCACGACTCACTGCCCACTACACTACCCTGTGCCATGCAGTGCCACACAGACGGGTGACCCAGAGCTGGGACGGTGACAGGTACAACCTCCTACTAACAGCAATGTCGACTGAGGATACAAGTCACTGGATCACCTGTATTTCATGATTTCTTGGTAATTTACTCAGTTTCTGCTTTCTCGCACAGCTCTGCTCACCGACTTGTTTCAGTCTCGTTTGCAGAGTGCACCGATGGATATTTCTCCATCTGGTTTGGTCTGTGGATACTAGTGACTACGCACGACAAAGAAAAGCAGATACTGCATATAAAATCCAAATGATGGCAATGAATGGGAGGGATGCTTACCAAAGGCTGTCAAGATCTGAATGCATACATTAAAACAGAAAGTGAAATGTAAAAGTTTTCAAAAAATGCAAAAAAATTAAAGTCAATAGGAGCGAAAAAGGAGTCAATCAAACACACGTGGATATTATGAACAATTGCTGGTAGCAGTTCTCACAGGCATAAGTGTTTACAAAACAGGACATAACCACAGATCTTATTTTAGTGCCACATAGATTTGACCTCTCAAGGCATTTGCAGAGTGTATCAGTGCTTCATGTTTTATTCAAATACACCCAGAATGGCTATAAATACAGCAAAGCACTGAGTCTTCAATACAGGAGCTTGACTACAGCTGGGGCCATAAATGTTGGCACTGATGCAGTGTATGCATATACATAAATTTCATCAGCTTTTCTCCAAGTGTTAGCTGCTAAAAAAAGCTAAGGTGTTTTCAAGGGTCACAAGTGATGGTGTAAAGAAGTTTTCCATCATCTGAGATCTGCTAACATGCTGCACACTCCCTTGGGGAAAGGGTCCTGAGACAGCCCAGGCCACCACACGTGGCAGCCGCACTGCACTAATGCTTTGATCTGTACTCAGTTAACTAGCAAAAAGGAAAAAAAAAAAAAAAAGGAAAAAGAAAAAATATTCATTTTTTTAAAATTTTTTTCCCCCTTTTCTGTGCAAGTTAACCTGGAGCAGCTCCCACATCTCGCTCACATGGCGATGCAAGCGTTTGTCCCAACACAAGAGGCACCAGCAAGGAGAATGGCCTGCTCATTCTGACAGTGGCACTAACTGATGCTGGCTTCAAGATGGTACCAGCACCAGCCTTCCTCCCTTGCAGAGAGAGGAGGGTGGCTGAAATCACACCTGAGCAGGTGTGAGCAGCCCTGTGCTATGTCTGTGCAAACAAGCACCATCTTATCAACTTAATTCAGCAGCTTGTAACCTGCAGAACACGTGTCAGATTCCACACAGCACACAGGTGGGTGGGAGGGACAGACAGACCACCCAGAGTGCTGTGCAAACCCTGCTGGGCTGGAATAAAGCTGTGTGTAAGACTAGTTATTGTAACTAGTGAGTATGACCAGCTCTGCCCTGTTTCCATGGCAATTTGGCAAGTGTTTTATTTCAAGCATTTGCTGCAGAATCACACCATAAGCAAGGCTACACCGTCGGACAAGACGAGACACACTGCAAAGATTAAGCATGTGGATATTCCCTGCCAGGCGTATAAAAGGCAGCACACAAAACAAACACTCATCTTTTTTTCTTTTTTTGGTGGCCTTACCTTTCCATTATCTTCCAACGATGAATTTTGAAAAAGAAAATAAACCCCAAAGAAAAACACGAGTCCTTCAAACGCGCCCAGAAAGGTCCAGTACAGGAACGGCCTCCACTGCAGCATTGCATTATCTGAAACCTTCCTGCCAAGAGATGGAGCAACAAGAACATCACCCTCACTTCAGGATGTGCTGCAGAGCCCCTCACAGCCAGGTGATCAGCGGGCTTTGGAGCAAGCCCTTGCTGTAGGAGGTAAAACACAAATACCTGCCAGCTTGCAGGACATAAACAACATTTGCCATATGCAGCTGCTAGCCATGAGAAATGAGGTTCAGCATATTAATTGGTTTTGTCCTTCTTCTCTAGGTAGCTTGAATTAAAATCCAAGCCAGCCTGAAGCAAACATCTGTAACACTGTCCTGAGCCTCCCCTCCAGCCCCTGCACTGCCCACAGCATCTGCCATTAACTGCTGAATTTTCAAACCAGGGCAATGCTGAAGAGCAGCTGTACAGGACACAGCGAATCCGTGGTGTGTTTCCCTTTTTTTGTGGAATGCACAAACTCTCTTGCTGAGAAAAGCTCTGCAAGCCCTGTTCCTGGAAGTGGCGTTTTTCTGCACAGGCTGAAAATAACCTCCTGAATTATATGGTGGGTGTTTTTCACACGGGGGTTGTAGCAGGAGGCTCCTGGCTGAATATAGGCTAAGATCTGGCACAGAGGCAGCAGCAGCCAAGGGATGGGCTATGGGCAGAGCTCTGCAGGGACTGCACACAGAGCCTGGGGAGTGGAGGGGGGCTGTCAGGGCAGGAGGGAGTTAAAAAAAAATGTTTCCTGCATCATTATCTTTTCAGATTTTAAAATGTACAGATTGATGGGGCATAAAGGCATGTTTACAGCAAAACCCCCAATCCCCATTCTTTTCTCATTTTTCTTCCCAGCTATTAAAGCAATACATCCATCTTCAGCAAGATGCATCTTGCAAACCGGTGTGGTGCTGGGCTCCTATCACTGCAGTTTCCAAACCAAAACCCTACTGAATCCTGTGCATGATGGTGCAGTGACAATGCTCCAGCACACCACGATCTGGGTATGAGTATGGAGCATGGATAAACCAGACTGTAAGTGGGTTTTATTGCAAGGATAGAAGATACAACCAACTTTCTCAGCACGAGGTCTGTTTTGTGCTCACATTTCTGTCCTGCAGCACACATTGTAAACAGGCTTTTTACAGTGCCCCAGACCAGAGAGCTGCACTGCAGCAACTCAGCACTCCACAGAGCAGAGGCACAGCAGCTGTTCTGCATTCAGCAGCACATGCACAGCCAGGAATATTCAAACTCAAGCTATCTGCCTGCACAATTAACCTGTTTTCCCCCAATGGAGAGACCCCAGAGATCACACAGCCCACCAGACAAATGCACAGAGCCCTGCTGTTACCAGTCCATGCTGCACAATGTTCAGTTACCAATTTATTTAAAAATACGTGCAGTGGCATTTTGCCATACAAGTGGAGGAATACAGAGGTCTAATCAAATCATGGATCTGAGTACTTATTTCAAAAGCCTCCATGCCCCCTTCCTATCCTTACAGACCAGGTTACATTTGTCGATTTTTCTATACCCAAAGCAATTTTCACACAGGATCTTTAGGTACCTGCTAATTCCCTTTGCTGCCCCTGCAAAGGCATTGCTCTTGGCTCAAGCATGGCTTTGCTGCAGACAGCTCCTCCACAGCTGAGGAGCATCATACAATGGTGACAGGGCTTGCACTGACTGGAGCAGCCCTGACCTGGTCTCTCATCACAGGGGTGAGCTCAGCTTTGAGCCTACTGCCAGGCAAGGAAATTAGCAACAGCAATGCATGAACAGAGGCTTCCCAAAAAACCCATCTTCCTTAGTCCTTGCTGAAGGGCTGCACCCAAGCACATGTGCAGGAGGGGGAAAGAAGATGGGAAGCATCTCACTTTCCATGGGAGGTGGGAGCCTCTACGCGTTGCAACCAAGGAAAGAAAGCAAGCAGCAAAGCAGAGTTTCCTATTAAACCACCCTTTCCCTGGGCAACTCTGAGCACGTGGATTGAAGAGCAGAGTTCCCCAGTAAAAGGCTCTGCTATGGGGATTTGGTCTGTGGAGGGGAAGCCTAGGGGAAGAAATCCATTTAGACCAGCTGAGAAACTACCTGCCTGAGCTGGGCTTCAGGAGCATTCATCTTTCTGAAAATGAATGGATCTTTTTTTCTCCCGAAAGCTAGATCTCTGCTCCATCCATTACAGGCTCTGTCACGTGCTTAGCTCATGCTGCCTGGCTCAAAGCTAACGTGAATGAATGGTCTGGCCATACTCACAGCTTGATTTTTCTTATGGATGAAGAATTCCACCTACAGTTTATTTTTTTTATAGAGACACAGCAGTGCAATTTTCTAGACCAGATGCTGTTACAGAGACTAAATAAGTAGAAATAGGCAGTAAACAGGACCTTGCTCAGCTCTAACGCAGAAGCAGCAGAGCCAGCAGGGACAGAAACAGCCGTTTCTGCAGTGCATGGTGACCCCATCACTGACATGGGACAGGGCCACCTGCATACACTCCCGCACCATCAAAACTTAAACCATGGTTAACCAAGCTGTGTGGAGGCTTACCCAGTCCAGTGCTACTTACATATACAGCTGAGGATCTGAGGTCAGCGTGTCGATGTTGATGTGCTGCTCCAGGAGGCTGTAGGCCAGGATAGGTAGTGATGTGAAGCAGATGTTGTACATGGTAAGGTAAGCAGCGTCGTACAGTGGCTTAATAGAGGAAGAAAGGGTAAAATGAGACAGGAATTCCACTTTAAAAGTCTCCCCACAGAAATCTAAGTTTCCAGTCCTTGTCTCCATACATACAGATTCATCCCTTTGTCATAGCCACATGGGACAGTGTCATGTGACAGGAATCACATGCAATGCAGGGTGGGCAAGGCACCTGCAGGCTGCGTGGCTGGGACCCCGCTCCCACCACTGGGAAGTTCTGTAAGTGGCTGGGCTCATCTCAAGCTCATTCTCCAGAAAAACATGATTAAACAGCACTTATCACAGCTTTTCTGTAGCTGCTCTTGTGCTGCTGTTTCTATTAATACACTTGATGTCTCCTGTGACTCTAAAGACTAGACTGTTTTAGAGGAACTACAGATTCCTCTTTTTTAAAAAAATCAAACCGAACAACAAGCAAGTGGTTCTGTTGAGACACGCAGAGAATGATCTCCTATCATTTACTCTTCCTTACTGCTACTTTTGAGCCCAAACAGACACAAAACCCCATCAGTTGACAAAGCCAAAGCTCTTCTCTCCAGGCACGTGAGCCCACCCACCACACGGATCTGTCCTGACACTCCCTTGGACTAAGCAAGTCTCCAATGACACTCATCATGTGTCTTTTTTTACAAGCTGTCACGAAAGAACAAACTGTTCTTCCTTTTGAGAGACACCTTTAGTGCAGGGAAATGCAGCAGAGGAGAAAAGATCAGAAAGCCTTTGAAAACTTTATCTCTTAAGAGAAGCAGAAGCAGCAAAATCAGGTGCTGATGAGGCAGCTAAACCCCTCTCAGTACTTTAGGGAGGTGTCCATCTGTGTTTAGGGGTGGTGGATGGGAAAGACAGCAGGTTTATTTCTTTTCAGGTATGGGCCTCAAAAATATTACGCTCCAGATACGGTGCTGAGCAATGAGGTTGGTTCCTGCTGCCCTCTAAAGTGAGGTGAGGAAGGGACAGGATGGCAAAAGCCAAGTCTCTACTAGGAAACCTCATTGTGCTACTGGCTTTTTATCCTGGCTTTCTAGACATGTTACTGGCAGTTACCTGCTGGGAGAATCCACAGAAGAACTGGTATAAAAACTGCGGCAAAATGAAGCAAAGGTTCTAGGGAAATAAAAGACAAATCGTTAGCAAGGAAGTGCTTGTCTTCTCAATCTAAATCCAAATTATTTTTCCTGTTATCAGATATTACTGTCTGTTATAGTAATAATAGACAAGTTAGGGTACTGTCTGCTACCGAGCACAAAACTAACCCAATGAGCTCTCAGTGCCTGCAGCAGATACTGCCCTGTAAGCACTGTTTTCACTTGCCAGGCACATGGCAGAGACACATTCTGTTCTAGGAAACAGCTACAGAACATCCTATATATTATTTTTTTTCCTGTTTACTATTTTTTTCCATTGTCAAATAAATTTATAGTATAAACAAAGAAATAAGCTGCACACAGCCCCCTTACCTTGTAGAAGAAATACTGTACAAGGTGTGCTATCCGCACGTAATATAAATGCCCATGTGCTAGTAGCAATTTTCTTAAATGTTTAAACTTTGGCACAGCATAGTCACTGTTCCTGGAAGCCTGCCGTCCTTCTTTGCCTTTTATACCTGGAGACAGAAGCGTGGCAAGGGGTTAATCCCTAAGGGACTGGAATTTGGAAGGGTGCTACCCACTAGGTTTGTTCACATCACTGTGTCTCAAGGCATGACAAAGGCTGTAGTTCCCTCTCCAGTGCCCCAGGAGAGCAAAGCACTAACATGCTGCAAGACTCAGTGTGGTTTTGGCTCCACACCACTCAGAATTGCCTCTGGAGTTTTTAAGCTATATTTAGGTTGCTGTCTGAGTTCCTATGTAAGAGAGTGTGGTGAAAAGCATCTAAGCAAATCTGATAAAAGATAAGGAATTGGTTTCCCCACGGGCTTGCCTGCATCTCTCACAGCCCAGTTATTTCATTGCAGACACTCAGTCCCCGCAGAGCAGAGCTCAAGAAAGACAGTTTTGTTCACTCAAAAGCCACATCCAAAGGAACTGCTCTGGGACCTCATTCATTAGAGGGCACTGCAGCATTTCCAGCAGCCCCAAATAAAGACACTGCCCTTTCTCTTCCATCAACCCTTCTTTAGCAGTATTACAAAAATCTCCAGTATTTCCCATAGCTCTGACACTGATCTGCAGAACAAGGATAGTTTCCAGCCTGATGTCAGCTGTATGGACAGGGCAGACAACATAACTGAGCATCTCCTGGGAAACACATGTGGGTTCCCAGTGCCAGGTTATGAGCAGCTGCGACCAGATAGCCCGAATAAAGTCTGATATTTTCATTGCAATGCCTCTGCAACAACTGTTAGTAATCACCCATCACTTTGCCACTTGTGCCTTTCTTTTTCTGCCCAGCAAGCAACCTTTGCCACTTTCCATGTGGCCATAGAGTTTTTGAACACAATCTGCAGTTTATCACCAATAAAAAGTGATACTGCCAAAGGTGAGCAGTATATGATGATCCCACAGATTCATCTGGAGCCAAACCCTGGCTCCAAAGAAAGCAACAAACTCCTCTCTGCATTTTTCAGTGGGATCAGTTTAGCCACGTGCAATCAGAAATCCTGAGTCTGCCTCAACAGTGACAGGTCTGAGGTGTCAGATGGGTGTTACCAGGGGTCTTACCTATCCCAACGTGTGCTTCCAAAATCATACTAACATCATTTGCACCATCCCCTATGGAGAGGGTTATCGGGCTCCCTTTTGTGTTCTTCACCATTCGCACAATCTAAAAGATGTTAAAAAGGATAGCAGCAGAAACCAAAAATTCAGTTAAAAAGCCTCCAGAGCTCCCCCAGGACAAGCAACCAGGCTTCTACAGCAGCAAAGTAACACCCAGAAAGTTCAGATTAACAAAACCCCTCGTTAGTTCCTTCGCAGTCACCAACCAGAGCAAAAGCCAAGATCCAGCTGCACAGGGCTGAAGGACAGGATTTACAAACAAGTCCCAGGCAGCAGCATCCCACCCTTCCCTTCTGCCAGACCTCCCAAAAATGAGACCTCTCGGGCATTTCAGGGTGGCAGGAAATCCTCCCAGAAACCCTCCCACAGGGCAGAAACATGTTGCTTCTCAGGCTTGGATACCATCAGCTGGTGTGAGGAAGTCACAGGCTCCCCTTGACTAATTTGGAAAGGAAAAAAAAGAACAAGTGAGGGGTTTATTTCTTATTGGCTTGGGCTTGTGGCTTCCTGCGAGCACATTAAACAAAAGTTTTTACATTCAGATTTGAAAGACTGGTGTGTTTCCATCACACTTAAGCTCAGACAAGGTTTGCACATAGCCTGGAGAAGTCCTAGTTGATTAAGACAATCAAGGTCAAGCCCCAGCCGATGGATTAAAAGTGTGTCACATCCCCTAATGACATCCCCCAGGGGGTTAAAGCAGAGTAAATACCTGTGCTTTCTGCAAAGGAGCCATCCGGCAGCACAGGACCGCGGTACACTTCAAGCAGATTTGTAGAAATATGTTTTTGTAATTACTAGAACTGGAGTCCTGAGAAGGGTTGAGTATCAGCGACAGCGTCGAGCCATCTATGATCAGGCCGTACTCCTGGCTCAAGGTCCAGCTTCTGCGACACAGCGTTGGAAATACAAATCAGACTTTAGGAAGTCAATCTAGCCGCTTGCATCATCTCAGTCGAAAAAGAAACTGCTTTTGTATTAATCTCCTTCCCATCCCTTTCAGGGGGCTTAGCAATATTAAGCAGTTTGGATTTGACCCACGCCCTTCACTAAGGGAACTGTGTCACAAGTTCAAACCCAACTAGTACTAGAGATGGTGAGCAAAGCGAAGGAACCAGCTGCAGCGTCGGCAAGCAGCCAGTCCCCGGGGCACACCACAGTCCTATTTCTCTACAAGCTTTGCATCCAGGCACCCACGGGCTGGGTCCTCCTGCTCACTTACCTCTTCAGGCTTCCCCGGTGTTTGGGAACATCCTGAATCAGCTTTTTATGGTACTCCATCAGCAGCTCATGGAGCCGATCCTCCTTCCTTTCGCTCTCGCCCACCGTTCTCGCCGTCAGCTCCAGCAGCTCAGTGCTGGTCTGGAAGAGCCTGCAGGCGTAGCAGGTGGATTTGGCCGTTTCCATCTTGTCTCCTGTCAGCACCCAGACCTTCATGCCGGCTGCGTGCAGAGCTTCGATGGTCTCTGCCGACTGCTCCTGCAGCCTGCGAGCAGAAGCAAAACATCACTTCTCAGGTTGGCCCACACTTAGTCCATATAACCCTTATTTTGCAGAGCTGGTGTTTCAGACCAAGACAAGTTAATTGAATTTCCCCATGCTGGAGAGACCACTGCCACAAGAATAAGGATTAGAAGTCAGCAATCCCAAATTTTTATTTGCAGCCAAAAAGAAAAAATTACTGCTTTATACTGTGAGAGCTAAGAGTCAAGAGTCAGAGTTTAATTTACACATGAGTTACTATAACTGCACATGAAGCTGGATTTGTTTTGATGTGCAAATTAACTCTGCATGCTTAATTCACACTCTTGAAGCGCGAGTACTTCTGTAGTTTCATTAATAAACCCTAATTCCTACTACACTGGCCAATTTTAGCAACTAGGGCAGAGTGTAATGGGGTGTGCCACAGTAATTAATTGCCCTGGACACTTCCAGCATCTGCCTGGCTGCTCAGTTCCACCATGGCAAGTCAGGGCCACAACAACATCAGGGAGAAACCACAGGTCTCACGGTGTCGGTGGTGGTCACCTCTTTACCTGTCCTCCACGGCAGTAGCCCCAATCAAGTGCATGTCTGCTTCTGTGTCTTCAAAAACCTTTGCCATCTTCTCCTCCCTGTCCTGCAGAGCCATCTTCGCTTCATTAAGTTGTCTGTCAATTTTGTCGTACTCCTTCTGAGTGAGTTCTTTGAATGCCACGCAGAGCGTTCGGTAGCCATCCTGGTAGGGGAAGGGAAAGGCAATAAAGTGGGGAAGTGCCCTATAACCACATTTTCTACGGCTCCTCACTTCAGGGTTAGTGTTTTTCCTCCACCTTCAGTGCCTTCTGTCAGTACTGACCCTGATGGCAATGATAATTTGCTGGCTTGAGTCAAAAGACCAATTTCTCTATGTTTATACAGTAACTTCTCATCACAGTAACCATGGTTATGCTGATTACATGCACGTAATATGGCAGAGAGAAACTAAGAGAAGGGCCAGAGCCAAGAGCGTGCATCCATCAGGGAGAGCGGGGAGTGGGTGTCCCCATGACTGGGACCAGGCACTTCTCCCACCAGAGAAAACAGTCTGCTATTGTTATTTCTATTTTTAACTTGCGTGGGAGGTGCTGGGACACAACTGTGATGGAGACCATGTAAGTATATCAAAAGCCAAATAAACTTTGGAAGTCAAAAGAAACGTAAAAGGAAAGAAGCCTGGCTTCAAAACAATGTGAAGTGACACTTGGATTTTCAACACTTCCCTCCAAAGCAAGGTCATATCCCTATTTTTGGACTAAGGCTTTCCTGACCCCAGGACCCAGCCAAATTTCACCTGCGTGCTCACCATAGCATTGCGGTCCACATGGACTTTTGTTCGTTGGATTTCTTCTTGCTTCACCCTTGGAAAAATAGAGGAATCTGCTCCTTTACAGAAGAGAAGTAACTTTCCTAAAGGCAAATTATAAATAGTTTATAGCAGTCACAAGCTGTAGGAAGAGTTAACGGCTTCAACAGCCAGTGAACGATGGAGAGGGAGGAGATCTGGCAGGACTAAAGGAGGAACTGCTAGAAGCCCTTACCAAAAGTGGCCTTACATTAACCTGTGCAAAACCTTGTTTGACCTTGGGCTGGGACATTGCATGTCCCTACCTGCCTCTGAGCAAGCTTTCTGCAACAGCCTGGACAACAGAGTTTATTTTTAATTATTTAAAAGCCTTCACAACCTTTTCAGGGAGGGTAAAGCCAGCATCCCATACCTCATGGGACTGACATTTGAGAGGGATGGTGACACCTCTAAAATTTTGTCTGCTATCCCCATGAAAACCCATCCCACTCAGGGGAAGGTCTTGCATCTCCCCCTTGTATTTGTACCTCCAGGCTGGAACAAGGCAAGCAGGGAGCTCTCCATGGGTCACTGTCCCCATCCCTGTCTCCTTCCCTTATCTGCTGCTAGCCCCAAATGGCTGCTATGCAGAAAGTTAACTCTATCCCAACCAGACCTAGTACAGAATAATTCTACCAGCTTAGAAAACCTAACAGCTTTGCCTCTCTGGGTTACAGGAATGAAGAGGATGTGTTTTATATTTGTGCACACATGTGTGGGAGTCCAGAAATGCTTTTTAACTGTACCCGTGGTGGTTCTCACAATGACACTCATACGGCGACGGACAGGATCAAAGTTCAACACATGGAGAAGTTGGTACCTTTAAAAAAAAAAAAAAAAAAAAAAACAACAAAAAAGGCACTTAGACTCAAGTAAAAGAAAAATAGCTATTTAAGACAGAAAATCACTAACAACGAGCTGCAGAAATCGATACAACATACCAGTGGCAGCACCCACTGGGCAATCTACTTTTTACACCTACTGCACACGAAAAGAGTGAAAAACAACCTGCAGTGCTGCTCTGAGCATGAGGCTGAGGGTGTGGGTGCCCAGCAGCACCCCGAGCCCCCAGGCTGGGCAGTGGCTCAGCAGGGTACCACATGCCACAGGCAGCAACACCCACTCCAGCATTTAAATAACAAGTCTCCCCGTCAGGGGAGTATGAAGTGAAACTTGCTTGTGAAGGCACATGTTCAAGGAGCACTGGGATCAGGTCAGAGACTCTGAAATGTCCCATGAGCTGTGAGCACAGGGCAAAACCTAATTATTTTCAGCTTGGGAATAGAAAAAAAATAGAGGGAAGGGATTTATATCATGCAGTTTATCCTGCTGTGAGGCCCAGAACTGTCCATAAGGTCAGCAACCACCCGTGAACCCCAGGAGCCAGCTGCACAGCCAGGCATGCATGAAGGATACGTGCAAGGGACTGCAGGCACTTCAGGGACCTGAATTTAGACGTCACTAAAAGCACCAGCATATTTTTGCAAGCAAGCCCTTCAGCCTGCACATTCTGTGCTGCACTCTGTAAAAAGGACAGGAGTTTTCAGGCAGGTCAGCACGGTCTGACAGCCCTCACAGGACAGCTCTGGCCTTGCCAGGTCGGCCACGCTGACCAAACTTGATGTAGCTGGGTGGGAGCTGGGCAGCCCAGTTCCTCAGCAGTCCCTGCAGCACTTACATCTCAGTTTCATTCTTTTGGTTTCGTATTCTCATGAAATCATTTTCAAGTCCTAGAAAAGTGAAACCATACCTGTCAATAAACAAAAGGACAGAACAACATTGAGAACACCCATTAGCACATATTACACACTAATAATGTTCTCCTTTCACCTTCTGTACTGCAGAAGAGAGAGAAGTTAAGTGAGCCCGAGCTAAGCAGCTTGGCTGGACATTTGCTTGCTCCATGTAGAGCCTACTAGGATGTCCTGGCACTGCTCCCATGACCTGGAGAGCTGGGCACCACCGTGCACAGATGCTGAGAACCTCTGGATATGGTCCCCTGGGTCGCTGGCAGATTTACAAGCCATGAGCAAGTATATACAGCTGCAACAGCCTCCATGTAAAACCATGGGGCTGGCAATAGCGTAGAATCATAGAATGGTTTGGGTTGGAGGGGGTCTTAAAGATCATCTAGTCCCAAGCCCCCTGCCATGCACAGGGACACCTTCCTTCCACGAGGTCAGGATGCTCCAAGCCCTGTCCAACCTGGCCTGGAGCATCTTTGGCAGAATTGTGGGTTTGATAAAAGTAACCCATCCTATTATCTTGCCACTGCACACCAAGGAAGCAATTTGACTGCAATATACACATGGTAACTGGTCTCCATTTCTTGGGGATCAAAACACATGGCCACGGGTGCTCCAGCAAAGAAGCCTTGGGTTTGCTCTCAGCAGTGACTGCAAACCACAGCCTCCCAAGAAGCTGCTCAGGGAAGACCCTTTGCAATGCATCCCTTTTATAGAGAGCTTGTTTAAACCCACAGGCTCATGAGGCTTCACAGGGCTGCAGATGAGACCCAGCGTTGGTACCGCAAGATGCTTCCCAGAGAGCTGCAGTCTTGCCTGGGGAAAGGGATCTGTCACCTTCAGGTAACCCTCACCTCCCTCCCGCCAGACAGGGAGAATTAAAAACCCAACATCTTCACATTCTTACTTTTCCGCGCCTTTCACCAAGGCGATTTCGTCCGGGGAAGAGGAGATGTAGGTGTATTTGCGCTCGGGATGTCCTATCAGCCCATCCGCCTGGTCCGCTTCCTTGATCTGGACGGTGTGGCACAGGCAGAGGGCTCGCAGGAACAGCTCCTCGCAGCTCTAGGCAGGAGGGAGGGAAGGCAGGTTACCAGCGTGACGCCGTGCACCACCTCACAGCACTTGGCTGGGATTTTTGCACGTGCATATTTCAAACCAAAAAAGAACAACACCCTCTCCCAGCTTCTGCTGTATTTATCCAGCCAGGGGCTGACCACAAAACCCAAACAGTCACCAACACACACACTCCTTTACCTTTTCTGCTTTGCCATGGTGTTTTAGGGGTCCATCAGTCTGACAGAAGCCATCCACTTCGGAAATGCAGTCCTTGTACTTGTGCCCATCGATGCAGCACTCGATGAACTCCATGCTGTTCTCCGTCAGGGTCCCGGTTTTGTCCGTGAAGACATACTCCACCTAGAAGCAAGCAGGCAAGCTGCCTCGCTGCACCCCCACTGCTGGGGATGGAGCCCCCAGAACCAAAGAGGCTGAGGTATTTTAGTGCATCTGTGCCAATGCTGGAGGGCACTTTGCTGCTATCCAAACCTGGGTCCCCAGAAAGACACAGGTGTCCCACAGGAGTTACACCACTGTGTAGTTCTCCTACTTTGCTCCTCAGAGCAGCTCCTTTGTTTTCCAGCCCATTGCACGGTTGGCAGGAAGCAGCTCCTGAAGATGTAAAATCTGTTTCCAGGCTCTTTTGTTTTCCTCTTATCCTCTCTATTGGGTCCTTTGCTATAGCTCCCAGCACTTCTACAGCTGCTGCTGCAGGTCTGCAGCCTCTTTTGGGGATCTTCACTGTGGTGCTGGATTTAAATTAGCCAATTGCTACTCCAAATTGATTTTTTTCTTTTAAGCAAAATAAAAAGCAGAAGGCACTACTCATACCCCCCAGTCTGTCCAGATGTAGATAAGAAAGGGAAGCTTGAGCTGTCTAATTGCCCCAGCAAAGCCAGCAGCAGCGTGGCTGCATGTGCACTGCACGCCCAGAGACACGACTGGGCAGACATTTTTGCCAGTCCTCAAAGAGACAGAGGATTTTTAATTTTTAATTGAAGCAGTGAAAGCAAACCACCCTGACACACAGAGTGCTGTGCCTGATATTCCCCAATATGGAAACAATTGGCATGACCCAATTCCTGCTCTTTCATGCACTATTTATAACCTTATCCATTTCGCAGAGCGAGTAGAATCACATTAAATGGAAAGTGCCACCAAAGAGGCTGAAGCTCTGCCCTGAGGGGACCACAACAAGGTTTCCTATCAGGGAAGACATTTTTATCCACATTTTCATCCAAGCAGAAGCATACAGAGCACATCCTGACCTGCCCAAGCTCTTCATTCAGATCCGAGGTATTCACCAGCGCCCCCTCTTTTATTTCTTCGTCGTACATCTCCTTGTCCCAAGAGATGAAGAAGGAGCCCAAGAACTTCTGCATCTCTACTGTAACGTACATGGAGACTGGGATGATAAAATTGAAGAGGACCATAAATGACAAGAAGTCTGTGAACATCCTCAAGACCTGCAGTGGAAAGAGAAGATGATGCAGTCTGTGGCCATCAGGTGTAACTCATGGGCAGCTTACCGCAGCACTGCAGGGATTTTAGACAGCTTTTCTTCTAAGGTTAAATAGAGAAAAAACACCTGAAAATGAATAGAGCTAAGATACAGGGCCAAATTCCACTCTCCTTCGACGGAGAAAATCTCATTGTCTTCTGCAGATCTACAAAGGTGTAACACAAGAGTACATCTCACTGCTTCACAGTGACCAAAGTGATGTTTTATTCAAGTATATTCCTCTTAAGAATATAGTGCTTCAGACTCATTCTGATCTCAAGTCACTAGAAACAAGGAGCAAGTGGCTTGAGACCAGTCAAGCTATAGTGAGGGTACAGCTGATGCAGGGACATGCCTGTAAGTCCTACTCAATCAAAGAACCCATTTCTTTCAGGCTTGACTGCATCTTGGCAAGTTTAAGAAGCCAGTTGACGTGGCCTCAATTCAAGTTTACCTACTCAAATAACTCCATTTCAGCTAAGGATGCAGGTTAAACTGGCTGCTGCACTTCTATAATATGTAGCATTTATTTATGCATTGCCCCTCTCCATGCAGGCATGGCTGTGCACAAGGAGAGGCAGGAAAAAAACTAAACAGCAGGAGAGCCCGAAGGAAATGACAGCACTTCCAGCAAGCAAACAGGACTTGCAGAGCTGGCAGCAGACACCATCAGATCAAATAAAACAAGAAATAAAGCTGAAGGAGGTGCTGAAATACAAATCCACTTACCTTGAACGTGTCCCTCTCTTTTTTAGTCTTCTCGTTGTACCAAGGCTCATCATTAAACGGGTTGCTCTGCCAGACATATTTCAGAGTCGTGCACACAGTAGCCTTGCTCAGCAGGATGCACAAATACACTATCAGGAAAGCGTTGATAGATCTGAAAAACACGTTTCTTTTTAAATTCTTGCAGCTATTTTTACATAGAAAAAAAACATGCAAATAAGCAGGAACAAGACCTCCTTAGTTTTAAGGAAGGAATTACACAAGT
This sequence comes from Podargus strigoides, assembly GCA_028020825.1. Taxonomy (NCBI): domain Eukaryota; kingdom Metazoa; phylum Chordata; class Aves; order Caprimulgiformes; family Podargidae; genus Podargus; species Podargus strigoides. Next base: position 4,248,783 of record CM051631.1, read on the forward strand.
GCTTTTGGCAGTGCTGATATTCAGGGTCAGTTCATATACGTTAACATTGCTTAGTTTTGTTTTTGAATAAAAAAGCTACTAAATGATGTAGCTTCTTGAAAGATATGCTTAATCAAATATACAGATTTTCTATGCAATCAAGAGACCATCTGAAACAAAAGGCAGCAGATCAAGGGATTATTTCTGTATAAACCATCCATAAAGAAAAGCTTTTAACCATTTTTTGCTGACTATAAATACTCACTTTTCTACAGCAGACCGTTTCTGAGATTTCCCTTGGTAGTTCAAAGCCATTTTCGTTTCCATTCCAGTATAGACTGCAACTCCTACGGGGTATTAAAGCAGGGCTCATTAGGGACTCGCAGCCCAGGAGGGACCCAGCCTGCACTGAGCCATACGGGGCAGTGGTGTTTACATGAAACTCAAATCCCAACTGAAGAAAGAGGCATTACCCAAGGACTGTTCAATTACAGAAACCTCCAAGGCTGCTAAGTAATGTAATTGCATATATCCTGGAGCACTGAGCAGGAGCCTATGGATCACATACAGTCAGAAGAAACATCAGTCTCCTGTAACAGCTGTCACCCTCAATCACTAGTGTCTGGGACTGTGATCCTAGCACACATTTTCAGCAAAGGATTTGGGAACAACTCCCTGCTTTTTTGTAGCTCAAGCAAAAAGAAAAGCTTGCTCAGGTCTATTAACACAACCTGCATGGCTTGGCAGCACTGCAGATATAACCAGTAGCTCCCAATTTCACCCTGTTAACTTTGCAATCAGCTTGCACACTGAAAACAACTGTAGAGCTTGGGCAGACAGGCTCTAAAGAAGCATCTTCCCTCTCTACATTTAGTGATGAGCATCTACATTTGTCATTGTTTCTCAGAAAATATTTAAATAAAAATAATAAGAAGTGTTCACCATAAATCTTCTTGGTATTTTTGAGGGTAGCACCTTTCAGCAACAGGTTTTCAGGACCCAAAGACCTAAACATAAAAAGTTATAACAAGACTTACATTACATCACTCAAAGAATATTCAAACTGCTTCATAATTTAGACCCAGAGACAGATTACAAAGCTAAACAGATGTTCTTTAGATCTGATTACTCGATTTGGGTGTTAAATTGGGCATCGCTTGAATATGTTTCACTCTTTATATACATATATTTCCATTTCATCTTACACAGACTCTTCCTGGTGCTCAAAGTTCTAAATTTAATGAGGGGATTCTCAGTAAGGCTTTTGAGGAATAAATGCAAAATATTCAGATCTAATATGTTGTAGTATTTACATTAAAAAAACCAATTTTAAAAGTGTCAAAAACCCATCCATTCCAGCACAGGCAATGGCATCACCAAGGCTCATTTTGTTCCCACGTGTGTTTTTATTTCTCTTCAAAAAACCCACCCATGACCCTCTGTTGCTTCTAGGGTCTGGGTAGACCCACCACAGCACAAAACACAGTCAGCACTGTTCCCCTGACAGCCCTCTAGTTTTCATAAGTTTTTTCATAAGTTTTATAAGTCATAAATGTTATTTGCTTATTTTTTCCCCAAAAAACATTCTGTTTAAGTTTCTGCTTTTCCTAAAATAACAGTATTTTGCAATTGCCTGCTAAATTTGTTCCCCATCAGCAGGGGAGGATGTTACCGGGTGGGCCTGCATTGCTTCTCCCCGAGGGGCTCAAACAAAGCACAGGACAGCAGAAGAGAGCAAATGGAGAGATTAAGGACAGGCCTCCCTTAATAGTGAAATACTTGGAATTGTTCAAGAAAAACCACCTTTCTCTAATGATCATAGAACAGTTTGGGTGTGAAGAGGCCTCAAAGCTCATCTCATTCCAACCCCCCTGCCATGGGCAGGGACACCTCCCACCAGACCAGGTTGCTCCAAGCCCCATCCGACCTGGCCTGGAACACTGCCAGGGAGGGGGCAGCCACAGCTTCTCTGTGCCAGTGCCTCACCACCCTCACAGGAAAGAATTTATTCCTAATATCTCATCTAAACCTCCACTCTTTCAGTTTAAAACTGAATGATGGTAGCAGGAGTTCACACCCTTGAAACATGACACAGATGCCAAACACCTTTGAGGAGAGTCAGTCAGGTGACTGCACAACCAACCTGGCTATGGGCTCTTGGTTGTTTCTGTAGATGATAATTCTTCCAACAAATCTGCAATAAAAATATGAGAACCATGTATTACAAACACATTATAATGAGCCACTACAAACATTGCTGGGCTGTGACCCTAACCGACGGCGCTCAGGTGCCTGCAGGGAGGTGACAGCAGGCAGGGGCAGGGCAGGGGGAGCAGACTCACTTGTAGAGGTCAGGCTGTGGTTGTTCACACTCGATTGTGGCAGTGAGGCTGTCGATGGCTTCGTTGGTGCAGAGCACGGTGGTGTCCCGCACTGCATAGTGAGTCTGGGCACAGAAGGAGAAGCAGCATCACCACGAGCCCCCAGCAACACAGCCCGTGTTTACCCCATGACTTAAAATACCAGCAGGCAGAGGCTGGGCAGCCCCAGCAGCTCACCCCAGCCCTCACCCCCCTTCCACAAAGCAGCTGAAGCATCGCTCAGCCGAAGACTGAAGTCAGGAAGCTTCAGAGAAACCATAGCAGGAAGGAGCTGCTGGATGTCTGCTTGGTAAGGCATGCAGAAGCAGAGCATCTTTGGCTTTCCCCCAGGGACTTGCTGCTGCTCCAGCTGGGGTGGGGGGAGGCTGCACGTGTCCCCAGGCCAAAGGGGCTCCCAGGGACCACCCACCTGCCCCTCAAGGTAATTAGACCCCAGCTCCAGCGCCCAGGGATCAGGCAGAGCACTGGCAGACTCCAAGCTATTTTTAGCAGCTGCTCCTGCAAAGGTTCATCTCTCACAATTAACTGGAAAGCCCACGAAGGATCCGCTCGCTGCCTTCCAGGCTCTATTTATAGGAGCTACTCAGAGCTTCAAGTCACGGCAGGCTGCACGGCAGGCTGCCTCAATCCATCTTCATAAACAAATTCATTAAAAAGCTTCCTCCACTCCTTACGTTTGCGTTCCCCTCCCTGCGCATCCCAGGAGGAGCCACTACGTTACACACGCTGTAGTCATGACATTATAAATACCCACCTCCATGCCATTTTGGTAACCTGCCTGGCTTTTCCTATTAACAGCAGAAGCACAAACCCACACACATCTCTGGTATAAATCACAGCCTTGGTGAAACAACTCAAAATCATTCCTGCAGTGCCCAGGACCAAACCAAACCCTCATGTAGGGTTTCGCATCCACTGCTCCTGTCACCACAGACACTGGGCAATTAGAGTGATGCTTCAAAGCCACCTCCTAAACAATTCCACCATCTTTACATCCTCAGCCCCTTAGCATATTTAGAAAACACACGTTCTGTTAGATAATGTATGACCAAAGATTCACGCTCCAAAGACAGAGCCCTGACAAAATCCCTTCTAGAGTTCTGCTCCTGTTTCTCTTCATCAGGCATCTTTCCCATAGCTCGACCTGTCATGCCCCAAACACCAGAGAAATCCCACCAGGCAGGCAGCAGATATCAGCACAGATGAGGTGCCTCAGCATGCTGCCCTCACCCTCCTTTTGCAGCAAAGCCTGGTTCCTCATGTTAGACCTATTTCCCCAAACAGCACTTGCTTTTCTCCTCCCCTTCAAACTCAGCTTCATCTCATCAAGAAACAGGAGACAGCTCCCAGTCACCTACAGGAATCCACTAACCATGAAAAAAACCACCACAGTGCTTGATTTAGAAACCCAGCATCGCACTTACAGACTCCAAGTTAGCAAGAGCCAACACTCTGCAAAACTTGTGTGAACTCATGCATATAATACACCTGACACAAATAAGCAATTGCCTATTTAACATGGTTATCTGTTTTTAGCCTCAAGCCACTTCAAAACTCCACTCCTCTTCACTGGTGGAGCCAGTATGATGCACCAGCACTGCATCAGCTCCTACACATGATTTCAGGTACCAATTAACAGCCAGCCACTAAAGAGATGAGCCACAGACCCCATACAATGCAGATCAGATCGACAATGGTATTCCCACGGACATCAGAGTGTGCCAGAATAAATCATGTCATTTCAAAGTGTCTTCCACACTTACTACTGCAATTGCTAGTATCTGTATAAATATTTATCAATGTCTTCTGATGCAAGTTTTTTTGTTGTTGTTGCTTCTTTCCTTAGTTTAGAGGGGGGGATGAACAAAGAAAGAAAATAAACTGAAGAGGAGATTCATCCTGAGCAAGACTAATATTAAACTTCACTAATTCACTCATAGAAAGGGAGAGGAAAAAAAACAGAAGAGATGTTTTTCCTGGTCTGGTGAAAAATTCCCCCAATGAATCCAGATACACTGCCTCAAAAAGTCCCAGATCTCACTAGAAGGGCTCAGTTAAACAAGGGAGGCATTAGCAGCAGCTGCAGTGCTGCTTTACCAACACCCCAGACCTCAAGATGTGTGGCTGGAGCTGGGAAATGTGCTGCCCACCATGGGCAATAAGGCAGTGAAGCCGTATCAATAAATATAAATTCAATTTGGGGCAGTGCCAGCAGAAATGGCTGTTGGAGACAAAATAGAAAAGAAACAATCCCCAGGGCTCTTTGGTGCTGGCACATGGGGAGCAGGCAGAGGGAAGAGCTGTAAATACAGCCATGTGGCCACAGGGATGGGCTCTGCAGGAGCATCCTCCAGTTAATCACACCCCTCTGTGCAAGCATCGGCTTCCCTGGCAGCTCCAGGCACCCGAGTGCCCCAGAGCACCAGCTCCCAAACACCGCCTCATCTGTCCCTGTCACCTTGAAATTGGACTCGCCATCGAGGCTGGCTGTAGTGACGTAACAGGTCCCGTCAGTGCTGCTCGAGGCCAAAAATATCAAGTCACAGGGGAAGGTCTCATCTGCTTTCACTTCTACGATGTCTCCAACCTGGAAGAAAGGAAACATTTATATGAAAAGCCCTCTCAGTTGTTTTTGGATGGTTGCAGATCTCCCTTCTCTCAAAGCTTAGAGAAATCACCTTGGCTAAAAGGGGCCTCAGGGCTCCAGAGACACACAGGTCCCTGAGCATCACCCCGCAGCCCGACGGGCTGATCCAGCCCAGCACCGGCTCACAGTGCCCACGTGGCACACTCAGTATTTATTTCTCTGCTCAATCTCAGCGGAGCAAAAGGCTCTGTGCTTGTCTGAAGTGCGGGGTGATAAATTAACGCCAAAGCTAGTGTACTTTCCTGGTGTCCTTGGGAGAGTTGGAAATAGAAGAGGACTGCCTGTCCCAGAGAAGTGCAAAACGCTGACGGATCTGTCACCTGCCAGCCCCGGTACAGCTTTTGAGAGACAGCTTTTCCAAACAGATCAAAGGCAGTTGCACTCCTTAGCTGGGAACAGCCCTCTGAGCATCTTGTCTGAAAGTGAGCACACTGGGGCAGCCTCAACCTCCTGGCCTCCCCCCGCCCCCGATGTGTTCCCATCCTCTTTGAGGGCAACACCACGAGTTCTCTGTTAACAGTTACCTTGATTTTTTCACTCTCTTTCCGCACTCGCTTTGCATTTTCGACGATGAAGACGGTGCTTTTGTTCACTTCATTGTCAGCTCTGTGCCTCAGCCAGTCCTCGTATCCCTAGGCACACAAATACAGGCAACCCCAACTCGTAATGAAGCAAGTAAACTAACGACAGAGGACGAGCAGGGATGGAGAGAGAGGGAGAGATTTCAGAAATGAATAAATTAAGCAGTCCTCAGACCTCCCTCATGCCTGACAGAACATCAACCAGAGCAGCTCAGATTGAATCAACTTATTTTAAAAACTTCATATGCATATTTGACAGATTCAGAACAGATTAAAATAACACACAAAAATAATCTATACGCAGCACATGCAACGAGCAGCTCAATTACTGTAACACGTTTCTATTCTTCTCAGTGTTGGCAAGAACAGGCTGATAATATGAATTAGCACTTAGCACCCTGCAACTCTTTCCTATGGTAACGCAGGACAAGGCTCTTCCTCTTCAGTCCTCACTGAAAGAATAAAACATTCAGATTTCAAGGAGACAGATTTTAATCTAGGTCTCCCTTTCTGGCCCCTGCAGAAGAAGCTTCTTTTATTATTCAAGCCTTCTGTAGAGGAAATTTTAAACAGCACGTGTGTGCATGATGGGAGGAAAAAGGTCTTTTAACACTGCAAGACAAGTGGTTGAACAGAACCTGTCCTTTCCATTTCCCAACACGGGAGCAGAGCTATATTTGGATCACATCTCTGCATCCTGCAAAGACTCGGAGAGCATTTCTAAAAAGAGAAGAAAAATCCAAGTAAAGCCAGAACTGTAGCAGGAACCTTTACTGACCCTCATGACTTGCTTACAGCAGTACATACAGAGATGCTTTACGTTGCCAAAACAAGACCATGTTCAACAGGCAGCCTCTCTTGAGAAGCACCAGTGCACACATCTGACCTTCTGAGAAGGGTTCACCAAACCTACCAGCCCATTTTGATGACTTCTGAATATATTCAAATACACCCTCATCGTTTTCTCTACCACATGTCCCAAAGAGCATCTTCTTCTCCCAGCATTGGCACATGTACCTGTTTGATAGCTGTGACAGTGATGACAAAGAAGAGCGGGAGGCCACTGGTCACCGGGCTGGTTGGGGTGTCCACTATCACCTGCAGAGAGAAAGATGTACTGCTGACAACTGGTTTTCAGGAAGCAGAAGAAAAACTCTGGTAACAGGGGGAAAAAGGGTGCTCATCCCACTGGGAGTAGGTCAGAGCCCAGCAGAAGAAGAAGGGGAACATGAGAAGGACCAGCAAACATCCCCAGGAGTGCTCTCCTCCATCTCCAGAAGAATAAAATACCTCCTCCTAAAGACCATGGGATGTACTTAGGTGGGGAAAACCCTGTCAGAAATGGCTTAAAACCTAAATTTGAACTTGCTCCAGTGGAAAGCAAAAGTCTGGATGAATGGGCTGCCAGGGATGGGCTACAGAAACACGACTACTGCAAGTGTGGATGCCCACAAGCCTGCTTCCACTGCAGGGTGTGCTGGAGAGGACAGGGGCAGAGCAGGAGGATGGGGCACAGGCAGCAGCAACACATGAAGTGAAAAACACCCCCATTTCTCACTGAGCCACAAGAGGGGCATTTCTCCTCTTTGGCAGGGCACACCTGAACCCCAAAACACAGCTGGTTATGAGAGGGAGGACAGTACCAGCCATCATGAACCACTGACACTTGGGAGGTTAAAACCAGCACACATCAGCCCAAATTACCTATGAAACACATTGCAGAATGGAACAGGAATATTTAAGAAAAACTGAAATCCACACTCTGTCTTTAAGCTCTCAAATGTGGAGTGCAGAGCACGATTTCAGCCCAGGGACCACAGGAGGGCCCTGGGGTCAATAGCTGGATCCTTCCCAAGCTCCAGCGCTGCAGAAAAGACCAAGCCCCTTCATCATTAATTAAACCTGCAGGCTGTGGGAAACCGCTGTTTCTTCTGACTATTATGACTTGGCCTGAAGGATAAGAACAGCAGAACAGCTTCAAAACTGGGAGGAAATACCGTAAGAGGAAGATGAGCTGTGCCCATGCCCCACCTTCCAAACCAGGGCATGCAAAATGGGCCATTTTTCCTGCTGTCCCTGGAGAGGACAAGAGCACGAGAGGCAAATGGTGAGGGCTGTGATGAAAGGGATGGGGAAGCTCAGCAGAAAGGCTTTGTGTCCCCACAAAGGGACTTTGTCTCTCTCCCCTTGTTTGTGCTTCCCTGGCACGCTCACAAACAGCAGCATCTGTGTATTTATTGTTTTAGGCTGCCCATAAAGTGCTGTGTTAAGGACAGGGCTGCTCTTATCAGCTGAGAGGAAGCTACGTGGAAATTTTTAACTCTATGAAATGCTGTACACTGCACTGTTACACTGCAGTATTGGACTCAAAGAGAGAAGAGCCAGAAGATATTGAAGTGGAAGAAATAAGCCATAAGTAGCAGGCAGGGAAGTGGTATGAGTTAAGTGGCTTGAGGGTAAACCAAGATAAACACAACAAATGTTTTTAAGAACACAACACCTTGGCTCACTGAAATGAGTATAAAATGTGTACAAACAGAAAGCCTCATAGAAACCAGACTTTGCAGGGACAGCCTCAAGTGAGGATGGTGCCAAAGTCACACAGACATCACACAGCATGTGTGATGGCCACTGGGCTGGCATCACTGAGGGTTAGGCCAGTCAGCCAAAAGTTATCTTGCAAAAATTGGACAGATCTTGGAAATAGAAGAGGAACTTTGGCTTTTAGCTGAGACTGCCAAGGAAGAGGAACTCCTGCTGCCCAGTGGGAGAGTTCTCTGCATTGAACAAGATGCAGTTGTATGCATTTCTTTAAACAAATGATATGATTTCTGTCCACACAAGTGCTGTATTATAGGGATATGAACACAAATATTAGAAGTTGTCCCTGGAATAACTCATTTATGCATTTGAAAATTGCACTCCCTGTGCATCCTGAGGCTGGATACTGCTTTTCTCCTTTGTGGTTGGTGGAAAGCCAAGGGACACATGAGCAACAAGCCAGAATATCAAAGGTAGACTCCTTTGAAGCTGTTTTTGAGCTGGTTTAGGACTTCAACTTGGATCCACTTAAAAGTGACAAGATCCTCTTGTTACTTAATAGTCTCTTTTTAACTCAATGTTTAGGAGACTGAACACCACATTCCAGAAGTCATCTCCACCAATAAAGAGGCACATTCTTCATTCCTGGCACCTCGTAAATCAGCTTACTGCTGTCAGCTTGGTCTGTCTACAAACACACTTGGACTACGCCTGCCCCTAGGCCAGTTGTGCCCACCAGGAGTTTACTCCCAGTTTGAGTGTTGCAACAGACAAAGCAAGGAAATAGCTATTAGTGCACTAACAGGGATACAAATAAGTATTTTGTGTTTAATGCATGTACTTGCTCTTTCTAAAACAAAAGCTGAATTTGGACTCAGAGTAACAGACATTTTGATCAAGGGTTTCAGCAGCAGGTAGAGCAGATGCACCAGGCAGCTCCCCAGGCACCACGATACCTCACTCCTCATGCACCACATAGGGCAATTCCATTAACTTAATTTAAAGAGAAGCACCAACATTTAGCTGTAGATGCCATTTCTCAAGGTATAACCCTTGGTATTTTAAATGAATAGAGTGGCCCTGAGTGCTTTTTTAAGGCAAGTGACCTCTCCAGAACAACGAGTGCCCGGGAGCTGTCAGTTACTCTATACAGCAGCAAGTGTATTACTGCTGTCAGGTTGGGTTTTGTTCAGTTGGGTTTGTTTTCTAATAGAGCAGGAGGGTTGCTTCATTAGTTTAGAGGTGCCCACAAAATAAAACCAAGGAGGAATAGCCAGGCCCTTGTCTCACCTAAAACAAGTAAGCAGCTAAACTGCAACTGGTTTTGTAAGTATAATCAAGAATATCCCATGTTCTTCATGGCCAGAGAGTCACTAGATAAAATGTAATACCATGTCACTAAATGGCCAACTACACAAAAAGGACATCCTGACTCCAGGGCATCACCTCAGTTCAAGGCAAATTACAAATTCAGCCTGACAAAATGGAGCAACGCCAGCCAAATCCAGAGCTGGAGGCGAGCCAGCTGATGTCAGGGTGAAGTGGCCTTTCGTGTCACACTGCCAGGAGGAGCCACCCTTAGCTGTAATCTTGGGATCCCCCGTTCCTGCAGCAGCCTCCAAAATGACTATGAGCCATAACTGTGAGGATAAAACATTCTAGATGCTCATCTAAAGAGCGATACCCAGACCTGAACCACCAAAACCCTGGAGGTGGCACTAACAGCTGGCTGTTTGCAGGAGCTGCCTCGTGCCATTTCATTTGTGGGAAGAGTTTTTGATGCCTATTTTCAGCCCTAGAGCAGGATGTTTGCTGAGCCCCAGGCCCCAGTACAGGATTTACAAGCTGAGTAAATGCACTGCAGTGATTCTCTCAAAATCCTTTTGCCCCACCGTGTTTTGACAGCCTGCTTTCCTTGGTTGACAGAACAGAAAATGAGCATTCAGGTTTGCTCAGGATTCGCCCCTTAACCAAAGCCATAAAGCAGAGCAAAAAAAGTTTGTCTATGTATAAAATTTGCTATTTTATCTGTGTAGAGCAGCTTCCTGAAGCTTCATGTTTCCAAAAGGTCATGCTATGCATCTGAATTTCACAGCCTACCTCTCCTGCTTGGCTTGAAACTCACTATAGCTAAGACACAAATATCATATAACTTGGGAAAATACACAGTTATGCAGCAGAAGTAATAAAGATGACAAAAAAAATAGGTCTTATTTCTGTAGCATCAAATGAATTTTTGTCAGTTGACTGATCTTAATGGTTAAAGAGTTAAGATGTTTTTTTAATTGTTTCAGCAGTCATTCAAACACCATCTCACAGGCCCAACTATTTTGTTATTATGCCTTGGACAGCATGTCAGAATTATAACACAGCTTCCAATTAAAAAAAAAATTAAAAAATAACCACTTATGAGCACCAGAGTCAGTTTTGAATCTCAATTCTTGTCCAAGCTGTGCTTACCATCAGCATGTAAATAAAACCCACCCTTGGGAACAAAGCTCTTACCTGCACGAGGAAGATGATGAGGAAGTAGAAGTTGGCAATTCTTCTAAACTGCTCAAAAAGGTTCTTCGGGAGGAAGTTCCAGAGGGTGTACTGCAGGGAGAGAGGGGGGCTCACACTCAGAGCAAGGCACGGGGCTGACTGGGGATCAGCTACATGATGGGAAGTATCAGCACAAAATGGGAGAGGTTTTTCCCTGTAACCCAGTGAGAAGCACAGCAAGCAGCTGCCTGAGCATCCTTGGCATGCTCCAGGGAAAGGTCCTGGGCCCTGCTGTGATCCCAGGAGTGTGGTGCAGCTGGATGCTGAGATGTCATGGAGCTCCTGCTTCAGCTCCCAGCACTCACTCTCTCCCAGTTCATTAAACAACTGGAGCCATCTCAGTTACATAGGGTTTTTCTGTTTGTTTGTTTTAAAGTGGGCAACTATTTCTCTTTTGTCAAAATAACCCAAACCACACAGCTGGAGATGGTGAAGGGCAAAAGATAAAAACAACAGGATCTGTTTCAGCAACTAACTTCTAGATAGGCATTTGTAGAGACACCACTTCATGAAAAGGTAATGCACAGTGCAGATTTGTTTTCCCCAAACAAATTCCAAAAACCATCTTAGAGTTGCTCTTCTGTAAGAAAAAGTCATGTTACCCACACAAATTTGTTATTAGGTTGTGCTTCATTATCATTTTAGGAAGGCTGCTGAATCCTTTGCTTTGGAAAACAGGTGGAACTTACGAGCAACATGGGAAATAATAGGTCTAATATCTGATCTTTCAGCCTGCCTCAAACAAAGAATAAGCAGCCAAGTCTTATGACCAATGTCCATTTAATTATAATAAGAGCCTGGCCAGGTAAGACAATTCCACGCCTAACAAATATAAATGGAAAATAAAAAAGCAAGGACAGAACATTCAAAAATAAATCAGGGAAGAATTAATGTTAGTGCTAAACCAAACCATTTTGTCCAAGAAGGAAGTGAAACAGGGGAAGGTGTCCTCTCTGTAGGGCCCTCTTGTGTGCCAGAGAAACGTCACTGGGAATGCTGCATGAGTTAAACATGGTTAGACTTAAAACTTTTCCCCAATATAAACTCAGATAGCTCAGAGACATAAGAACAAATGAGATCCAAGCTGTATAAAATAGAAAGGAGAGGGGAAAAAACCCTTACACCTCAAGTACAGTAAAGCTGAAGCCTAACTGTACGCTGAGCATCATGAATCCTATGGAACAGAACACGTATCCAGCTGTGTTGACAATATGGGATGCCACTTGTTTGATATTTTACTCAAATTGCCTTCAAATCTTTCGAAATAGCTTCATGAATGTCATGGAAAAGAGCTAAACAGAAGGCAGACGGGTGTCATCATGGGTTTCCACCATAAACAAAAGCTGCATTAATACCATATGAATGTTTCCCCTTTCATCCAAAGGGATAAACAGAGCAGGGTTATTTTCGTCCTATCTCAAGAGAGGAAAAATCATGGAACAAAATAAAAAAAAGGAATTGTATTTTTCTATTTATAAAATAATCCCCACTCTCTTTTGCAAATGTGAGTTGCTGTTGTCTTGTGCTGTACTCCAGTTAACCTGCCCTTTCTTCACGATGGGAATGCCAGAAAACATTAAAAAAACCCCTTCACCCCCAGAACCCCCAAAAACCAATGTGTCCCTGTGCTTTCCTCTCATCCAGCCTGGAATGAAGGCACTTGTACACACCCCCACTGGGACTGTCAGGAAGAAAACCAGACTAATGGAGAGACTGGAGCTGTGGTGTAAGGTCCATACCAGGCTGCTCTACTTGCAAAGGGACTTCACACCCATCCTGGAGGAATTCAGAGCTTCTCAACCACCAACTAAACCGAGGGTGAATAAGGAGCAGGGGATACCCACACACGGTGTGCCCACAGCTCACCTTGGAGGAGACGATCCTGTTGTCGCAGAATTTCTGTGCCACGTACGCGTCTGTCTCGGAAACGGGCCGGTGCCCGACCACCACGGTGCGCGTGCCCACGCGCTTCTCCTCCCCGGCACACTGTCGGGGCAACCAGGAAAGGGAAAGTCAGCTCTGAGCTCAAAAAGAGACGAGTATTTGTATTGATAGCATCCAGCTTCTGAACGCACCGTGCTGTTCGTTGGAAATAAGGCAGCTGGAACCTCAAAAATTCACTTCTCTGCCCCAAAAAGCACAAAGAGGCACACATGAGGTCATGTAGCAAAAGCACAGCATCACCGAGCCTGCAACCCGGGGTCCCCAGTGCTGCTCAGCCTCCAACCCCCCTGTCCTACACCCCACCAGAAGAGGTCACTGCTCACATCCACCATGTTCCTGTCCTATACAGGATGGCTGCTGCCTGTACCTGCAGTCTGGGACCACCTGCCAGGCAATTTTCCCTTCCTGAAGGAAAATATATCTTTATCAAGCACTTTGAGTCATTAGGAATATAATTTATATTCTACACATCTCTTCCCAGTCTCGATCTGGAGAGTCCTTCAGCCTCGGGTTTCTACAGCAGCTCCAGGCTTCATCCCAGGACCCCACAGAGGATGGAAACTGCATCCTACTTTATACTTGCTCTCCTGTCAAACCCTCAAGTCCACCCAAAATGTCTCACCACCACACTGGTGCACACAGATTTAGGATTCAGCTTAAAAAAAATTAAAAAGGTATATTTCTGCTATTTTAAAGTCTGAGATAAACCCAGGAATAACAAAGCAGACAGTTTCACATCACAAACTCCCCAAAAAGACACATGGGGCAGCTGGGGATGCCAGTTTGTCCTTCTGGGGGTTTATTTTAAAGCAGAATGAGACACCACAAGTGGCTGGATAACATGAGGTCACGGGGGCTTGATGACAGCCCCTCTGCTCCACAACAGCCAGGGAAAGGACAAGGGGAACTGCAGCAGAATCAGCTCAGAGGGGAAGCAGAGCAGCTCTGTGGGAGGAGAGCATCCCTTGCATGAAGCCACAAGAGATACTTGCAACACGGGGCTCCACAGAGCCCCAGCCATTGCCATGGCCCTTGCACGCTTCCATGGGGAGGTGATGGCACCCAGCAAATTAAAGATAGATCCTCCCAATCCAGGTGTCTGAAAATAATGAAAGTAACAGTGCTCTTCTAATTAAACAGAATTTAAAAACACTTGCAAACATTTCAGGAGGCAGAGGCAATGCCAATGCCCACAGCCCTGGGGTGGACAGGGCAACACTGTGGGCTCCATTTCCATCACCTTCCAGCTCTCACCTACCCAGCACATACAAGGTCCTTAATGGACCAGAAAAGTCTGGTTTCAAAAGAAACTAAACTGTGCAATAGTTTAAAAATCAGCTTTGCATTCTGTTCAGGTTCCACCTTGCACATGAAGTGTCCCAGGCACAGTTGCTCGCAGCCAAGGGAGGAGACCTGGCTGGCACTGGGAAGCAGTTTGAACTTAAAATTATAAAGTGAATTTAAAATGCTCACTAAGAGGAGATGGAGTTAGGGGAGGGGGAGGGGGGAAGGGTCTTCTTAGGCCAGGCTAAGGTTTTCTTCAAGCTAAAGTTTCAGATTTTCAAACATGAGCAGGGAAGACATTTGTCACCATTCATGGTTCAAAGGCTTAGCAGGCGGCAGGGCTGCTGAAACACCAGCAGATACTGCTCATGATCTGCTTAGCCTTATTAATCCCCAGTCTTAGAGCTGGTTGCCTTTGGAACCCCACCAGTGCAGGTGCCAAAAATGCCAAATTATCACCACCAACTCCTAGGTGGGCTTTCACCCCTCAACTCCCCCCTTCAGTTATTTATCTGAAGCACCTCCTACACAGATGACATGCTCCAGAGCCCTTGGCAGCAGCAGAAGTTCTCTCTGCACTGTCTAACCAGACTCCCACCACTTCCCATTCCCCTGCCCATCCCACAGCATCCCACAACCACACAGCCACGCCAGCAGCTGGAAGGCTTCACGCCACATCTCTCCATTTTTTCCACCTCCCAGAAAGCGAGCACGCACCACAGTGGCACCCACAGTGAGAGGCATCAGCTCAGCTCAGCCATTAAAAGCTCTTGCTTTGACAAGCCCACCTCGAATGGCTCACTAATAATTGCTAAGTCTTAATAACACCTCTCAACGGAGACTTAAGAGGAGATTTAGGGAGTAACTGCCAGGCTTTTGGGGAAATTATAAAATATGCAGATTAGGAGGGAGAGGATTTAGATGACTTTTCCTGACCACCTTTCATCAAAAATTTTAATTCTGATGGCAAACTAAAAAAAATAATACTGGGATACAATTCAAATGGCTGCCTTGTTGCCTGGTGGGGCTTTACAATGCCTGTGCCACAGGGTGCAGGAATCAGCTGGTGCAAGAAAAGCCAGAGTTCCTTCTGCTGTTTAGAGCTGGGCACACCAAAAGGATTATTTAAGAAAGTTAACAATTGCATCCTCCCCATACAGTGTCCTCTGCCCAAGGCATGATGCTTGCAGGAGTGCTGAGAGAACTAGAGCTATCCATAGGGATTAGTGGTGCCAGGCTGCCCACAGCCTCAGGACTGCACCCTCCCACCAAGCCATGAGGATTTGGGGGTGCTGGTGGGTGACCCCAGTCCCCTCTCTGCTGTTCCCTGCCCCAGCAGCCCAGAAGAGCTCCCAGCAGCTGGCAGAGACAAAGCAGCACCTGGGGGACACTGCACACATCAGGAATCAAGAGGAAGAGGTATTGCTGAGAAGATCCCTTCCAACTCCAATGATTCTGTGAGTTAGGAACAGACACAACTTGAAGGCACCAGACCAGGACTAAAAAAGTCCATGGATGCAACTAATGACCCAACATAATTTACGACTTGAAGTCACTGGAGCATTATGTAGCGATGGAGGAATTGTGATTGCAGCCCACAGCACTCCCAAATTCCCCGCCTGAGTTTGAGCAAGCCTCCCTTCATGCCTCATTCCCCTCTCCATCTGTGCCCTTCTCCCACGAAATGTCCTGTCCCAGCATGACAGCTCCTGCCTGTCTCCCAGAGAGGCTCCTCTTCGCCCGCCTCCCACAGCTCTGGGAATCCATCCCAGCACTGTGTACAGCACCCGGCCAGCATGAGATAAAAGTTGCAAACCTGGGTAAAAATTAGCAAGCCTGGGTAAAAATTAATGGAGTTAGTCTGAGTTCAACAGGAGAGGTGAACCTGTGCTCTGCAGCCACCACTGACCAGGAGCGGGCTACTTCTAAGGCAGCTACAAAACAGTGTTTAATTATATCCCCCATATGGAAAACAAGTGTCTGTGCTACCTGCTGGCCCCATTTCCAGAAAAAACAGTGGCAGGAAAAAAAAAAATCCAAAAAAACCAAACCACCATTTGATTTACTCCAGTTTCAGAAAGCACCTAAACCAGAACTAATCAAAAGAAATTCCTTTCATGTTTGCGGAAGTTATCTTCAAGCCACAAAGTAAATACAAATAATTCATAGGAAAAAAAAAAATCTAACTAAAACCATACACATTTCAAATAAAAAGTCATCTGCTGAAACCAGAGACAATTGTATGGTACAAGTACAGAGCTCAAACATTCGAGTGAAATCACAGCTTATATTAAATATGTGCAGAAGAAAGATTAAATCACATTACTTGGGTTAGATCTCATGAATAGTTTCAAGTTCAATCACTCCCATATTGTTCCATTTGTCATAAAAGCAGTAGACGACCTGATTTACAAAAAAAGCCAACAAAAACACCACCACCTCCCAAAGCAGCCTGTCCTAGCTCCCATTTCATTTAGCCCCAGAAGAACCAAGAAAAACACATCTACAATTTTAAAGAGCCTCCACAAATTTACCATAACCTCCTCAAACCATCCAGCAGTCTGAAAGTCACTCAGCACACTGACCTCTTCGCCCAAATAATATATTTTTAATTGACTTTTTTCTTGCCAATTATTCTGTTATTCTTTGTCCTTAGTCATTTCTACACAAGTACAAGCAATGCTTCAAGAAAAACCTTAATAATTCAGCAGCTCGGACTGTGCTTACCCACGCTGACCACATTTTCAGGCGGCTCTGATTTACAGAGAGAAGTCAGAAGAGATCGGGATCAGTCCCACTGCTCTCCCCTACGCCTGCGGGAAAGGGTCGATAATATGCACAGTCCTCGGGGAAGAAAACAACATTGCATTTAAAATACTAAGAGCCCATAGGTTCAGGAGAAAGGGCTGAAGGTGGGCACAGCTCCCAGCTCCTTTCCCACTGGAGGGGACTTTGCTGCTCATCCCGAAGCGGAAGAGGGAAGGCCAGTAGCTTGGGAAAGCAAAAGGTTGAAATTTAAACCAGTCTCCCTTCTCTGTTGAGGCTGAAGCTCCTACTGATCACCAAGAAGTGACTGCTGGGGACAAGCCAGCCCCAGCCAAGGCAACAGGGGAACAGGGGGTAAGCACAGAAGCACCCAGATCAGCAGAACAACAAGAGCAAGAGAGGAGCCATGGGAAAAGAACCAATATTTTTAAAATCCATGGTCAACTCATGATAGGGCTCCACACCCAGACCTCATCCCCGTTTCCCCACTGGGGATGACAAAGCAGCAGATGATGTGGTCCAGAAGAGCATCATTGACCCAAACTACACCATCCTTAGTACAAGTCAAGGTGCATCCAGCGACACGAGGGACCCCATCCAGAGCATGTCCCCATGTCCCCTCTGTCCAAGGACACGCTGCCTCACCATACAGGCTTGCAGGAAGGTCACCTTCACCAGGGACAATGGGCTGGAGAACAGCAGAGCCCAACCAGGCTGAGTTTCCTGGAAAAGCTGAGTCAATAAAGCCACTGATAAAAAGCAGAGACAGACAGTGGGGCGGGCAGAACAGGGGAAAGAGCTACTTGAAAGATTTAAGAAGGGTGGAAAGAGGAAATAGAAGTGTTTTTTCCCCAGATAACAAATCTAGAGGAGAGCCCAGCCCTTTCCCAGACTCAGGGTGTGCTGTGCACGGGGGTGACAGTCATAAAGAGCTGCTTTTGGTGTGGGGTTTGGTTCCGTTGGGCTTTTTCCATCTGAGGGCAGTCTACTCAAACCACACAGTACTGCATCTTCCCAGTAATCATCCCACATCGTCCCTCACCACAGCCTCACCTCAGCAGCACTCTGCAGAAAGTCAGGTTCATATATGATGCAGAAAGCCAAAGCCAGACCAAAGCCAGCAGCTATCGATTGGGATGGCACTGCTTTAGAGCTTTATGGAAAATCTGCTGCTCCTGTTCAAACACAACCACCGACCTTTGGAAGTCTGCAGGATCTCAACTCTTTTTTTTTCCCCTGCCCTGTTGGCAGCTGGGGTTATGAAACCATTGCTCATCTTGAAATGCAGGCAGCATATTTTTATTTTTGGCAGTCCAAGAGAAAAGTTTGACCAGCACGCTGCCAGCATATCAAATTCAGGCTCATAGGAACACTTCACACCCGAGAACAGAAAAAGGACTTTGAATAAGAGCCCAAATGTTTTGCAGAGGTCACAAAGCAAATACAACGAGGTCTTCCCATCTTTAAACCTCCTCCTTCCTCCCTTCCCTGTTCAAGCTGCGCACAGATGTCTGCTCATCGGCAGCTATTTTAGCAGGGCAGTGAGCTTCCAGAGCAGTGATTTGCCCTGGCAAAAATTAAAGTAAGAGCAAACTGGAAAAAAAAAAAAATAAATCTCCAAGCGTGCAATTGTCCATGCTCGCATCAGCCAGCAGAGCTATAATTTGTTGGTTTTCCCGTTGTTTTCTGGCTCCAAAAGCCCGAGCTCTTCAGTTATGGAAACAAAAAAAAGCCCCTAAATACTATGTTATGCTTCCCAGCTCGGTCAGATGTCACTCTGACCTTGGCCACCTCCAGACATTTCGCCCCTTTTTAAGTTTTCCCAGCACTTCGGAGTCAGACAGCCAGCAGCCCATTTCCCAGAGCCATTCCCTCCCCCTGCAGTGGGCACCCCAGGTCCCAGCCCCTCTGTGCTGCTCTCTCAAGCTGGTTCAGATTCAGTTTTTCAACTCCAAAGAGAGTAAAAGCTGTGGTTTTCTGAGCCTCCCCTTGCTGTACTGAACAGAAATGTTTCCAGAGAAGTAGCAAGAGATAAAAGGGGAGTGAAGGAGAAATCTACTTCACCCCTTGCACCACAGACATCAGCTCCCCACACTCCAGACCCCATTTGGAGTATTTTCATCTCTGGACACTGCAGTAACCCACAGATCTCTCCCCGGGGCTGCAGGCACAGTTACACTAGGATACTGGACCAGTGCAATCCACCCAGTCAGGAGAGAAATCCTCAACACATGGCCTGGAATTGTTTATCTCCAGGAAATCCTTTTGGCCCATGTTCCTGCCAGGCTGGGTGAAGCAGCTGGGGAGCAGCCCCAGCACAGCACACACCTCCCAGGGCCGAGCAAAGCCAGCAGCACAACAGGCAGGTTCTGTGCCAGGAGGGAAATCCACTCATCCACAGGGATCTGGAGGGGAGGGCTGAGCCGACCCCAGGACACCAGGCTTGGTGCACGAGGGGTTTTGGCGTGGTCCATCCCAGCACCGTCAGCTGCAGAAGTGAGCCCATCCTGTGCAGAACTGGGAAGCATCCCAAGAGAGGGTCCTGCTGACCCACAGCCATCCCATCCCACCCTCTACCTTCCCCTAGGCAGGCACCAGGATAAGGGTGTTCCTGCTCTCACAGTTATCAAGACAAATGCCTTCACCTAAGGTTTCCTCTCTCTGCACATCTGATCTTCCCACCCTGCACTCACCACAATGGTACTCCTCAAGTGCCCAGTCCCACTTCCACCCATTCAACTCCACTGGAAGAAACCACC
The DNA here is from genome assembly GCA_028020825.1 of Podargus strigoides. Lineage (NCBI taxonomy): Eukaryota > Metazoa > Chordata > Aves > Caprimulgiformes > Podargidae > Podargus > Podargus strigoides. The sequence goes on from CM051631.1 coordinate 4,268,209, forward strand.
CCGCGGAAATGATGCACGCCACAATATTAATTTGGCTGATAAAAGGACAACAACCCTCTGGGCATCACAAGTCATTTCACTGCACTCCCTCCCTGAGCAAACATTTATAAGAAAAGGTGAGCTGGAAGGAAAGGGGGAAAAAAAAGAAATAAAAATAAGAATAAAAACCTTGCACAACTCAGAGGGAACAAAGCTGGCATGCAAAACACCACTCTGCAAGCCAAAAAAAAAATAAAAAAATTAAAAAATCAATATTGCATTTTAAGCTTGGCTTTGTAGCCCCCATTATAGTGGGGCTGCTGCTGAGTGGGTGCCCCAGTGCAGCCTGAGCCCCCCAGTCCCAAGGCAGCACTCAGAACCTTGCATCACCCCTGGTCCCCACAGGCAGCAGTGCTTGGCTCTGTGCAAATGCCAGCGAGGCATTACACAGAAATCATAATAAGAGGCAGTAGGGCTGCTCACTAAGTGGGTATTTTTTTCTTCCTACATTTAATTTCCCAGGCAGTGAGGGTTTTTTTTTTCCCCCCTCTTAAGCCAACTGAGACTGAGGCGACAGAGCACAGCGTCGCTGCACTCTAGCAGTACTTAATTTTTATTACTGCTGAAAACATCTTGGATTGCAATACCAAATAAATGCTTCAAATTGCCCAGTCTTGTCTGTTGCACATCTTAGTCAGCTTTTCCAGATCCTTTACTGCACACGAAAAATAGGATCCCTCTGTTTTGCAAATTAGTGCATTTGCCACAATATTTCCAATAAATATCTACCAAGTGAGTGTTGCCTCTGGTTTCCACTTTAATAGTCTTAAAAAATTTTATTAAGGTGTACAGCATAGTTTAAGATAGGCCAGACGCAAAGATTGTGTGCTGACCCTTTGAAAACACACAGCTAGAAATCAAAGCCCTCTGCATACAGCCCCAGGAAAGCAAGGGGGGACAGACCAGAGCCCTCTCACCTATAGATCCTGCAAAACCCCCTGAACAAACACCCACAGCCAAGCTTCGCTCACCCAAGGCCACAGAAGAGGTTACGGGCATCTTGTTCAAGATGTGAACAAAAAATAACCAGCCTGATTTGCTCCCAAAATACCCATTGTGGGAGCCTCACAGGCGCTTAAGCCTTCCTTTCTGCTGCAGGAGGAGAACATAAAGCCCTTTCCAAATAGCCAGATCAAAACTAAGTGCATTAAGCTTTCATTAAAGGGAGCAGGACAAACGTCTCCACTGCCACTGCTATCAATTACAGCGGGATGTCAAGTGCAGGCATGTTTTTCAACTAAATGGGCTTCCATTAGAATTATGTCCCAAACAAAATGAATAAAGTTTGGGGATAAAATGACTGGAGTCAGCAAGATGCAACAGGTACCTGAGAGAGATGGACGCACTGCAAACCACCCGTGGAAGGAAATGCATAAGGAGCTAAGAAAGATTGTTACGGAGTATTGGTTCTGAGCAGCATCCATGGCAGTGATCAGAGCATCAAACCCAATGGAGCGGAGGAAAAGCACAACCCAGGAGTACTCCTCTTTCCCCAGCGAGCCCCTCATTAGTGTAATGACCAGCTCTGCTCCCACCCAGCCAAATGCACTCTGCAGCCATCAAAGTGGCACCTCGTGCCAACCACCAGCAGCTCCCGGGACTTTGGCTAAGCCTGAGAAAGAGCCCATAAGCAAAAATAAATATACGTATTTTTAATGCATCTCTATATTGCATATATGCATATTTAATGTGCATAGATTACATACATGCATATTTAATGCATATATATATATTGAAGTCACTGCAGCCTCCAGGCTCTTCCTGACCCAGCAGCTGTGCCACTGCCAGAGGAGACCTTTTAAAACAGGAAAGTTTCACCCTTTCCCCAGGCTACAAGTTAGTAAACTAAGCTTTAAAAGAGCTCACCACTTACTGCCCGTTCCCTGCAGCGTACAGGCAACACCAGCATCACCCTCCTGCCACGCAAGGGTGATGGCAATCCACATAAGAGCTCCATGCACAAGTCTTAGAGTCAACTTTATTGCAAAAAAACAATGCTAACTGCCCAAATCAAGAGTTAACCAAATCAGATGTTGGATAACTCAAAGCAAATCAGCAAACTGCAGCGTGATGGTTACACCGAGAGGAGCTGGGGCTGCCTTGGGGTCACAGAGCCAGCCTGCAGAAAGGGGGCAGGGAGTCACAGGAGAGCAAAGCTACAGGAGAGAGCTTACTATATAATAATTGAACAATAATAATAATATTAGAAATGGCCTACAGTCATCAGCAACATGAGCAGCAGTGTCCTTGTTACCCATTTCCAAGGAGCAGGACACCTTTTCCAACTGGTACAGTGTCCCTAAAGCCAAGGTGCAGTCTGAGCACAGAGTGTCCCTCGTACAGTGCTGGCTGCTAACGGTGACCCAGCGGTGCGAAGCTCTGAGCAGCAGCAGTTAATCACCAGCAGGCAGCAAACAGCCAGAGCCCAGCACCCTGAGCACAGCCCAGCCTCTGCACCGTCCCCACAACCTCCGGAGAGCTGCAAATCTCAGGGACAACAAGGGAAAACACTAGAAACCACAGAACCTCAGTATGGCTTGGCAATAAAATTGGAACAAAAATACATCTGCTTGGTACTTGCAGGAGCTGAGGGAACCAGGGAGGGGGCAGAGGCTGCAGCAGAGGAGCGCAGGGTGCTCCCAGCTCCCATGCGGTGGTGGGCATCATCCGCAGGGCACAAAGCCCAGGTGAGGACACACAGGCAGGTGAGGTCCACAGCACCCTGGGTACAGCACTGGCGAAACCTGCTCGGCAAAAACCAGCCCATCCTTCCACACCAGACCTCAGCAAGCACGTAAATATTTCCGGGATGAGCAATGAGAAGCAGATTTGTCTCAACCTGCAGGTAAGGTGTATTCTAAGATCACCTCGGGGTGGCCTGCCACCCGCTCCCCCGGGCAGGGCTCGGCAGGGACCTCAGGGACACTTTTGGGTGGAAGGGCACGGAAAGCTCTGCACTGTCCTCCAGCCTCAGCACCCGCCTCCTACGCACAGCTAAATACAGGAAACTCCCCTGAAAAATCCCCCAAGCCAACGTCTTTGGAGAAGGCAAAGGGATTATTAGTGCACTGTCACCCCATGTCCAAGCTTCTGGGACAATTCACCCTTCCCTGACACCCCAGGCGGGCTGAGCAGCTCAGTGACTCCCTTATCCCCGCTGCAACAACACCAGCTCCCCTCGGCCATGGCTGTCACAACAGATGTCCCCCCACTTGGCCACCCCTGCCTTGTCTCAGCAAGGACAGTGGGTTTAAGCCCCCCAAGGGGACACAGAGACCCACAGCCCAAGGAATGAGCAGTTTTTCTGTTGCACAGATGCAAGGATGGGTACCAAGGGAGGAAGATGCTCACAGGGACCCACCCCACGTTGCTAAAAACATGGTCACTAGCAGAACAACTGATTTTGGTGTGAAGGTTCCTTCTGGCTGAGAGACTCCAGTAGTGCTCTCCACCAGCTTTGCTTTTAACTCACATTTCCAAAAAAAAATCTCTCCCCTAGAGAGGACATCAGCGGTCACAGCCAGAACGCAGCAGTTTCCATCAGAAAGGAAATGTATAAACCAAAGGCAACAGGATGCCATGGAAGGCAAGGCTGAAAAGGCTGCTATTAATAGACGGCCTGTTTGCTTTTACAATTTTTATTGTTAAAAGCAAATTGCCATGCAACTCAGTCAGCTCCGCTCTGAACCTTCCCTGCACAGCCCAGACAATCATTATTATTCTTAGCAAAATACCAACTGGAAACAAAAACCATTTCAAGCAAAGAATAAAATACAGCCTCGAGACGCGTTACCCTCCACAGAAAAGTTTCTGCACACCACGGGTTTAACTGGCAGCACCATTCACCATTAATGTTTGACTGGTGCTTCCCTCCTTACAGGAATTTCTAACCTCTCCACACTTGAACTGCACATGTGAACATTGCCATGCAGCTGCTTGTCCGAGGCTGGTTTTTGTTTGATTTTTATTTATTTTTAGCCAAATGGTTGAGCTATTTCTGGGAATAAGGCTACAGTTAGGAGACTGCTCTACAACATTAAAGAAATGGTTACAGGAATCTGAGAAATTCCTGTGTCCCCATTTTCCAGGGTAGGGGCATCGAAAAGGATTTCAGCCCTGAGAGCCTTTTGCAGCTCCAGGTTCCCAATCTGAGCCTCTGCTGTCTCCTCTGTGGTCAAGCATTGGTTGCCCTGTGGCTGCTATAGAGGAACTGGCCCTGAGCACGTGAAACACTGTTCTCATGTTAAATACATGCTATAAAATAAATTCCAGCAACGTTCATGAAAAATCCAGGTTGCTTCATTAAAATCCAGGCTCTTTTGCAGTGTGGGATTTTCCCGAGTGGAACTGCTACCCAGGGTCACGGAGACACCCCACCCCAACCTTTGCTGTGGGTTTTTGTCACGTTAATGAAAGCAAAACGCAGTCGGGCACAAGGAATTTGACATGCAGCCTCACTCCCAAGGTGTTAGCATGGCTGGATTGGGGTAAAAGAAGCAATTCTCAAGGCTTGCTCCTCCTACCTATGCTCTTCTTTCTTATTAGAATAGGAACTGCAATCACACGCTGTAATGTTTGGTTCACACTCTCTAAAAAGAAAAATAAAAGAAAAAGCAAGCGTGAAAGAAAATCGCAGATGTGTTCCATGTCCCAAAATAGACTCTATTACACATTTGCTGCAAAAACTAAAGATGGGAGTGTAAATCAGCATCCTCCACCCCAGACTCAGACATCTCCCACAAGACATACTCCAGCATCCCTGCGAGCCAGACGGCGTCCTGGTGGGTGGCAGCCCCCTCCCCAGCAGCACCAGCCTTGCCTCCCCCTCCTGAGGTGTGTGAGGTTGGGGGGTACTCAGGGGAAAACAACCTTCAAAAAAATCCAAAGGGGCTTTGCAAAACAACAGCAGAGCCCAAATAGAGCCTGAAATCTCACATCAGGCACTGCTCATGTACCATGAGCCCCGCGGCGAGGGGCCAGGATCTGTCCCCCCCCCCATTTTGGGAAGGGTAAGGATTTGGAAAGGAAGTTTGAGATTAAGAAATGCTTTAAGCGGGGAAACCCTTCCCTGCTGTCCGCAGAACCTGGGTGCAACTGGTGGATGCAAAGCAAGAGGCAAAGCAGTGCCTGGGGAGCCTGGCTGGGGCAGCCCCCACAGCGGGGACAAGCCACGGGTGACATTAAAGCCCAACTCAAGTGCCAGTCCCCTGCAGCCCTGCCTTGAAGTGGTTTGCAAGCAAATTTTTTTAATTACATAAAATGAGCCCCAGATGGAAAAGCTCCTCATGAAAGCAGCACCAAGCATGCCAATTAAGAGTAAGGGTCAGTTCCAGGGGCAGCTCCTCGGCTCAAGGGCTGCACAAAGCAAACCCCTTTCCTTACCGTGAAGGAGGCACTCTGGGTGGACACCAAGGGACAGGTTGTGACATGAGGGAGCTGACAAGTCCCAGGGAAAGCAGGGCAGCAGAGAGACCTCACACAGCCCCATAACCAGCCCGGGGTTACCCCCATCACTGGCAGCCATGCAGCAGAGGCAGATGGAGAAGACCAACGTGGGTCCAGCCCAGGGACAAGCACTGCACACCCATCTAAGAGGCATCTTCTTTCCCCCAACATCAAGCAAACATTCTCGAGAGCCAGCAGCTCGGGACCAGCCCGGCGCTTGCCAAGCTCCAGGGATTTACCAGGGCACGGGCTGCAAAGAGGATCATGCCCCACGGTATTTCATTAAAAGGGAATAACACAACTAAGGTCCTGTTGTTAGACAATGCACAAACACATGAAGAATTTTGGTCCCGATTAGGGACTGTTTGTTATTTTCTTACCTTGGATTTCACACAAGAACAGGAAAACACCAGAGCGAGGACCTGCACTAACCCCAGAGGCAAGAGACCCAGGAGGCAACACCACGACAGGCAAGCACCAACCCATGGGCTCAGCAGCACCAGGCACCCCAAGAGGAGGGAGAGTGCCCCAGGAATGCTTCTACCCCCCCCAGCCCCAGCCTTCCTACACCTGCACAAGGGCATCAGTAACTTTTCCTTCTGGATTTCTTACTTAGTTCTTACAACATTCTGGCTCTGCACTGGCCCTGTGGAGCAGAGCTGTGGCCCTGAGGTACGGCTGTCTGCCTGCTTGGGAAGAACCCAGGGAAAGTAATTAAGGAAAAAAAAACCCCACATTGTCTGTGATCCACAACGCAGGGATCAACAATTCCAGCTCCCAGGTGTCTGCCAGTTCAGAAGCAGGCAGCACTCACCCTACTCCTGCAAGGAGCCCAGCACAAGATGGACCCAAACCCTCACCGGGCACCGACACACTTCCCCACTCCGCTCCCTCCCCACGGCACACGTACAAGCACCAAGAGACTCAAAATAAGATTCCAACGCCAGAATCTGTCTCTAAAAAAGAATTCAAGTTGTATTTCAAGCTGACAGTATCTCCTGGAAGTGGATGAAGCATGGCAATTCAATCCTGCCTCCCCGCAGCGGTCCCGGCCCGACTCTCCTTTCGGCAGGGATGATTTCGGTGGTGTAAATTGAAGCTCAGAATACAACTTGTTTTTGCAGAGAGCACCAGCCTGTCCCTGGGGCAGCAAACAGACCCACATACACCACTCTGCCCCTCCTGCTCTTTTCACCATCCTATTTCGTACCCTACCCAGGATAAGGAAGTTTATAGGAGGGAGAATCAGAGCCATCTAACAGTCATGTTGATAGGGCCAGACACATTCATCGTGCCTAAGCTGGAAATACATCTGAAAACAGGCTTTTTAATATCTGTTGGTATTTATGAGCCTCTGGCAGAGACTACGCAGTGGAGAGGTGACAACATTTGTCTGAGCAGCCCTATGGGATCTTGGTGTCAGACAATCTGCAGCCTTTAATAACTGCAGTGAATTTTCTGCAATGCCACTGCCAGAAGACGAGCACCACTCGAAGCCCCGTGCCACCCATCTGGGACCAAGGGCAAGACATGGGAGAGCCACAGGGACAGGGCAGAGCTGCAGCAGCATGGCAGGCGCTGGGAGCTATCTGCCCAAGGCCGGGGGGACCCAGGCCACCTGCACCAGCCTGATAACAAACAGCTCATTGCTGCTCAAATACCACTTACAAAGCCAGTACATGGAAAAAGTGTCCAACCACCTCCGTGATGCCACAGTCACCCTGGTGAGCTCTGGAGTCCCCAAGCAGAGCTGCTCCTCTAAGCAGAAAGCTATCTCCAGCCCTCCAAACACACACTGCAACAGTTCAGCCCTGAACAACGTGGTTAGAAATACCTGGGTGCAGCACTCAGGGCCATTTCTTCTCTGCTTCATTGGAGACATCACACCCGGGCAGTGGTGTACATCCCCTCCCCATGCCGAGGGACTGGGAGAGGTGGCACAGAGCTGGTGTGGGACCACTGGGCAGTGCAAGGGCTGCACTTCGTGCATGAAGGATGCTGGAGCCAGAGCCCAGCCAGGCACTTCCATGGGATCCCATGGCCGCTGCTACCTGCTCACAGGAGGCCACCAAAATCTGCTTTTAGCCAAACTCAGTGGCTCCAGAAGAGACAGTCCTTACCTAAAACACCTCCTGACACACCTTAGAAAAAGCCTCCTGCAAGGGTGGGATAGGAAGCACCGACCACAAGGCAGAGCAAAATTCAAAGGCAGAAACTCAGGGCACTGAGATAAGATCTGGTACATTTGTCCCCAGGGCTGCAGAACAATAGGTGTGGTAGGTGTGTGCTCTGCAAGGCTCACCCAAAGCCTGCAACAGCAACCCAACCTATAGACACACCGACAGGAAAATCAACCTTTTTGTTTCCCCTCTAGAACCTGCTGCAGAGATGCTTCCAGGCTGAAAATTCGAGTCCCTTGGGCTGAAAGCCGGGAAATTCGGCGCAAATGGCTCGCTCCAAATCAAAAGTGACTCTGGAAATCCATCTCCTGGCAGCTCTGGTTGCAGCAGGTAATGGGGTGTCAGGGTGCCGCCCAGGGGGGTTCACACCGTGCCCACACCACACACCTGCTGGTTAAACTCCGGGAACTTCGTTAACTACCCACCCCGCGACAAGGGACACCGCTACGCTCACAGGAGCTCCCGAAATGATGCGAAAACACTGGTTTTACCGTGCTCCTGGGGAAGAGGAAGAAAAAATGAGTAATTAGAGAGCTGGGGCCAAGCGATGAGGTCACGGCGAAGCAGCTTATGTGGCAGCGGGAGGGTTCTGATGTATGTGGGGACACGGAGCGGGTGGGGAGGCAGCGGGCAGCACCCCGGTGACAGCCCCGCATCTCCCGGCCGGTACCGGTGCGGTTTGGGGTGCGTGACTCCGGGGATGGGGAGGCCCCCTCCTCTCGGGTTGGGGGGAAAAATTAAAAAATAAAACCCCAAGCAAGCCAAACGAGCCCAGGTTTGGTCTGTGAGGGAAAGGGAACTCCCCGCGAGCCGCCGGGGCGGGCAGGGCCCCTTCCGCGCGCTTTCGCAAGGCGCGGGGCTGCGGCAGCGCGGGCAGGAGCGGGCCGGGGAGCTGCGGCTGCCCCCGACACCCCCCGCCCCGGGAAAACTGACCCGACCAAAGGAAAAATAATAATAATAATAAGGAACTTTCGCCCCCCTCCCCTCCTCCGGCCGCCCCATCCCGCCCCGGCCCCGCACTCACCAGGCGGCTGAGGCTGCGGCGGAGCATGGCGGCGGCTCCCAGCCCCGCCGCCCTCACGGCCGCATGGCCCGGCCCGGCCCTAGGCTGCCCGCCCGCCGTGCCCCATGCCCGCGGCACGGCCCCGCACGGCCCGGCCCCGCTTGGCGGCACTTCCCCGCTCTGGCCCCGCCGCCCGGGAGGCGGCACCGCCGGCCCCGGAGCAGCCTGGGAGCTGTAGTGAGGGGGCGGGCGGCGGGGGCAGGGAGAGCGGCTCCCGGGACGGAGCCTGCGGGGCCGAGCGGTCCCGGAGCTCGGTCCCAAAGGGGAACGGCTGGAGCTGGCGGCAGGCACCATCTCTGCAGCCCCTCGAGCCCACAGCCGCTGGCCAGACCTCTTCCGTCCGCCTCCCCCGGAGCCGCAGCCGGGCTTAGGCACCACAGGATCACAGAATGTCAGGGATTGGAAGGGACCTCAAAAGATCACCCAGTCCAATCCCCCTGCCAGAGCAGGAACACCTAGGTCAGGTCACACAGGAACATGTCCAGGTGGGTTTGAATGTCTCCAGAGAAGGAGACTCCACAGCCTCTCTGGGCAGCCTGTGCCAGTGCTCTGTCACCCTCACTGGGAAGAAGTTCTTCCTCACATTTATGTGGAACCTCCGATGTTCCAGCTTGCACCCATTGCCCCTTGTCCTGTCATTGGATGTCACTGAGAAGAGCCTGGCTCCATCCTCATGACACTCACCCTTTACATATTTATAAACATTGATGAGGTCACCCCTCAGTCTCCTCCAAGCTAAAGAGACCCAGCTCCCTCAGCCTTTCCTCATAAGGGAGATGTTCCACTCCATCTTTGTGGCTCTACGCTGGACTCTCTCCAGCAGTTCCCTGTCCTTCTTGAACTGGGGGGCCCAGAACTGGACACAATATTCCAGATGCGGCCTCACCAGGGCAGAGTAGAGGGGAAGGAGAACCTCTCTCAACCTACTAACCACTCCCTTTCTAATACACCCCAGGATGCCATTGGCCTTCTTGGCCACAAGGGCACATTGCTGGCTCATGGTCACCCTGCTGTCCACCAGGACCCCCAGGTCCCTTTCCCCTACGCTGCTCTCCAACAGGTCAGTCCTCAACTTATACTGGCACATGGGGTTGTTCTTCCCCAGATGCAAGACTCTACACTTGCCCTTGTTATATTTCATTAAATTTCTCCCCACCCAACTCTCCAGCCTGTCCAGGTCTCTCTGAGTGGCAGCACAGCCTTCTGGTGTGTCAGCCACTCCTCCCAGTTTTGTGTCATCAGCAAACTTGCTGACAGAGCACTCTATTCCCTCATCCAAATCATTGATGAATATATTGAATAGTACTGGTCCCAGTACCAACCCCTGAGGGACTCCACTAGTCACAGGCCTCCAACTAGACTCTGTCCCATTGACCACAACTCTCTGGCTTCTTTCCTTCAGCCAGTTCACAGCCCACCTCACTACCCAATCATCCAGACCACACTTCCTCAGTTTGGCTGCAAGGATGCTGTGGGAGACTGTGTCAAATGCTTTACTGAAATCAAGACAGACCACATCCACTGCTTTACCATCATCTGTCCACCGGGTTATGTCCTCATAAAAGGCTGTCAGGTCTGTCCTCAGTGTAGGTCCTGTGTCACAGCCCTCCTAACAGTCCTCTGCTGCAGAAGTGCCGTCACTTTACAGATGCTTGAGCAAATACCATGAACACACCTTGGAACACTTTCACAGAACCACAGAATGGTTTGGGTTGGAAGGGACCTCACAGCCCATCCCATTCCAACCCCCTGCTAGGGTCAGGGACACCTCCCACCAGACCAGGTTGCTCCAAGCCCCATCCAACCTGGCCTGGAACACTGCCAGGGAGGGGAGCCACAGCTTCTCTGGGAAACCTGGGCCAGTGTCTCACCACCCTCACAGGAAAGAATTTCTTCCTGATATCTAATCTAAATCTCCCCTCATCCAGTTTAAAGCCATTTCCCCTCATCCTATCACTACATGCTCTTGTAAAAAAGTCCCTACCCAGCTTTCTCATCAGCCCCTTCAGGTACTAGAAGGTCCTATCAGGTCTCCCTGGAGCCTTCTCCAGGCTGAACAACCCCAGCTCCCTCAGCCTGTCCTCATAGCAGAGGTGCTCCAGCCCTCAGATCATCTTTATGGCCCTTCTAGGGACCTGCTCCAACAGCTCCATGTCCTTCTTGTGTTGGGGGCCCCAGAACATCATGACAACCCATGGAAGGTGTTTAAGGACCCTTGGTGTTTTTCCCACCACAAACTCTTCCCAGGAGGTTCCACGCACACCCCCAGCAGAGCACCCCTCGTGCACTGCCCTGGGTGCCAGCCAAACCCCGGGGCAGCTCTGCAGCCCCTCAGCCCAGACCTGCCCAGCTCTCCCCCAGCCTCTCAGCAGCACAGGCCAACCCCAATGCCCTTCCCTGTGCACTGGGATAACGCTTGAGTGGAAACACCACTCATCCAAAGCAGGTTCCTCGAGGGAGCATCTCCCTCAACCAGAGGGCACCAAGCAGGAGTGTATTAGTTTCCACACAAATCACCGAAATTGAGATACAGGAGATGTAACCTAACCAAATCTGGTTTTGACATTATGTTTCCCAGCAATAAACCAGACTTTTCTGGAGCAACATCCTCTGTAACAGCGCAGGGCAGGGCTTTTCCTGGTGCCATCCTTTGCCAAGAGCCCTGAGGAGCTGCAGGAGCAGGTGGGCTGCTCGACCCCCCCAGCCAGGAGCCAGAATCATTCTCACAGCTTCTGCTGCTCCTGTTTTAAAGCATGCTTCTCCCTGGAAATTGAACAAAACTCACCTTGTTGCACTATAACTGGGCCTGGAGAGCAGCTGTGGGCTTCCAGAGACCTAGAAAACACAAAGAGATTTTTCACTTGGCATTTTTAAAGCAAGAGTAGCACCACATTGATTTTACCAAGGCTAAAACCACTTGCATTTCCTCTGCATAAGCACCAGCTCTCTGACAGTTTTACACGGTATGACATCTCTAAGCTCACACAGAAAGCCTGCCCTGGGCAGCTCCGAAACACCAGTTAGGACAGTGCAGGAAGGAGCCTGCTGGGTTCTTTTTTAACCCCAGTTATCCCAGGGCAGCAGCAGGTGGGGTGGTGAAGGCTCCCATATCCCTGCTGAACAAGGCAGCATTCCCGCAGGACAGCCAGCACTCACCTGAATCCCAAGTGCAACCTTTCCACTGTTCTCTGTACAGCTGCACTGTTACTTTCCTTTCTGCACAAAAGCCTAACCACAACAGAGGAAACAAGAAAACAATGCTAGGCAGTTTAAAACACATTTTAAAATAATGAATGGAAATTGTTAAGCATCTTAATATAATGCCTAACCAGTTTAGCTCTAGACTTCTCCACAAAACATTGAGAGAGAACTAAACTTAGATCAACACTACCCTGCAGCTTTTGCACTGCTTTTTGGATATTTTTCTGCTGTTTTTCTGGCCCATTTGTGTTGGCTAGAAGAGGGAGTTGCTGTTCTCAGACATTTTTTCCCCATTGCAGAGCTCTGCAGTGGGTGTTGAACACAACAGTGACGCCTGGTGAACCACCAGCCTTCGAGGCCAGGCACCTGCATGTCTCCAGAGGCCAAGGCAGCCTGACTTGGAGCAGTGGGGGAAAACCCCTTTATATTCCTCTCCTCTACAATATATTCTTACAAGTATGATTACTCCACATCTCTCACCTGCATTAACTGGTAAGAACGAACTTGGCCTCACCAGCAGAACAGGATCTGTGCAGCTACACTGGTCTTTGTGATCCCCATACTGCACAAATTGCAGCCCCTATCCAGTTTAGTTTGAAATGTTGCTGCTGCCTTTATTTTTTAAAAAAGTTTGCTGGAGGTAGAACTAAAATGCAAAACTTAGACTGTTATATGGAATTAAGCACTAGATAATTATCTTTAATGTATTGCCAATGGTGGCTGTGGCTAACATGTTGGAGAGAGACCTCTTCCAGGGAGCTGCCAGATGAAGCAAGTCCAAGGAGGACCACACAGGTAGAAGCAGGCATGGGCCAGTGTTTGGTCTCCTGTACTCAGCCAGAGCACAACCAGAGCCTCCTGCTGTGGACCAGACTGCTTAAATCCATCCATCTCTCTACTTACCCTACACAGCCAGATTGCACTAGAGAAATCAAGGCAACTGCTACCCCCTCTCTTGCTGCTGACATAGTGGTCCTGGGGCAGTGAAACCCCTGTCTCAGCAGAAACCATCCCTGCAGAGAGGAAGCAGAACAATCCTGACTGGGCTTTTTCACACCCCAAAAGAGCCTTCCTGATTCAGCGGCTGATTTGGTAGCAGCTGTATCAGCTCACAGGTCTTTTACAAGGGAATCTGGTTTTAATGCACCTTTTAATGCCACAAACAGATGGTCCCCATGCAGGTGACACAAGGCAGTACCAAAGGGCCCTCCTGCACTGAGCTGGCAGAGTCTCCATCCTGACTCTATCCTGCATCCAGGCAAGGGAGCCACAAGGGGCAGGTCCCAGGGAGACAATACAGCTCAGCCAGACCCACCACCACTTCAACTACCATCAAAAACTAGTTATCCAGCACATCAGCCAAGCTCTCAGCAGATTGCCAACCAGAGCATGAACAGAGTGACCCAAGGGATTGCTGTGAACTACTCACAGCTTGGGAGAGTCTGTCAAATCCTTTTACAAAATGGTTTTCATGTCCTGTAACCTTTGTTTTTAATGTTCACAGCGATGGAGGCTTTTGAGCCTCAGTCCCTGGCAGTTATCTTAGCAAGGGATGGGAATCAGCCTTCCCACCAACCTGAGAACAAACACTAACCCTCACTCGGTTGTGTTGTGGGTTTTTTTTAAAATTTTTGCAGTGTTCTTTGCTTCTTCTGCCACCGTGTGGCCAGTTAGAGGATGAGAGCTGTCTTTGGAAGACCATGCAATTGGCTTGCCGTGTCTTTCCTATGGATTTTTCTCTCTGGTGGAGTACGAAGTCAATGGAGATTTATTACTCCTCTTCAAGGTCCATCTCACCTCCTGGCAAGTACTACAGATTTCTCTTTAACGTTGTGATGGCTTGAAGTAGATCTCGTTAATCCAGCTATTTGGATTGCTGGCTAATTTATTGTAAGGGCATGACCTCCCTGTTGGCTTGCTGCTGGTGGAGCTCCTCCTCACACTGTGCAGGAGGATCAGGGAAAGGGTACTCGCTGCTCACTGCCACCACAGCTACCCACTTTGGAAGTGACATTCTTTCCCCTGAGAGCCATCCCAGGGCCATCTCTGCCTCAGAAAGACTGAGTTCATATTCAGGGCTGCTGTGGTCACAGCACCCTGCTGAGGCTAGCAGAGCTCTGTCCTTGCCCACAGGTGTGTTATGTGCCAGCAGACATTCCTGCCTTCCTTGGGGGGAAGGCAAGGGGGAGCTGACACCAGCATTTTTTTCCTCCCCTTCTCCTGAATGGGGCAGATCCCTCACTGGTTTGGTGACAAATGATGTTTCATAAGAAATGAGGATGTTTTCACCAACAGATCCCAAGGCAGAACCCCTATCTGTTCACACCCACCCAGCAGTGGGCTTTGCTCACCCTGCCAGTATGGGCTGACCAACAGGCACGGGACCAGGAGCTCACTCTCTGAAAGTGGCCAAAGCCACGCAAAAACTATCTGCTGGAGTCCTACACATGGCTTTTAGCTGCTGAGATCTCTGGGCATTCCTCATTGCCCCTCACCAGGACGGGGCAAAGGCTTCATCCTCCTCGCACTCCCAGCTGCCCAGAAAAAGCATCCAGGATGGGCCAGTGAGAGCTCATGTGATGTCAAGGGTGTTACAAGGAGGGTTTGTGTCATACTTGCACAACACCCACGAATGAAGGAATCCCATAACTCTGCCCACAGAGGGGTTTGTGTGGAGGCATGCCTCAGTACTTCCCTTGGAGCCTCTGTATCCCATTCCCCCCACTCCAGATCAGTGTGGTGTGACAAGCACCAGTGGAGAGCATCACACAGGGCCAGTTTCCAAAGTCCTGCCTCACAGCTCACGCCAAAAACATCTGCTTTGGACTCGCAACCTCCTCTAGGAAGTCACAACCTGCTGCAGGGACCTTCCAGGGAGTGCTCTGGGCTTTCCTAGAAAAAGGAAGAGGCAAGTTCAGAGCCTGCACTAAGCAGGAATTGACTCAGCAGCAGCATCCATGCTGCAGCGTCCATTGAGAAAGGGGATCTGCATGTGCTTTTCTCCACCCCAAGTCCATTTTAAATCAATTTATCACTACACCAGCAGCTTTTTTTGCTGGAGCAGGGCACAGGGCTCAGATGCTGATAGTGGCAAGCCCATGCAGCAGTTGTACCTTGCAACCTATGAACACAAGCTCAGCAAAAAATCCAACTAAAAACCTACAGAATCACCCCCAAAACCTCTTGCTAGAGCTGTGCTATGCATGGAAGGTGGGTTGTAAAGCCTACTGCAGAGTTAAGCTTGGCTAGCAATAAAGACTTACATCAGAGGTCAGGGATTTCGCCTAGAGTCTTGCTAAACCCAGCTGCACCGAAATATCAATGCAATTCAGTAAGGTGAAAGCTCTCTCACAGACAAGGCCTGAGCTCCAGTTGCTACAGAAGGATTTAAAATGAAAACTTTTGATTAATAAATTGGCTCTTGATCCCATATCCAGTTATATCAAAAGCCCTTCTAAATAATACACTGATAGTCATTCTCAAGAGGCACATTCCCCTTACAGTCTGAAATAACCTACTCAAATATACAGTGACTTACAGAGTGATAATTTATGAAAGAAAAAGACCACCAATTTTAGCTAAGAGAATTTCCCTTTTTAAAACCAAGCTTTTTATAAGCAGGTTAAAAAACCCAAGTATATTTGGTACATGATGTGACAAATCTATATACCTCAGACTCCAGCACATTCCCTTGTGCCCTGAGACAAATACATCCATTAAATAAATTTGATTATATCCTTCCTCCTCCTGCCAGCAATAATGGCTACAAGAAGGCTCATTTAACCTAGAAAGGGAAAGTTTTCATATTTTCTTAATTTCCAGTCCTTGTTATCTTCTCTTTCCCTGCAAAGTCTTAATAGCCTCTTTCATAACAATCAAGAGAAGCTTGGGGAGTTACTCTCACCTAATTAAGCCTTGTTTTTTTCTAACAATTTTGCAGAATACATGACAGCAAACACTCCAGCTCTCATTTTTAACATAATGCAACAGAGGACCTACAACTGATAACAAAAACACCCAAGAGAGCCAGAGAGGGGTGAAAGCTGCCTGATATAACATGCCAGATTTTTCAGCTCAAGATTTTGAATGAACTCAAGGAAAACAGATGTGCCCTAATGTGTCTACCCAGAAAAAATAAAAGTATTATTTCCCAGTACTTCCTTTGTCTGATCCAGCTAGGAAGCTACCACAAGAATATAACATACAACAATCAACTCAAAAAAACCCCCCATCCACTCCAGGCTTTTATCAACCCAAACACCCATTCCAAGGTTTAAAATCCACTAACCTTGTTCACATGTATTTACTTAAGTATATACATATTGTAACCAGCTTTCAGCAACAGCATAACATGAGAAAAACCCCACACCTTAGTGCTGCCTGATGAGCACATTTGTGAGACCACGAGCCCTATCCCACAGAATGGCAAAGCCAGGGAGCAGAGGCTGCTCACCTCCCAGCCAGCCACACTGCTGTGGGGCAAGACATCCTGTATTAATATTTCTACCTTTGGTCCAGAACAGAGAGGAGAGAGCTGTACATGAAAGACCTTCACCATCCCAAACCCCAAGCTCTGTTCCCAGGAAAGCCCCAGCCTCACCCTGGCTGTATATATGCCCTACAACATGTGGTGGGGTTTACTGATGGGCACCCTGCAGAATGTGACCCGTTATATTTGCCTTGCAAAACAGCCATTAGCAAGGATCACTCACATTTGCACTTAATTGTCTTTACAGCTCTAAATTCAAATTCCAATGTCTGGGATGCTCTCTCACAACCCCCTTCCTGGCTCCTTCTTCTGTAATTTGGGGTTAGTGAAGGAGTGGACAAAGAACTATCATGTTTTTCACACAGTCATAAATCTCTGTCTCTTTGCTAAGTTGTTTCCCCTGGTCAGGCTTGGCTGCTGCTGGTCTGTGCCACCCCACAGCTCCCATTATGTGGAGCACTCCAAGACCAGGCTCACCTTCCCTGTCCTACCCCTCAGAGCATGGGGCATCCTCACAGCAGGTGCCAGGAAGGCTGACTCCAAAGGATCTCTGCATCTGAAAGCTGGAAATGATGGTGAGACACACAATGGTCTGGAAAGGCTCATATAGGGGAAGAAATACACAACTGAGTTTTTATTAATAAAATACAATGGTGTATGTACAGCAGGAGATCTGTGCATCTTGCTGGGGGAGAGGGTCCTGCCCTGTCCACACTTATAGGACAAGTCAAAGGCTCTCAGAGGAGATTCCAGAGTCAGCAACACCTTCCTCATCCTCCACTGGGGGTAGAGAGGAGTAAGGAAGGTTTAAAAAATAAAGTGTAATTGCTGGTGAAGCCCAGCAAGTGGGCAGAAAGCAGAGGAGAGCTGTGGGTGCAGCCGGAGGGGCCAGCAACCTCACCACATGGTCCCTTCTGCCAGGTGATGTGCTGTACACAGGAGGGCTCTGCAGTGCTTTAGCACTGACCAAGCAATGACCTTCCCACCTCTTCTCAAAAGAGCAGTGGTCTCTCTCCTACCCGCCAAATTTCAGCCCACGCAGTTAGATTTTTATAGCAATAACAGACACCAGGAAAAATTCCTATAGTGCAAAGCAATGTCGGCATGAGGAGGTGGGACCAGCCGTGCCTCGGTGTAGGTGTATGCCCACAGGCACTCGCTGAAACATCTCTTCATCTCCTCCTGGCACCATACAAACCAGCACCCACTTCTGCAAAGCTCAGACAAGTACAGCCTCCCTCCCTCCATCCTTCAGGCTTAGAAGGACACGTGCCATGGAGAGAGCTGTTGGTGGCCATGCTGGCAGCTGCAAGTTCCCTAAATGAACATCCAGGGAAAGCAGGCTGCAGACACGCAAAACTCACATGCTTCTGCGTCACCAGTTTGCAACAAATGCAGCTGCAGCCCAGGCTGAGGCACCATGAAAACACCCATGGAAGCAGGAACCGGGTTCTGCCTGACTCCATCCTTCTGAGACAGCTCCTCTGGAAACTTGAAAAGGATGTGCTAGGTAATACAGAAATACTGAAATGCAAAGCACAATTACATCACCCAGCTGGATCCAGTCCTCCCTGCAGAAAATGCTATTGATACCCTTTACTTTCTGCATCAATAGACAGAAGATGGTTCTCCCCTGGGCAGTTGATGTTGCACTGCTGCATGCTTCTCAGCACATCTGGGGCTTTCCAACAAACCCGAGATTCCTGGGAGGGTGCCACTCACCACCACCTCATTTTAGGGTTGTCCCCTCAAGGCAAGCAGTGCTGCTGGGTGCCATGCCTGGCTTTGGCACACCCGCCAGCAGATCGGACACGCCGGGACCAGCCTGGGCAGTGGGGCACCATCCCTCCCAGAGACCTCCTCCCCTCGCTGGTAATTCAGCTTTCAGACTGTAAGATGAACAGCAAGAGGAGTATGATGGAAAAAGGAGCCCTGCCTGCCCCAGGCATGCACCCCCTGCTACAGCTGCTGCTGGAGCAGCCCAGCCTGTTACACCGTGGCACAGAGTAGCCATTAATTAATACCTTTTAGTTTATCTTTGATCACAGAGACCTCAAGATCTCGTTTCTGAGATGTTTCTGGCTTTGAGGTGGACCATATTTAACATGCAGCTGTTGCTGCTCACCTTCTAAAGGAGGTAAAAGCCATATTCCCAGTTGGCGCAGAGCAGGGTTATCTCCTGGTTGTAGCAGGGATCAGCTGCTCTACAGCCACAGAAACACCAGGATAAGGGGAGTCTGATTTTGAAAGATATTTGAACTGCCTGTCTGCACCACTCCCTTGAGATCATTACATTAGGGGAGAGCTCATTAGATCAACGTAACTGGCTCCTTACAGCTGGCTCTCAGGGAAAGCTCAGTTCAGCTGCCCACCAGCACGGCCAGTTCTGCCTTTGGACTCGTCTTGCTGGATGTCTTCTCCGTCGCTGGGTGTCACACGGACACGCTGTGTCCCCACATGGCTGGCGGTGCCTGTGCCGTGGAGCTGCAGGGAGCACCAGAGGGAGCTGGCTGCTGGCTGGCCCTCACCGACACTCCCAGACCCTCTCAGCTCCCCATCCCAACTCAGTTTTGGGGCTGCAGCGAGCGAGGCTCAGCTCCAGCCCAGCCATGGGCTGGTTTGGGGTGCTGGCCATTTGGGAGGGCTTGGGCCCCTCCCAGATCCAGTGGGTGTGCAAGAAGTAGCTGTTAGAGGGGATTAACCCCCCTGCATTCGTTTGGTGCTTAGACTTTGTGTTTCTCTCTCTGTGCCCCGGGTGGAAGGAGCTGGCTGGCAGCTGCAGCCAGCCCTGCAGGGGCACGCACAGCCCCCTCCCACCCTGGGAGATGGGGCTCCCCCGCAGGCAGGGACCCTGCATTGCCCCGTACAGCCTCGGCTCCACAGGGATCTCCACCAGACAGACACAGGGTTTACTAAAAGTGCTGTATTTACAGGCCAGCAGTACATTTTTGCTCTTGATATCTATAATCTATTTGCAATTAATTCCTATAGTCGCTGACAATTGAACCTGGGAGAGTTATACAGAACTTTACAGCAAACTGGCAAGGTAGAGTAGCCAGAGTTTCTCTCCTTTTCCCTTTTCAGCCCCGCTGAGGGAAGAGATTCACTGTTTTTTCTGCCCATGGACGGCGGCAGGCATTGCCTGTTAATCAGTAACTGGGGGAGCGGAGGTGACTCACGCTCTGCTGCTGAGCACACTTCACATCAAACCACTGCTGCAGCCATGGAGGAAGAACTGCTGCACTCCTGACTACACGTAAAGTGTTTCCAGAGCTGATGGCTGGGTTCCCTGCACGTGCACCCAGCTGGAGCCGGGCAGCAGGAGCCCTCCAGCACATCCCAGCCGTGACAGTGTGGCTCTGCAGACGGGCTGTGTTGGGAAGCGGGTGCTCCTTGCCCTCCTGTCTCAGAGCGGAGCTGAGCACTGATCAGGAACTCTGGGGCTGCAGGTGCCAGGCTGTCTGTGACACAGGAGGATTTTGCACTGCCTGTGGGTCACCACTGGGAGGATGGAAGCTGAAAATTAGACTTGTCCAGGCAGCAGACAGGGACTGACTGAGGGGCTGAGCCAGCCCCTGACCTGTGAAGACAGCTTTGCCTGGGCACAGGCCAATTCAACGGGCAGGCTTTTCCCCTGGGGTATTTGCTCCGATCTTCTTCTCTTCCACTGACTCAGTCGGGTTCAGATCGAGTCTTCCACGGAATACTAACACGGGGTCAGCAAGTGGCTGGCTGTTCCCTTTCCAGATGGATTTGCAGCCCGGCTGCCAGAGAGGCATCTTACAAAGGGACTTTTAGCTCGCTCCTGTGGATCCCTGGTTTTCCAGCCATACAGAGGACAGTGATGCTGTTCATGCCTCAGGACCCATTGCCCAGGACTGCCAGTCCTGGCCGAGTACCCCAGAAGCCCTGCATGAGCGTGGGTCCCACTGCCACTGCAGTTTGATGTCCTCTGGGACCTCATATCCCCTGGGACGTGCCTTCCTGCTCAGGGGACGATAGCAAACTGCTGCTTCCTCTGCTCCTGCCTCATCTTCAGGGCCAGGATTGCTCGGCGGTACAAGTCTGCAGGAGGAGGGAAGTGTCAGGCACTGACATGGGGGCTTAACTCCAGGGCCCAGCCTGGCAGCCTGCAGCAGGCAAGGCTGCAAGGACACCCCAGGCACAGAGCACTTGCACGGCCTCCCTGCATCCCACCCAGAGGCAACAGCATCTTGCCCTGCAGCAGCACTTGCTTCTGCCCGTGTCCCCACACCAAGCCCCCCATGCCCCATGGCTCCTGCACAGCTCACACTCCCTGCCAGCAGGCCAGACCCCCTGAGACTCTGGAGCCAAGCCCCAGCCTGGAAGATACCAACCAAAGGTGCTTGAGACTTCCTCACGCTGCTGCTCCACGGCAGGTTCCTGTGACTTGATTTTATTCTTGATTTTCTTCTTTTTTTTCTTTTTCATGCCCTGTGCTGGATGGAGAAATACAAAATTTCAGGCACCACGTGTGAGCAAGGATGCATTTGTCACTGAACCAGCTCAGAGGACTGCCACTGGTAGGATCCACAGTCCTCTGTGATGGTGATCTCAGTGCATCAGCCCCTGTGGAGATGCTCAGAGATGTCTCTCCTCTTCCCCAGTCAGACTCCCATGACCTCACTCAGCTGATCTGCAAGCAAAGCTAATGGAGATGGCAGGGACCAGTGGTCTGGCATCCTGCTGGGTCCCAAATGGCCCCGTAAGGTGTTTCTGGGGGTCCTGGTGCCAGTGGTGCCAGCAGCCCCCTGCAGTCCCCTCTCACCTGGGTGGGGGGTGGCTGTCCCAGTGAGTGCAGGCTCCTCCTGCCCCACTCTGTTGGAAGGCAGCAGCACCCCGGCAGCCCCTGCTCGGCTGTCACCCACTCCTGGTCCCTCCGGCTCCTCAGCTGGGCTCGGCTGCCCTGAGCTCTTCTTCCTCACCTTTACCTTCCTCTTCCTCCTCCCAGGGCCCTTTGTGCTCTCCTCCTGGGGAGAGCAAGGGGGATGAGGGGGAGGTAGTGGGACCCCCCTTCCATCCCGCCCTGTCCCGGGGTGTCACTCACCAGCGGGAGGAGGCGGCGGATGGGCCGCAGCGGTGGGCACTCCCCCGTCTTCCCCGCCATATCTCGGGCATCCTCCCCGGAGGGCGACGGGTCCCTGGCGGGCGAGAGCGCGGCGGGGATGGAGGCGAGCCGGGCGGGGGCAGAACGGGGACACGCACACACGGAGCCCCGCACTCACCTGCGGGCGGGCGGGCGGCTGCGGGATGCCCTGGGGCCGGGCGGCGGGACCGGGACCGGGACCGGGACGGGGGTGGCGGGCGGCGGGACGGGGGCGGCGGGGACGGCGCGGAGGAGCCAGCGGAGCCCCTGCAGAGTGGTGCGGGCCGGGCCGGCGGGGGGACCCCGCTTGGCAGCGCAGGGCTCCTGCGGGCGAGGGCAGGGTGAGCCCGGCGGGGAGCGGGGAGCGGGGCCGGGGGGCTGGGGGAGCCCCGCACTCACGATGCGGCAGGGCGAGCGGTTCTCGTTGACCAGCCGCTCCAGGGACAGGCGCTCGATGAGCTCGCAGGGCAGCAGCGCGGCCGCCGCGTCTTGCTTGTTGGCCAGCCTGGGGTGCGGGGAGAGCGCGGCCGTCACCCCGGCCTCGGGGCGTCCGGCCGCGGGACGCGGGGGGGGCTGGATGCGTTCTCCCGGTTTGACTGCGGTTAGAGGAGGCATTGCCCCGGCCCGGACCCGGCACTGGACCCCGCTTTTCAGCCCCTCTCCAGGGATGCTCCCAGCTCCCAATCACTGCTGGGGTCCCCAACATCCCTCTGACAGCCCCCACAGCAGCACGGCCATGCTCTCCACAACAGTTTCCTCCCCACCCCAAACCCTACGGGTCACACCCCAGGGACTCGGCCTTACAGTAAGATGGGCTTCCCAGAGACATCAGGATGGCTCAGGACACGGCTCAGGACCTTGCGGGCCTCCTCCAACCGCGCCAAGTCGCTGGAGTCCAGGACGAAGAGGAGCCCGTGGGCCTCGCTGTAGTGGCTGCGCCAGGCGCTGCGGGAGCGCTGGCCCCCGGGCAGGTCCACCAGCGTCACCTCGAACCTGTCCACCCGCACGCGGGTCTGGCCGGGCTGTGCCGTGGGCAGCACCTCACCGGCCAGCGCTGTGTGCAGGGAGAGGGCACAGAGCTGGCACAGTGAGCCCTGGAGCATCCCGGCGGCATGTGCCTCCTCCTCCCCCAGCCACATCCCTGCTCCCCCTACCAGGGCTGCCCGGGGCACAGGCAGTGCCCTGAAATGCTTCCTCCCGCCCAGCAGCTTTATTTCAAGGGTCTCAGTCCTCCAAGGCTCTGGCACTGGGTTGCAGAGGCCCGTAAAGCTGCTGCCTCCAGCCGAGGCTGGCACTGGGGCTGTGCTGCTCCTCACCTCTCTCTATGTCCATGATGACAGAGGTTTTCCCTGCGTTGTCCAGCCCCACGACGAGGAGTGTCACCTTCCTGGGGAGTGACAACAGCGGGTGAGCATCCCAGAGAAAGGTTGTGCTCCCTGGGGTGGTGACCACTGCTGGCCCTGGGGCTCCCAGGCAAGGGACCCTGCGCATGGCAGTGGCCGTGCTTTGGCCAGGAGAGGGGCAGGACAATGACACAGGCTCTGGCAAGGGCAGGGACAGTTCGTGGTGCCCAGGAGAGGTTGAGGGCAGGCACAGGCATCTTGAGCCACCCCAGCACCATGGGACAGCCATACTGTGGGGCCTTCAATGTGCTTCCCACAGCAAGGATTTCTCTTCGCATCATATGGGATTAAGCAATGACATGCACAAGCCAAAGAGGTTGTTCCTTATAAGCCAACCATTAATGATTGATCTTGGTGTCCTTCCTTGTCAGTGAGTTATGGGTATACACAGCTAGGGAGTGGTAGCAAGGACATTTTATGAGCTTCTGTCTGGACTCAGGAGGTTTTTCCTGCCACTAAACAGTCCTATCTGGTCTCCAGTGACGTGCTCTGCCAGAGCCACGTGCAGAATGTCTTCCCTGTGGTTGAACAAGCCACAGTAGTCATTCACAGTGTATTTTTCTTCCTCAAACATACAGACTAGGCTGCGTGGGTGGCGCAGCTCCACCTCCAGCACTACAGCAACAGCAATGTGTCCTCACTGGCAGGAGAGGACTGTGAACCCCCTCACTGCCCGCAGCGCCTGCCTGGGCTGCTGCAGCACAATCCCCAGGGTCTCCCAACACATGCAAACACAGCAAGGGTTTCAGTTCATCCTCCCCAGCTTTCCCAGGGAGCTGCTGACTTTGCACAGGGGGAATCCTGCTGGGAGCGTTCCCCGCATGCGCACCCCTGCCTGCCCTGCTCCCCTCCCTGCCCAGCTCCTGCCTGCTGGAGGGGCAGCGAGGACACACAGGTGCCTTGCTCTGTGGTTTGGGGACAGTTCCTGCAATAGCCACCACCCTCCTAGTGTTAGCACACCAGTGCCCTCACCGTTAAACATACGGGGTTATATGTTGTGCCCCCTGGGGATCCCAGAGGAGTAGGCATGGGGACCTACCTGATGGGCTCCTGTATGGCCTGCAGCCACGACCAGCAGTGGGAGAAGAGGTGGAACATGCTTGACAGCTCCGTGCGGAGGGATGGCCTCTTCAGCACCTACGAAGCGAGCCGCCCGGTGTGTCTCCATGCTTCATCCTCCTGCCTGTGCCTGCTCCCCATGGTGGAGAGCACCTCACCCCAGGGTGCTCCATCCCATGGCCCAGCTCTGCTGCCTCCAACCTGGGACAAATCCCAGCCCCCCAGGCAATACCCCATGGGCACAGACCCCCCCTGCCAGACCCTGCCTGGCAGCCCCTGTGGGAGCACCAGTCAGGTTCTCACCCGCTCGTCCCTGCCGCGCAGCCCCTGCTCACATCCCCTTTGCGTAGCAGATGCTTAAATCTAATCTGGATTTAAATTACTTACTCCTCGCAACCTCCTTAATCCTGGTGGGTCGGCCCAGGCTGGTGGCTGCTGGGACATGGAGTGCCACAGGGCTGCCCAGCATACAGGGTGGCACAGCACAGCACTGCATTACCCACCCGGCTGCACCCGCGCGGCACTGGGCAGCCCCACGCCTCCATCACTGGCTTAAATGGCTGGTGGTGGGGACATCGCCTGACAGCCCACGTGGGGCTCCCAGCTGAATTAGTGTCTCTAATGAACGGCATCTCCGGCTCCTTGCTGCCTAATCCCTGTGTGGATGTTTCTCTGCAGCCCCTGCATGGTGTGCATGGATGGCTCCGCTGCGTGCCCAGGGGTCCCCTGTGTGCCGGGCTGGGGGACATCACTGCTCACTGCTGGTATTTCATGCCCTAACCAGGAACCCTCTGAGCAGCAGCAGGTCCTGTGCCTCTCAGAATAGAGCTACCAAGCAGCCTGAGCAGGGACCTGGCTGGGAGCAGGGAGGTGGTGGGGACCCTCAGACAACAGGGCAGGGAGCGAAGCCAAAAAAGCCCCAGCTCCTTGATCTGCAGCCCTGAAGCTCTTGTCTCGCTCCTCAGGCTTCCTGCTGCTTTCCCCAGCCAGGACTGCCCTTCCTGGCATGCTGCCTCTGACTTCTGTGGAGGAGAAGAGGCCGCAAGGGGATGTCTGAGCCACAGCAGCTTTGGGTGGGGGAGTGGAGTCCAGAGGGACAAGGACATAAGACCCTCCAAAAGCCACACTGGGAAGCAAAGAGAGATCCTGCTGGCTCAAACTAGTCCATGCTAAACCACCCAGCACCACTACCTCGACCAGCTGAGCCCCAGCCATGAGCCAAGGATGCTGAGATGCTGCCAGGCGCTCCACAGCTCCAGGATGGCCCCCGGGGTGCAAGCCCAGCCTGGATACAGCCTCTCACTCCAGCCTGGACACAGCCCCTTGCTCCAGCCCCATGTGCTGCCCTGCCAGGAAACTCAGCATCCGCCCTTGGGCGAGGGAGCTGCCCCAGAGCCACGCCATGGGCAGGGAGCCACACATGGTTAATGATTGATGGGGGAAGTTTTCGTACCAATATCACAGCCACTTTCAACAATATTTGGGGTGACTGTTCACCCCCATGCTGCTGATGGTGAGGCAGTGGCTGCTCCTCAGCTGCCTTAGCCAGGCCCAGGGACAGAGCCCTGTCCCCAGCCACATGGCCTTTCCTGGTTGCTCTGGTGCTGGCAGCCTGCGGGGACCAGGGGCAGTGCCAGGTTCGCAGGCAGCACAGGGCTGGGATTGCAGAATTACCTGTACCAGGGCTGAAATGACTTGCTGGAATTGTCAGTGTCTGTCACTGTGCCTAGGGGTGGCACTGCCAGGGGACAGCTGGGCAGGGGGCAGGGAGAGGCACGACCACAGGTGCTATAAATAGGGAAGCACTGTGTGGCAGGCAGCCCTGGAGGCAGCAGCACGGCATTCCCGAAGGGCAGCAAGAGCTGGTCTCCCTCCGGCACCGATGGGTTTCCAGAGGTCTCTGAGTAGTTGGGGCTCTGCTGATTTTAACACAAGTGTCCAAACCCCTCAACCAAACCGGCACCAGGGACCAGGAAACCCTCCCGGGAGCCTGAGGTAGCTCCAGGTCACCCCTCCCGATGCATGTGCACCGGGCTGAATGACTGGGAAAGCCTCAAAATCCACCCCTGGTGAAACCCCCACTCGGCTCCGGAGAGGCAGTGTGAGGGCCAAGCCCGGATCGATGGGCATTTTGCCCAGGCTGGGCTCCGGTTACAGCGCGGGCGCTGGCCCTTCGCCCACGCGCCGGCCGGCCGGGGTGCAGCTACAGCCCCTCTGCCAGCGCCGCAGGGACCCCCTCGGGCAGTGCTGGTGGGGACCCGCGGCAGCCGTCCGAGTTTCCTTGGTGACTGTTGCCAGGTGAGAAACTCTAAGGCAGAATTTATTATCTTGGCGGATAACCGGAGATGTTCCTTGCCGGAGCTGCTACCGGACCGTGCCCTGGCACCCTGCTGGGCTGGACCCTCTAGTGCCACCAGTGCCAGCGAGAGCCCCCGAGGGGGGGCTGTGCCCGGGGCACCGGGGCTGCTGGCCCCTGGCATCGCTTCCCGGAAGGCAGCACGTGTTTTGGGGCTATTTCTGCCTGCCGGAGTGCCGCAGGCGAGGGAAGGAGGCGAAACTACAGGAACCGCGGAGAAGCACAGATGGACGCGGGCTGGCGGGCTGCCCTGCCTTGGCTTCCCTAGACCCCGTGAGTACGTGCCCGAGCTGGCATGGGGCACACCGGGACCCTCACCTGGGACCCCCGGGGTGAGGAGCAGAGTCGGGGGGATGGCAGTGGCAGGGCTGGAGAGCTTGCACATGGGGAATGACTGCTTGCAAGGGAACGCAGCGGGCAGTGCAGAGCTATAGGGGCTGCCTATAGCATTTACTGAGAGCCCTGAGCTGGGGTGGCACCAAACCCCAGGTGATGGCAAGGACCAAAAAATCCTGGTGGAAAAATTTGCAAGCTGTCCTGATTTGTGTGGGACCTCTTCGTCTGTGCCCGAAGAGGCATCCGCGGTGGGGCGAGGACGTGCACAGGCTTTGGGGAGGGACTCATCTTTCTGTTTAACGCCTCGGACGACAGCAATAGCACACCGAGGCGGCACATATGCAAATAGCCACAGCGTCCCTTTAAACCCCAACACGGCTCTGGCGGTCGATGATAACCCCGGATCATACAGGCTCCTAAATCCCAGGAGCTAATTACAGGCGAATGCCCCGCGGTCAGGCTGGAAATGCAAGGTAATTGCAGCCTGTGCCTCGGAGACCTGTTGGTGGTGAGCTGGGGCACCGAGGAGGTTTGCTGGCAGGTTGGCGTAGCGGCACTCTGTGCCAGCACGGAGGCCACGCTGCAAACCATCCGCGCTCCCCGCCAGCAACCATCTTGCAAGCTATTTTGGGCAAAGGAGGTTTTTTTTTTCTGCTCCCCCACTGCTGATATTGGGAGCTGATTGCTTTTCACCCAATTTCTGGCTGGGTGCTTCCCAGCCCAACCACACATGAATTCCCAGAAGAGACTTGGATTTCAGTGCAAACTCCTCTGCCAGGATTTGCTCTGCTCCCTGCTGCATGGGGAAGGTGCCAGCTTGCTCTTGTGCCATGCACAGAGCTTGGTGTTGCCCCTGCACCGTGCCCAGCGCTTCATGATGCCCCTGTGATGGCTACAAGCCTTCCCTGGGCTCCTATAGTGGTTTTGCTGAGAGCATTACAGTGCTCCTGCTGCTTTCCTGCAGCAAAGCATGGGGGAAAGGAGAGTGTAAATCAACCCTCCTGCCTGCCAGAATGCCTGGGCACACGCAGTCATGGCCTGGCAGGGTAAGCAAGCTGCCAGAGCTGTATACTCTTACAGCAGGTGGGACCGGGGGAATCAGTTAATTAAAAGTAATTTTAACCCTTCCTGCCTGGTTTGGTGTTACAGCATCACCCGCTCGCTGCCTGAGCTGGGACTGTAGCCAGAGAGGCATGACTTCAAAATGTGTAATTGTCACAAAGACCTATAAATGCACCCAAAGAAGGTAACTCCATTTTCTTGTTCAGGAATTTAGGCTGTGAGGAGCACCCCAGCTCTGGCAGCACTGAGCCCAGCAATGGGCTTAGCACAGCCCCCAGCCTGCAGCGAGGTCCAGGGGGGTGAGGTCCCCAGGGCAGACACGAGTTTTTCTCCCAGCAGGATAAGGGAGTGAAGCTGGATGAGGAAACAGAGTGGCAAAAGCAGGAGCATGACGAAGCAAATGGAAAAAATATTTCCCCAACCAGAAACTATTCCACAGGCTGCTAGGGCAGGAAAAAATACAGCTGGGTTATTGAGAAAGCAATGCAAAATCCAAACAATTTAGGCTGTGAAAACCAGTCATTTGCAAAGCTATTTCCAGACCGAGTAAGAAGCTCCTGGCTGCAGCAGCGTGGCCGTGCTGAGGGGACACAACCGTGTCCCCCGTTGGCTGCGTGTCAAGCTGGGACACACTTTGTGATTTCCACTTCATCCAGCACACGGGGTCTTTGGGGCACATACACATCCCCACCATTGCCCCGTGCAGCACCAGCTGAGGATCCACTCCCCAGCACAGAGCGTGTTCGTGGGGGGGTTCTGATGTGGCAGGCCACTGGGGAGGGCGCAGGGCCAGCCCCGCAGCCCGAGCAGCCGCCTCCGCCCCGGTGTGCAGGGCTATATTTGGGAAGGCAGCAGCGCACACTTGGCGTGTCCCAGCGAGCACTCTGGAGCGCTGGCTGCCCGGGTCCTAGTGCGGTGGCAGTGCCCAGGGGCGAGGAGAGCTTGTGGGAGCATGCCGGCAGCTCTCCCCACCTGGGCTCTTTAAGGGCTCTGGCAAGGAGCTCCCTGCCATTTCCAAAAGGCTTTTCTCTTCTCCTTTTACAGGAGCCGGGCCGCTGGGCAGGCATGTGTAAAGCAGACATGGTTATTTTCAGAGGGAGAGCCGGCGGGGAGCCTGCTCCCACCCCACATACAGCCCGGGCTCTCTCACAGATGCCCTCGCACATCCACAGGCGTGCAAGGGGCTGGAAAAACTGCACAGCAACCCCGCCACGGCCCCGTGTTCAAAGCACTTTGTGTGAACACGGATTAAGAAAATAATGAAGGCTGGGATTAAGAAAATAATGACGCTGGGATTAAAAAAATAATGAAGCTGGGATGCTCTGCAGGACAGGGCAGACATTCGTGGGAACTGACATCCCCATGTGGTGGCAGGACCCATGCCTTGGGCATTTCCGGGTGGGGGGAGATTTCTGAATGCTGGTGCCTGCTGCAAGGCTTGGGACAGGCACTGGGATGGCACCGTGCCACCCTCGTGCAGGGAAAACAGGGTTTTCTCCCTCCCTCTGCCTTTCTCTCCTAGTCCAGATCCTGGCAGTGAGGTCTGCAAAACGGATGAGCTTCTAGGTGCTGCTGTGACAGAAATAAACTGCAACCTATCTAAACCCCCTCACTTTCCTAAGTGGTCCTAGAGACGCCAGCACAGTCCCCCTCTGTTTGGCACCTTGGGTTATAACCTGATGGGCACTTCCATGGCAGCTTTGCTTCGGGTTGGGGGTCACTTCCCCCCACCCAGCCCAGGGGCTGCTCTGCTCAGAGCTCGGGCTGGCCACCAGCTGCCCCCTCCACTGGCCCAGGATCCGGCCACTGCACATGGGAACACCTGGCTGGGATGTCCCCACTCCCGGGCAGTCCCTCGCTGCTTGCTGCACCTCTGGGTCAGCCAGTGGCTCTGCGATGGCCGTGTCACCATGTGCCTGGGTTTACAGGCAGAGGCACAGGCGCTGAGCCAGCAGGCACAGGGAGTGGTGGAGGCAGTGGGGGCAGGATCGCTCGCTGATGCTATCTGTGACACGGATCGTTTTTATGGTCTGGTGTTTACGGCGCTGAGCTGCGGGCAGGTAGGGTTAGGCTGGAGGGGTGACTCACAGCGTGCCCCAGAAAACAGCCCGCTGCCTCTCCGTCCCTGGATCGGAGAATGGGATAACAACTGGTGTGGGAAGTGCTGTAAGGCTTTGTCCTTCCATTCCCCTGACAGCTGTCAGGGCTCCCGGACGCAGAACTGGAATTCTTGACTGCTTAAGTAATCACTCTTAAATATTTCATCATGAAGCAAGGGAAGATGAAATTAAAAATATGATGAGTCGGAGCCCAGGCATTGCTCAGCCGAGGGCTTGGTGACCTGCCAGCTCCTGGAGGATGCTTTTAATTTGGGTAAATCCAAGTTGCATAAATGGTATAAATTGCACATCGCTCTGGCTGCTAATACAGAGGTGTGGGTGCAGTTGGCAGTGCCACACGATGCGCCGTTGCTGTCTGAGCACCCAGCCAGGCTGCGTGCTGAGTCCAGTGCAGCCCTTGGCCATGCACAGCTCCCACCCCGGGTGTCTGCAGGAGCCCCGCTGTTCCCTTTGCCCTCTGCCCTGCTAGGGCTTTTTTTGGAGAGGCTGTTTTCCAAAAAGAGCCTGCAAATATGTAACTATCATACCAGAGCTGAGCAGTCACACGTAGGTCTCCCGTCCGTGCCGGTCAGGCCAGTCCCTGGGAGCTCATGGTGTTTGCGGTTTCCCATAGCAGCTGTTCAGCACTGGAAGGAAAAACGCTGAGCAGTCGCAGAGACCAGGATGGTTTCTGTGCGGGAGCTGCCGTCGGGGGAGACACATCTTCCAAGGTCTCAGGCAGTTCTATTCCCAGCTCTGCTGCTGATAAGCCTGATAGCCCTGGTAATGCTTCCAGCCTGTTAAAATGGGGGGAAATCTTGTGGAGGGGGGTTGGGAGGTTTCCTGCTTTTAGTTTTTGTGGGCCTGGGGGAGTGATGGACACAGTGTCCCTGCCGTTAGCGCGGGCACCTCCTTGTGAGCTGGCCTGGCTACCAAGGGATGAACACCCACTGCCTCTCAAAAGTTACCTAAGACTTCACAGTCTGCCTAAACCAGGGAAAACTGGCCAGCCTCAAACACTCCTCGCCTTGTCTCGTCTCTCCCAGCCAGCCGGCATGTGCCCAGGCTGGACTGAGTAATCTGGCAGGCAGCGTGTGCTCGGGCCAGACAGCTCCTGTGCATCACCGCATTGGCAGCTGCCTGCGCTCACACTGCTGCTGCTGGGGGAAAGGCAGGCAGGGCTGGGGCTGGGGGCACCACGCATGCCAGCCAGGGCAGGGAACCCCACGGCCATCGATGTGGGGAGCAGCCCAGCCAGCCTTGTGTTCCCACCACTGCACTGGTGACCGAGGTGTGGAACTCAGCTGACCTCCCTGGGCCTGGACCACAGGTGGGTCAGACAGGAGGGGTTGTGGGGCTGAGCAGTGAGCTCAGCCATGTGAAGTCTGGCTCCATCAGTGAGTCCATATATCCAGTCACCTTGAAGGTGGGTGCTTGAAAGTGATGGGGAAAGCATCCTGTTGCTCAGCTATAGGCCAAGGTGGTCCTTACTACCTCCTACCTAGAGGCAGGAGCATCCAGGATGCAGGAGACACATCTCCCCTATAACATCCTGCCCAGATCCTGAGGCCAGCCTTGCACACACACATCGGCCTCCCAACGGACCCAAAGGGGTGTCCCTGCCACAGCTGGGCTTGCGAGATACCAAAATGCTCCCTGCCTTGGCAACACCCTTCCTCCCATGTGCTGCCCCACACAGCACAGGGCCAGGGGCTGGTGGGTGCCCATGCACCCTTCCCTGGGGCTGGAGCTCAGGGTCAGCCGCCGGAGCTGGGGCAGTGGTGGGTGCAGGCAGTGCTCTGGCAGACAGCTGGTAAAAGCCACAGGCCTGGCTGTGGGCAGACCTGGCATCCACACACTGGCATCCCCTCCTGCCCCATGGTGGGACCCTGGAGCTGCCTGACTTCTCCCCCTTGGGGGTATCCCCCATGTTGCTGGACCTTGGGGTGCTTGTAGCTGCCAGGGCCCAACTGGGCCAGGACTTGGTGGAGGGATCCTAGGCAGGACCCCCAGAGGCTTGAGGGCACACAGGGCATGCCATTGGGAGGACCCCAGAGGCATGGGGGCTGGCAGGGCTATGGCTGGGGGAGTGAGAGATCCCAGAGTGGGTGCTGCAGGGGGGTCCTGGGCTGGCAGGTGTCCTGGCCATGCTGGGGGTGTCCCGAAGCACAGGTTCCCAGCAGAGATGGGGACTCCTGGGACGGAGGATCCTGGGCAGAGATGAGGGTGTTGG
This sequence comes from Podargus strigoides, assembly GCA_028020825.1. Classification (NCBI taxonomy): domain Eukaryota; kingdom Metazoa; phylum Chordata; class Aves; order Caprimulgiformes; family Podargidae; genus Podargus; species Podargus strigoides. The sequence goes on from CM051631.1 coordinate 4,300,281, forward strand.
GGCAGGGGTACAGGTGGGGGTGTCCTGGGGCAGGGGGCTCAGTGCCTGGCGGGGACCTAGGCACAGCAGCAGGGCGATACCAGTGCAGGGGGGCGGCGGGCACGGGGGGATGCCCGGCGGGGGACCCCGGGATAGAGGGTCGGGGCTCCCTGTACCCGTCGGGGTGGGTCCGCAGCGCTGCCGCCCCACCGGGGCACGGCTCGGCTCGGCTCTGCACGGCTCGGGACAGGGCTGCCCGTCGGGGCGCTGTGCGGCGGGGCGCCCCGCTCCGCCCCGCTCCGCCCCGCTCCGCCCCGCAGCGCGGCTCTTCTCTCCGCTGCAGCCCGGGATGGCGCCGCGGCGGGGCTGAGCGGGCGGGCCGGGCCGGGCCGGGGCCGGGATGGACGGCCCGAGCGGGGGCTGCCCGCCCGCCGCCACCGCCGCCCCGTCGCGGGCGAAGCTGCCGCTCGGCATCGTCTTCTCGACGGCGCTCTTCTGCGGGGAGGGGGCGGCGGCCGCCGTCCTCTGCCTCTCCTACGGCCACTCCGACGACCGCTTCTGGCTGGCGCTCACCGTCTTCTTCGTGCTCTGCCCCTCCGTCCTGGTGCAGCTCACCCTCATCTTCGTGCACCGCGACCTCAGCCGCGACCGCCCCCTCGTCCTGCTCATGCACCTGCTCCAGCTCGGGCCCATCATCAGGTGAGCGCGGCAGGGGGCGCGGGGACCCCCGGCAGGGGATGCGGGGACCCCCGCCATGAGACGCGGGGACCCCCGGCAAGGGATGCGGGGACTCCCGACAGGTCGGGTGGGCACCGGGTGGAGCCGGGAGCGGGGCCCGGGCCGGGCAGGGTGCTCCGGGCACTGCCTGTGAACAGAAACCCGCCCGTGCAGCGAACCCCGCGGTGCCCGGGGCTGCTCCTGCCGCTCCCCATCCCGCCCCTCCCCGCCATCGCTGCTGCTCCCGGCCCGCGGGGGTCCCTGCTTGGCCCCCCCTTCCCCGCTGTGCCGCGGCCCTGCTGGGGGTGCTGCGTGCCCTCCTGCCTGCCGGACCCCCCCTCCGGGCAGGACTCTGCTCTCCCAGCCTGTTGCATCTCGGCTGTAAGAAGGTCCTTCGCCAAGTCGCTTCCTGCAGCCAGCGTCTCCCTCTGCCTTTGGCTTTTGCTGTCACCTGGCTTGGGCTGGAGGCATGGACACAAATCCCAGCTGGGGTGCCTGAGGGTGAACAGGAACAGGGGTTCTGCCCCCCTGGAAAAGGTCCCCTGGGCTGGGATGGGTGGAGGCTATGGGACAGGGAAGCGAGGAGCTGGGTGGGGAGCGGGGCTGGCGTGGGAGCTGGGGGGCCACCAGACCCTGATGGGGAGAGGACGGCGAGGAGGTGGATGTTGCACAAGCCTGAAAGGTGCTGATCTCTCACTCCTTGGGAATGCTGCGGTGCCTCCCTGCGCTGCCGTCACCCTGGCCGTCCCGCTCAGCAAGAGTGCCCAGGGGACGCAGCCGGTGGCATGGCAGAGCAGCCATCTCTGCAGGGCTCCTTCCCTGAGGACACGCTGGCAGCCATGCTTCAGGGCACACCGTACCCACAGAGCAGCAAACCCACCGCGGCCCGCACCGTGCTTCCTCCATCACCGGAAACAAGCTGGGTGCCGGGGGCATCCTCGTCACCACAGCTCATCTTCAGAGGCGGCCGAGGAGCCTCAGCTCAGCACCACCAGCTCTGGGAAGGGCTGCGGGCCCCCTCAGCCTGTGCTGGCCCACCGTGGTGCCACGGCCCTCACGGCACCGACCATGGCTGGCCGCGGCGGTGACCGTGGTGCTTGGCTGCTTGCAAGTGCCAGCCAGAGCTGCTTGGGGGGGGCTGCTTCAGTGGGCTCCTCGGGCTGGAGATGGAGCCCAGCCTGCTGAGAAGGGCTGGCAGGGCCAGCTGGGACTGTCCTTGAAGCCAGGCCTTTGGGATGAGACTGTCTTCCCGTAAGGGTTTGCGATGAGACATGAGCACTGGCCTGATCTGGCAAGAGAGTTTATCCAAAAACCTCATTCCATTTGGGTCTGAAACACAGCAACTCCTGCTGTCCTAATGCGTGCTGATAAATAATTACGTCCTGTTGGTCCCAGAGCCAGCTCGTCCCCAGGCGGGAGCCAAGCCTGTTGGATGGGTCCTCCTCTGCTGATGGCCTCTGGCCCATGCACACCCACCTCATAGCGGGGTGCGGAGGGGCTGGGGGTCCTGCTGGCCTTGCAGCGGGGAGCAGCGGGGGACAAACCCACTGCTCCTGCCCGCACATGAGGGTGCTCTGCGGGGAAGGGGCTGCGGAAGCACTGTCTTATCTGCCCATGTCACACCCGGCTTCACCCTGCGCTCCCCTTCCTGCCGTCCCCACCAAGAAGGAAATGTCGAAGCCTTCTGCTCAGAGGAGAGATCAAAGATAATATCAGAAAGTTTCGCTTGACTCCTATTAGAGGAAGAGGTGCTTTTGTGCCAGTGGGGAAAACAGCTCCTGAGGGCGATTAACCCCTTCCTGTAGCTCTGGCTCCCAGCAGAGCTGCAGTTCCCATACCCTGGGTGCTGCGTCTCTTGCGGCAGCTGTTGCACCCCTCGCTGAGGCAGTTCTTGTCCCCCTGTCCCACACGCTTCTCCCTGAGTGTTGGAGCAGAGGAACAGACACCGGGCAACCCCACAGTCCTGGTGTGACCATACCCTCATCCTGACATCCCAGGGCCGGGGACCCAAATCAGTTGGGCTGCACCCAGCAAGAGCAGCATCCAGCTGGCAGCGGGCAAGGAGGGGCTGAAGGTGCTGGGAGCAGGGCTGGGGGGCAGCAAGGTGGCTGGCGGGGTGACGACTGCCACGTCCCCGCAGGTGCATGGAGGCCTTGATTGTGTACTGCTGGTCGGGGAAGGAGGAGGAACCCTACGTCACCATCACTCGCAAGCGGCGGCTGCGGAAAGGCTACGAGGTGGAGATGGAGCAGGAGGTGGGCCACTCGGTGCGCCGGCTGGCCACGCACCGCAACGCCTTCAAGCGCATGGCGGTCATCCAGGCCTTCCTGGGCTCCACGCCGCAGCTCACCCTCCAGCTCTACATCAGCATCCTGGAGAAGTATGTCCCCGTCGCCCGAGGTAAGGGTGCCTGGTGTGTGGGCTCCCCTGCGACCCCACCAGGGCATGGCAGCTGCCCGTGCCAGTGTGGTGTTGGAATGAAGCTCCAGAGGTTGGGCACTCATCCGTCCTCTGATTTGCCTTCCCCATGCTCAGTGCTCTGCTTTCCAGCTTGGAGTGAGGCTGGGGAGAGTGGGAAGAGCCGGCTGTGACTGAGGTGCCAGGCTCTGCTCCCAGGCCCAGTCTGCCCTCTGTGGAGTCATGCCATCCACCCTGTGCCAGGCTGCTCCAGTCTGCATTAGTTACTGGGGTTTTCCAGCTACTATGGGCTCTGGCTTCCCTGCAGTCATAGAATTATAGAACAGAATCACAGAACAGCCTTGGTTGGAAGAGACCTCTAAGATCATCCAGTCCAACCATTAACCCAGCACTGCCAAGTCACCACTGCCCCACGTCCCTCAGCACCTCATCTACACGGCTCTGAAATCCCTCCAGGGATGGGGACTGCCCCACTGCCCTGGACAGCCTGTGCCAGTGCCTGACAACCCTTTCAGTGAATAAATTGTTCCCAATATCCAATCTAAACCTCCCCTGGCAAAACTTGAGGCCATTACTCCTCTGTTACCCCCTGGAGCTCCTTGCATCTATTTCTGAGCCTTTCCCAATGGCTGGAGCTCCCAGCCCAGTGCTCCCAGGCTGCCTCACCTGTTCCCAGGGTGTTTCTGTGCTCGGGGGCTGGATGTGCCGGAGCAAGCTTTGAAATCCCACTTCGGCATGCTGACAAGCCGGATGTGCAGGAGTGCTCTTGCACCTTTCCGATTGTAGCGCCTGGTGAAGGAGCTGCCCTCACTGACTGTGCTGGGAGCCCAGACCTTGCCCTCTGTGCCACAGCGAGCACACAGAAAGGGGAACACAGGAGATGCCCCATAAAAACCCCCTCCTTGGCCACAGCCCCCTGCGAGGACGTTTTGGGCTTTCTCTCCATCATGGTTTTCCTGGCTGTGCTGAATGCGAGCACCTGCTGAAGTTCCCTACGAGTGACCCTGGATCTCTTGAGATGCTCCCGGGGTGAATGGTAGGCTATGGTGGAGCAGCTCTCGGTCCAGGTGAGGGCAGAGGGATGCTCACAGCACAGACGGTGCCCCACTCCCCTGGCAAAGTCTTCTAGTTTATTGGCATAGGGAGAAAATCTGGAAGCAGAGCCTCCTGCTGCCTGCAGCTCCCTCACAGCCACCCCATCAGGGGGTCTGTCACCACCAGCCACCAGCTTTCCCAGCAGCACTTGCACTGAGCCTCCTGCTGCAAGCCCCAGTGCTGGGCACCCTGCTCTTCACAGCCAGGGTTGGCACCCCATGCTTTGGGCGGGCACGCAGCCCGGTCCCCAGCACTGTCTGACTCCCCCTGTCCTCTCCCTCTGCAGCCGTCCTCATGGGCATCTGCCTGGTGTCGGTCACCTACGGGGCGCTCGTCTGCAATATCCTGGCCATCCAGGTCAAGTACGATGACTACAAGGTCCAGCTGCGGCCACTGGCCTTCCTCTGCATCGTACTGTGGCGCAGCCTGGAGATCTCCACCCGTGTGGTTGTCCTCGTGCTCTTCAGCACCGTCTTCAAGCACTGGATCATCCCCATCGCCCTGGTCAACCTGCTGGTGGTCTTCTTCTTGCCCTGGGTGCAGTTCTGGCGGAGCGGCACCCGCCTGCCCGACAACGTGGAGAAGAACTTCAGCCGGGTGGGCACGGTGGTGGTGCTCTGCGCCTTCACACTCCTCTACGCCAGCATCAACATGTTCTGCTGGTCGGCCGTGCAGCTCAAGCTGGCCGACCGGGACCTCATCGACAAGTCGCAGAACTGGGGCCGCCTGGCCGTGTACTACGTGGCCCGGCTGGCGGAGAACACCGCCCTTGTCATCCTCTGGTACTTCTTTAAGACAGATGTCTATGAGAACATCTGCACCCCGCTGCTGGTGGTGCAGCTGCTCCTCGGCTACTGCTTGGGCATCTACTTCATGCTCCTCTTCTTCCAGTACCTGCACCCCTGCCGCCAGCTCTTCCGACACAACGTCGCTGACTTCCTGCACTGTGTCTGCTGCCGCCGGCACCCGCCGGGGACCCCTCTGCGCCTCCAGGCACCCGACGAGCCCGGTGTGAGGCACAGCATCGTCTGAGGCACGGCCAGCACCCGGCTCCTCCCGCCGGCTGTGGACACAGGGACAGGCAGCGCTGGGCTGCGCTGGCAGCCAGAGGGGGCTCGCAGCACAAGCCATGACAGAGTGGCAATGGGTCCTGGTGCATCCCCACGATGGCAGGGGGACAGGAGTGTGCCTGCCTGCCTGGGACCATGCACATGGACATGAAGGACTTATGGGGTGCCCAAATTGCCTGCTGCTGCAAGCCAGTGGCCATGCGGTGCACAGCCCCTGGGGTGCCCCGCCACCCCCCGCCCGCCTGCTACAGTACACACAGTGACCTCGGGGCCGCACCTGATCTAGTGAGAGGTGTCCCTGCCATGGCAGGGGGGTTGGAACTAGATGATCTTTGAGGTCCCTTCCAACCCAAACCATTCTGTGACTCTATGACTGTTTTAAGCAGTAAAGAAACTTTGCTGTGACTGCGCGTTCAGGTGCTGGTGGGTGACTCATGTGGAGGGTGGGGACCGTCCCGCCGGGGCTGGCATGGGTGTGCATACCCATGTAGCCCTTGCACTTACAGGCAGTGAGCCAGGCCTGTGCCAGCGGGAAGTGGGGATGGGGGCAGCCCCGCGATGGAGCTGATAAGATGCAGGAGCATGGCAGGACAGGGGCCGGCCTCATCCTGCGTCTCCGTCACCATGGCCATGGCTGTGGGCCAGGAACAAGCCTGCAAGCCAGCAAGGAGCAATCCTGCCCAGCCTGTTCCTCCACGCTCCAGGCCCTGGCACTGGCTGCTGTTTCCAGCAGCAGCACCCGGCACCGAAGAGCTCAGGACCCTGCAGCAGAGGGCAGGCAGGAGAGGAAGGGTGGCTGACACAGCGATGGGGATGCTGCTGGGACCCAGGCATCCTGGCCCCAAACCATGAGTGTGACCCCCCCCAACACCCATTTGTGGGGTCAGCTCAGTTTGGAGAGTGCTGGGTGCCAGGCTGAGGGTGCTCAGGATCTTTGGGGTGCCCACAGAGGTGCAGCACTGCTGATGCTCAGTCTTAACTCACCCACCTTGGAGTGGATCCTGGGATGGATCCTGGCACCAGCACAGTGCTGTGCCCACGGGATGCTTCTCCTTTGGTGATTTGCTTGTAAAATGAGCAGTGAAGGCTGGCGAGGGAGGCCGGGGAGCAGCACAGCTGCTGAGCCAGGCACAGGATGGACCCTCCGTGACTTCCTCCAGCCAGGAAATTCCTGCCTTAAAAAAACCTGGTTTTGTCCCTAAATATTGCAAAAACCCAAGAGGAGCAGCCTGATGGCCTGCAGCACCCAGCTGTGGGGCCACAGGGGACCCTCAGTGGGGAGCTGTGCCCGGTGGGCGTAGGGGGATGGTTTCAGGGCTGGCTGATGGGGTCAGCCCTGCCTTCCTGGAAGGTGGCCTTTGAAACCACCCAGCATTTCCTGAAAGGCTTCTCGGGGGAAAGTCCCCGCGGTGCCGTTCCCGCTGCCGGGGCCACCGCACCACCCGCTGCCTCCATAAAACGTGGGGCAGGCAGCGACGGGCAGGCACAGGGACGTCGCACCATGGGCAACTGGCTGGTCAACCACTGGTTCTCAGCTGCTGTCCTCGTGAGTGTGTGGGGCTGGGGGGCTCGTCTGCCTGGAGGGGCTGGGGTGATGTGGGGCGTTATGAGGGACTCGGTCCGGGCATGGCCCTGGGGGGCTGGTGTGGGAAATGGGGGCTGACGGGGTGTCCTGGGGTGGGGCTGCAGGAGGAGCAGGCATCCCCTGTGCTCAGCCAACCTGCAAAGCCCTACGGGCAGGGTGGGGATGGGGTCTGAAAAACTTAAAGCATAAGGAAAGCATGACTCAAAGGAAAGAGGGAAACCTACTGCAAAACTTCAAAATGCCTCTGCTTTGGCCAGGAGCCTCCCCCGTGTCTCTTCTCCCCCCGTGAGAGCCCGTGCCGGGGTGAGGAGCCTGCAGTGTAGGGACGATCTGCCAGTGCTGTGCTGTGGCATCACTGGTGTAATGGGGCTCGCGTGGCTGGCACCACGCCGGCTGCTGGGCACTGCCTGGGGAGCTGCAAATGCGTGGGAAAATGGGAGTTTTCACAAAGTTGGGTTATTTTCATTTTTTAAATTATTAAATAAACCCAACCAAAGGCTCTGAGAGGGACCAGTGTGGGATGCAGCAGGGTTCAGCAGGGGATGGCAGTGCAGTGGGGCTGGGTGAGCCAGCTCCCTGCAAAATTTCCTGCTCCCAGAGTTTTCCCCACACAGCCCTGACCACCCTCCAGCTCTGCCCTCCCACCATGCGGGCATTGCCTGCTCCTGCCTTCCTCCTTCCTCATGCTTGGATGATGCACAGAGACGTGGGTGACAAGACAGTTATTTTGCAAGACTCCCACACCCCTCCCCACCTTTGGCCCTGTGTCCCAGCCTGGTGTGTGCTGCCGCAGCACATAAGAAAGCAGGAGGGGATGTGCTGTCCTGACACCCTCCAGCTGCACCCACACCACAGTGCTGCAGGGTGAGGGGGGTCCTGGGCCGGGGTCCATCACGAGGCTGTGGATTTCCCCTGCAGGCAGCCTGGCTGGGCATCAACATCTTCCTCTTCACATACTACTTTCTGTTCTTCGACCGGGACGAGCGGTACTTCTACACCAGGGCCATCCTCGGGGTAAGGTGCTCCCCCGCAGCACCCTGCCTGCCTGGGCACACATGTCCCTTGGAGCCCTCCTGCAGTGGACTGGGGGCTGCAGCACCCCATGCCCCTTCCTTGTTCTGTCCTCTTCCAGCCCACCATCACTCCATCCCAGTACCCAGCCTGGCATTCCCCCATGCCAGTCCCCATCTTGGTCCCTGTCCTGTCCCAGCCTAGCATCACCTGATTCTGCATCACTCAGTCCCAGCTCAGCATCACTTGGCCCCATCACATCCCAGTCCTGGCAGAGCCATGGGTGGCAGTGTGGCTGCATGCAGATGTACCCCGTCTGCATCGCAGGACAGCAGTGCTCATCCCCTCCCCTCTCCCCAGTCTGCCTTGGCATGGGCACGAGCATCGGCCAAGTGCCTCAACTTCAACAGCATGCTGATCCTGCTGCCCGTCTGCCGCAACCTCCTCTCCTTCCTCCGTGGGACCTGCTCAGTGAGTGCCCCGCGGTGCCACGGCCAACGTGGCTGTCCCCGTCCCCACCTCCATCCCCCTCCCTGCCCTGACACCGCCGCCTCTCCCCGCAGTGCTGCAGGCGGACGCTGCGGAAGCAGCTGGATCACAACCTCACCTTCCACAAGCTGGTGGCCTACACGCTGGCCCTGCTCACAGGTACCACCCCATGCCAGGCTGGGTCACAGCGGGGACCGGGAGGCGGGCAGGTGGGTGACTGCCTGTCCCCTGCCCAGCCGTGCACACCATCGCCCACCTCTTCAACCTGGAGCGCTACAACCACAGCCAGCAAGCCACCGACGGCAGCCTCCCCGCTGTCCTCTCCAAGATGCACCTGCAGGGCAGTGACAAGTGGCTGAACCCCATCCACTCCGATCAGACGGTGAGCACCAGTCCCAGCATCCAGCCCCCCCCCCCCCCACCAGTCCCCTGCCTCCCTAACCCATCCTGCCACCCTCGCAGACTGTTGAGTACGTGGCCTTCACCACCATCCCAGGGCTGACGGGGGTCATCATCACTCTGGCGCTCATCCTCATGATCACGTCCTCCACTGAGTTCATCCGCAGGAACTACTTCGAGCTCTTCTGGTACACCCATCACCTCTTCCTCGTCTACTTCGCTGGACTCGTTATCCACGGCATCGCGTAAGGCTCCTCACCGCTCCCCAAAGGCAGGACAGCGAGGGGCAGTGGCCACAGAGCCCCAGTGGGCAGCCCTGCCTGTCCTGGGGCAGTGCTGCAGCCCCAGAGAGGGTCTGGCAGGGCTGTGGGCTCCCCATTCCCAGGGCTGGCTAGCTCAGATGGCCTCACACAGCGTGGCTCAGCCTGGGCCAGGGGGCAGGAGCCAGCCCCTGGGCTCACCCCTCACCTCTCCGCAGTGGGCTGGTGCGTGGGCAGACGGAGGAGAGCTTGGAGGAGGTGCACCCCCATCGCTGTGCCCACAATCTCACGCACAGAGATGAGGACTGCAGCCACGATTGTTGCAAAGACCCTGAGTTTGGGAGCATCCCTGCTGAGGTAGGGCAGCAGCAGCACAAGGCCTTCCCATGCCCTTGGGGTGTTCCAGCCCTGGCCCTTGCCAACCCTTTGCTCTCCTCCATCCCTGCAGTCCTGGAAGTGGGTTCTGGCCCCTGTCCTCCTCTACGTCTTCGAGCGGATCCTCCGGGTCTGGCGTGCGCGGCAGAAGGTGGTTGTCACCAAGGTGGGTGGTGCAGCAGCCTGGCTCCTTCCCTCGCAGCCACCGGTGCCACAGCTCCTTGCCGGGGTGGCCGTGGGGAGGCGGGCAGGGGCTGCTGCCAAAGGCCCTTGCCCAGGGACAGGAGCCAGGCGTGGCACTGAGCCCCATCCCTGCCCCGCAGGTGGTCATGCACCCTGCCCGCGTGCTGGAGCTGCAGATGCAGAAGAAGGGCTTCCGCATGGAGGTGGGGCAGTACATCTTCGTCAACTGCCCCGCCATCTCCCTGCTGGAGTGGCATCCCTTCACCCTCACCTCGGCACCCGAGGAGGACTTCTTCTCCATCCACATCCGGGCGGCCGGTGACTGGACAGAGTGTCTCATTGACACCTTCCAGCAGCAGAAGCTGGAGATGCCCAGGTAGGCTGGGGAGTGCCCGGACGGACCATCCCTGGGATTTGGGGAGGCTGTACCTCTTACCCAGGCCCTCCCTCGGCCAGGATCAAGGTGGATGGCCCCTTCGGCACGGCCAGTGAAGACGTGTTCCAGTACGAGGTGGCCATGCTGGTGGGAGCAGGCATTGGCGTCACCCCCTTCGCCTCCATCCTGAAGTCCATCTGGTACAAGTTCCAGCAGGCTGACCAGACACTCAAGACCAAGAAGGTAGGGGGTGTCCCATGGGACCAGCCCTGAGCTTCCCAGTCCCTGAAATTGCATCCTTCCCCCCCTCCTGTTCTGCTCCACCTTGAGCAATCCCTCTCCCCCTGCATCCCAGATCTACTTCTACTGGCTCTGCCGGGACACGGGAGCCTTTGCCTGGTTCAACGACCTGCTTGCCTCGCTGGAGCAGAAGATGGCCGAGTCGGGCAAGGCAGACTTTCTCACCTACCGGCTCTTCCTCACCGGCTGGGACACCAGCATTGTGAGTCGATCATGGGCAGGCAAAGGGGGACACAGGGGGTGGCCATGGCAGCCAGGAGAGGCAGGACAAGCACATCAACAGCCTGCAGGCAGAAAGTCCTGGTGGGCATCAGCAATGGGTGCTCCTCCATGGTGAGGGTGGTGGCCGAGGTCCTCACGTCCCTGCTCTGCCCAGGCCAACAACGTGGCGCTCCGCTTTGACACCGCCACGGACACGGTGACAGGCCTCAGGCACAAGACCATCTTTGGGCGGCCCATGTGGAACAGCGAGTTTGCAGCAGTGGCTGCAGCCCACCCCAGGTGAGAGCCGGGCAGGGAGTTCAGGGTGCTGGAGCTGGGAGGCACCCCCTCCTCCCTGGCACCCAGTGCCAGGCCAGGCAGTGCTGGCTTTGGGAGGGGCGTGCTCACCCCCTGCAAGTTGCAGGGACCCCAAAAACCTCTTAAATCACTTTTCCCTGAGCCGCCCCCCCGGTGCTGACTTCCCCACGCTGCGTGCAGGTCAGTGGTTGGTGTGTTCCTCTGCGGGCCGGGGGCCTTGGCAAAGAGCCTGCAGAAGTCTTGCCACCAGCACTCCAGCCTGGACCCCAGGAAGGTCAAATTCTACTTCAACAAGGAGAACTTCTAAGTGGCAGAGAGGCTGGGACCCCAGCAGGCAGGGAACCCTGCCAGTCTCATCTACCGAAGCCAGGCAAGAGTTGGCGAGGTACTCCTCCTCCATGAGAACCTCCAGGTTCAAAGACTGCTGCCTTCTTGACCCAGTCTACAAGGGGTCCTTGTGGGGGGAGTGGGCCTGCAGCTCCACACGGCCCTCCATCGAGAAACCAGAGGCACGTGCTGTGATGGAGCTGCTGGAGCAGTGGGAAGCAGCGGGAGCGCCCAGCGGGCTGGGCAGAACTGCAGGATGGGGATGGGGATGGGAGAGGGGCATGGGAGAGGCACTGGCGGCCAAAGCCTGCCCCTCTGGGTTCAAACAGTACTTTGCATAAAAGGGTAAATCAAACATGCTTTCCTGTGCAATAAAAGCCTCTGTGGCGACTCAGTCTGTGCAGGTGCAAAGGGAGCCCACTGTCTGCCCCCTGGCAGGGCTGCAATACAAAAGCTGGCTCACAGCAAACCCCCTGGGGGGCAGGGTGAGGACTCCCCCTCTGTGGGGGCTCACTGCCACCACCCTGTGCCCCCTGCCAGGCACACACCAGGGCACAGGTCAACTTCAAGTGCAGCTCCTGCAAAGGCAAAACACTCAGCTCAAGCTGAGAAGAGGGGAAAAACCACCCTCCCTGAGCAGGCTGGCACAGTAAGCGACACAGCAATCGGATATGGAGCCCTTCCCGCCCGCCTGGCAGGGACAGAAAACCCTTACGCCCCTGTAAACAGCACAGCATGTAAGACATCCCACGAGTAGTTCTTGCCCGGGTGCTGGGGCGATGGGAGGAAGGGAAATGGCTCCCAGAACCCAACAGTCCCTCCCCAGCCTCTAACAGAGGCCAAACAAGGCAGCTCGAGAGCTTTAGTCAAAACCTCCTCCCACTTTATTTCAAACATAAAATATACACATGGAAAAAAAGAATGAATGGGAAGGGAAAATGTTGGAGGGGAGGAGAAACCTCTCTCAAAATGCAGCATCAGCTCAGGCAGCAGTGGGGAGCAGATGTCATGGAGCACTGCCCCTGTCCGGGCAGACAGCATCTCCACCACACACCAGGCAGGCCTGCGAGAAGGAAGGGAGGAGAGTGAGTCCTGGGATACAGAGCCCCATCCCGAGCAGCCCTCTGATTTACTGAAGGGGAGCAGGCACAAGCCGAGGCCAGGTTAAGGATGTCACCTGTCAGGGTGCCCCTGTGGACTTCTGGATTTGCTCCTTTAGGATAAGGATGCTCTGCCGCTGCTCTGGGGGCAGCATGGCGATCTGGTCGGCCGTCAGCTGCAGAACCTGCATGATCAGGGCTGCCTGTGGGGAGAGGGAGGAGTCAGAGACATGACGTGCCCTGCCAGAGCAGCCACAGGTCTCGGGAGCCAGGAAGGGGCTGTCCTCGCCACAGCACGCAAAGGTGCTGCTCCCAGTATCTCACCCTTTCCCTTTTGTCTTCTCACCTTTTCGTGATCCTGGGGGGTGACCTGGCTCTGTCCAGGGCTAAAGCCTCCAGGCTGACCAGCTCCTTGGACCCCTGCCCCAGGAATGCCTCCTCCCTGCATGCCTGCCCCTGCCATGTTAGGAACCTGTGGGCACAAGAGAGGGGGTAAGGACCAAGGGGTCTCTGGACTCAGCCATACAAATACAGGAAGGTAAAGCTGGATCCATCATCAGCTGGATGCCCCCACTGCCAGCCTCAAGATGTCTGAGCACGAAGAGACACACTCCCCACCCAGACCCAACCTACGACACACAGCCAGTGCCCAACCAGCCAAGCAGAGACACTGCATGTACCTGACGGGGCCCCTGCGGGCCACTGGCTCCCATGTTAAGTGGCCCAGGACCCTGTATCCCACCAGGCATGGGGCCACGTGGGTTGGGACCCGGTCCTCGAGGCTCCAGGCCCCGGGGCTCCATGACCCTGGCCTCCATGGCCCTGGCTTCCAGCACTCGCGGCTCCAGGACCCTTGGCTCCAGCCCTCGTGCCTCCAGGGCTCGCGCCTCCATCACCCGGGGCTCCAGCCCTCGTGGCTCCAATCCTCGTGGCTCCAGCCCTCGGGGATCTCTTCCGACTGCAGAGGAAAGACAAGGCAAGCCGTTGGAGGGAGCAGTGCTGCAGGGAGCGTGGGAGCGAGCCCGCTGCCGCCTTTGCTGGGGGCCAGCAAATGCCTGGAAGGTGCAGGGCTGCAGGCAGGGGAGACATGCCCGGAGGAAGTCCTTGCCTCGTGGGACTGTCCCTCCTTGCCCTGGGGTCAGCTGTTCCACTGCCCAAACCCCATTCCCACATCTCGCGCTGGGGCAGCGGGCTCCACTCTGACTCCTTGTCTGTATGCTGCAAGCCACCCATTATTTCATGCCCCCTCTCTCACCTCGAGCATCCATCAAGGGCCCCCGTGGCTCTCCCATCAGTGGTCGGGGTTCTCCCATGGGTCCCCCCCTCATCTCATGGGGGGGGCCACGGCTGTCATGACCAGGCATATGGTGCATAGGGGCTCCCTGGTGGGGCGGCCCAAGGTAACCTCTGACGCAGAAAGACGAGGAGAGCAAAGCAGGAGGAGGAGAAAAAGCGAGAGAGTGTGAATCAGACGCTGGCTTGGCACGGTCTGGGCAGAGCGCTGGGATTGCCCCAAAGCCGGCCGTGGGGGAGGAGGGCGAGGCTGGCACAGGGATGGGTGCTGTCGGCCCCAAGCCACAGGGCTGCTGCCATCACGCCGGGGATGCTCTGTCCCCGGGGGAACGGGCTGGTCCCCACGGTCAGCAGCACACAGGCTTCTGACCAGGCAGCGGTGACTCCCGGAAGGCTGGTGCCATCCCTGTCCTCAGTGAGAGGTCATCCCTGGGCAGGGGACAGTGCCAAAGGCTCCTCTCCTTCCCTCTCCCCTCACCTGGGCTCCACTTCTCCAGTGACTGAGAGCAGGGTCCCTCCGCGAGGGTCATTCGGGGCATCTCCCAAAAGGCCTCGGGGTGGCGGGCCACTAGCAGGTAGAGGTCCACGCTGCATAGGGGCCCTCGGGTCTGGCATGGGCACTGCCAGGGAGACACACAAGAGCTTGTGAGGATCTGCAGGACCAGTGCTGTGCTAAGACTATCCCCCAGTGCCCTCAGGGCTGGGGTGTGGGGTGACCTCGCTGCTCCCCAGCGTGCGGGTGGGTGGGCCATGCTGACCACGACTGGGGCAGCCCCCAGCACAAGGCTGGAGGGCACTGGAGACCCTTCCCTGGCTGCTGATTTCATTCTTCTTTCCCTCTCTGGCTCTACCTCGGGCTGCTTATGGCACCAGGTGGCCAAACCAAGCATGGGTGCCCCTGGGGTGGTCCCTACAAGCACTGGCATCAACACCCTGCTGTTGTGGGACCAGAAGCAAAGCAAGACCTGGAAGGCTCCTGGTAGCAAGGTGTCAAAGGGAGCTGGATCCTAGGCAAAGGCCATCTCCAAGCAGGCTCTCCTGTTCACTGGTGGCTCCCTGTGCACGGCACTAGCCTGCTCCCTCCTCTGGCCCTGGAGGAAACTGCCTCCTCCTAGCCCTGCCAGGCTACAGTGTGATACATCAGTCCTTGGCCCTGAGAGCAGTGGGGTGAAAGCTGCTCTCTGCACACTCCACAACGAGCTCCATAGGAGAAGGGAGCTGGCAGGTGCTGGGATACCTTGAACGCGTTCGATAGACGCAGGCCTGGCAGGTCCCACGGGCGAGAGCTGCAGGTTCCCTGGGCAAGCAGCAGGAAAAGAGGGAGAAGAGCAGACACGTAAATAGTGTATGCACACATGCACTCAGCCTTGGGGACAGTGCTGGCTGCAGGATGACCTCCACTCCCTGATGTCCCATGGAAAACCTATGGAGAAGGCACTGCTGCATGCTGCAGGTCTGGCTTTTATCACCCTCTTTCGTTAATGCCACCTCTGCCACCACAGGCGTGGCAGCCAGCTTGGCACAGCCCTTCCCTCACTCACCGTGTGAATGTGCGGGGCAGGAGGACATCCTGCCAAGAGAACTGGCATTCTGCGGGGCCGGGCTGTGCCCCACAATGCACAGCCAGCTTCTGCCCCTGCCCACAGCTTCCCACGGCACTCCCACTGCCAGCTTTGTCTGCCCTCCAAAACCATCTGGGTGCCAAGAACTACCGGGCTGCTCTCAGGAAGACGGTGCCCACCCCAAAGAAAATGAGAGTCAGCTGCCCCTAAGTACCTAAGGCCAGAGAATCTCAGAACAGGTTTGCCAAGTTCCTGAAACAAGGCCTACAATACAAGTCAAGGCAAGAGGGGTGTCAGCAGCCTGTGTGCCTTATTACTGGGAGAACAGGAACGCCTCGGTTGTGCTAACCCCGGCATGTGACGTGGTGGGGCAGCCACGCAAGGTGTGAACCGTAAGGAATCCGGCTCGGGGCTGGGCCGCACAGACCGTGCCTGCGGAGGGAAAGCCAAGCCATCGCTCACCAGGAATTTCCCTGCCAAGCCTCGCGCTCGCTGTCGCAAGCAAAAGCAAAGGCCCAGCTCCCTCTGCCGGGCACAAGCTGCTTCCCGGCACCCAGGCAGCAAAGGGCAGGACAGGGACCAGAGAAAAGCAAGCTCTGCCTGCCCGCACAAGCACAGGGACAGACACAGGCTCACAGAGAGATGGAAAACACAGGCATGTCCCCACTCAGTAGGGCTCTGCAGGGACTGGCAGCTCTCCTGGCTTCCAGGGCACGACTGCACAAGATGGTGCAGAACGAGCTGGGAGCAAAGCAGTGCATGGGCTGGGGCCCTGGAAGCAGGAGAGCTGCTACCACAGCCTTGCGCCTAAGCGAACAAACCTGGGCACAGCCCAGCGCTGCGGGAGCTGCCCAGATCCAGGGACAGCAAGGCTGCAGGTAGCTGGCAGAGGCTCTTGGTACAGCACTGCTCAGCACCTGGGGCCTGGGCCCCCCGCCGGAGCGAGGCTCATGTGACACCCAGCTCACATGAAACCCATGTCCGGTTTACCTTGTCCACGTTCCAAGGGGACAGGTCCGGCTCCTGGCATCCCAACCTGTGGCTGCAACCCACCTGAGGGGGAACAGGCAGGGATCAGATCCCTCCCTGGCCATCCCTGCACCACTAACAGACTCATTTGACCCCACATACCTCCCTCCTCCTAGTTCCTGGGGGAGCATCCAAAGGTTTATTTTCTTGGTGTTGGTTGCCCGCAGAGATAAGCCAACTTTCTGGACTGGTGCTGGCAGCAGCCACAACCACGGCACACAGTACAGGACTATGTGTGCTCTCACGAGGCCAAGCCCTCAAGTTAGGGGGAAGGTAGAGGGGGGCTGTCTGCAGGACCCACGTGCCCAGGGCACTGTTCAGCCAAAATGCACGCACTCACCTCCAGGAGCCATGGGGCCGGGGCCCGGGCCCTGCACAGGGGCTGCCATCTGTCCTGGGGCCGGCACTCCTCCCTGCATGGGCGGCTGCATCAGAGGAGGAGCGCCGTTCACGTGCATCCCACCCTACCCAGGAGAGAAACCGGACCTCAGAGGAGCCCTGACACCTGGGCATTTGTGTCCCAGGTGGGACAGCTGGAGCCAGCAATGCCCATCTCGCCCCTGCACAGCATGTGTATCTCATAGGCTCTTACTATGGGCTGTGGCTGGGATGAGGGAGTATTCTGTGGGTTCAGCTGGGCATTTGGCCCTGGCCCAGGCCCTGGCCCCGGTCCCGGTCCTGGCCCTGGCACCGGCTGCTGGTTGCCTGGGATCAGAGGAGGAACGCTGGTCTGGCGATGCAGGATTTTCTAGGGGCAGAAGAAGGAGAAAGGAGTTTTCTTCCACCACCCCTCCACAACAGGCTGCCACCAACATCCTGCCAACCCCGCACGAGACAGCAAGGGACAAACCAGCGCGATCTCCGGGTCGACGATCCTCATGACCACCTGTGCCTGCAGCAGGGCGTAAGCCAGCTGGGGGTTCTGGAGCAGCATGTTCCGGGCTTCCTGGGGGCTGTTCTGGACACACAACTGGGAAGACACATGCACATCAGAGCTCTGGCAAGGTACGACAGAGGCTGTGAGGGCACAGGCAGTGGTGGCAGCAGCTGTGCTCACACAGAGAGCAGGGAGCACAGCCCTCTGCTTCACTCACCTTCATCTGCTTCATCAGCTCAAACATCTGCTCGGGCGGCAGGCTGGCTACTGCCCGGCTGATGGACTCGGGGGCATCTTCAGGATTGACAGGGTCCCCGTAGGGTGACTCTATGATGGGTGCGCCCGTGCCCAAGCCTGCAACAGAGTTCATGACCTCGTACAGCAACGTGAACTGGCCATTTCTAACGGGGTCACCAAGAAGGGAAGCACCATGCCGTTATGGAGCAGGGGAGGCAGTGAAAACAGGGGGATCATCTGGGAGAGAGAAAACAGAGCTGAGCCCACGCATCCCTCTGCTGCTACACTGCCTGGGGCAGGTCAGCTCTGCGACATCTCCTCCTCACCAGCCTCGCAGAAGAGGCACGCCTTGTAACGCTGAAAAGGCCGGGCCCAGCACGACCTCAGCGAGCTCTGCACCACAGAATTCCCACTTACTCTTCAGCTCCTCCTTGTTCTTCTCGCTGGCCGCGTTGTCCACGCGCAGGGCCCTCCCGCTGAACTCCCGCCCGTTCAGGTTCCGCATGGCGCTGAGGGCCGTCTCCTGGTCCTGGTACTCGCAGAAGCCATAGCCCTTCGGCTTGCCCGTCTCCCTGTCGTACACCAGCCTGCACGGCAAGCAGGAGAGAACCACCGCGGCTGCGGGCAGCACAAGCACTGGGCGGTACATGGCACCACAGCTCCCCATCACTTGGGAGGGCGCCGCGGGGTACCCCGCGCGGGACTGCTGGGGAGCAGAGTGACGGCACCAGAGCCAGGCCAGGGGATGCAACAGTCGGCCCTAAACCAGAGCCAAAAGGCCGATGGGTGCCCAGGAAGGCCACCAGCGCCAGCGCTGTGCAGTGTGTGACCTCACAAGGGCAGCTCTGGGGGCGCAGGGCTGCGCTGCCTGCTCCTGGAGCCCCCAAAGCCCGGGGAGCTCTCTGGAGCCTGGTGCCAAGGCAGGGACACATCCCCGCAGAGCCACGGGACCCCCCGGCCCCGGGACACAGCGGGACACAGCGCTGCCGGCGGCACGGGGCACCGCGCCCGCACACACCGCCGTGCTCGCCCCAGGCACGGTGCCACAGCCCCCCGGAGCCGCGCTGCGCCCCTGCCCGTGGCACAGCCCCGCGCACCGCCCCCACCCGCGGGCCCGGGAGCCGTTCTCACCTAAAGCTGACCACGGGGCCAACCTCCGAGAAAATGTCCTTCAGCTGCTCCTCGGTGGCCTCGTACGGGATGTTCCCCACTGCGGAGCACAGACGGCGGCCGCCGCTCACATCAGAGGCCGCGGGCTGCGCGGGCACCCCCCCTCCCCTTCCCCGCATCCCCATCCCCGCATCCCCATCCCCGCATCCCCATCCCCGCATCCCCATCCCCATCCCTGCCCCCGGCCCCGGCCCGGGCCCCGCAGCGCTCACCGAAGACGGAGCGCAAGGAGCGGTCCACTGCGGGGTCCCGCACCGACAGCCCCGCCATCCCTGCCGCCGCCGGGCCCCGCCCCCCGCCGTGACCCGCTTCCGCCCCGCCCGCGCGGCAAACATGGCGGCGGCGCGGCGGGGAAAGCGCGCCGGCGGGAAACAGCGCGCCGCGCTCGGTACGGGCTGGGAGCGGGGCGTGGGCGGCGGGGTGCCGGGTCCTCGGGGAGCCCTTCCCGGGACAGCCGTCCTGGAGGTGCCGGCTCCCGGGGCAGCCCCAGCTGTGCAGTCCGGGCACCGGCTCTGGGGCACTGCCGCTCGGGTATCCCACCCCCCGCACCCGGGCACCCCACTGCGTGGGTACGCCGTCCCCTGATCCCCCGGGTCACACCATCCCTTGGGACCCTCACCCCCAGCGTACCCCACTCCTCGGGCATCCCCTCTCCCCACACTGTGGGCACCGCGACCCTGGGGTACCCCATCACCGGGCACCCCATTCCGTGGAGCACCCCTGTCCCCCCTAGACTACCCCATCCCCTGGGACACCACTGTCAGGGCACTCCATCCCTTGGGGTACCCCATCACCAGGCACCTCATTCTGTGGAGCACCCCATCCCACTTCCTTCCCCACCCCACCCTCGAGTACCCCATCCCCTGGGACACCACCCCCAGGGCACCACATCCTCTCGCCCCTCTGGGCACCCCAAACACCCCATCCCCGGTGACCACATGGCAGCGCCAGCCAGCCAGCCCCTTGCCTCAGGGTGCAGCTGGAGCTCCGGTGCCCCCAGCTTCAGGGTGCCAGGGACCCCCACTGGCCCTGGCTCCCTCCTCTCCCTTGACACCTCTGCCCACCTGGCAGGTGGCCACGTCCCTGCCAGCTGGTGACATCCCTCTGCCCTGGGGCTTGGCAGGATGGATGCCAGGGATGCCCCCATCCCTGTCCCCGCGCTGGCCACAGAGCTGCGGTTCGCCCAGCGCCTCAGGTGAGCCTGCGAGGGGGACGGGAGCGCTGCGGCCGCTGGGGCAGGGCACAGGCAGGGCTGGGGGGTAAGGAGAGCTCGGGGGGCCAGCCCTGCACCCAGCGCGGGTCTCTTCCCTGCGGTGGGGTAGGCTGTGGGGCTGGGCAGGGCTGACCCTGCTTTGGCCTCGCAGGGAGCTTTTGGAAGAGGAGCAGCTCCTGGACGGGCGCTACCGGCTGCAGGAGGTGCCGGGGGGCCGCGTGGCCCTGCCCGTGCTGGAGGAGAAGCTCTCCCAGCTGCGGCTGCCCCCGGAGATACCCTGTGGGCTGGTCTGGATCCAGGTTGGGAGAGACCCCTCGCCCTGAGCCCTGCCGTGGGGCGGCGCAGTCTCAGCCCCATGCGCCACATCCCTGCTGCAGGACCCCATCCCCTCCAGGGCAGCCCGCTGGCGGACGCCCGCCCAGAGGCTGCGGGATGAGCTGCGGCGGCTGCTGGGCAAGAGCTGGTCAGAGGAGCTGGAGCGTGATGTGCCCCGCGCCTGGCAGCGGCACGGGGACCTGGTCCTGCTGAGCGAGGACAGCTTCAGGGCTGCGCCGTGGGAGAGGCTGGGTAAGGGGGAGCAGGGTCTGCCTGCCCAGATCCTGCAGCAGAGCTGCCCTGGCCTTTCCCAAAGCTTCCGGGGTGGGGGTGTTGCAGGTCCGGCGCTCTGGGAGACCGTCACCTCGGCTTTGGGTGCCCAGCGGCTGGCCAGGCGAGGACGGGTACTGCCAGATGGGATGCGGTCCCCCAGTGTCACCCTGCTGCTGGGCCAGGATGGCTGGGTGGAGCACGTGGACAACGGGATCAGGTAGGCAGGAGCTGTGGTCCAGGGTGCAGCCGGTGTGGGGAAGGGGCTGCCCTCACCGGGCTGGTGGTGTCTCCCAGGTACACGTTCGATGTGACCAAGTGCATGTTCTCGCCGGGCAACATCACGGAGAAGCTGCGGGTGGCCTCACTGCCCTGCTCCGGGGAGGTCCTGGTGGATCTCTACGCAGGTAATGGAGACTGTGGAGGGGGTGGCAGGGCAGGCAGGCAGAGAGCAGCGATGCACACACCGGTGGCATCCAGCTAGATGTGAAACATCATTTCCAACCTGGACCCTGAAAACACCCAGGCTTAGAGCTCCTGCCCTACCTGTGAGCCCTCAGGTGGCCTGGCAGTGCTGTCTCTGCTGTGTCCCTGCTGCCTTTGGACACTCGGGGTTCCCTTGCGCTCAGGCTCTGCAGAGCAGTGCTGGGAGAGCTGCCGTCTGTGCTCAGGGAAGGTCACGCTTCCAGTCTGTGCCATGCAGAATGCGTGTGGCACTCACACAACTGCTGGGGATTAATTAAAATAAACGGTGGTCTGGGTGCTTTGCACAGAGTGGAAGCAGAGCAGGGCAGGTCTCGAGCTGACAGCTAAAGACAAGTTTTTGCTTTTGCGGAGGTGAGGGAGGATGAATTTTCCCAGTGTCTGGGCTTGTTCTGAACTGGAGCAAAGTGGATGCAGAGAGCCAGGGTGGTCGTCTGCGTCCTGCCCTGCCTCCAGGGGGGAGTGCGGACCCCGGCAGCGCCCAGAGCCTGCCCTCAGCCGCTGCCATCTCTGCCCCAGGCATCGGCTATTTCACGCTGCCCTACCTGGTCCACGCAGCGGCCGCCTTCGCCCACGCCTGCGAGTGGAACGGCCACGCCGTGGAGGCCCTGCGGAGGAACTTGGCGCTGAACGGTGTGCAGGACCGCTGCCACATCCACCATGGGGACAGCCGGCAGGTGAGTGCTGCCACCCGGCTGCGGCCCCCCCGGCCCCACATGGCTCCCCCCTCACCTCCCCCCTCTCTCCTTCCAGCTGGAGCTGCGGGACGTCGCGGACCGGGTGAACCTGGGGCTGATTCCCAGCTCGGAGGAAGGCTGGCCGGTGGCCTGCCATGTCCTGAAGAAGGACACAGGTGGGGTTCTCCACATCCACCACAACGTGGAGACGCGTCCTGCACCGGCCCCGCTGCAGACCCCGGTGCTGCGGGCTGAGCGGGGCTGTCCAGAGGGAGACAGCTGTGATGGAGAGGTGCAGCACCCAGTGGAGGACAGTGGGAAGGAGGCTCTGGGGGCCAGGGTCAGACCAGAGTGGCAGAGGTGGGCTGAAGCCACGGCAGCACGGATCGGGGGGCTGCTGGCAGAGCTGCACGGGCAGCCATGGCACACCAGCATCCTGCACATCGAGGCAGTGAAGTCCTACGCGCCCCACGTGCATCACCTCGTGCTGGACCTCGAGTGCCGGCCGACGCTGCCTGCTTAGCTGGCCACGGGCACGCCTCCAGGCATGAACCCCGGCAGCAGCAGTGCCTCCCTGTGCCCAGGGCACCGAGGGACGTGCTCCCACGGGAGATTCTTCCAGGAGCTGTGTCCTGGCCTAGGGTGAGGTGAGCTGGGGCTGAGAGCTCCCCAAGACCTGCCCCAGCTCTGCCTGTCCCTACCCAGGTCTTGGAAACATGGTGTCATCTCAGTATCTTCTCATTTTCTTGGAGAATTAAGGATGTTTCCCACCTCTCTGACTGGTGTCCAGTTAAAACAAACACGGGTGCGAGTACGGGGGTCTGGCCTGGGGACATCGGCTCCCCGGGTGGTGCGTGGAGGGTTTTGGGGAGCAAAGCTGCTGCCCGTGTCCTCTGCCCTCAGTTCTGCCTGTGACCCCAAAGCGCCCTTGCCTGAGCATGTGTGTGTACCCGTGTTGCAGAGAAACCCCTGCCGGGGGAGGGCGCTGCCCCAGGCCCTCCCATGTCCCTGGTTCCCCGTGGGTTTCCCCCGTGTGAGTGTCCCATCTCCTCCCGCAGGGCTGGGAACCTCTGCTGCTCCCCTGTCCCGTGGCAGGGAGTTCTGGGGCGCAGCCGAACGCGTGGGCAGAGCCATGTCCTCGCGTTTGCTTTGGGGCTGCCCCAGCTGGCCCCCACCCCGTCCCGCGTGGGGAGAAGCTGCCTCCCCGCAGCTGTGAGCTCCACGCCTTGTCCTGCCACGCGTGCCCGGGGCTTCCCTGCTGCCTGTGCTGCTGCGGGCAGAGCTCGGGGACCGGAGCAGAGGGCATATCTGTGCCCACGAAGGACAAGGGCAGCGGAGCCTTGCGGCAGGGCCGTCCTCTGCTGCGGGGAGGGCACCGCGACCGCGCTGCTCGGGTGCCGGTGCCTCGCCCGCCGTCCCCCCGCCCTGCGAGCGGCTCTCGACTTTGTGCCGGCGTGTGTGTGCTCTCCGGGCGGAGCTGCCTCCGCGGGCAGGGCTGCGCCCTGCGCACCGGGGGCTGGACGGGGCGGGCACCGCCTCCCACCCGAGCCGCCCCGTCCCGGCCGTGCCGCGGGCGCGGCCCCTTTAAGGAGGCGGCACCGTCCCCCCCACACCCCCGCTGCTGCCGGGAGGCGCCGGCTGGAGCCGCGGCAGGTACCGGCGGCGGGTGGGACGGGAGCGGGGCCGCGGTGTCCCGGGAGCCGCCGGGTCCCTGCCCCGGTGGCGGCGCTGCGAGCGTCGTGCGGGCGGCACTGGACCCCCCGCCGGAGGGGACCCCGAGGTCCGGCCCGCCGGACCCCTCGCCCCGCGCGCGGTGCGGGGACAGGAAGGTCCCTCCCGCCGGGCCCGGCAGCGGCCGCCACAGCCAGCACCTTCCCCTGGCTGGCCGGTGCCACCATCCCGCGTAGGGAGCCCGGCGGGGTGCGGAGCCCCGAGCGGCCGCTCCGGGAGCGCGGCTCTGCCCGCACCCCGCTCCCGCAGGGGGGACGAGCGGCTCCCCAGCCCGGAGCAGCGCCTTCCTCGCGGGGGGTGCCCGGGGTGCTGGGCGTCAGCCCCTGTCGCAGGCCGGCGGCTGATGTCACCGGGCGGCGGGGCTGGCAGGCGGCCGGCAGCAGGGCGGGGTGCGGGCCCGGGGGCGGTGTCTGGGGTGCGGTGATGCGGGCTGGGGGGGGCTGCGAGCCCGTGGTGGGGCTGCGCTGAGCGGCTGGCGTGCCCCTAGCACGGACACCTCCGGCTCCTGGTGGCGCGGGCGAGCGATCCCGGTGGAGAGATGTCCGAGGCCGTGGATCTGTCGTTCCTGTCGGACGCGGAGCGGGATTTGATCCTGCAGGTCCTGCAGCGCGACGAGGAGCTCCGCAAGGCGGAGGAGAGGCGGATCAGGTGAGGATGGGGCCGGGCGGGGTGCTGGCTCCCCTGCTTTGCTCCCGCAGTGGCTGGAGGGGCGCAGGGGGGCGCTGGGGCAGAGCACCCCGGGGTGGCTGTGACAGCTCGCGGTCCGAGCAGGCGCCTGAAGAACGAGCTGCTGGAGATCCGCCGCAAGGGTGCCAAGCGGGGCAGCCAGCGCTACAGCGAGCGGACGTGTGCCCGCTGCCAGCAGAGCCTGGGCCGCCTCAGCCCCAAGGCCAACACCTGCCGGGGCTGCAACCACTTGGTGTGTCGGGACTGCCGCTCCTACAGCCCCAACAGCTCCTGGCGCTGCAAAGTCTGCACCAAGGAGGCGTGAGTACCCGGGGACAAGGGACCTTCTGCATGCTCCTTCTGTCCCCTTCCTCCCCCCAGGCACCCCAGCTTGGTGTCCCATGCCCAGCCAGTCCTAGCCCAGATGGTCTCCAGCACAGGGCAGCTGTCTCTGCTGTCACTTCCTGGGGTGGGCAGCTGTGGTGGGGTGATGGAGAACTGGGTCGTGCCCTACTCCTGGGTCTCCTTCATGCCTACCCCACTCCTTTTCCCCCCTTACTTGACTCTGGCACACCTCCACGCCCCTCACACAGCCTTTGTCTCAAGCACCCCAGGTTTCCTCCCTCTTAGCCTCCCCTGCCCTACAAACCCTCTCTTGCTCTCATATTTGTTGGGGACATGGCTGGGCCTGCTGTCTGCCCCCTGCATCCTCTCTGCCCAGCCAACTGCTGAGTGTGCCCATGCTCTCCTTGGCTGGGGCAGCACCAAGGGTGGCAGCGGGGCACAGGGAGCAGCCCCTCACTGCCCCCCACTTCCCCCTGCCCTGCAGTGAGCTGAAGAAGACGACAGGAGACTGGTTCTACGACCAGAGGGTCAACCGCTTTGCCAACCGGCTGGGCAGCGACATGGTGCGGCTGTCCCTGCGGCACAGGTCGGCAGGTAGGGGTGCCACAGTGATGCCTTCGCCTGCAGCCCGACCCTCCGGGGTGCGCTGGCTTTCCCTGGTGCACCTCTGCACAGGGCAGAGTTGGCTGGGAGCAGCTCTTGCTCCAGTCAATGGGCTTGGAGCAGTGATCCTACTGATGCCTTTCTCCTTCCAGCCAACAAAAGAGAGACCGTGGGACAAACCCTCCTCCAGAAAGCCCAGCTTGGTGAGCCTAAAAGCTCCTCTGCAGCCCGCCGGCAGAGCCCGCCGGCACCCCGGGACAGGCCCAGGTGAGGATCCCTGCTGTCCCCTGCTCCAGGCACCAGCCGTCATCTTCTGTGGGGACAGGAGGGACGCTGCCACCCAGTTTGGATCATTGGTGGCTCAGAAGCTCTCTCTCAGACTGGCCTCCTCGCCAAACAGGACATACCTGTGGTTTTGTTTGTCTGCAGTTTGTTTCCGGATGCCTCAGACCCTCGGGATGGCAAAAGTGACACAGAATCCATGGAAAACATGAGCCTGGATGGCTACAGACCTAGTCCCAGTGGCATGCAGGGCAGGTGAGGGTCTCCCTGGGGGGTCCCTGGGCAGGTTGTGGGTGGCAAAGCTGGACCTTCATGTGAAGCATGTTTTCCTCTGTTCAACTTCTTGGTGTAGTGAGGGGGAGCTGGCTCCCCTGGCTGGGCTGAAACCTGGCCCTGGGCAGGCTGGGGTGCTCCCAGGAGCTTGCACGGCTCTGGAGAGCTTGGGGGGGACATGGCCAGCACTTGCTCTCTCAGCCCTGCTCTTGGCCTGGGACAGACCTTTCTGTGTCCTCTGCAGGAGTAATTCCCTGGAGAGAGTTGCCCCTCCCAAAGATGGGAAGCAGGTTGTTCCGACAGCTGGACCCGCTGCCTCCAGCATGACCCTCCCTCTCCGCTCCAAGAACACGGTCTCTGATGGACGGGTGTGTGCCGCTGCTCCGGTGGGCTCAGCCCCGTCCTGGGGTGTGGGGCTGGGAGCCCCGTGGGGTGCCTGCTCTGCCCTGCTCTGAAGGGACCCTTCCTCCCCAGGATGCCACAGTGGGGAGCCGCAGCAGCGCCTTGGTCAACGAGCACGAAACAATATTCAAGAAGAACCCTCGGCGGGTGGTGAGGCCCGCAGGTGAGAGCTGCATGGGTGTAGGGGGGGGTTGTGTGCTGACATGGCAAGGGGTGGGTGGCTGCTTTTCCCTGGGCTGCCGTGGGCTTTTGGTGAGGATGGGAGGGGCTGGGGCAGCTCCTTGCAGTGAGGGAGCAGCAGGGCTCTCCCAGTCCTGCACTGTGCCACTGCCTCACTGTCTTGTGCAGACTACACCAAGTCGGTGATCGACCTGCGCCCGGAGGACTTCATGGGGGAAGGTGGCTCTTTGGGGGACAGGAGCAAGTCGGTCCCTGGCCTCAACACAGAGCTGGTGAGACCCTTGGCATGCTGTGGAGCCAGCTGCCTGGCCAGCTGTGCCCTGCTGCTCCCCACACAGGCAGCTTGTGTCTCCTTGCAGGAGGAAGAGGAGGAGGACATCGATAACCTGGTGGAGATCCATCGGCAGAGGGTGGCCCGGGGCAGCATGCGGAGTGGCACCTCCTCGGTGGGTTCTGTGGTGTGAAGAAATGATGCAGGGCAGTGCCAGTGGGTGGGGTGGGAGGGAGGCAGGTAGGGCAGCTCCTGAGGTGTGGGGGCAAGAACTTGGGGCATGGGGGCTTCCTGCCCTTGAAAGGAAACAAAACGTGGAGACCCAGCTCTCTTCTGGGAGGCAGTCAGTGGCCACCCCAGCCATGGAGGGGTGAGAGGGGGGCTGTGCAGAGGAGGGGTGGGGAGTAGCCTTCCTGAGGATGAAGAGGGACCCACCAGGTGATGCTGCCCTGGCTCAGCCCTTCCATGTTTTCCAGAGCACGCTGGGGAGCATGGTCAGCATTTACAGCGAGGCTGGCGACTTCGGCAATGTTGCGGTGACCGGGGGAATCTCCTTCTCCCTGAGCTACGAGCAGAAGACACAGACCTTGTTCATCCACGTGAAGGAGTGTCGCCAGCTGGCCTATGGGGACGAGGGCAAGAAGCGCTCCAACCCGTGAGAGCTGGGGGGGTGACGATGGCCAGTGGCAGCTGGGTTGTGGGGTGCCTACCAGAGATGGGAGCTGTAAGGGGAGGTGTCTTGGTGAAGCAGAAGGTCTGGGGGTGTCCTGAGGGGCTGGGGGGGGGTGATGGAGGTTAATTGTGGGGAGGCTCTTGTGAAACACTGCCTGCTCCTGCCTTCAGGTACGTGAAGACCTACCTCCTGCCCGACAAATCCCGGCAAGGGAAACGCAAGACGACCATCAAACGCAACACCATCAACCCCCTGTACAACGAGCTGCTGAAGGTGAGTGGGGATGAGCTGGGGCACAGCCCGCTCCCCACTGTGGGGCTGGACAGGCACTTGGCCCTGGGGATGCTGCTGGAGCAAACCAGGACACGATGGGCTCCAGAGCCTGAGGTAGGGGCTCTGCTGAGGACCCCTGTCCAGACACTGCACCCTGCAAGCTGGAAAAACCCCGCTCCCAGGCTGGGTCACTGCTCTGATGTGTGTGTGACATGGGTGCCATGGTGGGGTGGAGGCACAGCTGCAGATGTGACTCTGTGTCCTGGCTCCTGTGACATCCCCCAAAGCCCTGGGCCTTCTGCTTTACCCCCAGATGTTGTTTTCCTGTGAAGGCAGCTCCTGGGCCAGTGCAGGCAGGTTGCAGTGGTGGGAGGATGGGAAGCCACCTACAGAGGCAGTTCTGGGCCCCAGGGCACTTGGCACTGCCCTTCATGGTCCCTGCTGTGGCCACCACAGGGTGGTGGGAAGGGCTGGCTCCATCCCCGAGCCTGGCAGTGCATTCCTGAGGCCAGGCACTCTCTGAACAGGAGAGAAGTGGGAACTGTGGTTGGGTTTCCAGGCTCCCACAGCCCTGGGTTTGCTGAGGTCTCACACTCTGACCCCCTGAGGCTCAGTGGACTGGCAGAGCTTCGCTTGTGGTGGGATGGGTGGGGTGGCTGGATGCCACGAATCCTGGTCCTGGCTCTGCATGAGCTCTGAGGACCATTTGCCTGGAGAGCGTGGGCTCCTGCACCACTGCCTTGGGACTTCTGAGGTTTTCAGCAGGCTTGGAAAGGAAGACAAATAGTCTCCTGTGTGCATCCATTGCTCCTCAAACCTGTCTGCTCTCCTGCTCGAGAGCTGTGGCAGATGGTGTATGCCAAACCTGTCCCCTGCCTGGCGCTGCCTGCTCACCGGTGGTTTTCCCGTCTCTCTTCCTAGTACGAGATTAACAAGTCCCTCCTGCTCGCAAGGACGCTGCAGTTCTCGGTCTGGCACCACGATCGCTTTGGCCGGAACACATTCCTGGGGGAGGCGGAGGTCCCGCTGGACGCCTGGAACTTCGAGAGCCACCTGGAGGAGTTCCTGCCCTTGCACGGCAAGGTACTGGCCCTGCCACCCCAGCCCTGCTGCCTGCAGCTGCCTCCCATGCCTGTCCCTGTCCCGGGGGGTGGCTCTCAGTGGGCAGAGGGGCGCAGAGACCTCGGCTGAAAGCTGCCAAAAGGCTTGCCCCAAATCAAATCTTGGAGGAACAAAGACCCTAGAGTAACGGTAGTAGTAAAAAAGGGGAGATCTTCTGCCTTAAGCCTAACTTCCTTCCTCCGCCCCAGTGGGATGTGTCTGCCCAGTCGGATATTTTCATTTGGCTTGCTTGATTGCTCTAAGAGTGCAGCTCTTCCCAGCTCCCTGCTCTGACTGGGAGGAATTGGAGCCAAATTCAGGGAAACAAATAGGGGAAATTGTCCGGGACATCCTGCTGCGGGCTGCAGAGCTTCGTGCAGCTCGATGGAAACAGCAGATGCTGCTGCTGGACTGAAGTCTGGTCCTCTCGACTAGCTTGTACTGTGGGCTCAGCCCTCGGCACTGCTGGGGCTTGAGCAGCTTGTGGAGACCCCTAAATAGGGTTTCCTAAGGGAGGTGGTTAAGCCAAAGTAGGATCCCAAAGGAGCTGTTCTGAGTCTGACTTGGTGATGCTGGGGAGGGTCTGCAGGCGTTTGCGTTGGCTAAACCACCTCTAGGAGAAGCCACGTCCTTTGGCTTGGCATGGGAGGTGCTGCAGGCAGATCAGGCCATCACCGTGGCTGCTCTGGCCCTTCTAGCAGGGTTTGATAATCCTTGCCTCTTTGCAGATTGGGGCAGATGCTGCTGCTCTCCTCCAGTACAAAGGGGAGCTGGTCGTCTCCATGAAGTACATCCCGTCTTCCAAGCACCCTGGGGCTGGGAATGGCAGGAAGGGTGAGTGCAGGAGCTCCAGGATCTCGGTGTAGCTGAGGGGACCTGCTCGTGGCCAGGCAAGCTGGGTCTGGGTGGGTTTCTCGAGTGGTGCCACTGCAGCCTGCTGCTCTGCAATGCCTGCAAGGCTGCTCTGGGTTGGGGAAGGCCTGGCTGTCCTCAGGCTGGTCGAGTGGTCCTGGTGCTTTCCTGGGGCTGGACCATCGGGTCTCAAGTGGAGCAGCTGCCTGCTCTAACCTCAGCAGGCAGGGAGGAGGGACCAGCTGGGGATCTGTACCTGCCTCTGCCATGAAAGCTGTTCAGCAGGACCTTTCCAGCAGTGCTGGAGAATGAGGTTCATTTAATTCTTGCTGTGGTGGGTTTTTCCCAGGCAAAAAGGGTGAAGGCGGTGAGCTCCAGGTCTGGATCAAAGAAGCCAAGAACCTCACAGCTGCCAAATCTGGGGGGACATCGGACAGCTTTGTCAAGGGGTGAGTGTGGGTCAATGGAGGCATTGTCCTCCCTGGCTGTGTCCCAGAGCTGCTTCGGGGAGGGATGGGTGTCTCCCCTAGCTGCCCTTCGCTGCCTGCGTTGGTACCCTGAAAGTCACTGTCTGCCCATCTCTGCCTGGAGAGGAGATGCTCCTGCTAGCACTCTCCTGGATTTTGGCCAGCTGAGCGGTCGCAGTGGGAGGCTGCATGCAGGGCATGGCTCCAGCTGCCATCCAGCTGTCTTCCCAGAGGTCACCAAGCCACTGGGCAGCATGGCTGGGGACGAGCAGCTCCAGTCCTTGCCCTCTCCCCTCCTTAGACCACCTGCAGTCTGCTGAGAGGAGTCGGGGCAGAGACCCAGCTCCTTGCTGGCTCTTCTTGGGCCATGTTAGGGAAGGTCCTGGGGCAGAAGGCAGTTGCATGTGTGCTGCTAACCCATGGGGCTGCTTCCCGCAGCTACCTCCTGCCACACAAAAACAAAGCCTCCAAGAGGAAGACCCCTGTCGTGAAGAAGACCCTGAACCCTCATTACAACCACACCTTTGTCTACAACGGTGTCAACCCCGAGGACCTGCAGCACATCTGCCTGGAGCTGACAGTCTGGGACCGGGAGCCGCTCTCCAGCAACGACTTCCTTGGGGGTGTCCGTCTGGGGGTGGGCAATGGTGAGGAGCCCCGGGGTCCCATCAAACCCTGGGGACATGCAGCCTTGCTTGGGGCTGCCTCCCTGCGGGCAGGAGGCTGCTCCAGCAGTAACTTCTGCCCCCATCCATGCTTTCTCGCAGGCATGAGCAACGGGCAGGCTGTGGACTGGATGGACTCCAGGGGCGAGGAGCTGAACCTGTGGCAGAAGATGTGCCAGTACCCGGGCTCGTGGGCAGAGGGGACGCTCCAGCTCCGCTCCACCATGGCCAAGCTGAGGCCGTAGGCTGTGGCACCGGGACTCGGCTGAGGGCTGGCACCGCTGCTCGGGAGCTGCACGGCTCTGCAAGCCTGCCACACTTGGTTATATTTTTTTTGCTTATACTTTAATAAACGTGACCTTCTCGAAACAGGCTTGGGCAGAAAGTCTTCTCGGCCTAGCTTCGTTTAAAGGGTTTTCCTTTTGTCTTAGGCTTTGCACCAAATTTCAGGCTCAACTGGAGTCCTTGTGGATCCTCCCTTCTTCACCCCCAGGCAAAATGCTTTGAAATGGGGTTGGGTTTTTTTCCTTTCCATTCTTCTTCCTACCCTCTCTGTTTCACAGCCTGCTCCCTCCTTGTCTTCCCACCCTCCCCTCGCAGGGTGCTGCTGGCTCCAGGACTGGGCAGTCGGCTGTGGGGCTGGGATGGAGCTGGGTGGGGTCAGCTTGGGGGGCTGGGGGAGGTGGTCCCCAGGAAGGATTAGTTTCCCTGGCCTCTGTGCCACACCTTCTATCAGCACTGACTTTTATACAAATTTATTTATTTTGAGTTAGTATTCTACTGCCAGAACAGTTCCCAGGAAGGGTGCCCTGTGGCTGGTGGAAGGGGAAGCAAGGGGTGGTGTGGGGATGGTGAGCCCTCAGGGTGGGCTTCGTGCTGGCTGGCTGCTACTGGTTTTCCTGAGCCTGGGGCTGCTTGCTTTTGCGAAAGACTGTCTGGCAGCTCCAGCAGGACCCTGGCAGCAGTGCCTGCCCTGCAGGGCTGACTCCAGGGTGGCAGGGAGGGGGTTCAGGTTGGGCACAAGGTGAGGACGGCTGTGGGGAGGGTGAAGCTCCTGCATTAGATGCTGTTGCCCTGCCTGCACTGCCTGCCCTGTCCCCTCTCCTCTGCTGCAGCAGCCCGGTGCCTGGCTCCCCATCTCCCCCCTGCCCTGGGGTTTGAGCAGAGGCACTCCAGTGGCTCCTGCCATGGTCCTAGCTGGGCTGAGCCATCCCACCCCATAGTCAGACTGCTCCTGGCTGGTAGGCAGTGGGGACGCTGCCGGCACATGGCCCTGTCCCCATCCCTGCTTGCCTCTCTGTGCCAGAGCAGCTGGAGAGGGGCTCCCTTTCCCCTGGAGGTGCTCAGCACCCTGGTCCTCCTCTATGGCGGGCAACTAGAAAAGCAGAAAGGAAGGTGTCCATCCCCTGAGGCTGGTGGCAGCAGAGCAGGGGTCTCCCTGGCACTGCCTCATTCGCAGGGGTCCCCGCTCTGCGCCCGCCGTGCCGCCTCCCGCTCGCTCAGCAGGTAGGTGTCGATGAAGACGAAGAGCTCGTCCGGGCTGACAGGGGCGATGTAGCGCTCGCGGTCGGTGCCTGACTTGTCCAGCAGCACCGCGTTGAAGTGGGAGCGGGTGAGGTGCAGTAACTGCCTGGGGGTGCAGAAGGGAGCCACCAGTCAGGGCTGGGGGGGGTTGCTGTTGAGGGCTGAGCCCATCCACCCCATGCAGCTGTGCTCAGGTCCTCCTGGGGTGGTGGCTCCCATTTCTTCCTTGGGGCTGTGAGCTCCAGAAGGGTCTGGGGTCACATCCCTGCATTCCACAAACCCCTCTGGTGCAGCAGGAAGGATCTATCTATAAACCCAGCTGCAACCTCATGCTTTGCCATCCACAGAGGTGTCCCCATCCCTGGTCCCCTAGGACAGGCACCTGACTGCAGAACAGCCCCCCACCCCCCCTACCTGAGCTCCTCGATGATGCCAAGAGACAGCTGGTGCTCCCGGATGCGTCCCACCTCATGTGGGGGCTGCCCTACTAGCTCCACGGTGGTGACGTGGCGCAGGTCCAGCCCGCAGGCAGCTTGCTGTGGAGGGGGGTGGTGGTGAGAAGGTGCTGGGGGGTGGTATGGGAAGGGGTGGTGGGGGAGCTCTCCTCACCTGCAGCATGGAGATCTGCAGTTTGTAGTAGCGGTTAGCGGGGTCAGGGGCTGAGATGACGAGGAGGCGGCGTTTCTCGTGGAACTGATCCAGCAGGCTGGCGGCTGAGTTCACGGCCGTGTTGATCTGCATGGCTGGGGCGAGAGGTGAGGATGGGGGGAGATGCTGTTTTGCACCCTACCTCCCCTTCCCCACCCCATCACCCCTTCGCCCTGCTGAGCAGCATCCCCCCCGAGCACCGGGCATCGCTGCAGGCAGGTGCCCCCCCTGCCCCACACCACTCACGTGCACAAAGGGGCTGGGAGCCTGTCCACTGCTGGGTGGACTGGCAGACCCGCAGGGACGTGCCCTGCTGCTCGTAGCCCCCCTCGCACTGGTACTCGCAGGTGGCACCGTAGTTGTTGCCGTCGGAGGTGCAGGAGAGGTAGCCGTTCTGCGGAGGCTTCAGGACAGGGCAGCGCCTCACTGCGAAGGGGGAGGCTGGGTGAGGGCTGGGGGTGATGGGGCATGGCCCTGTTCATGGGGTGTGGAGCCCAGAGCCGGGGGGAGCTGTCTGGCAGCCCCAGGGGAGCCCACTTCACCTTGGACACGGATGCTGAACTTGCAGCTGGCTCGGTTGTACGCCTGGTCGTGGGCAGTGTAGCGGATCACGTGCTCTCCTTCGGGGAATTCGGAGCCAGGCTCTGGGCCCCGCAGCATCACCCTGCACCCAGCAGACGGGTTTCTCCATCAGAGCCCTGGGAGGAGGCCCCCAGCATGGCCCCCAGCCCTCCCCAGCAGGGCCCGCAGCGCCTCCGCCCTCACCTCTTGATGACGCCATCAGCAGAGTCCTTCACGCGGGGGGGGTCCCAGTAGACGGTGGCGGTCAGCTTGCCTGGCTCAGCTATCCTCTCCCGGGAGTCCGGGCAGCGGATCTTGGGAGGCTCCATATCTGCCCGCAGGGAGGAGAGGGAGTCAGGGAACCTGGAGGTACCAGGGCTGGGCTACAAGAGCTGGGCACTGGCCCCAGTGCCCAGCCATCCCAGGGATGCTGTGCACAGCCCAGGCACCTCAGAGCCAGCAAGACCTGCTGTAATGCCAGCACTGAGTGGCCTGATCCTGGACCAACATGCCCTGCCCCAGTGCTTTGGGGCTAACAGCACCTTGGGGAGCAGCAGGGACAGGGGTGCCAGGGCCGGGAGGTGCAGGAGCTGGCACCCAGCAATGCCCAGGTCAGGCATGGGGGTGACACCTGCAGGCACCCCAGGGATGGAGGGTGGTCTACCCATGTGTGCCCCAGCAGCGTGGGGCTGGGAGGACAACAGGGTGAGAATTTACCTACACAGATTGGCTCACTCCCGCTCCAGCGCCCGTCCTCCATGCAGATGCGGCTCCGGTCGCCCTCCAGCTGGTAGCCGGGCAGGCAGGTGTAGTCGCAGCGGGAATCCATCTGCACGCCGGCCGAGCAGACGTAGGAGCCCCGCAGCACCGCCGGCAGCACGTGGCACCGGATTTCTGGGACGGAGAGAGCAAAGAGGGGAGGGAAGCGGCTGCTCGGCCGTGCCAGCGGGCAGAGCACCCAGGACCAGCCTCTGAGAGGATGGTGGTGAGCCAGTGGCTGGGGCACACTCACGTCGGCAGTACGCCATCCCGGACCAGTGGCGGCTGGGCAGGCACTGGACGGTGCTGGGACCCACCAGCCGGTACCCACGGGCGCAGCTCAGCTCGCAGCGTGTCCCCAGGCTGCTGCGGTAGGAGCCCCCCCGGGGCGAGTAGCAGGTGGCCTCTCCACGGTGGATGTTGAGTGTGGCACACCACTGGGGCACTGGGGGAAAGCAGGGAGATGAGGGGGGTGCCCGGCCCCGCCATGTCTCCGTTTCCCCACGGGGACCTGAGGGACAGGCTCAGGTGCCATTACCTCGGCGGTAGTCCAGGGCAGGCTCAGGGGGGGCTTCTTCCTCGTACACTTCATTGGTGTGGCTCTCAGTGGCGTAGTAGCCGGAGCCTGGGGAGGAGCAGAGAGATGAGGGAGCTGTGTGATGGTTCATGGCTGTGGCAGCGCCCAGGTGATGATGCCTCCCCAGGCAGCTGCACCCTCCAGTCCTGAAACATCCTGCAAGTCCCCAGCAAGTGACCCCATCCCCAGGCCCGCTCTGTCCTGCTGTCCCTGGGGCTGCTGCCGAGGGTTAAGCTGGGCAGACAGTGAGCCCTGTCCCGACGTGGTGTGCGCTGGCACCCGCCTGCAGACTAAACAGCAGCAGGAGCAGTTGTGGTTATGGCAGGAAACGGGTGCTGGCACCGACCCCCGGCTCTGCGCTGCCGGGAAGTCCTTCCACCCGCTCCCCTGGCACCGTCCCTGCCACCGGGCACCCCGAGGGAAGGGGGAAAGCTGCCCTCTCCTTCCATCCCAGGGGAGCCCTGGGCTGAGGGGAGGGAGGAGAGGCACGCTGCTCATGGCAGGGGTGCAGCCCCTTGCCCACGTTCCTGGGAAGGACGAAGCTGCTGGAGGGACGGTGCTGGAGGGGCTTGGCTGGAGCCACTGGCCCCATGCCACCCGTGCTGTGCAGAGCAGCTCCGGGGATGGGGGGAGGACAGCCTTGCACCATCCTTGCGGGTCAGACCATGTCCCCATGGGCAAAGGACAGGGGGCAGGGAGGGAGCCATGCAGGGGGAGAGGGCTGGCATCCTTCCCCGTGGCCCCTCGGCCGGCCGCAGCATTCCCCAGCACTGAGCTCACGTTTCCGCCACATTTCCGCCAGCCCCCGCCAGCGCTGCCCCCTCCTCACCGCCAGCACACCCCACCGCCCCTCCCGCCCCGGCATGGCGGGGATGCTCCGCGTGGGAAGGGACCCCGCCGTGGCTGCACCCATCTCCCCTTCCCCTGCTCGGGGTTTGGGGAGGGGACATCCGCTGAGCAAGCAGCAGCCCTGCCGACACGAGGAGGAAACTCCATTACAAATCTTTCCGACATGAACTTTACTACAGTGCGACTCCCCACAAGATCCATTAAGTCACCCACTCCTTTCCACAGAGCCTTTTATCCTGATGTCCTTCCCACGCTGCCACCACTGCCTCGGGGAGCGGAGGGGCCCGGGTTGACCGCAGGGCTGGCGTCTGTGCCAGCAGCCTGGCGAGCAGGGCTGCTGCCCGGGGGGCTGCCGAGCTCGCCCATGGGGCCCTGGGGACAGGGTGCCCGCTGTCCCCGCAGGCAGATGTGCCATTTAATTGCCATGTTCCCTTTCGTGCTGGAGCATCCCCAGACAGTCATGCTGGCGGCGTGGCCAGGGGACAGGGATGGGAGCAGGGAAGGGGGAAACCCCCCCAAAAAGGGAGAGAGCTTTGATCCTTGACCTGGCAGTCTGGTCACGGCGGGGGGGTTGGATTTGAGCGCTCTGTCCAGGCAAACATCTGCTGTGCGATGGCCCCCGCGGGAGTGAGGAGTCAGCAGGACAGCGGCACTCCCGCAGGCAGGGGTGTGATGGAGAGCCTGGGTTTCTGCTCCTCTCTGGATGCCTCTCAGCACCCCCTCTGCTCCTCCCCACACCCCACAGTGCACCCCCGCAGTTCCCCCCACACTCTCCAGGCACCGATGCTCTCCCCAGCATCGCTGTACCAGAGCACCCCTCCCTCCCTCCTCCCCCTCGATGGGAGCAGGATGCTGTCCCCGGGGAGCCCTGCTGTGCCCACACACCCTGCCACTCACCTTCGTGCCACGTGGATGACACCAGCCTGGCAAGGACAACCAGCAGGATGGGGGCTGCCATGCCGGGGGGCCGGGGGCCAGCCAGCCCACCTGCTGTGTGGGTCCGGGGACAGCCGTGAGCCCCAGCGAGGACAGCAAAGGGCTGGAAACGGGACGCTGGCCCCCCCGTCAGCTTGGCACTGCCCAGACACTGGTCCCTCCTGCCCGTCCTCGCTGCCTCTGCGAAGCAAACCTACTTTTCCCTTCTGCCGCCTGTCCCAAACATTCAAAAGCCGTGAGTCAGGCCCAAAATGATGAGATGTACAAAAATAATAAATCCCAGGATCGCTCGGTTTCCAACGCACCTCCTGCTTCGCTGAGGCTGTTAAAGGCTGTCAGATTCTTTTTCCTTTGCAAGCAGCCAGCCGGGAGGCTGTGGGGACATCGGACAGCGCAGCCAGGGCTGTGGTGCCCTGCGGGGCGCCGGGAAGGGGGTGCTGGGGGGCTGAGGATGGTGCCGCGGGAGGCAGGGAGAGACCCTGCTGCAGACGGCAGGCTCCAAAATCGGTCTGGAGGCAAACGCTTCCAGCTGGACTCTGTTCTCCAGCTCCAGCTCAGCCCCCGCGAGGCAGAGGTAATGGAACACGCTCGTTAGGGCCCGCCACCCCGCACCCCGTGGCTCTGGGGGGAGGCAGGCAGCAGCGGGAGCCACCCGGGATCTGGGCTCCGGGGCGCAGGGCTGCACGGGGGAGGGGAAGCGAGGGATGAGCCTGGCACGGACAGGTAGGAAAGCTGGCGTGGGGTGGCGGGGGAGGACGTGCTGCCTGAATGCACTAATTATGTGGTGGCCAGGCTGGTAAGCAGGCTAATTAATAACACAGCTGTCCTGAGCTGGAGAGGGCTGCCAGGAGGCTGCTGTGCGGGGCTGACGCTGCCTGGGCTGCAGGAGCAGGGGTGTGGGGAAGGCTGCCCAGTGAGCCCGCAGCCCCCCGCAGCCCAGGGACACCCCGAGGGGACGGGGCGCTCGCCCCAGGGTGGGCAGGATGCCTGTCGCTTGCTGGTATGGCTCCCGTGCCATGTGCTGGGACGCAGGGAGGCTGCCCCTTCCCTGGCAGGGACCGGGGGTGGCTCCCCGGGGCGGGAGCTGCAGGGCCCGGCGCTGGGGCAGGAGGGATGCGGCATGGCGGTGCGGCGCAGGCAGGGGGCGCCCCGCTGGGGAGGAGCCGCGCCTCTTCGGGTTCACTCGGCCATTTCCGTGAGAGCTCGGCAGCCTCCGCCGCCGTTCGGGCACCTCCGGCGAGCGGGGCGGGGCCTGGCGGGCGGGGCGGGGAGCGGGGGCTCGGCGCGGCGGGGCCCGTCCCGCAGGACACGGCCGGTGGCGGTCATGGCGTCCCCGTCGCGGCGGCTGCAGACGAAGCCGGTGATCACCTGCCTCAAGAGCGTCCTGCTCACCTACACCTTCGTCTTCTGGGTGAGCGTCGGGCCGCGCCCCCCCCGCCCCTCCCCAGCCCCACGACATGTCGCAGGCGCGCCTCTCTGTCGCGACAGGCGCGAGCCACGGCGGCGTTTCCCTCTCCCCAGGTGTCGGGCATCGTGCTACTGGCCGTGGGTGTCTGGGGTAGGGTGAGCTTGGCTGTCTACTTCTCCCTGCTGGACGAGAAGGCCACCAACGTCCCCTTCGTCCTGGTGGGCGCTGGCACTGTCGTCGTCCTCCTGGGCACCTTCGGCTGCTTCGCTACCTGCCGCGGCAGCACATGGATGCTCAAGCTGGTGGGTAGCCCTGGATGGGGCGGGATGGGGTCCCATCACCTGCTGACCCTTCCCAACCCCTCCTGACCTGTCCCGACATGTCCCATCCCAACCCCATGCTGTCCCATCCATCCACACCCCATCCCATCGGACCCCATCCCACCCTTTCTGCCCGCAGTACGCCATGCTCCTGTCCCTCATCTTCCTCATCGTCCTGGTGGCCGCCGTCGTGGGGTTCGTCTTCAGGCACGAGGTGAGTCTGGGCGGCCGCTGCTGTCTCCCGATGCTGCAGAGCGAGTTCTGTGGTGGTTTTAACCCGAGCCCAGTCGCAGATGTTGCTGGAGGGACAGAGGTGCTGCTGGGAGCGGTGCTTAGTTTAGCTAAAATAGGGTTAAAATAGCCCAAAGAGCAGCTTGGTCCCTGTAAGGACCCATAAGGACAAGGCTGGGTGTAGGGTCTGCCTGGCACAGTGTGCTGCCCCCCTGCCAGAACAGGCAAAGCAGCCCTGGACTTTAATTTCTGGCTTTGGTTTATCCTCTGCAATAATTTCTGTAATTAAAGCTCCTCTGAGGGTTCCTGCGCTGTGGAGCAGCCTGCTTGGGGGGGACTTGGCACCGTGTAGGTCCTTGTTATGACAGGCAGCATCACTGCTGCCACGGCGCATCCCAGCCTGCCCTTTAATGCAGTGTTTAATTGCCAGGGTGGCCAGGGGAACGTCTGCTGGCCATGGCCGGAGTCATTCCTGCCATCACTAGTGGTGACTAACGCGGGGCTGTGGGTCTTGGAGCACGGGAGGGGACAGCGCTGCCACAGACACCTCTCTCTTGCAGATTAAAACAAACTTTGAGAGTAACCTCAACCTGGCCTTGAGGGACTACAACGTGACCACGGATCGGCACAGTGAGGCTGTCGACACCATCCAGAGAACCGTGAGTGCCCCAGGCTGGTGTCTGGCTGGTGGCGGGTGGGTGTGCTCACCTTGGACCCCTGGCGGGTGGGTATGCTCACCTTGGACCCCCTGTGGTATCGGCATCTCTGTCCCTGTGCTGGGGGTCCTTCTGTACCATGGGCTTTTGAGTTTGGGTGCTGATGCTGAGTGAGACGGGGGCAGTTGCTGGAGAGGTGAGGGCAGGGGAGCCATGGGAGTGGTGGTAGGACTGGGGGTCAGTACCCTGGCATGACTGTGCTCCCCAAACATGCTTCCCCCTCCAGCTGCACTGCTGCGGGGTGCAGAACTACTCAGACTGGGAGAGGACTGAATACTTCACCCAGAGGGGCATCCCCCGGAGCTGCTGCAAGAGCCAGGACGACTGCTCGGAGGAGGATCTGAAAGACCCGAGTAAAGCCAAGCTGAAAGTCTTTGTGGATGTAAGTTAAGCCTGGAAAAATTCCCCTGCCAGTCCCGGAGGTGAGGAGGGCAGAGCTGGGTGGGTAGAGAAGAGCTTGCACTCTGGGAGGCTTGAAAGGAGAATTGCTGTCTGCCACCCCCTGTGGCCTGGGGACTCCCCTGGGGTGGAGGTAGGGGAAGGGTATGGAGGAATGAGCCCTGAGGTGCCGTCAGCCCCTTCTTTGGAGGTCAGGGACCAGCCAGACCCAAGTGTTTGTGCTCAGGGCTGTGTGTTTGGGAGAACAGGTGAATAAGGAGGTAATTTCCCAGTAAAATCTGTTTCAGCGGCGCTGACGTCTCCCAACTGCCGTGCAAAGTCCTGACCCAGTGGTGAGCATGGGTGATGCAAGGGAAGTTCCTCTCATGAGTCACGTTGCTCAACCCAAGGCTCCTGCTGGGAGCAGCCCAAGGGCAGCGCTCCCCTTGATAAGGTGCCTGGGCTGGGAGGGAGATGATTTTTCTGAGGTCAGGCAGGAGGGTGGCAGACAGAAGCCCTGGGCTGCCCACTCAGGAGCATCTTGCCTTGGAGCTGCCAGTTTGTGCTCCGAGGTGGTGAAAAGCACTGGACCCACGTGCTCGCTTTCCCTCCTCTGCAGGGTTGTTTTTTCCTGGTGACGTCAACGATGGAGTCAAAAATGAGTGTTGTGGCCGGAATTGCCTTTGGCATCGCCTGCTTCCAGGTAACTCTGCCTTGCTGGCCGGCACAGGAGGGCTGCAGGGTCTCTGGAGCTGCTTAATTTCTGTGCAAATGCTGCTGTGTGTACAGAAGGCACGGCCTGCTTCAGCCAGGGAGGAGCAGCTATTCTGCAGATTCCCCGGGGTTTAACAGCTTCCAGTCCCTTAAACCCAGGGCTGAAGCACCAGCTCATTTCCTGTCAGCCCAGGTTATTTGTCCTGTCTGAGACAGCCAGCTCTAAGAAAACCTGAACAGAGCCCGTGCTGCGCCGGGTGAACTCCCTGCCTTTGCTGGTGGCAGCGATCAAATTTGCTCCCTTCCTTTTCCCACCCACCTTCCTTTATCAGGGAGGCATTTTAGCATCACTTTGGCATGGCGGGGTCCCCGTGAGCACCCGTGGGGCACTGCTTGTGCTGGTGGCTCACGCCCCGCACGCTGCCTTACCCTGCCATTGCTTCCTGTCCCTCCTGCTCCCCAACCTCTCCTTTACTTCATCCCGTAGGACACTTCCTGCAGGAGCCGCAGCAGCAGCGTGCTCCCTGTCCCCTGCTCTGATGGGCTTTATCCCAGCAGGAAACGAGAGGCCCCTGCCCCCAGCTCGGGCAGGCTGGCACCGCTGTGGGGGTTCCCGAGGTGCTGAGGGTTTCCCGATGCTCCACAGCCGTGGGATGCGCAGCCAGCCCTTCTGTGGCTGGTTTGTGGAAGCTTGCTGGGCTCTCGGCGCTGAGCAGCTGCGCCAGCATTGGCTTCGGAGGGGTTGGAATTCACCCTCCCCTTGATCCGGCACACGGAGGCCGGAACCTCGCCAAGATGCTTCTCCCGTGAGGAGTGTGTCGCTGCGCATTTCCCGTAACGGATGCGCTGAGCCGGGGGAGAGGCGGGAGCCAACAGCCCCTGGCTGCAGCTTGGGCTACCAAGGGCTTTCAGTTGCGGCTGGGAGAGCCCGAGAGCCAGAGTGGGTCT
This sequence comes from Podargus strigoides, assembly GCA_028020825.1. NCBI lineage: Eukaryota > Metazoa > Chordata > Aves > Caprimulgiformes > Podargidae > Podargus > Podargus strigoides. Next base: position 4,340,963 of record CM051631.1, read on the forward strand.
GCTGTGCCCAGCTGCTCACCCCATTCTCCTCCTCAGTTGGGCCGCGGGGTCACCGAGACATGACTGACACACGAGTGGTGAGCTTCAAGCTCCCAGCTGCAAAATTATCTCGGCTGATGCCAGGCTTGGGAATTGTAACCGGTTCCTGGCTCTTGTCGCTCTTTCTTGCCGTGTTGTGTGGCCAGCAGGGACCCGTCATGCAAATGTGCCTCTGCCTTCACTGGTGTGGGTCCGAATCCTGCAGGATCTGGCCCTGAATGTCTGCGCAGGGGCTGGGAGGCCACGCTGTGATAACAGCAGCCGTGTCCTTCAGATGCTGATGTGGAACAGCAACCTTGCTTCCCCGCCGTCCATGCAACAGGGAGAGGTGCTGCTGTTCTCTGGCAGCTGTGTAATTGGCTGTGACGCTCCTGATATCTGTGTAATCTCCAAAATTACCATAAAACAGTAGATGCTTCATGAAGCAAAATGTAACAGGGTGGGACATGGAGCATCTCTTGCAAGGAGCTCGATGGGCTGATGCCTGCCAGTTGGGCTGATGCCTGCCAGGATCTTCCTCTTCAGCCTCTCTCGGTGACTCCGAAGCGGGGCGCAGCAGCAGCCCGCGTTGGGGTTTGTAAATCCCACCGTTTGGATTTTACACATTTGGTGCTCTGGAGCAATTTTTTAGGCTTTTCCCCTAAAACGCCGCATCCTGGTTTTGGCTGCCTCTGATGTGTGGGTTTTTTTTTTCTCTTTCTCAGTTGGTTGGCATCATTCTCGCCTGCTGCCTGTCCCAGTACATCACGAACAATCAGTACGAGATGGTGTAGCTGGCCCCCAGCACGCTGTGGCCGGGTACGTCTGTAAGCTCACTGGGCTGCCCCTGCATCCCAAGCTGCTGCCTGGTCACCCCTGGGGACCTTCAGCATGGTGGTGGGTACCACTTTTGGGGTGTGTGGGGACAGAGGGCACCTGTCTGCTACATCATTTTAAGCTGTGTGTAAAGCCAGCCTTGCCTGTTAACGCTGTGCCTTGTGCATCGCAGGGTCTGCTCTCCGTGGCCAGGGAGGATGCCACCGCCTCCACCTCTGGATGCCGCTTCGTGAAATCTTGCTTTGAACTGACTGATCTTCTCAACTAGCTCATAGGAACGAGTGCAGCAGCTGTCCTGGTGCGCTCAGGGACTTCTCCTAACGCTGCTCCGCTGTGCCACCCCGTGGGATAATTAGCGTAGCTGCGGTGGTTACAGCAAGCGCGCTCCTCCGGGTGCTCGAGTGCCGTGCTGCAGCCCACCGTGCTGGTGGCCTCACGGGACTCCCAGTGCTCATCCTCAGTGCCTCCATGGGGAAAGCAATGCTTCCCCTCATCTCCAACAGCCCCTCCGCGTCCCTCTGGACGTGGTTGCTCTCGAGGTGGGGCTGTTGCCCCGTTACGACACAGCCCTGCCTGCCTGAAGCCCTCGGCTCAGCGAGGTCTCGGCTTGTTGCCAAGCTCTCTCTCTCACCCCTGCCCTGGGTTTTATATACTTTTTTATAGTTGTACTTTTTAAAGGACGGGCTGTAGTGATTCTTTGTAAGCTGTAGCGAGGTTTGGTGGTGTAGCTCCTGGTGCCTTTACCTTGGTAGGTGTCCTTGCACCGAGTCAGCTGTGACTTGATTGTCAGTATTACATGCTGCTTTAACTCGTTTTGTGTATCACGTAGAACTCTCTTGTCCTGAGACACAATAAATATTAAGATATTTTACTCTATGAAACCTCCTTAGCTTTTCATCTCCTGGAAATTCCTCTGCTTGAGGAAAGAGCAAAGAGCAGCAAACCCCTCTGCCCTCCTCAGGAGGTAATCAGCTTGCCCCAGGCCAGCTGATAACCCCTGGACCATCGCAGCTCGTGTTTCTCCAACACTCACTGGTGCGCTTGTGCTTACAAATAACTCCTGTAATTGAATTTTCTTCATAACAGCAGTTGTGTAACAGTGCTGAAGCAGAAGGCCTGGGGCACCCCAGCCCAGGAGCCGGGCGGGTGAGTTCAGCCCCATGCAAACACGTGCATCCTCTGCCAGGCCTGCTTGTGTCCCCAGCCTCTCCCCAGGGCAAGAAACGTGGATTTAAGCACGGATTTAATGTCAATTTAAGAGCACAGAAACTGGAGTGGAGAGATGGCCAACAGCAATTAGTGGATGGGTGGAGACAGGACAGGAACACGTGAGAAGCAGGGCCAGGTCTGGATAAACCCATCCTCATCAGAAAGCCTGTGCAGGGGGAGGTGATCCTGCCCTGGTGCCTTTTTGGCTGGCTCTGGGCACAAGGGGCTGCTGTCACCCGCTGTGCCCCTGCCTCTGCAGGCAGCTTCCTTCCTGGGGTGGGTAGCAGAGGCAATGCTGGGTGGGCAGGGATGGTGCTGGCAGAGGGTGGCACGGGCAGCCTGCAAGTTTGTGTGCTGCTGCAGGAAAACCAGCACTGACTGCCCATCTGTCCCATCCTGAGGAGCATGGAGGCTTGTCCAGCCTGCTCGTCCCCACAGCCAGTGACAGGCACTCGGCCATCAGATCTTATCTAGTTAAATATTGCTTATGTAAGCACTTTGAGTTCCTTTGGAGAGACAGCAGTGATGTCCCAGAGGTATGGGGGTGATGCCGGGTGGGCTGGGGACACCGCTGTCCTGGTGAAGGTGTTCAATGCACCTTTGTGACCCATCTGGACCCACTGAGCCAGGCCATGAGCACCACTGGCTGCACTAAGGCTCTGGTTTCCCGCAGCCGCTGTGGCCAGGTGGGTTTCACACATCCCCGCTGTGCTTGGACATCCCCTCTCAGGGGGATATATGTCTCGGGGGACTTGTCAGAAACACCTGGTGTCCCCAAGGCTGGCTGGTGTCCCCTGGGAGGCTGTGTGGAGAGCTCTGCTGCACCGCGCTCCCAGCATCTTAACCATGTTGTCAGTGCAGCTGTGAATAGGGATGGAGGGAACTGCCCTTCAAACATGGTCATGTCCCTGCAGGAGCTGCAGGAATGTGGGGAGGGCCTGGCAGCCCTGGGGACACCGCAGCTGGCACCTGGCACCGTGGCAGTGAGCAGAGCCTGACCACTGTTCCCTCCTCTGTAAGTACGGCTGCAGGCTCACTGGTCCAGGCATTTCCCTGCAAAGCCCTGGCTGTGGCAGTGTGCTCCCTTGGTGACACCGAGAGGATATTGCCTGGTGACACCCATGGGATGTCAAAGCTGCTCGGCAGCAGCCAGCTCCCTGGGCTGAAAGCTGGAACCTGGGGTCTGGCGTGAGGAAGGCTGTGCAGAGGTGCCCAGGGGTCTGGAGTGTTCTGGCAGTGTCCTGCTCAGGGCAGCTGCAGTGTCAAGGACTTACTTTTTCCCTCCTGCAGCTCAGCTTGTGCCCATTTGTTGGTCACAGGGCTGGGGACAGCTGATGGCACTGCTGGTTCCCTGCACCTCTGCTCCCTCTGGCATTGGCTGCCCGGTTCCCTGGGGGCTCCTTGTGTCCGCTCCTGCCTCTGCCTTGCCTGCACACCGCCACGCTGCACATCGCTCCCGAGGGGACTGGTGCCACCCCTGAGCTGTCACTAACAACTACTGAACACATCAGAGCACGCCGGAGCAGAAGGTCGGGATGTGCTCAACAACTACCAGCGCCATCAGGGAGCAAATTAGGGACCTCTGCACGTTCCCAGCGAGGCGAGTGCTGGCAGTCCCAGTACCTGAGTTATGGATGCTCGTGACGAGGCAGCCGAGCAATTAGATCACTTCTCAGACCCATTAAGCATCACAGCCTGAGACTAAACGACTTTCCATTTTCTTTGCAATCGCTCATACAAGACGTTTATTGTTTGCCTCTTGCCGCTCAGCGTGGCGACGATGCACTCAAGCACGGCCTCCCCCAGCCCCGCGGGAGCAGCGCAGGATGCCGGGGGACAGGCGCTGCGTGCTCGGGGAGGCTGCCGAGCTCACCGCCTTGCACGCTCGCTGGCAATCAAGCAGGTAACGGTCTGTGCGCCGGCTACGTCGGGATGCGTCTGGATGGGTGGCAACGTGGCAGGTGGGTGCAGGATGGCACCCAAGCACCGGGTGCTACACCCTGCCCAGCATCCGTGCGATCCACCAGTTGCAGGGCATGATGATCCGGCAGATGACCCTCCCGCCCTGGTAGCAGTAGGGGTAGGGGTAGTAGCCCAGGAGGGGCTCGCAGACCCGCCGGCAGTAGCGGTTGGCGCGGCGGCACTGGGCACAGCAGTAGCCTCGCTCGTCCCACAAGGGGTGGAACTCCAGCCCGTTCTCCGACTGCCGGGAAGAGCCAGGGTCAGCGCAGTGAGGGGGTTGTGTGGCCAGGGCATCCTGGGAAGCACACCCCAGGAGCATGGCCGGGATATCCCATGGAGCACAGCCAGGGGACCCCAGGAACACGACCAGGACACCCCAGAAGTACAGCCAGGACACCCTGGGACCATGGCCAGGACATCCCAGGAGCACAACCAGGACACCCTAGGAACATGTCCAGGGCACCCCAGAAGCATGACCAGGGCACCCCAGGGTGTGATTCCCTGCACTCACGTAGTCGTTGACAGGCAGGTCCTCCTCGGTGAGCTGCCGTGCCTGGCGCTTGGGCCCTGGCTGCGCATCCTTCTCCACCTCATGTCTGCTTCCCCCATCCAACCAGCTCTGGTTGTCCATGAGCAGCTCAGGATCTTCTTCTTCTGCCCCTTCAAGGTTGGCCAGCTCAGGAGCTATGGGAAGAGCCCAAACATTGCTGTCAACAACCAGGGAGCAGAGGGACAAATGCAGCAGTAGGTATTAATGTCTCTACCAAAATTTGATGCTGTGGTACAAGAAGAGGAGGAAACCACTCCAACCTGAACAGGCTCACCAGCAAACCAGTTATACTCCATGGCCTCCTGCTCTTACCAAGCCTGAGTGAGGGCTGTAGGAGGTAACATGGCAGGAGGATGGGGCAGAGAAGACATAGCCTGTCCCCTCCTGCGCAGGTGCAGGGAAGCATGTCCTCATGGTGGGCTCTGCTGCTGCAGTGGGGGGATATTTGTAGAGCCCCAGCAAAGCAACATGATTTGGGGCAGATTATACTCAGCTACAGCACCTGTTGGTGGCTTAGGTAAGACCCACAGTGAGATTAATTTTCTTTGCAGCAGGGTTTAACAGCAGGGACTGAGGAAGCAGAAAGGGGACAGCAGACAAGGACAGCAGCCTCCCTCCGCATCGGGGATCTCTGATCCCCACTGGCTCCCAGGACCATCAGTGTCCATGAGCTCACTGTACCCTTAGGGGACAAGATGTGCCTCTGCACCTCTGCGGCTGCAGAGCAGAGGGAGTTTTCTTGGTAGGGGTTTTTAAACTAGCTCATTTGGATAGAAGTGGGTTAGAGAGAGCAGGTAATTATGCTGGCGGATCTGAGGCCACAACCTCTGCGAGGGCTGTGTAGCGAGCAGCTGGAGGTGGCAACCCTGTTGTGTGATTTACATGCAGATGTCTGCTCGTGCTCTGATGTTCATGCGGCGACAAGAATTTAGGTGTCCCAGTTTCCAGCAGCACTGGCTTCTTCGCAGGTACAAAGGGCTGTGGGTTTTTTGCCTTGTTATGAGGAGGGTGGCCAGTCTGCAAAGTGCAGGGCAGCGGGGAGCCGGCAGAGACAAGCACTTTGCAGAGAGAAACTTCAGCCCCAGCTACTACATCGGTCATTGGCCATCCTGTTCACAGCCAACGTTGTGCTTGTGTCTGAGATGTACAACGAGGCTGCAGAAATGGGTTCCCACCATGTTGCACTGGGGTAAATGGCAGAGGGGACACGGGTGGGTGGCAGGGCTGCTCCCAGTGAGGGAGCTCACAAGCACTTTGAGGAGGAGGTGGCTCCTGATACCTGCTATTGGTGTGGGGTGGATCCAGTAGATAGTCACGTTTCTGCAGATGTCAAAAATCTTGGAGGTCTTCAGGAATTCCTTGTTCTGAATGGGCTTTTCACCAGGCACCCAGACCACGGACTGCTCAAAGTAGGTGGTCGTGATTTCTTCTCCCTGGAAGCAGAGTGAGATTTCACCCCAGCATGGTGAGACACCCACCACTGGCTGCTTCTCCTCCCCTTGGCTCACCCACAGGCCCCTCTCCCCTCCCAGCGAGCAGCTGGACTTCACCTGCCTTGGCTCGTGATGCTCCCCAGGTACACAGGAAATACCCCACTGGTCCTCACAGAGTGGGACCCATCACGAGCTCTGTCTTTCCTGTCTGTCGACACCACCCTGCTGTCTCCTCCCTCATTTCATCATGCTTCAAGCGCCTTCTCCTGTGCAGTCTCCACTATCTGGAAGAGCCTTCTGGAGGGCCCCAGCTCATTTAAAACCCAAGATTAAAACATCTCCTCTCTGCTTTGCTCTTACTACTTAATTTCTCTCTCCTTCTGCTACCGATTTTGTGATCGAACACTTTAATTTATTCCTCACGGAAATTCTTTGCACGGCTGTATTCTGTAATTTATACCACATGTCTCTGTCGCTGCATTTGTCCGTGGTGTGTTTTGGCAGGCGCTTAGGGAGGGAGATATATAAAGATTATTGGATGGGTCTGCGCTGAGCTATCTGCCAAGGCAACGTTGTGTATGTTGGTGGTGATAGCCCACAGAGCAAGCTGGCAAATGGTGTTTTTTCTCTCCAGAAGGCGTCTGGAACTCTATTTCTCATTTATAGAGATCTTCCTTATGGCTTTGGGAAGTCTTAGGGAAGCGTCAACACAACCTGACCCAGTCTGAGTTGTTTCTGGGGCCTCTGGTGAGAGCTGTGGGTTTGAGGAGGTGCTGCCTGAAGGACCTGGCAGCACACGGGCTCGGGGAAGAGATGACTAGAGCTTAAATCTACATTTATCTCTCTGAGTTTTACATTGCAGCTCTCCACCTGGGGCTATGTTCTGCTAAAGCCGGGGAAGTCATATCCCTTTTACGACAGTAGCTGAAAAGATCTATTAGCTTCTTATGGCATAATCAAAGAATCGGTGTCTGGGAATTTGGGTCATGATTCAGGGAGATGTTTCTGCCCACGCTTCATTTCAAACATGTGTCCTGTTGGCTTTTTATCTGCAACGGCCTCCTGGGGGTGGGGGGGGCGGGGGATTCAATCTGCTAACACCCTTCATCTTGCAAACCAGGAGGTGGGAGGGCTGTGCCGCAGGGCTGTGCCACTGCCAGGGTCTTGGGGATGGGACTGGGGACAGGGGACAACTGCTTTCAATAGACTGAGGCATCACCCCAGGTTACGCTGTCAGAGAGGGGTTAAAATATGGAGTTAAGCACTATTTCCATGCAGTGTGCAAAGCATGCAGCTCCTGGCAGCAGGATGTGGTGGGCAAGAGTGAAACGGGTGTAAGTAGCAGCCAGGCACATTGCTGGGAGGACAGCTCGTGTGGGACAGGGTGGTGGCCCCAGCCCAGCGCTTCCCACCTCCCAGTGTTGTACGCCGAGCCTTCTCAAATTGCATTCCTGAGACGTGGCTGCTCTTTTAAATTCGTTACTTCTGGCTCATTCTGCTTGAGAACATCAGGCTCAACTCTCAGAGAAAACAATTTCATTGACTTTTTGGTGCCTGCTAATCCTGAGCTGCCTTGCGACCTTTCGACTACAACAGGATTATTGTTCGTGATCTCGGGTATTGTGCCGAGAGGTTTTTGTCTGTTGGCTGTCTAATCCCATCTCTTTCCACTTGTTGTTTTGAGAAGCAATCCTCTGAAATAAGATCATTTTATGAAGTGATCACAACTCATTCTTTCTTTATTGCGGAGTCCCCGGGAAGGCTGAGCAGATGGGAGGGCGGTGGGGACAGCGGCCACGCTCCCAGCGCTGGGGAGAGCAGAGGGTTTCACCGGGGGCAGAGGGATGTCCTCTTTTATTCACCTACCTCAAGCTCAGGGATCTTGGCCTCGGTTGTCTCAGGTAGGACTTTAGTCTGAGTCTTGATGAAACACTTTTGAAGTCCCACAAAGAAGATGCCAGTTATTCCCTACAGCATCAAAGCAAACACCAAAAAAGCAGTGAGGACGAAGCAGGAGGACAAACAACCCCATGGCATGGAGGGCACAGCTGGGTGAGCGCTGGGTTGTATTTTCCTGTTGATGTTTTTGTGCCAACTCTGTTCAGCAGCAGTGCTAAGATGTACTAACAGGTTCTCCTAAGGGAGATTGCACTTTATGGTTTGGGAGAATTGGGCTTTTTACAAATATTTTAAGGCAGACAGTCATAAAGTTTTTACTTTGCTCCCCTTCTCCTTGTAACTATCATGAGCTCTAGTTATTACAAATAAAAAATATGCAGAATAGCATCTGACCGTTATGGTTATATGAACATTCAGCCCCCAGTTCCTGCTAGGCTATTAGCTGAAAATTTTGCCATATGTCACTGCACAGGGTATTTCCCTACAAATTTTAATTAGGTTTCAGAGAGAGCCTACAACATTGTCAGGAGGTTTTAGTGCTCTCCAGACAGACAAATATACTGGGCTCGGATAGATTTATGATGATTGCGTTCCTTTGCAAGGGTAAATCCAATAACTAGGTCTTGCTTTTAGGATGTGTTTTGTTGGAACTGAACCATGCCACTATTAAATACCGGTGGAAGCTTATGTAGATACACATCTCCTTTGCTCTCAGAGCATCCCTAGAGAGCCTGCATATGGGCTTTGCTCTTTCTGATCATCCCAGTTCTTGCTCCAGCGACCCCGTGGTATGCTAAGGGATCCTGTTGGTCCTGCTCAAGACAGCAGGCAGGCTCCTGGGGACAAACCCTGCTGCACTCACGTTTTTGAAGTCATGGATCTCCAAGATTTCCTCGCTGCCATTCCCACTCCTGAAGGTCTCTGTTCTGGCCAGTGGGTCGATCTCCATCACAATCTTCTTCTTCTCACCATGGCTGAAGAATGTGTGCTCCATGTCATAAACCTGCCAGGGCCAAAACCACAGAGGGGTCAGCTGAGCCCCCACCTGATTTCACACTCGGTGGTGGGTGAGAATGCTGGTGCTGGGTGCATGACCACGGATTCTGGGTACCGGCTGCTTCCTTATGCCCTGGCTCTGAGCCAGGGTGATCATCTGGACAGCACAAGGAGAGATAGATCCCAGGCACCAAAGCTGGGAAGAAGGGCAGGATGGGGCCAAGCTGTGAGGTGACGTGTCAAACCTGGGAGAAGATGCTCATCACACTTGCAGCAGGAGCTTTGCCACGGCTCAACCTTGCCAGTGCTTTCTGTGGCATGAGCCTGCTTACAGCCCAGGCTGGACTGAAGTCCTGAGCCCAAGGGACCTCGCTTTCCCTTCTCCCTGGCTTGCTTGCTCCATGACTGTGTCCCTGGCTCGTTTGCTCCATCTCTGTGCCTTCTGTTTTTCCTGGAAAGGCAGAGGTAAAAGCCTCTGTCTGCCTGGAGGAGATCAGGGATTGCCTGCAGATCAAAGACCTCCTCGAGGGCTGCTGAAGAGCTTTGGGGCGTAGCAGCCGGCTTCCCGGCGGCACTCATCCCCGTGGGGAGCCGGGGGGAGCAGCCTGGGGAGAGCAGCCCTCTCCTCCTCGCAGGTGCTCGCCGCACTCAGCCAGCCCGGCAGCCCTCCAGTCCCCACGGATGCCTGACCCTTAAAGGATGAGTGGTGGCAGATGCTATTTGAAGCACAAAAATGATTTTGCTGGCGCGGTGAGAGCTGGCGAGCCTTGGGGAGTCTCATTTGCCAAATCAAATGGTGTCGTGCGGGAGCAAAGGGCTTATTCAAAACCTCTCAGGTCCAGAGGGCAGGGAGGAGTGATGGAGGCACGGGGATGGGAAAGCCCTGTTCATCCCTCGGCGTGGCCGTGGAGCTGGGGAAGGAGCACCCTGGCCCTGCAGCACTGCCTAAGTGAGGGGCAGGGGCTCTGCCTGCAGCCCCAACCTAAACCCCCTTTCACAGTCCCCTGGTACTTGCATATCTCTCCCTGTCAGAGGGTTCCAAGCTCCTTAGCAATGTTTTCAGCATCAGCATCCCCCTTTTTTGCAAATGCTGGAGAAAACCTGGGCACAGAACTGGTGTTAACTGCCTTGTACCTTTGCCTCTCCTTAAAACCAAGAAGAGCGATGTGCGCCTTGGCAGCCATGAGCATCTCCCATTAGTCAGCAGGAGGCTTTTGTAAAGATATATGGCTGTCAATGCATTTTATGGGATGGGAAAAATAGCCTGAAGCCTAAAATGGCTGGAAGGCCTCCAGTTCTGACTGAGAAAATGCACAGGGTGCTGTAAATCCTTCCTCAGAGGGTAGGATCCCGGGTGCCACCTTGCCTTCCAGTGCCTCTCCATTTATGAAGAATAACTTTTGTCGGCGCAGTGGCCAGCGAACGCATTTGGGCTTGGCCGGCTCCGTGCTGCTCAGAGAGCTGCGAGATGTTTTATGGGGCTAACAATGACACTTGCTGGCGAGTCGCTGAAATATGTCCCCTGCGAGGCCGCGACGAGCCCCTCGCTAGCTGACTCGTCGCCTTCGCGGTGCCGGCCAGCACGGGTGCTGCTGTGCGCAGGGCAGTGCTGTGCCCAAGGCCACCCCTCGGAGGAACAAGCCTTCTTTAAAGATTTTTTCCATTTTCCAGTTGCGTGAAGGAAGCTCAAAGGGCTTTTTGTTCTTTAAAGAGCTTCATTCTCCTTCGTTTGTATTTTTGAGCGTGAGGAACTTCCAGCCTCCCCCGTCCTGCTGCTCCCGGCGGATCCCTGGGCCAGCTGGAGAAGCTGCTGCCCCGCAGATGCAGAGGAGGTGGCGATGCCGGACACGGGGCACATCAGCAGCTCCACTGATGGAATATCTTTGCTCTCCTGTGACCTCGCGCTTTGCTCGCCCACCCGTCAGGCACTGTGAAGGGCTTCCAGAAATACCAGTGGACTTCATCCTCCAGCAGTGCCCCCCGGTGAGTTTGCTGAGGGCTGGTGCCCTGGCTAACCCTTGCCAGGCTGTGGCAATGGCTCTGTGATGCTGGCTTGGAAAAAACCTCCCCTCCAGGGTTAACAGCCTCTTCCCCCCGCGGCTGGCACGCACCCTGTTTTTCGAGGAACAGTAGAGACTTTATAACCGCCTTGGCAGGAGCCTGGAGACACATATGGCTTTTATTACTTTTTCTTTTATTTTTGGAGGCATTTATTTCTATTTGCTGATAAGAGGACAAAGTTTCCGTCGAACAGGGTGCTTCCTCTGCCCAGTGGGAGGGCAGCCCTGGCGTGGCTCTGGCATGGGGCAGGGAGGAGAGAGGAGATGCCACCGTGGGAAAAAGGCCGCCTTGGCTGCGCACAGGAATTTTGGAGATGCTCTTGAGGGCTGGCAAAACCCACTGGTGCCAGGGTGCAAAGCGGAGCCTCGTGAATGAGCTTGGGAACTCAAAGGGGAGGAGAATGAGGAGCACCAGGCAGGCTGTTGGCTTCAAGGTTAAGTGATTTGCTTGGGTTATGGGACAAAAAAAAGGTTTTTGGCAGAATCCCAAGATCTTGGCCGGAGCGGACAGAGATGCTGCCCCCGGCACGCTCGGCACTTACAGTAGCGTCTGTCTGGGGAGCTGGGAATAAACGAGCACAATCCAGTTAGCAGGAGCTCCTCCAAAAGCTAATCCGTCTCACCATCCCCTCACATTGCAGACACATTAAAGTAAGAAATATAATCCATGACAATCAATCACTACTGCGTCCTGGCTTTCTCTCCTCTTTATGCGGTGGCATAATGACTTTTCCACCGGTTTCTGGCAAGATAATTGAAATGAAATGGAAAATATTTTCTTACTTGTCATAAAATTTGCTGCCGGTGAAAGAAGAGTAACTTTAACTCTTTGTGGCATAGCTCCCATCTCCTGTAATTGTCAGTTAGGGAAAGAATGCGGTGACAGAGAAAAAAACTCAGCCCGTATAAAGTAAAAGCTAGTTATGAATAATACAAAGATTTTTAAAAGTCCCATGAATACTTGTGGTCTAAGCAATGCACTTTGTAAAGTTGCCTGGGTTTTGGGGTATAGTTAAAAGTTTCAGTGAGCTGGGGGGGATGGCTCTGTCTGGGGAAGCAGCACTCAGAACCGCTGGATCAGAGTTTGTACTTACTTTTCTGGGTGTTGGGTTCCAGAGATACCTGACACCAAAAAATATCAGAATAAGAGAAATGAGCAGCACGCTGAAGAGCAGTCCGCAGATCTGGTATCTGGTGCAGGTCTTCTTTCGCCTCTTGGACGCTTCTGCCTAATTAATGACAAAACAGTGATAGCCAGAGGTGTCTGCTGATGATTCAAGGAGGGACGAGTTTCAGACATTTCAGACATTTATCACGCTCATGAGCATCAGGTTGCAAGCTGCACGGCAGCAAAGCGAGCCATGAACTTACGTCCAGAAAGTGGCAGTCCTCCGGGCTCTCCCGAGCTGTCCCTCCCATGGTGTCCTCCGTGTGCGAGGACGTGAGCCCGCTCCGAGGTGGAGTTGCAGAGGCTCTGGGCTGCACACGCGGCGGGGAAGGCTGGGTCGCGGCCGCCCCCATGAAGGCAGAGCCAGCTTTCCCCCGCAGCCTGCTGGGCCCCGGTGCTCCCGCGGCGCTTGCTGCTTTCAGGGCGCAAGCAGTTCCCACGCCTTTGGAGGTGAGCCCGCGTGGGCTCCGCTGTGCCGTGTCCATCGGACACGTCCAGGGGCTCAGTTTTTCATGTAAGCTCTGCTCCTGCCCTCCACTTCTGCAAGGGCACTGATGGCTGGGGGTGCCCAGGCTGTGCAAGGGACCCTGGGCTCTCCTGGGGGCTCTGGGGATGCAGGCACTGCTGCTCTTGGGGGGCTGCTCGGCTGTGAGCATGTGTGCAGGGGGGCTTCTGCAGCAGGGGCAGCCTGGAGCTGCTGGTGGGGTGCCTGCACAGTGGGGGGGGACAGGTGTGTATGTGTGTGCATACTCATATGCGTGTGTGTGCACGTGCGTATGTGTCCATGCACGTTTGCAGGTGTGTGTGTGTATGTGTATGTACATGGGTGTGCATGCATGTGTGTGCACTCACTGTCAACCCTCAGCAATGCAGTGCGAAGCCCGAGCTCTCCCCAAAGAATCACTGGCATCCCGCTTTGTGCAGAGCCTTGCCCCAAAGTCAGCCTCGCCAGGAATTTCCGGACTAATTTTTTTTTTTTTAGTACGTTCAAAAATTTCCATGTGTTGAAATCGTACCATTTCTTCATGGAAATGAACCCATCTTAAGAAAGACTTTCAGAAATCCAGCGTGAAGTTTCTAGTCTGAACAGGATGAGACTCCCTGGTGTAGAGGAGCTGTTTTTCCAAGCAGTTTGTGCTCATAAAAACCCAGAGTGCATCATGCACTAATTAAAATTGCGCTGAAAAGAAGAAAATCCATGTTGAGTTTTGCTCAGGGTGAGAAACAGAGGAAAAAAATTGCTTTCAGCGGGTCCAGCGCTGGCTCTGTGAGCGTGTCGGGGCATCGCTGCCTGAAAGCTGGGGGTAAACCCAAGCGGGACAGAAGCGGAGCTGCTGAATAGCCTGGTGTTAATGTCTGAGAGGCCAATAACAGAAGGGAATTGAACTGATGAGTGAAAGACAGCAGGTTATTTGGAGGAGAAAAATCACTTTTTAATGGAAAGCAATCACAGGCAGCCTTCAAAAACATCTGAAAGGTTTTGGAAATCTAAAATGCAGCAAATCTGTGCAGGCACCGGGTTTGTCTTTCTCCACTTTTCACCAGAAAGTTTCATCTCCAAAGCTTTTGTTATTCACTGGAAACTGAAGTATCTGAAAACATTTGTTTTTCCTGTCAAAATTACATTTTCAAAGGAAAATTTTGGAGCAGCTCTGTTGAAAGACAGTTGTGATTACAGAGAAGAGTTTCAGCAGTGCCGTTAAGCAGACATAATTGATCAGCATAGGAGAGATCTTCACAATATCCCCCACTCCAGGCACAGGAAACACTGCAAATACCACTCGTAAACCAAATTAGGCATTATTATTTTATTACTGTTGTAAGGTAAATGTCAAGCTTTTTAATGGCAATCACTGTAACTCCGGCAGGAGTCGGGCGTCTGAATTATCTGGGAGAGGTGAGAACCTCCCAGGGCTGGGAGTTAATAAAACTCAATAAATATCACCGGCCCCTTCCGGCGCTTGGCAAGTGCCAGGGATGGAGCAGCTGGGGTGAGTGGGGGTGTGTGTGTGGGGGGGTCCCACTGCAGGGCTGGAGGCCTTGTTTCACCACAGCCTGCAAAACTGGGCACTGCTGGCCGGGAGGGATGGGGAGCAACGGGGGTGAGCATGCACACAAAGCACACATGCATGTGCACCCCCATGCACACATGGATGCACACCCCCATTCTCCAGTGCTCAGGCTCAGTGCTCAGGGTTTCAGAGAAAGAAAAAAAATGGATTTTCCATGAGAATACAACAATTCTTTGGGAAAAAACCCTCAAACTCTTTAAGATGACAATCAGGTTCTCTGTATAAAAAGCAGTTCTGATGGAGATCTCCCATCAGTGCCAAGGAAGAGGGAACAATCACTAATTTTCCTTGAAGCTAATGAGCACGAGTCTATATGACAGGGGAGAATTTAATCTGATGTGAACTGAGGAAGAGAAGCAATACTGATATTAATGTGTGACTAATTGATACCCAGAAGAACATTTGAAATGATTAAAAGGCATTTGATTTTTATACAGGACAATAAGAAGCTCATTGGCTACGACTGGCGCATCCTTTTGGTTTTCTACTGCTTGCTCCAATTTACCCAGAAAAATCTATCATATCTGCAGCATAGCTTGACTGCTGCATAAAATCTCTGTGCCTGAAAATGTTATATCAAGAAATTCCTTCTGGACAGCGCAGAGGTTTGCACATGGTGTGTGCGGGGGCGAGAAGCCTGGCAGAAATAAAATAGGTCCCTGCACTACTAAAAAGCAGCTCCCCAAAGCAGTGGGGCTCGGGCAGCAACCTCCAGCTGAAAACCCAGGGTGATTAATATGGTGCTCTTTGTTATAATGAAAAACCCATTAAGGTCAGTGGCAGCATCTCTGAGCAGCACTAAATTGGAACGATGGAGACAGTAAAGTTAAAAACGAGCCATAATATTAATGCGGATAGTGAATTAATTGGGCAATTCCATAGGTAGTAAGTAAATCATATCGTTTACTGTGGACATGGTGCCTTGTGGCTCTCACTGCAGGGTGGTGTGGTGGCAGCAGTGGCACCCGCTCCTGGATGGAGCTGGGGAGTGACACAGACCCACAGCACCCAGGGGGATGCTGCTGCATCTGCTCCCACCAGCCTTTACCCCTTCTCCTTGGGTGCTTTTAGGGGGGGTCTCTCAGTAGAGGAAAGGCCTCTTGCTTTGCTATTTTAGGTGGTCCAGCCCCAAAATATGTTGAGTGCTGGTTTACAGCTTGTCTGGGGAGCTGCATCCACGGTGCAAGGTATCCGTCCCCTAGTCCTGCAGCTGTGGTCCAGGGTGTCCATCCCCCTTACCAATTGGCTCCTCCCCTGTTTTGGGTGGGTGTCTCAGGAAAGGCTTCCTCACCTTTGGGCAACATGTACAGCACCATCACGCAGCACTTACCCACCTGCTGCTGCTTTTGTGCCTGGGACTGGGACCTGCTGTGGATGCAGAGCGTGGTCCTGGCTCTGCAGGGGTGTTTGCAGGAGCTGCTGCCCCATGGGGCTTTGGGAGGAGGGAGAAGCCCAAGTGAGGGGTGGGGGATGCAGCTCTCGCCCTGGACCCCCATCCCACCCAGAGCAACCCCACTGTCCTTCAGGCTTGGTGGCTTCTGGGTGATTTATCCCATAGTTAAGCAGTTGCACAGATGTCAGCCTGGCTGCCAGTGCCCTTCCTACTCCAGCATCCGGGACAGCAAACAGAGGAAAGGAACAATCACCTATAAAAGGAAGTCACTCATTAGCCAGTGGCTGATTACACAGAACTGTTTCTGGTTCAAACCAGCCCATTTTGTGTAACATTTGCAGACGAGAGGACACATACCTCCTCCCATCAACCAGCCACGCAGGGCCTCGGCTGAAGGGGCACTTCGGTAATTGGCCTATTCATCATTCATTGTTTATCTTAAGTTCACGTTGTTGTAGGGATCTCCAGAGACATCCTTGATTTAAGTTAAGAAACTTAATCATTATGATAAAACTGCTCGGGGAGTTGGACTTCATGTCGGAGATGCACGTGGCCGTGTGGCACTCCGGCAGCCCGTAGCACAGCAGATTATTCAAAGCTGACAAAGCTTTTGGAGAGAACAAGAAAAGATAAATTTGCGGTGGCCGTTCTGATGGAGCCACTCAGAAAGTTATTAGCGACGACACACGCTTCTCCTTGCTCACAGCCTGAGAAAACCCCGCTCCTCCGAGCACAGAGGGACAGCTGCCTCATTGCTGCTGCTGTGACTCCCTCGTCAACAGAAGTTATTAGCAGCGCTGGAGATCTTATCCAAATGCCGGGTTCATCTTGATAAATAACAGTTTCATATCTCTGTTCTGCTAGATGACTGCACAGTTTTATTTCAAACACTTCCCTTTTTCAGGAATGCTTCCCCCATGCACAAGGCTCAGCTCATCTATCGAACGTGTGCTGAGCAGTTTTTATTTGCACCAGGCTTTGAACATCTGTAATGCAAAGACCAAACCCATCATCCTGCACCATCATAAGTCACTTCTCCCGACAACGAGCTGCTTCCTTCTGGGAATGCTAAAATGTAATTGAAAGCTACGTGTGTGTTGGTGTCACACCAAAAAACGTTTTGTTAGAAGTAGTTTAAGGGTTGTTAGGATCCGAAGGAATATTCTGCAGCTCCTCTTGTGAGCAAGGCAATGAAGAGCAGGATAACTCGGTGCCTGCTGGTGCCCACGGCCCAGATCTGCCGTGCAGGGGCTGTTACGGGGTTCCACGCTCAGGGCAGCAGGCGGATGCTCGGGGTGATGTGGGTGCTCCGCTGGCAGCAGTTCATTGCCAGCCTGCTTAGTGAGAAGTGGGTCACTTTGTGATGACTGTGTCCAAGGCACAGGGGGACAGAGGTGGAGAAACCTCCTGGTCTCTGGAGGAGGCACGGATGTCGTGCTGCAGGCCTGGGAACTGTGGCAGGACGGATGGATGGATGCTCTGGGTTTCTCCAGCAGCAGAGATAAGCCCCTGGGCATGGGGAGAGGCACCAGGTTCCCCTCCCAGGGACTGCAGCGCCCGGATCTCACTGCGGTCATGAACTTGGCAGTGGGAAACCCATAGGGAGGAGAAAATTTTGGGTAAAAATGGCTTCATCATGCTGGGATTGTGTGAAGAGAATAACCAGTGTATTATCACTGCTTAGTGAACCTGAAATATTTAATATTAACATATTAAACATTTCCTGCTGAGTCAGTTCAGCTCAGTATCACGCTCTGGCGTTGTTTTACCCTGTCACCTGACACACACGTTGTTGTTTACTTACTAAAGCAAGTAAAGATAGGATTGAGATTACTCCCGAATGCAACTAATCAAGAGGGAATCCATTAAACTGAAAAGTTTTGACACAGTTAATTTTTCTTTGATTGCCATTAAATCTCCTATTGATGGCCCTTGCAGTTAATCACGCTATGATGCTGTGGGCATCATTTTCCCTCGTCCTCTGAGGCCACACTCAGTGTCCCAGCGATGAGGGGAGGAATGTCCCGGTCTCTTGGGTGTGCTGAGGTTTCTGGGGAGATCCTGAAGCTCAGGAGGTGGGGTCTGCCTGGTCCTTTCTCAGTGATGTCTCCATGCAGCCCTGGCCCTGTGCCTTGAGCTGAGCCGCTGCCTCTTCCTCAGCACTCATATGTACAGTCAAGCTCTGCACAGCTCCAGAGCCCTTTTGGGAAAAAAACAGCTATTTTAAAAATCAATAAAATAAATAAAGTGAAACAAAGTCAGCATGATTGTCCATCTCTGCCCCAAGCAGAAAGAAGTAGTGGAAAGCTCTGCAAGCCTATGAATTTTAGGGTTCATCAGCTGGTGCTGCTGTGGGCTGGCACCCCTCTGGATGCTCATCAGCACCAAGGGGGGGCTCTGGGGGTGCCCAGGTTGGGGGAGCACTCCAGCCAGCTGCGCTCCCACCTGGGGCACCAGGTGCTTCCCATGAGCAAAGATGCTCAGAGCCAATGCTGCTCAGCTGCCCCTGCCCAGAGGGTTTATAGGGGGTGGGGTGGCCCCAGGGGGGTTTTGGCTCTGCTGCTGCTGGCTCTTGGCTGGCAGAGAAGGGCTGCAGGGCTCCGAGCAGCTCCAGGAGCGTGGGGTGCTGAGCTGGGGATCGGCAAGAGGGATGAATATAGATGAAAATAGAAACAGAGCAGGTAGGAGGCTCCAGTGTGTGCAGGTGGGGTGGGAGCTGTGGGGTCCTGTGTGCATTAACCAGCCCCACTCCTGTAGGGGACTGGCAGCTGTGCCAGGCTGAGCTGTGTGCCCACGCTGTGATGGTGGTAGGGCATCTCCTCCTCCTCCTCCCCCTCTGCAGCCTGCTCTCTGCCTCAGCCATGTGTGAGCCCAGATGGGCTGCCAAGGGGGTGCGGAGGGGTGACGATAAGCATATTGGTGATGATGTACCGTGGCACACGCTGCTCTCCTGCCTGCAGGAGTGGGCTGGCTGCCGGGGACACAGCGCCCCTGCCCCGCTGCCCTTCCTCCTGCCCGGGCACTGTGTGTCAGCAGCTTTTGGAAGCAGCTGTGTCCACAGTGCTCCAGGGCTGTGGCTGGTGGCACTGGAGGCTGCTGTGGGTTGTCCCAGGAGCTGATGGTCCACTGCAACTGGGGGCCCTGCCAAAACATGGGTGTCCTGTTGGGAGGTGCCCTGACCCCGTGTCCCAGTGCCCACCCCAGGGTGTGCAGAGGGCTCACACCCCTGGCTGGCCCCGCACTCAGCCCTACAAGCTTGCTGCCTCCCTGCACACAGGTGGGCTGGCTGCACCTCAGCCTTTGCCTTTGGGATCGTGATTGCAGTCCATCCTCTGCCATGTGTGATGTCTTGCTGGCCTGTCTGCCCGTCCCTTCCAGCCCATGTACCCACCAGGGTCTGCAGCGGTGGGGCTGTGCCCCACAGAGCCCAGCCGCAGTGGGCTGAGTCCAGCCCTGTGTGCCTTTGGAGCAGTCTGGGCATGCAGAGAGCATCTGAACTGACACCTCCCTTCCCCTCTCCCCTGCCCTCCTGCTGAGGCTCTGATATTTTTTCCTAACGTCAAGTCTTGAAGCTCCATCTCACCTCCTCTCTCTCCTATTGCTTTGCTCCCCCTTGCTATACCCGGCAGGGATTTTTTTTTCCCCATCCCTCCCTGCCAAGGTACTTCCCTTCTGTTAGTTTGTTCTCTCCTTTGCTTTGTTCCTGCTCTCCTTCCCCGTTCCTCCCGCCTCCTCCTTGCTCTTTCCCTCTCTGTGCCACCTGCCGTAATCTTTTCCCGTTGTACCCCCAGCATCTCCCCCGCTCCCCAGCTCCCTCAGCCCTGCAGCAGGAGGGGGTGCAGCCCTGGGGAGGGAGGCACAGTGCAGCCCCTGCCCCAAGCTGGGCTGCCTGGCTCTGGGGTCTGCACCCTGGCTCTGTCCCTGGCCAGGTCTTGGCTGGCAAGTGGAAATTCTCAGGAGAACCTGCTTAACTTTGCTGTCAGCTGTGGTGATTGGTTTCTGCCTTTTTACATTTATTTTGTCCTATGAGAAACTGCTCGCTAAAGAAAGCACATTTTTCTTGCTTACTGGGAGTTCCTGTTTGTCATTTTTATAAATCAGTGTTTATTGGCCTAATTATTGTAAATGCAGAGCCCAATAAAGGTGACTGTGATTGCAATATCTGATAATGAATTTTATAACAAACCTGCTGAGCCTGAAAGCTGCCAGCAGGAAAGACATTATGTCAGGTTAATGACAGAGAGGAGAAATCCTCCCCACTAAGCTTTTTTGCAAAGCACGAAGGATCTCTGGTGGAGGCTGCTGGGGGTCCTGCTGGGCTGCAGCAGTCATGCTGGTGGGGTGTGGCCATCCAGTGCTGCACCCCGAAGCTTTTGGGGCTCCTTCACTGCTTTTCTAGCCTTGCCCTGGTGGAGGGAATGCTTTGGGCATGCAGGATGGAGGGCTGCGAGGGGGTTTAGCTCCTGCTAGGCTTGGGCTCTGCTCTGGGGGTGCAGACATAGAGCAGCAGCACCCAGGGGTGTTCACCTCCCTCTTCCCACTCTCCCATCTCACTTAATCCCACCATGCAAATGCTGAATGTGAGGCAGAGGGAAAGCAGCTTAAATAGCACCTAAAGCTAGCTCAACTCCAACTGCTGTAAATAGATTAATTTAAAAAAATCAATTGAGCTCTGCAGGGGCAGCTTTTCCAATAGAGATGCTGGCGCCTGCTCTAACCTCATGCCCTTACGTGTGCCCTGGGAGGAGGCATCCCCTCCCTGTCTCCAGCTCAGCCTGCTGAGGGGGGAGCAGCTCACTTGGCCATGCATGGGGCTGCCCCTCTGTCACCTCACCTCCCCCTGCCCCCCGTGTCTGCTGAGATGGTGCCAGTGAGGAGACATCACTGGGGAAATTGTTGCTGCTCCTGCAAGGCCCTGGTGCACTGAGGGTGTGGGAGATTTGTGGGCTCATTGTGGGGTGTTTAGGCTGGTGTGACGGTGTTATGTGTCATTGCAAGTGACATGGACCTGTCCAGTGCTTGAGCGAGGCTGGGGAACCTGGGGCTCACAGCGGTGCCTGCCCTCAGGCTCCAAACGCTGCTTGACTGTGGTGGCCCAGGCTCTTGCTGTGTCTTGGTCCTTCTTGATGCTCGTGATGGTCCCAGGCAGAGTTGGTGGCAGCTGCTCATGTGTCTGCTCCCTGGGCATGGCTCTGTCCCAGAGTTTGGACCTGGATCTGCTTTTCAAAGGTACAGCACTGGGCTCTGTGCTCTCAGTCACTGTGTGGCATCTGTTGGCTGAACCCAGGTTTGTGCTGCTCTGGGCATGTCTGATCTGAGAGCTGGCTCTGTCCCTCTGCAGGAACTGGGGTGACTTTCTAGACCTGGATCAGACCCAGAGTGTGGCTTCACACTACTTCAAAACCTGGGCTTGGAAAGTTTGATTTAGTTCATGTACCAGCAGCAGGAGTCAAGTGCAAAAGGGAAAGAATAAAGACTATAAGGGAACATACTTTCTCTCAAATAATGCAGAGAAAAGCAGGGGAGGAGGACGTACAAATGTGATTTAGTCCTTTGCCCCTCTGTTATTTGCTGCTGGTCACCAGCATACCCCAGCTGTGTCTTGGAGGGCCAAGGGAATTGCTTGCCCTCTATAATGTGTGGATGGATGCCTGCACCGAGCCCTCTCTCCCAAGCCACCAGCCAGAGGCTAGAGCTGCTTTATTTTGTATCTTTAGTATTTAGTTGGCAGCTGCTGTTTGACTCTACTCAATGTGAGAGCAAATTGAATTAACTGAAACACATTTGTTGGGATAAGCAGGCAAAAAAAAAGTGTGCAGGGGTTGCCTGGAGGAACTGGTCTCTGCAGAAGGTGGCTGAGCACCTTCTGGTGCCTGGGGCAGGGCAAACCTCGAGAAAATTTGCAGAGGAATTTTGGGGATGGATTCTGTTTGGATAAACAAGTCCCAAATGCTGTGTATTCATCACACTGCAATCAAAGCAAGCCATGGTTTGGTGTTCCTGCACCAGCCATAAGTGAGCAACACGTTGTCTCTGCACCTGGAAATGGCCCTCCCGTGCCCAGGAGGGGACAAGGGCACAGGAGAGATGCAGACAGAAGTCCTTGCTGCTGGAGGCATACAGCTGGAGGCAGAAGGCAGGCATCCATGGTTTCCCCTGCCTGATGCACAGCTAGCTGACAAGAGCATTGCCAGGGCAGTATCCTGCCCTGCTCAGCCCACAGAGCACTATTATTTCATTAATCTCACGTCATCTCCTCCTCAGATGATCCAGTTCCAATATTGCAGAAACAACTTTTCGCGGCTCCCCGAGGAGGAGCAGACTTCAGAGGCCAGGAGAGCTCTTCCCTCTCCTCCCTGCTCGCAGTGGGCTGCGATCCCTGAAGCTGCCAGAAGGTTTGCAAAGTCTTTGATTCCTTCTAACTCTTACAGTCAGGGATGCATAAAAAGCAGCTCACGCAAAAAAAAAACCCAACGAGTTATTATTATCATCAAACCCTTCAAAATCCCAGGGCAGCTTAGCAAGGTCTAGATGAAGAAGTCACGTCCCCATCCCAGACACGAAGATGTCACATTGCGTCGGCCGATGCCGGCAGACGCTGTTCAAGCAAGTGGCGTTGCGGATCATTCCCCATTCTTTGTCTGCCAGAATTCCTCGGATGCTCAGCTCGCTTCTGCCCCAAGTTACTGCCCAGGCTGCGTGCTGCTCCCTCTGCTTGTGCCATCCCACTGTCACGGTCCTTCAGGCTCTCATTCGGGCGGGAGCCTTCGTGGGGTGCTGATTTGTGGAGCCTCATTAGCTGCAGATAAATGAGGAGTCAGGTGAATTCTTACTCCAATTCCTAAAATACCATTTTAATGCATAATATATGTCCGGGGGTAAATCTCTGATTCTATTTAAATGTGGGGAAGAGTGTGCTGCTGAATTTTAAGTATGTTATCACAGAAAACAATGACTGTGCCGAGTGAATGACATGTCTAACGAATATAGTGAGGGGAGCAGGGCTGGCATCTCCACTCCCTCATGCTGGTGCAGCCTCCATTAGCTGCACAGGGGATTTTTTTCCCAAGCCATGGTAGTGACAAATTATACAATCAATACGGAGGCTGATCCGTGGTCTAATCTTGCTTAGCCCTGATAAGCCCAGGATTGATCCAGATCTAATCTTGCTTATCCTGGAGAAGCCCAGGAGCGGATCCAGATCCTAAGTTTAATGCATCCTGTGCAAACCCAGGCTCACTCTATCGATTTGCTGGTGTCGTCGCTCCGGTTTCGCCTTGCTGCGGAGGGGTTTATCGGCGTGATCTGCCCCTTGACGTGTAACGCAATCAAAGCGGTCATCTTGATTAATTGGAGTGCCTGGCATCTCTGGCTGCAGGACTGTGGAGCAATGGGGCTTCCTACGTCAGACTGGCACAATAGAGGGAGGAGGTTAAATGCTGGCTGGAATGAAGGCACCTTCCATTAGTGTTTCACCTGAGCTGCAACAGCTTTTTTTTTGCTGTCAAAGGTGGTCATGGAGCTATGGATGCCTGCAGAAGGTGTGGTCTGTGTAGATAAGGCTCCTGCTCCCACTTAGAATGTTCCTTGGTCTCCTTTCACGCCCTGGAGGTCTCAAGCCCCTCCACCTATGACTTCAGTGAGCAGAAGGTCCATGACATCCAATGGCCCACTTTGCTGCATTGCCCTGCAAAGCTGGTCCCTGCAGCCCTGGGCACCCACGCACATCTGCTGCTCCTGCAAGTCAAGGGCCTTCTGCTTCAGGGCCTTCCTGCAACTCTAATAACTGCAGGAAGGGGAAAAAAAGAAAAAAAAAAGCAATTACCTTCTGGGGTGGAATTTCTCCAGCCTTTACTCAGCCCACCAGGGAATTTGTCAGGAACATGGACTGCAGTTTTATTCAGCTATTCCTGAGTTATACCAGCACAGGGAAAATGGCATGTCTTGCAGCTTGATGTTTTTCTGATGTCTTTTCTTGCTCTCAGGTTTTAAAAAAATACCAGACCCTAAAAATCTCTCTTCAAAATGTAAAACTTGCCCTTAGCTTAATTCAGTGGAGACTCGAGCAGCTGCTCCTGCATCTCAGAGAAAAGAGGCCTCGTGCTATTAACATGTCTAAAGAAATTGGATGTAGAAATATGAAGGTCCCCCGTCTTTTAAGAGCTGCACTCTGTGCCTCCAGCTCCTGGCTTTTGCATGCCTAGTGTGGCACTGAGGGATGGAAATATGTTGCAAGAGCTGACCCTACTGGACTTAAAGGGGAGTTTGTGCTCCAGCCCTTTGAGGAGAGGGTCCCTGAGCCGGGAGGAGGTGATGAGGGGGACTCTCCCATCCTGCAGGTGTAAGGCTGGGCTTAAGTGCTGGGGGACTGTATCCTGGAGGCTTGGTGCCAGAGCTGAGCTACAGCTGTGTCTGCAGCCTGGATCCGTATTTTTGCAGAGTGCTTTGAGCTGAAAAGTGCTTTAGCAGTGTAAATATAACCTAGAAGGTTCTCAAACATTTCAGAAATTATTCTCCGAAAAAATACGCTGCCTCCCCACCCTGCTTCCCTCAAACGGGAAATAATTCCAGATTCATTCAAATGTGCTTTTCTAATCAAAGGGGCCACTTTGTACTTCTGAATCCAAAGGGAGGGGATGGGAGCAGGAATAAAACAAAACTCCTTCTCAGTGCTGCGTTTGCAGGATGGATCTCCCGTGGCTAAATCCATCTGTGTTTCTCCTTTGGCGTGAGCAGGAGGATCTTCCCACTGCAGCTGGGCACTTCACTTCCCAGGCTTAGCTGCTGCCCAGGGAGGAGGAGGAGGATGGAACGCCGAAGTAGCCCAGGTTTCTATGGCAGTGTGTGCGGCAGCCGCTCTCCTTATCTTTCCAACTTGATCGGGAGAAATTGCTTTTGTCAATTTTAATTTCAGCTGAGCTGAGCAGGATAAACAAAGGGAGGTGCAGGCAAAGCAGATGGTTTGTCACAGAGCACGGAGCAGGCAGGAAGGCTGTGCAGCTTTTTATAGCGTATAATGGCCTTTCCTTGCATCTAGCTATCCATCACCATATAATTCCCGAAATAAACCGGGCTTGTGTGATATATGTGAAATACCCAAATGTTACGGCAGGTCTGGAATATTCAGTCTGCAGAACTTTTGCAAGGGTTGGGAGCATCCACACAAAAGCTTTCTGCTGGCTGGTGTCGCCTGCTTGTTTGGAAAGCCCTGTGGTGGCTGCTCATCCCAGGGCTGGGGCAGGGAAGCTCCTCTATGCCCAGGGTGAGACTTTCTTCTGCAGTTTGGCAGATGTGGCAGTGTCACCGATGCTCCTTCTTCGTGTTACCAGGATTAACAAGGAGTTTGTGTCTTACCCCACAGTTCTCCCTTCTGGTTACACCAGCCAGGGTCAAGCAGGTGGCTGAAGGAGCAGGGAAAGGAGACACCTCATGGCCCTGCTGTGCATTTCCTTTCCTACATGGTGGTTTTGCATACAGTGAGCTTTGTTATCCGTGCAGATATTGATGGGAATGAGGAGAAGCTGTGCTTGGTGCCCATACTGACCTCCCAGCCCATTGCACCCCCTGGCTTGGGTGCTCCTGCCACAAGAGACATTTCGGTGATGGGGTGTCCTCTTATGCCCTCCAGCTGCATTGACCTCCCTCCTTCTCCAGCACCGGCACACGGTGCCATGGTGGCTCGGGCTGGTGGGGAGGGCAGCTGGGCTGCAGGAGGCTGTCTGCAGCCGAGTGGCCCTGACACTGCTGCGTGGCACCGTGTCCGAACCAGCTGGGGAGATGTGATCTTTCCCGGAGCTGGTGCTCTCGGAGCACAGCGCAGATTGGTGGATATTTGTTTCTATAAGAACCATGCTGGTGTTTGCAAACCCTTTTAAATTGCTCTCAGCAAGTGCTTCTGTGTCTGGAGCAAAATCTGCTTGCAGAAAAGCCTGCAGACAGAGGAGGTCTGGGGGGCGGCGGTAGGAGCCTGAATCCTTGCCAGGTTTCCATCCCGCAGAGCGTGTCGGGGCCGGAGCAGGGACGTGCTGTGGCTGCTGCCTCCCTGCCTTTGAACAGCGGACAGGCAGGCCCTGCTCCGAAACATCCCCATTAAAGCATCCCTGTGCAATTTTGAATAATGAGCAAATAGAAAGAAAATCAAAGTATGTTTGAACTTCATTAATGAACAGGAAGAGGGCTAAATGTTTCCAATAAACTCTTTTGCTGCAAATTTGCAGAATACCTAAACCAGCTCTGTCTGTTCCAGCTCAGGCTCTGCAGGTGCCCAAAGCCATGAAAACCTCAGTGTGTGAATGATGGCAGCAGCCAGACCCTGGTGGGCAGAGCTGCTGGTGGCGGCTGTGATTTCTGGAGATAGTGACTTATTCAAACCCCGAGCGAGTGTGATACATTTCCATGTGTGGGCAGGAGCATCCCCTCGGGGAGAGCAGTGGGGGACAGCCTGCCAGTGCTGCTGGCCTCGATAGCGGCGAGGAAAGGGAAGATACGGTCCTGGGCTTGGAAGAAAACAGAATTCAAAGGAGGCTCCCAGGGGGAATCGGCTTGCGTTAAAGAGGACAGTCCCCGTGGCATTTGTGTGCATTGCAAGAGACCTATTTAGCATTTATTTCCCTTTATTTGTTGTTTACAGGAGGCTGAGCAGCAGCCTTGCTGGCTATGTGGGGTCCCCCATCCGGGCACGGGGTGAGCCTGAATTTGGGGCTGTGCAGGCAGGGCCAGGGTACCCAGCCCAGGAGCAGCCGTGGGCTTTGTTTGACAAGGCAGGCAGAATTTCAAAGAGCTGCATTTTCATTCTTCAGGGCTGGAAACCTGATCTCGGACACGGGCTGGTTGTCAGGCCTTCCCCCATGGACAGACAGACGGATGGACAGTTGATCCCAGCTCTGCAGTGCCAACCCCCCCACCTTCATCCTTTTCCAGCTTCACAGGGGCTTAGGGATGCCCTGTGTAGGGTGCAGAGGGGCTACACGGGTGATGGCTTTCTTCATCAGGACCCTCAGCCATCGCCCAGTGCCAGCCCTGGTTCCACAGCACTGTCAGCTGATTAACTTGCTAATTAAAGTAATTATGATGACAGGGTTGAGGTATATGTTAAATCTCTACCAGGATGTGTGTGTTTTCACGTAGTGTTTCGCGTCACTCTGCCACGTGCTCCAGGCTGTAATTGCTGCTTTTCCCTTTGAACATGGTACTTGCCCTGACTTTAATGATTATTTATTCCCTGGCTGCGGGAGAGCTCGGTGCCCTGAATCACAGCCTTGGCTCAGCTACATGAAGGTCCTGGGCACCGGGTGGAGAACCAGGGAGGGGATATTTCAGGAGGATGAGTGTGCAGAGCTATGCTCCAGGTGATTGCTTTCTCTGGGATCCCGGTGCATTTCCCATCAGTCCCCCAGCCTGGGTCTCTGGTCCCAGCTCTGCACGGTGTCTGGGTGTCTGTCCCCAGGCTGCTGGCACCTCCTGGATCTCACTGCTCGTTAACCAGAGCTGGGGTGATGGCAGTGGTGTGTCTCATCATTGCAAAAGCTGGCTGGCAGTCTCGATGCGGCACGCTTTGCTGCTCCTGAGCATGTAACACCTGCTTAAAAGGCAGCTCTGCTATCAGATAGGATGCTGTGCCCCCCTCATTTTCAAGGGTTGCTCACAGCTATGGAAATATGGAATTTCCAGAAATGCCCTTGAATAGCAGACCGGTCCCTTGGGACTACATCATGTGTAAACAAGATGAACCTGAAGAACAGATGTATCTATTACTGTTAATAGATCAAAATTATAGATGATGACAAAATAGCAGTCTACAGAATAAATACTTAGGTGATGTAAAATACTTTTTCCTCTATTTCCTTCCATTAGCCACCAACCATCTACCCCAGGCAGAGCTCTGTCCCGGGAGACACCCAGGCTGGGTGTGGAGCAGCAGGTAGGGTGGCAATCCTGATGGACCGAGCTGAAGTGTGAAAATCAGAGGGGCTGTGAGAAGGAGGATGCTACCTGCTATATCATCTCCAGTTCTTAGGAGCAGCTTTCTGCCTTTTTCTTTTTTTCTTTTTTTTTTTTTTCTTAAATCTGATTTGTGCTCTTTTGTTCTGGGCGCCACTTGCTCCAGGAAAGGATTTGGCCTGCAGACCAGGGTGGAAAGTTTGCAGCATTGGCAATAACACGATGTGATTCAGGAGCGATCCCTTAAACAAGATTATTACTCATTTTACCAGGCACAGCTATCCATTATGGTTAATAAAACACCGCATAAGTGATTCTCAGCCTGATCTAAACAATATATCTTGTGGTCCAGCCGGACTCACTTTTACCCTTAGCCTCATGTTGGAGGATATGTTGCCATCAGCAGACACCGAGATGTCGGTAGCTGATCGCATGGACAGTCAAGATCTGCCTCTTGCTTTCCAAGGGGACACAATGTGAACTGCTGGATGGGCAGGGATGCTGCCTCCAGGCTATGTTTTTCTCTGATGGACAGTTTCTATGTTGGCCATAGCTGTGGTGGCATATTGGCCTGGGGTCCCAGGCTGGGTGTCCTGCCCACCCACTCCATGGCAGGTGGGTGGCCTCTCGAGGGACCATGCTTCATGCTTTTGCACTGATGTGGCTGCTGTTTTGGTTGCCTGGAGGGTGATGTCTCATTGCCCCAGAGCAAATGGAGCCTGTGGGCTGGGGAAAGGGAGGAGGACCAGCCTGGACTGCAGGAGGAAGGCTTCATCCTGACACTCCTGCTAGAAGGTGAGCTCCAGGAATTTGTGCACCTGAAGCAAGGGTGACCACAAGGCTGCCTTCATATGCTCGTGCTGCTCAGCAGCCTGCGCTGTGGGAGGAGGGAAGGCAGCAATCCTGCCTGCATGCTGGCCTTGCATCCAGCATTCCCCTGTTCTGCAAGGCGCCGGGAGCAGCTTGAGGAGTGCTGGGGCGTGGGGCAGGAGCTGTCCCCTGCCACGATGCAGTTACCCCACCAATAAGGAGCAAGCACTGTGTGGCTCGGGGTGACCACCTGCACTGGCACTGGCATTGCCAGCACCTGCTCTGTGGTGTGCCGGCGGCTGGCCTGGGGGGCTCTGCTCCGGGCCATCCATCTGGCATCTTTCTGAGACACTGCACTTGGTTTTTCACCATGCCAAAACAAATCCTAGCAGACTATTAATCACTGGCTTGGAACAGCACCCACCCCGGGTTCAGTTATGATAAGCCATGCCAGCCCTTTCCCCCGCGCCGCGTCTGACGTTGTGAAGCCGTTTGAAGAAGCCGTAATTACAGCAATTGTTAGGCGTTTTTCTAGCCTTTTCTTCCTTCTTTTGTAGGTAATGTTACGTGACAAACCGCTTTCCCTGACATTCACATCTCCGAGCGCTCTGCCCAAACACCACCTGGCTGCGTTGTGGTGCGGGGACGTCGGGCTCGCTGCAGACAGCGCGGGCGGAGTGCCACAACCTGCGGAGCTGTTTGGTGGGTGAAAGCAATCCACGCGGTGATGCTGGGGTTTTGATCGGTGTGTTCTCTGGTTTCCTTATATCTGCAGTTGCAGAGGTGGGAGGGGCAGGAGGGATACACGCTGGGATCGGTGCCTGGACTGTGTAGCGTGTAGGACACGGGCAGTGTTTGAAATACCGAATTGCGGGATGCTGCTAAGTCAGTACCAGTGAGAAGCCACGTTCCCTGATGCGGGCACCTTGATGGGATGGAGCTGGAGCCTGGTCCCGGCCCCGTGGCTGCTCCTCAGCTGGTGTTACACCTCTCCATCGGCTGCTCTGGAGCTGGGGCAAATCCTGCCAGCTGAGGAGCGCTGCTGAGATCTCCCAGCTGGCATTCAGCACTGCGGCCGGAGGCTCTGTATCCCAGAAATGCACTCTCCTGCCTGCTGATGTGCTGGGCAGGAGGCTTGTGGCTTGGGTATAAAAGTGAGCGAATGTTTGGGAGCTCTCAGCCCTCCACCAGTGCCAGGTACCTAATTTCTGCTGGAAGAAAGAAGTATTGCAGTCTCTTTTGCATCCCACGGGGCCAGCAGCAGACTAAGAAGCATGCTGGAATAAAGGGGGGGTGGGGAGAAAAATAGAAAGAAAAATGTAGAACAAGCGATTTAGTTTTATTCATGACTGTTTTGAAAGACGGAATGGGTATTGCTGGAGTGACTGTGCAGGGTTGCTCTGTGCATCAGCTGTGTGGCTGTTCAGACCAGAGATACTGCACTGCCCTAGTTCTCTAAATCACTGTTCTTCCCCAGGTGTCTCTGTTCCCCCGACCTTTGCAATCCATTTGTCCACACAAGGACCTGGAGACTGAATTAAGATGTGCTATTTGTAAGCAAGGTAGGGAGAGCAGAGATTCTCCCATCACCTAGGATAACCTTCGCCGGCAGGCGGATCTCCTGCAGAGAGAAGTTTCGTTGCCTCTTAATTCATCCATGGCATCGCTGTCTTGTAAACCCTAAGGCCGTCTGTTCTTCACCTGTGTGGCTAACAGCGTGCACGGTTTGTAAATCCAGGCAGGCGTCCAACGCGCCATCCTGAAGGTCCACCACGCAATTGTGCACTGAACTGCATTGCAGCGCTCCCCCGGCTCTGCTCCTGCACACGCTGATGGCACAGATTGCAATTTCCTTGTGCTTCGTGTTCTACCCTCCCTCTGCTCTCCGCCTCGCTTTTAATCTTTCCTTAACTTGTGCAGGCAATTGCATGGCATTTAGTGCACGGTGATGTGTGTTCGGGGCCCGTGCTGGAAATACAGCTCATTATCTGGAGTGGATAATATTAAGCACTTTTCTCTGTTGGCCATTTGATCACAAGGTTATCCTGTTTGATGGGTTTATACGCTGGAATTGATTGCATGGGAAATATTTAGCCAGCGCGGCTGAAACGCGTCTCCCCACAGGCTTCCAGATGCAGGTGGGCTGCTGCGCACGAGCAGCTGGGGGGGAGCGCCTCGGAGGGTGACCAGCAGCTCTTTTCAGACCCTCAGGCCACCTTTTCTTGTGAGATACAGGATTAAATCAATCAAACCGCATAGTTTTTTATTGTGGTCCTGCAGCAGACAGCGGGTCAGCTGTCACTCACCTGTGAGGACGCTGTTTGGTGCTCGATGCTGACCCTGGCCGCAGTGGGGCTGTGGGACTGGCTTGCTCAGCAGCATGCCCAGCTCTGGCTGTGGGTCTCCTGCCTGGGTGGGGGCACCTCCCCACCCCGCTGGGTCCTGGCTGGCACAGCCGGCAGAGATGCTGATTCCAGCAGTAGCTTTTCATAACGTGTCCTCTGGGAAGTGGCCTGAGAACGAGCACGCTCATTTGCCACAGGCCATCGAGTAGCTGCTGGGACGTGGGCCAGTGAGGCTGGGGGAAAGGCTGCATTGCCTCTAACAGCCCCACAAATTGCATGGTGGGTTTTGCTGTGCATCTTAACAGATTGTATTGGAAAGAGAGCCGTTGATGGTGCTGGCTGCATTTCACCTTAATGTCACCCCGTGCAGGCTGCTGAGAGCCTCTGCCCAGCTCCTTGGCCACCCATCGCACAGGGCGATGCTGAGGTACCTCCAGAAGACACCATCCTGTTATCCCCCCCAGCACATTCTGCTGCCAGGCAGGCTGTGTACATCAGGAGCAGCTCCAGCGAGCTTCCTCTGGACCGACACCAGTGCTGGAGTGGAGAATTAGCCCTGCACCTGCCACTTTTTTAATATAGGCTTTAAATCTGATTATAACTGCCTGTCTGGCTCTGCATTATGTGCTTCATGATTATTCAGCATTATGTAATCTCTGATAAAAGATGCAGCATCAGTAAAAGTGAATTAAACTATTGAGTGATAGGAGTTTATCGAATTCTTCAGAGTGATGCTGTCCTCTCTTCGGCACTTTAACCTCTCCTGTGGAAGGAGCGTGCCAGACGCTGCCCTTCTAACAGCCAGGAAACCCTGCTGACTTGGGTGGAATTGCGGGAGCACAAATAAAGTTAGATTTCAGCTTAGAAAGACAGTTTTTTTATAGTCTAAAGACTCAATATTTTACAGCAGTGGTCCCTTATCTGCATTATGTGCAAACTGCTCACAGAGTTACAGGGACAGATGTCTGCAAGTCCTGTGGATGCTTGATGAAGTATGGCTCTTAGAGGGCTGACGGGCAGAGCTAGCCAGGCTGTCCTCGCTGCTAAACCTCCTGAGAGTGGGCATGCACTGAATTCTTACATGATGGGGACAGGAAAAGAAAGTGTTTAATTCATAGCTAAACATCTCATTTTCCAAACACCTCCCCAAATATAAAATACGGTATTTTTTCCCTTTGCTGGTCTTCCTTTTCTCCACACTCGGCAGATGTCTGATGGTTGAATGGTCTAGGGATTTCACTTCGAGTTTTCCTATTTCTTCATTTCCTTTTTCTATGCTACAGTCTTGTCTGTAGCTTTTTCTAGTTTGCTGTGATATTAGAAACATTGCTAGGGGAAAAAAAAAAGCACAAACCTAAACTGTAACTCCCGACACCCAGATGCTTTGAAAGGCTTTCAAGTTTTGCAGAACTGGATAAGCAAAGAAAGGAAAAAATAAACCTACATCATTTATTTTACTTCATATAGTAGCTAAAAGTAAAAGGTGCCGGAAAGGGGAAAAACAACACTTCAGAAATGTGAAATTAAAAGAAAGGTTCTGAAAAATTAAAAAGATAAAGTTCCTCTTTGATGTTTAAAACAAATTTCAAAATTTCAAACTATTTTGTGCATGTTTCCTCCAGTTCTGCACCGCACCTGGAGAAATGGGGAGCTGGGTCCCAGCAGACTTTGATGCTGCAGAGGATGTCAGTGGTGGCTGGGGGACCAGCACCAGGGGAGGGGACCAGGGGGAAGCCATTGCTGCAGAGGGAGGCAGGGCGTGTGTTGAGCCCCCAGGCCTCGCTGGTCTCTGCAGTAGTGTGTCCCAGGAGATGCAGGGGGAGATGCAGGGGGGCAGCAGGACCTGGGGCTGGCGGGGCAGGAAGACGAGGCCATTGCACTGCCCTGACTGCAGGTGATGGCTTTGCTGGCCTCATCCCGTGCTTGTCCTTTCCCCTCACCTCCTGCACAGGGAATGTTTAATAAAAAAGCCCAGGTTTGACAGCCCGCGATACCATAGTTTTAAATATACATGTTTTAGATCCTGAGATTTAATTTTGACAGGTATAAGAGAGACAGCTATAAATGCTGGGCTGGAACGGAAAGTCATTCGCATTAGTGCTCAAACAAAAGGCTGCAAGCTGCACTGCTTGCTTTTAATTAAAAGCTTTCCTTATTTTATAGTGTGGGCAGAACCAGTATCTTCATTACGCACTGCCCATACCCATCAATGAGCCAGCTGAGTGACAGTGCCAACCTGTCACACCAGCTCCTCAGCTGGCCCTGTCCCCCCCTTTCAGACCCCCAGCCTGACGCCAAGGGACAGCAAGCTGGCACCAAGGGGAACAAGGCAGCTCCCTGATGGCAGCATGACTGGAGGAAGATGCTAAGAAATGGATGCTGTCCTGCATGGTGAGCTCTGGCAGAGGGTTTGGCCAAGGGGGACATGGGGACCACCGTGCCACCTCCCCCCTCCCTCCCAGCCAGGCCACCACGCACTGGCACTGCGGGCATCAGTAGGTGCATCACGACATTAGTGTTGGGCTTCGGATAAACTAATTGTGTTGCAAGGAGCGGAGCTTTTAGATTTCAGAGCCAACGTGTGGCATCTTTATTAATGTGCCTACTTGAGTTCCCTGGGACGCGATGTTTTCTCCTCACCCTGGCCATCCATCTGAACTGATAATAGGACTATTAATCCATTTTCTTGACAGCATTCGCAGACCTCCAGTGAGGCAGGAGATGGGGAGGGGTGGGCCTGCAATCCATGCCTGTTTTGCTCCGAAGGGATCCCGTCACAGCCTCTGGCAAACTGAGCATTAGCTGGGGGTGAAAGGATGGAGTGTTAACCCAGGTAATGGGTGCTGTGCAGCTGGCCAGCTGTGGCCTGGCTTCTCCTTGGTCACCTGGGGAGTGTCCTGCAGAAAGCCATTGAGATAAGAGATGCTCTACAGAAGCCAAATCTGCAGGAGACCTTGTGCTTCTGGACATGTCACACTGTATAGGGACACCAACACCAGGGGTACACACCATGGACCAGCAAAGCAACCTTCTGCCAGTCATTGAACCCCCCTCTAATCCTGCTCCACACCTATATGGACATGAAGTTTCTCTGATTTTGGGGCTTTTTCAGCCCTGCCCAGCTACAAGGTGCCTGGCACAGCATCCATCGTGTCAGTGATTTCCTTTAGAGCAGCAGAAATACATAGATTCAATAAATAAAAAATGTAGCTCTTTTATATATGTGATATATAAAGAACCATTTCAGTGGAAGAAGAGCTGGGAAATGAGGTGCATCCCTGCCCAGCTCTCGCTCCTCTGCACATCCCCTGCCAGTGGCTCTTCCCAGGTGCCTTTATATTCCAACTGATCCTCTCTGGTTTTAAATATCTCAAGCCACAGAACTTTCTCCCTCCAGGGAACTACGTCGCAGCCTCATAATTTTTGCTGTCATCAGAGAGGATTTTTTCCCCTGTGACATTCAACCTAAATGCTCCATTTCTTCATTTCCTGTCATCCCTTCTAGTGATACCCCTTGTACTCTATTAAATAATTCCTTCCCTCCCTCTCTATTTACACCAATCAGATCTCTAAGGCTCTTAGTTTGTCTCCCCATGGACAGCTCTTAGCCAAGCAATATATATATTTAAGCCTTTTAATCTTCCTTCAGAAATCAGTCTCTCCGTGCCTTTGATCATTTGTGTGGCTTCCCTCTGAACTGCTGTGAATTTTCCTGTGCCAAGGGAGCCCCGCGCTCCGGCTCCGGCCACACCTGAGCCTCCCAGCACCTCCACGCAGCCATCCTTGGGCACCAGTGGCTGATTGCTCCCTGCTGTCCCTAGGCACAGCAGCCTCCTGGGTCCCCCTCACTGTCCCCCTCGCCCCAGGCCGGGGTGTGGCTCCGGTGCAGTGCTGTCAGCATGACTGGGCCATCCTTGTCCCTTCTGCTCTCGGCCATGCTTGCATTTGCCTCCCAGCTGCGCTCGCTCACGTTTGGCCAAGGCACAGCTCCTTTCGCTGTTTCCTGCCCATGTTTCTAATCTCACTAGGCCCTTTTCGTGTTAATTTTCTATGCTTGCTGGAGCTCACAGCACCTCCCAATATAGCATTATCTGCCAAATTCATTAATGTGTAGTTTACTCCCTCTTTCCAGGTCATTAATGAGGGTATTAAATGAGAGCAGACCTAACCTAGATCCCTGCAGTACCCCATAAACACCTCCCCCTGTTTCTAATTACCCTTTGTTTATGAGCCTTTAGCCAGGTTTTCAATCCACACAGCACAGTTCAAGGCATCAGAATTAATTTTCCCAAGGAGGACTCCACGAACGCGGGAGCAGAGGGTTTGCCCACTCGCATCATCCCCACCTCCCACCCCCACTCCCCCGCGGGTCACGGTGACCCACGCTGCTGCTTCCCGGGGAGGGGAGCAAACACCCGGGAAAAGCTCTGCTCTCCGCTGGCGTGTGCTCCCGCTCCTCCGGGACGCGGCAGGCAGGGGCAGAGGGACCCTGAGCCCCCGCCGTGCCCGCCGGGGAGGAGGGGGACCCCCGCGGGTGTCCCTGGAGGGGGTGGTGTCTCCCGACGGATGTTGTCACAGGGGATGGTGTCACCGGGAATAGTGTCTCTGGGGGGATGGTGTCCGGGATGGATGGTGCCCCGGGGGATGGTGGTCGCGGAGGGGGTGTTGTCCCGGCCACCCCCGCGTGTCCATCCAGCCGGGTGGCGGCCGGTGGCCGTGCCGTGCCAGGCAGGGTGGGTGCCCGCCCAGCGCCGGGCGGGTTCCCGGCTCCGCCGTGCGCGGTCCGGGACCGGTGGCCGCCGCTCCGCTTCCCCGCGCCGCCCGCAGCCGCCGCTAGATGGAGCCCTTGTGCCTGGGAAGGCGCGGCGGGGCCCGACGGCGCGGCCGGGCCGCCAGGAGCGGAGCCGGGGCTGCAGGGGCGGGGGCTCGGGCTGCCCCCACGAGGCGGCTGCACCGGCGAGGCGCCGGCTGCCGCTTCCCGCCGCCCCGACGGGGCCTGTGCTGCGGCAGCTCCGGCCGGGCACCCCGTCCCGCTGCCGTCCCCGCCACGGCGCCGGTTCGCCGGTACCGATGTGCAGGGCTGCCGGGGCCGTTTGCCGCAGGGACGCGCCGGCACCTGGCCCCGCTTTTACCTGGGGCGGCGCGGGGGAACGGCGAGTTCCAAGGTGAGCGCCGGCTGCACCGGCCGGGGGCAGCACCGCCCCCGCGGCACGGTGACAGCTTCCCGGTGCCCCCTTTAGTGAGACCCTGGGAACGTGGTGCCGTGCGGGACACGCGAGGTAAGGCAGCGGCACACGGACAGCGGCGGATTGATTTCACCCCGGAGAGGAGCGGGCACCGCGGGGCTTGGGGCTGTCGTTAGCAGTGCGCAGCGAGCGCTGCCGGGGCTGGAGCCGCCCGGGGGAGCCCGGCGGTACCGGGTCCCGCGCCGGCTCCCGGAGCCCCTGCCCGGCGGGGCGGGTGCGGTGCAGCCGGAGCGGGGCGGGCTTACTCCTGCTCCAGAGGGAAAGCGCCTGACCGGGCCTGGGGGCGCTCAGCGCGGCCCCGGGGGTCCGCCCTGCCCGCACCCCGCGGCGCCCACCCCGGTGCCCGCGGGGCTCCGCCGCCGCCCTGTGCGCGCTCACGGCGCCGGAGAAGGAACCGCTCCCAGGTATCGGGGCGGGCACGGAGCCGCGGGACAACACGCTGCCGGCGCGGCGGGGCCATCCCGCGCCACTCCACGTCCCGCTCCCGCGCCCGCTGCCGGCCGCGCCGCTCCGCCAGCCCCGCCCCGGCCCCGCCCCGGCCCCGCCCCTCGGGCCGGCAGCACGGCTCGGCGCGGCTCCATTGGCGGCGGCGCGGCGCGCCGGCCCCGCCCCCGAGGCGCCCATTGGCCGCAACTCACCGCCGCCCGCCCCCGCGCCGCCCGCCCCCGCGCCGCCCGCCGGCGCTCCGGACTGCGGGCAGTGGCGTGCGGCCGCCGCAGCGAGCGCCGGCGGGAGCGGGCTCGGCTCGGCTCGGCTCGGCTCGGCTCGGCTCGGCTCGGCTCGGCGCGGCACGGCTCGGCGCGGCGCGGTTCGGCGCGGTTCGGCTCTGCTTGGCACCCCCCTCCAGCTCCCGCTCCCGCACGCCATGCCCGGCCCATCCGCGGCGCCGGCGGCTCGGAGCGCCTGAACGGGCGGCGTTGGCGTGGGCGCGGGGGACCGCGGCTCCGGTGCCCGCAGCCGCCCGCCCGCCGCCGCCGGGGCAGCCCGGCGGGCGCTGCCCGCATGAGGGCGGCGGGCCCCTGAGGCGGGCGGCCGGCGGCCGTCGGGGCGGGCGGCGGTGGCGGTGGCGGCGATGGGGGCTCTCCCGGCGCTGCTGGGGGCCGCCCTGCTGTGGGCCGGCGCCGGGGCCCTCGTCAACCTCAAGTACACGGTGGAGGAGGAGCAGCGGGCCGGCACGGTGATCGCCAACGTCGCCAAGGACGCCCGGGACGCGGGTTTCGTGCTGGACCCCCGGCAGCCCGCTGCCTTCCGGGTGGTCTCCAACTCGGCCCCCCACCTGGTGGACATCAGCCCTGGGTCGGGGCTGCTGGTGACCAAGCAGAAGATCGACCGGGACCTGCTGTGCCGGCAGAGCCCCAAGTGTGTCATTTCGCTGGAGGTGAT
This sequence comes from Podargus strigoides, assembly GCA_028020825.1. Lineage (NCBI taxonomy): Eukaryota > Metazoa > Chordata > Aves > Caprimulgiformes > Podargidae > Podargus > Podargus strigoides. The sequence continues at coordinate 4,378,284 of CM051631.1, forward strand.
GTCCAGCTCCATGGAGATCTGTGTGATCAAGCTGGAGATCAAGGACCTCAACGACAACGCACCCAGCTTCCCCACGGACCAGATCGAGCTGGAAATCTCGGAGACGGCCAGCCCCGGCACCCGCGTGCCGCTGGAGAGTGCCTACGACCCGGACTCGGGCAGCTTTGGTGTGCAGAGCTACGAGATCACCCCCAATGACCTTTTCGGGCTGGAGACCAAGACGCGGGGTGATGGGTCCCGCTTTGCCGAGCTGGTGGTGGAGAAGAGCCTGGACCGCGAGACCCAGTCCCACTACAGCTACGTGATCACGGCGCTGGATGGTGGTGACCCGCCCAACTTTGGCACCGTGGAGCTCAGCATCCGCGTCATCGACTCCAATGATAACAACCCGCTCTTCGAGGAGCCGGCCTACACTGTCAGCGTGCCTGAAAACGCCCCGCCGGGGACGCCAGTCATCCGCCTCAATGCCTCCGACCCGGACGAGGGCACCAATGGCCAGGTCCTGTACTCCTTCCACAGCTACGTCTCCGACCGGGCCCGGGAGCTCTTCCAAATTGACCCCCAAAGTGGCCTCATCACAGTGAGCGGTGCCATTGACTACGAGGAGGGTCACGTCTACGAGCTGGATGTGCAGGCCAAGGACTTGGGGCCTAACTCCATCCCTGCCCATTGCAAAGTGACCATCAGCGTGCAGGATGCCAATGACAACCCGCCCCTCATCAACCTGCTCTCTGTCAACAGCGAGCTGGTGGAGGTGAGCGAGAACGCCCCGTCGGGGTACGTCATCGCCCTGGTGCGGGTCTCGGACCGTGACTCTGGTGCCAACGGGCGGGTGCAGTGCAAGCTCCTGGGCAATGTGCCTTTCCGACTCCAGGAGTATGAGAGCTTCTCCACCATCTTGGTGGATGGGCGGCTGGACCGGGAGCAGAGGGACCAGTACAACCTCACCATCCAGGCCAAGGACAATGGCGTCCCTTCCCTGCAGGCCACCAAGTCCTTCACCGTCAAGATCACCGATGAGAATGACAACCATCCCCACTTCTCCAAGCCCTATTACCAGGTCATTGTGCAGGAGAACAACACCCCGGGGGCCTACCTCCTCTCAGTCTCAGCCAGGGACCCTGACCTGGGCCTCAATGGCAGCGTCTCCTACCAGATCGTGCCCTCCCAAGTCAGGGACATGCCTGTCTTCACCTACGTCTCCATCAACCCCAACTCTGGAGATATCTATGCTCTGAGGTCCTTCAATCATGAACAGACGAAGGCCTTTGAGTTCAAGGTCTTGGCAAAAGATGGGGGAAATCCCTCTCTGCAGAGCAATGCCACCGTCAGGGTGATCGTCCTGGACGTCAATGACAACACCCCTGTGATCACAGCCCCGCCACTGGTCAATGGGACTGCGGAGGTGTACATCCCCAGGAACGCGGGGGTCGGCTACTTGGTGACAGTGGTCAAGGCAGACGACTACGATGAGGGTGAAAATGGCAGACTTTCCTATGAAATGGTGGAAGGAGACAGAGGGTTTTTTGAGATAGACCAGGTCAATGGAGAGATAAGGACCACCAGAGCCTTTGGGGAGAATGCAAAAACAGCCTACGAGCTGATCGTGGTGGCTCACGACCACGGGAAAACATCTCTCTCGGCTTCTGCCTTGATTTTGATATACCTGTCTCCAGCCCTGGATGCCCAGGAGTCCATGGGATCTGTTAACCTCTCCTTGATTTTCATTATTGCCCTGGGGTCTATCGCAGCCATTCTGTTTGTCACCATGATCTTCGTGGCCGTCAAGTGCAAAAGGGATAACAAGGAAATCAGGACCTACAACTGCAGGTAAAGGCGTCTTTGTTTCTGTGCACCTGCCGGCTCTGTGTGATTTTTGCCGTCACAGTTACTTGACCATTGCTGCTGTATACTTGTGTGTGTGTGTGTGTGTGTGTGTGTGTGGGTAGATCTGCTTTAGGAACAGCAGCGAGGTTCCCGTCCCTCGGAGGAAATTTCTTGTGAAGCTTTAAAAGCTTGTTCCCTGGGAGGAGCGCAGCAATCCCTGCCGAGCACCGAATCCACTTAATTGTGCGGCTGGCAATCTGTTGCAGCATCCCTGGTTTTATGTGCTCCGTCGCAGGAAGCGGGGAGAACAGTTTGCTAGTGGTGGGGCTGGTTCCCATGGGCAGCCCCCCCCCCCGTCCCCAGAGCAGCTCCCTGGGGTTCCTGAGGGGGGAAAGCCCCCCAAGCCCACCGCAGCATCCCCGCAGCACACGGGGCAAGCGGCCGCGATGGCATCCCTGAGCCCTCGCTCGCCGTTCAAAAGAGCCATTGTGCGCCCACTGCGGCTCCTCGCCATGGCTTGGAGGATAAAATAGTGGCAAAAATCACCCGGGTGGCTCCGGTGTGCCGCTCCAGCAGCCCGGCTGGGCTGGCGGCGAGGGGTGAGGGAGGATTTTTGCAGCGCTGGGTTATTTTGCCCTGGCTGAATGGGTGCTCATGGGTCCGAAATGCCGGAGGGGAGGTCAGCCCCGCGCCCCGAGCTGCTGAAAGGCTGATGGGGGAAATCCAGACCCCTGAATATGTAACAGCCCGGCGATTATTGTCTCTCTTTTACTATTCTCTGTGTTACACAAGTTAGGAGACAAATGCTAACCACACATGAATATCAATCAGATGCCATAAAAGAGCAGCTGCAATGCCTCATAAATGGTTTAATCCTGTTACTGGTGAAATAGCCATGACTTCTCCATTCCTTCAGCACCGAGTCGTTCCAGAGGGGAGGGATGGAAATTAATTTTGCCCTACCTTGGAAACGCACGCTGGCCCCCGGCAATTCTGCGGCGCGGGGTGATGGGGGGGGGGGGGAGTGCGTGGTCTTTAAAGTTTTATTTACGCAGAAATAATGCCGTGGAGTTTGGGTTTTATACCCCAGCGTGAAGTGCGTTCCTAAGCCTTTTTGCTCGATGGGGGGAAAAAAAAAAATCATCTGCAAATAAAGGTCGGTCTGTGCTGTATTATGGGATGTCTGGCTTCAAGTGCAAGCTCATACAGCAGATTTCTTGCCAGCTCGGCCCATTAAATGAGAATAGGACCTGAATGGATAAAAATCACGTTGTTGTGGTGCCCCTAACAGCTTCACACATATGTATAAGCCCTGGGTTTACTGTGACGGCTTAGGGATTAATGAAGTGCAGTTTAATTAAATAATTGGTCAATAGAGAAAGGACAGCAAAATGAATGCCTGCAGGAAATAATTGGGCTCTCGCGTTGCCAAACTTAAACATTTAGGTAAACAAAACAATTAAAGCTTCATCAAGCATTGTTAGACGAGTCAGCAGCATATAGATTGTTGGCACAACAGAAATCCCTGCCTTCCCCGGATTTATGTGCACGCTCAGGGGGATGCAGGGGCTGTTATCAGTGTGCATCTGAGCAGAAGTCAGCTGCAGAGATAGAGCAGCACCAGGTAGGCTCCGCAGCGGCCGCGGGGCAGCCTCTCCCTGCGCTGGGTGCGTGCCTTCAGGCTTCGCAGTGCTTTATTTTAGGGGTTCTTCACAACAGCTGCTGGAGAGTCTTCATAAAATGTGGTGATCTGTGAGGCACAGAAGGTTATATGAGAGCTATTCGACTTGGTGGCATTTTCATGCTCGGGCAATTAGCTTTCTGTAACAGGAATATTTGTCTGATGTTTACCTTTCTAGTTAAACTGTATTCTTTATTCATCCCAGTATTGCTGTTGCAGCTATTGGATTTTTTCCTTTCCTTTTCTTTTTAATGCTGTTATCACAGCCAGAAGAGGAGCAAAGTCCCGATGTTCAGCTGTGTGTTTCTGCCTGTGGGTAGCATTTGCTGTGCTTCCCTGGGAAATACCGAGCTGCCCAGTGCCGTGCATGTACAGATTCATCCGTGGGGCACTGGCTGGGGCTGTGTTGCTCCTGATAGAGAGAGGAGCCCCAGTCACTCTGAGCTGAGCATACCCAGTAAATGTGAGGCACAGTCACAGATGTGTCATTATTTGCTCGGGTGGTGTTTTACAGTAACTTTTTCCCCCCCAGTGTTTTGCAGAAGGCAAGTGAGGCACTTCATCAGTTGATTCTTTTGGCAGGTGGGGATGCAAAGAGGGGAAAGAAAGGCAGAGGAAAACAAGCTTGCAGAAAAAAAAAAATTAAAAAAAAATCAAAAAAGGATCATTTCTCTTTGCAAAACACAGTTGTTCTCTGATTTCTAAAAGGCAAAAGCATTTCCCAGCAGAAGGGGATGTGTGTGACAGGGAGTGAGGGAGGAATAGGATCCAGTTAGAGAAAAGATTTCGAGTTACCAAGTATTATCAGGAGATAGTCACAACCCCAGCAATTTGGGTAAAGCATTAATAAACAAACAGGCTTTGGAGTGTGAGAGACTAGAGCTTGCCAGCTAGGACTGCTTCTGGGTCTGCTTTATTTACTGCTATGGAAAATGAAGTGGGAAAAAAAATCCAGTACTCATTTTAAATTTTCATTAAGGGGACCAAATGAAATCACTTTTAAAAACCTTATTATGCATGGAAATGAATGCAGGTACGCTTTTCAGTTCATGGATTTTAACATCTCCATTTTTCTCTTCTGCAGGCTGGACTTTACTCCTAGTAGCTAAATATCAGCAATTACAAACACTAGAAAAAAACAGAGGCATTCTTCCCTCCCATTATTTTTCATATTTGACCCGAAAGCTTTATACATATGAAAATAAGCTAAAGAACGTGTCGTGCCACCAGACCCAAACCATGACGTAATGTGCATGACTAAGAAGCCTACATGGAGATGGGGGCTAAGCCCTCGGGGTTTCTGCATGTGTATTTAGCGGGGCAGGGTTAGGGATGCTCTCAGCTATTAATTTTCATTTTGTCCCCCAGAATTGCAGAATACTCCTACGGGCATCAAAAGAAATCAAGCAAGAAAAAGAAAATCAGCAAGAACGATATCCGCCTGGTACCGCGGGACGTGGAAGAGACGGATAAAATGAACGTTGTGAGCTGCTCCTCTCTCACTTCATCCCTCAACTACTTTGACTACCACCAGCAGACCCTGCCGCTGGGCTGCCGCCGCTCCGAAAGCACCTTCCTCAACGTGGAGAGCCAGAACAACAGGAACGCTGGCTCCAACCACATTTACCATCACACCTTCACGGGGCAGAGCCCCCAGCAGCCTGACCTCATCATCAACGGGATGCCGCTGCCGGAGGTGAGTGCGGGCGGGCAGCCCGTGCCCCCCGGGGCATCGGTAACGGGTGAGCACCTGGACCGTGTGCACGTGGGCTGCGACGTGCGGGTCTGCTGGTGTAGGTGCTGCTGACAGGACGTGCTGAGCAAACGGGCACTGGTGGTTTCCCTGTGTTGGACACCTCGGGGTGAGCGAGTGATGGAGGGTGGGCAGGAGGGAGCAGCGGGCACCCACCTTGCAGGTTCTGGGGCAGCCCTGATGTGGTTGTGGGTGGATGTTTCACCCCTGCAGAGACCCTCAGAAATGCCGGGGGGGGGGATGCTGGTGTGGATGGGCCAGGCCAGGCTGCCTCTGTGCTGCTGGGAGGCTGGAGGTGGCTGCCTTGGAAGTGGATTTGGAATGTGGTGATGCTCAAGGGAGAAGACACTCGTTGCCTTCACAGGAGTTTTTTAAGAGGTTGTTGAAAGGGGTGTTGGTGGCTGTTGCTCTGGAGGCAGGGGGTTGTGCAGGGTGTGCAGGCAGCACAGGATGCCCCGGTGTGCCCGGTGCCGTCCCCTTGACGTGTAGGACAGGTGTGCGCTGGCTGGTGTGGGAGGGATGCGCGGTGCCTGCTGAAGGCAGGGAAAGGTGCTGCTCTGATCCGTGCCATCCTCATCAGGTTCTTCTAATTCATCGGCTTTCCTGTACATCACAGGCATCATTTAATGTTTCTTGTTTGTCTCTCTTTGAATTATTGTTTGGTATTAAGCAAAACAATCAAAGGTTTGTCATGTTACCTGCTTTGAACAGAATAACAAAGCTGAAAAAGCAGCTAAAATATTTATGGCTTGCTCTGTTTTGCGTTCAGTGTGCTGGTGTAAATGCAAAATGATGCTGCTGAAGACAGTGGAGCTGCTTCAGATTTATCCTTGTGCTACAGAGAGCCTCTGCGAGGGTCTGCAGGGCTGCTGCCAGGGTCTGATCCTGCAGCATACTGGCAAAACACTTGCTGGACCCTGGGGTTTAACCTCTGCTAAGGCTACAGGACCAGCTCCTGAGAGGTCATGTGCTGGTGTTGGCCCAGTTTTGGGGTGCTCCCAGCCCAAGTGCCAGTTGCTCAAAGCAGAGGCACAGCTTTTAATGACCGGGTGGTCAGGAGGGGGTTGTTGGGATCCCTGTGACAGATCGTGGGCACTTAGCTGCCTTCTGCCCAGCCTGTGTTCGAGCCTCTCCTGCCCTCGCACGGGCAGGCTCCTCGCTCCACTGAGATGCCACCGGGGCACACGGGCACAGCCCAGTGCAGCCACCTCTGCCCGCGGGGCCGGGAGCCTGCCTGCGCCTGGGAGGGAGCGACCTGCTGCTGCTCCAGAAGATTAAAGCTCGATTTAACTTCAGGTGTTGGTATAAAAGCTGTAATAGAGTTTTTTAGCGAGAACTCAACAGAAATGACCTGGATATAAGCACTGATTTATTCTACCTGCATGTATCCAGCCGTAGAGCTGAGCGAGCTCTGCTCGTTCAAAATGCCCCAATGGGGAGAGGCAGGGACTCTGCATCTGAGTCTGGGTCAGAGCAGTTTGGGATAAACCTGTCTCTGATCAAAGAAGGCAGAAGAGCTGCTGCCAGAGCTGCCTGCTCCTTGTGCTGTGCCCGGACAGGCTGGGGGTGGGAAACACCCCCCATCAGGCTTTGGGGGATCCCCATCAATGCTCAGATTTGCCTGTGCTCTTTGCAGAGCGTACCAACTGGGGCTCAGGGTGCCCAGCTGCCTGGGGGCACATCCCAAGGTTGGGATGCCGCGGCAGTGGTCCCTGAGGAATTCCCACATTCCTGGAGCAATGTCCTTTGGAGAGGGGTCTTGAGTGCATCGCCGGCCTGTGCCTTGCTACGGACACTGAGCACTGGAACACCCTGTCAGCCTGTGATTCACTGCCACAGACAAAATTCAATCATAAAATCCATCACCCATAGGCATGAGTGAGAAGCGTGCGCCGACAGCGGGAGGTCTGCGGTGCCAGGGAGGAGGGAAGGACTGTCGGGAATGTCACAGCTCAGCTGGGGAAGGTAACAAGGCAGTGCTGGCCCTGTTTCTCCTGGACACAGCAGTTAGCTGGGGCTCTGGTGGCACATGCTCTCCAGAGACCCCCCACTTTGTGCACCCTCATGTGAGGGAGCTGGGATGCTCGTTCCTGCTTGCTCTGGCTCCAGCTTGCCCTGCTTCCCCATCACTCCTGCAGGTGGGATGCACTGTGAAGAGCTGGTACCTCACCTGGAGGAATAAATGTGTCTACACACATGGCATGGTCTGGCAGGGATTTGCTCACTCCCTGGGGCTGCTTTCGAACAAAAGGGCAGGACCAGGGCACGAGGAGGAGAAATCCCGACTGGAAGCTGGAAGCTGCTTGGTTTAGGGTGGGAACTGTAATGGTTTTTGGCAGAGTCGCAGTGTTATGCTTCCAGCTGTTGCAAGGGAAGTTTTCTCGCTGGCAGTGTGGGTTCTACTGGCTCCTAAAAATCCAGGTGACCCCTGAGGGCAAGGAGGTTCAGTGGTGACTAGAGTGACAGCCCTGTCCTGGCACACAGGGTAACACAGAAACTCCATAAAAGATGCTTCCGTGGAGGAGCATCAAAGCCTTGGACCCACCATAGCCCATCGCTGCCTTCAGAGGCATTACAGTGTGAGGATACACGGATGGAGTGAGCTATTGTGCACCTCCAGGTGATGGTGATTTCAGAAATGCCGTTCCTGCCCAGAGTTTCCAGAGCCAAGCTGTTCCCTGCAGGACTTTGTCTGGGCTGGTTTGAATCGCCTCCAGTGACGAGGCTGCCGGCGTTTCCCCCGGGAGCTGTTATGAGGTGTCAGCATCGAGGAGATATTGCTGCTGCTCCACCTAGGAGTGACTTCTCTTGATGGGAAGGCAAAGCATCAGTTGATGAAAGATAAAATACGGAGGTAAACGTGTCGCTGGCGGTGTCGCTTAGCATATGGTGGCTGTGGCTGGGAGCAAGTGACTGCCTCGGCAGACACGCGCTGTCCTGGCAGCGGAGGCTTTGCAGTGTAGCCGGTCTTTAATGTGAGGCTCATTTACTTTAACAGTCAGGAACCTTGAAATAAAGGTCCCCAAGGATGTTTGTGGAGCTCCAGGAAATGTTTCCTCCCACGCGGTGGCAGGTCTGTGACGTGCTGGCGGTAATTGGGTTTGTCGGCACTCCCCACCTTTCCCCACTGATCCAGCAAGGACTAAACAGTGGCATCTGTGGAGGCTGGAACCCTGCTCTGAGGATGCAAAAAAAAGTTTGAGACAACCCTTGAAAATCTTTTCTCTTCGGGTGGGGGCCGGGCTTGGCTGCCTGCTCTGCTTCTGCCAGGGCACAGCTGCCAAGAGAGCATCAGGAGGTGACAGGGGACATCCTGGGGGGGTTCTGGCCCTGCTGGGGTTTGGTTATCCCTTGGGTGCTGGGGTACCACTTGGGGACTCCTGCCTGCAGCCTTTTAGCATCCTTGTGGCTGTAGGCAGGGATGGAGAAAAGCATTTGCGAGCAGCTTTGGTGATCGTGGCTGACAGCGGGAGGCTTGGCCCCCGTTAGGATTTCCACTTGTTTTGCAGGAGGGAGAGTGGGACATGTTGGAGCTGCAAGGGCATTGCCGGTCAGAGGCTCTGCTGCTGCTGAGGGCTTTTTATTTCTTCCTGCTGAGCCGGAGGAGAAGTCAGCTTTGAAACCAAAAGGGCTTGTTGTCAGGTTTTGCATGTATATTACTGGAAGTTGTACCAGGAGATTAAAAATCAAAATTAATAGAAGCCATTAGGCTGCTTCCTTGATAAAAATGCACGTAGCGTTGGGGTGGTGTGGAAAGCGGTCTGAGCGCCGAGCCTTTTGGGATCCCCGGGACACGACTGGCACGCAGAGCAGCCACCCTTGGGTAACACTGACATGCCTGGATTTTGACTTCATGGTTTGAAAAGAAACCAATGTGTGTGTAATGGCTGTGTCTGCATTTCACAGGTCATTTTATATCCCATATCTGCACCGCTTTGGGAAACGGTGCCCGAGCATCACGTGCTGCCCTGGGATGGGGAGCATCCCGCCGGGCATGGCAGCTCGCTCTGCCCCTCGGTCCCACTGGAGAAGGTCGAGGTGGAGCAGCCACTGATCCAGCAGGACTCCAGTCCCCCTGGGGACCCGCATGCCCAACAGCCCCCAGACCAGGGGGGTCATGGCCGTGGCGAGCCGCCGCCTCCTGAGCTGGTGGCCACCATCAGTAAGATGGGGAATTACTGGTTTTAGTGATAATCCTGGTCTAATCCCCCAACCTTGATACACTCCCGCGTAATCCTACTCACACTGATTTCGTTTGGGCTCCTCGTGGCAGCGGGGATTATTGGAGTGAGCAACAGTTGCAGGATAAGGCCCCGGTGGGTTCAGATATGCTTTTTACTACCTGGAAAGTGTTCTCCTCGCCGTAGGAAATGGGTTTCTAAGCACAATAGAGCAATTTTCATTGCAGGCGGCACCGGTGGTTTTTGCTCTGGCTATCTGGCCGTGTTAACTAAAGCACATTTCTACAACACACAAAGATTTTTGTTTTGTAAGGAATGAAATCAGCGTGGCTGTTTCTCTTTCTCTGTCATTTCTCTACTTGTCAATTCTTTCTTCCCCTCCAGCTTATCCTCCTCTCCTCCACTAGCCTTAAAAAGCCCCCAAAGTGTCTGCTATAATCACATTTTGTGTGTTACAACCAGAATGAATGTACTCACTTTAATATGCTGGGTTTGAGGAAATCAGTTTCTGTCTGCTGTAACAGACAATTTGTTATAAACCATGCCGTTTAGGAGCAAAGGGCCTGGCTTTAGTGTAACGCTGGGGAAACGTCATGATACATAATTGGAAGGGATTTGGCTTGTGTCTGAGTAACACGGTGTATAGAACAGGGGGGGAATAAGAAAAAAAAAAGGAGATAATTTCCAACCTGGAAAAAGTTTGCGGTGCTGAGATGCTGAGGCATGCCAGGCTGTTGAAATAAGGGTTATAATAATTAAAGTGTTATCAGTGATGGTGTTCGACTAGTCGGAAGGCTGACTTTGCAGCGAGCATTGCCAGTCTTGTTTTCTCCTTGGGAGGTCACTGTAACTCAGCACTTTTTCGTGCCTGCGATGTGCAGGGCGATGGGTGAGCACAGGTCACAGCTCCCATTGCTGCTTCTGCCTTCCTCTGCCTGCGCATCCCTGTCCGGGCAGCCAGCAGCTCCCCGCCCAAGAGGAGTGATGCTTTCAGCTCTGATAGCCACTGCTCATCCCCTCCCTGGGGAACAAGCACCGTCCCCACCCGGGCAGCCACCTCCCGGGGGACCGGAGCCTGCAGGGAACCAGCCCCAGCCCACCCCACATGCTCCCCCTGCTCATGCCAAATGTGCCCCCAAAGCGCAGGTCCCAGCAAACCCCTTGGCTTAACTACTCCCACAGCAGTTTGTGTATCACTGTTTGTGTTCCTTGACCTCTCCGAGCGTCGGAGGCCGGTGTTATGGAAATCAGCAGCTTTTGATTCCATTCTGAGGTCAGCCTAACCAAATTATACATCTCCTAATGTAATCACTCCAAGCTCTCCGTACGGAAAAATTCATTTGAATACCTTGCAACAGAGATAAAGACACCAGCTCCCATTCACTGCTGCTTAACCACGTCTCTCGCTGGTGGCCACGCTCGCTGCTCTCTGTCAGTCAGCACTGTGGCTTTCCCATGGGTGATACGGGGCTGCGACCCCATCCCGGCACCTCTTGGAGTTTTCCAAGGATTTTCCAGCCCACTGCAGGGTCCTGGCTGGTGGGACCAAGGGGGTTTGCTGCAGGGCTCCGTGGAGGGATTGTCTGTGGTGTGTGGTGGCAGTTTCCAATCTGTATTTACTGTGAAAACCCTCTCCTTTGATGGCATGCCCTGTGTGTAATGATGTAATGATTACATCATTATATATTACATACTGTATATTTATAAGTTATATATAAATTTATATTTATATTACACACTGTATATTATATATCATCTACAATCATCATCATATATCATGCACTATCTGTTATATACTATGCACTATATAGTATACACGATGTATTTATAAGCATATATAAAATGTGCATAGAATTATTATATATTGTATCTAATTATGTAAATAAGTACATAATATGACATATAACTTTATACTATATATCTAAAATTCATCTTTATGTGATTGGTTTGGGTTTTATGGTTCACTTTTACTGAATGCAGAGGCTTGTCTTGTTTTCCCTTTGGTAGATTTGAATTTCTGATGGATATTTCTGATGCATCTCTTACTTGTTGAGCCTGCAAAAAAAGCTCCTCAGCTATATTTACAAGGCAGATAGGAATTTTCCCTTAAGTTAGGGAAGATTGATAGTAAGGTTTTTTTAAGATTACACCAAAAAGCTGGTCTTGCACGCTATTTATGGCCATTCTTGTAGTAGTTTCCAAATTAGCTCGTGTTGTATTGAGCGATTTGAACTCTGTGGTTTCTCCCTGTCGTTTACTTTGCATAAAGCCCACGCTGCATGCAAAGGCATCGTTAAGGCACTGGCACCTTTGAATAACCTTACGTGCATCTGCTGAGCTGCCAGCTCCTGAAGTCCCTCTGGAGGGTTTTGAGCCAGAGCAGCTCCTCAGCCAGGTGCCCTGCTGGGTCTCCAGGCTCCTGCCCTCACCAAGGGTGCCCTGGTCGAGCTTTGCCTAAGTTTCCTAAAATTCCTAAATTCCCATCAGCCTGCTGGCCTTTGTCCCCTCCCTGACTCCATCTGTGGGCTCTGCCTCCTGGATCCCCCAGCACAGGATTCAGGCTCTCCATCTATCCTGGGAGACCTCTCCTCTCACCCCTCAGATGGGGGACCCCCTCTCTGCCTGCTCCCCCTTCCCTGCCAGGCTGCCTACAGGGCTGGGCACCGCCTCGCTTCAATAAATGATTAGATATTGTTCCCAGTAGAGGCTATAGTTGAGTTCCAATCATTTTCTGTTAATTAAAATACAGGATGGTCTTATTTGTAGCATAAATAGTTGTAATCTGTGTACTTATAAGTGTAATTATAATTTAAATTAGAGCGTGCTCTGAATTGGCGATGGATGGGGTGCTCTGCAGGCAGTGCTACCCTCAGAGGGCTGCGGGCAGGCTGTCTCCTGGGGTCCCCCTGGTCCTGGTCCCCACTGTCCCCAGGGGGGCATCCCCCAGCGCTCAGCAGAGGAACACTGAGGCCATTGATGGCTCCTGTTTTCGCTCTTCCTGCTGGGGAAGAGCTTACGAGTGGCACCCATTGCCAGAGAAAAGACTACAGCATCACTGCTTTGGTGTCTTTCTCCAGTTTGTAGTCTAAATTAGGAAGGACGTAATGGCTTATGTCAGCTGGACAAGTGATTAGGACTTAGCCTCGACATTGCTGCCTGTTTAACAGGGAATTACGGTGAGTTCTCATTAGGCTGGGGAAGGCTGGAGTGTGGTGACTGCTGATGCTGCAGCAGACATATGGGCATGGCAGGTATTGCACTTCACACCCTCTGATGGAAACCCTCAGCACACTGCAGTCAACCCCAGCCGCTCCTCCTCCTCCTTCCGACACATCTGGTGGGTTCGTGATAAATAGCCTAGGTCTGTGTGCGTTGGAGCCGTGTGGACGAGGTCCTCGTCTCGACGCCCTGTTGGCCAGTGGACGTGAATCCTTCATGTTTCTCACGGGGATCTGGAACTGGTTGGATTATACCATCTTTTGTAACAGCAGGTGTATGCCACAGGGCAGGTTTTAAAATTCCCGTGTTGGTGGATTGCATTAACCCATCCTAAGTCAGGTATGTAAAATTCCATTAAGCAAAAACCCTCTGGCATTTTCTCACCCGTGCTCCAGCTCTGCAGGCTATGCTAATGCAGTGCGTTTGCTCATCTATTAGGAGGATGATGGTTTTAAAATAATAACATTTATCTTTGGCAGCGGACCTACAATAGTGCATGCCGAGTACAATTTTGTGAAAGGCTCTGCAGATGTTGCCTCGTTCAATCTGGGTCAAAAAGAGTGCTTGGAATCATAAAGGTTAGAAAGAGATCAAATAATTTGGCGGTTTTATTGCTGAATAATGTACTTGGAAAATATCATTCACCATTATTAGACTAAGTGAGTACGGAAAACACAGGACTCAATAGTCATTTCTCAGTATTGGCTGATTTTACTGTTTTTATAATGTAGCTGAATTCCCTGTTATTGATTCCAGCATTGATTATCGATCTGGAAATCTAAATGTATGTGCTGATGGGAGTTGGACAATTAGGGAATTCAGCTTCCTCACCTCCCTGCAGCACCTGGCGGTGGGCAGCGCATCTGGGGGGCACACTGATGCTGCTTTTGGGGAGCTGTGGGGGGTTTGGGGAAGCTGTCTTTGCAAATGAAGGTGAAAAACTGGGAAAACCCCCATTTTATGTGTGTTTTTTCCATGCCTGCGAGCTTAGGTAAACTTGGTCATGCAAATCCAGCTGGGCTGGGACGCCAGCACCGGGATGGGGGCTTAGTGCCTGCGGCTCCCTTTGCCTGCTCCCTCCTGGACTTTCCATATTCAGATTCACATCTGGATGCTCTGGCGGGGACCCAGCTTCAGTGACATTTAGTAATCAAATCCACATGGCTGTTGGCTTAGAAACAACATCGAAACCTGTGTGCCCGGTGAAATGCTTTTCCAGACGGTTGCAAGTGGTTCCTCTGCTTTCTTGTTCAGCCTCCACCACGGCTGTGTCCTCTGTCTGGGGGGAAATACTGCACTGGGGCTGAGATCCTTCCCTGCACATCAATTAATTGCAGGGGTTGGGTTAGTGAGAGACCAAAGCCGTGGTCCCACATGGGCTCTGCATCCCGTGGTGAGCCTGTGGACCAGAGCCGGCAGCATCGCTGTGGGAGCCGGGGGCTCCCGCCGGGCTGGGGCTTGCTCAGCCGTGCCATGGATTCCTTTGTTCAGAAAAAAAAAGATGAATTTTGGAATATGTTCATCTCTTGTTCTCCACACTTCGTTGTTGTCAGCATTAATATGCCATTAACACATGCTCATTAGGAGGAGAATGATTATACCCTGCAGAATATGGGGGAAACCTTCATTAGGCACTAACAGATTGAACTGAGCTGCAAACTTCACTTGGGAAAACAGGGAAAGGTTCTGCTCGGCGTTGGGTTTCCCTGATTTCTCCTCCCTGGTCTGACAAACCCCTCGTCTTCCAGCATGTGCTTTCAGCCAGGGCTGTGGGTGATGCCAGGCGAGCCTCCACTCAGGCTCCAGCACTGAAATCCTTCTCAGGACCTCAAATCCGTCTTCTCCTGGATGGCAGACATCCTCACCAGAGCTTATTTTGGCACACGGCGAGGACGCGAGCCCGTGTCCTCCCTCTGAGGGCTGTGCTGGCTCTTCAGGCTTAACGAGATGAGATCTCCGCAGAGCTGGGAGATGCTCCGGCAACAGATTTGTTGAGAAAGGAGGTGTCAGTTCTACATCCTCGCTTTTCACACTGTAACGACGTTTTAAGCGTTCATCTGGCCTTGCTGCCTCCAGTCTGAAGCCATAACCTGCCATGTGTGACAGGGCCATTGCTCGCCCCGGTAATGATGACAGCGGCGCCCGGCGTCGCTCCCTTGTTTGCTTGGTGCGTGGCGGCTCGAGGCGTGTGCGGCGCTCTCCTCAAGTCAATCAATAAGAGTAATTGCGAGTTCAGGTGGGGGTGAGGGAGGAGAGTGCTGTAGCAGACAAATATTTGCAGATTAAGACCCTGTTTACACGCAGATGCCTCGTGATGGGTAACAAGGGACGGGCTATAAAGACCATATGTGGTATGTAATCAGAATTTATTCTAAATAGGGTGATTTCGTAGATGTCCACAGCTGTCCTCTGTATTATATGTGAGTGTGTGGGCTTGGTGATGGCCATCCCAGCTTCACCCAACTTCTGCTTGGCTATCTCTCCTCCGATGGTAATGAGTTCTCCCTCCTGGCCTGCTGTGCACCCACAGGCACCCATCCCCTTGCACCTCGCCACGGTGGAGATGTGGCTTCATCCCTTTGCTGGATGCTGCGTGACTCATGTAATCACCATGCGAAATGCATCATTCATAAACTGTTTAGCACGACCTTTTGTACAGTAGCACTAATTATTATTATCACAGAAGCCCAGTAAACTAGACTAGTAATTATCAGGGATTTATTTGAATGGACAGCTAAGCTATTCTTGGCAAGTTAGTCAAAGCAGTTGTCATGACAGCCACACAAATGTGTCTTATGAATTGGGTTAATTAGGGTAATTAATAACTGTTGTTTTGCCCTTTTTAACAAGGTATTGCCTAGACGCTATCAAAAAATAGCAATTGTACCTAACAGAAATAATCTTCTTCTAGCAGCAGCCTTCAAATCACAAAATCAAAGTAGTAAATACCCGTTGGGTTGTTGCTTCACAAAGCAACGTGTCATCCTTCCCCTTGTGCAGAGGCAGGGAGTGAAAGGCTCTGATGTCATTTTTCTGCTGAGCTTCCCCTGCTGTGCAGAGTTATGTAGAGATTGATCATCATCATTATTGATATTATTATTATTTATTTTAATGCTGTAGCTGCAGAGGGGTCTCTGCCGTGCCCGGCTCTGTGCGGGTGGTGAGGGCAGCCCCGAGGCTGTGCAAGCAGCAAGACTTAAAGCCAGTTTTCAAGTCGTGACCATAAATTATTGTTGTTTTGCTGGTGCATCCTCACGATCCTCATCAGGGCGGCTGGTGCCAGGCTGCCGGATCCTCGCTCAGCAGAGCCTCTGCTTCTTTCAAGAGAAGGGGTTTGCTGAATAAATGGTTTGGGTTTTGTCATGGTTGCTGCTGATACTGAGTAACGGTGGTAACTAAAGCTCTTAATAACTGAGTAGTGCCAAAGAGCCTCAAAAGGAAAATAAACCAACCCATAGTTCCCATCCTAGGGAGCACCCTGGGCACCCCCGCCTGCCTTGTAGGGGGTTTGCAGCCCGCGCTGGTGACAGTCCCCATCCCACCCTGATGGGCTGGGTGCTTGGGGCACAGACCACCATCTCCCTGAGGTTGGCAAGGTTTGATGCTGATTACTAAAAATGGCCCAAGATTACAGATGTGACTGAAGAATATTACGTAAGTTTTGAGGAAAAATGACCTGAATAGATGAGTGAAGGCTCTGGCTGGTTCTCCAGCTGCACCAAGCCCTGTCTATTTATATCACCTCTGGGCTTTCAAAGCCCTCTTTTAACTAAAGCTTAATCGATAACACACATCTTTTAAAAATAAAAGAATAAAAAAGAAAAGAAGAAGGAAAGGGGGGAAAAAAAGCCCTAAAGAAAAACACCTCTATGGCGAAGGTAGGGTTTTAATGAAGAAATATTCTACACCATTCTCCTACAACCTTAGGGCTAATAGCCTGGAACTGGTACTTTGGCTCCTTAAAAAGCCCAACAAGACAAGCCAATTACGGCCTCTGAAACATTTTTATTTTTAGTTCCTTGTAATAGCAATTCATCCTCGGCTATGGTACATTAACTGGAAGGAACAAGAAGTAGTAAGGTTTTGGCATCTTTGTAATAACCAACGGGCTGTGTTTACCGGGCTGTTAATAACACGGGGTGGCTGCCGGGCAGGGGGAGTGGGCAGCCGGGGATGGAGAGGGGCATCCAGGTAGTGCCCGAGCAGAGATCCCCTAACCTGGCCAGTGCTTTATTGTTATTTATTTTCCCACATTTTCTTCTGGGAGAAAACAGCCTCCTCTTGGGTGAAATTCCTCAGTTTCCCGGTGCCCCCAAGCTGGCAGGATCACTGTCCTGGTTCCCCAGGCACAGCCCCATGGGCCAGCCATGCAGGCAGCCATGAGCAGCTCCCAGTCAGCTGGGAGATCCACTCAAGGCAGCTGACCCACAGGTGTATCCCATACCACTTAATCATGCTCATTATAAAAGGAGGCAGCTCAGTGAGGGTGGGGTTCCTCCTCTCCCTGAGGCTCCTTCATGGTGGTCTTCTGTTCCTGCTGTCAGCACTGAGGACTGGGCTGAGTAGAACCCTCTATGCTTTGTGTTGATTGTTGGTTCAGTTTTGTTATTCTATTAAATCTGTTTCTCCTTCAACTCACAGGGTTTCTCCCTTTTTTCCCCCTGATTCTCCTTCTCAACTGGGGAAGGAGCATCAGGTGGTAGAAAACTGCTATGGTGTAGCCCTGACTACTGGCTAAACGTAGACAGTCACTCAGAAGGGCTGATGGGAGGGTGCTGGTGTGTCCCCAAGGATGCTGGAGCCAGTGTGACAGTGGGTTCTGAGCTGGACTTTGCATCCTGCTCCCCACCTGGGCTCTGCATGTGGTGCTGTGGCCACCGAGGATGGCAATGGCAGCAGCGTGTGGGTGTGCATGGCTGTGTGCCGGGGGCACGCATGGCACCAGATCAGGCCTCTGGTGAAGCTGCAGGTTGAAGACATCTCTGGGGTGTGTAGGTGATAAGGGAAGTCCTCACTGTTTGCCCAAAAGTCAGAAGAAATGGGGCTTGCACTGAGACACAGGGCAGGGATGAGGTCCTGATGCGCTCATCCTGCCCTCCCTGGCTGCTGCCAGGGCTGCCACCTGCTGTGGCACCCATCTTGGTACCCCCAGCCAAATTTTTCCCTGCTAAAGTCTCAAAGCCTCTGCAAGCCCCCTCTCCCACTGCCCTGGGGTGTCTTGGGGGCATCCACAGCCCCTCTGGGATGCAGAAACAGAGCGAGGTGCCCTCATGGTGGCCAGGCACCAGCTGAGCCCAGCTGCCCCTTTTGGTGCCCAGCCCAGTTTCGGTGTGCCCCTGTGCCCCCCACCCGCCCTGGGGCTTGGGCACCCTCAGGGATGCAGCCGGCGGGGTGGCTGCCCGGGCACCCCATCGCTCCAATCTGCCGAGCTGGCGGTGGCATCTCACACCTTTGCTATTTTAAACTCATCTGCAATGATTTTTGGTTTTTCTTTTTCTTTTTTTTTCAGTGACAAATCTGTGATTTCTCCTGTTCCCTACCAAAGGCATCGGTCTGACCTGCCGCTCCAGAAGGTGAATGACAAGGAGTTTTATTTAGCCCTAGCGATGGGAACATTTTAAAAAAGGTTCCTCTGTTATATTTGTTTTCATTCCTAATGGCAGGAGGCAGGGAAAGGACAGTTCTGAAAGGTTTTTTAACAAATCTGTAAGTCATGCCCCATTACCCTGGGGCTGCTGATTAGATCCAGATTGTTTCTCGCACAACTTAGGGAGGGGTGCAGTCCGTGCCGGAAGCTGCGTGCGTGGATCCATTACACATCTGAAAGTCCCTGGCATAGGTGATGGGAAAAAACCCTTTTATTAGGTTTACTGGCTGTTATATCCCCACTGGGATTTTTCCTTGGCGTATCGAGGCAGTTCTCCTGTGCAGAAGGCTGTGCCCTGGGGGGGCTGGTGAGCTCAGCCCTGTGCCCATCAGTGGGCACATGGAAGGGAGGCATTGCCCCTGCCCCAAAATCCCTCCCATCCCAGCGTGGGGTGGGGCAGGGGCATTGGGCTGCTGTTGGGGCATTGCCAGCCTCTGGCTCATGGTCCAGGGAAGACATCTCTATGCTTTCACCTAGAAAGCATGCCCCCCCTTTTGGGTCAGTTTTTTGCTTTTCAGTCAGTCTTGGGGTGGTGGTGCCAAGTGGGTGCCCCGCTGAGGGCTGGGAGTGCCTGCCCTGACAGCGCTGCTGAAGGGACCCCTGTGCCACGGCCACCAAAGAGCTTATAGGTGCCATCCAAATGTAAGGCAGTTTTTTTATTATTGCATTTTTGCTCTTCATAACCATACTGTAGATTTCTGATATGTTGACAAATTCAACTGGGTGACGCTATTTGTGGCTTTCAGGAGTGTATTTATGGCTTCATTGTGTGTTGCCGGTCTTGGGATTCAATCTGGGTTTCTAATCCTATACCCTTTTTTCAAAATCACATCACAGCAGCTCCTTTCCTCCTACCTCCAATCCATTTTCAGACCAAAAATGAGAAAGCCTGTATTTATTTGGGGAGGGGACAGGAGTTCAGCGTGGATTAGCAGGCATGCCTGCGCCGTAATACAGTCTGATTTGATACTTCTGCTCATTCTGATGAGCAGGGTGATGCTAAAGGATGAACTCTCCCGGCAATTTCTCTCTCTCTGAAATGCTTTTTATTTCATCAAGAGAAAATGGAGGCTGGACTCAGTTCCTTCAGTGTTTAAT
This sequence comes from Podargus strigoides, assembly GCA_028020825.1. Classification (NCBI taxonomy): domain Eukaryota; kingdom Metazoa; phylum Chordata; class Aves; order Caprimulgiformes; family Podargidae; genus Podargus; species Podargus strigoides. The sequence continues at coordinate 4,397,690 of CM051631.1, forward strand.
AACGTCCATCAGAACCACATGCCCTTTATTGACGCTGCAGTAATAATTAGAGGGTTGGTGGTGTTAAGCAGCCATGGAGTCTGGCTCTGAGGAGTGTTCATTGTGCATCATTAAATTTGGAATTAGTGCTTAAAAGGTCAGAAATAAATATTCTGTTTATATTTGGGGGATAGTAAATCTAAATGGATGCTGCGTTTGCACATCCTCGTCTCTGCTCGTTCCTGCTGAAGTGAGCGAGGCACCGCTCCATTTGGTTTAGAGAGCAATCACAGTGTCTGCAAAAAAGCCCAACCCCAAAACCAACCCTGGTTTCATTGATCAAGGGCAGGAAAATGATCTGCTGTATTACATCTAATTATAAAACATCAATATCAGATGCTAAATGCACTTTTCCAGAGATGCTATGTTGCTAGTTTACAGTTTGCAATCTCCTGCATTACAGGCTTTTGCAGTGGGCTGGGCTGTGGGGAGATGGCTGCAAAGGGAGATGCCCTGGTCAGATCCTTTTAACCTCTATTGAACTCCTCCAGGTGACTGATTCTCAAATGCTCCTTAATAAGAGCCAAATTGCTTCGCCTTTTCCTTCTGCCTTGCCTGGGGCTGTTGATACAGCAGAGGTGTATCCCTCTGCCCCTCTCCCCTGCCTTGTGCTCCAGTGCCTGTTGGAGCTGCTGATGGGGACTGGTGGCCAGCCAGGTCCCTCCCAAAGGCCCTGACCCCGTGGGTCTCCAAGCCACAACACAGCTTGGCTGTCGGAGGAGCTGGTGGTGGGCTCCTTGGAGTGATGCAAGTTTTGCTCCCACCATTGTGTCCATCAGCACTTGATGACTTTCCCCCAGGGTGGAAGTGCTGGTAGGTGTTTGGGTAGAGTTTGCATGAGGGTTTAACCCAGCGCCCTGGGCTGGTGCTGCTCTCACATCTCACCATGCCGGGAAGTGCTGATGCTGGAGAGTGAGGAACTGGGAAATACGGGTCTGTCTTCTGTTATGTCTCCCCAGGCTGTGGCTGCGGTGCTCAGGACCCTCACCAGCAGTTGCAGAGGTTGCAGATGCTGTCAGTGCCTTAGCAGAGCGCAGGGAAGGAGGAGCAGAGCTCCTCAAGTGGGTCAGGCACCAGACTGGTCGCTGTTCTCTGGTCCTCACCCCTGACCAATGCTCTGAGGCAGTGGTGTCCTTGTCAGCAGCTGGTAGTGCAGGGGCTCATTATGTGGCATCACACACAATGGGGGAAAATCTCTGCTGATGTCCTTTGGGATCTGCTCCAGCCCAGAGCTGGGTCTGATGAGTGTCCTGCTGTTGTGTGGAGAGAGCCCTGCCATGTTGCTGGGTGGTAGAGCATCGGATCAAGCCCAGGTGTTCCTCTTGGGGCCACAGGGCTGGATTTTGGGACTGTTTGGTGGGGTTTTGTACCACACCTGCTCCTGGTGGGAAGGAGTCTCAGCCTGCTTATTTATTTCCCATGGGGTAATAAGCAGCTTGCTAAATGATAATGACTTTCCCTCATTGCTGATTTGTACTTCATGTGACCTGGTCCCTCCTTTGAAATTTTCCCTGTTTCCCAAGTGCAGCTGAAGTGTTTTTATTTAATTTGCATGAATTCTCTATCACCCCACAATATAATTCAACCCGTAAGAATTAAGTGCTGGCGAGATCTCCTAACAGGCAGCAACAGTTTTATTGCAGATACTGGAGCCTGTGATTGAGTGGCCTGTGGAGAACAGGACTGAGGATACAGGAGGACTGAGAGAAGCATTCTTACAAGCCCTGCTCTTCCCACTGGGGAGGTTCTGTGGATTTTTGGTAACAATTTGCCCTTTCTGTGGTCCCTGATGATACCTGCAGCATGGAGGGAAGTCAGCTGTCTATTACAGGCCAGCTGATCAGGACAAGGAAGCTGGAAAGGCCTTCTACAGACAACTGGAAGTTGCCTCAAAATCACAGGCTCTGGTTCTCATGGGGGACTTCAACCACCCTGACATTTGCTGGAAAGGCTACACAGCCAGGTATGCACAGTCCAGGAGGTTCCTGCAGTGCATTGATGACAACTTCCTGATATAGGTGGTGGAGGAACCAACGAGGAGAGGAGCACTGCTGGACCTTGTACTGACAAACAAGGAGGGACTGGTCAAGGATGTGAAAGTAGGGGGCAGCCTCGGCTGTAGTGACCATGAGATGGTGGAGTTCAAGATCATGTGCAGTAGGCACAGAGCAACAAGCAGGATCACTGCCCTGGACTTCAGGAGGGCTAACTTTGGCCTCTGCAAGAAACCCCTTGGAGAAATCCTGTGAGACAGGGCACTGGATGGTAGGAGGGCCCAAGAGAGCTGGTCAATATTCAAGCATCATTTCCTCCAAGCTCAGGATCATAGCATCCCGAAGAGTAAGAAATCATGTAAGGGAGTCAGGAGACCTGCATGGTTGAGCAGGGAGCTACAAAACAAACTCCAGTGGAAGAAGAAAATTTACAGAACATGGAAGAAGGGGCTGACCACTTGGGAGGAATACAAGAATGTGGTCAGAGAATGTAGAGATGCAATAAGGAAAGCTAAGGCCTCCTTAGAGTTAAACCTGGCAAGGGAGGTCAAGGATAACAAGAAAGGATTCTTCAAATATATTGGAGCCAGAAGGAAGACTGGAGGAAATGTAGGCCCTCTGCTGAATGAAGTGGGTGCCCTGGTGACAGAGGATACAGAGAAGGTGGAATTACTGAATGCCTTCTTTGCCTTGATCTTTACTGCTACGGCAGACCCTCAGGAGTCCCAGGCCTTAGAGAACGCAGAAGTCAGGAGAGAGGAAGACTGTGCCCTGGTTGATGAGGATTGGGTTAGGGAAAAGCTAGGTGACCTGGACACCCGCAGATCCAAGGGCCCTGATGGGATGCACCCGCAAGTGCTGAGGGAGCTGGCAGAAGTCATTGCTAGACTGCTCTCCATCATCTTTGAAAAGTGCTGGAGAACAGGAGAGGTGCCTGAGGACTGGAGGAAGGCCAGTGTCACTGCAATCTATAGAAAGGGCAAGAAGGAGGACCCGGGTAACTAGAGGCCAGTCAGCCTCACCTCCATCCCTGGAAAGGTGATGGAACAGCTTGTTCTTGGTGCCATCTCAAAGAATGTTGAGGAAAAGAGGCTTATAAGGAGTAGTCATCACGGGTTCACCAAGGGGAAGTCATGCTTGACCAACCGAATAGCCTTCTATGAGGACATAACTAGATGGACTGATGATCCCCCAGCTCTGGGGTAAAGAACCTGGAGTCCTGGTAGACACCAGGCTGACCATGAGCCAGCAATGTGCCCTTGTGGCCAAGAAGGCCACTGGTGCCCTGGGGTGCATTAAGAGGAGTGTGGCCAGCAGGGCAAGGGAAGTTCTCCTCCCCCTCTACTCTGCCCTGGTGAGGCCTCATCTGGAGTGCTGTGTCCAGTTCTGGGCTCCCCAGTTCCAGAGGGACATGGAGCTACTGGAAAGAGTCCAGCGCAGGGCACTGAGATGATGAAGGGATTGGAGCATCTCCCGTATGAGGAGAGGCTGAGGGAGCTGGGTCTGTTTAGCTTGGAGAAGAGGAGGCTGAGGGGGGATCTCATCAATGCTCATCAATATCTGAAGGGCGGTGTCAGGAAGACGGGGCCAGACTCTTCTCGGTGGTGTTCAACGACAGGACAAGGGACAGTGGGCACAAACTGGAACACAGGAGGTTCAATCTTAGCATAAGGAAACACTTCTTTACTGTGAGGGTGACAGAGCACTGGAACTGCCCAGAGAGGTGGTGGAGTCTCTGTCTCTGGAGACATTTAAAACCCGTCTGGATGTGTTCCTGTGTGACCTACTCTAGGATCCTGCTCTGGTAGGGGGGTTGGACTGGATGATCTTCAGAGGTCCCTTCCAACCCCTACCACTCTGATTCTGTGATTCTGTCAGGAGACCGGTCCTCCTGGTGAAGACATGCAGCTCGATGCAGAGGATGAGGAACTGCTGTGTGTTTTGGGAGGATTTTCTCAAACCCAAAAGGAGAGATGCACATTGCAGCCTTGGAGAAAGGTCCACTTTGTTTTTTAATAATAAAGGGTGACATGCAAGCTTTATTAACAAGGCATGTAGGAACGAAAAAAAGGCTCAAGGGATAACCCTGAAAAAGTGGCGCTAAATGTGTCATTTTTATGAAGCTGATTTTGTGAAGGGTCCCTACACGCTTTGGCAGGAGGTTGCAGCAGGTTTACAATAATTTGTAGAAAGATAGAAATGTTTTCACCCTGAAGTGAGAAGAAGGGCAAAAAAACCCGTGCTGAGATGCTTTAGGAGTTGTCTTCTGAGGCAGAGGCTGACGGAGGGATGGATACCTGTCACTTTGGGTTGGAAGAGATGGGGCTGGCATCCAACAGCCCTGGACTTTGCTGGGGGGCTGATGTGTGGACCAAGGAGCCAAACCCTCTGTCGAGAGCCTGGATCCAGACACAGCGGGGAAAGCTAGATTTTCACCTCCATGGAGCTCAGTGTGAACAAAACCCCACTTGAAATAGCTGAAAATTGGGAATGAAGAGCCAGATCATGGGTATCTGCCCTGGGGCAGGTGGGGTGGCAGGGACAAGGCAGCCCAGGACCGACCCCAGCCAGCATCCTCTGTTTCTCTATCAGTCCACAGCAGTGGTTGTGCCCACTGTCGCCGCAGCCTGCTGACCTTTCTGTTGGTACTTGCATTAATTCCCCTTAAACCACCTTCGGATCCTCTGGGCTCTGTTTCTGTTTGTAAGGCAGAGAGTGAGCAGTGGTTAGAGCAGCACCTTGTCGCTAACGGGGTGTTTATGATGTGGAAGTCACCCCCTTCCCAATGTCCAGGTGAAGAAGAGTTGTACTGATATTTGTCCATATTTTTTTTTTTAAATTTAATGGAATTGGCAGTCCTCAACCATAAGCAACCGCTGGGAAACAAACAAACAAAAAGTTTAAAATTTCCCTGCTGATTGCTGGATTCCAAGTGTGTCTGTTGTTATATTTGTATTTGTGTTGCTAAGGCAGCAGTTAAAAGCATTTTTCAAATTAGGCACTGGTAAGCTGTGTGCCGAGCTGGGGCTCTCTTCAATGGCATTGACACCAGCACACCTGCATCTGGAAAGCAAATCCCCAGCCCAGAGGACAGCAGGGTTTCTCTCCTTCAAGCAAAATGCAGGCTGAGACTACAGACTTTATGCTTTATAGGTCTTATTTGGTGCTTCCTGATGTCTTGAGTGTATTGTTTATCCAGAGGCTGAGGGTCTGATCCTGAGAGGCGTGAGCGTCCTTGAGTCGTGTTGCGATACGCAGGAGGTGAGAACTGGCAGTGCTGTTACTGGGCACGGAAAGGAGAGGCTGGGCTAGAGGCTCTGCTCCCCTCTGATTTCTAGGGGAGTGGTGCTGATCAGTGGGAAAGTAACGGTCTGTTTGCTTCTGCCAAAATAATGAAGAAGATGCAGGCTGGCCTCTCAATGATGGACTTTACAAAGAGCCCACTTTCATCAGCGCCAGCCAGTCTTACCTTTTCCCTCATTTTTGTGCTTCGACTTTGTTCTTTGGGCCTCATTAAGAGAGGGAGTGGATCCTTTCCCAATTAAAATGTTGACATACCGGAGACATTCTCCTTCCCCATCATTTTGCCTCTGTTTGTAAGTGATTGCACTTTGCAGGATGAACTAGAATTAAATCAAGTGAACTTCGATTGAATAATGCAAGCTATAAAGCAACCCTCCTCCATGAAAAATCTCATTTCTTTTTTATTTTTCTGTTTTGATCCCCTTGCCTGCATGGAGATAACCTTGACAGCTAATCCCAGGGCTGAGGAGAGGTCTCACAAACTGCTGGGCTGCCTCTTGCACTGGTGGGAGGGTGCTGGTGCTGGCAGCTTTCCCCGAGGGTGCAAACCCCCAGGCCAGGGCAGCACGTTTCCCATCCTTGTGGCTGTGTCACTCCTTGTTTTGTTCGAAATCTGGAAGTAATTAGCATTGTTCATGATGCTTTCAGTGGCGCAGGGGACTGGAAGCCTGGGAACGGATGCTGCCTGGGACCGAGCCCGCGGGAACCCACTCGCTTGCCTGTGGACTTGGGGCTGTGTCTTCATTAGTGACGTGGTGCAGAGCATCCTGGGCAGGGAACTCATGGACCAGGGAGTCCACGCATTACTTCAGTCATCAAATGTAAATCGTGGGGAATTTGCTCATCAGTGAATGATTTCAGTTGGGCCATGATCTGGTCTTCATTTCGGTCAGAAATGAATAGCAAAGCTCCCAGTGATGTTTGTCCGAGGTGGATGTAGCACGAGGCCTGTGCCTGGGCTGCGGCAGGAGACACGATGGCAGCTCGTGTAGCATTTCCCAGGCCTGCAGTGGGGTTTTGGTGGCACCAGGTCGAGTGTTCCCTGTGGGTGGCCCTGGGTATCCCCTGGCCCCTCAACCTGGCCCCTGCAGCATCAGTGCTCTGAGCATTTAAAGCTTTGTGCTGTATGTGTATATACTGACATTTGCTCTCCGGGTCCTCCCATCCACCCATTCCTCTCCTGGTTTTCCTGAGGCTGGGGTGAAGCTGATGGAGGTAGTGGTGGGTGCAGGGGGTCTCACGCTGCTGTATGAGATGTGAGGACAGAGCCAGCTGAAGCTCTGGGCTTGCTGGAGCTGTTCCCACGTCTGCCAGTGCGGGGTGATGGAGGGGGCTCCCTGCTGAGCCGGGATTGCTCCGAGACTGGCTCCGAACCCTCTGCCCTCAGCTGCCCTTGGAGGCCATTTATGGAGCTAGGACCTCCCACAGGGCTGCTGGGGGGGACATGCTGGGGGGTAGCATCTCTCCCTCTGGGATGGCAGTGTCAGGATTGATGGATAAACACTGGATCAGGTGTTTTCTGCAACATTTAATGTCTTTGACGTCGTGTATTTTAAAAACGCCTCTGTCCGTTTGCTCCCCAGCTCTAACCATCAAAGTTGTCCTGCAGGCCCGAGGATGCAGGAACTGCAGGGACCAGTAGTTTGTGCAGTAAATCTCCTGTGTGACTCTCCAGCAGTAATTACTATCTGAAAGTAATAACCGAGCTGTGCTGAGTGCTAGGCCAACTCCCCCGGCTTGTAGCTCCTTGCATGTTTCTCTCTGGGAGGCTCCTGTTTGGTAAATTAGATATTGTGCTGTATTTCAGAAAAGGTCACACTTAACCAACACTGCCTTTGCTTTATTATCTTGGCAGAGCAGTGTAACCTCTGCCAGGGTACGATTGGATTTCACATTCGGCTCTGCTGCAGCAGCCCTGCTCCCTGCATCCTGCCGTTGTGATTACGTTAGCAGCAGACTCTGCTTCCCTTTATTTATTGAGACATAAAAGATGCATGCATTTATTTTTACCATGTTCATAATTGCCATAAAAACAGGCCATAGTATCCCAGAGCGGCTCTTTGGGAAGGAGAGCGGCTCTGAGGCTGGGGCGAGCAGGAGCTGTGGCAGAGAGGAGGCAGGACAGGGCTGCTGGGGCTGTCCCCACTCCTGTCCTGAGAGACACTGCATTCAGCCCAGAGGAAGAGGAGCAGAGCAGAGTCTGTCCAGGGTGCCTGGCAGGGGCAAGGAGCATCCCTGCACCAGGGTGATGCTGCTGGGAGCCCATGTGGGCTCCCTGTGGCTCTGGGGGGTCTTTGGGTGGACAGATGGACTGGGCTACCTGACTTGTGCAGAGAGTTCAGCATCCTCCAGCGTACCTGAAGCCCAGGAAGAATCCTGGCAAGGCCCTGCAGGTCCCACCGTGTCACACACCACGAGACTTCCACTGTGACCCACCACGTGGCTCCCACCACATCCGCCATGCATCCCACCTCACAGCTGCCACCCCATGGCTTCCACCGTGGCCTCCTGGGTGCTGACACCCTGCTCTGTTCCCCAGCAAACACCAGAAGTCTAGGGCTTTGTAATCTGAGGTTAAAAGGCAGTGTTTCAAGTGCGGAGCGAGTCAGTGAGTTTTGCTTGCAGATGACAAACCCATTGACTTTTCCCCCTGCTTTCACTTTCTTCCAACTTTTAAGCATGTCACCCATTGTTAGCTTTTTTATTAATAACAGAGCCCACTGTCTCTGCAAATGAAATGATGTAAAACAAAGAAAAGTGCCCGCATTAAATTCTCTGGCAGGGGATTACCTTGCTGGCATTTACATATCTATGCAATAAATATTTTAACATGTTAATTATACACTAATAAGAAAAATACCTTTTGAACTTTCAGTCAAATTGACACACACGGACCGGAGTCCATCAGGGAATTAAAAGCAATTAGTTTTGTAACAGAGCGTAGTCACATTGTTTCTTCTCTGCAAATGGTTCCGTGGTCACCAGCCAGGCTGGTTTTTTGGTGAAAACCAGTGGGAAGGGCGGCAGGGACTGGAGTTTTCCGTGCCTGGGTCTGTCCCGGGCTGGGATGTTCCTTCCCTGCCCTGGACTTTGTGGGCAGCTTTTGTCCTGGCCCTGCAAACCCAGCTGTTCCCAGTTGTGGAGCAATCAGAGGTGTAACCATCTCCCTTTTCTTTTCCTCCTTCCAGACTGAAAACTACTCCTTCGATTCCAACTACGTGAACAGCAGAGCTCATTTAATAAAAAGGTACGTAGGCTCGCTCGAAGCCCAGCCAAACCCTGATTATTTAATGTTCTGCCTTACCACATTATATACCACTTGCTTTTTTTTTTTTTTTTTTAATATGCAAGACGTTTCAAGAGTAATCATTTGATTTTAAAAACAGTATTTACTTCCTATTAAGTCCCATTGCTCTGGGTTTGCAGTAAAGGCAAGTCTTTTTTCCTTCCCTTTGGCTCCTTCGCACCGGGAAGTTGCAGCGAGTTAGGTGGAATGCTGTTACCCTGACAACTTTCAAATTCATAGAGTTTATTCTATTTGAATGTACAAGAATAAAATGATAGACTTGGGTGGGAGATCTCCCTGCCATGTGAGGCGGGGGAAAAGGGAAAAAAAATAAAAATCTCCTTTGGGGGCAGATAATTGGGTTGGATCCACACTCACTGTTTTAGTTTGAATAGTGAGGCAAAACAGCACTTTGCCAGTCTTTTTTTCTGCCGTGGGTAAAAAGGAAATCATCAGTTCAGTTGCAACCTGGCAATTACTCTTGGGGGAATTTAACCCTTTGCATAAAACGCTGCCCCAGAGCTTAGCAGCTGCAAAGCACCGTCTCTGGGAGGTTACCCTTGGGCTTATTCAGTGGAACCCCACTGGACTGTGTTAAACTGGAGGTGAGCATCCCCGTGGGCAGGTGGCCAGGCTGCCGCTGCCTCCTCGGCTGTGCCGGGGCACTGACCCAGTGCAATCAATACTCATCAGAGGCGGCCGCCTGGGGCTGGGGGCTGTCTCCCTGCGCAGGATGCGGGCGCAGGAGGTGGCTGGCAGCACTCTGCCCACCTCCCCTCTTCTCCCCAGGGACTGGCTGAGGTGTGTGGTGGGTGAGCCGTGCCCATGCCTGGCGGGGTTGTCGGGGGCTCTGCAGAAGCCCCGACAGCAGCAGGGGTGTGAGGGAGAGCAGGAGCCATCCCTGAGCTGTTTAGATCAGATCTGAGCAGTAAAAAAATCCAATTATCTGCCTGGCTGAGATCCCATTTGTTTACACCTTAAAAATCTAAGGAGTAAGGGAGCTGTGAGCACATTGTTTAAGCAGCTTGGGTTCAGCTAGTGAAGGGCAGGTCTATTTGCCTGCGTGGCCCAGGATGTTTAACGATGCTAACGCGATGGTGAGAGTGATGGTTTGCCTTCGCCCTGCTGCTCCTCGCCAGAGAGTCTGCAGGCATCCTGAAACAAACCCCAAATCTATTAATCTTTCCTCGTTCACACCTCGGGTAAAGGCAAGCGGCGCTCCCGCCTGCCGCAGCGAGGCTCACTCCCAGGCTGGCTTGTTTGGGAAACGCTGCTGCCGCGATTCCTGCCCATCCTTTAGAGAAGTGTCAGCCGTGGAAACATGTCGTGTGGCTGCTGCATTATGGTCTGGTTCACTGCGGGGAAGATAAATGTGTTGTAACACAGGCTGCCTGTGTATTATGAACAGCAGCTCCGTGTAGGACAGCGTTTCCCCTCGCTTGCTACCTTTGTCTTCTATCTTAAGTACAACGAGTGCTGGGGACGTTGTGCAGACATCTAAGAACAAAAAATATTTTCTGTAACGTGCTGTGGCATCATTTTCATCCTTTCCCTTTATGAAGATGTTGTAGCTCTCCTATCTTTGGTGAGTGAATCTCCTCAAATCCAGCACTTTAATTAATCTATTTGTACTTTTCCTGTGTTGTCTGCCTGCCTCTCTCGCTCATCTACGCACACACAAATGAATTGTAGATTTGTAGTGCTTTCTTAGCTTAAAATTCTTTGATGTCACCTGGAATCAAAGTCAGTGGCTTCAACAGGGATGTCTTTATTTAAAAGGTGATGTTTGAAGGTTTACCAATTTATATGTATTTCCAGCTCTCCCCTTGCGTGCTTTTGCGAAGCATCAGATGGTAGGTGGTCTGCTTGGTTTCCGTGGAGACGCAAAAGAGCTTTTCAAAGTAATGAAAATCTCCAGCTCTTTGGGGCTTTAAAGCACAGGCCACTTCTTCCACTGACGTTTCACACCCAGTGAGAAAGTTTGGGGCCGTGGGTGCAGAGGGATCCCCCCTGATGGGTACAAATTTCCCGTGCCAAGGCTGGCTGTGGAAGCAGGCGCAGGGTGGGTGGCCCCAGGAATGCCCTGATGGCTGTGTCATCTCGAGATGTCGCTGTGGCCAAGTGGCATGGGGCATCCCCCCTCCCTCATGGGGAGCAGCAGAAGGATCCCCAGTGCAGCCAGGAATGAAACTCTTCTGTCCCTCCAGCCCCCGAGGCTCCCAGAGGAGAGCCCGCAGTTGGGACCTGGGTGCTGTGGGGTGATGGACCTGCTCAGCCCCCGGGGGGAAATCTGGGGGCATCTCAGCCCACGGGTCCCCCCAGCAGTGGCTGTGCATGCAGGGTATGTCAGGGAGCTCCACTGCCTGTCAGAGCTCCTTAAAGCTGTGTGAACACGGACTCAGAATCACTGGGTTATTTTGAAACATAAGAATGGCATCGTCACAGTGAAAAGAAATGCCCGTTTCTAGGAAGACTTTTGTTTTCAAACTTTAAGTGGTTAGGATTTGGCTTATAACCTAAAAAATTAGGAGTTAGATACTGTCTAACTTCAATATGACTTGAAGGGGGCCTAGTTATAGAAACAGCTCATTCAATGTATATACTTTATTCTCCAGTCCTGCTTCACTCTCAGCTTCCATACTGTCCAGCATGACCTGCAGGCTCACACTGTACCCATGGCAGAAGCAGCCTGCGAGGCAGTGCGGGCTGGGTGCCGTGTTTTGGGGTGCTGAGCAGAGGGTGCCCCCCTGAGCTCCCTTCCTCAGCTCTCTGTGCTGGGGAAGCAGTCCCAGCCCTGCTGCTGGGTGCTGGAGGTGCCAGGGGACCTCCCTGTCCCTGCAAGGTGCAAGGGTGAATGGTGGCAGCTGGGGACTACCTTGTCCCACCCAGTAAGTCACGGCTGTGTCTCCCCCAGCAGCTCCACATTCAAAGACTTGGAGGGGAACAGCCTGAAGGACAGTGGCCACGAGGAGAGCGACCAGACGGACAGCGAGCACGACGTGCAGCGGGGCCTCTACTGCGACACGGCCGTCAACGACGTGCTGAACACCAGTGTCCCCTCCACAGGGTCTCAGGGCCCTGAGCAAGGTGAGCCACTGCTGTGTGCCCTGGGGGGCTGCCCACCACCCCTGGCCCCCACATGTCCCATCTGGTGGCACTGATGCACAGTAAGGGTGCTTAGTGCTTGCTGGGGATCATGCTGTATGAGTGCTGGGTTAATATAAATTAATCTTCACGCTGTGCCTGTCAGGTAAGCAAGTGGTTAGGATTATCCTCTGTTTCCCAGGTGGAAACCCAAGGCCCTGAGCATGCACCCGACAGCGAGCAAGCAGCAGAGTTGGGATTAGGACTGGAATTACCGGTGTCATGTGTGGGGCTGGGTGGTGCGTGCTTCCCCATGCCCTCTGCTTGCTGTGTGGGCACCTTTACCCAAAGGTCAGCGAGTCAGGGATCCCACGAGGGATGAGCTGAGGCCAGTGGGTGAGGGTTTCAGCTCTTACGCATCCCCACGTGCAGGGATGAAGCCCTGCTCCGAGTGTTAGCTAGAGGAAAGAAGTCAGAGGAGTTCAGCTGAGCCCAAGCCCTCATTTGTACTTGGGCATGAATGTCGCTTTTAATGTCTGAGGGATGCAAACATCCTATGCAAACATCCTGTCTTTTTCAATTAAGGAGCCTGAATGCAGTTTGGTGCTCGGGCACAGGGGAGCCTCAGGGCTCTTGGTTATATCTTGAGATAAGCTGTAGCTGAGGCTCAACTGGAAGCCCCACTGCTAAAAGACTTAAGGATATGAAAACAAAATGCTGTGATTATGAACTGGTCTTCAGCTGTTTAATTCAATTCATGGTAAACATCATTAAAAGCTTTTGTTTTGCTGTCATAAAAGAGTCAAACGGGGGAGAGAGAGTTCTTGCCATCTGCGCCGCCGATTGTGGGTTTTTTTTCTGGAGAGAAGCTGATCGCTGTATTAATTCTCGATAGAGTCTGTTAAATGGCCATAGTTAACCCTGTAAGACTCCGCGAGGAGGGGAACGCGGAGGTCACCTACCCATTGCACGCTGCCAGCCACGCTAATTGGAGAGGGATGGCATCCGCAGCAATAATGTATTTCCAGACAACCCTACTGTGGCCAAAGATGAAAAAAAATTAAACATTTATATAACCGTACAGTGGCAGTTTAATTCTCCGCGGACCGGCGCCGTGTCAGAGAATGCAGGCTGATAGCTATCATTTATTATTCTTCTATTACAAAGAAATGCTTTTTCATTTCGATCAGGAGAGGGTTTCCTAAGATGCGTCTGCAGTAAGGGATGACTGTAGGAGCAAAAATGTTCATAATTGATTCCTGTCCCGTTGAATGGTCTGAGCAACATCTGTTAATTTTTTGTCACATTTCTCTGGCAAAAAACACAATCTCGGTGGACTGCAGATAGGGCTTTACAGAGATTACATTTCTGATTAAGTCTGCGTGCTGGCTCTGTTGTGCACCAGATAACAATGCAAATAAGTTAAAGAGGATGAGGTAGAGGCAGAGCTTGTCAGAGGAGTCAGGTGGAAATAAATATGGTCCAGTCCACTGTAACATGAACTCCTCATTGCATGTAAAATACTCCCCCAAAATCAGGAGTGTTTCCAGAATGCGACTTCCATAGGTAACCTGTGTTTCTGGCTCCCAGTCCTGTGATGGCCAGGGGCTTGGTGCTCTTGGCTCTGTGTTTTTTTAGGCATGCCAGTGCTGCATTGCCATCCACCTGCAGGCAGGTGTGCCAGGGTGCCAGCTCTCCTGTCCCCCAGGACCCACACCATCTCCAGCAGAGGAGCAGGGGGACTCTCCTGTGAGGTTGTCGGGGTGTTCGTGGAGCAATGAGAGGAGCACCACAGGCAGGGAGGTTAGCAGTGACTGTCACAGAAGCTGAAAAAAAGGTTAAAGAGAAGATTTTCTGAGCTGATTTGTTGAGCAGGGACTGCAGAAATTAATCAGGGAAATCAAGATGCTGAGATAATGGTGATAAGAGCGGTTCCTGCATGATTACAGCGATGGTTTTGGCATGGTAATTTTTACCCGATTTTGGGTCAGAGTGGGGAGAAAATACAAGTTCAATGCCGGGGATGTGCAGGACCAGTGGGCTGACCACTGCCCTGAGCACACAGTCCATGGCCACAGGGCAGCCTGGCAGCTCATGTCCCCATGCTTTGCCTTCACTTGCTGTCCCTGCCCGAACCGTGTCGCACGTAATCCCAGAGGAATGGGGTGGGAGAGTCACCAGGGTTTCCTTGTCGATGTTAATGCTGCCTGGGAGCCCGGTGAGGTGCCCCATGGCCAGGCTCTGCTGGGCTTGGACCTGGGCTGGTAACACCACGAGTCCTTTGTGAGCAGCCAGCTCTCAGACTTTATCAGATGATTCAGGAGGCTTTGTCTGCTGGGTGGGTAATCCTGGATCTGCCGAGGCAGGAAATCCTTGCAGCTCGGTGGTAGAAGACAGTCCCTCTGTGGTGACACTGGGTGGTTAGCATGGACCTGTCTGGCCAGCCTTCACCTACTGAGATGCTGGTTTTGCTGCAGAAAGAGATAGTCATGGGGTAGGCATGGATGGGTCTAAACTCCTTTAGTGTTCTCAAACCAGTGTGTCAGCCTGGCACTGGTGGTGGGTACGTGGCCATGGGAGCCCCCAGGACCTGCTGCAGATGCTTAGGTGGCCTCGGGACCGTCTGCCCCTTCACTGCCCTGGTGCCAGTCTTGGATGGGAGTGACACCAGCTGCCGGTCCTGCTGGCAGGAAATGACCTAGAGTTCCAGAAAAATGGCAAACTAGCGTGGAGGGTGTCAAGCTTTAGTGGGCAGCAGCAGGTCACCAGAAATGCCGCCTGGAGCTCAGCCACATTGCTTGTTTTGGGGGTAGGACTTCTACCCAGTCGCTCTTCACTTCAGGATTTTAATTATTGATTATAAATTCATCAGTTGAAAAGATTGCTTTAATTGCTTTAATATGTACCCAATTTGGAGTTCATTATCGCCCAGAATTGTTTTCCTTCCCCTGCTAATTGATACCAAATGGGACGCTGAGGATGGCGGGCGCTGGTGCTGCTCCACCTTGTGCAATTGCCTCACTGACATTTAATTGTTTGTTTGTCTGTGGAGGTGTTAAGCGCTGCTAGAAGTTTATATGCACTGCTGTCCTAACGGCATCCTCAGATGAACCTCCACACGGATTTGCTTGAGAAAGGGAGAGTTTGAAGCAGCTGTTGGATCTCGGTGACATTTTGGGTTGGTTGGAGAAGTCTGTTGGAGGATGGGGGTAAATCCTGGGGTTGTATCTTGGCCTATTTCACCGCACTGTGGGGTGGATTTTCTCCACGTGCTGGTGTAACCTTGACTCAAAGTCTAGCACTGGAGGAAAGCCTGTTTGAGGTGAAGTGCGTGGTGGTGCCGGGCAGTAGACCCACCACCGGCATCGCCTCCGTGGGACAGCAGTGGGTGATGCTGGTGGCTGCGGGAGCTCTGCCGTTGGGTTTGAAGCTCCTGACGCCTGTTCCTCCCAGCAATGTGGGGAAATCTCAGCGTGAAATGTTTTCCAACACTGCAGAACGTGGCGGTGCTTTTCCCGGGAAATGGCAGCGCGGACCAGATGTTTCACAGGGTAATTGAAAATTCCATTTTATCAGAAAGCATTTGCTGTCAAAAAGTTTTATCTTTACTTCAACAGAGAGGTTGATTAGATCCCTCAGGACCTGAATTAGCATCTTTGAGGCTAGATACTCTGTTTTGTGATTCAGGTAGTTATTCCTCCCTTGGTTTTGCTCATACTGGGACCCATTTTTTTAAAAATCCCTTTGCCCACTTCCAAACGTAGCGTTTTTGTAGGTTTGGCTTATTTTCTTTGTGTGGATGTATACCGGCACCTAGATCTGCTCAGATGTTTTCTATTACCTTTTTCACCTTGCCTTGAGCCAGAGCCATACTTGTACTCTGTAAGTCGTAGATATCAGAAAGGAACTATTTCAAATATGTGTTTTTAATGTTAGAAGCAACAGATTTCAAACTTATCCTAATTCCCAGTGCCGGCCAGTATTTTTATCATCACTTGTAGGAGGGATTTCATTGGCCCAATGAAGCAGGAATTTGCTGTTTAAGATAAAAATAGAGTCCAAAAGAAAATATGAAAATAATAAACACACACAAATCATAAAAAAGCCAGTGTTCGAAATAGTCACCACAGCCATAAAATAGTGAGAAGGCTTTAAAATCAAAGTGAGAGGGTTTTTAAGCAATGTCAGTAATGTGTCTCTACAGAGAATTGCTTCTAAAAGCATCGCTTCCATTTTTCGAGTGCCAGATCAGCAGTAAAGGTTGGCGTGAAATGTCATCTGCAAAGACCTGATCCTGCATACATTTCCACATTTGAGTAACTTTGCTCACATAGGTGGTTTAATTGTGCCTGAGTGTCATAAACTCCGGCAAGACGAGCGGTTCTTTGAATAGAAATGGGTTGTATTGAAATGCTTACATTAAGTCTTCTTTATACTATTGCATGGTATAGAACTAGGCTTGAATGTAAAGGAGAGCCAGGCACATGATAGTCACCGAAACTTTTCTTGCTGGTTGCATCCCAAATTATTCAGATACATCGTCATTTAGCGGATCAGGTTTTATCTAGAATATTCCAATTGGTTCTTATGCTCATCTCCATAGTATCTGGGTGCATTTCAGGCATGAATTGAGAACATGACTAATGGTATTAACTGGAGGCAAACACAGGTATTAGAAACTGTTGATTTCTTAAGCTGATTTCCAGCAGTCGTTCCACCTGCAATTCCCTTTTACTCTGCAGAAAAGCTTTTCTGTAGAACTGTGTGTACGTGAAGACCTAAGTGACATCTTCTAGGGCTTTGGGGGCTGGAAATACATCTGCATTTCTCTGGAAGTTTATAGAAATTAATAAAAATGCCTACTTTCTTGTATTTGTATATGCAGCACAAGGCATACAGTGTAACATCCATAGGTGAGTGACAGCACATCCCTTAAGGTGGATAAAGGCTGTAAGCTTGCTTTAGAGGGCAGTGTCAATTCTTAGAGCTCTCCTGATTTCGGTGTTATTACGTGGATCTCACTGCAGGGAGCTCAGTGGTGCTTCTGCATGGCCAGCCTGGAGGGAGCAGTCAGCTTCCCACAGTGCTCTGAAACCCCAGAGAAGGATTTTTATGAGGAGTAGGTAAGCTGGGCTTTGGGAAGAGGAGCTGATTGCCTTGTGATTCCTACACTTTTAAATGATTACCTGTTGAGCATTTAAGTTGGGTGGTGGATGGTGGTTACAGATGCTGTTGTTCACGCTCTCTCCATCTCCCCCAAGTGCTTGCTCCTGCTGACGTTGCCCAGCCGGGCTTGCAGGGGGATGCAATATCTTTTATTAGACCAGTGAACATAATGGATGCTTCCTTTCCCACTGCATCATGTCGCAGTGGTCACTCGAGGAGGTTTGATCCACACATGGATACACCGGCTGGCACAGACAGGTCCCTCGTGTTACTTCTTCCTTAGGTTCCTAGCTCTGCAGCATTGAGCACAGCATGGAGAAGTCCTTGCTGGAGACTGATGGTGGGGCAGGGGTGACACTGAAGTCACAGCCATAGAAATAAATGAGCGCCAATCCCTTTCTGCAACCACAGCACTAAATAACAAACAGATGTGTAACCGCCTTTGTTTGCATAAGAAGCATTGAGATATACATCCCACATTCCTGGCACTCTTTTGTCAGTTTTCAGGTTCCTTCCATCAAAGATAATTCTTGCAGTGTCTCTGTCCCTGAAGTTACTCAGGCCGGGGTCACAGGAGTTGCAACCTTTGGATCCTCAAGTCCTTCCCATCTAAGCACAGAAAACACCCACCAGATGTGACCATTTTGGCAACTTCGAGGGGAAAATTAAAACTTGGATCCGTGCCCCGTTGTGTAGGTTTGTAATGGATGAATGATCGACCCAGAAACTTGGAGGGTTTCGAGGGTTTTGTTGTACTTTTTAATGAGATTTTGTCAAATTTAGTTATTGCTTATCCGTATTTTTGCCGGGTGACTGGAGAGCAATTTATAGGAGCTATGAAGAAGTGATATTTCTGATGAGATAGTTTCAGCTGCTCTTTGTGCTTGGTTTTGTGCACTGCTCCTCAGCTCCAGCCCAAGCAGAAGTTTTGTGGAGAAGATCTTTGTCTGGGTTCAGCTGAAGGACGGGGCGGCGCTGACCCTGCCTCTCCCAAAGCATCCTTTTCCAAAGCCACCACACAATACTTGGATTTGCAGATATTCCTAAGATAAACAAACAGTTCAGTCAAGCTTGCAACTTCCTTTTCCTTTATAAACAAGCCAAAAAAAGGCTCACGTGGACTTTTTTCCCCCAGTATCCTCTAAGGAAACCATTAACGCTTTGTGTCTCACAGCAGTTAAGACCAGCAAAATGGTCAAGGTAATGGCCGTCATATTTAGCAGTAGGGAAGGTATGTGAATAAAACCAAACCTTCTGCTAACACAGCAAGCCAGCACTTCCCCACCTCCTCCTGTAATCAATCTACATCGTTAATGACTCTGAAAACAGACTGAACTGCTGGGGCTGGCACCGGGAAACTTGCATTACAAACTAACCATCTCTTATTAACCTTTCCGTGTTTCCTTCACAACACTAATTAGAGCCAAATAAAACTACTGTTTGTGAAACTCTTAAGTTAAAATACAATTTTCAGAGGAAAGATGGTAAACTCCAAAGCTCCTGTTTGCTTGGCCTTTCTTTTTAATTATGATGGAGGATGGCTGTTACTTGTTTAACAGAGGCTTACATGATTAATGCTGCAATGTTACTGTAATTAAAAAGGCAAAAAAAGATGTGATTGGAGCCTGTATAATTTACAGACATCTCCGCATTCTGGTGGCAGAGCAGCTCGAAGTGTTGCAAAGAGGAATCATAAAAATTTATTCTAATTAAAATTGCCAGATTGACTAAACAACAGGTGACTTATGTAACTTGAGCGACTTGCTCTTGGGGTGAGAAATCATCTGAAATCAGTGAATTATACAAAGCTGTCTATTATTCTACTAAATGGGAAAGGGTGTGCTTACCATGGCAACCTGCATCAATTTTGCAGCCGCTGGAAAATACAGGGCCCTTTATTAAAGGAATAATCACCGCAAGCAGCACACTGACCCTGGGCTCTGCAGGCACGGGGGGGGCACGGCAGGGCGAGCTGCAGAACAGCCGCTGGGCACGGGTGGTTGCTCTCGGGTTAAGTCCTGTCCTGCTGTGTTGCAACACGCACCGGGCAGCTCGGGGGCAATTTGGGTACGGTGCTAGACCAGCATCTCTGGAGCAGGTGGTGCAAGTTGGGTGCCTGTTTTTTTTTCCCCCAAAAAAAGCAGTGCAAATTAACTTTGTAAGTGCAAAACAGATGAATAATTTGGATGTCTCTTAATTATTCTATGATTCTTTGTTTGACTGCTGCAGGGACTGTAGGGCAGGGGACTGTGTCTCTCCTGGGTGCAGGGAAGGAGCTCACCTGTCTCTGAAATGCGGTGTGGATGGGTGAGTGTCTAACTCAGATAAGTGCTGAAGGGAGACATACCACTGGGTTTGTATGTAGGTTGTTTTACTAAATGATCTATGTAATAATATATAAGTCAAAACTCTGTAATAATTGGCACCAAACAGCAAAGAGAACTTGCAGCTTTTATCCGTCTTAAGGGAAGTGCTGCCACTCAAAACTCACGAGTGCTGTATTTTATTTCTCACACAGCATACATGAATGTAACAGAGCAGGTATTTTTAAGTGGGTCACGGAATTATTAAGAAGTTTGACTGCCTTTCCTGGCAGCAGCCACGCAGGTATGGGCGGATCGGGCTGGGCTGGGCAGTGGGAGCGCGGGGCTGTGTTGTGTTTGTGGGTTTATGTTGCTTTGCTCAGTGATTTCCCTTTCCACCCTGCATTTAACCCCTCTGTCTGTTTGGAAAACAAGCTCTTTAGAGCTAGTATATTCTAGATATATGCTAGCCACAATGTGTATAATCACAGTAAGCATAATGTGGCCCTATTTATGCTGAATATCTGTAATAGTAATGATCAGCTTCCCCACTCTCAGCATTAGTGTTTTTATTTTTCAATAGAAACCCCTTTTTTTGTTCCATTTTCCTTATCATATTTTCACCCTTTTGCAAGTGTGGAGAATGACTTGCTTTGTAACCAGCCTCATTAGCTACTTGCATGTGGTGTTTCATTACTGATACCCACAGCTGGCTGTGCATGACAGCACGTGGCAGCAGGTGACTGGTGGTCACCACTGTGTCACTTCACCTTCAGGCAGTGACAGTCACCCTTGGGGCAGGGAAGTGGAGTTGGGTCAAGCTGGGTTGTGCTCGAGGTCTGGGTGCAGTAAGTAGGAGGGGACAGGGATATGTGGAATGATGAGCTGTAGTGAAAGTGGAGCTTTATCCTGAAGAAATCCTGGGTTGATGCCAGTCCCTGCAGGAAAAGGAGAAAATTGAACCACACACACACACACAAAAGATGAAGAAACCCCTCTCTGAATTGAAGCAATAGGAAATGAAAATTGCTGAGATATACTGTCATGTGGGTAGTGGTGCTACCAACCCTGTGCTGCAGTAATTACCTCTATGCATGCAATTTGTGCTCGGCTACGACTGATTTCCCACATCATCCGGCGCCCAGGCTGTATTCCATCAGTCCCAGCTGGAGAAAACTACCTTGGATCATTTGGTGAGATGTCACCACAGATGCTACCTTGCCTCTTTGAGAGCTGAATGCCACAAAGCCCCCCTGGCACACGGGTGTGGGGACGGTCACAGGGGGTTCCTGTGGTGAGGGGGTTGCAGAGGGGGTGCCCTGTCCTGTGGGGTGCTGAGCACCTGTAGCTGGCAGGGGGTAACAGCGAGTTCTGGCCCTTTCTAGGTAGAAAGCTCTGCTTGGCTGGGTAGTGCTGCAGAGAGTGGGTTTTGTGGTTGTTCTTGCACTGTTTTATGCCCAAAATGAAAGAGTGAAGAGCATTGGCTGGAAATGTTTTCGAGAAGCCTGAGGAAGGTGGAGGTCTGCATCGCTTGCAAACCAAAATAGGTTGGGCACTTGATTTCCTCTGATGGCTTTGGAAGAGTCAGCTTCATTCACGAGAGGAGGCAGGAGAGTGGCTGGTGTGGGCGCAGCAGACGGTGCTGCCTCCTTGGCTCGGGCACGTTCTCCTGCCAGCTGCTTCAATGGCCGAGCTGCTCCCCAGCCAGGCGAGAGCCCGGGTTTGCCCTGCAGGAGGAACGGCTTTCTCCATTCAACTAACCTGCTCCTGGAGCGGGTACAGCTCAGTGAGAGGGGCAAAGGGGCAGCTCCAGTTCGGGAAGAGGATTCTGGCTAGAAACCTGAAGTCAAAACCATGCGTAGCAGTCATTTAGGGAAGGTCAGAGAGCCTGAAGTGTTTCTGGGAGCGGTAGGTGCACTGCTGGAGGGTATAAATACCTTTGGGGAGGGTCTGGCACTGGGAGTGCAGGGCTGCCATCTGCCTCCTGGCACTTGCTGGTTGAACTAGGGGTGTTTATTCTGGAGAAGAGGAGGCTGAGGGGAGACCTCCTTGCTCTCTACAACTCCCTGAAAGGAGGGGGCAGCGAGGTGGGGGTCGGTCTCTTCTCCCAGGTAACAGTGATAGGATGAGGGGTAGTGGCCTCAAGTTATGCCAGGGGAGGGTTAGATTAGATATTGGAAACAATTTCTTCACTGGAGGGTTCCCCAGCACTGGCCCAGGCTGCCCAGGGCAGTGGTGGAGTCCCCATCCCTGGAGGGATTTCAGAGCTGTGTAGATGAGGTGCTGAGGGACATGGGGTAGTGGTGACTGGGCAGTGCTGGATTAATGGTTGGACCTGATGATCTTAGAGGTCTCTTCCAACCAAGGCTGTTCTGTGATTCTGTGACTTCCATGTCCTGCATCTGTTCTGACAGGCAGTGCTTTTGCAGCCGCTCTCTGATTAGTTTTGGTCCCTCAGATGCATTGATTTACAGACCTCTCCTCTGCAATACAGCTTTTCTCGATGACAGTCCATGAAGCACATGATAACTCAGCAGCCTGAATTATTCAGGCAAATTGAATGTGTTTGGCTTGTTCCAAACTTTTGTTTCCTTTCAGTGCTGTCAGGAGAACAGGTAACAGTGATGCTTGTATCCAACTCATTCCAGTGCCAGGGAGACACAAACAGCTCAGGTATAATCTATGTTTTAGCTCATTTGTCACTTATTTTCACCTTCAGGTGTGCTTTTTCTGGGCACTTTTGTGCCTCATAAAAATGTTTATCTTGCATCTAGGGTTGCTCCCCTCTGGTATGCTGGGAAGTCACTTCAGTGGAAACACCCTTGTAAAATCCAAAGAAAATTCTGCCTCTGTTTCACCCTTCAGCCACGTGTCCTTTTGTGGCAGTGTATTCACTCATGCAAATATTTTGACCCATTAGTCATCACTGTAGGATCCAGGAACTGCACATTAATGAAGACAAGTAATTAAAATGAACAATTCCACCTGCAATTCCCTCATTGCCTGACTTCTGCTTTGTCAGTCTTCCTCCATTGTTATTGGGTAGATATGTCCAATTAGTTCTCTATAAAATCCATGCAAACCCTTCAGTGGGCAGAGGTGCCTTGCAGGGATCACTGAGCTCTGGCACATCAGGTGTGGAGGAGGTGCTTTGTCAGGGCAAAAACCCCTTGCTTTCTGGAGACTGTTCTGCATCAGGAGCTTCTGGGTATAGCTGAAGGCATTGGCTTTCACTCTCCAAACATGCGTCTGGAGATTTAGGACCCGACTCGAAGCCTGTTGAACCCAGCAGGACTCTTTCAGCTGAGATCATTGGGCTTGAAATAGGACCCAAGAGAGATGGCCTCCTGGGGGGATGTGCTCTGGACGTTGCTTGAGACATCAGCATCTCAGCCTGTGTTCAGAAGTGAACTCAGGGAGAAGATATCTGCTACTGAGCATCTCTCTGATTCAGCAAACGGGGCTGCTGGAGGATGGAGGTTTGCCTCAGAAAATTCTAGCTGCAAATGAGACGCATGATTTTAGGAATTAGAATAATTACCCCCTGGAACAGGCTCCCAAGGGACATGATATATTCTGTATCACTTAGAGTCTTTAAATCACATTTGCATGTTTTTCCTAAAAGCATGCCTAGTCACTCAAAGTGAAGGGCTGTGCTTGAGAAGCACGGCGTGACGAAGCTGAGCATCCCATGGAGGGATGCAGAGCAGGGACTCACCATGGTCCCGTGTGCATTAAGCCCTGCAGATGCCTGGAGGGGAGTGGGCTTTGGCACGCCCTCGAGGAGAAGAGCTCATGACCATCCCCTTGGCCAGAGCTGGCTGCCGTGCAGGAATGTGCAGAACTGAGCAAGTAACCACACTGAGGATGATTCAGGAGTGAACTCCCCCAGCCAACATCTGCCTTCCCTTTCTGAACACACAGTTCAGACATCCCCAGGGGCCATGCAATCCTGGCTGTATCCATGTTTCCAGGACCTTCCCTCCCACCGCTCCCTAAATGATGAGAGTGTTTTTGGAGACCTCATTTCCTGGACTTTCCCTTTTATCTCTCCAAACAGCAAGTAAACGAGCAGCCCTTTAGTTTTTAGTTACTGCTTCTGCACCCGGTGAGCTATCAGAGGCTGTTGACGATGACTTTTCTCTTTTCCATGCTCCTGCCTGCAGGATTTGGGGAGATAATTCATTCGGTCCTGGTGCTTTGTCAACTTTCAGCAGTTGTAATTGCCTAATGATCAGTGCTGATGCTGTTGTTAAGCCTGTTAAAACTTTGTCCTGCTGAACAGCCAGACTGTGGCTGTCTCATCATGTTGTTCCTGCTGTGTTGCTGGGGCAGCCTTTGATGCTCCCTCCCTGGCCCTGGCTTCCGTTGCTGCCTCCCACCCCACCTCAGCCGCTGCCGGTGCCCGCCGAGGGGGAGGGATGCAGCAGGGTGCTGCCCACGCTAGAGAACCATGCTGGGGGTACAAATAACTGAAGAATAACCCCACGGAGAGCCAGGTGTTTTCCAGAACGAATCTGCCTTTGCCTGCCCCAGTGCCTGTGCTGGCCTCAGGAGCCTGATGCTGGGTGGTGAAGGTGGTCCATCACCCTCAGCCCTTGTGGGGTGTCAAGAGATGCTCTCTGCAGGAGGCTGTCACTGGTAGGGCATTGCTATTCAGCAACCTCCATGCCATTTTTACTCTTCCATCTCTCAGGTGCCTTTTCCACCTTCCTTATCATTTTTTTAGAGCTCTAATTGGCCGCATTCCGTGCTCTCACCTTCTTTGCTATGCATCCGAGGTGCCCAACTGGCTGGTGCTGTCTCTCGAAGCTCTCCTCGCTCATCCTTGCCTCTTTCAAGGCTGTTTCTTACTTAATGGCACACACTGAACATTAGTGCATTACCATCCCTTTTCCAAGAACAGTCTCCATCCACTCTTCTCTCGTCCCCCAGTGCCTCATCCAATTTAATTAATTATACTTAGTATATTACGCATCCTGTCAAAGTTTTTCCTTTCCAAGGTTTAATGGTTTTTTAATTCTAATGCATGCTGCATGTGTAAGTGTTTTAGAAATGAGGCGAGCGTGCAGTGGTAAAGAGGCAGCATTACATCTGTGTGCTGCAGACAGCCAGGGTGGGTCCCTGTAGAGAGGCTCCAGCAGAATTACTGCAGGACGGCATTGCACACTGTCCCAGTGCATCCTCCTTCTTGTGCTGGGGGGGAAATCAGGCTGGTTCCCACAGCAGAGGGACAAGTATGGGTTAAACATACCTGCTTATAGTGTGCATCCTGTGCTCCTGCCATGGAAGCGGGCACGTGGCCAGCAGCTCAGCCCTGGCACCGGCCACATCTTCGTGGCTGCCGCAGCCCTGTGGTGAACTCCAGTGCAATGAACTTGACTCTTATCCTCGCAGTAACTCTGTCTGAAAGCACCAAATGACATCAGTCATTTTGGTGTTGCTTTATCCCTTTGAAGGAAGGCTGCGTTAAGGATGCGGTGGGGACTAGACTAACCGGGTAACGCCGGCTGGGGCTCTTTATTTCCCAGTGGCAGTTAAAAGGTTTGGTCAGAAAAGTGGTTCAGGAGGAATGACTTTGTGGGGTCTTATACCTACTAGTGTTGGGTATTTCCAGATAAAACCTGCTCAGACTAAGAGGGTTGTGGGTTGGTGGTTTGTGTTTTTTTCCTTGCCTGTCAGTGTTGCAAAGTGCTTAGGTTTTGAAAACCCAGCTGGGCTCTGTCTGGCTGTCACGCCGTCACCGGGAGTGACGATGCTGTGGCGCAATTTAGCTGACAGCCCCGTGCACCGGGGCCAGGAGCCAACATGATCCCGCCTGACCTCGGGGCAGCGCTGCAGAAACACGCCCCAGAGAAATGGGAAATTGTGGGAGGCTGCACAGGCAGAGGCTGGGGCAGGAGTCTGCCACGTGCCAGCCATGCCGGAGAAGCCCACCTCAGGGGGCAGGACCCTCCTGCCCCTGCCTTGGAGCCACAGGACAGGAGCACATGGCACAGGAGCACAGTGCAAACCCTCCACCTCGGATTTGGTATCACTGCCCGGGTGCCCATGGGTTGGCATCAGCTTGGCTGGAGCTGTGGAGCCAGCTGCTCTCCTTGCAGTACTTACACAGGTCATGAAAATACAGTTATTTTCTATTCCCATTGTTCAGTCTGCCCACAGCTCTTCAGTTTACAGTCCCAGACAAACTCAAGGGCTTGTTCTCCATCTCGCCCACACGGCTGTGAAGCCAATGGGATGGGATGGGATTTGATGGGAGGGGATGGGACCCCACCTGCATTGCTGGAAGTGGAGCTTGTCCATGACTTGCAGATAATGTAGTTTCCCTAGGCTTAAATGAGGTTTTAGATTTGACTCGACCTTATAGTAATTTTATGTGTATATTTATACACTATGATCACTCTCTTAATTGATGAAGGTAAACTTAATTGCCAGAACACAGTTTCAGCTGAATTAAATGGAACAGATTCCCGGGCTTTGGCAATGCTGTGATCTCTTCTGGTGGCCATGGGGCCAGTCTAACCCATGGCTGGCGTTCCCCTGGCATCACCATTATCCCTTGTTGGCATGGAGCTTGTCTGAGCCCTCCGTGTAGATCCGTGGCCAGGGCAGAGCAGGAGTGTCCTGGTGTCACAGCAAGTCGTGGTGCTGGATCAGACCGTGGGTGATGTTGGTTGCTGGACAATGTAGAACAGCTTTTGCAGACCTGTCCCCGTGGCCATCCCAGTTCCCGGTGGGATTTTCCGATGCACCTTCCACCCTAGGCCAGCATCTCATTGTGGGACATCCCTGTGTCCTCCTTCAGAGGAGGAAAAGCCCCATGTTCATCTGAAAAAGAGTTAAAGTAGAACACCAGGGAGGGGATAATGCCGGGCTCCAGGGTGGAGGAGTGAGAGGTCAATGTCATGATGAGAGATGGCCAGCAACCAATGCTTTTGGTTTAAAAAAAAAAAGGGAAAAATTCCCTAGCTATCTCTGGATGGTGGGGAACGCCCCATCGTGCTGGGAAGGCATCCAGCTCCCTCCGCTCTTCAGAGCTGCGCACTTTTAGAAAGTACAAAGAGCTTCTCATAATGTTTTGCCTTGCGGATACGTCTATGATTAATTCTGTGCAAGCATTACTGGTGCAATAACAATACTGGAGGTCCTAAAACTGGAAAAGGAAACACATTTGGCTCCTACTTCATACACAATCACTTACACTTAAGCTATTGATAGTTGATTGGGATCCGTAGACTGCTGGGCTGGTGCCACTGGGTTTCTGAGCGCATTCAATGGCTGGAACAGACAGCGAGGCTGTAGGTTTTGGCAAGCTGTAGGTCTCATTAGTCAGGCTGACTGTATCTGACACGAGAGATTCCCATCCACCAAGATGAAGCTCACTTCCCTAGGCTTTGGCTGACATCCCAACAATATTTACATGAAGGACAACGGAGGATCGGTGTCAGATTAAGGCTGTGAGTTTCCAGTAGGCAGACAGTTAAGTATTCTATTGAAATACTCTTTTGATTATTTAGATAATAATGAAGTTTATGTATGTCCTTGAGAAATCTGGGGAAAGGCAGTTGTTTTATGCTAAGCATGCAAAGATGTGTTTAATCTTGATAATAGGAGTAAATTATGTATCAGCATTTATAACCTCAGCTCCTTTATTTCTCACTTGCTGTGTGGAAGTACCAGAAATCTCGCAGGGAAGGGAGAGTGGCATGGGGTGGGTGTGCAGGAGTAGGGGGGCGGGTGGGGGTCCCACTCACATCCCTACTCCCCCCTGGCCCTCTGCATCCCTGTGGGGAGAGGGTGAGGATGAGCTGTTATGCTTCCTCCCAGCCAAGGGAATGGGGTGTACACGGGTACAGCTGCAGTGAGAGCAGGGATGCAGCTCCGACTGGCCCAGTACAAGTGTCTGGGAATTGCATCTTATCTCCCCCAACTGTAATTTCTGTTTTGTTGGATTTTTATCAGAATCATTGAGCAACTATTTTCTGAGCAGCGCCTAATTTTGAATGGGACGGGGTAATAATGCAATTTATTGCTGCCATTGGAATGTGGCTGCCTGTCTGTCCCACGTTCCCCTGACAGGATATGTGAATTTCTCCCTTTCAGATTTGACAATAGCAGTGAAATGTAACCTTTGGATTAATTTGCTTTAGTGACTAAAGTCCCATTAAATGGAAGGCAGCTGGTGTCAAAGGCATAAACGGAGACAAAGTTTTGCTCCCAATTGTAGGAAATGTGTTTAAACAGACTAGAAATGTTTCCATCTCTGCAGGGTATAATATACTCAAATGGTTACATTAACATGAAAAAAAAAAATAAGAAAGAGTGTATTTAGGACAATCCCTCTGTATCCAGTGTTAATGAAATTGAATTCCAGTAATGAAGTCAAAGGGTTGTATTCTGCACTCGTGCAGGCAGCACGGTAACTGCCATTAGCATTAATGGAGGCTGTGCCTATGAATTACAGAGCCATAATGGTTTGAGATGGAAAAGGTCTATTGGATCCCAGAGCACTCTCCTCTCCGAGGGCTGGATCCTGCATCCCAACATCAGTTAGGCTGTTAATGAGCCCTGTACTGTGGTGTGAGTAGCAGAGTTTCAGAGGTGAAATCCCCGCCACTCAGGGGCCAACACGAGCTCCACAGACCACGTAAGTCCTCAGAAAAGGATTAATTGGAGTTTAAATGGTGTGTTCTGAAGGGGAATTAATTTTGCCGTGTGAATGAGGTGGGGATTGGCCCGCGATCCCGGATAAAGGGAGGCAGCCAGCCTTAAATTGCATCCCAGCCCCTAATTCCTTCTGGTGCCCAAACACCAGCTCCTCTGGCTTCAGGTGATTGCCCCCCTTCCTGCAGCTGTCTGCTCATCCCAAAGGCTTCGGCGTGCCTGGGAAGGTGTTTTTCCAAAGAAAACCTTTTACATGAAATCCATCCTTAGCTCTCTGGTGTGTAGCTAGCCGGGCACCCCAGATGTGTCGTGGGGTCAGTCATCATTTGTGATCCAGGGACTGCTCTGTAGATGAAAGGGCATTATCAGTGGTAATAGAGAGCAGGGGAAGAGGTGAATGGGCCAACCACCCAGCTGGTGTAAATCAGCGTGGGTCCTCGATGCTTCTTGGGAGCTGTGTGTTCTCTGCAGCAGCCGGGAGCAAGCCCCATCACACCTCTCCATTGACCACCACAGAAGTGCTGGGTCCTTATCAGCAGTTCCCTGATAAACTAATCTAATTCACATCCCTTGTTTTGTTAAAATAATTCCTCGCAGGCATTTGCTTTGTCCAGGCACTGCATCGGGACCTCTGTGTCGGGACAGACAATCCAGGGTTACAAATACAGCACTTTTTTAGCTTGCCTAAAACCTGAGCGATGGTGAAAGGAGGGAAAAGGAAGGCTTCTATTGCAGTAGAGAGCATTTGTCACTGTCCCTGGTTATTAGTATCCTCGGAGCATTGTGCGAGGGAAGCCACGCCAGATTATGTTTCTGCATAGACTGGAGGTTTCTTATTAGGAAAGGCGAAGAGGGCTCTGTAAAAGCCCATAGGTCAAAAATATAATACGCTATTCCCCACCTCTTGTTTCCTGATATTATCCTATTACAGGAGATAAGGGAGAGGTGCAGAGTCTTAATTTATAAGCAGATGATGAACCATGGCTGGGGACTGTCTGTGTTTTTCTCGAGCTTATTGTTTTATCTAGAGCGTAATGCGGTGGATTGCTGCTCCTGGTGGGGTGGGAGGGGGGTTGTGGGCTCCACCGGCGTGCTGAGGGTGGTGGGTGCTGCCTGGCAGCTCGGGGACATGCCAGGTGTACATTCCAGAGAAAATTAAGGTCCTGGAGTTGACAAGCAACCCCATTGTAGCTGGAAGAGGAGTGTTAAATAATGCAGTGGCGCATTGTCCATGAAAGATGGCTAACCATGAGTAAACATCAACAGCAATGTTTGATCCCTTCATGTTTACTATTTATTCATATTTATTATTCATAAATTCCATCACGAATGTTAGGCCCGCACCCCAGTGAGACATTTGCATTTCATTTTAAGTTTGATTTCTACCTCACCCCCCTTAGTTTCATGAACTGAGATTTAATGATTTGCTTTTCCACATCATTCCCGTGCTGGCTCTCCCTGGCTTTCCTCTTCTTGTTTCAGGAAGAGATTTCTAACATGGAAAAGTGATATTTGAATAGATTCCCCTAAGGCAATCAATTTACTTTTAATTTGTCTGGAACTAAGCTTTTCTTTGTTGCAATGAGAAAGGATTGAAACTGCTGTAAAATTTATTAGCTTC
This sequence comes from Podargus strigoides, assembly GCA_028020825.1. Lineage (NCBI taxonomy): Eukaryota > Metazoa > Chordata > Aves > Caprimulgiformes > Podargidae > Podargus > Podargus strigoides. The sequence continues at coordinate 4,427,153 of CM051631.1, forward strand.
CAGGAAGATTTTGAAATGAATTTTTTAATGATCGTGCTGTTTTGCTGTACCCAGGAGCAGTGTCATCGTGATTACAGTATAATCATAGGGTTGCTGAAGAAACACTGGAATGTGGTGATAAAGCCAGGTTCCTGCATGAGGGTACCGATGGTACCAGCCCGGGCACGGGCACTTGTGCCCTGCGATGGCATGAGGCTGGGGACTTTGGGCTGGGGCCGCTCAGCACGATGCTCACCCATGCTGCAACTCTTCCAGTCACCTTTTTTTCTCTTATTTTTCATTTTCAAGCGACTCCTCTGCTCCTTTTCCTTGCTCCCCATGTAGTAGCACAAATGAGCTCTACTTACTCAGCTCAGCAAAGCTGCTCTGACACGGATTGGATTGAACTGAGCGGCTGTTTGAAAATGGAAACTCCAGGGACTATTGTCATCGCCCAAATTGCACCTTAGATTGTGTAACAGCACATGTCATCTGGCCATTTATCAGGAATATTACATTCCCAGGCACTTGCACCTTGCTACGATTTAACTTTGTCTCTTTGGCCAGCGCTGCGATTCCACTGGAGATAATTCAATCGCTCTAAGAGCTGAATGGGCGCCTTGCACACCGGCTTTGCATCGCTCTGCCGCAGGTACACAGGCTTTGAATAAGAGACTGAAAGCACTTGTGTGCCCTGGACATTTGTGCATCCTTCCTTTTAACGAATGAGAGAAGGCCTCGTGGTGGGGGGAGGCTCTGCTGCTCCAGCGCCTGCCCCATGTCCTCTGCCAGCTCCTCCTGGGCTCCTCCTGGCTCCCAGCTCTTGGGCATCCATCCCATCTCCCTGCTCTTCTGGCCAAGAGCTTTCATGGTGGGATTGGGAATTGCTGAGGGTCTCAGAGCACTCGGCCCCAGGAATTAGGGCAGCCCCAGTGTGTCAAATTACCTCTCTGCATCCTTTGTCACTGTGCTGTTGTCCCCAGCTCCTGCTCCCTGCCAGTGACATGGGCTGTGCATCTGCCTGTGGATGAGCCACGGGTGTTGTTGTCTCTCCCACCAGCTCTTCCTGCAGCCGCTGGTTCTCAGCAGCCCTCTGCCTGGCTCGGAGCCTGCAGGCAGCACAGGCAGCGTGCGGGGCTGGCTGGGGCTCGTTATTAGTTGCCTTTGTGCTGGTCCCCCGAGAAGGTTTGAAATCTGGAGCTCCACATGGGTTTTGCTGTACTTGTTGAGGAGTGTGTTTACTCCAGAGGTGGCTGTGGGTTTGATTTTTTTTTCATATTTGCTATGTGAGAGCTTACATTCAGCTACAACACATTTTTTTCTGCCTAACCTGGCTTCAGGGTAACTGCTTGCCTCTTGATGGGGAGGCTTCTGCCAGGATGTTTTGTACCTGGAGGGGAATAATTTAAAAACAACCCTGCCCTAAGGTGCTCTGAAATGAGGTGCTGGGTGAGGGCAGACTGGCTGGAAAATGGGTGTTGCTGCTGTGGGACCTGCAGACCTCGCATGCCACACCGCAGGGCTGTCACCCATGCATGGCACCTGTGCTCGGGCCAGCTGTTCAGCATCTCTGCATGCTGCTGGTGTGTCACACGGGTGTCCTTACAGCCAGATTTGCAGGAGGACTCTCACCCCAGCATGCATGCCATGTGTTTGGCTTGTTAGGAAGCCCAGGACAGCTAGCAGAACCATTGAGCCACAGTGTGCCCCTTCCCCAGCCCATGCCAGCCAGTGGGTCCTTGCCAGCCCACTGCAATGGGCTCCTTGGGTATTCCTGCCCAGGTCAAGGCGTTTGCTCTGTGGCTCCTGCAGAGCAGCGCTGAACCTGCGATGATGCCCACCCAGCACTGCCCCTCTGTTGTTTCCTCCTCCTGTTGCTCCCACCAGTAGCAGCAGCAGTTTGAGGGCGGATTGCTCACCCCCTGCCATCAGTGTGCGTGGTGGGGTGGCGGGATGCTGCCCGTTTGGGCTGCCTGCCCCTCCTCGTGCCACGCGTGGTGCCGTGGTTATTACCTGGGCTTTGCTCCCTGCGTTAAGGACATTTCTGAGTGCAGACAGCAACGCTCCTATTGACTAGGGCAGGTCTAGGGCTGTAAAAGAATTTCCTGTTGTCCTATTTCCGATTGTTAAAGTGGTAAAAAAAAAAAAGGGAAAGACAGAGCAGTACAATAAAGAGCGGTGAATGTGAATGACCGCCCCGGGTGCCGTTACGGCTGGGTGAGCCAGACGTAGCATCAAAGGGCAGCGCCGGGAGCGGTGCCCGGCAGCTCTGTGCCTGCCTCTGCTTTGGGGCAGCAGCTGCTCCTGCAAGGAGGAGGATGCGAGATGACAGCCCTGGGATCAGCCCGCTGGAGGGGCCCAAAGCCCTCTGAGCTTGGACCAGAGGAGTGCTGGGCTGTTGGTGTGTATCGACAGGGTGTGCTTGTGGCGTAAGAAGAGTATTTCCTGTCAACTAGAGGGTTAAGACAGTGATGGGTGGGTAGCTGGAGATCCTCATTCTGCCCTGTGCTGGTCCCTGTGTCTGTTGCCAGGTCAGGGCTGGGCAGCCCAGACATGTGTTGTCCCCAAGAGCAGGATGATTTCTGGCTGTGGGATGTGGTCTCTGCTGAGATGTGTGATGGGTACAGGAGCAGAGAGGCAGAACGTGCCATGGGGCTACCTGTTGTCTTCAGGTCTGTGAGTGGCTGGTGATTCCCTCTGCCCATCAGCCTGGCCTCTCTCGTATTTGTTACATTCCCTTCATAAAATAAAAGACTGAAACAGCATAATTTAATGCAATGCTTTTCATCTCTTCTCCTGCCTGCTTTTCAGCTGCCACTGGCACAACTTGCAGACAAGCACCTTGGTGTCCAAGGCAGACCACCTCCCCAGCAGACAGGCACTGCACCAGCAGTCTTCAGTAAAAATACTCTTAAATCACGGGTTCCTTTCTACAGTTTGAGGAATATCTGCTTGCAGGACAGTCAGTGATGAAGTCCTTAATTTGTTTTTAACTGTAAAATCTGACAGCATGGAATAAATGAGTCAAGGCAAGACAAACGTGCCTGTGCTTTGTCTGGAGTCGGGTGTGCCTTGGCTGTGGTGGTCCCGTGGAGCTGGGGCTGGGAAGGTGAGGAGCCACAGCTCCCCCGTGCTGGACCAGCCAGCCCAGTGTACCCAGATCCAGCCTTTCATGTTGGCAGAGAAACTGAAGTGATGTGTGCTCCAGCAACGTGCCCAAGGTCACACAGCACAATAAATCAGTGTCTCATCTGGGATGAGAACCCAAGATATTTCTGTAGCCCCTCCAGTCATCACCAAGTCCTCTGCTATCGCAGCCAGACTACACGTCTTTGTATGCCTGTAGCACCCTTTTGAAGTTAAGCTGTGGATAAATAGGCAGACAGCAACACTTTCTGGGCAATTTTTCTTTTTTTTTTATTTTGCTCAAGTACTTGAAAGTAACAGAATCAAAGTATAAGAGCATGGGCTTTTAGATCTCAGTGCAGGTTGTTCTGTCTGTAAGGCTTGGAGCATCCTTCTCTCAAACTGCTGTAAAGGCAGCTGCCGAAACCCCGACCTCCTCCACCGCCACCCAGCGCCACGCTCCGCACCACTGGCCAGCTGCTCTCCTGTACAGAACAAGCTAACGTTTTACCCATAGATTTTTCAATTAATTGCCTTCTTCGCCTTTAAAAAAAAAAATATCCTTTATTTATTTATTTTTTTTCCCCGAGGTCTGCCTTTTACTGGTTTATTCTCTGTAAGTGTTAAGCTGCTCATGTTTTGGTGCATTGTGTTATGTGCTGAGAATTTTTATCAGCTGCTCTAGTGCTCGAATGTGGTGGAAATACCAATGTGTCTGAGGAGCGGAGGTTATGCACACAGATGTACAAAGCATCAAAATGAACGGTTTGCAGACGGAGGGGAAGCAAACCCAGGCTGAGTCTGCACCTTCGCAGGCTTCGATCCATCAAACTGGCACCGGCCGAGCGCGGTCCTGGGTGGGTAATGGCATTAGTGCTTTAATGCTGCTTTGTGCGTATGTAGGTTACGAGAGGAAGGAGCTGCGTCTTCGTGTAGGGAAAGGTCATGCTTTATGAGGGCTAGCTGCAATTACAAGTTCATATGAAATAAAGGAAAAGTCGTAAGCTGAGGCTGAAAAGCAGCCAGGAGCCTGTGGTGTTCAGCAGGAGCCACGGTCGGATGCTCAGTGGAGGCTGGGGAAGCTGAGGTTCCTGGATTTGCTTTCCAGCTTTGCACTTGGCTGAGCCTGTTCACTTCCCTGGGCCCCAGTTTGTCTGTCCGTGGTGGGGGGTGAAGCCCTGCACTCCCTGGGTGTTGACCTGCAGCATGGGGATGCTTGGGAGCGCTGGGTACAAGGGTTTGCACCAGCCTGGGAGCGCTCAGACCTGGGCAGGGAAGGTCCTTGGGAAGGGTTAAACCACCACTCTGTCTTTCAGCCCTGCAAAGTGGTGTGGGACAGCCCTGGGTGGAGAGAAGGGATCTTTATTGCTCTCCTATGAATAAAGCCCCATCTCTGGGAATGACACGTTTAATCTTCGGTGGAGTGGGCAGTCTTGGGAATGTATGAAGTCTCTGTTGTGTGGGAGGTCAGTGGGGATTAAGCAAAAAGTTAAAACACACATATAGCCCCAAAAAAAAGAAACCGCCCTCCTTCCTCCACTCCCTTCCTCCCTCTGCAAAAAGTCAAGCTTAAATGTCACGTCAAACCAAGCTTAAAGCATGGTGGCTTTTAGTGGTGGCTCCTAAGGGCAGAGCTGCGGTGATGGGTCCATGGCTGAAACTCCTCTCCCCGGGTGGTGGCTGGGGACACACAGCCTGGGGGAAGGGAGCTCCAGCCTTCCGAGTGGCAGAGAAACAGCAGTAATAGCATCCCTGTGCCCAGGTGTGCCCTGAGCACGATGGCTGGTTGGGGTGGGGTAACCCCTGTGTGTGGGGAGCAATGGGCAGCACCTGGCTGGGCCGGGGCTCCCCACCCTGGGCAGGCTGGGGGGGGGTGCAGGCATCCGCGTCAGGGCTCGCCCTTCACCGTCCCTTGTGTTCTCTCCACGCAGAGCAGAGCGAAGGATTTCATTGCAGGGAGGAGTGCCGCATCCTGGGCCACTCGGACAGGTGCTGGATGCCCCGCGGTGCCGTCCCCAGCCGCGCCAAGTCCCCCGAGCACGGCAGGAACATCATCGCCCTCTCCATCGAGGCGACGGCGGTGGACGCGGAGCCTTACGCAGACTGCAGCACAAAAAGGACCTTTGCCACCTTTGGCAAGGAGGGGGGCGAGCCCCTCGCCGACGAGCGGCTCGCTAACCCCAAAGGCAAAAGAACGGTGGACCCGGCCGCCGGCAGCCCCAAGGTGAGCGGCGCCGTCCGCGAGGCGGGCAACGGCTGCGAGGCCGTCAGCCCCGTCACCTCGCCCCTCCACCTGAAGAGCCCCTTGTCTGGCAAGCCGGCGGCGCCCTACGGCACCGGGCACTGCGCCGGCAACCGGGAACGGGAGCCCTTTGGGAACAGTGGCCCTTCCCGGCCCACGGAGGCCGAGCCCCGGGGTGCGGACAGCGAGGGCGGCGGGCAGGAGGGCAACCCGCTGCTGCAGGAGCGCCGGGAAAAGGACTCGCCCGGCGCTCGGAGACTGAAAGACATCGTCCTCTGAGCCACACCCAGCCAGAGGAGCAGGAGGAGGAGGAGGAAGAGGAGGAGGAGGAGGGACCGCACGACTCCCAGCGCAGATTGTTTTTATCGCTTACCAATGGTTCACAGATTGCTGTATTTAAAAGCTTTCCCTAAATGTATTGTTTATAAATGAAGCTATCGTTGATGTGACAATCCCACTGGTCTCAGCAGGCGGCAGGGGGGTGCAGCCGGAGCACAGGAGCTGGTGGTTTGCTTTAGCCAGGAGGCGGTGGGTGGCGGGGGGGCAGAGGTGAGACCCCCGCCCTGGTCCTCAGGAGCTCTCGGTGTCCCCTCCTTGGAGTTTATATATTTTTATATCTCAAAACGAAGATAAATTTCCATTCCTGGAAAGAATTGAATGGCAAATTCCTTACGCAGACATCTTCAGTGGTCACCCCGGTGGTTTTCTAGTCTCGAGAAAACAGCGGCCGTTGCTGGTGTGCGACTGTTGGGAGTGACAGTCGGGCGAGTGTCGGTACTCGCCCCACACAAGGCTGCTTGTATTCGAAGGTGTTGCTATTTTGCTATGGACACCCCTGCATTTAGGAATCCTTTTGCTGTCACATGCTTATCTGTACTATTACCGTATTTGATATTGCAAATTACTGTATGTCTCGTGATGGCAAAAGGCTTTCAAGCTTAAAAAAAAAAAAAAAAGAAAAAAAATAGAAAAAAAAATCACAATCATCTTACTTAACCTTTGGGAAACCTGCAGTTTTCAGCCCTGGTGGAGCAAGCACGTCTTCCAGCCCCCCATCGCCTGCAGCCTCCCCCGGCTCCTGCAGGGCAGTGACAGGGCTTTACAGGAAGACGTTTTGGGGAAAATTCTGCCTGGATTGCAATTGTCGGATGCACTGTGCCGAACTTTTTCCCTTCTCCGTTTCTTTTGCATAATTTCAAGGCAATGCATGGAAAGTTTCTCCAGCAGTTGATGGTTTGGGGTTTTTTTTTCCCCCACTTCCCAGATTTAGATATCCCTCATCTCCACTCATCCCCAAGTCAAAGGGGTGGAATTATTTAATTACCTTCTCAATGAGACGCACACTTCCAAGTCAGCATTTCCCAATCGTGATTTTGCCAAGTGTGTGTGTGTATGTATGTCACCATGGCATGGGTTTTAAACTGTTGTGATTTCTTTCTATCCCTGCATCATAAAGAAGGATGGAATGAGCAATAGTGATGATAATTTAGGGGCAGACAGGTGATATGTAACAACGCTACTAATTCAATTAATGTGCCTTCTTAATGGAGAAAAAATTAAAGCAATCCATTATTTTTTTTCTCATAATTAAGGACTTTTTTGTGTGGGTACAGATTTACTCATATAAAATTGATTTAAAAATTGAGCTACTTTAATAGCCATTTTGTAGAAGGGAGAGAGGGAAGGGGTTTCACAGCTCTCTGCTCTCTTGCAGTGATAATTCCTCAGTGAGGTATGAGTAAGGTAGGAGGATTTCAGTTAGTGTATTATTATTATTATTATTAACCCTTCACCAGACAGATTTTCCTACCCTAAATAATGGTTCCTAGAATTTAAAATTGATTATGGAAGGGAAAATATATAGCTCTTGCCAATGTTTGCTGTACCAGCAAGTGGAAATTAGTGGTTTCTAGAGAAATAGTCTTTCTAGGTCTACATATCATGATAAAATATTTGTTACTCTGATTTATTTAAATTAAAAAACATCAACAAGAAAACAAGCTCCAGTCATTATTATCCTCAAAATAAAATTAAGCTCCAGCCTTTTGTTTCTGCAGGGCAAACCGATCCTGCCTGAAGCAGTAGCTGGTCCCAGACAGGTCCACAGTCAGGCTGTTCCCCCTGCCACTTGCTAGGGCCAGGAATTGGGAAAGAACCAACAAAAAACACTCGTCTTAACCAATTTTGTGCCGCTTCCCTCGCTGGTGTTGACGACTACCTCATGCAGCTCCCATCCCACGCGTTAACGTCATGTCCTGCATCCCTCCAGAAGGCAAACCGGGGATTTCCCCCTCTCTTCTGGGGTTTGAGCCCATTTTTCAGGGATATGTTATTTCTGTGCCAGCGGTGTTTCCTGCCTGCGTACTGTCACTGCTGTCATTTCTTTCTGTTGTTGTTTTATTTTCCCCCCAAATACGTGTATTATTGTAACACGAGCAAAGGAGAAAGGGACTGGCTTGGGGCTGTTGGAATAACTGCATTTTCTGTACCTGGTTTTGTCAGCCCCATTATCCGCCCCCCACCTCTGGCAGGATGGGACCTGGCTCCTCCCCATTGCCCATTGCAGGGGTGGGAAGCGGGGGGTCCCCCCCTGCCTTGAGTACCCCATCATCACCCCCAGCTGCCCGGAAAGCACCGGCCACTCATTTCTGCTGAGTGTTGCCCTCTGCCTGCAGAGCTGCCACCACCAGCCTGGCGTTTTGGATGAAAAATAGATGCTAACTGAAAAGGAAGAAAGAAAAAAAAAACAACAAAACACAACAAAAAAATAGAAACATTTCTCTAATTTACCCAGAGGAAACGTTCCTTGCCACTCTGAATAAAAGCGCAGCCGAGAAGGGATGTGAAATAATGCTGTATTAAAAGGGAGCATTAAAGAGGTCAGTAAGCCCTTATGCCTCCGAGAAAATCATTTAAACACCAGTTTTGTGGGCTGACCCGGGCTGCAGCCGGGGATGCTGAGCGAGGGGCCCTTCCCTCGCACGTCCCTGCTGCGGGGGGCCGAGGGGACAGCCGGAGAGCCACCCTGGCTCACCCCCTCGTCCCTCTCCTGAATAGTTTGCTACTCCTGTCACTGTCCCTCTGTGTCACTTGAAATGAGTTCAGGGCTCCTGGGCAAATCGCAGGCTGTCCTGGTTTTTTCTGAGTTGCGTCAAAAACTGGCCATGCAAAACCATTCAAGGCTGTGGGGCAGGTGGGGTTTTTTCTTTTGGTGGGGGGTTCCCGATGTGATTGCTGCTCTCTTTAATCACTTAAACCTGTCCTCAGATTTGGTTTAGGAAAAATCGCTGAGATCTGTTGGTTTCCTCCAGGCAAGCTTTGCTCTGCTCCCCTCTTCATCCCCTTTATCCAGGGAGCACCAACCACCTCCAATTCTGCCCCAAGCATGATGAGGACCCACCTGGAGCAGCCCTGGGGCTGGGGACTGGGGGGTGAGCCCACCCTGTGCCAGCCCAGGGACCCGTCCCTGCTCCCTGGGGAACCTGTCCCACCCTCAAGGCTGCGGGGCTGCGCTGGGGGGACCGACAGGGACGAGTGATGGTTGAAAAAATCCCCCCCTCGCACCGTCCTGCTGAGGTTGTTGCCGTCCCCTGTTCGTTGTGAAGCTGGAGGTGGTGGCCTGTGGATCACACGTTGTGCAGAAGTGAATTCCTTTTTTTTTTTTTTCCCAAATAGGCAACAAGTTGCTTTTGTAAAGAACACACTGTCTGATGGCTATGTTGAAATTATTCTGGGGGGGTGGGCGGGAAGAAAAAAGTTAATTATGAATGGAAACACATTTGTCTGTCATTGGGGAAAATTGATGATCTTGTTGCTCCAGCTGCTTTGGCAGCGATGGGTAATCCTGATCCGACCCGTGAGTTGTGGTTCCCATCGGGGAGAGGCTCAGCCCACCCTGCCGCGAGCACTGCTGAGACGGATCCCTGGCCGGCGTCAGCAGCTGATCCACGCTGGGATGTAATCTTCAAACACACCTCACGCAAACTGGTTTCCAGCAGCAGCAGGCGCCTCCGTGCAGCCTCGTGGGGCGGCGGGTACGAGCCGTGGGGCTCACGCCGTGACCGCGGCGGGGAGAGGCGGCGGCACCGCGGGCAGGGCTGCGCGGGACTGAGCGCGCTACGTCTCGTCATGGTGTCTCTCCGTTGCCGACTATATGAAGAATAAATTGTTGTATATGCTGATATGTATGTTATGTACATTTTCACAGTGATTGAACCATTGTAAACAACAAAACGGAAAAAGGAAAAAAAAAAAGAATCACCGTTCTGTCTATTTTACGAAGATGATGAAGCAGCTTTATTAAATTATTACAATTCTGTTTCAAAATGGTGTACCTGCCACATTCGGTTTTTTTCATCGGATGAGAACTTTGTTTTCCACCTCAATGTGATTTTTTTTTCTTTTCTCTGCTTTGAGCATCTAATGCATTTTAGTATTAAAGCAATTATTGAATAAAATGGAAAGTAAGTGTTTGGTTAAATACGCCTAAGTGGGTTTGCTTTGACAGGCTCCAGGTGCTGGTCCTGCAGAAGCCAGCGCATGGCTGGGCGCCCGCGCGGTCCCCTGGGTGACACCCCAGCCCTTTCCCCATCTGCTTCTCCCACAGCTGATCCCTTTTGGCACCCAAGAGGCTGCAAACCTCAGTCAGAGCTTTCCCAGCCCCAAGGAGGGGTTGTCACTGTCCCCAGTGGTGACCCACTGGGGTGGGCAGGCTCTGAGCCCTGTCACAGCTCTGGCTGTGGCAGAGCCCCTCTCCTCACCCAGGTGAAACTGGGCACAGTGCTGGTCCTTCGTACCACCACCCCATCACCTTCGGGGGAAACACAGCTCCAAGAGGGGCAAGTGCAGGTAGGAAACACCTCTGACACACACTTCTCCATGGCAGAGAAGTCTTATTTTCCCTGGATTTTCCTGAAGGCACTTGGAAGGCTGTGGGAGATGGTGAGGAGCATCCACTGCCTCTGAATTAATGGTTTGTTCACGGACTGCTCCTATGCACAGAGCATCCCAGTGCCCAGTGGCTGCAGGGGTAAACGCCCTCCCCTAATGGCCTCTGCTCATCCAGTGGCTCAGCTGGGGTGACACCAAGGTGAAACAAGAGCAGCGACATGGAAACATGTAGATGCTTGAGCTGCACGCCTGAGGATCACCCCACATGGCTGGGGCACACAGGGAGTGGGGCAGCTGGGGTTAACCATGCCTGGAGGAGCCCCCACTACTGTAAGCCCACAGCAAAGGCTCCATTGATGCAGCAGTCTGGCTGCCTGCCCCGGGGGCAGCTCTGGCACAGGCACGTGTGGGCACGGGGACCCTGGGCAATGGTTGGCAGCCAGTCCAGTGCCAGGACCTGGGGCCTGGCTGCACCCTCGTTAGCGAGACCTTTGGCAGGTGGGTAACAGGAGATAAAGCCAGGCTATGGGTGGGGTTTTGCAGTCCTGGCTCTGCCTGCAGGCTCTCTGGGGAGCAGCAGTGCTGCTGAAGACTGATGCCCACGTCTGGGGAGATGGTGGGCTGTGCTGCAGCAGTCCTGAGCCATGCCCGATGTCTGCACCAGGGGTGCAGTGCCAGAGCTGTGACAGCACCATGGGCTCACCTCCCAGGTAGGGACCGACCCTGTTTGGGGGGAATGGCTCTGGTCAGCTGCTCGTGCACAGCAGTGGAGGGAGGAGGGCAGTGGCCGTGGGGCTGCCTGGGCTGGCAGCAGGGCAATGCAGAACCCCTGCCCAGGGACCAGGCTGGCTGCAGGCTGAGACTCAGCACAGAGCTGAACCCTTCCTGAGGGAGGATCCCCATTGCAGCATCCCAGACCAGCTCTCACCCAAAACCTGCCGGGAACCTGCAGGTGCTGGGCTCACTCCTGATTTAATAAACCCCCTCCAATGCCAGTCAGCTCCCTGTGCCAGCTGTGGGCTCCTGCTTACAGCAAGCTGGGGGCTTGGAGATGTCAGGTCAGTGATATGTCCCTGCCATGCTCCCTGGCCAGCTGTCACCATCCTCTGTCCCTGCTGGCGCACCCTAAAGAGCTGCAGTGGCTCCTCTGCTGAGACAGCAGCAGTAAGGGCACGTTGAAGTTTGCATAAATAACAGTGCCAGGAAGGGCTGAGGTGGGAGGGAGTGTGATGGAGAGTCTGCTGCAGATAAAAAAGGGATTCTTCTTTCAAGTGTGCCTGTCTGGAAACGCTGCTGGCCCGTAGGGCTGTGCTAAATCTTACTGCTCGGCAGGCTTCTTGCACTGCGGGCCAGATCCTGAGCTGGCGTGAGCCCCAGCGAGGTCGCTGCCTGGCACTGCTGGGCTCCAGGCTCTGGTGTGTGCCACGCACCGTTGTGACTCGCCGGCTGATAACAGGAGCAGCTGAGTGGAGCTGAGTGCTGTTGGTGGGCTGGGCTCCTCGGGGAGCTGCTGCCCCACCAAGACTGCCCCAGACCTGTGGGTACCCAGCCCACAGCCCCCTGAGCTCCTCAGCATCCCTAGGAGATGCTTCCTGGGGCTGTGCCAGCTGTCCCCTTTTTTCCCCCAGGAGCGAGCTCCTGGGGGTGTTGTGCTACACCCTGAGGTGCAGAGCCCCCACCCTGCTGTGACCTCATCTGCAGTGAGGGGCTCAGCCATGAGGACTGGCTGGGTGAAGCCAGAGAAAGAATAAATTAGCAAAGCAAGCAGCCAGCCCTCACTGGGCAAAGTTCAGATTGGGTTCATAGACACAGATCTCATTTCTGTTTCTTCTGGAAATTATTTTATATTATATTTAATATTAAACTGGAATATCTAAATAGAGCCAAATTGGATTAACAAGCAATGAATTATCATACACTTTCACTGTTAAGCCCACAAAGACAAGAACAAATAAATTGGAGGGATCAAAGGGCTGAAAGCACAGAGCAAAAATTTATATAATGTATTTCTGTTTGAAGCAGGGCTCTGCAAATGCAGAGGATTGCAGGGAAGGGGGGAAGCCAAGGTCTGTCAGTCCCAGAGCTGGGCTCTGCTCCCACACCGCGGTGCCTGCAGCCGCTCGCCCTGGGCAGGAACCAGCCCAAGTTCAGTGGCAGCCCCAGCGGGCCTTCCACTTGTTTAACTTGCATCTGTTTTTTGTTGTTGTCCTTTTCTTTTGAACGTGATGTAACCAAGCGTCCCCAAAGAGCCATCAGAGAACAAACACAGGCAGGTGTACAATTATAGAGCTCACCTCTGCTGCTGTGCTCAGCCCTGCACGGCTCCCGCTCTGCTCCCAGCCCTCGGTGATGGGAGCGGGCTGCAGCAGGAAGGATGGCTCGTTGGGGACAAACTCTGGGCTTTAGGGTAGGCATCATGCTGTTGGGGTGGGGGGTGTCTGGGCAGCTTCTGTGGGGGCATGGTTGGCAGCTGCTGTGCTGCAGTGTGATCTGTCATTGCAACCCAGCGTTTAAAAACACAAAACCCCAGCAAAGCACCACTGTAGTACTGCTGTGGAAAACCCTGCTGTGGCACTTTCCATTAATACAGATAAAAAATTGAGACATGTGGCAAACAATATTAACCTCATCACTGATCAAGCTTAAAAGCTCTTCCCAAGAAAAATTGTCTCTGGATTGCAGTTAAATAATGGGCAGGGGGTTCGCTGCCTGCAGAAGGCTCTGCCCCAGGTGCTCCTGCCCAGGGTGAGTGAAGGTGGAGGGGGTGGCAGCAGTGGGACAAAGACAACACAAGGCTGATCCCCTGCAAAGCTTTAGGACAGAAGAGACTCAAAGATGGCCCAGTTCTTTGAGGGGAGGGTGTCACCGGAGCAGAGCAGCAGCCTTGGCGGGGGCCAGTCTGTGCTGCCTGAGGGTGATGGATTGTCTTCCAAGGCCAAAATAAAAAGGAGTTACAATAATAAAACCTCCAAGAGAGAGAAGCTGAGTGTGAGGATTGCCAGCTTCCTGGACAGGAGGGGTGGGGGCTGCCTGGTGCGAGCCTGCATCCTCCCAGTGCGGAGACAGCTGGAGCAAGAGGCTCCCTGCATCCTTGGGGTGGGGGCTGCAGCATGGCCCTGCTCCCCTGCTGTGGCACAGCTGGCTTCCCCTTTCCAGTCCCAAATCTCTGCCTTCCCCACCTCACTCTCGCTCCCCAGCCCCTTTCACAGGCAGCTCTCCCACCTGTGCAGACAGGAGCTGTACCCCCAGTGTATTTGTCACCTCCCATCACTCGTGGCAGGCTTTCCAGCCCCCAGCATGTTGGAGCCATTTGGCCACTGCGATGCTGAGGCAGCTTCACCGGGCAGGGCCAGGGGTGGGGTGGAGGAGCTGGGCAGGGGGCTCCAGAGGTGGGCACCACACCAGCTCCATCCCAGCCCTGCTGTGGGAAGCCCTCGGGCACTCCACTCCCTTGGTGCCCATGCGGAGAGCAGACAGAGGCAGGGTTGTTTTGACTGGAAAAGGAAAAATGAGCAAACAACATTCTCCAGGTTCTTTTTTTTTTTTTTTTTTTTAAATTTCCTGATAAGGAAAGAACCTTTTTTTTAACTCCCTTCTCTGCCTCTGCTGCACACCGGCTCAAAGGCTGTTCTTTATCTATTTGATTCTCTGTAAAATTGATCTTATTCTCTTTGGAGGAGTTAGGTTTAAATCAGAGGATGAAATCCAGGCCCTAGTGAATCGATATCAAATATTCTATCAACCTCAGCCTGCGGGTGGAGATTTTGGCCATGGGGCTTCAGTTTCCCCATTCCCAGTGGGAAATATCAGCTGTTGATGGAAGACGTTTTTGTCCTCGGCCAGCAAGCTGGTCCCAAGGTCTCTATGAAAGCACATCGCTTTTGCTGTCCTTCTGCTCCACCCCCACCTGCCCATGCTCATGCTCAAGGCAGGGGCTGGACTCTCCTGCTCTAAATTTCGGTGGAAAGCCTCCAACCCCCCTGCCAGTTACCTCCCCAGCCCTCCTCTGGCTCACTTGATGCTTCTGTTGGGAAGGTGCTCGTAGATGTGAAGGTGTAACATGGCGATGGCTGGCCTGGCTGGGTGAAGCAGGAGATGTTCTCAGTGAGGAGTGAGCTCTGGCTGGCTGCACCAGCCCTCCTCCATCATTTGTCCATGGCTCTGCACTCCCCAGTGCCCTTTCCCTGGCCCGTGGCATAGGGAAGGTACCCAGCACTGACACCCACAGCTGTGCTGGGGGCTCCAGCCATGCTCCTCTGGGGAGAAAACCCTAATTATTTATATTTTTTTTTTTTGCTTCCTGTTGCCATAGCAACTGCATCCCACCTCCTCCACGGGTGATGGGGGCTGGCTGGGCACACACCAGGCCCGTGGGCAGGATGTGGCCCTTGGCAGAGGAAGGGTGGTGCTGGCTCCCCTCCACCTGCGGTGGGTCTGGCAGCCGTAGTGCTGGGGCTGGATGGCCCCAGGGTCCCCTCTCTGCAGAGACATCCCCACGGTGGCCATGTCTCCCCTTCCCGCTGCCGGTGGTGCGAGGTTCCCCTGAGGCAGATGGTACAGCAAAACTGCCGCTTTATCGGCGGATACCGGTAGCGTTCAGCTGCTTTTGAAGTCTCCAAAGAGAGCTGGGATATTTCTTGATCTGCTCTTAAATAAGTCATCGCCGCTGCTGTTAACTTGCATTAGGCACCAGGCGCTGCCGGGTGCGCGGGGAGAGGCGTGCGCAGCTCGGCACGCCGGGATGGGACCCTGCCTGCGCAGGGCACGCCGCCGCGGGGCGCAGCCTCGGGAGGGGACTGCAGGGTATTAAATATTTCATGTGCAAAGTTTATTTTAGTCTGAGCCAGACAGGAATCGCTGTGTCTCCGGAACGCTGCTGGGAGGAGAAACCACCTCGGCTGGTTTTGTGTTGGTTTTGCACCTTGATTTCCCCTGGTGCTGCTGTAATTTTGGGTCTGTGTCTCCTCCAGCACATCGGTGGCTGCGGGGTCTGTGCCACTGCCCCGACAGCATGCCCTGCCTACCTATGCAGCTTTAGAGGTCTTTTCCAACCAAGGCTATTCTATGATCTTATGATTCTATGTCAATGCATGCACGCTGGGGCATCTCATCCCTTCCAAAGGTGCTGAAAAAGGCATGTCTGGCTGTTTGGGCTGGAACACATAGTGGTTTGCACCCAGATATCCTTTTTTTTCCCTAGTTTTTTGCTTATGCTTAGCTGTGGGAGGAAGGGGGTTTTGCAGGGGGCTGAAGCAGTGCCTTGTGTGCAGAAGGTACTCGGTGTTAACAGAAATGTTGACAGATCAGACTGTGTTTTTTAAATGCTACTTTTTTACTTTTGCCCATTCCCCTTGGACTCACTTCCCACTAGCAGCACCTTCAGCATTTATCTCATTCGAGTCCTCTAAGCAAATCTTATCTCTACATTTATTGCGTCTTTGGGAATAGTAATTTTCAAGTCAGCTTTCACATTACTCCATATTTGTTACTACTCCACTGTCGAGGGAAAACCTGGCTCGTTATTAGTTCTCTGCCTGATACAAAACATTTAATTTGAACAGAAACCACCAAGAGAGAGATACATATTGCTTTTCATAACCAAAGTGTCAACATCTTGACCAGACTGTAGCTGAAGCAATCTTTACCATATGGTGGATTTTTATACTTTAACGTCACATCTGCATCCCCGCTGCCTCTCCTTTCATTCTGGAGATGCCATGCTGGTGATAAAAGGCGCTGTCTGCATGTCCTTCCTCTACACAATCACAAAAGGACCCCTCAGCAGATAAGGAACTAAACCAGGGATACAATAGCTGTGGCTTCCCGCTGGCTTTCTACTCAATAGCTTTCTGCTATGCAGTAAGAAAAAAAAAAAAAAGGAAAGAAAGAAGGGGAAGAAAAAAAAAATAGCAATGAGGGAGCATGTGTTGGGAAAATAAGCCCCTGTAACTCCCAGGGAGGGCACGGCTGCAGAACACTCTGCGAACGGTGACTAGAACGGAGCTGAAATGAGATGAAACTGGTGTTTTGCAGATTGCTGGTAAATGGGATGCTGTGGACAGCTTCACTGGATCTCAAGGGCTTTCAAAGGATCCAGGCTTGGTTTTTAGGAAAAAAACTGGGGCTACATTAGTGTTAGGTCTTATTACAATATAAAGCAAATATATATTGAATTCTGTTGTGTTCTGGAAGGTTGTGTGAAGCTGCTGGTTCAACTGCTTGTTAGAAGCCCCAGTGCTGCTGGAAAGCACCTGTCCCTGCCATCCTGTCCCTGCCACCTTATCCCTGCCACCCTGTCCCTGCCACCCAGCAGCAGGCACGGGCTTTGCACAAACCGCTGATGAGCTGGGGTCGGGGCCATGCTGATGATGGTCGAGAGCACTCAGAGCATCACCTCCATTCTCTGCCTGCTCAGGCACTACCTGTCCTGGCTCCTTGATTGTATGGAGGTTGCACTGTCTCTGCCACCAGCTCTTTCCTCATCTCACCTGGGCTACCCCAGAGCCCCAGCCTGTGAATGGGAGGAACAGGACTCCCATCCCACCTCTGCACCATGCTTCCACGATGGACATGAGAAGTCTTACTTTTTCCTAGACTCTTCCCTGTCTTTTTCCTATCCCTGGTGCCTCAGTTCGTGCCTGCCTGCCTTCCCACACCTCTTCCCACATCCCCAGCAGCTTCACAGAGCCTGTGGAGATTGCTTGGGTGCGAGGAGGAACGGGTGGAGGCTCCGCAGTTGGCATGTGCCCTAAACCCCTGCCTCAGCGTTTTGCATGCCGCATGGGATTTTATTGTATTGCCTTAATGGGAAGTCACGCCGCTCTGAACCCCAAATACACAGCTTTGTAAGAGTAGTGGCTGGAAGAATCTGCAGATAATTCAGTCCTGCCTCTCCTAAGTGAAATAGGATGTTAATACAATACAGCAGAGAATCGCTAATACAATCCTATTTTTATACTAGCACTTTCATGTCATATTAGAAGAAGATTCGACTTTTAGATCTTTTTTAGCAATTTAGCACAGTGAGGATTTCATTATACTGACAGAACTATTGACAAAAAGAAACACATTAGAATTGGGAGGATAATGGTCCTTGGGAAGAGGAAGTTTTGCAAGGCTTTTCATTTAAAACTGGACTGGACAAAGTAACAGACACTGTGCTGTGGGGAATAATCCTGCATTAGCAAAGGGGTGGACTAGATGACCTTTTAAGTCTTGTCACCGACTAATAGAAGTGGGAGATGGAAGAGACTTTTAGGTCACATCAAACGTTTCTTCCAACCCAGCGCAAGATTATTTCTCGATATATTTGATGGTGTTTTTTTCCACTTCTGAAAGTTCCAAGTCACGAAGCTTTCTCTCCTAAGGAGTCTTTTCCACACTATTTCACCCAGTAAGCGTGCGCTCAACTTTGCGCGCTATCATTAATTCCCCTGAATTTAAGTCTCTGCGGGATTTAACAACTTTAATTGGATTACTCACAGCCTTCAAAGTTAAGCACCTGCATAAGGCTTTGCAAGAGGGAGGTTTAACAGATCTTAGCATTAAGTTCTTCTCACTTTTCCACCTTAATGTTTATTTTGCTCCATGGTCTGCTCCCCTTTCCCTTGCCTGGTTCAACTCAGCCTATTCTGATGTGCAGAGGGTTCTCACCTTCCCTGACGCCGGTGGTGCAGACCATGCAAACCTCTCCTCGCCAGAGCAACTCTGTGGGCATGTGAGAGGTGGAGAACTGTGGCACCACCAGCAGTGTGGCTCCTGCCACGAGATATAAATCAAGTTTGCTCTTGCTGCACTGAACAATTAAAGCGCTTTCTTCCCCTCCTGGTCCCTGCCTGCTTTGGAGCAAGAAGAGAAGCTCGTACGGGGCTGCAGCCTGGGATGGTGGCACCACCCAGCAGCAATCTGGTGAGGTGGTGAACCTCACTTACCATGGCTCTGCAACAAGAGGAGGAGAAACTTTCCCATTCCATCTGCTCCCAGCCTTCTTGACTAGGTACCCGCTTTCCACACCGAGAGCAGATGTTCCTGCTGGAAACAGGCTTCCCTTCTGAAGTTGGAGCCATCACTTTGCATTAGAGCCTGCAAGCCTGCTTTCTGCCTCATAGTGCTTTCCCTGCTGACAGGGTGTGAGGCACAAAACATTTTAAATGAAGATCTTTACAATTGTGAACATGCTGCAATAAATATTAATGCTAACTTGTTAAATGGCGAATCAGCAATTTATATAATGGCTGGGGATGCCTCTCCTTAAGTGACACGTGGTGGTTGGGTGTTGCTTCATGTTTCCCAGCCTTGGCTCACCGCTGCCTTTCACAGAGGGGTGTTGCCTGTTCTCCTGTTGTCCTGGGGACATGGTCCATGGTGGCGCCATGCCACATTCGCCACCCTAGTGACTGCAGCACAAGTGGTTTGCAGGGAAGGTTTGAAGCCCAAGCTATTCTGGGTGGCTCTAGCAGGGTGCCAGGTGTGCTGGGCACTTCTCTGAGAGAACCACCTGTGGGTGTCGGGGGCTGCCCTGCAAAGCCCCTTCCAGCCCAGTGTCCCAGGTGTGTTTGCAGCCCAGATTCCTTCTTCCTCTGTTCAGTTGTGTAGAAGGGAGAGATGAGACTCTCTCTCACCTGCTCTGGCAGGGAGGTTGGACTAGGTGATCTCCAGAGGTCCCTTCCAACCCCTACCACTCTGTGATGCTGTGTGATTCTGAGACCCTCGCGTACCTCTTTGCTGGGGGAGTGCGGATGAGCGTTGGTAGAATTGTCTTGATTGTTGAATAAAAGGCACCTCAGAAGTATGACCTATTGCTATTAATTAACATATTACATTAAAATGATGGTGAGCTGAATAGGCTGATGAAATGTTCAGGTTCTTTTGTTTCCCTGGTGATGTGGGGGGTTGTAAATAGAGATTGACCAAGCTTCAGCCCAGCTTTCCGGCTGCCTCTTGCCTCCCAAACAGCCACGTATTGTCCAGGCAGGAGGTGGATTTTTAGCAGAGACAAAGGCAAGACAAGTTCTTTTCTAAGATTTTAAGCTTGAGTTCATCCAGAGGAGACAATTTACTTCCCTTTGTTGTTTCCAGCATCATTCATCCCTTCTGTTTGTGCTCTGTAGAGGCTGAGCCTGGGATAGCATCTGAAAGAAGTTTCTCTTTCAGGATCTTTGATGTTGGGTTTGTTATATGTATATTTGAAAAGTACTTCTCTGATGACAAAGCTGGGTACTACTCCTGCCGGGCTGGGGTGTGTGTGAACCACGGCAGTGAGTGGCAGTGATTAATTCAACAGCACCGCCTGCTTTTGCTGCTGAACGGCTCACAGTGTGGGGAAAGCAGCAGCACATTGGATTTAAATTGGTCACGAAGGGGATGGAGGAGTTTTCCTTGTCCTCAGGTGTGGAGGAGTTTGTGGGGGGCTCTGATGTGAACCCCGTGTCTGACCAGGCTTCCTTGCCTGCAGAGCAAGGAGAGGTGCCCTCACCAGGCTGTTGGGGATGGGCTCCTGCTCTGTTCTGCCAGGGGCACTCAGTGCCCAGAAGTGCCAGTCCAGCCAAGGCACGTGAAATTCATCCCTGGGGTCTGCCGCAGCGCCCCAGTGAGCCAGCGCTCTGTGTTGTGAGGATGGCAGGACTTGTTGTACATTACACTGATTTCAAGAAAAAGCACAATGTCCTCTTCAGGCAGCTACCTGCAGCCAGGAGGGCTTGGTTGGTGCCTGGATCTAAACCATCACTCAATGCCTGCCTTGCAGCGCACAGCTGGAAACTCACAGGCTCCTGCCAGGGTGCCACTGACTCTGGGTTTGCTCTTTAGCACCTTCCCACTCACAAGCAGAGCAGGAGGGTGGCTGTGCCAGCCCAGCTCAGGACTCAGCTCCATGCTCAGCCACCAACACTGGCCGGCAGCAGTCGCTGGGGAGAAGGTCTCAGAAACAAGGGCTGAGCTTTCCCATGGCAGAGCCTGTGGGCTTCCAGCAGCGAGGGGCACGGGGACACCCCGAGCCAGGGATGGCAGCCAGATGATCTGCTCCCCCATTTATATGCCTCGTCTCTTTTGAAAGCAGCTTGTGTTCTTGGCTACCACAACATCTGGTGGTAATAAACTGTACCATGTAATTGTGTTCTGTGTTGAAAAGGGTTTCCTTTTTTTTTTCCCCAGTTTAAATTTACTACCTAATAATTTCATATGCCCAAGGATGGGCTGGGAATGTCATTGTGGCACTGGCAGTAATTTGCAGGTTGTTCTTTTTGCCACAGGCTGTGGTGCTGTAAAAGACCCAACACCCATGGGGACAGGCTGAATGCACTGAGAGGGACGAGGTGACCCGGCGCGTGGCCCTGCCAACCTCTGCCTCCCTGTTAGATGGGGCTGAAATCTGGTTTTGTTTGCTAGATGCTACATAAATAAAATCCAGCTCTGTCACATTTGCTGCTAATTGGCTTGCAAGGGCTGCTTGTTTGAATTGTGGAGCTCTCAGAGAAATGAGTGACCTTTGGCAGTGCTTATGTTTCCTGTGAAATCCCCAAGCTCCATATGTTCCCTTGATCCTGCTGAGAAAACCTGCTGAGAGGAAAACCTGCTCCCCTGGTCTCCCGTGCCTCCTGCCCCTTGCACTCAGCTCCTCTTCTAGGACACGTGAAGATCCTGGCATGGCTTGGATGGTGATTTGGGTCCTGATGTGACTGGCAGCCGGGGCAGTGCTCTGCTCCATCACTTCTCAGCCTTGCAGCTGAGCTGGCTGCATTGCTTGGTGCAGGGACCAGGACTTGCAGCCTCTGGCACAGCCCAGCCAGCTGTAAGCCCTGATCCTCTGCTCCATCACCCACACGGGGCTGTATTTTGCAGGGTGAGTTTTTCTGCTGGTTCAGCTGCTTGTCCCAGCTCAGCACGCCACCAGCCAAGCACTGGTGTTGGGGCCAGGGCAGGGTGAGGTGGCTGGGGCGAGGGGGAAGCAGAACAGCACCCTAAACCTGCCCACAGGGAACGGCCTGGAGCTCAGCAGGATTTATGCTGTTTCCCTAGCAGGATGCTTAGCTATTCCTTTCCCATCCATCCTCACAGCATCTCTTCTTATTATTCCTTTATTCGTATTGATTTTAGTTCACTGGAACCTGAATCGCTTGGTGCGTAAATCGCTGGGATCTGGCTCTCCCTTCTGCGTGGCTCTGATTTGGGGTGTATTCCCCAAAAGAAAATCCCCCCTGGGGGGGTCAAGCCCCCCATGCCAGCCCACTCACAGCTGGCCATCCCCTAGTGGGGCTTCTACCCTTCAGTCCTCCTCATCTTTGCAAAATGCCTCTGGGCTCTGCTGCTGGCAGGGAGTTTTGGGTGACATGCTCAGCCCCTGCTGTTTGTGCTCCCAGTTACCCGCTTAACCACGGTGATTTACGTGGCAGCCCGACGAGGCCTGGCATTTCAGTGCCTTTATGCATTAAGCAGCATCAGCGCCCGGGTAATTTAATTGTCTGTGTTTTAAACATAAATCAGCAAACTGTGGGCTGGAGCAGAGAAAACTCCTTGCTGGGCATGGCAGGCTGCTCCTGCTGACTGTCCCTCCAGCAGGACATGGCCCACCCTGGTGTCCCCACTCCCTGGGGATGTGCTGCGGAGGATACTGAGGGTGTTTCGCTTGGATGAGCCTCCCCTTTGGGGTTCCTGATTGAGGTCACATCAGTCAGGGGTCCTACGAGCAGTTGGATGGGTGAGGTCCGGTTCCCCCACCCCCCATCGGAGCAGGCTCTGCCGCCCCCCAAAGCTCCTAGGAACGAGATACTTTGAGGAGTCCCCTTTCAGTCAATTTTCTCTGAAATTGGCCAAAGGGCTCAGAATTCATTAGGCACTGTGACTAATAGTTGTGACTCAACCAGCCTCATTTCCTGAGGAAATTGGGCTAACCCCCCCTCTGTGGGTGTTTTCCGTTCCATCAGACCTTCCCGGATAAGCTATCATGGAGAGCTGCTCCTTGGCAAGGCTTTGATCACCCAGAGCCAGCCTCGGGGTGGGTGGTGACAGGGGGTTGGGTTTTGCTCCCGTTTCTCTGTGTGTCAGCCCCCTGGGAACAGGGTGGGAAAGCTCGTGCCCGCCGGCTGCTTCCGAGGCCCTGGGATGCTGGGCAGGGGGCAATGTGCTAAGTGTGGGAACAGGAGCCAGGACCTGCTCATGGGAGGGGGCTTGGGCTGGGGGAGAGGCTCCCCCTGCCCTTCCCTTCGTGCAGCCTTGCTGACACCAGGGGATTCCTGCGACAGCTTCCCACCGCCGCAGCTGTGTCCCTGCGAGTGATGGTGGGGACTGCGCCAAACTCCTCAAGGGCGGCTGGCCCTGTGGTCCTTCCCATCCCCGGCAGACAGCCTCTGAGCTGGCCAAGGCCACCAGCTCCTGCCATGGCCAAGGCCAGGGACGAGCTGCATCTCCCTGCCAGGTCCCTGGGCTGCCGGGGACAAGCAGGGTGATGTCCCCACGCTGGGCAGACCACAGCTGCAGGCTGAGCAAGCCAAGGCAATGCTTTTCCCACACCTCTTGCTGCCCATCCCTGCCTGTCCTGCCTGCATTCCCTCCCCCAGGCACTGCAATGGTGGGAGGGGGGACTGGGCTTGCAGCTGCCACCCCAGCAGCCTCCTTCACTTCTCCTGCTCCCTGCAGCCCTTCCCGCACCCCTGGCCAGCCACCTCCAGCCCCCTAGGACACAGCAAGTGCCGGTGCAGTGAACACACGCGTGTTTCCTCTTTGCTTTCTATTGCACTCTTCTGCAAAGCATTTTGCAGGCTCTGTGGAGTGTACCAATCCTCCCATGCGGGGTAAACGGAGGACCAGAGGGAGGTAAAAAATAACTTAGGTAAAAAATAAACCTTATGCTGCCAGGTCTTACCAGATGCATGCTATGGTACACGTTATATTTCTGCTAGGTTGGAACTACAGCAATAAGGAGCTTCCTTATAGCAGCTTTTTGTAAGCCTTTTTGTATGCAAGTGCTCCTTGTAGTGTAAAGCAGCTTCCCAGCAGCAGTTATCTCCTGCAGCAGCACAGCATCTACCCACATTTTCCAGGGTGGGAAGGGGCTGGAGGGGTCGTGCTGCAGCCCGGGCAGGAGCAGCCTGCCAGGCAGGGCTGGCTCGGCGTGGAGCCCGGCTCCGCAGGCAGCAGGAGCTGTGCTGCCTGGGTTTGGTAGGAGAAGTGTGTGGAGCCGATTACCATAGCTAATTCAGCTCTGTGATTTTTGCCTGAGGGGGCTGGTATTTCAGGATGCATCAGGTGAGGCATAGTGAGCCAGGCTGTGACCTGCGGGCATTCATACAAACATCTTAGCAGGCTGAGGCCAGGAGGGCTTCGGGTGGCCGGGAGCAATTTATTCCCTTAACTACATTGACAGGCTGCAGGCTTGGATGGATAGATAGTTATTTATTTTGGTGTGCTGGTTTTATGCCCATGGAGAGGCTTGTCTTCTGTCCTGAACACAGGTCAGTGCAGGAGTACGTGGCTTGTGCCCAGCAGAGTCACTCCATCTCCCAGGATGGGCTTACAGCAGAAGGATTATCGCTGCTGGCAGCGGGGCTGGAGTCCCTGCAGCCTCGTGGAGCCACCGTGATGGCACAAAGAGGTAGCTCTGAGTTTTGTACAGATGCTAATGGCTCCACATGATTCAAGAGTGATACAGAAACTGCATCCCCCTGACAGACCTGTGCTGCCAGTCGTACTTACAGCAGGTCGTGCTCAGGCTTGGCTGCTGCTGAGGGATGCTGCGAGCATTTTACTCTTTTCCTCTGCTGTGTTTGCTTTATTCTGTGTGCTTTTATCATGGGAGACCTACTCTTTGCCTACCACCTACTCTTGCTTTTCCCCCTCTGTGTGCCACGCTGCTCCCTGTCCCGGGCAGGCTTCATCCCTGCCTCTTTGTTGGGTTCTTTCAGAGGTTGGAGCTGCAGCGTGGGCAGCTTGGGGCAGGGAGAACAACAAAGGGAAGCAAAGAATCCCTCTTCAAAAAGCTGGGGGAGGAAGGCAGGTGGCCATGGGAAGACAAAGAGCTGGGAACAATGGATGCTCCGTGGAGCACAAACACTCATCCCTCTCATTATCCACCCATGGCCCAGATGAGCCACAGGCAAGGGCTGAACTCTGCATCTCTGGAGTCAGAACACGGGAGGAATTGCTGGAGGTAGAGAACTGGGCCCTCAGAGGTGCCAAGGGACAGGGCTCCTCTGAGGTGCAGGCACATGCACAGGGACAGCCTCAGCCACCTGAGTGCTGGGGCCATCTCTGTGGGCTGCAAGGATGGGGCTAACCCTGATGGCCAGAAGCTCAGCAGCAAAGCCAAGAGGCAGGGGCTCCTCAGGGACACCCCACGGTTGCCATAAGGGAATTTTTAGCTCCCAAATGCTCTTAAATGGTGTTGCTGGATGTGTGCAGCCTGAGAAAGAGGTCCCCAGAGAGGAGTCAAGGTGCACTTCATGTGTTTCTCTTGGAAATCTTTCTGAGGTCTCCTCATGAAGGACCATTCTAAGCTGCTTCTAGGCTGGAGAAATGTGTGCCTTTTGAAAGATGACACTGTCAGGAATAAAGTAGAGGAAAATAAACCTCTTAGCCAGATGAATTCAGCAGGTCAGGCATTGGCTGCCAGCAAATACAGAGCTAATGACTAGATTCTTGTCATGTACCAGGCATAACTGTTCCAGGGACCTGCCGGTAAGCGGATGGAGCGCAGGGGCAAGTTTTATCTTAGCATACTCATATTCAAAGGTGCTACTCTGTGATTATGTCATTTTCCTCAGCTTTTTCCATTCATCTGTCTCCCTGTGATGAGCATCTGTTTGTGTCAGAACAAGGGGTTGTTGACTGCACTCGAGATGAGCTGCTTTGACCTGCACTTCATGATGCACAAAGGCTTTTCTCTATGATGATTAGCTCTGTGGTGCAATATTAAGGCTCTTTCTTCCTCCTTACGTGCCTTTTACATAGTCTGTTAGATGGGGAGCTTCAAAGGACCTGCTGGAGGGTCCTGCTGCTGCCTGACTCAGATCTGCTGCTGCCCTTGTTCCTCCCAGAGCAGGAAACCATCCGATAGATACAGTATGACTCCATCAGAAATGTGCAGAGGGAGGAGATGTGCAGGGAAAGAAAGGTTATCATGTGAAACGAGGTGCCACAGACTGTGCAGTGCTGTTCTTGGTGAGATTAGACATTTATAAGGGCAGTGGCAATGCTGTGAGTTAGGGGAGCGTGTAAGCAAGGGTTCAGGAGGAGATGTGGAGGTGCTGTAGGAGGTGTGGGGTCCCCAGGACTCCCCTCTCTGCCTGTTCTGTTGCTGGTTGCTGCTCTCCTCCATCCTGCAAAACAGCAGCCCTTGGCCCTTCTTGGTGCTGCAGTACTGAGTTAGCTGGGGAGGAATCCCAGAAGTTCCCAGGCTACGAAGGTAAACTCCTCAGTGGCTGAAGGTGCTTCAGAGCTGTTTCATGGACTCTCCCATAGATGGAGATAGTATTTTTCCTACATGTAAAAACCTTGATTTGACGTTGTTTGGGACTCTAGCTTTCTGGAAACATTTGGGAAGTGTTTTGTATGATCCCAAATATCTTTGGGCTTTCCCACTGCCACCTTAGCTCCTGGAGCACAGGGGGACCATGGGCTGAGGTCCCACTGGCCAAAAGCACTTTCCACAGCTTTTGGACTTGCGTAGCACACGGAGCAGATGTATGGGTGCAGTGACTTCTCAGGGACCACTCTTCCCCCATTTATGTGTGACCAGAGAATCAGTCTCGTCTCTTCCCAATCCTTTTGGTAGGATCTGAGAAAGAGAGCCTTCCCCTCACCCCTTTTCTTTGATAATTAATTAAATAAATAGAACCCTTGAGCAAATGAAATGTCATTTCACATTCAGTCAAATACATTTGGGTTAGAAATCTAGGTCAGAATGTAAATTATCTTGCTGCCTTCTTGAAGGTGAAGTCCCTGAAATGCTCTCAATTTAACTGAAATTGGGGATTTCCCAGTTTTTGCAAGCACTTTATTTTCCTTCTAATGAATACAAGGAAAAAAACTTTCCTGAGACTGCCAGGGGATGCAATCTATCTTGAATGGCTGTAATATTGTATAATAAAATAAGCCTTAACAATAAATGCCTTATGCTCTTACAGCCTGTATGTTGAGCACGACATGTAGGGTGTTAAATCTGGTGGAAAATCTGACCAGAAGTCAGAAAATCAATTGCATTTGATTTTCTGCGTGACAAAGAGGCTTTTATTTTGGTGCCATAGAGAAGAAGGACCCAAGGATGCTCCCTGCACAGGGCCAGGGATGCTGTGGGGCACAGGGCTTCTCCCGGTGCTGGTGGCACCTCCCTGTGCCGAGGCACAAGGACCAGGGCCAAGTGCATGGAAAGATGGAGGGAGAGGGACTTTTTTTCCCAGTGCCATTCTCCCATCCCCTGGACACTGCTGTCCCCTTGCCCTGCTGAAGTGGTCCCAGCCTGCCTGGCTCAGCTGGACCTGAGGCCCCAGAGGCAGTGATGCCCTGCACAGGAGGGAAGACATGAGTACAGTCTTGTATTTGATAGGAAAAGAAAAATTTCCAGTATGACACTGAGGCTATGACCATTTGTACAGCAAAAACTACATTAGCACTGTAAATTATTTGGAGGGAAGGAACAGGAGCTGCAATAGGTTCTGAGGAATTCAACGGCAGGAGCTCTCTGCTCTCTCTGCCCCCTCCCTTCTCTTATTCAGGGAATTAAATCCTTGAGTGTTTCTATTTACCACACAGTCAGTGTTTGTTTGTCTCTGTGTTAACATTTCCTTTCTTTTTTGTCTTTAATCAGCTGCAATTATTCAGTTACATTCATGGGTAGCACTAAAATAAAAATAGGTGCATTATGAATATTAAACTCCTGCAAACAAAGCCCTAAATTAGATGATTTGTGTGCTCTGTGTACATAGGTTTTTCTGCTTGGAGTATGCAGTAAGCCATATATTTTTCCCCTTCCTTTCTCTTTCGTTTTCTATATGCACAGGAGGAGAAACAATGTGAGCCCTGCAGGGAATGGCCAGAGGGAGGGAGACAGGGAGATCCTGGGTGTCCTCAGAGCATTGCTGTGAGGTGCTGCTCACAGCTGAATCTGCAGAGATGAGCTCTGAATCGCACATCTGGATTGCAACTGGGAGCGCGAGGGTGGTGGGGAGGCACCTTCTGCTGCTCTGCCCAGAGAGGAGCCCTCTCGGTTAGCTTTGGTGGGCCAACCCAGGATTAGACACTAGCTTGTTCTTTCTTTTCTTCTCCTCAGATTCCTTAGGGTTGGTTGCAGGGAAGCTGGGAGCTGAAGCCACAGCCTGGCAAACCTGCCATTGCTCATATCCCGCGCCTTGTCTGGATGGCTGGTTCTTTACATTTTTAATGGTATTTTGTATTGCTTTTCTTGTACTGCTCCTGGATATTTTGCAACACGCATCTTTGTGGATGGATGCAATGAATCAATAGCAAATAATAAGCTAAGTCTAGAGGGAACAGAGTTTGCAAAGCAACTCACCATTCACACTTGCTGGAAGCGCGATGAGAAATCACCAGGATAAGGCCGAGCAGAGAGAAAATGACCTGGGAGAAGGACAAGGAGGAAATCCAATCTCTGAAAATGAAAATAGATTTTTTTTAAAGTGCTGTGTAAAATTATACATTTAATTCCTTTTCTTTTAGCATCAAACCTTAGATCAGACTGTGCTATAGCAGCTTCCTTGCTGCTCCCACTGGCTGACTCTTAGGAGCTGGGGTCTCTTAGCAGCTTCTTTTTCACAATACTGCTATAGTTTTCTGTCTTGTTCCTTAAAGGTCTGGGTTTGGGAGGCTTTTAAATCACGCCAGCCAGCTGGGGTGACCAGTGCCTTTGCCGTTTAAGCCCCGCAGGTCACCTGAAGTGGCAGGCTGCTGTCCTTAGCCTGGCTCTGCACAGCCCTCCTCAGTCCCAGGGCTGCACCCCCCGCCACGTTCCCCCTGGAGCTGAAGATGGACTGTGCCTCTCAGGCTGCCGTGCCCTGATGAATGTCCCTGGCGTAAATAAAATCCGTTACGGGGGCTCGAGCCGGTGTCCGTGCTCGTCCCCGCTCCCTCCCGCTGCCCACTGTACAGCTGGGGCGAATTGTCTCAATCTATCACAATTACAGAGACACTTGAACTAAATAACTTCGTAAAGATCCGCTGGGAAAATTCATTGGTTTGAGACCTCAGAAATGGATTTTATTTACAGCGTCCAGAGGATCACAGAAAAGAGGTGAGCTGGTTTGTGGCAGTGCTCGGGAGCAACCCAGCCCCACTGTCCTGTGCCCTGTCCCCCCCGAGCCCTCACTGCCTGCCAGCCTGGGGAGACCCCCAAGGGCTTCACCAAAGGGATTAGATAACACACTGCTGCATGTAGGACCACAGAGGGATGTTCAACCCACCTTCGCTGGGGATAAAGGGAAAGGAAGGATTCCATGTTTTAGGGGAATTTGGTGGCAGTCCCTCTATCCTGGGGAAAGGTTTCCCAACCCCTTTCATGTCCAGGCTGCCCATTTTCAAAAGGGTATGGCATGTGAGGGCTTGCAGGAGATGGGATCGAGATACAGCAGCATAACAAATTACCTCCCGACCGCTGAACCGTGAGAGCCGGCCACGGATGGGCTCTTACTCTGCGCTCTTTCACTGACATTTAAACTAAGCTGTTTTAAGGATTTAAGAGCAGTCCTAACAGGTCATAGCAAAGGAGGGGCTTTATCCGAAGCCCTGGGAAGTGTGTAGGAAGAGGCAAACCTGCTCCACGCCTCCCTGGGGCTCTCACCACCCCCAGCGCTGTGGTGGGGCTGGGGGAACTGGGGTGGGATGGCTCAGCCCACAAGGGAATTTTCTCCTACTCATTTCCTTTCTTTTCTTGAACTCAAGTAAACTTTCATTATCTGCAGAATTCTGTGGTAAGTTATTTCGAAGTTTAACCCCATGTTGGACCTTCTTGTTCAATTTTTTATGTTCCACGGATCATTTTTGCTGTGGTTTGGGGTGTACACATGTGACAGTTGCTGTCCTCCCATGTCCCAGCCCATGTCTCTGGGCTCAGTAGGGGTGAGGCTCCTAAATCCCATGCATTTTGGTGCCTCAACCCTGTGCATCCCAGGAGGCTTTATACAGCACTTTAGGGCCAGCAAGCATCCCGAGGGGACGGTGAGATGCCCGTTCCTTTCCCACCATGTGTGTTTGGATGTTGCTGTGGGCATGCTGGGCAGAAAACAGGCTGAGCCTGCTCTGGCTGTGTCTTTGCTGCTAAGCGTCCAGGCAGAGTAGAAGACATGGGGAATAATCATTTGCAAAAAAATTATGCGAGTGGTAGTAGGTGAATAAATCGTGCTTATTTAGTGGTGTCTGAGGGAATGTGCCCTGCACGCCTGCGACTCCTCGTTCTCTGGAAGGCAGTCGTGCATGCTCTGTCGGGGATAACACTTGTTCCAAGTCCTAAATGCCAATTTGGCTCCCTTCGTTTGTTCCCGTTTTACTACAATTAACTGTCTCCCTGCCGGGTGTGACTGGGGTGGTGAGGTCGGGCACTGGTTCTGCTGGGGGAGGAGCTGGTCCCTGGTCCTGCCAGGGATCGGGCAGGGAGGGGTGCTCCATCACTGCTGGTGTTCCTGCGGACCAATGCGCTGGCTCGGCCGGATGGACCTTCCCTTCCTAATTTAAATACGATAATCTTCGTTTAGCTACTGCATGCAAATCCCTAAATACCGTAATTTTGATTGCCTCCCCAGCAGTTTAAAGGATTATATCTGGGTTATTTTTAGCCCAGATCATTTCCTTGATCTGATTTACAGGCGATGCCCAGAAGGAGCAGTAGGCAGGTGGGCTGCAGGGAGAAGCGTGGGGGCTGAGCATCCCGGGCCGAGGCAGCAGCCTGTGCTGGGGGGTGAAGGAGGGACCTCGCAGGGTGTAGGCGCAATATTTCCATCTCGGGGAGAGTGATGAGTTGCATCATTGCAGCACAGCTGGGCCTGCGGAGGTGGGCTTAGTGCTGCAGAGTGGTCGCTCGTATTTTGATGGGTTTGGGGAAAAAAAACCTGTGATTTTCTTCACCTCCCTCTCAGAGCAGGTTTAGGACAGACGGGAGGTGCAGGACACACTTTTACAGCTCTGCCTGCCTCTTTTAGCACCTGTCCTCTCTCTGTCACCTCCAGCCAGCCGGCACAAGGTCCCTGGGCTGCCTCCTCCCTCCCAGCCCGAGGAGGAGCATTATCTCCCATGCTTCAAAGGCAGCATCAGCGGCACAGCGAGCCCCCTTGCTCCTTTCACCGGGGGATTTAGCTAATGCTCTCTCCAATCCATTTTGCTTCCCCGCAGCTTAGCGTGGATTTTCATCCCCATCTCGTCAGCCCACTTAGGGTGTGCAGCCCTCTGCCAGCCTGGAGGCATTTCAACCCTGCGGGCAGCCTGCCCGTGTGGAGGGCTCCTTCAGGGCTGAGGCAGAACTGAGGGTGCTGAGCACCAGGCGAGCACATTGTGGAGCAACTCCAGAGCCAAGAGGAGTTAAAAAAACAAATTAAAGCGCATTATAGCACGTTTAGGCTCCAGTGACCCTGCTTGTCCCTCTCTCGTGCCTCTGCATCCTGGGGGGGGCCCTGGATGCAGAGCCCACAGAGGAGCGGCAGCACCAGCTGCGCCATCGGTCCGAGCAATGGCTCTCAGGCTGGTGAGGCTTCCCTGGTGATGGAGCAGGAGGTCTGGATTCATCAGTCATGTCACATTACATTATGTGATGCAACGCAACATGGCATGACTGATGCAACCCAACGTTAAATGTCATAGAGCAATGGATCAGCTCAAGGCTACGGTAATTTTATGTGCCCATTTAATCTGGTATTTAAAAACAAACACTCATAGCAATCTGCATCACACGCTACATTTTGCAAAATTGAGCAGCAAATCTGTACCAAGCAAATTATATAATTCTGTCATCCCTCAGCCTGATGTACGTGTCTGTAAATACTGTAGTCGGGTTTAAAATTGGTGCTCTGACTTTCCTCTCACACCACGAGCATCCCCAGGGAGGTCCTCTCAGAGCTGTCGCAGTGATGGGTCTCCCTTTTTTGGCTGGTACTGGAGGCAGGTACCAGGGGCACGTCCTGCACTGGTGTTCACCTCCGCCAGCTGGGGCTGCCCCTCTCACCATCTGCAGGTGGAGCAGCCCTTGCCACTGTCTGCTCCAGGTAAATCACTCAGGCTGGTTTAGATCAGCCATTTGCACTCTTAAGTTGAAGGGTTTTGTGTGAAGCTCGTGCTTGCCTGAGCTATGGCAGGCACAGGCATGGGGGCTGAGGCTCTGTCCCCCCAGTACAGCTGCACCCACAGCTATCTGCAACTGCATAGAATTCGGTGGTTCCCTCTCCCTCGTGACCTGCAAACACATCTGCTGCCCATCCTCTCCTCTCTGAGGTGTGGGCACTCCTGCAGACTCAGTCTTGCCAGGTCTTTCAAAGCATCCTGGTGTTTTGAAAGGGAAAAGCCTGTGCCGTTGTTCTCCCTCCCAGCCCTGGGTCTGTGTGGCCTTGGTCTGGCTCTGCTTGGAGAAAAAAAAATATCCCTTAAGCAACTCCTTACTCCAGCCTGAATGAGGGTAGGACTTCGACATGAGCTGAATTTTAAGCAGGTATGTAAGGGCTGTCCTGGGATGCTTTCCCAGATCAGACCAGGGCAGACCTCTCCAGAGCAGAGACCATTCCTCCTTCTAATGGCTGGAGCAACAATAACAGTAATTAATGTTTCCCCAGCCTGTCATAGCACGGTCATATTTTATGAACAAAAGAAGTGCTTCAGTCCTTTTGCCTTGTCAGGCTCTGCTCCCATGTCCCTGCAGCCGGGCAGGAGGGCAGCAGCTCTGTGGGCATTCCCTGCCCAACCTGCTGGGCAGTGCTCCAGCGGCAGGGAATGCCGGTTTTCCTTAAAGAAATAAAAAGAAGAAAAAAAAAAGAGTAAAAATCAACTCGAATCAAAGGAGCAGAGCCCACCTCGGCATCGCTCCATGTGAGGCTCTGCTCGCCACATTCTGACAGCTCGCACGGTGTCGGTGCTGGCTGTGCTTTGCAGGGCTCTGTGTTTGCAAAAACGCACTCATGTCAGAGCATCCCCTTTCTGACCAAAGCCGCCCTGTTGAGGTGTGCAGGGGAGCAGACCTGGGTGAACATGAACTTTCCCATCAAAAAACCTCCTCTCCGAGGCTGGGTGTTGCCAGGGTGTTGTGGCTCGGGCAGGAGAGCTCGGACAACGCAGCCCGGAGCGCAGGGCAGAGCCCATGGCCAGGCTGGGTACAGATGCTGCTCTGCACGCTGGCTGCTGAGCTGGGATTCAGTGCTGATGCTCACAGTTATTGTTGTGCAGATCTTTCCGAGGGGGTCTGTGTTTTGCAGCATTTGCTAATATTGCTGTGTCGAGCCAGGATTTTTGTGTCCTTTTATTTTCCGAGCTGACTGGCAGCGTGCAGGCGGGTGGGGATCTGGAGCAGGACTGGAGCGAGCCGTTTTGGAGAGGCTTTGCAGCAGCCGGCAGCACAGTCAGGCGATGTAGCTGTCTGCAGGGTGTGTGCTCAGCAAACCCATCTCCAGGGCTCTGGAGGTGGGTGAAAACAGGTAGATGCTTGCAGCCTCGGAAGTCTGTTTTTACATCTTGGATCAGAAGCATGCAATGAAAAATTCATATTTTGGTTCAGATCTTATTTTTGGCTCAAGATCAGAAAAAAAATGTTAAGTGGGGAATCTAATGTGCATTTATATTTGCGAAACTCGCTAGCAGTGGAACTGCTTTGTGTCTTATACAGCTCATGCCAAAGTGGAGGATTTGCTCTTTCATTTTCAGCCTGGGGTGAAATTTTACAGTTGAGATTATAGGATCCTGAAAATAATTGTTGCCCCAACCTTAACTCTTACATTATAAATGAGGATGCATCATACTCAACATGACTGGGAATTACAGAAATTAAGGATGAAAAAGACCTCATCTTCCAGCTGGTGTAGGATTATTTTATACAGTATATTTGATTTTTTTTCAATTATTCTCTCCCTCATAGATGATGGCCATTTTTGTGACAGGGCAGTGCTGCCAGTGAACGCCTCCATCTGGAGTGAGGTGCAATGGCCATGTCCTCATGCCACTCTCCCTCACCCGTCCCCATGTCCTGGGCTTGAGGCAAAGGCACTGGGGCTGTCCCCACCATGTCCCCACTGGGACAGCACCAGGGCAGAGGACAGATGCAGAAGCCCAGCTCTAATGGCAGTGTTTTTCTCCTGAAGCCCATCAGGCCAGATTTCCGTGGTGGAACGAATAACTGAAAGCTGTAAAAAGGGTTTTCTTTCTGTGCTTTCTTTTTCTCCCTCTTCGCCCATCCAGGCTGGCTCCTTTCCACCCTCCTTCCACTTCTCTTTGTTGTTGCTAGAAAGATTAAACTTGTTTGACCAGGTTCTGAGTCAGCACAGTTGTAAGGGGAAGATGAATGAGGCTCTTTAACCCTGCTTATCCCTCCGAATGCCCTCCTCATGGAAAGAAACACACACACGTATGCTCCAGGAAACATTGGTTTTAATGTGCCTTTTATTTTTAAGTCATTCTTTCCCCCAGTCTTATTTCTACTTCTGTCAGATAATGGGGCTGCTCTCACTCCTGCTGCTCTCTCTGCTGAACCTTTCTCTGCTTTTCCCCGCTGAAAGGGCTCTCCCTTTCTTCTGGATCTTCTGCAGTAAGCCAGAGCGGGATGTGTGATCCTGAAAGGGCAAAGAGGCTCTGTTCTTTTGTCCCCAAAACCTTTCCCCTCTCAGCCTGGCTCTCACATCTCGATCCTTTTTTCCTCAATCCTCAGAGGAGGCTGCCTTCACAACTCTTTTATCCCGGTAGTAAAAATGAGAAGTGTGAAGAGAAATCTGAATGACGACGCAGGAAGAAGGGGCTTATACCCAGGGAGAGCGGGTTTGGGATGGGATGGGGTACCCATGGGGGTATGTAGTGACCTTAGCACTTGCATCTCGTCAGGAACCAAAGTGTGGTCAGGCTTGGCGTGTCCCATCGGTCCGTTCCCTGTGACCAGCCTTGTGGCACTGAGCCCCGTGCAGCCGCAGCGTGTGGTTCCTGGCTGCTGTGTGCACTGGTGTCCCAGCGCTTGCAGCCCTTTGTGCTGCAGGGAACATTCTACTTTGCCAGCCCCTGGACCCAACCAAAGAGCATCTTCATGCCCACTGAGAGACATCCCAAGGCAGAATGAAACTTCGGGGCAGGATTTCAATCCCCAGCCATGCTAATTGCTGCTGGAGTTTCTCTTTTGTTTGACAACCTGCCCCCAAAACCCACAGAGCTCCAGGAAATTTCTTAAGCTGAAGGCTTGGGAGAGGCAAATATTTTCCAGTGTTCTGTTTGGGGGATAAACAGAAGTAAATGGTGCATCCATAATCCTGGATTCTGCTTTACAAATGCCTTGTGGTGGTACTGTGTGTCGTTCGTGTAGGTGACTTTTACAATGAAAAATTCCATTTAAGCCTGACCTTTCACGTTCTGGAACATAATAGACTGTGCAACCAAATCGCATCCTCCTGGCAGGGACACCAGTGAACTGGAATATTAGTTTTGTAAGGGGACATTTGAATTCTGAAAACTCATTTGTCAGAAGTTGTGTTTCTAACCATGGGTCGATTAAGGGGAGCTGGCAGGGGGAGCTCGGGGAGCAGTGCAGGGTGGGGAGGGTGCCCCCAGCCTGCCAGCACCACAGTCTGGTGCAGGGGAGCAGATGTTCAGGGGGACAGTGCTTCGAATTTGGGAACGGGGCTCCTGAAAGCCCTCTCTGCAGGGATGTCTGCTTCTCTCCCAGGGAGCAGGAGGAAGAAAGAGCAAAGGTGGCAAACAGGTAGAAACAAGATCTCCTGCTCTCCACAGCAAGCCCTGGGCTATGATGCAGTATTCTGCCTGGAATGGACGTGGTGAGGTGGGATGGGATGAGGTGGGATGGGATGGAATGGGACAATGTCTTGTTCTCCCTCCCCAGCACCCACTCCGTGTCTTGCCCCTGCCTGGGCTGCGGGGCAGGAGATGCAGCTCATGCAGGTGGGCTATTTCCAGCCCAACAATTAATTATCACTGCTGCTTCCCTCGTGGGGCTCTTTGTGCAGCAGCTCCCCACGTCGGCTGACGAGGCTGCTAATTCCCCCTGTTCCTGCTGACTCGCGAGGCCGCTGTGGCTGCTACTCCAAGCATTTATGTTAATACGCTATCAGGCAGCCACATCCCATGGCTTATCATTTTCATCAGGTCTTGGTTTTATGGTTGAAAGGAATTACTTTCAAAAGACCATTACCACCTCCCTGTTTCTCATGGCCTTATGCCTACCTGCTGTTAAGCTTTTATAAAGGCATAATTTTTTTGTGTAAAGCTCATAAAAGCTGCTACTCAAGTCCCATGCTCGAGTCCACTTCCCTCACTCCCTGCCTGGGACTGTGGCTCGGGCAGCAGCGATCCTGGCTGATGCTGCTGGGAACCTGGGCAGCAGAGGAGGGACCAACTGCTTCTTCCCCAGTGAACCCACGACCGTGGGGCTGCGTGATGGTGCCAGCATGGGGTTAGACCAAGCATGTTTCTGATGAACGTGCCCCAGGTCCTTTTCAGGGAGGACAAGGGCACACAGGTCCATCTCCAGGCACAGACTCGGGATAGAGTGATGCTGGTGGCACTGAGCCTCCGTTCACCCCCAGCACACGTTTCAGTCCCTCCTTTGCCTGGGGGTCCTGTCTTCCCTTTGCAACCCAGCTCCTTGTGGCAGTAGCAGGCAGAGGGTTTCTGCCCCTGGGGCTGCACAGCAAGCCCTGGGCTGGGACAGGCACTGCTCTCCAGAGCCTGCTGCCAGGGTGGTTTCTCCTTAAGCATTCCTGCTGCAT
This sequence comes from Podargus strigoides, assembly GCA_028020825.1. Classification (NCBI taxonomy): domain Eukaryota; kingdom Metazoa; phylum Chordata; class Aves; order Caprimulgiformes; family Podargidae; genus Podargus; species Podargus strigoides. The sequence goes on from CM051631.1 coordinate 4,463,282, forward strand.
TCACTGCTTTATTTTTTATTTTTTTGCTGGCGAGTTGAAAAGGGGCATGCAGCTAGTCACACCACCTGATAGTCACTTGCCAGTAACATAAAAACTCTTATGCACCAATATATCAATCAGTGTTATGTGTCAGCCTTGACTACTGCATTCAACTTCCATCACCCAAACAAAATCACGCTGTAGCAGTCAAGGAGGAGGCTAATACCAAAGCCTGAAGGCATGGCTGGGCATACAAAGCACAGGGGGGGTAGCTGGGTGGCCAAGCTGGCTGATGGAGCTGGGCTGAAGAGCTGGAGGAGACATGGGGTGCAGGTAGGGAAGGGGTTTGCTGAGCCTCCCCAACCAGGGCAGATGTGGTAGCCAGGGGATGGAGAGGCTGCCCCTGCACACTCACTGCCCCTCAAAGGGCCGTGGCACCCTGTGGCTTTACTCTGCTCCACAGCCTTCGACCCCAGGTGGGAGCAGCTGGGGGGAGTCAGTACCTGCAGCCCCAGCAGCTCCCCCAGCCTCCAGCTGCTAGCCTGCACGCCCGCTCCTCCTCTTTGCATCCAATTAGCATAATTGCAGCTAATTAAAAGGAGGTAATGGATTTCAAGAGGGGCACTGTGTGCTGTCACAACCTCTTTTTCCACCAAGGCTGCTGGAGCTGTCATGAGGCACTTGCTCCTTGTTAGCCCCCTCTGCCAGCCCAGGTGCCTGTGGCTGCTCCTGGGCAGTGATCATGGCCATGCCCCGGCCCCACTGGTCCTGGCAAGGGCAAACGCTGCCCCAGAGCCTGGGAGCCCATGCAGCCTGAGCCAGGTGAGCACAACCAGCAGAGAAGGCTAAGGCCCAAGGTATGTTTTGGATTAAATGTGCATGAAAACTCCAGTGTGACTGGGGGCAGTCCCTAGGCCCTTGGCAACCTGCTACTGCAGTGCTCAGGCTGTGCCTCTGCAGGGTTTGCTGGATGCTGCCATCAGCACAGGGCTGGTGTCATCCCCGTGGCACTTCTGCCTGGAATAGTGCTGGTGTTGGCTGTCCCCATGCTGGGGACACTGGGGATGGAGAGGCTGCAGTGTGGGCGGTCTCACAACAGCAGAAAGCTGTGGACTTTGCATTTCTTTGTATTAAATATGCGAGTGGCCACCGTATCTCCTGATTATTTAATTTGACTTGGAATAAGAGGTATTTGTATTCATTTCCAGAGATGATGTACAGGCCTGATCTTAAACTGATTTAGACAGTATTGTACATCAAGAAAAATGAGAATGGGAAAATCTAATGTATGGTGTTTTGCTAAAATAGGGCACTTCACAAACCTGTGCGGAATTACAAGCGATAGGCAAATGCTGTCACAAAAGTCGCTCTTAAATGACAAAAGGACATGAAGAATAGCGCTGCTCAGCAGCACAATACAAGCTCCAATAATATGATCACATGCTTCCTCTCGAGTAGTTTGTAGTATGAGGGCTTTGACAGATGTTCTCTGTCAAATCTTCCCCTGGTAGCTGGAGATGTTACCGGTGTCTCCCGTGCCCTCTGCCAGCAGCCACCGACCTCTGGGGCAGGGAGCTGGTTTCTCTGGGTGCCTGCATGTCCTCTGGGCATGTTCACCTCTCTGAGTCCATGCTTCAGGTCTGGGGGCATCACTAGGGCTTGATTTGTGTCGGCATTTTGTCTGGGCCAGCTACCACCCCATATCATCCCCGCTGTCTGTGTGTGATGGGGTGGATGGCGAGCCCAGGGGTTTCTGCAGCCTGGAGGTCTCTTTGGGGTGGCGGTGTCAGGGAGGAGTAAACAAGTGGCAGGCAGAGCCCGATGAAAAATGCTGCTCTGCACAGGTGCAGGCAGCACATCCTCTCTTTGCACATACAGATGTGTGGAGATATAGGTGCTGCTCAGTTGCACCCAGCTGCTGGAGCAGAACACGCTCAGTGTTCTGAGCTGGAAGCCATCCGCTGTGACATCAGTGGCTTCATAACAGCACTCCAGATCAGGACTAAAGCACTGGCAGTGGATTAGGGGGTGCTGCCATCTCTGTAAGGTCCATGTTTCAAACAGTGATTAAATCTGATGTGATAAAGGGGCAGAGGCAGGAGCGGGTGCCCTGGCTGGGTCGGAGCACACACGCACCCCTTGCTGGTTGCATTCGCTCTCATCTTCCTTCCAAATTCATCGTGGGGCAATGCTGAGAGCTGCTAGGAAACAGCTGGGGTATCGGAGGTGGCTGCATGCCTGTGGGAGGGACAGTGAACTGATCTTTTCTGGGAATCTCTTAGGATCAGTGCAAACCTTTCCATGGAAGCAAATACGCATTGGACGAGGGCCATATTTTGACCTTGGCTGGATGTGGGGTTTTAATTATCAGAGCTGGCTGAAGCACACACAACATTTTGCCATAAGCGTTGCAATTTCTAGGAATTTATTTCAGCACTGGGCTTGGTGTTTATGAACATACAAATAAACCCACTGCAAAGCAGGTATTTTCACCTAAGCAGCGTGCTGAGGGGACTGGGATTTTATTTACACGCTCTTTATGCTGCTTCTTTATTGTGTGTGAGATCCCAGCACAGAGGAGTCACAAACCTGAGGTGAGTGCTGCAGGGTGGTTTGGGGGTCAGGCCTGAATTCACAGCTCTCCACCACCTGCTCCTGCACGGTGGGAGAAGAGGAGCTGTGGCAGGCAGTGTGGCTGTGCTGGGGCACGGCCTCTCCCACTCCATCTCACAGCAAGGTGCCTTCGAAGGTGTCTTGCTTCTTCCACAGAGCATCCCAAAGCCCTGCTCAAGCCCCAGGCAAGGTGTTCCTGGGCCCTCCAGGAAAGCAGAGGAGCATTGGCAGGCATGTAACTTTGAGCTTTAAGAGATGCTTGTTGCTGTTTAGATATATAATAATCAAATAAAAATGGTCTTTTGCCGACTCATGGGAGTGTTCCATCTTCGGAGTGGCATGAAGTTATTTAGCCATTAAGGTTAATGCTCGTCTTCCTGCTGTCTGTTGAAACTCTGGGTTAGGCAATGCAAATAGCTTAGCCAGTACTTTTAAAGGTCATTGTGCATGAAAAAAATAAAGATCATACACCGCTCATGGAAATGTCCTTAGTAATCACTGCCTGCTCAGGGGAGGAGGGACAAGGCACTCCTGGAGTGCCGATCTCATCCTGTTGGTAGTTTGGTAACAGGCCTTGAATTTGCTGCAACTTTAGGTGCAAGTTGGCATCCCCTTCCCTGGCTTCCCATGCAGTTTGTTTGCTGGGTGCTGGTGGTGCTGGCAGTTACTGACCACCGGGGACTGGCTCCAGGCAGGCTCCCCATCACCAATGCATGCACTCCTGTGGTGAGCACACAGAATTACAGAACCACAGAGTGGCAGGGGTTGGAAGGGACCTCCAAAGATCACCCAGTCCAACCCCCCTGCCAGAGCAGGATCCTAGAGCAGATCCCACAGGAACACATCCAGACGGGTTTTAAATGTCTCCAGAGATGGAGACACCACCACCTCGCTGGGCAGTTCCAGTGCTCTGTCACCCTCACAGTAAAGAAGTGTTTCCTTATGTTAAGATTGAACCTCCTGTGTTCCAGTTTGTGCCCAGTGCCCCTTGTACTGTCACTGGACATCACCAAGAAGAGTCGGGCCCCATCTCCCTGACACCGCCCTTCAGATATTGATGAGCATTGATGAGATCCCCCCTCAGCCTCCTCTTCTCCAAGCTAAACAGACCCAGCTCCCTCAGCCTCTCCTCATACGGGAGATGCTCCAATCCCTTCATCATCTCAGTGCCCTGCACTGAACTCTTTCCAGTAGCTTCATGTCCCTCTGGAACTGGGGAGCCCAGAACTGGACACAGCACTCCAGATGAGGCCTCACCCGGCAGAGTAGAGGGGGAGGAGAACCTCCCTTGCCCTCCTGGCCACACTCCTCGTCATGCACCCCAGGACACCATTGGCCACCATGGCCACGAGGGCACATTGCTGGCTCATGGTCAGCCTGGTGTCTGCCAGGACTGCCAGGTCCTTTTCCCCAGAGCTGCTCTCCAGCAGCTCAGCCCCAGCCTGTACTGATAAGGGGCAGGTTTCACCTCCAGTCTCTTCTTTGGGTTTCCTGTGGGACTCCTTTGGGTTTGGATCTTCCCTTCTTTGCTTTCCCCACAGGACGCTTTGCTCCTAATTTATCTAGGAGGTAATTTTAATCCTCTCTCCTCAGATAACTGGCTACCCTAGCGGGTAATTAATTTATTAACACACTAACCTACTTTAAGGCGATAATCACTTTAGGGTCACAGCAGATCTCAACCTGGCCTCATGACAGGGTTTTTCAGAGAACCCAAGTTCCTTGGCTTCGGGAGGCATCCGGCCGGACACCAACCACAGCATCCTCTTCCCGTTGGCCCCGCTCCCTGCAGCCCCCCCATTCCAGCTCCTGGGGCTGTTCCCCATCCTCAGCCCTGCAGCGATACCAAGACATGAAGGGGGTCTGCTCCTGCATGGGACCAGGAGGAGCTAATCCTTTTGGCAGTGTCCTCTAGCAGTGCCTTCCTCTTGGTCTTTCTTGAGTGGAGCTGTTGGATTGGGACTTCCCAGAGGAGGAGCGGAGGGAGCCGATGCTGTGCAGCCGCTCTGATGTGGGTGTTTAGCACCAGCTCTAATAGCCTCCTCTCTGAGAAGTGAACTATATCCTCCGCTCATTACTGCAGCCCTTCAGAGGAGAGAAAAAGAAAAAATCCTATTCAGGCTCACTGTTTCCAAACAATACAAAGAGGATGAGGACTCCTGTGTTTGCAGTGAGCTTATATAAGAAATAAGCAATAAATGAGGAAATCCTGGTGACCTGCGGTGTGCCCTGAGCCCTAACGTTTCTGGTGCTTGACTGTCCGTGTACAGAGCCGCAAAGTGAAATGAAAGCAGCTTTTAAAGTCTCTATTCTTCTCTTCTGCTGTGAAATTCCTGCCTCTTTTTGTTGAGTATGATCTTTGTTGGTGTTTTCTTTGTGCCTGGAGTAATTTCTGTGTTGAGAGTCTGTTGTGCCGCTTCCCAGAGCTGTCGTGCCGTCATTGTTCGTCCTGACACCGACCCTTCCCGGGAAGCGCCTGCGCCACGGCTGCTGCGATGGTGGCCAAGCATCTGCACTGGAGAGACCGCAGCGGTTCCTGGAGTGCCAGTGCAGGGGGACATCAAAAAGGCTCCCCATTCCCCACAGAGGATGAGGGGGAATGGCCTCAAGTTGTGCCAGGGGAGGTTAGATTGGATATGAGGAACAATTTCTACACTGAAAGGGTTCCCCAGCACTGGCCCAGGCTGCCCAGGGCAGTGGTGGAGTCCCCATCCCTGGAGGGATTTCAGAGCCGTGTATATGTGGTGCTGAGGGACATGGGGTAGTGGTGACTGGGCAGTGCTGGGTTAATGGTTGGACTTGATGATCTTAGAGGTGTCTTCCAACCAAGGCTATTCTATGAGTAAGCACCCACAAACTCCTGGGCTCCTTGGAGGCTTCATACAGTCAAAGGGAGTCATAAATCTTACAGAGATGGTCCCTGCCCTGGGAGATTCGGGGATGGTTGTGCTCCAGGGAACAGTGGGAGGGTGAGCAGGAAGCGGTGCAGCCCACCCTGTGATTCTCCTGGTGCTGGGCTGCAGAGATGCAGTCCTGCAAAGTGTGCTGGAAAAAGCAATCCTGCCTTCTGAGAGAGCTTCTGAGACTTCATTCTATGCCATATAGAATGGATAATAATGGATATTTATGAATATTAATAAATATTGATATTAATTATCTCAACCTACTTGAAGCTCCTGAAAAGTACATGTTTGGGGCTCTGTAAGATGTGGGCTGACCTTAATTCTGCCTGCACTGAGCCATGCGTGCTGACAGCCTGGCATACGTGCTGATGTCTCTGCATTATTGGTTGTCCATGGGGACAGCTGAGATTACACAGCATGTGAGCAGTTAAACACGTCTCATATGTCTGCACAAGAGCAGGGCTTGCACATTGTATTTTATAACTTTTTTTCTGCTTCTCATCTGTAAACTTCACAGTCAGGGTAACAGATGGGGACAGCTTGGATGCTGCAGATACAGTTTGATGTATCTGGGCTTGAGCCAATATCCTATTGAAGCTGAGAGTTGTCTTCCAGTCTCCAGATCACGGTAAATGAATTAATGCAGGCTCTGGGGTCATCATAAATACTCACCCTGTCCAAGGAGCGATGATGTCTGGTGTGTGGCTGGAATACTACACCTCGCAAAGGCAGGCTCGAGTCCAAAGCCACGCTGAGTTTTTCATCCCTGATGGGTGATGAGTTTGCCCCCCTGGACATCCACGAGCTGCCCCACGCCATCACAGATGTGGGACGTTTCCTTCTTTCTGGTACTTGCCTCTGTGCTTTAGTCTCAGTGTCACTCCGAGGTATTACAGCCTGGAGAGGCGACGTGATTTATTCTTTTTGTCCCTCTGTTAAAGGATGTCTTCTGGGTGTTTTGAGAGGCAAAACCAAGCTGCACACAACTCATCTGCCTGACTGCGAGCTGGTAAGTCATGCAGAGAAACATGTCACCCTGGCTTGGGATGCTGTGGTCATCCCCTGTTTGGCTGATGGTGCCCTCGCTGTCCCCACTGGCTCAGGGGATGTGGTGCCATACCCACAGTGAACCTGGCTGTAAAACTTTGGGGTCTCCTTCCAGAAGCAGAAATGGGGAATTCAGCCTTCTCCCCTCCCTCTCCATCATGTTTCCTTGGAAAAAGCTGCTTTAAATTTCTTCCCTGGCTTGTCCTGCTGAGGCAGAGCTCAGTGAGTTGCATCTGCCTGTCACGTCATGTTAGTGTTTGCTCCGAGCCACGCCATGACATCCCAAGCAGACTGGTGTACCATGGAAATAAAGTTGCTCTATGTGAAAATGGAAAACTTGTCGCTTTCCAGAAAACAGGCTGGAGAGCATCAGCTGCAAATGGGAAGGAAAAAAAAGAAAAAAAAAAAGGCTTGTCTGAGTGGATAAGGGATAGCTTTTAAAAAGCAGACCCAGCTTCCACCGATGTCAATGGAAAGCCTTACACAAACGTTAATGGCTATGGAGTCATGCCCTGAAGCATTATATTTTTTGGGATGATGTCAAATCGTAGTGTCTCAAACGAAGCTTTTGTGTTACTATAATAAGGTCTTTTTTTGATTCAACTACTTAGGTTAGCTCCTTAGTGAAGTCACTTCACCTCTCCCTGCCCCTGAAAAATAGCTCTCATGGAACCTGTGAAACTTTATCGAGTGCTTTGAGATCTATAGGTGAAGTTAGAGTATCGGGGATGTATTGTTATCACTCTCACTAGAGAATGATTCGAAGGAGGAAAAATGTTTGTGATTCTTTGGGCAGATCTGCAGAGATTGGAAAAAAATGAGTAATTTGTCCTCTACTAAAACACTGTGAAATACTCTGACTCTGGAAGAATTTCCCTTGTGCTTTAGAAACCCCCTGAGTTCAAAGCATCCACCCCCTGATGCTCCAGCCTAAGCTGTATCTTGTAATCTCCGCTGTATCCTTTGGGAAATTTCCCCACGGCTTTGTGTACACAAGAGACACTCTTCTAAGGAAATTTTATTAAAAAAGACATTTTTTTTTAAAGTGGGATTTAAATAGTGAGCTCCGTTCTCTCTGTCAGCAGTTCTCTCCCTTCATACATACCAGATCCTGTTCTTGAAGGGATATCCATCTCCTGTCTGGCACGTATGCATGGGTGATAATAAGGGCAAGTATCTGGCTGATGCAACTGAAGATCTAGAGAAGATTCTATAGAGAAGGTTCTATATGAAAATTGAAGCAGCAGTGGCCCTGCTGCTTCCCAGCTGGTCTGTGACTGTCTGGAGTCATCCCTCGGTGCAGTTGGCCATAAGAACTGCATGTCAGGGGAGGTTGATAGTTATTTTTCATTGTCTGTGGCAGTCGTTATGTGCAGTCCTTAGGGGAGGGCACTGAAACTTGTGCCAGTGTTCCCCTGAGCTGCCATCATAATCTAATCATGGAGGTGACAACAAGAGGCTGAATATTGTGGATTCTTTTTGTGTTGCTCTGATAAATGCTGTCTACAGGGTACATTGCAATAAATGATACACGTCCCAAATACAGCACTTTCAGAGACAGTACACAACTTGATAATCTCGTTATTTGCTACTCCTACACAATATAAGAGCAGCATCAGATCAGCCTTAGGTGTTGCCACAATAGAAATAATTAATAAAAAACAATCTGCTACCTATAATGTCTTTAAAAAGCAATAGGGAGCATGCACAACTACTTCAAACCGCTCTGCCTCACAGGGCTGGACCTGGGGGTAACATCTTCTGCAACTTCTCACCTGAAAAAAGAAAGAATTATTTTACATTCAGGTTCATTTTGGAGGTTGTGAATGTTTTATAGTAGTTTACTGGCAGAAAATGGTGAGTTTTTAAGTGCTTATTTGTAAAACATGAATTTTGAGCTTTTAGGAAGAACTGTTTACACCAAGTGCTCATTCTAAGGGTTACAGGTAGCTGAGTGAGGCTGAGCACTGGTGATCCACTCAACAAGGCAGGTAGGGTAGATGAGGGAGGACTTTCAGGGAATGCTTTGTGGGAATCATTTCTCAAGGTGCCCTCACATAGGCTACTACTCAACCAGGGAAGAGTAACCATGGGACAAGGTTGTGGGATGCAGAGCTGCATGTAGTGTGAACACGCACCCTATAGCATGAACACCAGTTGTCCCTGGAGGCCATCACCTCTATGTCTGGGCCACACTCTGGGCTAGCCTAACTCAAGCAGGAGTGTCTCCATCACAGCTTTCCCCGTGCATGGCTCTGGGACTATTCCCCAGCCCAAACAAAGCCTGGCCATGCTTTGACCTCCCTCCCATCACCAGCCCTCCCCTCTGGGGCTGGAAGTGCCCAAGCTGGGAGCAGAGCCTCTGGCTGTGTCTGCGGTGTACCCCGAGGGTTTAGCATTACTAAGCACCATTTAAAAGCAGTAGCAGCAGCAGGAGCTCTGTATTCATAATGAAAAATTCTTTAGCAAGCAAAGCAGTACAAGGAGATAGAAGGGAGCCTGCCCAGTTGGGGGTCATTTGCAGATGGTTCTGGTTCATTTGTTGGCTGCTTTTTCTCTGTCTTCATCAGCCACCACTTCCCTTGGCTTAGCAGCACACTCTGAGCACATTCTTCGCTTTAAGCACCTGAGAAGTCCCATTGACTTCAATGGGGCGACTAATGTGCTTGATTAAAGGTAAGTACCTGCTTCAGTGCTCTGCTAAATCTAAGGTCTGGGAATAGAAATAAATGGAAGGATCCTGCCTGCAGAGGGGGGGCCTTCTGGGGAAATATTTGCTCTGGAGGTAGAAGAAACTGGTCCTAGGGCAAATTGCCTATCTACATCCCAGTGTCTCCAGTGATCTTTATTTGGGAAGTTATCCACACCGAACACACGGCTCCAAACTGAGCTTGGCCCATTCACTCTGATGGTTGCAGGAGGAGAAGATTTATTTCACTGCTGTGGCCTGGTATGTAAATGTAAGAAAATGATGAAAGTGAGTAACTCCTCTCCTGGGGGGAGGTGAAGAAGGCACTATTCACTCTTTTTATCTTACATTAGGATTAATTTACAGCTGGGAAATATGAGTGCTGCAGAAAATCTGAGTTACATTCCCAGCTTGCTGCCTGACCCTAGTCAAGCCCCATCGTGTGGCTCCCTGCGTGTCCTGTGTGCCTCAGTTTCCCCATCTGCAAGGTGGGGATAATGATAAGGTCTCACTAGTAAAGGGTTTCACAACCTGTTGACAGCAAATCTCTACTTGCAGTGGTAAGAGTGGATGGGCCAAACTTTTTGCTGGTTCAAAGTGTGGCCACAGAGGTGCCCTGAGCTCCTGCAGCTGCCTCCTGGTCATGGCTGGAGGTCCCTCACTACACCTGTCCCAGTACATGCAACAGATGCTGAGCTCCATGGACTAAGAGTCTGATGTGGCTTGGTAATCTTTTGTCTCTAATAATTATACTTGCTAATTATTATATGTGCAGAGCAGTGTTTTATAGGCCAACAGAAGACAAGTGACATGTCCCATAGGATCCATAGTGTGAAGTCAATGATGAGAGAATCCGAGCTGACCCAAAATGTTCTGGAGGAGGAAGAGGAAGGTGAGGAAGCCCATCTCGCCTTTCAGAGTACAAAGAACGTGGCAGGATGAGCCCACTCGCCACCAAACAGGGGTGACCAAGGTAAAACCAGCACTCCCAGAGCACTTTGAGTAATGCTCCTGGCTCTGTCTCAGAAACCTGGGCTGGTGCCCTGCAAGGGCTCCTGGTTGGGGATGCCAGGTGGGAACCAGGCTGGCTATAAAAGCGCTGCCCTTGTTGAGATCAAGCCCCTTTGAGAGCGTTAAGTGCTGGTGGGGACCAGGACAGAACTAATGGGCTACTAGCCTCTGGGGACTAATGGGCTGGCTAATAAGGACATGGATTTGACATCGCAGAGCAAATAAGAATTGGCAGGCATTAACCTCAGACATGTCTGCTACCTAGAGAAATCCAAGCCCCTCTCTCACTCTTCGTTCTGTTTAGCATATTAATGTTTAATTCCATTAGCATCAACAGCGGTGGCTGCCGTTCAGCCTGGGAGCTGCTTGGGCGAGCCCTGGGAGGTGCCACTCTTGGCTAGGGGACCCCGAGGCTGGCCGGGAGCCAGGATCAGGCCCTGCCCTGGCTCATCAGCCGGCAGCAGTTGCTAACGCCGCCGCGGCTCCCAGCATCTGCCTCTTGTTTGCGCTCCCCTGCTAATTCAGCAGCAGCCGCTGCTGCCCACTCCGTAGGCTGTCTCCTTCCTGACACATGGCTTATGCCTTTCATTTCTCTGCACCAGAGGGATTTGCCATCTTTCTTTCTCTCTCTCCTCTACTTTCACCCTTTTCCCTCTCGTGTTTAGGATGCAGTTCCTACGTGCCTCCCAGGAGAAGCAAGGTTGCAGGGGCTGCTTCCAGCATGGAAATAGGACAGGGCAGCAGCTCCTCACAAAGAAATGAACCATGTTGATTCATCTTCTCCAGCCTCCCTGCTCTCCTCTCCTTGCTAAGTGGCAGTGGCAGCAGCAGCATGGTGTTCAGTGGTGCATTTCCCTGTGTTCGACCCGGCAGCCCCGCACCTCTGCAGAGAGGATTGATCGTGGGAGGACAGGAAAGAAGCAGACCCGATGTCTGGTGCGATTCCTTGCAGAGCTTAGAAATCTAATCAGTGTGGTGGCGTTCTATTTTTCTCTCCTTTCTCCCCTTAATGTTTCCCTTTAAACGAGATATTAAAAATAGGAATATTAATTTGGCAGATGGTGCAATTGGGCTTTTGGCAGGAGCCTACACACTGTGCTGCGGAGTCGCAGACCTCCGTCTCCATGCTGGAGCGCTGAGCGATGCTCTGGCTCCTCTCCAGGCACTGCCTTCCTCCAGCTCCTGCTCCCTCCTCCAGCCATCAGTGCTGGGGCAGAGGGAGCTCCTCTGGGTCCTTCCTCCAGCTGCAGCCAAGTAGCTTTGATTCCTGTCAGTTCTGAGCCATCACCAAAGGGTGGAGAGCTCATTTCTGCTTTAATTGCAGCCAGGTTTGATGGCAGTGGGAGCTGCACATATGTAGTGCGTTATTTATGGGGGGGAGCATAGCTGAGTCTCAGTCCTGAGTTTCTGAGGGGCTCCTGGATGCCTTGGGCTCCCTGCAGCATGGAGAGGTGGCTCTGCTCAGGAGGGTCTGCAGGAGCTGAGTGTGGTGGGCCTTGTTTCAGACGTGGCAGGCAGGGAGGGAGGAAGGTAGGTGTAGCATTTCCAGCTGGGGTGATTTTGCAGGGTTCTCTGGGCACTCTCCTTTTTTCCTTTTTCTTTATTTTCCTGGTGTTCTGGTTGGTCTCAGCTCCAATCCAAGAGGAGGGTTCTGGTCTCTTATTGCTTTTTATTGCCTGCATTTTCAGAAACACTACAGAGTCAAATTTCCCCTAAATTTTCTCTGCTGGAGCTTTGGCCCAATGCTGCAATTTCACCAAGGGCAAAATGAGTCCTAATTAAACCCTGCATCTATGTTGCATCCCTTTTTCCCATCTGTAGCATCCTGTTATTTAGCATGTCTCTCCCCACGCTGTGTCTGTGACCAGCCTCAGGCCAACCTCAGTTTCTTGGGGCTGTAACTCAGCAGGGTCCTGGGAACGGTAGGGAACAAAAGCAGAGGCAGGTCTCGCGCTTGCAGTTCATTTTTCACACGCATACAAAGATTTTTGTTTTCCAAATCTTTTGGCATTTTTGTTATTCTTTGAACTCCTTCCAGCTTGTTTGTCTTTGTTACAACGTGCTGCCCAGATCTGGGCGTGCTGCTTCAAACAGCAGCCTGAAGAGCACTGGGAAGAGCAGAATAATTACCTTGCTGGGTTGCAGCAGGCTGATGTTATTGACTTCTGTTCAATCAATCATCCCCCCAGACTGCTCTCTCTTGTATAGCTGTTTGGCCAGATATCTCCATACAGCCTCTGTCCTTTTGTTTATTCCTTCCTATGTGTTAATCTTTTGCTTTTGTCCTGCTGAATCTCTTTGTATTGATTGCAGGCCACTTCTTTAATTTATCAAGCTCGTATTGTATTTTATTTCTGTCCTGCAAATTATTTGCTACCCTCCCATCCTGATAAAATGTTCAGATTTGATTAGCATACCCCTGGTCTGGTTTCCAAGTTGTTAATAAAACTATTGAGTTGTATTGACCTTGCAAGGCACTCAGTGGGACCCCACTTAACATTTCTGCCCACTGGTCTCCAAACTGTTGAGGCATGGGCACATGTATTTTTAATCAGCAGCACATCTTTGTTCTTGTTGTTCACCTTATTTATGCTATGTAAAGAGCCATATGATGTTTTGATAATAGAAATTACAATCTGTGTAGCTCCAGCCATGAGCCTGAGGATCTTCCTGGTGATAGATATAGTATCTGACATGATGGTCTCTGAGCCCTTGTCTGTTGATGAGCTGCCGATACCAATAGGCAAGATTTGTGTGAAGTCTGAAGTTACAATACCATATTGCATTGCCAACCCCCCCCCCCCCGAGACCTTGATCTTCTAACAAGACTCCTCAGGTCCTCCCCACCCAGTGCCCTGGCCAGGCTGGGGGCTTGGATCTGTAAAATCAGGGCTGTGTTCAGCAGCAATCTGGCCCTGCTCTGGGAGGGCACATCAGCAACAAACCTGCTCAGAGTCCTGTGGACTCTAATTAATCATGAGTGTGAAAGTGGGCAGTTTGCAGAGGCAGGGGCTGTGCAAAGCCCATGTCAGGTGATGTGGCTGGTCCCTAGAGTGAGTGGTTAACCTGAAGGGTCAAGTCCCTGGCGCCAGGTGGGTGGCAGCACATTGCACCTCCTCTGGCTGTTCCAGCCCCTGGGTGGTCTTGCCTTGCAACCAGACACCCTGGCCCTCCAAGGAGCTTATCTTTAACAGGTTTTCCTTGCTCTGTTGGGGGTAGAAGATGCCTTGAAGAAAAAGGAGAGGCGACAGTGGGGGGAAAAAAAAAAATCTCACTAATTCAGTTACATGCTTCTGACTGCCAGAACCAGCTTGCGTTTCACACGCCTGCTTTAGGTGACTGCTGCTTGCCAGCGCCGGGAACTGCTCCATTTGCCACAGCGAGACAAGTCTCCGTGGCCCGCGCCTTCTGGGAGCAGCCCCTCGGTTTTGGTCCTGACTGACACTGCGGATCCCTGGCTAGGGAGTGTCAGCCTGTTCCTTGACCACTGATGGCAAATATGTTCCCAGCACGTAAGGAAATGAAGCTGTAATAAAAATGAATCCTGTTTCAGAAAAGTTAGGGCTAAATTGCTCTGCAGGCTTTGGCCTGGGTGGGGCTTACCTGACTTTCAACACCATCTTTTTAGTCTTTTTGGTGGGTACTTCCCCAGTGTGCTGCTTTGAATGCCCATTAGTGGTATCTGGCATTAAAATAAAGGGAAGCCTGATGGGTGATTATCTTGATTTCGCTGTTGATTTGCCCCTTTGCCCTCCTGAGAAATGGGATGCTTGCCCCTTTGCCCTCCCTCAGCCTCCCTGTGGTCCTGGGGCAGGGCCATGGGGTCACCTCAACCCATGCTGGTCCCTTCAGCCCCGAGGGCAAGCGTGGCTGTGCCCCACTCCTCTGCGGGTGTCTGCTTGTCGGTGCTCCTTCCTCTGCCTATGACAGCTCCTTTTCCTGCTAACTGTTATTGAATTACACAGCCTCTTAATTGTCTCCTTTTCATTGAAGACTAAATCAAAGCAATGCTTTAGTTTATTAGTCTCCTTGCTGTCTGTCAGAACTGACTTTTTTGACTGAGCCTGTGTCAGGTGATGTTCCTTCTCCACTCTCTCCCTGTGATTCTGTAGGGATTCACCCTCCAGTGGTGTTTTTATGCTGCAAATTTGCATTTCAGGGAGCCCTCATCTTCCTCAGAGAGAATCACTCCCAGTTGCATGGGGAGAATCAACCACAGTGAGGGCAAAAGGTGGCCTGTCCTGCCCCAGTTGTCCTGTCCTGCATCCCTGGTGGACAACTGAGCTTTCAAAAGTGCTCACCCTGAAGCTGAAAATCTGTCTGAGAGTGACATAGCCAAAGTCTCTGGTCTGTTGGGCAGAAGCACCTCTTCCCACTGCTTCCACCTTCAGGCAGAGCTCCTCCTGGCCACTGCGTGCTTCTTACTCCTGTTGCATACTTGTCTGAACTGCTGGGTGTTGCACATAACCTCTTGTCCTTTCTCTGTGTTACCAGTGCATGGTACCATGCTGGCAAGTGCTGGTGGGCACTGGAGCTGAGAAGGCCTCTTGCCTCTCTGCACAAGGAGCAGTCACAGAATCACAGAATGGTTTGGGTTGGGAGGGGCCTCAAGGGCCATCTTGATCCAACCCCCCTGCCATGGGCAGGGACACCTCCCACCAGCCCAGGTTGCTCCAAGCCCCATCCAACCTGGCCTGGAACACTGCCAGGGAGGGGGCAGCCACAGCTTCTCTGGGCAACCTGGGCCAGTGTCTCACCACCCTCACAGCCAAGAATTTCTTCCCAATATGGCTATGCCCAGTGCAGTGCTTAGGCTGGGGTTCAGCTTTCCCCACAGCCAAGCAGTTGGTGGCACTCCTGGTCCACAAGCAGCTACCCGGTGGAGATGGCCTTGAACCCATGCAGGCTACCTATGCCAAGCCCTGCTCCTCTGGAGCAGTCAAGCTTCAGGAGACCAACACCTTCCACCAACAAAGGAATGAAGGGCCTTAGAGCCATGGGGATTTGACATTCAGTTAGTGAGGTATAAATGCTACTCAAGAGCCAAGCACTGTTGTTTTTGCACTGTGTAAGAGCTGTCTTTCCAGTCTTATTTTCTTCTTTGGGACTCGCTACAGAATACAGCAGTGGTCCTACTACTTCTGAAAGAGGCTGCCAAGGTGTCCTGGATCCAGCTCCATCAGACCTCAGCTGCCAGGATCAGTCCTGAGCCACAGAGAGACCAGAGGCATGAAGGTAAGAAACAGCTCTGGGACTTCTGGTGACTGACCTGTGGAGGCCCCTGGGAGAGGTCCCCTGCCTTGCAGGGTCAGCATCAGCTCCTACCACCTCCTTTTTCCCCACTGTTCCCCACAGTTTGCATCATCTGTGCACTTGTCAGCTCTGGAGCTCCAGGATGCTCCTTAGAAAACGTGCCTTACAGCATAATTCTCCATGCTGTAGAAGAGCCCTGTTGACAGTTGCACAGGTGTGAACTTATCTCCTCTCTCCCATGACAAGAGCTCATCCATCTGTGACACAGAACCCAAATCCATAGGCTTCCCCTTTGCCCACCCCATTTGGCCAGCCCTCTGTCAAATGAGTCACTGCCAGTCGGGTGTTCCTGCGGAAACCTGCAGGACTAATCTTGTGTGAGAGTACAGCAATGCTTGAGGAAGACTGGCAGAATCCGGCCCATGGAGGCTGACATATGGTAAGGCAATAGAAGTTTCCTAGCATGTGGGTCCAAAAATAATTCCTACGAGGTGCAGAGTTGCATTGATTGTATTACTGGATTATCAAATGATTAAAGCCATTAACAATCCACTCTTGAGCAATCAACGTAACAATGTTTAGTTGCCTTGCAGTAACAATTAAAAGATGAAGCAATTTGCAATAATTAGGTAGTATCTGGAAAAAGTAGTCCTCATTAAGAGAAGTTAAAAAGACTTTTTCTTATGGTTAAGATGAACCTAGCAGGCCAATTTTGCTCCTCACCCTCACTCCTTGCCCCCCTGCGTATAAGGAAAACAATCTGTTCTTTTATAGCCTTTTATTCTGGAAAAGATCAAAGGATCTCTAATGACTGGGTGGCTCCCTGTGCACTCGGGGGCGGTGGGACTCGCAGGACCACGGCACTGGGGTTGGGAGCTGCCTTTCATGGGGAAGCTGTCCTGAGTTGGTGCTGAGCTGTCGGGCTGTTTTGCTGCCCGGTGGGATTTCAGACAACAAAGTCTCAGCAGTTCCTCTATGAGAGAGATTTCTTGGCAGTGAACACTTACTGAGGCATATGCCTGACTCTTCCCCTCCCTCCACCCCTCGCAGAGGACCGTGCATCACAGCCCAGACCAGGCTGGGGCACCCCCGGGTCAGTGGCAGCCCTGGCTGCTGGAGCAGGCGATGTTGTGTTCTCCTCATGGCGCTGACATGGCCACTTGTGGGGGTGTTGAAGCTGCTGTGACTGCAGCCCTGTCCGTGGGGTGCTGCTGCACACCCTGCTCCTGCGCCAGGGGATGACGTGGTTACAACAAATACACCTAGATGGGCTTGCATGAGAACTCTGGTACATGAAATGAAAATGCATCCTTGATGCTCAGGGAAGCAAAGAAGAGCTCAATGTTTATATTCTTTATACTTATTTAACTGAACTCAAGCATTTTGAGGTCATGAGTCAGGGTTTTGGAGTACTTGAGGCTGGTAATACCAGTGTCCTCCTCCTGCAGTGGTCACTGTGTTGCTTTAAAGGAGAGCTCATTTATGTCCGTCCATTATTCATGGGCTTTGCTGGGTGCCGGTGGCTCAGAGGACTCTCCTTTTCCTTGTGCAACAAAAAAGTAGACATGTCCCTCTTCTGAGTTCAGCCTCCAGGCACATACTTCATTGATATTCTTTTGTATTTAGTGCCATCAGCCTCAGGGAAGCAGAGGAAGAGGGAAGTGGGATGTGCTTTGTAGCACAGGCTCTGTAAGAAACCCGGGTGTACAAGTCTTGGTCTCTGTGTACAAAAGTCAAAACTAATCCAGTGCTGGTGTGTGGACGTGAGTAAGGGTCATGGAAGTGTACTGAGGACCTTCCAGTAACAAGTTTATCAGATCCATAGCTCATGCAGGGATGGGTATGTTACTTCACTTAAAAATAATCTCCTTGGTGACAGTCCAATCATCCTGTCTGGATGATTCTGCTCCAGAATGTCAAACAGATTTTCCACCTGAAGGTAGGAGTGAAGACTTTCAGGTCAATAAGTAATTACAGAAATTGGGATCTGGCTAGTACCCTGGAATTTGCTCTCCTGTGCCAGCAGAACGAGCAGTGGCCGGGATCTCCTCTGACTGGCAGCAGGCAGGGCTTTGATTTTCTGCATCACCCAAATGGCAGCCAGTCTGTGGCCTCCAAAATGTACTGGGACACGTGTGTCCCTGGAGGAATGCCTTCTATTTCCACAGTGATTTTATAACTGTAGTGATGCTGCTCAGGAGCTTGTAGGCAAGGTGGAAACAGTGCAAGTCCATCAAACCAGCTTGGGGAGAGTGCACACAAACTGGGTCACCACACTTGCCTGCAACTTCTTGAAACAGAAAAATGCACCAGGTGAAGTGGCCTCCACCATGCTTTGAGTCTATGTAGCATGCAGAAATGAAAGGAGAACTTGGGCTATACGATTCCCAACACCATGTACAGCCTTTAGAGAGAATATGGTGAGGGGGAAGGGCCTGGATTGCCACTGGTGATGCAGCACCAGTATGTCCTCCTCTGCTGTGTCCATATGGAGTACCATCTGGTGGCAGGATGCAGACTGTGCCTTCGCGCTTCCCTGGAACACGCAGCTGCTGGGATGCGCATTGCCATTCGAGGCACAGAAATTAGAAATTATATCAGATACTGTAAAGTTGTCATGAAGGATATGAACTGATAGGAGCTGATGTTCTTTAGCAAACTACTGCTGTCACGAATAGAAAATGAGAATGGATGGAGCTACATTAGGACTGTGATCTGCAGTTTCTGGAATATTTAGAAATAAGAGGATACCCTGAAGGTATCGTTTGCTGATGGGAAGACTGGAGTGAAAAAGGCATTTAAGTGGTAGATAGACAGGAAAGATGTGGTCACTATGGTTATTTATATAGTCCCCAGAACCAGAGCAGTATTTGAAACAAATGATCACAACTATCTCCAACAATACGACTTAGGTTCTTTAAACCCAGGCAGCACTCTTGTACATATTGCCTGTAGCTTTTTTTGACCTTCAATGTGTTCCAGCCATGATATTGAACATTCCACATTCACTGTTGGGTGTGATAGATGTAGATCAGACAGGTTTGTTCTCGCGTTCAATGAAAGATGAACATGGATTACAATGCAGGTGTAGCAGCGACGACCCAAGGCCATACATCATTGTCACTAGTCAACATCGTTGGGCACTGCTTGGATAGATCATCCATTTTGTGCCCAAATCTCGTGCAAACCGGGAACCCCCTACAGGAACCAAAGCTGCTGGGTCCCTAACACATGTGCTGCTGGAAGGAGCTGTTGGGTCAGCTGCAGTCAATGTGGTTACAGCAAATCTCAGGGAGAGAGCTGGAGGCAGGCTCAGCAGCCTGGCCAGAGCTGCAGCCCTGGGGTCTGAACATGGCTGCTGCTGGGGTCCATGGTGCTCTCTGGCCAGCTGGGAGCTGGCACACAAGGGTGGCAGAGCGGTGGCTGGGTGGTGCAGGCAGCACAGCAGAGCCACCCATGACTTCTGCCTTGGGCAGGTTTGGTGGGAACCCTGACATGAGCAAATGCAGGCTTGAGTGAAAGCAGAATGACTGAAGGATCTTTTGGTGCTGCTCTTGACTGTTATTCAGTATTATTTAAAGAATACTTCTGGTTGTGTATTTAAATGAAAAAAATATTTTCCAGCACTGTCATTCTTCCCTTGTCCCCATTCAAAACCATCAACATTCTCCCTCACCCCCAGGGAAGTGTCTGCTATCAGGCCCACCTCTTAGGGAACCCTAATGGACCCCAACCCTTCCCAGCACTCCTTGTCTGATGTGCCCATGGGGCTGTGTGTGCCCAGGCACGCAACAGGATGGCTGGCACTGGGTCTGTTGGGTGTTGGCACAACTCAGCTCGCAGCAGCAGCTGCCTTGTGGCTATGGTTGGTGGGTTGAAACCCAAGTGCAAGGCTGCTGCTTAGCATGTGGCAGCAGATTGAGGCCCTTGGTGCTGAACCCAGAGCCTGTGGGCAGCAATGGGAGAACTTGTGCTGATGGTGCTTTGACTTGGGCTCAGCAAAAGCAATTTGGGAGTCTGGGACAAACGTTGCGAATTCCGGTGACGGAATAGCATTAGTCTTGGTCTGTATTTATGTCTCAGGCTTGGTATTCAGACTGCTTCCCAGAGTAATGGACTCTGCTGAAATAATTTATTCCTGATTCCAGTAGTGTGTGTGCATCTTTCTGCCTTTTATTCACAAATAAAAGTTATGTGGAATGCTGTCTTACAAGAACAGAAATATATTTAGTGATTCAGATGGTGTTATAAAGCATGAAAATGAAGCTCGTGTTGTCAGTCAGTGGTATGCTAAGACGTATTTATACCTTTGGCCATAATTTTCTTGCTTTAAAATACCTGGTTCTGGGTTTGAAGTTGCACAGGCAAAGCAATAGCACTTAAAGAAGAAATGCAACAGAGGTGCTTTAAAGAAAAACTCTGTGTGTGTATACATATATATATGTATGTATGTCTAACGTATACTTTGCAGTATCTGTTTATCTGTCTATAATAGGTTTTAAACCAAATATACTGTCAGTGCAAGACAGAGCCTTGTACTTTGCTGAATTTGTTGGGAATTTTCAAAGCCTGAGCATGTCATACAAGTCCTGCATTGACAACACTTATTAACGCTGAGGTTTTTATTCTAACAGGGCTAGACACCCTGTTGTACCAGGCAATGTACAGCTGCCTCCAGCAGCTTGTGGTGCTGCTGCAAATTAATAGAAATAGGTTAGTCCTGTTCTGGAAATAGGGATAAATAATGTATTTGGTACCATTCAGGAAATCTGCAGCAGAGTAAAAAATTGAGCCTCTGTCACTGAGTCCCCTCCAAGTGCTGCAGATATGAGCTTGTCCCACCTCTTGTCTGTATCAAAGGTTTCCAAGTGTTTTTCGGTCCTGAGCTCAGTTTGGCACAGTTTTATGGCACTTTTATGCCAATCTTGAAAGCAGTAATTATATAATTGCTTGCAAAATCACCTATAGGGAAAGATTATACAGCTCCTCACTGGTTGCTACTACAGTTAGATCCCCTGGAATGCCTTTTAGGCTGCTGCCTGAGCCCCTGGCTGTACCCAGGTAGACATGAGGTGCTCGACACAGGTCCTCCCCTACCTTTGCAAAGACCACGATGCTTCTGGCTTCATCCCTGTGTGGGTTCCCTGGTACAGCAAGCAGGAGAGGAAAGCTAAGGCCGGAGGTTCACAGCAAAGGCTGCTGCTGCCTGGCAAGAAGAGCTGTTGGGGAGGGACTGCCCTGTCCACCCCCATGTGCTGTTTGGCTGTGGCTGTTGGAGAATTGGGTGCATGAAGCAGACTGAGCACTTCCAAGCTCTGATTTATGCTAGCACCGCTTGTCCCTTTCCCCTGGAGAAACAAAATGCATGCCTGCCCTCTCAGCAAGGGAAAAGCCCCTGTCCTGGTGCACAACCTGTCCTCCAGCCCAGGTGAGCTTCCCTGGCTGGTGGCTTGTCATAAATTCTCATTAGGGCTGGTGGTGCCACAATGATGGGTGGCCAGGGGTCGGCGAAAGATAAGTCAGCTCCTGCCTCCTCGGTCATATTCACACGTGGACTAATTTCTGGTTGCAATGGCAGCTGCTCAGCAGCACATACAGGGCACAAAGTGGGGAACTAATTAGCTGTGTACTTCTTCGAGGGAGTTATTGTGCTGATGCCCTGGGCACTGCAGCGATAGTGTGCCTTCTCGAAGCATCAGGGTCAGCCCTGCCTTTCTGCTGCCATAGCAGCTCAGGAGCTGCTGGGGCAGAGTTTTGCCTCCATTTCTGCATTTTCCTCTCTTGAGGAGGTGAAGGCAGCTCCCAGGCCATTCCTCCAGAGTCAGGGGTGCAGGGCCAGTGGTTGCCCTGGCTCCTGTGAGCGTGCTGCTCACCCCACTGCGCTGGCGAGGAGCCTCAACCTGCCTGAGAGCTCTCTGCATCTGCAGCAGGAGATGCTTTATTTTTTTTTTTTTCCCCACTTGATCTTGTGTTCTCACCTTGGGCTGCCGTGCAAATAAGCTGGGAGATGGGCTGCGTGGCAGAGTTGGACCAGAAGCTAGCCAGAGGCCCTTTGCATATGCAGTTGTTCAATGCCTGCTCCCCTGTCCTGGTCTATATATAGCTGAGAACTTTCTGCAAATTTGAAATTCGGTTTATGAAAACTCACCAAAACTTTCTTTAAATGCTCCCTTGTCCCTGCAGTTCTTGTAGAAAGGTCAGGTTGTTCTCATCAATGTATTGATTGTGCATTTCTCCTTCTATTGATCCTGGTTAAAGACTATCATGATAGATGCCCTGGATACTAATCCCTAAATGCATGTTTTGAGGCTGCAGGGAAAGAGGAAGGATCTCCTAAAATTATTTTAAGGTTTGCTGGCTTTCTACATGTCAGCCAGCGATTTACCCCCATAGAACAGCCCTGAAAGCCTGGAGAAATGATAATGCCTCTGATTTCTGAGGTTTTGATGTTAGGTATTTAGAGGAACAACAAAGCTTTAGTGACTGTGTGCAGCTTGAAAGGAGGAAGCCTTTCTTCCTATTCCAGCTTTGTAAGAGAGTAGCTCTTTTGTACCAAAACACAGAAGGAAAAACATAATCCCAGTTGAGACCTGCCCATGTGTAATTTAGCAGAAGACTTCATGGTTCAGCTTCAGCAGCCCCTTACAGCCCGGAGGAGCTGTATTTCTTGTCACCGACGCAAGGCTGTGGCTTATCACTAAATCTTCATTTCTTTTACTATGGGGCAAAGGACCCATGGTAGCAGATGCGTTTGGCTGAACTGTGGCTTGTGGTGGTGTCACAACTCTGCTGACAGTCAAGTTTCACTTTCTTACTCGGTGATCAGTCCAATTCTGTCGGCTTCGTAGCAAATTCCTTTCAAGCTGCAGGATGTAACACAGTAATTAGCACTGCTCCCTGCACAAGCGCTGGAAAAGAGGCACCAGGGGATTGAACTAATATCTCCTCTGTAGGAGTTTCTTGCAAAGCAGTGGACAGGAGCAGAGGAGAAGGAGCAAGCCCCAATCAAAGGCTGCAGCCAAGCACGCTCTGGAGGCTTGGCACAGTGGGTGGAAGGAAACCCTGGGCTGGGTGGCCAGGCCAAGCGGGGTAACCCTGTCGGGGATGTGATGGAGAAGTTCACCTTCACTGTACAAAGCAGGTAATTTAGTGAGAGCCCGTGGCTGATTATGTTTGAGCACAAGGACAGTTCTCAGCGGTGCAGCTGGCAGATCTCTTCTGTGCCCTATATAGCAGGGTCTGGACCCGTACTGTGCCAGCTCGGCACACAGAGTGCTTGGGGTGAGGAGGAGGAGCAGAGCAGTGAAGGCTGCAACACAGCAGTTCAGGTTATGTGGACAGCAAGCATGGTATGGGCTGTCTGACCACACTGCACGGAGATGAAAGGGAAGCAGATGCCAGCCACCCGCAGACCCAACTGAGCTACCCTTAGACAGTGTCTACGTTTAGCCAGTACCCAGGGCTAAGCTGTAGCAGTTTTCTACCACCTGATGCTCCCTCCCCAGCTGAGAAGGAGAATCGGGGAAAAAAGGGAGAATGCTGTGAGTTGAAGGAGAAACAGATTTAATAGAATAACAAAACTGAAACAACAACTGACATAAGGTATGGAAGGTTCTACTCAGCCCAGTCCTTGATGTTGACAGCAGGAGCAGAAGACCACAAGGGAGGAGCCCCAGGAACAGGAGGAACTCCACCCCTAGTGAGCTCCCTCCTTTGATAATGAGCATGATGAGGGTGGTGTGGGATACACCTGTGAGTCAGTGCCTTGAGTGGATCTCCCAGCTGACTCAGGGCCACTCATGGCCTGTCTGCATGGTTGGCCCATGGGGCTGTGCCTGGGGAACCAGGACAGACTGTTTAGCTCAAGCTAGTAAGTTGCCAAGAAGATGGTAATTAGAGCTGGTTTTGCTGTTGCCAATAGAAGAATTTAGTGTGTAAATACCTCGTGCCATTCAAGACACCTGAAACCTTGAAGGCTGCAAGCAGAATTAACACAACAAGCTCCGAGAGGACGCTGTCAATTGCTGCCTGAACCAGAGAGGTGCCAGCTCCAGTGCCAGCCTGGCACAGCCCCTCACTGCTGCTGCGCGGGGTTTGCTCAGCCGTGTTTCAAGAGAGAACAGCTCTGCAAAGACAACATTGATCTGAAATTTAAATCCCATGTAGTAACTTAAGCATTTTAAAAATTCCTCTGAATCAATGAAAATGACTGAAGGCGAAATCCAGATGGCCGCATAGCTGTATCATATAATACCGGCCAAAGGTTGTCTTTTTCTGAGCAAGGGTATCTTTTAACGCAGACTTAGCCTTCAAAGAATTTTAAATGCCACAAAATACTCATCCTAGCAAAAGTCTTTAATATGAGCCTTTTTTCTGCCCCCCTTGGTAATCGTCAGTGCTGTCACTGGGATTGTGATCTAATCCTTTATGGATGTTTTTCTGCTTCATGCTTCCTATCGTTTTGGGAGTGAGTCATGTGCATTGGGGAGCCCAGCCACCAGAAGCAGAGCTGACTGAAAAATGCACAGAGATTGTCTGAGAACACTCCCAGGGTCTCCCAGCAGCTTCATCACAGAAGACCATCATAGCAGCTCTGGCTGGATAAGCCAGATGATACTAGATGTGATGGGTATTCAGGATTTGTTTTCAGAGCATATTCCTACGAGTGTTTTGCTCTCCATTTGTGGATGTCCTGGTCAGTGCAAACATCACCAGAGTGGGCTGACCACAGCCTGCTGGATGATTAGGTGAAAGTCATTGCCTCTGATCAGACCCAGGGACTTAGAGAGACAAGGAGTGAGAGGTCAGGATTTCTTATGGTGTCTCATAGGTCCTTGTGCTGCTGAAGCTGTGAATGTGTGGGATTTGCTCAGGGTACTGGACTTGGCAGAGGGGCTATCATAGAACTGCTGTCTTTTGAAGACTTGACTGAGCCCATGCCCACAGGTGCCTGGGGGATATTCTCTGACACATTCCTATTTAATCTAAAAAGGAAATTCTGTCCTTTGGGCTTCAGTGACTGACAACATGGCCTGCCAGCAGAAGGTGTTTTGGGTGCAGTTATGCTTTAGCTTAATGATGCAGCGTGGGAAAAAGTGCTTTCTTCAGTTTCTTTTGAACCTGTTGCTAATGTGTCCCGGTTTGAAAGACAGGTGTCTGCTAAGGAAGGCAGGAGCCCCCCTTGGAACAGAGAGATACAACCCCCTTCCCTCCGAATTGTTATAGAATTGAAATTAAGGGGCTTTCAGGCAAAGATATGAGGAAAATAGGAATAACAGTTTTTAATAATGTATGCAACAAAACTATAATACAGAGAAACTGGTTACAGGCCCGATAGAGTCAGGGATACAACCTGGCCCCCTGCCGGGCAGGGTGCTGGTACCAGTCCGATCCAGTGGCAGCTGCAGCTCTCTCCGAAATGGTCCTGTTAAAGCGGCGGTCCGTAGGAAAAGAAAACAAAGTCTGAGCAATCCGATTTCGGTGGCAGCTGCAGTTCTCTCTTAGATGATCCCGTTGAAGCGGTGATCTTGTAGAAAAAAGAAAACTGGTCCTCCTCTGAAAATCCGGCCGCGGTGCAGTCCCTGTCCTCTGGGATCCCAGCGGGTAAAGCTGCCCGTGCTGCCCCAAACCCCAAAGTTATCTCCGGCGGGAATATGCTTGGCTCCACCCCTCCCCCTCTGGCCGGGGCATCTCACAAAGAGATGGTGGGTCCTGGGGCAAGGCCCTGATGGGCGCATTAACAGAAGAATAGTCCCGAGGGGCGAGGCAAGGAACACCGGCGCCAGGCCTCAACGGGTCATGGTAATAGAATACATTCCAACCCAGGACATTATCCACCCCTTATTCTATTACCATTTGCATCATCCCAAATCAATACCTTCCTTAAACTTTACACACATACACAGATATATATATACATATACATATACAATGAAACTCTACACTGCGCACGTCTCACAGTCATGGATAGCCTGGGAGATACTGTCCATGGTTAGATCCACCCCTCGGTCTCGTGCCCACTTAAATCCTTTTGGGTCTTTGTAATAGCCATTTCGGAGGAAGTCTATTTCCAGGATACATGGGGCCTCCGGGCCAGTCACAATCGGATGTTTCTGCCACTCCTTCCCAGTCAGGCTCACCTCAGCTTCCAACAGGGTCAATTGCTGTGACCCCCCTGTCACCCCAGCAATAGACACAGCTTCTGCCCCCACATGTCCCGATGGCATTAGGGTACATTGTGCTCCAGTGTCAACCAATGCTTCATATCTCTGTGGCTCTGATGTGCCAGGCCATCGGATCCACACTGTCCAAAAGACCCGATTCTCCCGTGCCTCTTCCTGGCTAGAGGCAGGGCCCCTCTAGGCCTGGTTATCATGCATTCCCTGGGCATACCTGCTAGATGTTTCCTCAAGGGGATCTGACATATCATCCTCCCTTCTGTAATACCTGGCAGCTCGGTCACGGGAGGCTGAGGCTACTTTCGCTTTAGCGGAACCCCCTCGGTTAGTGTTTTCCCTTTTGAGCTCACGAACCCGTGCTGCCAGGACAGAAGTGGGTTTCCCATCCCACCTTCTCATGTCTTCCCCAGAGTCACACAAGAAGAACCACAGCTCAGATCGTGGGGTGTACCCTCTCTCTCTAGCTGGGGGACGTCGGGCTCTGGCTCTGGGGTTTATGACCTGCACTGGTGCCACATGAGAGCTGCTCCTCCTCACCTCCTTCATCACCTCCTCCCTAATCTCTTCTTTGAGGTCCCTAGCCACAGCAGCGACATGAGCTTTCATTGGGCCATTGACTAAACTCTCATAATATCTGAACCTGTTGGCAACAGAACCCACTGTCTCTTGGTTGTCATCAGCATTAATTGTTGCAATGAATGTGGCATACTGCTGTGGCCCCAGCTTTGCCAGGTTCCACAGCATCTGCCCTGTACACTTGACCTTGTCGGGGTCATTATCATGCTGTCCGTCCCTCCCAAAGAGTACCTCTAACACTGCCACTTCCCTCAGCTGTTGGATCGCTTCCTCAAGGGTCTTCCATTGCATTCTATGATGGTACTCCTGCATTCTCTCTCTGTGGACAAACCTTTCCCTCACACTCATTAAAAGCCGCTCCCAGAGAGAAAGGGGCCCCGGCTCCCTTACAAATACCTGGTCCACCCCTGAGTCTTGGGCCAAGGATCCCAAGTACCTGGCTTCACCACTATCCAGTTGTACGCCTTTACCCATAAGGTCCCAAACCCGAAGTAACCAAGTTGTAAAAGGCTCACGCCCCCGTCGCGCAATGTCTTTTCGCATATTACGGAGACTGTCGAACGACAGGGATTCGGTGATAATTTCAGGCTCTGACTCCCCTGCAGATTGTGAGGGCTCTGGCTCATCCCCATCATTAACTGGGCGTACTGATTTGGCCTTGCACTTTCTCCTCTGCACAGGGGCGACTGCCGCTGGCTGTGGCTGTCCTTGTGGTTCAGCTGGACCCTGCACAGTTGTAACATCTGTGGGTCCCACTGCTGCACCATCAGACTTTCCCTCTTTAGGACAAGGTTTCCCACTAGTTTGGGAGGTGTATTCCGTCAGCTTCTGGCCCATCTCGCGTATTTCCTTTATCAGCACCCCCACCCAATTAGGCTGGTCCATTTGTGAGGTGGGCTGTTGGGCAATGCCAGGTCGTGGGACAGGGTCAGGCTGCGGGGCAGGATCTCTGGCCTCTGGGGCCGTGTCAGGTTCTGGGGCAGCATTCCTAGTCTCTGGGGTGGGTGCCCAAGTAGTTATCCAAGCCAGTCTCACTTTATCTCTGAAGGCCAAGCAGCCCATTAGCAGTAGGCCTATTAGCAGCAACACATGGATAATATCTAGGGGAAAACTAAACCCTTCGAAAGCTGATGGAGCAGACCCAAAGAACTGGTTGAATGGTTGGGAGAAAACTTCCCCTGGTGTTATTTCCTCACAGAAGGTACCATTTTTAATGTAATCCCCGAAACATACGCTGAGCGTGTGATAGCCCTTTATCCATGTGCCCACATTCCACAGGAAATCGAAAAACCATGAACTCCTCACCTTACCAACCCACAGTGCAAGCTGGATAACAGCCACAGTAGCTTTAGTCAGAGGACCCACGTTTAGATAAGGGGCTGCAAAGGGGAAAAGCATAGCCACGACCACGTGCCACCCGAAGCAAGGTAAACTAGACCACATGGTGCTGCCTAACAAAGATCCCACGTTCAGTGCACAAAACATCAGGTTAGCCAGGAACTGTTATTCCTTTTTCACCCTTTTTCCTCAATGCCCTCAGGCCCCACGTTGGGCGCCAAAATCTGTCCCGGTTTGAAAGACAGGTGTCTGCTAAGGAAGGCAGGAGCCCCCCTTGGAACAGAGAGATACAACCCCCTTCCCTCCGAATTGTTATAGAATTGAAATTAAGGGGCTTTCAGGCAAAGATATGAGGAAAATAGGAATAACAGTTTTTAATAATGTATGCAACAAAACTATAATACAGAGAAACTGGTTACAGGCCCGATAGAGTCAGGGATACAACCTGGCCCCCTGCCGGGCAGGGTGCTGGTACCAGTCCGATCCAGTGGCAGCTGCAGCTCTCTCCGAAATGGTCCTGTTAAAGCGGCGGTCCGTAGGAAAAGAAAACAAAGTCTGAGCAATCCGATTTCGGTGGCAGCTGCAGTTCTCTCTTAGATGATCCCGTTGAAGCGGTGATCTTGTAGAAAAAAGAAAACTGGTCCTCCTCTGAAAATCCGGCCGCGGTGCAGTCCCTGTCCTCTGGGATCCCAGCGGGTAAAGCTGCCCGTGCTGCCCCAAACCCCAAAGTTATCTCCGGCGGGAATATGCTTGGCTCCACCCCTCCCCCTCTGGCCGGGGCATCTCACAAAGAGATGGTGGGTCCTGGGGCAAGGCCCTGATGGGCGCATTAACAGAAGAATAGTCCCGAGGGGCGAGGCAAGGAACACCGGCGCCAGGCCTCAACGGGTCATGGTAATAGAATACATTCCAACCCAGGACATAATGATTTCCAGACAGTGATGTCTCCTACTTCTTGCATTGTGGGAAACAGTAAATAATTGTCCCTTTGTTTTTCCTATGTGACATTCCTGATTTTATAGCCTTGTTGTGTCTCTCTTTCCCAGGGGTAGGGAATCCCAGCCCAGGTAATGGCTTCTTGGATGGGAGCCCTTCCACAGCTATGGTCACATCTGTACTCCTTCTGTTCTGTTTCCAGTTGAACATGTCTGGAAGCTGCAGACCAAAACAGTGCATTTCCCATTTCAAATACAAATACGCTGGGCAGCACTGGGCAGTGCAGAATCCTACAGATAACCTCCTCCACTATGAGTACTGACCATTTATTCCCTTTTTTTAGTTTTGTTTCTGTTGAACAGTTGCTATTTTAAGAGAAGTTCTTTACTTTTGCACCATGACTCCTTAGTTTCGTTAAAGCCCTTTGGCAAGAACCATTGCAAACGGTGCCTTGAGGACTCCCATACGTTACATCCCTCTTATTCCCACACCGGTGTCCCTGCAGAGTGTCTGTCCTGTGGAGAGCAGCCTGCTATTGAAACCAGCCAGCCAGGATGCTTACAGGTGGATGGCATCAATACCTGTGTCTTAATCTGCCTCACATCCTACATTTCCAGTTTTACATGGGCTGTACAAGCACAAGAACCCAAGCGTGAGGCACTCAGCTATTCCAGTGGTGAAGACTATACGTGCACACATGTATACATAAAGATTATTTCCGCCTTTAGATCGGAATAAAAATTCCACATGAGCCATTTGGGACTACGCAATCTATAGATATTATTGAGTTAGAATCCTGTCTTCCGAAAAATCCCCGTTGCAAGGTTTTGATTGCGTCTCAGAAACTGCTGGAGGAATTGTATTTTAATGCGGTTTATTTTCCTCTCGCGGCTCTCGGTAGGCACACACCCACATGAGGCTATTCTAAATGATAGTGTCATTACAGCTGAACCCCTAGTAAAAGGGTGTTTTTCAGCAATTGAATTCGTATGTTTAATTTTGATTTTTTTGTTTTGTTTCTGTATACAAATTAAGGTCTCTGCCGGTACAAATACAGCTTTCTAGTAAGCCTGGAGGTGTAAAGCAAATGTTGAAATGAAAATTAGAGCTGTGTAAAGCTATTTTTTTTAATGAGCTCCGTAAGGCATGGGCTTGAGTTTGCTACAGCCTGAAAGCTCAGTCCAGAGTCACAGCAAAACCCAAATTACAGTGGGGTTCCCAGGCAGCGTGGGGTGCTCACAAGCAGTACATGACATGGGTGAGAGAAGGCAGACCTCAGTGACAGCAGATTCACTCTCAGGTGCCAACTGCCCTTCCACATGCTGTCAGTCAGATGGGACGGGTTTGGCAAAAGGCAAAGTGAATTTATGGTGGTCACTGGGTCCTTTCACAGGTACTAGGGATGTCCAGGATAGGATATGCTCTCTGGGGCACTCCTAAGGACTGACCATTGTCCTGGTGTCCTGGATCAAGTCACCAGGACACCGCTTTGTCCCTCAGCCCACACAAGCAGTGTTTGTGTGCTGTTCCTCCAGAGATGGAATTTTGTTCCTCCCTGCTCCATCAGTGATACAGACCCTGACCCCTCTGATTGCATTCAATCATGTCCTGGGAAGGCAGCAAGTCCTGCTGTACTTCCCACATCTGGGTATGGTAATGAGATATCCATGTCTTGAGTGATAACATTTTAATACAGACAGATAAAACTTCCTGCCTTAAGACACAGAATGATCTGTAACTATTAGGGATTACAGCTGAATGTTCCTGTTGAGGGAGTTTGAATCCCAAGGCTGCTCATGGGATTTTAATGCTCTTGTCTGGAACAGCTGGTGCCAGTGGAAGTGTGCTGGATGAGACAGGCAATGCAATGGGTCTCGCCTTATCCCCCATTCCTCTTTTCATATATTTTGATTTCCACCTGTGTGAGATGTGTCTGTGTTTCAAGAGGTGAGAGTGAATGATGTGGACCAGCAGTGGAAAGACTGAAAAGGGAGGCAGGAGAGCCCAGGGAAGTGGGACTGCAGCAGGCAGGCAGAGCAAACCAGAGACCAGGAGATGGCATAAACAAGTGGGGCTTTTGGTGAGCTGTGAGTGATGGCAGCAAGGGGATTGAATGGTGGAAAGGCTGATGGGCAAAAACTCCAGAGGGAGACAAAAAACACTGGGGAGAGGTGAAACCAGAGAAGGGAAGCAGGTTGAAATGGAGTGTGGGCACTGGACAAGGACAGACAGGGTTTGAGCAGGAGGAGAAGCCAGCAGCAGACATCTGGGAGAGCTGCCATCCCTGCACTGTGTGGGGGACAGTGCTGCTGAAGGGGGAAGAAGCAATTTCCCTATTACTGCTATCGCATCAGCCACAGACTCTAGATGGGGAACAGGACTGTGATGTGCATGTTGCTGTACAAAAACCTTGTCTCCAGCTTCCAAAACTTTTCACTTAAGAGATGAGGCAAAGAGAAATGCAGACATTGAGATGGAAAAGTAGAGGATAATGAGACCATGGTCTGGACATGCTAGTCACCTTTTTCAATGCTGTTTGCACACACCAGCCATCTAATCAATGTCTGTCTTTTTGTAGCACAAACTGACATCTTAAGGAAATGCTTGGGGAAAACAACAAAGTGAATGTTTACAAAGACTCTGTATAATCATGATGGATAAGGAGAGAAAGTAAGAAAGTGTTTCCTGGGGAATAGGGACATCAGAGGCATGCACCATCGGGCTGAAAACGTGTCAGCTGGGACTGGGAGTGATGATCAGCTGTGTGGAGAACACATGCAGAGATGTACAGGTTCGGTCTGGTGGGAATGGGGCTGTGGGAAGGCTGTATAAAGTGGTGAAGTGGCCAGGGAAGGTGCTGGTTTTGACAGCAGCATTCACCATGAGCTTTAATTCCACAAGATCAGGGAAGATGTTATGTTAATGGAGGTGTGAGATAATGAGAGTGCAGACAACAGCTCTGGTTGTGTAGCTGAATACAAAATGCAAGGAGACATAATGCAGAACTTTTAAAAATTCAGACATGCTCTGGATAAGAGGTTGTAAAGGGTCCAAGTGGGAACTGGTGTCCTGGTGTCTGAGTAAGGTGCTCTAAAGACCAGCAGCACAGCATCAGTACGAGGAGAAGAGAATGATCATATGAGGGCAAGGGATGTCCTTCCCATAGGGGCAAGATTGCTGCTATGGAGTTGCTGACCTGCATGTGCTTTTCTACTGCATCCCTGCACATGAGCTCTCACTCTCTGGAGCTAATAACTCGTGCAGATGTTTGTAGTTCTCCCTGTGAATGTTTTTGTTTGCACTGCAGCAGGTGGGAACAGGGTTTTGAATGCGTGAAGAAATGAATCCCTCCCAGTGTTAGCACTGACTAGTTTGAAGCAGTCTCACCAGGCAGGGTGCATGATGGAGTTTCTAGCTGCTCCTGGGGTGGGTTTGTAACATATGGTTGGTTGATCTGGGGCACCCAACACAGCTCTGGGGTGCAGCAGCAGTGTTGGGGATGCCCTAGGTCTGGCTGCTGGGCTCCGGGGAAGCAGGAATCAGGGAAAATGAGAGCATCGACTCCATTCAGGTGTGGTTCTTTGGGACCCGGTGGGACTGAGGCATCTGAACAAACCCATCGCTCCGAGGGGAGAAGCTGGATCCATTGTGCGTGGGGAAAAACAAGGGCAGCGTACAACGGAAAGAATCAGTTATCTGTCTGTAAGAAACATTCTTTGAGCACAGGAAAGATTCACCCCGGGCAAGAGAAGAAATATCTCTAATCACCACCCACCTGCTTCTCTCAGGCATCCTTACTAATACCTCTCTTCAGCGTGGTGCTTCACCAGCTGTGGCAGACCGAGATGAAGGGCTGCAGCACACAGCTCCTCCATTTACCCTTCCTTCATCCTCCCAGAAACCTCACAAGCAGCCGAGCAGAGGAGCCTTGCAGGTTACAGTTTCTCCATGGACGCAGGGTGCAGGTGTGCAGTGCAGACTCACAGCTGCTGGGACAACCTGTGCTCGTCGCCAGCTGGGCAAACATCTGCTTAGATGCTTGAAGATGCTGATTCTGTTGGTCATTTGTGTTTAACTCAGCCTGTGTATCATCCCAGGATATTGTAGGGGAAGGAGAGAGAATGCTAAGCCCTTAACTGTGAGTATTAAAACCACAGCACTGGATTTTTATTCAGCATCTACACCTTCAGTTGGGCAGGCAAGAGTCTGTACTTATCGCTACGGCAAAAAGCCACTTGCCAGTGGCTGTGTTTGTACCGTAGGCTCGCGATAACTTTCAAGAGTGTTGTTCAGCAGCTCTGAAAGGGTTAATTTCTCATGTATTTCTCTGCATACTTCCCATACTGCTCTACTTTATGCAGTGTCATTCATCACAGCGTGAGTGGTGCTTAGCACAGGCACGCGGCCGTCGCCCACGCCAGTCCAGGGATGGTCGTCGTGCCGTGGTCCAGCTCTGTCGGTGCCTCGCCATCCTCCTCATGCTGGGCTGCTCTGGGAAAAGGCATCTCATCCTGCCTCAGGAGCACCATTAAGGGAGAAAACAAGCTGGCAGGTATCAGTTTTGCGCTGTTCTTATCTGATTTATTGTGAAAGTCACCCCTTTTGATTTAGGCCGTGCCGATAGCAAATGAGAAAACACGTGTTTCTAAAACAATGGCAATGAAAACAGTTCTTGTCAGGGAGTGTAGTTTATTGTCTTACCGCTTGAAAGGTAAAATATCCAGCAGGGAAGACACTGTGTCATCATAAAGCAAATGTGGATTATACTCTATGACACTAACTTCCCGGGTAATGCTCAGAGCCGCTTCTGAGCACCAGTCAGATCGAGTTGTTTGTGCTCAGCCATGGTACTGAACCCCCTCCATCACCCAGACTTTTTCCAGGCCTGGGTTCCTAGACCTGAAAATCTGGAGACTCTGGCTGTGGCTCTTATTCTTCATTTCCTATACGCTCTTGGCCTGGGGCTTTTCTGCAGGGAAGGATCCCCATGGTTTTGTGCAACACCTCCCTCCTTTCCTGCTTTAGGTGGCACTCACAAGCGCTGTCTCCACTGAGACACCTCTCAGGGTGCCCAATCAGAAAAGCCTTTTCAGGATCAGCATTTGTGTTCATATTTACTGCTTGAAATGGAGCATAACTTTGGCTTCACTTCCCAGGAGGAGCTGCCAGCCCCGGCGCTCGGTGGCACATCCTGGGTCTCTGCCCCTCTTGTTTCGCTGCCCAAGCTCCTCTCTCCAATTCTGTTTGACAATGTTTTCTTCCTCCATTTAGCAAGTCAGC
Organism: Podargus strigoides; assembly: GCA_028020825.1. Lineage (NCBI taxonomy): Eukaryota > Metazoa > Chordata > Aves > Caprimulgiformes > Podargidae > Podargus > Podargus strigoides. The sequence continues at coordinate 4,497,085 of CM051631.1, forward strand.
TCACCTCTAAGCCTTGTCATATTTAAATGTTTAACTGCTCTCAGACCTTCATTAAGAGCAGTAGCAGCAGCAATAGCTGTAGCTGTAGGAATAGCAGTGATTTCTCCTATCTTAAATTTTAATGGCTTTTGTACAAGGCTTTGCAGAAAGGGTGATTAATGGCACCCAGAGAAGCTGAGGTAAATGTTTCTCCATGCTGATTTTTGCCCTTTCTATTCATGACCCCCGTTCTTGACTTATGAAAAACTAAAAAATCCATTTAGAAATAATTCTGTGATTATATTTTTTTTTCTGAGGTTCAGTAGGTGCTTAATACAGCACTTAATATACGTGTTGAATAGGAGCTGATCTCGTAAAGACCTAGCTCTTGGTGGTCTCCATGCCAACTCAGCTTTCCTTTGAGCAGTAATTACTAATATTGTTGGTAGTCTCCAAGGATTCGGTGGTTTTGGAGACTAAGCTGCCCTAGGCTAACCTTTATTTTTTTCATCTTTTGTACTAGGCTGAAAGGAGTAGATGGACTTTTCATTTGATAGAAACATCAGTGCCTGAAGTTTTATTGTTTTAGTTTTGTGGAATGGGTCATTGAGTCATAAGATGTGAAACATCTGTTTGCATTTGCAGTGAGACAGCTAACAGAGTCTTAAGACAAAAGAAAAGAAAAGAAAAAAAACAAACAAAACATCAAAAGATGTGAAAACCCTCAGGTCAAGTGGCAGCATCATGATTATTGTCTGTACAGAAATTATTTGTTGGGGCTTGTAACTGTGTCCACGAGGTGGGTAATTAGCAAAGTGTAGATATTGTCACAGTGGCAGCAAGTGAATGCAACTCATAGAAAATCCTCTAAGATAAGCAGTAGACATAAAGGTGATTAAGCTGTCAATAAAAAAGAAACACAGAGAAGGGGGGAAAGCAGGTGGATTTGGGTACATGCCCACAAACTAAACCTATGCCACAAAGCAGAGCAACCCTTTACATTGATAATATCTGTACTCCTGCAATGCCTCTGAGTTTTAGCCACCAAAGAGGATCCCACACCGCACTGATCCTGAGCAAGAGATGCCTCTGCATTAAAGAGCTTATGATTTAAACATTAGTCAGGAGACGGTAGATGGGCACGAGCAGCGTGTACGTGATACTGGCGAGGGCTGCTCAGCGCAGCACGGGCTGGCCCAGCACGACCACAACCTACCTGCTGTCGTTTTCTTATCTTGTAAGCAACATGGCAAAGGCATTGGCGTTTTGACAGTGCATACACTGTGCAGAGATCTTCCAAACATTAATTAAGCATCGTAGAGCCACAGCAGTAGTGTTGCAACCCTTGTTTTACAATCAGGGGATCTGAGAGAGCTTTGTGATGCTGGGCTGGGTATCCCACAGCTGTGGTGGCAGAGGTAGGGGATGAGCCTCACCATCCTCACTGGCACCCCCCTGCTCACGCCTCCCAGCTGACTTCGCAGGCAGATAAGAGGCATTTACTTGTGTTTCAAAGAAGGTGAACAAAGGCAGTCGCAAAAGCCAAATGTTAGATGGCAGTGTGAAGAAAAATTAAATACATTTTTTATTTTTTAGAATTACAGTATTGTCACCCTGTGTTGGAAAGAACTCACATCTCAGCTCCCAGTGTTTTTTAGAGCTATATAGGAGCATCTCTTCTTCTTCTTGGCTTGTCACAGCCTAAGATTAGCATGTGAGTGCCTCTGGCTTACAGAGCCTAGCTGTACATGTGCCTTCTTTCTAGATCATCAGAGCCAGTACCAGGTCCAGGTTTCAACAAGTTATTTCAGTTTATTGGGCTATTTGTGCAGTGGTAGACCTCTTCAGAACCAGTACCTTGCTTCGTGGTATTTCCCTCCCTAATAACAGATATGTGGTGTTAAATCTAAAATACTTTAAACAGATGATTTTAAGCTGTGTTTAGTAAAGAGAGTAACCTTTGATGATTTTTATTTTGCCTTTCTGGAAACCTAATGTGTTTCCTATGGCTTATGACCACAATTCATTTCTAAGTGATTTTCCCTTGGCCAATTTCCATTTATCATTTAAATAATCTAGCAACAAAGAGGATGAGGTATTCTGCAAGAAGGTATATGACTCCGTAATCATTCTACCTTCATATCCCCTTTGGGGGGAATTATTAGAGATGAAATGACCTTCCTGGCTATCAAGCATTACCATTCTAACACGGATGGATAATATGACACCCCTGACACAGAGCCAAAGACAGGTCAAGCTGATCGTGCTGTACCCGAATCTGAAAGTGACAGACACTTGATTAAAATGAATGTGAGAAAGAAGACCAAGAGTGATGGGAGCCCTCTGATAGCTTGCAGGAGAATGGGGAATCTAGCTGTGATGTATCGCCTTTACTGTACTTCTCATTTGGACCATGATGAGGGAAATTTACCATCTTTACTGTCCTCTCGAGGGACCCATTCTGTTCTCTTCATAGTCTTTAGGAGGAACTCATGCCTAGGGGATAGAGAGAAAAAGTCGCACTACTGGCATCTGTGCAACAGCATCGCACGTGTGAAACTCAGTTCCACTGTTTCTCTGGTGATGACTCTTGTACCTCTTTTACATCAGCTGCCGAGAGCTTTGGCTGGTGAACTTTTAGCAGGCTCCATCACACAAAACTACATGGAAAAGTCAATGGTAGATATTAGTGTGATGATTTATTTTTCCTCCAGACAGTCCTAGAGCAGCACTTATTCCCTCAACTTTTGGGCTGAGAAACTTACGTAAGATTTTTGCTTTTTATATTCCCAAGAGCTCTCTTCACATTTTTTGGGTAGGCAGCCATCTGTGGCATGTAAAACTGCAGAACAGTGTCTAACAGAACTGAAATTACAGAGGAAAGTCAAGAAAAGACCATACAGACCCTCAGACTTGAATTTGGCCAAAGCAAATCCGTTTTGCTAGTACTATCAAGATTCTTGCCCTTAAGAAACATACAGTGAGATACCAGAAGTGACATGGGGGCTTTAATAGCCCCCAAGAGGGTAGATTGCCCCATTATAAGCCTTCTTACAGACTGATTTAGAGTGTTGATAAATATGGATAGCACCAAGGGGTCTTACCTGACCTCCAGTGGTGAGGACTTTGGCTTTAATCTTTGCTGGCACAACTGTACAGTTATTCATATTATTGAATAGTGATGTTCTATTTAACATGAGAGTTTTCAGGGGGATTGGTGTAAGGAGCTGTTTTCTTCAGGTACCATCTTCCTTTAAATGAGAAACACTGATCTTGGGCTTTCAGGAAAGAAAATAAGTAGAAGGGATGAACAAGGATTAAGTTCCTCAGGTGTAGGAAAGCAGAGCCAGAGGCATGACTCCTGACAGGAGCCATGCAAGCCCATGAATCTGAAGGGAGAACCATTCCTCACATTGTGCTCATGCCATGGGGGTGCACTTGCTTCTAAGTATCCTGCTGACGGAGCAGAGAGGTTCTGAAGTCCTCTAACTTCATCTTCTGGTTCATCCTCAGGAATAGTTGTGCAAAGAGCATGATTCATCATGACTGTTATGGTGATCTACCTTGATTTAGTAGTGAAATTACAATGATGGATCATACTTAATTATGATCATTAAGAGACATCAAAAATGTAATCGGCTGTTCATCATATACCTTATAAAAGAAAAAAATACCTCAAGTTTTTAAAGACCGGGACTTTAGGTGTTGATAAAATTAGAATATGTTTTATTCATGCTGTGACACAGCGTTCTTTCTTCACTGATCTCCTCGTCCAGGCGTTTCACTTCAGAGGCATTGGGGAAGGATTTGAACGAGGCTTTAATGAAGTATAAACAACCATGGATCCTGGTTTCTCCATAGGCCCTGTGGGGCACAGGTCGTGCCCCACATTAAGGAAATCCACTGGGGTCCATCCACAGGGAGAGCTCCTGCAACAACACAAGCTGCAGATCAGCACCCTGGCACAAGCTGTTTGGATTCTGGAAATGCAGATTTGCCCCCATTTGACCTTGATTAAAGTCTAGCACAGTTTAATGAGGCAGCATAAAATACAAGTCAAATGCTCAATAGGGAAAATCTTGTCAGACATAAGGAACAATTGGGATCAAGTCAGTCAGGGCTTCCTTGGGCTTTTAATGACCTGTTAGATTCAGCATTACTGTAGGGTTTTATCACCAAAAAAGCGTGATAATGACTGAAGGGAGCATCATTAGTATTGGAGTGAAATGGCTAATGGCTCCAGATTGCTCACAGGTGTCAGAGCAGAAAAGTTTCTCCCCAGGCAGCGAGCAATGTGATCACCTCCAGCATTATTATTTGCACTGCAGGAGTGCCTATCGAGGTTAATGGAGACACGGCCCCCTTTTTGCCGGGGAGCTGTTGGGATGTGCCTGGAGGAAAGGGAATGGGAAGCGTGAGCTCAGTGCTGGCATCCCCGCCTTGGTGCACCATCCACTGGGTGGAGTTTGGCAAGATCCGGGGAGGAACCATATGGTTGAAGGCAGGGACTGGAATATTTGATAAATATTACTAGTATAACGTGTTACTGTTATAATGCAGTGCCCTACCAGCAAAGGTAAGGTGTGATTTGATCGTGGTCGGTATCTATCTGAGGAGCAAACCTTGTTGTTGGACTCCTCTGCTCAGCAAAGTGTGGGAGCCTGTGCAGGATCCGAGCGTGGACGTATCTGTCTGTGATGGTAATTAACACTGGCACAACTTACTGCATTTCCTTTGGATCCTTAGAGCCTAGCTATGAGCAAATCAAAGCAGGATACATTTTCTAAGAGGTTTGACTTGATTCAAAAGAGAATTCAGGGAAGTCCAGTGGCCTCTATTATACAGCACTCTAACTCAGATGATTGCTTATCCTATTTGGCTTTAAAACCTGTAACACATTATTATGCCCCAGTTAACAGATGGCAAACGGAGGACCAGAGAAGATGTGCCCAAGGTCGTACAAGGTTGGGAGACTCATAGGGTATGGAAAACATCTGGTAATCACATGCTGTAGTGAAGCAGTGCCACAGCGAGTCTCTGACAGTGGTCAGCAGGAGAAGCAGAGAAGGTCCTTGTGAGGTCTTCGCTGTCGCTGAGGTTCCTGCAGGGGCAGCAGGGCAGCGTGTGCAGGCGTTTGCAGTGCTGCATCCATTGAGCAACAAACCCAAATCAAACTCGGTGGGACATCACTGGCTCACTTTTTGCTCTTCTCTGGGGGGAGGCTGTGGCTCCCCTCACTGTGTGGGGTGTGAGGACACTCGGCCCCCAGCAGGACTAAGTCTTGGGCTACTTGTGCATGAGGGAGAAGCAACTACTCTTCCTCTTCTCATCCACTGAGACAGGTCTGTGTGGCCGGTTGGGGGCTGAGGTGGGGCAGTCCTGGGGAAGCTGGCATGAAGGAAGGAGCATGGCAGTGTGGTGGGGCTGACTCAGATCTCTTCAGTCTGGAGCTGAGGGTGGCTGGACCCTGATCTGTGCACAGCTGTGCCATGCCCTGTGCAACAGTCCTGTCCCAGCCAGTTACTATATAGCAAGATTTTGACCTTTTTTTTTTTTTTAGAGTATTTCCTCTCCTTGCCAAAAGGGCAAATACTTACAGGTGCGTTTCTTTCCCTCCTGTGGCCCTGGTGTGCACGTACCACACTTTTCATCTTATGAGCAAAGTGTTTTTGCAGAGACAATTGAAAGAAATTAAGAATGGCACATCATGATCATTTATATCATGTGTATCTCAGAAAGTTCATCAATTCATATTACATTAGGGAATATGTAAACTAAATGTGCACTCATTTGGCATAGTCCTCAGAGCAATTATTCTTCAGTTGATTTAGTACACTTGATAAAAATAAAGGTTAAGGAGGATGTTAATTTGGGATTTTTTTTTACTGGTTTTTATAAACTGTTAGAATGCAGATTAATTCCAGACTTTATAATACTGCATCCAATTCGCTATCATATAAAAATAACTTGCATAAATCAAAGGAGTGGGCCTGATCCTCGTGCTCTAACACTCACAGGGAGTTTTGACATTGACTTCTATAGGAGGAGGCCCAATGTCAAAACCTAGATATAACATGAATCCGTGCCAGACACGTTAGAGCTCTGCTAGGAACATCCTCATTGGAGCATAATAATTTGTGTGAGAGAGAGACACACTGTGAGCACTCCTGGGGTTGGGGGCCCTGGGCAAAATGTTGGTGGCAGAACTAATTCCAGTCTGAGGAAATGAGAAAGCCAGTGTCGTGAAATGTTGTTGCTTCCAAATCTCAACCCATCAGACTACTGCAGACCTACATTTTTCTGTCCGATTTTGGAGGTGGGGGAGTGTTAGCAGGACGTCCTCAGGAGACAGTGGAAAGAGATAAAACCACTACAGCTTTTTTTTTTCTTTTTCCCCTGAGTTCAAGAGAGAGGAGTGAAAAACCTGCCAGTGCTGCCCTAAAATTGCTAATGAAAGAGAGTGAGAGAGGCATTTGCTTCAATATGCTCAGCCAAAATGGGTTTTTTTCAAAGGAGTCTGGATAAAGACATCAGACACAAAGAAATCAGTACCTAATAAAAGAACTTACCTGAGTCAATCCTGCTGATTGGCTTCAATAGCAGACATGTGGGTGTTGAAGCAGAATTCACTGCAGAAGTCAAAAAAAAAAAAAGAGAGAATGAAGAGGAAAAAGAAAAATGACATGCAAGTAGTAGGGAATGCTAATGACACGACTAGGAAAGGGTCCTTCCTCTGCAGGGTGAAGAGACTGCTTCACAGCACCCTGGAGGAGTGCTAGCAGTCTTTTTCCCTTGGCAATAAAGCAGGCCTATGTCTTGCTGTGGATCTGGGGGCAGATGGAGTGAAGAAAATCTCCCCAGAGGGAAAACAGGATTATAAAAGTAAATAAGGAATTACATGAGAGTTATATACGGGAGATTTCACTGTAGAAAAACAGGGTTGCATACATAAACCTGTGGCTGAGTTCAGAAAATTCTTATCCACGACTTTCTGGCTGAGGAATTGCACATCTTCATCCTTTCTTTATTGTCGGTCCCTCTCAGCTCTTCTGCAGGGACAACCCTTGTGTCCTTGGAGCTGCCTCAACCCACTGCAGCCATGGGAAAGAGCCTTCTCCCCAGCTTCACCCTTGCACCCCATGCACTGACCCCACACTCCTGGTGTTTTTGGGGTCTGCAGAGAGCCCATCCTGCGTGGCAAATCCCCGCAGCCACCGCGCAGCGTTGGGAGCAGCCGGGGACCTGCGTGTGGGGAGAGAGCTGCTTGCGGTCCCTTCCCTGTTCTTGGCATCGCCGCCCCCAGGAAATCTGCTCCCGAGGGTGTTCTTAGCAACTGCGTCTGCCGAGGGATGGGAAGTTAGCTCTTCATTTTATCCCTTCTGCATCGCCCTTCTGTTCTGTGCCCAGGTGGGTCCAGGGCCTTGCAGACATGCATGTATGAACAGGGAGGATTTTATTTTGCTCCTTTTGCATAGAGTTTATTTGGATTTGTGTATGTAGGAGACTGCTGGATTCATGAGACATGCCAAGTTTCAGACTTCCTTGGTCCAAATCCTGTTGAACCATGTGCATCCAATTCTCCTCCCTCCCCCAAGTCTGTAAGAGCGGGGGAAGCGCTGGAACGCCCCGTGCGTGCATCACTGCAGAAAACAGCCTTGCCTTGGCTCAGGAAATGGGCACTATAATTAGGCACAGATCTTCTGTCCCAAACACAATGATCTGAGGATTTATTTCTATCGTTCGTGCATCCTTGGGTGATTTTTGGTAGCGCTCTCCAAGTGTAGGCCTGAGGGTTTCCAGTGCGGGTGGTTGGTAGCTCTAGTCTGCAAAGGGGCTTTTTTTTCCCTATTATCAGAAAGCACAGGCAGACCCATGGTGCCTTACTTCCATTAAGCTCATTTTTTGGACCGATATATAAAACTACACATTTGTACATTTCTGTAATAAGAGAAGCATGCTGAGCTGGAGTTCCTGAGATGCCAAATGTGATTTCACAGTCCCTATCCAGATAGGATTGCCCTTTAACATCATCCAAGAAGTTCTTATACACCAAAATTATTCTGTCATACATAAAAAGGCCCAAGTAATTTGGAGTGAGTTATTTAATAAACTTTGCCTTGCTGTAATCCACAAACAATTTATGATGTTCCTGTATTTCCTCATAATTCAGTTATTTCTAGCTAGATAAGTTGGATGAATAAGTTGTGGCCTGTCAGCTGCATGCAAGTGATTAATTAATTGCACATTTCTTGATGCTGGATTTTAAGTGAATTGGTCAGTTTAATTGGATCAGTAGGCCACATGGTGTACTTGTGTTCTCAGGTTGGATGGATGCTTCTCCTTGAGAGAATTCTCCAAGAATAAAAATTCCTGATTAAGCATTTAAAGGAGGCATCCTGGCTGAAATGCCAGGATGCAGGCAACCACAAACTCAATCAATTATGTGAGTGTTATTGGCATCCCGGAAAGTGAAGTGCTGCACTGTGCAAGTCTTTTTCCAAAAGAGAATTTCAGCTCGGGAAAATATTCATAGAAGTATTACCTAATATTCACTTTGCCAAGCTCACTCCTGCCAGTAAGTTCAGTTGTTAGAACACGTGTAAAGTACAAGCTCAACCGAAGCAATTTTCTATGAAAATTATGTACAGCACATGCTTTCATCCACTCTTCCTGGCTCTCTCAGTCCTGATATTAAAGGGATCAGCATCATCTCTCTTTGCACCATGTTTATTTCAGATTTATATAACCGAAATACCGGGTACATTCTGGCTCTGTCATTAATTTTAAGCTAGGTCACATTCATACATATTAGATAATAAGCATTTTTAGTCCCCAAATGTGTGCGTTAATTAATTTTATTTCATACAGTGTAATTGTCCTTATAGCTCTGTGCTCATTAAAAGGAGAGGTTGAGAATCCTCCTTTGTGCTAGGCTTAATTTGGGTGGAAATCACAGAAGCTGCCTTACAACTTCTCCGTCAAGGCAGATGAGTTCTGACTTGCGAGCAACCCCCCCTCCTCCCCACCACTGTTACTGACTCAGGAGTCATTTCCAATTCCTCGGTGTAAGCACACATCACTCTAAGGAGACAGAAATTACATCCAAAGGAGCAGAAATAGCCAGGAAGACCTAGTTTCTTGTATTTTCCTTTTGAACGATGTGAGCACGTTGTACTGAATGGAAATACCTACGCTGAAGCAGGTGCTGGAGGTCCACCTGCTCACCTCCCCATCATCCAATTAATTTGCCCAGGGTCTAAACCCTGGCAGTGGTGCCTGTCCTCGCCGGTGGGCACTGCTGCAGAGTGTCTTTTCCAGTGTGTGCCCTGTGCAGTAGGTTTCTCATGTGTGACTGGCAGCACGTATAGATAATAGACTATAATTTATAAGCAGGTCACGGGTGACCAGGTAGGCCTTGCTGTAGTCAGTAAGGATTTTGCAACTATTTATGCATTTTTTTTCCAGTTACGTACTGTTTATTAGCAGAGCTTGTGTGCCCCAGACTCGACTTCTTCCTTCTGCAGTGTCAATCACTCAAGCATGGAGACCACGGTGGCATCATGGCTGTACTTGCTGTTTGTTGAAGCACCTATTTGTCATTTATTAGGATTTTGTAAATGAATCCTGAAGAGGCCGTTCTCTCAATACATCCTTCAGCGCCGTTAGCGCTGGACATCTTTGCATCCTCTTGTGTGTTTATGACTCATTTTCACTCTGAGAGAAGGGCTCTTTAGGGTTTTTGACGTGGAGCCAGCATCTGAGATGTTGCATTTATAGGAGATGACTCTCAGTTGTCACAGATCACAGCAGAAGATGAAGATGCTCAGCACCTGCTCGGTTTGCGAACATCCCCAGTGGAAGGCTAAGCACAGCTTCTGCCTCCCGTCCCCCCGGTTTTCACTTGTGTTGACATCTTCCTGAGCTGACTAGACATGTAATACTGAATAACACATTTTAGCTTTGAGTTAGCTACTCTGAGGGGAGCCTAAAAAATGTATGAAGCACCGGCCCGGTTCTTGGCTTCTTTGGTGAACTTCTGAAGATGTGATCGGTGAGGAAGCTTTGGAGAAGGATGCAGTCCCAAAGGGAACGTGCCCCACCCACAAGGTGATCCTTAGGGAATATAACAACTCAACCTCTACTGTAAATACAGTGATTCTCCTCATCTGAAGAGGGCAATGGGCCCTCTAGTATGCCCTGGTGAAGTGCTGGGGTCTGAACCCCGAGCCCTGAATTAAGGTTGACATATGGGTGCTCCCCATGGTCCTTTAAGAGGAGGGGATGAGTTTGCCTTTTGGCTTTCCTCCAAGGTGTGACCAACCTTGCAGGGAAAGCCCTTGGGTAAACAAGCCCCAGGTGCCCTGCATTGGGTAAATGAGTGCCAGGTGTCCTGCTTTGGGGATAAAAGCTGGGACCACTTGCAGGAAGGGTGGGGTGTCTGTCTGAGAAGAGGATGCACTTTGCAGAGTTTCCCTGTTGGGGAAGGACCTCCTGACTCTCCCTGCAACTGGATCCTGGTCAGGTTTGGCGCTTGTGAACGCGGGCTCTGTGAGAACAATATGTGGCTGCCTCTATCCTATATTGTCTGTCTATTGGCTTGGCTGTCTCCCATCTCTGCCATGGGAGATGTTGTTGCTTTGTTTGTTCTGCTGATTGTTGGCTGTGTGGTATCATTGCTGGTGTCACTGGGGTTGGTGTCTGTTATGTGCAATCTGATTGACTTGTTTGTACCCCAAGTGATCACCCATGTACTGACTGTGTTGTGTGCAATAGAATCTGGTTACTGGTTTGTTCTACTGCTGGCTGTGTCCTTTGTGCTAGGCCTGGTAATTGGCAAAACACCTGGTGATCATCAGCCATGTGCAATTCCCTGACCAAAGGGGAAAAGGCAGTCTGAAACTGGAGGGGCTTACGGAGACTCCTCTTCCAGCTAATGGGCTTTTGGGGACAGTGTCTCTGATGGCACTGCACAGGGGAGGCCACCTTTCTCTAGCCCTCTGGTGGGGTTTTTTTTTTGCACCATTTTTGCAATGCTGATCTTCTAAGCTGTCTTGAACTCCTCTGCCTGGTAATGCAGTGTGGTCCTTTGAGACCCCTGGGCCTATTTAATTTCATGTGTGTGTAAGATACCTTTTCCCTTTTGGCACCATGATACCAGCTACAGTCACTTTAAACACTGCCACTCAATCCTAGTTATCAGAATCTGTACAGGGGACAGGAGGAGGGAGAAGATAATGGATTTGCCTTACACAGCAGACTGTCTATGTAACGTATTACTTTTTAATAATGTAAATATATTAACATTAGAGCAGTCTTCTCAATCTTCACTGCCTAAACATTACATCACTATCAGGAGCAAACGTAATTAGATATCATAAATATGAAAAATATCAGGACATTAACATAAAGAGCACCAATAAGTTGCGTTGCTTGTCATGTAATTGAAAAGCATTAAGGGTGCACTCTGCTGTGTGCACAGTGAGCAGGGATCAAGCCTAATGCGAAGGGACAGCTCCGGTATGCAGAGCCTCACCCGAAATAACTTCACAGGGACACTGTCAAGGGGTTTTTAGGTCTGAGAGTTAACATTTCTGTAAAGTTGGTTAGTGCTTGCAAATGTTCTGTGCTGTTTTCTAATCAGCGACATTGGCTCTCTTGGTTATTTAATGGTATTAGTGGCAGAAAAAGTGGAACCATTTGTTTCAGGCCAAGAAATCATAATCCTGCTCACTCTGGATGCTGGTATTTAAATATGCGTGGGATGCTGTTTTCATCCTACATTCCTGTTCTGTAAGATTTTTGCTTTGCAAAGTTTTCCAGTCTCTCGGTCTTCTGCTTAGCACCCTCCAGGTAAGCCTGGAATTGAAGAAATGTCAACCATTTTAAATAAGGTACAATGCCAAAATGACATATGAAGATTTTAAACTTCCAGAGCAAAAAGGAATTATTTAGCATGGCTCTACTGGGAGTACAGACTCATGCTGAGAAAAATGGGATGCTTTGAATGACTTCCTGGCAATGAAATCTGTGGAATAGCCCAAGAGGGAAATGTCAGATCTTTGTTGCTGGGGCAGATTAGATCTGCACTAGGAGATAACTAATCTTGGCTGGAAGACAGGTCAGTGGTGCTTTCCCAGCCGGTTGTATAAAGGACTTCTTAGGCTGGTCAGGGCTCTAAGTGAGTACCTGAGTACCCCCAGTGATCACCCATGTACTGACCTTTTTGTGTGCAATAGAATCTGGTTACTCGTTTGTTCTACTGCTGTCTGTGTCCGTTGTGCTAGGCCTGGTAACTGGCAAAACAGGAGGAAACAGAGCTGCGCAGCATGACCAGGAGCAGCCAGGAGCAGCCTCTGGCCTTGGAGAAAGTTGTCCCTCCTACCCCTGCACTGTGCTTTTTCTCTGTGCGAGGTTTCTGGAGCATCCATCCTTTCCCTACCTGCTGTGACACACAGACCCACACTGGGGACGTGCCGGGTGTGGGGGTTGAGCCCGGCTGAGCAGAATGGCTGGGGCTTTCCTGGTGGGGAACACCCATGAGCTCAAGCCTTTTTCCAAGCTGCTTGTCGCAAGCCAACCCCAGCTGACAGGGTGTCTGATGGGCCTGTGCTTGCTGGGGCTTGTAGAGTGGTGGTGGACTGATGGGGGGTGCATCCATGGGTGCAGAGACCCCCGTGAGGCCGGTGGCAATGCCTGAGCTGGCTGCTCGGGGGCACTCTGTCACTGGCATTTTTTCCACGTTTTGTCTTCAAACCTTCCTGGAATTAATCTCATTCTAGATTTTGATGCCAAGTCCTCTTTCACCTTCTTCTCTTTCTGTACACTCTTTATTCTCTAAATTAGTTGAATTTCTGTCTCTGCTTTGCTTCTTCCTTTGTCCTTTTCCCAGCTCTGCTCTGGGATCTCTCTTTTCTTTACTTTTTGTCTGCCCTCTCATGGCTGGTTATTTATTTGCTTATTTTAATTCCTCCGGTGGGAAAGCCTTTCCCGCAACACATCTTGCAGACATCAGAGGATCTTCTCAGCCCCTTCCTGTCCTCCCCATCCTTGTGACGGTGTTTTTCCCTTGCTCTCTCCTCCTCTGCGAGTTGTGCTGTTGCTCTGCTCTCACTGCCATGGTAACTTCAAAAAGAAATGGCCATTTGATATACCAGGCGAAGGAGAAGTCAGCAGGAGTGTGCGTGTGTATGTGTCAGAGGAAGGAACAGGACATCCTTTTCCTTTCTCTTTTCATTTTTAGGTTCAAAGCATTTCATTACAGTGACTGGAAAGAGGCATTCCAGCTTGCAAGTGCAGCGTGAGGCTGTGGGACAGGAGCCGTGCGCCCCGTCCTACTGCCCATCTCAGGGCAGGGGATGCTCAGCTGCTCCCCCAGCCTGGCTCTGGGCTCTGCAGCAACAGGGAGGGAAAAAAAAGAGGCAGCAATATCTTAAAAGTCTAATGCATCAGAAGGAATAGCTCTGCTCCTGAGGGGAAACATATGGGGCATTAGGAAGACTTTCCCCAGCTTGCACATTTATATTTGAAAGTTAACAATGAAAGAAAACAAACACAGCAGCTTCAGACCAAACAAGCCGTAGGGGATCATGGGCTGCAGCAGCTGCTGGGGAGAAAGCAGCAGTGCATGGTGGTGGGGAGCAGCAACCTGCTGGAGAGGCTGGGTGGCGTGTCAGCCACCCCGTGTCAGCGCAGGACGAGGTGGTGTGGGGCTTTCGCTAAGTGTTTGGGCTGGACGTGGAGGTGGTGAGGCTGGTCCAGCCCTGACGGGGGGCTCCGAGGGGTATGGTCCCACGTAAGGCTGCTAACCCTGGCTGTCAGGCTGTCTGGGAGTGTGCAGCAGCCTGCAGCCAAACCCCAGGGCTGCGGAAGCAGTGGCGGTGGCTGTCGCTGCAGCTTTTGTCCCCTTTGCCACAGGAATGGCAGCACCATTAGGACATGCCTCCCCCGTCTGCAGCAGGCAGGAGCACCCTGAGCACTGGTGTGCTGTTTGCCCAGAGCCGGCCGTGGACCAGGAGCCTGAGCCAGGCTCTTTGTGGGTTTGGCAGCAAAGGGCCCCTCCAGCCCTGGGAAATACAATTAACGGTTTGGACTTATTTTATATTTTCTGCACTGTCTCATTTTGAAAGGGATAATGATCTTTTCCTCTCCCCAGGGTGCCGGGGAAGCAGCTTGGGCAATTAGTTGCAGAGAGGGGCTGTGGGAACTGCTCCTGCCTGGGAGCACAAGGGTGCTGGCAGCGACAAAGGGAGACCTCTGCTTCTGCCTCCCTTAGTTTGTTACCAACAAGGTAATAAAAAATAACAACTGCAGCAATGTCTCTGTGTCGAGGAGAGGTTTGTCTGTCTGTCCAAGTTGCTGGGCAGGAATCAGTCCCATGTGCTGGGGACAGTGGTGCAGCCCAAGCTGCCTTCCCCTGAGGGGGATGTGGGACCGCAGGAATCCTGTGTGCCACTGAAAGCAGGGCTGGGACATGGCCAGGATGGGGGCAATGCAGGCATGTCCTTGTCCCAGCTCAGGCAGGAGTGGTCTTGTCCCTGCTGGGACATGCACAGCTGTCTTTGCATGAGGGAGGTTTGGAAGCAGCTTTTCTGCTGCATGGAGCTGGGGAAGAACAAACCCACTGCTCCACAGGGACTGAGCAAGGGATTCTCTGCAAAGATTTCCTCAAATAAATACCCTCCCGTGGCTTTTAATATGGCTGGGGAGGAGGAAGGACTATCCGGGCCAGCAAAGCTAAAACCTGGTTTTCTAATCTGTGAAAACCAAGCAGGGAAAGAATAGAGGGAGGAAAGAGTGGTGACCCTACTCTGTATCTTGAAGGAGCAGAAACAGGTCCCTGGCACGATGCTCTGCCCCACTCACCCTGTCCCTGTCCCCCTCACACTCTAGCTTTGTAGTGCACCTTTAATGATTGCATGAGGGATGGGGTGGCTGCTAATGAAGCAAGGTGCAGTTGAACCTGCTCCCTAATGCAGTGCTAGCTCGCTCAGGTCCGTTATCTTTATTGTAATAGCATTGTGGCAAGGCTACATTAATGCAGAATACTTTTAATTTGCATGGCATTATTATGTTGTTCATGAAAGGGTTTGACTTGATGCACGTGTTCCTGCTCCTTGGCTTGGTGGTGGTTGCTTTGCTGTGTCCTTACCAAGAAGATGCAGCTTGAGGCATGCTGGAAAAAAATGCAGTCGATCTTCTTTGGTGCTGGAGAGAAACAGAGGTGCACCTAGCCTGGCAGGGGCAGGTCAGCCCCAATACTGGCCCTGCCATGCTGTTCTATGGAGTGTCTGAGTTCAGGTGGTGTCATCCAGGCAGGCATGGGGCCATGGAAGCTCCTTGGCTCTGTGTCCCTGAGCGGAGCTGCAGAGCAGCTGTGTCCTCAGTTCCCTGGAGAGCTGAGAGCTGGTGGGGACAGTCTCAGAGGGGATGTTTGATGAAAAGAGAAAAAGGAAAATGCCATTTGGGTTAATTTTGATTTGTTTTTTCACCTGAAAGCATTTAAAAAATTGGAGGAAACTTCTAAATGAAATGGTGTTCTGAGCTGAAAAGACCTAAAAGTCTGCTATTTAAGGCTTTGACTTTTGTTTTTGTTTTGGTTTTTTTTTTACAAGCAAATAGCAGATATGTTTTGATGCTCCATTTATTTTTGTTGGAAAGGATGTTTGGCTGTTTGGTTTTGTTTTTACCGGCTTTATATTGGAGAGAAAACATCCTGGATGCAAATGTGTGATCCAGGAGGGAATCTGTGAGTCTGCCACCAAATGCATCTTTTCAGTACAAAATGTCTCCAGCACCAGAATCCTGGGTTAATTTGCCATTTTTCCGGGGCTACATGCAAACTGTTTAGCTGATTAGAGATGTGCAAACACACCCTCCACAGCATACACTAGCGCTCATAAACTGATAAATAACAACAAACCAGAGGCTGTTTTTTCTCCCCAGAGCAATTTAGTCTTCTTCACCCTTGCCCAGCTCCAGTGCCTGGTGTAAAAATCAGCCTGTCTTCCCCAGAAGCACCTTTAACTTCCATAACCTCTTGCACTCACTATGTTTTCTTGCTGCCTTCACCTTTCCCCTCTGCTCTGAAGGCCCCGAGCGATGCTCACCATGCACGCAGCAGCCTCTGGGCTTCTCTCCAGCTGTGGAGCAGCGAGGAGCTGGACCAGATTTGGGCATGAAGATGAGGTGCTATCAGCCCACCTCATCTGAAAAGGGCAGATTTGGTGAGCCCATCGGCGTGGTTTGGGTGGTGGCGCGGGGGAGCTGGTGCAGGTACTCCATCACGAGCAGCCACCGGAGGATCTGCTCCCTCTGGGAAAGGACAGGCTGGATGCATTTCCTTATACCTCCCTTGTGGGCTTGCATATGCATGAACTGCACAGGCTGGTGTGCGTGCATGTGAAGGGCAGGAGATGGAGAAAGGCTTCTGCTGAGGACTGGCAGATATCAGTGGTCCTGGGGAGTGGGAAGACTGGCTGGCATCTCCAGATGGAACATCTGTAAGGACATGTAGGTCCCCAAGTGCTGTGAGGATAGAGTTGCTCCCAGCTATGCTGCAGCACCCACAGCAAACCCTCGAGTGCAACAGGATGGAGGCGCCAACCCTCTCTGCTCCCCAATTTTTGTCCACCCCCGTCACCCATGGCAGTGGGATCCCAGCAGGGTTGTTCTCGCAGGCCACTCGGATGAGCTTCTTGTTGCTGGAGCAACGCCGAGTAGTCTGAGCAGCCCTGAGTACCTGGTTCCCAAAATACTGCTCCATCATTAAAGCCCTATTGTATTTCTGAGGCAGCTTTGCAGGGAGATGTATCCACAGCTCTTCACTGCCTGCTCCTGGTCCTGCCCGTCGCTCACGCACCCGCCGTGCCTGAGGCACGCACCACCCAAATTTACCTCCTCGGGAAAGCAGGGCTCCACGTCTCTTCTCATAGCTGGGGGGAAAGGGAAAAAAAAAGAGGATGTTTTAAATTGAGCTCATCTTTTTCAAAACTTCCTTTCTCTTTGTCCTTGAAGAAAGTCTCTTGGTTTCCTCTGTCTGGTCCCTACAAATGAAATTCCTAGCAGGGACACCTTGTCGGCTTTTTTTCTTGGGCTCGAATACAACATTTCAAATGAAATGGCTTTTTTAGTCTCATCTACTTCATCTACAAGAAGATAGGTGAAAAAAAATCTATTTTCTTTCTTCTTTTTAAAAGATTTTCTTTTTTTTTCTTCTTCTAAGTGGCCTTATGGCTCCCTTTAAGAAATTATATAACAAATTGAAGAAATCTGGAGTGGAGCTGGTAGTTTGATTTCTTTAAGACTCTCCCTTCTGCCACTAAGACAAAGAAAGGCAGAGTAACATTCAGTAGGCAAAAAAAATATCAAAGTTACTGTTTGGCTTTTGAACAAGGTGCAAATTAGTGAGTATTTGTTAAAATTTGAGACAGCAATTGTGTAAGAAAAATATTTTCAAAGAGGAGAAGGGTTTTTTTTCTTCTTAAATAAAAAAGCCCCCGAACCTTCCTTGCTTTTAACTTCAAAAGGGAGCCAGATTGCAGAGGAAGAGAGAAAAACCTTAAATCTCCTCTGAAGGGAAGCAAGTAACTTCGTCAAAGTGATCTTATTTGCAAGGAAATAATTTCCTCTTCACTTTTTTTTTTAAGATTGTGATCAAGTGACCTGTAAATTTTTAACTGAGCTGGTGAAACCTCTGCTCTACCTATGGAGATGTCAAACAGTCATTTGCTTGGGAGTGCCTGGGTTATGCTGACCTGCCTGTTTCAGAAAATTTCATCAGCAGGCACCAAGCAGGAGTTTTCTCACTGCTTTGGGGAGCTGTTTTTGGCAGTAGAAGAGTGTGTGAAATTGCTTCCAGTTCCCTACGATGACATTTTGCACTTGCTTCTGCTTTGATGCAAGTAGTAGCAACACAAACACGGGTCAGGTGAGGCATGGATCCCAGTCTGAGTGGAAGATAAGTGGTGCCTGTCCTGCCTGGGGTGTCTCCCAGCTACTGTGTTTGCAAATAAAGAATAATGATAAAGAGGGATTTTCAGATGTGACCTATAGGTATTTCATGTTTATTCAAGTTATAATCTCTGGGAGAAAAGATGCCTGCTAAGGGATGTTCTTGTGATTTATCAATGAAAGCTAGTGTCAGCTTTGTCCAGAGTGATGTTAACCCTTGTGTCAGCTTTGTCCAGAGTGATGTTAACCCTTGTATCCGTTCATATGCACAGCATCTGCTGAGCCTTTGGCTGGGCTTGTAGATGTGACATTGAACTCCTCATTTCCATCTAAACTTTAATAACATGAGAGTTGCCACTGCACAACAGAGCGCCGATTCATCCCGTGGCCAGGTCTGCCAGTGGCCCCTGCCAGATGCTTCGGCAGAGATTGCAGAGCATCATCGTACAGCTAATTGGTGGGAACGCGTCCTCCTGCTGCTGGCTGGTGCTCATCAGCTCCATGTCCTGCAGCACCGGGGGCTGATGAAAATAGCCATGTGTAGTGTTCCTTGCCTGCCTTCAATCAGAGGAGGACAAACACCACTGAATGAAACCCCTCATCTGTTGGGCATTGTGTTGTCACTGTCTGTTGATTGCCTGATGTCAGGGGACTGAGAGCCGGCATCCTTGAGGGAGGCTCAGCGGTTACAATCACCAGATGGCATCAACAGAGGCCTCAGCGTATGAAAGGTTTTGTTCACTCATGTTTGTGCTCTCCTAATTTCCCTCCTGGTCCAGGGAAAATCAGGCAGCTCCTGTGAGTACATGGAGTGTGCGTGGTGTGCTCTGCAGGGCGGGCAGGGAGATGCTCCTGCAAGAAGATATAAAAACACAGTAAAATTAAAACCAATAAAATAACCTGAAACTGGGCAAAATGTGATGTGGACTGGAGCCTGTGTGGGGGCAGAATGACAAATCCTGTAGCCTGGAGCTGGGCTCTGCCTGGACCTGCCTGTCTCTAGAAGATGAACACTTCCCCCTCTTTTGTAGAGCAGCAGAAGCTATTCTTGTAGCTGTCGAGTCCTTTTTTTGAAAGTTAGTAAGCTTTTTTTTTTTTTTCCTCAATAACCTACAGGAGAGAGTCCTACAGGCTAATTATATGTTTCATTTTAGATCCTTTAATTTTTTTGTAGTTCAAATAGATAACTATGTTTTTCTCCCACATCTTTGATTCAGATGGATGATTTGCTTCATTAATTGATATGTGGAGGAGGGGGTCTAGAAATGAGCTGTATTTATGCTTCAGAAATAATCTTTTCCCAACAGTGGTTTTTTTATTCTGTGAATCCTCATATTTATTTCAAAATTATCCTGAAGTGAATGTCAGCAACCTTTGTCCAGGAGCCTTTTGCTGGATTAATTAGTCTATAATGAATCTACTTCTCGTCCTCTTTGATTTCCAACTTGCAGGTTGGCCCAGTGTCAGCCTGTACCCTGAAATCTGCTTTCTATCCTGAGCTGTCAGTGCGAGGAGGAGGGCAGGGCGCTGGGGCTGCTTGCAAAAACTGACAGCTTGGCAGAGCTGGGATGTTGGTTGTTGAGGTGAAAATGCATTTGGGAAGTGCTTCTTTCCTGGAGGAGCTGTAGGAAACATCTCTGGAGCCACCCCAGAGTCCAGCCTGGTCCTGGTCCAGCCACCCTGCTGGGTGGCACAAGCATCCCTGCCCCAAACAGCAATGGGTTCACTTCCCAGAGGGGGAGGTTGCATGTAGCCTTGTCACTTGGTGATGATTATTTCAGCTCTTCCTCTTCCTGACCAGATGGAGGAACTTGTGAAGGTCCCAGCCCTACAAACCAGATACCAAAGCACATCACACTGTCACACTGCTGTGCCACTAGCCAAGGTCTCATCTCCCCAGGGAGTTTTCCAGCTTTGCTTGCTTGCTGCTTTCTCCTTGGCTTTTTTTTTTCCCTTCTTTCAACACAGTTTGGTGAAAAACGGGTGTGAATCATTTTTCATGAGAAGCTTCCATTGCAAAAAGTGCTTTTTTTAGGAACGCAGCATCTTTTTAAGTGAAATGCCAGAAATCTCACAAGCTGAAATGTGCTGGTTGCAACATTAGGTGCTAACAGTTGGCAAAGCTTAAGTCCCAGTGGCTAAAATACCAGGGAAAATGGCAGACAGTTCCTTGGCTTTTAAATTTGGGCTGTCTCACTTGTGTGACAGGAGGAGAGAGGGTAGGACTCGGCTCAGGCTGGCTGAGTGATTGACACATTTCACCGACAGCTTTTTATGGCACTCATCATGGTGATGTTCTGATTGCCTCTCCAGCGCTAATGAAGATCTCCTGTAATGGGCCTGCGAGATAGGAATATATTATTATCTCTAATTTCCAGATGAGCCTGATCTATGTGGATCCATTTGCCTGACATCGTGTGATGATGGCGATGACGCGGTCCCACGCAGGTGGTGGTGCTGGTGCTCCTGGCCCTGTGGTGCAGCCATGACTGCAGGGGGCTGGGGCTGGCCTCATGATGGGTCATGGAGATACTCCCAAAGCTCCTGAGAAACCCCTCAAGAGAAGTGATGTCAGCTGAGAAATGTGGAAAAAAAAATGCCATGCCCATGCTTGGTTTTGTCTTGAAATCTTCAAATCAAAGCAATCAGTGGGTTTTGGGGAGAATTATCAGTGTTTTGGTTTAATCTTTGTCCCTGAGAATTTTCATAGAAATGCTCACCAAAAGGGTACATAACATGTGCTAACAGTCTCAAGATAATTGGGAGAGATTGGAAAAAAGAGCTCTTTGTGAGAGTAGAACTGTTTGGTGCTGGCACTAGCTTGGGGTCAGGTGGGGAGGAATGTTTTGAAAGCCATTGTTTGGAATAAAATCTTTCATCTGGCCATTCAGGACAGCCTTCAGCTCACGTAAGGGCTGTAATGGCTGGGCAGGTAACCTGGATGTCTGCCCAGATTTCAGACCTGGCCACCTCCTTTTCTGCAGCGAGTTGGGGACATACCTGAGCATCAGCCTGGAGCATGGGACCTCCAGCTACAGACTCATACCAGACGCCGTTTTCTTGCTCCCACTTTCTCTATTGCCTGTAAGAAGCTACAGGCTGATGACAGACACAAGCAGTTTAGAGGCAGATTTGTAGAAAGAAGCTTTTTGTAGGTCAGTGCCATGACAGTGACAGCCGGGGTGCCAGCTCCCGAGATGAAGGATGAAGCCTCTGCTCTGGTTCCCTTTGACCTGAGCTGAACTGCAAACTCAGCTTGCCCTCTGGGTGGAGAGGTGTCACATATGGATTTTGATAACTTTCTTCTGCTTAGAGGTCATTTCCCACTTTAAATATTCACGTTCTAAGGGATATTAAATAAATAATGCTGAACTTGTTAAGCTGAGCAGCTTGCAACTTTTGCATTTTGTGTCTGGGTTGCAATTGGGAAGCGACGTGAGGCTGCTAAATCCAGCCTGCTCTGTAGTGAGGGAGGGGTTTGCTGTTCAGACCCCATGATCTGTTGGCTGGGTTTGCAAAGCAGGACCGAGACCGTTTGCATACAGGTCTTCAAAACAAATGTCTCTGATAGCTACAGGCTGGTTTCCTCTTTGGGAGGAAAATAAAGAAAAAAGTGCTGCAAATCAACATTTTTGTTTTGATCAGCCTAGGTGACTCTGTGTGTGTGTGTGGGGACATTCCTGTCAGCTGCCTGTGATGTGGGGACAGGCAGGACGGCCCCGCTGCCATCCTGCCACCCCTCCATTGCCCCCGACAGGGGCCCGGGCGCTCCGCGGGGGCTGTTATGATGTGGGTTCCAATGCACTGCCTGTAGGATCTGCCTTAAATGACAATTTGGAAGAAATCCCTGTGGCGTGAGATTGAAAATAAATGGCCATCGTCTCTTATTTTATTTTTCCCTCTGTTTGGCTGCTACCAGGATATCTCACAGCATCTTGGGACTTACAGTTCAATTCAGACACTCGTATTTGCAAAAGATGGTTAATGAATATGAGGTTTCAAGGTAGGAGCCTTTCAGTGACATGAGATTTATGTAGAGACAGTTATTATAGTTTTTTTTTCTTTCCCCCCTCGTCTGCTTCAGGAGGTATATGAATCACCAGCTGAAGGCCTCCTGTATTTGTAAATCAGCTGAAACATAACGGTGATGTTGGGAAGTTGTACTGAGTCAACTGAGCTACTTCTCAATCCCAGAGCTTTACATAACCCCTTCTTAACGCACTGTTATTTCCTTTATAGATAGACTCATAAATTACTCCTGGTACACAAAATGCGTGGGAGGCTGCCTGTTTGCACAGCATGGGACCAGGACCTGCACATTCAAATATCGGCAGACAGCTGGAACGCAATCTGTGAAAAGGCACTCAGAGCCTCCAGGTCTATTAAATACAAACTTAGAACATCTACTGAGAATTTTATATCTCGCATTACACGGGTAATGCCAAAAAGAATAGGTGCAGTACCCCTGGGACTTTGTCAATAATTGTCGCAGCAGAGCATCCAAAAAATCCTCCTTCTGCAGGTAGGCGTGCACAGAGGGGCTGTGGGGACGTATGTGTGGCTATGCATGTACATGTAGTTGTGTGTAACCATATAACTGAGAGAGGAAGATCAGCCTGCAAATAGCTGTTTTTAATTTAGTATCCCATTTTGTGCTGAACTTAACCACATCAAGAGAATCGGGAAACGTGTCGCTTTGGGTTCTGCAGTTGTTTTGCCGCAGTTCTATAAAATTACAACGTATGCAGAACCCAAATTGTCCTTTTCCGAAGTTATTTGCTTCCTAATGTTGGGAAAGCTTCCATTATGGACAAAGTTGCCATGTTTGCTTCCAGCAGCATGGCCAATTTACAGCCACAGTTTTTAGCAGACCAGCGAGGCGGTGAGAGGCAGCTGTCGGACTGATGGCCACCAAGGGAGTCAGGGTCAAGGGTGCAGAGCCCCATTAAAGAGCCGTGGTTCAACTTCCATGTCAGGGCCTTTTTTATCTTGCTGGCTGAATCCTTCAGTGCCTGGTTTTGAAATGTAGTCCAAGGGCCAGCTCTTATCCCAAACCCTCCAGTGGTGTGTGGCAGCATATACGCTGCTTTTACCTCGTGTAACTATGCAGACTTTACTAATATATTTCAGCTTCCTGTTACCCACAGCCACTAATCAAAACTTGGAAAAATACTTTACTTCCTCTTCAATCTAAAGGCCACCTCTTGATTAAGCTGTTTTTGAATATGAGCCAGATACGTTTCCAGCTGCAAATAAGGCCGAGGTATTCAGGCTAGTCATATGTCAGATTTGATTAGTAGCATAATCCATTGGGCATGGAAATGATTCAGTAACGTTTCAAAGCACCTCTCGACGCTAACGGGCTGCAGTTGTCTGCCATGCAGGAGCTGGGTGGATGTACCTGGTTTTGGAAAGAGGTAATCTGATGGTGAAGGGAATAATGCATTTGGGTTTTAACATAGGATCATAGAATGGTTTGGGTTGGAAGGAACCTTTAAAGGTCATCCAGTCCAACCCCCCCTGCAGTGAGCAGGGACATCTTCAAGTACACCAGGTTACTCAGAGCCCTGTTCAACCTGACCTTGAATGTTTCCAGGGATGGGGCAGCTACCACCTCTCTGGGCAACCTGTGCCAGTGTTTCACCACCCTCATTGTAATAAATGTCCTCCTTATATCTAGTCTCAATCTCCTGTCTTTTAGTTTTGTTGTTTCTTTTAGTACTATTAATTATGTTTTGTTATTCTTTTAGTTATTTTGTAGTATTGGCCAGAAGAGGAGGTGGCTGCAGTGGTGTGATCTGGGCTGCACTTGTTTGGGTGCTCAGGGAAGGTAAGTGCAGGTAGGATGGCTGGAGTGGAAATGCAGTCCCCAGCTTTTTGGGAGAAGGGACAAGTGACTGAGATATTTCAAACTCCCTTCCACATCCAAGCCACCATTTAGGATATAGAGAGAGCACCCAACTGGCTTCATTCTCCTGAGTGCCTAAGGGGCAGTGCCATGACCTGTGGTGCAGGTGGGAGACGGGATCTGAGCCCACGCCACTGCTGCAGCCAGAGCGCAGGAGCACACCAGCGCGCTCGACAGCGGGCATGGGAATGAGAACTGTGCTACTGAATCCATCCTCAGAGTCCTGAAACACAAACAACTGAGAAACAAATCAAATTCTCTCTACTTCTCCCAAGAAATCAGTCATTTCTAGGATATTTATGTTTCTTTCAGGAATAAGGTGCGGTCAGGAGGGAGGAGGAGAGATGTAAAAACAAATAACACTCTCTGCGTGGCTCTGTTTCAAAGCAAAAAGCCTCTTGTGTGTTAGGTGAGTGCTGGGAGGAAAGCTTGTTCCCTTACCAGGCTTGCTGCCTGCTCATATATAGCATTATTTAAGTTGCACCAAGTTTTGTTACCTTGATGCATCCTTCGGTCGCATGGGGATAAAAGCTCTTGCCTACAAGGCCTCCTAGATGGAAAATGCTTTGGGTTTTTTGAATAAGAAAAGGATAAAAGCTCAAATAACAATTGCTTCTTCCACTGCTAAGGAGTTTTAATAAAATTTGGTTTAAGAGACAGGGATTAGATACAGTGCTGTGTAAAAACATCAGTTAGTGGAAGAACAACAGGCAGTCATGCAGTTTGAGTTTATTAGCAGCTCCTGTTAGAAACATTTGCTGAAGTTTTTCAGCAGCAGAAGTTGTCATGAGACCTACAATTCTCTTCTTGATTCTGCTGGTAGCTTTCTATTTTTATAGCTTTGAGGGGAAAAAAAAAAATAAATTAACGTATGTTTTATAACAATCTATCCAGGATAGGGAGAAAAAAAACCCTTCTTACACTTTGCCATTCAGTTCTGCAATAATAAATTAACTATCACAGTTTAAGATGCAATTGTTATTCTTTTATATCTCCAGACTAATGCATCATGACACCTCCATTACAAGAAATGTGGATGGCTCATGCCCCCTCTCTTCTATGTGAAAGCCTGTGACTACATCAAGGGAATGCTCACCAGCTGCCTGGGCTGGAGGTGGCCCATTTGTATGCCAGCAGCCATGCCTGGTGTCCCTGGCTGTCCCCCTGTTCTGGTGGCAGGGAGTACATGGGGTACCCATCCCCATGCTGGTGTTGGATCTCCCCCAAATGTCTCTGAAGGGGCAACATTTCTATTTGTGCCCCTGTGTACCTGCTGCCCTTCACTATTTTAAAAAATAATAATAGGAGGGATATTGCAAAGCTACTGGACCAAAATATGGTCAGAAATCTGTGCATCCATGTGCTGCCGCCACGGATGCTGCGTAAGGGAATGGAGAACACGATCAGCAGCTACTGTGAGAGTGATGAAAAGAGCCTTTCAAAACAAGTGTGGAAGCACACTGGGAAAAACTCCTCTGTTTGTTTATATTGATATCCCTAATAAAATTGCTTCCCACAAATGTTTTGTGACTGACACTGCCTTGCCTGCTATCTGCAATATTCAAATCTTGGCAAGGCAATTTAGCAAGTTGTGGTTTCTTTTTTTTTTTTCCCCCAAAAGAAAATAGTCACTTGTTCTTTTGTTCCACAGCTTGGCCCCACACCCCTGCTGCTCCCCTCCTCTGCCTTGACCAGCTGAGCTCTCCCAAGCCCCCTGCTTGCTGATGGGCCAGTGAGGCTGGACCATGGGTGAAGCCATCCTGAGCTGCACACCTGCCTGAGTCTGGGTCCCTGAGCAGAGCTGCTGAGTTTGGACACTGCCAGACTAGGGCAAAATTCCTCAGTCCATCTCTGTGAAAACAGGATTATTGTCATTAAATGCATACTGTGATACACAATGTCTCTGCAATACTCCCTGATGAGCCCGTGCATGGAACCTAACGACTCCTACTGCAGCTCAATACTGTACCCGGCTGTTAGACACCACTGCATGCTCAGCTCCTACTGCTAACGAGCGGGCTATGAAGCAGCCTGATGATTTTCTGAGATCACGGTAACACTACGAGAGGCACAAAAAAAAAGATGTCTCCTTTCCCTCCCTCCCACTCCCTGCAAGGCTCATTTTGCAAACTGCAGCTGCTGAAATGGAATGCCAGCTAGAGTGATGTGGTATGATGGCATCGTGGAACTGGGATGCTGCGTCACAAGTCGGCAGGTCAAGGACGAACACGCTGGGCTCCCAAAGCACTGTGTTTTCGTGGCCTCTGCTCTCCTATTGATGAGACAAGAGACTGAGGAGCCAATGGCACTGCTGCTACATGGGTCTGGTGGCAATGCCCTGTTCCCCTGCCAGGACCACACAGTGCAGCCCCTGGCCATGTGTGTCCCCAGGCTTGGCTCAGGAGCGGGTGAGTAGCTGGTGGCCCTGGCCATTGGGTTGGTGTGTGAATCCCCTGTGTCCCATCCAACCACTCCTGCCTCCTTTGTTGTTTGGACCCTTAGGAATCTTAACAGGGCCCATAATATTTAATGGGTTCGCTGGTGATAATGTCATTTTAAGTGACATAGCTGTGATAAATCGCTCCCACACATCACTGAATTCTGTTTCTAAATTTTTATGTATTTTTGATAGGCCAATTTATCCCTGCTGCAGCTCCAGCCTGTGCAGTCAATGGCATTCCACTGGGGGTGAATTTTGTCTGCTATTTACAGTGTGTGCTTTTAAGCAGTGATTGGTGTGACAGTGTGATCTGTACAGCTGTCTCCCTGTATTTATTCTTTTGCCTATAAGGTTGATTTATACTAGCTCCAAAAAAAAAAAAAAAAAAATTCTCGTAGCTTTTCATGTGAATGACTTTAAATAACTGATTAACGATTATTATTAGCATGACTATAATGGAATGGAGTTGCAAAGTTTATGGGCTTGGCTGAATGATTGCATGTAAAGCTGTTGTGTGCCTCTCTTCAACTCTAAACCTTTTCTGAGGGTTTTCTTTGTAATTGGACAGTGCCCCCTGGGCTCAATCGGACTTGCTGTGCCTGACATGAGGTTAGTGGTTGAGCTGCCTGCGTGGGGGATGTCTGATGCTTGTGTGTGTGTGGGGATGGCATCATGCAGGTACCTGCTGGGAGCGAGGGGTGCTCTGCACCAGCCCTCTCCTTGTGGGGAGGTGAAAAATCCACCCTCCTGTATGACAGTGGCGACCTGTGGGCAGAGCGCGTTCAAGTGCTCTGCTTGAACTTGTGTGGTACTCATCAGCTTTGTTTGCATGAATTTTATGAGCTTAAACTGATGGCTCTCCAAGGTGGCATCCTTTCAAGGCTGTGTGACATGAAGGGACTCATGATCTGGTGACAAAGCCAGCTCTCTGAGTCTGTCCCCATGGCTGCAGAGAGTTGTCTCCTACCCCTCCAGATGCTGATCTGTGCCTCGCTTGTTATTTATTCTATAATCAGTGCTACCCAAGGAGTCTCCTGGAGAGGGAGGGGTTTGTTTCTTCTCTCCTCCTGGGCTGACAATAGCAGATTCTTGGTGGCCAGAACCACCTGCAAGCAGCAAAGCTCTGCTCCCACGTGTCTGTGGGTCCTCACTGCAGCGCCCTATCACGGAGAGCAGCACGAGCCACCCTGGGGTGGCAATCAATGTCACTCAATCAGCAAACTCCCTTCTGACAGAGGAGCTCCTGCACAGTTAACATTTCCCAGGACTGAGCCTCCCGAGATGTTTATTCCAGCAGCTATCCTGCTTGAGCTCCCGCGTGTGGTACCAAATAGGAGGAAGGATGGCTGCGTCAGGAACACACTCACGTCCTGAAAGAAGGAATTTGCAAGCCAGGAAATGCTGTGTGTGTTTTTCCTGAGGGTTTAATTCCTGCATGTGTTTGTTTTGATGCGTTTGCCTGCAGAGCAGCACCAGAGGGGTTCAGCTTTCCCTAAGGTCACACAACCCAGCCAGCCAGCCAGGAGCACCCTTCCTATTTAGTCATCAGATTTGTCCCTGTCAAAGTCCTAGGAAGGGAGTAATTGTTTTGTTTTGTTTTTAATAAGATGGCACTGCTTCAAAAGTAGAAAGCCAGATAAAGCAAAGTCTGAGAAAACAAAGTATTATTATTGTTATTATTATTAATCACAGCTCAAGTAAACCTGCCTGAGAATCTTATTATTTTGTCTGCTTTCCTCTGGTTTGTGTTCCCTGAGCAGAGTTTGATTAAAAACTGTTGCATCTCATTTTGCTCACACGGATTGATGTGCTGTGTTGCTGTCACCTCTCTGCAGCCAAAATAATATGACACATCATGGAAGGGGTTGAATACTTGCTGCTGGTTTTGATCTTCTTCAAAATATCGTTTTCACCTTATATAGCTAGAGAATAGCTGGCCTCCTGCCGCTCCCATTCACATCTTAGCCTTGAACAATGAGAAGAAAATCTGCCTGCAGTAAATGTTCAGTTTATGTCAGGGAATTTTTCCAATACAGAAAGAGAAAGGGAAATAAAGCAGCTTTATGAAATAATGGTGCCATTCTCAGATAAACACGGATATTTTTGCTGTTAACTTCATGAATAAGGGGGAGAAAGAGGGTCAGCTGTAGCTGAACCCATGCCAGAACTGCTTGTCTATTCAAAGGTTTCGAGCTTTTAGTGATTTTTTTTTTTTTTTTTTTTAAAAGACTTTTAACTCACACAGATTTTACCTTCCTATATCTAAAAATGGCAGGTTTATGACAGGTGTAACAGTGTGTCTCTGGTATTTTGATACACGTGGGTTCCTCAGGGGCTGATGGCTGCACTCCCCCTGTTAACTGCAGCAGGGGAGCGGGCAGCGTGGCGCAGGGCAGCACCGAGCTGGGCAAGGGGACCTCGCTGCTACCGAATTGTTCCTATTTGTCATTGGTTTCAGGGAAACCTGCTGTTGAGCCAGTTGGCCATTTCCAGCCCTGGGACCCTTTTCCACCCACCTGCCTGCCCTGGCAGCAGTGATGTGCCAGCCCAGCAGCGGCTCCCTGGAAATGGGGATGCAGAGCAGGTTGCTCGCTAGTGCCGTGGTTGTATGAAACACACGCATTTGCTAGCATGACTCTGCAACCAAACATCAGCTCAGCTACTTTTTATTATTAATTTCAAGCTCCAGCTGCTGCCTTGAAGCATTTTCTTTTGTCGTTCTGAAAGTTGCTGCTCAGAACAAACAAAAGGGAAAGAAAAATGAAAGCAAAGCTCCTAAAACTCATTAGTAACGTAAAGTCTAGCAAGGATGGCTAATGGTGTCTAATAATCCATCGAGGTGGCTCATCTGTCAGCTCTAAAATTGTCATCCCTAGAATTTTACTAAAGCTTTATAAGGTCTAAGCGGAGCTGACTGCTCGTGGCAGCAGCGCTGTGATGGCAGTGTGCAGGAGCCATCACCCGCCAAGGAAAACAGAATGTGGTGCCCACCTCGTGCAGGAGCAGCACTGGGAGCACCAGCCAAATGTGTCAGCCCAAAGGATGGGCTCTCCTTCAGCCCTGGCTGCAGAGGAGGCAAAGGCAGTCAGTGCCTGGCTGTGTTGCTTTGGCCAGTGGAAATCAAGAAGCCCATCAGTGTGAGGGACTGTCAGCAGGGGATGGGACCTGCTGTGGGTAGGTTTCACACAGCATGGCTTTTCTTCTTGTGTTCTTGCAAAGCTTTGGCCGATCGTCTCTACAGCATCAGTGTCATACTGGAGAGGATGAGGTGTCTGTTGGGGGTGTGGGGAGAGAAGGGACCAGCCTGCTGACTTGCACTAGGCTCACCAAAAGGTACTGGAGAGAGGCTCTAACCCTGCCTGTCCTTGCCAGCACAGCCTCTTTCCTCCCCAGCTGGGCTCTGAGCAGGGCAGCATGCTGTGGGGTGGCCCCAAGGGAACTGGGGTGAGCTGAGAGTGCACACACAGTGGGCACGTGAGTCCCTCTGAGCCCAGGGGCTGCTGAGGTTGGTCCATTTGCAGTAAACTCATACAAAGGGCTTCACAAGTAGTACATGACTATTTATCACCTGCAGATACTCTCCCTGTGCCTCCTGTAGTGTCTCAGTCACCTTCTCTGCTCTCCCTTCCAGTGACTTTCCCTTTGCCCTCAACTAATCCATCATCTGGCCCCTGGAAACAGCCCATGGTGTGTTTGCTGCTTCAAACTGCCGACCTTCAGGCTTTGCTCTCGCGATGGCTCCAGGTCCACGGTGATCCCTTTTCCTTTGGAGACTGCTGACATGTTCTGGTTTTGAAACAGCTTCACATAAAACTGGAAGGAGGTCTGAAATCCAGATCAAGCTTAACATCCGCCACCGCTTCCCCATGCACCCAGCCTCTTCCCTCCCACAAGTTTTAAGCCATTCTTTTCACTCTGCTGCTTTGTGGGTCTAATGAGTTTACTGCTGCTATTCCCTCTGATGAGGGGATGGGGACAGTCGTACAATCGCTGCAAAAGGCTTAGAAATACATGTAAGTGGTTTGGGTTTCTCTGTGAAATCTGAATTCAAACCCCACTCTCAGTAAAAAAAAAAAAAAAATAAAAGGGAGAAACACTAACACTGACGAGCAACAACTTTAAAAAAAAAAAAAAAGATCGTTCACAGGGAGTCTGAGATTTTGCTGCCTTTTTCTCCAGATGGGAATGTTGTAGCATTGCCTACAGAGCCTTTCTTCTCTGCATTAGGCGAGCGAGGAGATTTCATTTCATACATCATTTACAATGGAGTGCGTCAAGAGCAGAGTCGGTGCGTATTAACAGAGGGATGTGGGGAAAGAGTTGGGTTCTTTGAAAGTTTCAAAGCATTTCCACCGAGGAGGGGAGCCTGGGCTGCGGGTTCCCTTTCACTCCCTCGTAGAAGCTGTGTGAACTGAAAGCCCATGAAATGGAAAGGGGAGAACAAAGGCAATGAAATGCCTGTAATGTGCCTGCATTAGCGGGAGCTGGAGTAGCGCGGGGATGGTGTAGCAGCTGGCCACGTAAGTCTCGGGAAACTCTTCTCCTCGCTCTCCTAACTGCCTCCTGCCTTCCTTTACATTTGCACCAGAGTGAGTACAGGGTCCTCCCTGTGCTTGGAAAGAATGGTCATGGGCTGGGAGAACATGAGGAAGACATTGCCCTCCTTCCCAGCCCGTCTGGCCAGCAGCTGCCCATAATCACCCGTTCTTCATTGCCCCATGCTTTACTTTAGGCCAGGTCCTTGGGTCAGTACAGAGTGGCCACCTCACATATTGATTAAAAAAAACTTTTAAATAATTATTTGGTTTAAGAATTGAAGTTCTTATTTATTTATTTTTTTAATATATTTGGGTTGCTTTTGATTTCCTCCTGGAATGTAGAGCTCACTATGAGCATTAAAACTAGATCTAGGGAAGCTGATGTTGTCTCATCACAGAACTCCAGGGGTTGGAGCTTACTGGAAAACACCAGGCACCACAAAACTTGCTATAAAAGCAATGGGACTGTCAGTGAAACAGCCATGGCTTCTCCCTTCCCTTGTTGCTGTGCATTTTCCTCCTTTGGCAGAAGCTGAACAGGCAAGTCCCCAATGCCTTGTGACAGCTGTGCCAACATGTTACCACATTCCTTATGGCTGGAGAGAGCTGTTGGGCAGGGGTGCATGGGACCTTGGGTCTTTGCACGTGAAAAATCCTCTCTGCATGCTATCCCTTGCCTTTTCTATGGAAGACCACCTAAGAGGTCTTGAATTTTGGACAGAAGTGTCTGGTAGAGAGCCTTAGGAACAATGCCAGTATCAAGGGCATCTTCCAGGATTGTTACACTGGGAATGCAATGATTATCTCATCTGCCTGATGCTGCTCTTCCACGTACGCAGTTGTAGGTCAAGGGATTGGAAAGAGATTTAAATAGGAGTTCCCAGGGCTCCTTGAAATTAATACAGCGTCTTACTTGGCTGATATTAATACAAAGCCTTTCTCAGCTGTTATAAAATACACCACTTCCCATTCTTGTGGGTCACCTTACTGCTATCTGATCAGAGGGAGTGCAGAAACAGCAGCAAAAATGCCCACCACGTCTGGGAATGCCTACCTGGATTCGAACACTTGGGGGTTTGTTCACTAATTGAGGTTGAACAGAGATGTTTCCTTGGATTTACAAAGTTTATTTTCAATTAAACTGTTGACTGGTACTCGCTCAGAGTCTGTTCCAGAACTGGTGATGGATTTAAGTCACTCAGGAGACAGTCAGTTTGCTCCAGGAGACTTCTACAAGGTTACAGGAGTGAAAAAAAGGATGCCAGGTTTCCATCAGCTGCCAGTTTTGCCCCGTTAGAGTTAGGAAACGGAAACTTTTCCCATCCCTCCCCCATGACTGTGCTCAAAACTCCACAATCTATTTTCTCTCACTCTTCACCTCTTCTCCTTTATATTGGCTTCTTTGCACCAAAAGCCCCATAGTTATATGCACTTTGACACTTGCATTTCAAAATGCCTGATGGTGGAGTTCTGCCAATACCAGCAATTGATCTGGTGCCACAGGCCAGCTTAATTATTCAAGGTCAGTCTCTCTCTGTCTCTTCTTGTCCAGGGCGTAGCAGCTATGGGGAATAAAGCTTGAACAGTCTTTAAATTTTAATCATAAACTTTAGTAAGTCACAGATTTATTTTGCTGCATGTGGGTTTTTTTCTATTGTACTTTCTGCAACTTTTCCAGCATCACCACTCAGAGCATGTCTTTGTTGCTCAGTACAACAGTGTGCTTTTGTAAAGCATGGTATTTTACACTGCTATTTAAAATGCATAAGGTGTGTGATCTAAGCAGTTTCCAGTTCACTTTTGAGCTCCTGTAAAACGTATCCCTTAAGGCATTTCAGCTACTAAGAAGGTGAGGGTATTAGAGGTTGTGAAATGGCTTGTCTGCTAATTCTTTCTGTGTGCATCTCTTCAGATAAATCTCCTGTGACCTCCTACTACAAGCAGAACATTAGTTAAGTATCTCCTTGGTAATGGAGTGTCCTGGACCTGATCTTACATTACATTAAGGACCCTTCATCCTATCTGGGAACATGTTGGCCTTCAGGGAAGATAGGAAGAGTGTCCCTGAAAGCACAGAAGGTGCAGGTAGCTTCACTGTACAGTGCTGGGCTGATGCAAAGACATCAGTCTAGCCCTGGCCCTGGTCATGAGCACTGAGCCAGGCTGGAGGCTTCTCAGGCTGCACCGCCCTAGGTGTGTGCTCTGCTAGCTCATGCAATGGGTAACAAGGAACAAGGCTCAGCTACAGTAGCCTTGGAGATGCTCTGGTTTTCACCTGCCCCTACCACAGGGAAAACAGAGCAGCCTTTGAACCCCTCAGTCCATCCCTGAAATGACTCTGAGAGCCGAGAGAATCTAAGGAATTATTAGAATTTTAATAATAAATCCTCAAAATAATTGTTATAGATTATGTAATTATGTATCTATACTATAGGATAATTATATATGCTATTATTATTGTAATATATAATAAGAAATCCTGAAAAATAAGGCACAAATGGCTTTTCAGATTAATAATAGGAACAAATCCTAATGTGGTGGGGAGCAATATTGCAAGGATGCAGGAGGTACAGTGACCTGGGTGTCGCTGGGATCATGGGAAGGAGCACTGTGGGAAAGCCAGGAAACTGGGGCTGTCACACAAGGGACAGGGCACACTGGCACTGGGAGAAGAAACCTCCAGCAGTGCCTGCCACAGCTCCTGGGAGAGAACCTGGCGACTGTGACCACACGGGCAATGCCACACCTGCCTGCACAGAGCTCTGCTGAAGCACAGGTGGGGAGCGATGGCAACCAGCACGGGGAGGTCAAGGTGAGCAGAATGCGAGGTGCTGGCTTGGGCTCAGTGAGACCCAGCACACCCAGAGGTGCTGCCAGCTGGCAGGGCCCGAGGGGTCGCCCTTCTGACACATTTTTTTTTGCATGGGGGGGAAGTAAAGCCCAGCAATCTTTGCTAATTTTCAAACTCTTGGCATGATTACAGTATCTCTGTTTTACAGCACCCAGCCATTAGTGAAAAGCACTATGCAAGTCAATTAATGATAATGTCTCTTTCCTGGAGATAAAACAGTTCATTCTCACAAACCGGCCGGGACGCACAGAGAGGCGAGCTGCGTGTTGCCCTTGATGGTGCAGGATGAATAGAAGCGCCGATTCGCTTTCTTGCCGTGCAGTTGCTGGCTTTGTTGCAGATTTAAAGCAGCGCTGTTTGAAGCTCTGCCTCTATAGCTGTGTTATGCTGTCCTCCTTTGTAATGAAAACTTCTCCTTTTTCATCATTTTTAATTTCAAAGACTTCGGGGGTTAGCTTCCTCAAGGCTACATCTCAGCCTGTGAAGAATGGAGTGTCTAACTATGCTCGTCCTCACCAACCCAATGGCCAAGGCTAGTTGGTTTTCACCTTCTATAACAATAGTTTATAGCTCTTGGCTGGTGTTTACCCAGCACCTTGTCTCACTTTAAAACATATTTCTAGATGTGAAGCCATTCGTTTCCGAGCTGAAGCGCTCGCTGCTAGTTTGGGGGAGGTTTGTTTACTGCAGTAACCAGCTTGCTCCGTATGTATTCCCATCACTCTCCCTTGCTACAGCCTACAAATCTCTCCAACTTATTCAGCTCAATGTTGGAGATGGGTTTTGAAGTCTTCTTTAAAGTATAGTGAGTGCCCTTAAAAATTTTCCCTGCTTTGAAAGATTCTACCTGTTCTAATGCAATTCCCTATTTTAAAGCTAGGGAATAAGTATCTTGGGGATGGTTGGCTCACATACAGCTCCTATCTCTTGAAACATTAATGGTCCATGCTGTTTGATTTTTTTTTTTTGAAAGTACTCTGTTCCTGCTTTGTTTATTTAATTCCTTTTCTCTGCTCTGGGACTTGCCAAACGGAGTCGTGTCCTCTCCGCCCCCCCGCCACCACGCGTTCATTCACAGAAACCAGTGGGATGTAAATACGGCTCATTTAGTTTTAGCATTGCCAACTTTTGTTTCAAAAACCATACACAAGGTCCCTTGAATTTTGAAATGGGTTTCAAAAGCCCTTGTTGAAAAAATAAATTCTGAATAATTTCTGGTTTCGCTTTCTGTATTTTGTGCCTTTGAAGGTTCACACTTCCGAGCCTTCATGTACAATCATAAGAGATTGAAACTTGTTTTACTGTTAATAACTGCTGCATCCCCTGCAATCACACAGTTCCAAGAGGGAGCCACTGTAGGAAATGAGCCAAGTCAAATACTGCAGCTTAATAAACTCCGAAGACTTGACAGCAACAAATTTTGCTCCTGAAAATTGCCCGTTGGTTTGCCTACAGCAGCTATGAACTCTGGGAAAAACAACCTGGGAACAGAAAGCACCATGGCTGCACTCAGGGCTAAGCAATAAAATAAATCACTCCATATTTGCGTGCCTGCATTATATGACCAATCCTTTGATATTATATGACCAATGATTATTATATGACCAATCCTTTGATGATTATATGACCAATCCTTTGATAACCCAATCTAAAAGCTGAAGGCTGGCTCGGCCACAGCCCCTGGCACCCCTGAGCTCCCCCCTTGCCTCCCACGTGGTATATTTGGGAGCTCACCCCTGGCCACTGCTCTCTGGTTTGGAGATCTCTGAAATCAGATTTGAAGATAGTAATGAATTTGTGCCCTGAAGGGTGTATTGACCCTTAAGGGCTTTAACAAAGCTCAGCACTAGTTTGTGTTAGAGCTGGTCTTTCAGCCCCAAGGATGAGCTTGGGCTCTTTGAGCTCCCACAGTGACACCCCTCTGCTTGGCCCTTGACTCTGCTGAGCTGCAAATCACTGGGCTCATAATTGGAGCTGTCTCTCCTAGATTAGTGTCATTTTAGCTTGTCCTGTCCCGTGGCAGGTATCCATGGTCGTTTGGCTGGGTATGACTGATGTCTCCTCTAATTCATGTCAAATGTCGAGAAGAGCAGAGCTGGGGGAAGAAGGAGATGCCCTCGGCAGGGGAGTGGGCAGGGGGTCCTGGGCTGGGGCCCCTGCTGCTGCCAAGGGCTGGGGAGAGCAGGGTCCCAGCACATTGGGTCCCAGCCCTGCTCTCCCCAGCCTGCGGCAGCAGAAGGTGAGTGGGGGCCGATCAAGAGATGAAGATGATTCAGTGTGTCAGAAATAGGGACTGTTTTTTCTCTGGTATCGCTGCTGTTGGGCTACGTTGCTGACACTCCTGGTCAGGAGAGGCAGCTCGGGATGTCTGTGGCTGGTCGTCTCTGCCCCACGTCTGGGTGACGTGTACAAGAGCTTGCCCAGTGAAATCTTCCCATGCATACAGTCCAGTACTGACACCATCAAGCATATGTGCAGGGACTTGGCAGTTCCTAACAGAAGCATGTACAGGCGAGGGCTTAATTAATCAGACACATTATTTGGGCAGCCAGGGCTAGCAGGCGGGTCACCTAACACCCCCCCCCCCAACTTCAGTCAGTGCACATAAATATTTTTTCCTTTCTGTCTTTTAAGTCTTTTATCTTTCCTGTCTGCAAGATAGCAGCATAGGCTTGCTGCTTTGCTCCTTTCCCCCCCTCACACACAAGATATGTATAAATATATCTATAATTTATAGAGAACATATACATAAAATAATACTCCATCTAAATACATGCAGACACACACGAAGCATGTTGCCGAGCCTGTGGGAAATACTGTCTGTAACGGAGCTTGCTAATTATAGCATCTCTAATGGCAGCTTCCCCCACCCTTCCCAACAGCAACAGAGATCAAAACCTTTTTTTGTTTAAAATATTTACTGTACTGCTTGCAAAGCTTTAATCAATGTAACATGACGTTTCCTTGCAGCAGCTGAGTAATAAATATGCAATTAATAGGGAATTGAAATACACCCATTAGCTGTTTGCAGAGTCTCCACTTCCCCACTGTAAAGCCTCTTTCAGAGCATTTAATGCCCTGCCTACACTCAGCCGTGCCGCCGAAGCGCGGGGAGCGTGGCGATGGCCCTGCCTTTTGGTGAGGAGAGGGATGAAGTGTTTCGGAGATTTGCAAAATTTCTGTTGGAAATCAGCACTGTTCCTGCTTCGGCGACCGTGACAAGCCTGGGTGACACGGGCGGATGGCGGGGTGACAGCTCCACCCACGATTTCTATGTCTTCCGCCCGGGAATTGGGCTTTTGAAACTGTTGATTTTGCTTCAGTAAGTGTGACTCTGCACAGCTTAACAGGTCCAGGCACGCTCATCTCCAGCGGCTTCGTATTTGCCCAGCACAGGGCTAGCAGCAGGGAGCTGGGCTCCGTACACCCCCGGCTCCCTTGAAGCTGGGGTCACAGCTGGGGTCCTCCCGAGCCACGGCACCCCTCGGACAGCACAGCACTTTGTGGATGGGCAGTAGCCACGGTACTGCAATGGCCCATTGGCCAAGTTAGCACACGCTTTCTGTAATTTTTAAGCTGCTCTTAAAGAAGTTTGTTTCCCACCGTGGTTACAGCGCTGTCCTAGCTCTGTCTTGGGTAGCAGGAGGTAGTGCAGGCCCTTGATCACTAAGTGGTAAAATATACTCACATAACCATCCACTTCAGAGTGTTTGTCAAACCCTTGTCCCGCAAACTGTGTGATAAACTAATGCCACAACGTGGGATAAGAGCCTGACTGGATGCAACAGCCCTGGCAGCTTGCCCAGCAGCTAACGAGCTCCTCGTCAGTGGGGCTGATAGCATCCCCTGCAGCCACCCCACTCAGTGCTGCTCCAGACTGGGGGGAGAGTGATGCCCAGGCTGGTGTTGGGGCTCTGGAGCTCCTGAGCCATCCCTGTACAAAGCCAGAGCACCAGGCAGATGCTGCATCCCGGGAGAGCCTCCCCATTGCACGGGGAGGAGGCGGCGCAGAACCGTGTGCCTCCCAGCTAAGCATTAGTGAAGCTTTTTAATCTCTCACTGTGGGATTTCTTTTTGCTTCAGCATTGTGCCATAAAGTATTTCCGACAAGGTGACATTTTCCATCTGCATAAAGTGCTTGCAAACAGTGTGAATTTAACTTTTATTGGCCTGATTTAGGGGTATGGGACTGTGCATAAGTCTTGGTCTCTCAACCTATAGTCCTGCACTTTAAGTGATGAATTAGTCAGTAAAATAAACAGGGTATTATCTAGCTGTACACACGTCTGCATCTTCCAAAGAAAATTAAACCTTGTTTGAACGTACAAAACCTAATGATGGTGAAATCGACTTGGCTATAAATTACCCAAAACTCAAAACTAATCCAGAACTTTCTGAGAGCTTGAAAATGCTCTGTCCCCTGGAGCAGGCAGCCCAGCACGCAGGATGGCAGTGTGCGACCACGCCGAACTGCTGCATGGCACTGTCCCTGCCACTCCGTCCGTCTGTCTGTCTGTGCAGGTGGTCACTGCTCCCTGTGAGGTTTGAGCAGTGGATGGGGCACAACACCAACGTTACCACAGTTCCCATTCCCTTCCCCACGTACCGAGGGCAAGGCCGATCCATCAGTTGCCATCTGCGGCGATCGACAAATGTTGATGTCTTAATGGCAACCACCATACCTGCAGCCAGGGCATGATGGAATGCTGATAGAGCCATTAGTACCCAGGCTGGTGATGCGATTTTATATTTCATTTAACCCAGAACACAACATGCTGCAATGTATATATTTGTAACTGCTCCCTTGATGGTCTCTCTGGAGTATTATAAAGATTTATCATGTAGCGTTTGGTCAATACTAAATACCGTGAAATGTCAGTAGAGCAGTTCTTGGGATTGCTTGAGCAGTAAATAACAGAATCGTACGATATCCAAAAAGAAATGAGCAGGTGAGGAAGTAACCTTAAAGAAACAAAACGAAACAAACTCAATCCCTAACCTTTAGAAAAGAACAACAAAGCAGCAAGGATTTTATTATTAAGTCTCCTTGACTTTTAATGAGATGTACGAATCCTTGTCATTTAAGTGCTTTGAAAAGGGTAGCCACTTAGCTCTGGAAATGCTGTGCCATGGATTTTTGGGCACCACATCAACTCTCCTGCTTTTGACCTCCACGCAACCCTTGCTCCGCCTGCTCCGTGACCCCATGGCAGCAGCTGTCCCAGGGTTAGTGAGACAGCGCTGACATCCTCTGCATCCTCCTCTCCAGAAACCCCTCTGAGAAACAGCAGCTGCTTCGTGGGAAATGGGAGGGACACCCCCTCCCAGTGCTGCCACGCTCCCTCCTAATCCCTCCCCAGTTAACGGTGGGGATTGCTCTGAGAAAACCCTCCAGGTTTTTGGTTTTTACAGGTCAGAAGTTGGCTACTGCTTAAACATATGTTCCTCTTTCCCTGTCTCTGACTTGCAGAATAGCTGCTAACTAACCAAAAGACAACATGGTGAGCCGAGGCTATTAGTGAATAATAATGCCATTTGCAGGCAGCAAAGGCTGAAAGGCTTCCAGAGCAGTTAGCAGTCTGCAGGCATCTCCCAGAAATGCATGAGCAGAGCTCCTGTGTGCATCAGCCAAAGAGCAATTATTCTTGGAAAGCACGTCTGCCTCACGCTTTAAAATCTTTTCTAGTGTCTTGAGTTTAAAAAAAAAAAAAAGAGAAAAAAATCTGCTGAAAGCAAGCAGAGAAACTGGAGTAAAGGACTTCACATGCTGTGAATGAAGATGACTGCAGGTGTGTGCACCTCGTGGCACCCTCCGGCTCCATGCTGGGTGCCCCCAGCAGTGACAGTGCCTGGGGTGGAAGCAGCCCAGAGCCTGGCCTGGAGGAGGGGGCCACGGGTGAGCCCCTCCGTGGCCTTCCCCAGAGCAGAGACACAGCCTGCAAAGCTCCTCAGAAACTATTTCTAGCATGAACTTCAGTCAAGCGGGCTTGTTTGGCTTTTTTTTTTCCTATTGGCTTTCCCGTGTTTTTTTTTCCCCAAACATCTCATTTGTAGCAGAAGATTATATTCCTAATGGGGTCATTTTGAGTGCAGTATTGCACACAGTTCTGCTCTGTAAAGAACTAGCACGGATCCTAACAGCTCTCCAGGCAGGAAATCTGGTGGGAGCTCTGCTTTCCTGCTTACTGATCTAACGCTGGATCCAGCGGTCCCACCGAGCCCATCAGCGCAGTGCCTGGGTAGCTAATAATGACACAGGGAGCCACCGAAGGACTGTTTGATGGTCCAACTTGTTAACTTCAGAGAGTAGTTCTTTTGCAACTTTATTATATTTTTTGGCAAATCACTGTTGCTTGCTAGCTTGTTCCATGCATCTTTATTTAACCGCTCTGGTGCTATTGTTTTCCCTTTAAATTGTATATTTCAGTTCTTACATGAGACATTGTCAACATTTTTGTGTGTATGCTTTTTTTCTGTATGCTGTTGCATCTTTTTTTTTTGGTTCATTTCTTTTAATTATACATTTTAAGTACATTGTTTTATGACATCACTTGTTAATTGTTCAATTATTGCTCTGCTCCTCCGCTGCCCTGCACGGTGCAGTAGCCTTGAAGTGCTGTAGGAGTGTGCCACAAACAGGGGGAAAAAAAAAATAAAATGGCCTAAAGACCCAAAGATGCATTGTAGACAGTTCTGCACTATTTAATTACATGTTGTTTGGCAAATAATTAGTAAGAAATTAGCTTCCTTCTCAGCATTGTAAGGGTTTATGCAGTTTGCCAGCAGGCCCCTGCCAGGTGAAGCCTGTGGCTCCTGGCTGAGCTCCCAGCACTGCCATTAGCCCGGAGCAGGGGAAGCTGTGGTTTGCAGGGGTCAGGGCTGGCAGGACCTGCGGGGTTACTGGCTGTCGTGCCACTCCTAGGACTAATGGCATCTCACGGTGCTGTAGACATCAGCGTAGGGACTGTGCGAGGCTGTCAGCTGGAGCCTAAAAGGTGCAGGTTAACAGGAGGTGCATTTAGCCATCACCTCCCAACTCCCTCAGCTCACCTGCTGCTACAGCCCCACACTCTTTAATTTACTCCTGTACCAATTTACTTGCTGCATCGTGCCTCCCACCTCACCTTTGCTTTAGGCTGCCAGCTCCCTGTTACCCTTTGCATCTTCAAAGAGGTGAGAGCCGGTGGGCCGTGTCTCTCTGTCATCAGCCCTGCCTGAATTTCAGCACAAGCAATCAAAAAACCAGACCAAAACCCCAAGTGATGCAGCTGCACAATAGGTGTTATGGTGAGTGCAGTATCTGTGGGCTCAGAGGCAGTCAGGGATACACATGTCGATGGATGGATGAAAGGAGTGCTGCAGTCTGTGGATGCAGAGTGGCTCGCTTTCAGCCTGGGAAGATTAAGGTTCATGTCCTCTCTGGCAGAGGAAGGGCTGATATCAGCCTTGTGCTGCCTGAGCAGTCAGTCAGTGCAGAGGAAGGCAGCCCTGCCTGGGTATTGTACAGGCTGCTGTTGTGGCAGGAGGATGTTAAGTAACTCCCACTCGGGAGGCTAAAAAGATTGATCAAGCAGTGTCCAATCCTCTCACATGCCCAGCCCAGAGCTGTGCATGGTACTTATCATCTGCGTAGCTGTGGACACTTCCTACCATCTTTTTATCATACGAAGCCCTGAGACAGTCTGGAAGCCAGCTTAGGACAGTGAACTCTTCATTACATAGCTCAGACAAAGCATGCCAGGTGCTCCATGGCCTGTCCAGGTACAAAATGGTCTCCTTTGCAAATCCACTCTGTATATTAATTTGAAAGGGCTGTGTGAGTTGATGGCTCGTGTTTCTGTTAGGAATGTATCAGTTTGTGATTAATTTATAATAAAAACCTGAAAGAGAACTGAAGATGCTGCGATTCGCCATATATCGCTGCAGTATCTCACTTGTTTTACAGTAATTTGATGCTGCCTGAACACAGTAGTCAACCTTTTTTTTACTCCTGCTTGCAGGGTAGAACAGCAGGGATGATAAACCTTATGCTTTAGTTCAGAAATAGCACACATCAGTGAGAGCGACCAGGGTTGCACCACGGGAGAGAGTGGGTTGTGGCAGCTCAGCGCAATGCTGATTACTGAGGTTTATTATATATACAAGAAAACCATATTGCCTGCCAGAGAAATTACACCATGGCCTAAAAGTCTGTTTAGGGTTTGTTTGTTTGCTTTTTAAACCCAGGCTCGTATCTAGTTCTATGTCCTTTCTCTCCTGGCAAGGGAGTTCATTTCAGAGCCCTGCATGGCTCAGAGTCCTGAGAACCTGAAATGGAGACTTTGGTGAGCAGCGTGATGGTTCCTGGAGCTGGCCGTGGCTGGAGTCGGCATCGGTTGCGCGCAGTCAGGATGCTCCTCTATCCCAAAGGCAAAACTGGTGTCTCACAGTACCCCAGCAAAAATAAACCTGTGAAATAGCAGCTTGAGGCAGAAAGGGAAGCATGATGTGTGCATGGAGGGGAAATCTCTCTCTGGCCACTTGAAAATTGTATTTGTGCCCTAAACTGGGGAAAAAAACTCAAGAGTAGGAGTGATCTTGCACACTGTGCAGCCTCGTTGTACTTGGGGCAATGTAGTCATGGGGAAAGGTAAACCTCAGCACAAAGAGCATGGCAAAAAATAATAAAGCAGAACTAGCACAGGATGAAAGCAGCACTCGAGGTCACCTGGGTGCTGGATAGCATCTGCTTTTATGTATACAGAAGGAAACATAGCATGAGTAATGGCTGTGAAGCAGCTACGCTGGATGTTTATTGCACAGAGAAGACTGGGGCAAATGAGAACATTGCCACTTTTTCAGCAGGCAGCGCGCAACGTGTGTGACTCTCACAGTGACCACAGACCTCAAGAACAGTGGGCAAGTGCCTTCCTTCTAGTAAACCGTATAATCTCTTTCCAAAGCCATGAAGCCCAACCTCAGAGATCACAGGGATTTTGCCTGATTAAAGACCAGAATAAATTTTGGGGCCAGGTTGTCTGGCTGTTGTAGCAGCGAGTGTGGGAAGAAGGGCCTCAGGCTATTTTCCTTGACATGGAAAACTTACATGACACACCATTTGATGTGTTGATTCTATTTTTTAAACATTGCCTAGCGCAGCAATCGGAGCTGGCTGCAGCTCAGCCAGCCGTCAGCTCTGCCCCGTGCGCTCCAACGTTTCTGCCTTCCAGGGCAGGAGCTGTGCCCGGCCCCCGTGTCTCTGCTGGCAAGGACTGTGCTCCCAACACAGGCAGGAGCATCTTTTCTCAGGTGTCTCCCCCACCTCCAGCACAAGCTAATCATAATCCTGTGCTCCTCCATGAACTGTTTACGTGATCACAGTCAGCCTTTGGCACCATTTCTTGCTAACGCTGTAACAGTGATGGCACTCTCGTCGCGACTGTGCTGCCACCAGCTAAAACCGTGCTGCAAATTATCTCACCTGGCTCAGAGTCTGCAGCTTGTCTACATGGGGGTCAGCTGGGTCAACCAAGACGTGTGGCCCCAGGTGAACCTGAACTCTCTGTGGCATGTTCCAGAAGAAGCGTGGCTCGGGAATTGCATCACGTCCCTTCTGCTAGTCACAGAAAAGGGCAAATTCCACTGGGGCATCACTGGCTCTGGGGTCATCTTCACGGATGACAACTTGGGAGGAAAGCTTTCATCCTGAGGAACTTGCCGAGCTCTTTTTACATTTCATATGTATGAGAGGAGTCATTCTGAGGGAAGAGTTGCTTGGGAGACTTGAAGTGGCATTTGGCTGGTGGGATCTCTCTTACTGGTGCTAGTATGTGAGGAGGACAAAAATGAGCCTGGCTGTCAGGTCTGGGGAAAAAGCAAGCAGCTCAGAAGTAGGAAAAAAAGATAAAACTGTACTTTCTGCTTTGTTGCTGAATTTTTTTATAGTTTTAAAAGCAAAATCGACCCTAGATGTTGAAGGTTGAATCTTTGGTTTTGTCAGATTTTCTTTTCAGTTCTAGCATTTCAGAGCTTGTGGATGGACCTTTCATGAT
This sequence comes from Podargus strigoides, assembly GCA_028020825.1. Taxonomy (NCBI): domain Eukaryota; kingdom Metazoa; phylum Chordata; class Aves; order Caprimulgiformes; family Podargidae; genus Podargus; species Podargus strigoides. The sequence goes on from CM051631.1 coordinate 4,540,781, forward strand.
TACATGAAAGGATAGTGTTGAAGTGCAGAGACAGCTGAGACTCTTCCAGTTGGAAGAATTCTCCAACCCGCACTTCCTGAGAGAGGCAATGGGAGATGGCAGATGGTAGGTGGCATCTTGTTTATCAAAACAAAAACTGTGGGATCTCTTGAGGTGCTGGAAAGACTGTACAGCTGAAGTGAGAAGTTGTGTGTGTGCACTTACCAGCTACTTCCTCTGAACTAAAAAACTGCTTCTGTTTGGTGCAACTTGCAGAAAAAATGAATTTATCCAAGGAGAATTTATAGGAAGGACATCCATTCTGTGCTGAGTTGGGGGATAAGGTCACCAGGGCTTTCATACCTCTTACCATAGCCAGGAAGCCCAGAGTTTTGACCCCAGAAACCATCACTGAGGGTTGGAAGAGCATCCATGCCAGCAGGTAACAAGAATGGCACTGAGAACGTCAGTTCCAGTCGTTTTACACCACACTTTTCAATGTGCTTTCCTTGTGTTCAGGTCTGTGGCATCTGGAGAGTGATTGCTATGCTCTCATATTCTTGCTTTGATATCTAAAATATTCAGAGACTATTTGACCAGAGAGGCCATAACCCTGGTTTTTATTCCCCACATGAATATTTTTGGGTTCTATAAGAAATGCAGGTTTTTCAGCGTTTCTAAATGCCTAACACTATCCCAGTTTTAGCCTAGGGCAAAAGGGCAATTAATCCAATTTATTCTTTGTGTTCTCCAAACTCTCAAATAACCACAGCAGAAAGATGAGATACTCAAGATGCAACACAACTGTTGCATCCTCATGGGAGCTACTCGAACACTGGAGATAAATTCCTTCCACAGATAATAGTGAGAATTGGCAGAGGCTTCCTCTGCAGCCAGGAAGTTTGTGACTGCTTCCCTCAGAGGAAAACACGGAGATGGGTAGGTAGGTAGCAAATTACTCTATGTAGCAAAGCAGATGTGTACCCAGATGTGGTTGTTCTGCCACTGAGGCAAAACCAGAGCAGCTTTACAGATGAGAATGGAGGTAAATGGGAACTGAAAAAGGTATGGGAGAAGAACTGGAACCCTAGAGTTGCTTTTCCTTTCAAACTGATCTGTACACATGTCACACAGTTGGATGTATGAATAGTAAATTATTCTATTCATTTCTTACTCTTGATGAACAGTAAATTAGTCTAATAACATTTACTGTTCAATTCATTGATTGTCAGAGGGAGATTAGAAGCAAATAGCTTTTAAGTCTTTCCAGCTGCAAACATTAGAGTTGTCTAAAGTTACGATTTTTGACTGTAATTAGCTGCAGGTCCCCAGCACCCCCCTGCTCCATCTCCCCCGGCCCCAGCCCAGATGTGCCTCCGCCAGCTGCTGCTGTGGTGGTGGCAGGATCCCAGAGCACTTCGGCAGGGTGAGTTCTTGCAGCTCCCTTGACAATGTAGGCAACAAAAGTAACTAGATTTGTTTTTTTTTTTAAAAAAAAACATTTACCCAAATGGTTTAACAGTGGTGCACAGCAAGAATGCTGGAGAGTGGAGAATAAACTGGAGAGCTGTGAGGCTGGGTGTGGATGTGTGTGTGTGTGGAGTCAGGCTCTGCCATGGCATGAAAAGCCTTTCCATTCTGTGGCTTGAGGGTCTGAAGTGCTCTTACGCAGGAGGACTCTGCTGAAGTTGCTGTACTGACACCAGTGGAATACAAGTGTGCGAGCGAGGAGAACAAGGCCCATAAACCAGCAGAGGAGTCAAGTGAGTTTAAGACGGATGCTCACCTTGTGCTTGGCGTGCCTCCCGTTCGTCATCCTCCTGCCTGGGGCCTCGGCTCTGTGCTGGAATCCCATCCTATCAGCAGGAAGGCCCTACTGGCTATTTAACAGTCACAGAATTACTTGTAGCCCAAACAAACCATAAACAGCAGAATCACTTCAAATGCTACCGCAGCTCAGAGTTGTTTATTACCTTTATCTACACCCTCACCCCCCTTTTCTTTCACAGGACTAAAGAAGTGAATAAAAGCAGCCTTCTCTTGGTATGCTAGTCAGGTTTTCTCTCTGTTAGAGACATGTTGTGCTGGCTGCAAGCTGCAGGTGGTGGAAACGCAGGTGCTCTGGGGAAAGCAAGCCTCCTGCCAGCACCAGAGCCCTGCAGAAACCTCGCACCTGCACGGCCAGGCTGGCGACGGCCACCTCCAGCACACCCCCGCCACCAAGGCAGCGTCTGCCAGGGGTGGCACACTTCGGGCAGCGTTGCTCAGGTGATGTCTCTTGGACTCCAGAGGGAAGGGAGCAGGCAGGAGACACCGCAGGACTGGCACTGGGGTGCGCGTGGAGCACGGGGACGGGTTTGGGTACCCAGCACCGCTGCTGTAGTCTGGAGCTGCGCGATGAGCTGCGGGGGACAGCGCAGGGAGGCGGTTGGCAGAGCATCTCCTGGCACAGCAGGGCTGGGCACGGGAGCTGGCCAGCCTGGCGCTGGCTAACGAGGCCCGGCAGCAGCGCAGGGCTGTGCGGGTGAGCCGAGGGGCAGCGGCAGCCGCTGGGACAGATGGGGCTGGTTCAGCTGCTGGAGATGCAGCTTCTGCTTTCTAAGCATGTTGGGCTGTATGCAGCAGTAAAATGCCACTCACTGTATTTCAGGGAAACTCTTTTCCCTCAGAAAATGGAAATCTGTTAAACTCCTTGTGTGCAAATAGCTGATTTTTTTTTTTTGGTGGAATTTTCCACTGGGAAACCTGTAAGAGGTATTTCATTGACTGGGAACACGTCGGGTTTGGTCTATATTTAGCTTTGCACGCACCTGGGCTGTCAGGAATTTCTGTGAGCAGTTCTCCATTTCCAGGGGTATGTTGTTGGCCCCGCTGAGGCTGAGTCCTCTCTGGGATTTGGAGCACGAGGGGAGGGAAGGGGAGCATGGGGTGAGGAAGCTGTGGGGAAGAATAGGACCACGATTCCTGCAAAAGCCAACGATGTCTCAGCTGCAGACAAGGATTAATGTCAAAGCAAGATCTTATTAAAGACTTCTAATTTAAATTTCTCTGAATATTTGCTCATTTCATTTTGCTGCTTGGCTTTCTCCTCTTCCCATATAATGACCCACTGTAATGACAAAATATCAAAACTTGGGGGGAACTGGAGAGAGTTTGTTTGGAAGGGGGTTGGTTTTAAAAGCTAATGTTCATGCCTTTCTTATGCTGAGGTTTTCGAATAGAAATATACACACACCTTAACAACAAAAGGCTCTAATGACTGCATTGTCACCAGATAAAACTGTACTAAAAATAAATAAATGCTGCAGTTTAACATGATTCAGTAGGCAGGGTCCTTATTATTCTTCCACCATTCAAAGGAAGATTCAATTTCAGCATAATGCACTCTGTAGCTCAGTAGCATCCCTCAGCTGACTGGTGCTTCTTTCAAAGTATCTCTCTGCTCATGAATGCAGAGGGTTAAGAGTAACCACAGGCACGAGTGTTGTGGTCACTGATGCATATTTTTAAGTGGTAGGACACATTGAAGAATCTGGGTTTAAGTGTAATAAAAGTGAGGTCCCGATTTGTTAATGAGGAGCATTGTCTGCTGCAGACACTAATTTCACTACAGGGTGCAGTCTTCAAACTTTTCATTCTAATTAGAATGCATTTCCATATTCTTTATCAATTTCTTCTCTTACTGAAATCTTCTCAAATGACCTTTTTTTCTTCACTTATGACTCATCCAAAGATTTTTATTTTTCCCAAAACAATCATTCAGATGCAACCGCATTTTTCCAGTAAACACGTTCAAAAATAAATGACCTTGCCAGCTCATGCCTACACAGTGGGAGAAGGGCATTAGCAGTGCAGAGGCAGCTACTAATAATACACAGGAAAATTAAGTATGGGAGAAGATCGTCTTCTTCTAATTCCTTGAGCATTTAATTTCCAAATGCCCTGCAGTGGAATGTGTCTCGAGCAGCAGCTTAATGGCTACCGATGGAGTTCCAGCAGTGGGGAAACAAGTCCCAACAGAACGAGGGGCATTTTGTGCACAGAAGAAAATAGGTTATCTGCTAAGGAGGCATTTTTTTTCCCTTTCTTTCAATCGTCCACAGCTGTGTCCAGTTCCAATTTTTATAATAAAGTAAATTATTAACTCAAGTTGACGGATTGGTTGGTGTTGGTAATAGGCTTTCAAAATGATTAGTGATATATACTCATTACCCAAATTAAAAAGCCATATTAAAAATAAGGAGAGGAAATGTAGCAGCATTATCAAAGTAATAATTTCTATTTAGTGCATATCTTTCCTGAACTTTGGCAAATGTTGAATTATGCAAGACAAACACTAATCTGAAAGCATTCTAATTAATGATGGTGTTTTTTTGCTATCAAATTAAGCCAAACACATTCACAGTGCATCTGACTTAAATGCTATTGCAAGTTCTTCACAGTTTGAGGAAGATTGTTGATGTGTTTTAAAATATTACACCTATACCCAAGTTACCAAGCTTGAGCCATGTTCTTCCCTTGCAGGATAATTATTAATGGGAAAGACTTATGTAACTCAAAGTTCACTCAAAGATTTGTTTTGTAATTCAGTACTTCACCCATCTCAGAAAAAAAAAAGAAAGAGAAAAAAAGAAAGCAGAGATGAGTATCTTGACATCAATTAATCACAGTGCTTTGTTATCCAGGGTTTGCTATAGTTTTCACCAACAGAATCAAACAGTTGCTTTCACTGTAAAGATGCTTTATAGATGAAAACACATTTACAAAACTTCTTTCAGAATAAAACAATAATCAGGCAGCTAATTAAGCCCATTGTAAGTACTGAGCTTTTCAGTTAAAGACCTGTCCAGGCTATAACATCATTTTTGCTTTGTTACGATACGCAGAAAGTTAATAAAAATATAATTTTTAAAAAAAATCACATTAGTGATTTGCCAGAGTGAACGTAGATGTCAAAAATGCTAATCTAGAGAAGCTGTCAGGAGTTTAAATAGATTTTTCAGTGACTTGCCGTTCTTAATTATAGCTCAGCACCCCGTACAGGTTAAAAATGCTGGGTTCCTTCGAAACAAACTATGAGCTCCTTACCAGCTCTTCAAATTCTCCTTCTCTTCCTTTCAAATGGATCAATCAGATGCCAACACATAACATTTTTCATTTACATCTTTTCTCAAGCTTCCTTATCCACCGCAATTATATTTCTACCCAAACCTATCCTGAAGGGGATAGAAGAGATTTCATGGAAGAAGCATAATTGGCAATTGAACTTGCTCTTATGTGGGCTTCTTTTATGAGAAAAGATAGCGTTTTGTGTTGTAGAAATTCAGCACTTAAATTAGGGGGTATCCTGGCTACTTAGTTAAATAATCTAGAATAATCAGGTCAGGAGGGAATAGTACGTAGCTTTCACTTAAAGTTTTGTATTAATTTTTCAAGTAATGTAATTCTACATACTATCCAAGTATTCAAGAGCACATCAAAAAAGAGCTGCAGACCGGAGGATCGACAAGTTGCTAATCCAATCCTCTGACTGTCACAGGGTGCCATGTAAAAGAGATCCTTTGTTCTTTAAGTGCTGATTGAGTTCCATTAGTATCCATATTCAGAGCCCTGGGCACAATATTAATGCTAATACCGTTGTTACGGAGATGGAAAGCCGTTAAGAACGAACAATAATCAGCTCGCAGTATCATTGGACATATTCATGCAGCTTGTAGCATGGTGAGATCCGCCAGCTCTAAACCTTTCTAAAGAGAAAACGAAAATCCAATTAACATCTTCTGTGTAAACCTCCTCGGCTACTTTCACTGGAGATGACCTTGGGCAGCTGTGTTGCAATTTTGCCAAAACCTCAATTACGTTTTTAATTCAGCAGTGTTGCTGGGTTCTGCCCAAACCCAGGGCCTGGCTCCGCAGCCTGCCTCATGCTGGGCAGTGGTTGCTCACACAAGGTGCCTCAGCAGCCCTTGGCATGCTCTGTAACACAAGAGAGGCAGCAACCAGGCTTCGGGCTTTGTGAGTCCACGGGGGTGCGTGAGCCAAACCACAGGAAAACTCCTTTTCTTCCCCTCTCCCACCTCCAGTCACAATCCCAGCGCTCAGATGTGCCCTTCCATCTCAGCTCGGGCAGCACCCCTGTTCCTGGGGCAGATGGCTGGTGGGACCTGGCGAGTGGGACATTGTTTCCTGCTGATGAGACACGCACTGAGGGAAGGAGAGGCTCCACATGGCCCTGCACAGGACTTTGCTCCAGCCCAAGGGGAATGGCACAGCCAGGCCTTGCAGCCCAGTTCCCTGGATTCAGTGTTGTCTAGCCTATGCTCAAAGCAAAATCTGTTCCCTTAGAATAAAAGTTCCTCACAATCAGTTTGAACTGGACCTAGAAAAACTCTAATTATGAGCGAATATTAAATTAAACTGATGGCAAAATAAAAGGAGCATTTTTCTTTGGGATAGGATATGAACTTATCCGTGTTAATTGCCCAAGGTAGGGTAAGGAAGTAATTGCCATGGAAGATCTCACAAAGCAAGATTTGGTTTTTGAAGTATTTTACTATACTGTCCACTTGATACTCTTCATTAAGCCAGAACATAAACATAACTGTTCACAGCCTGCCCTCTGTGTCAATTTTTTTGATAAGCAGCCTGCAATTAGACTAGCAGATATTGTGTAACAGTGAGCACTCACCCCCACGGGCTCATGGCCCAAGACTCTTCCACTGGGCAGCATCATCTGCAGCAAGGTCTGGTCCTAATCACTGTGAACAGGACTCTTAAAGGATCTTGATGGGAAGAAACACACTCACTTCCAGCCAGCACGGACAGCTTCTGGACATGAAGCTTTTCCCTCTTGCAACTGTACAATTCATGGGAAAAGAGGTGAGAGACTTGTTGCTGACTGTGCTAATGCCACTGTTCAACATGAATTGTAAGTTGTGTTCATCCCAAAACTTTGTTACAGCTGCTGTCAACATCACAAGTGAAGGATCCCAAAACATAAAGCATTTTGAACTCTTTCTTTTCATTTCCTTTTCATCATACCAGGACGATACTGCCTTATCTCAAACACACACTTGCATATTTGCACTCTATAATGGAGAAACAGCACTACACACAGGTCCCTAAAAGTAAACACCCAACTCTGCAAATCTTGCATATAATTAGGAAGATTTTTCTGGATTTATTATTTTTTCCCCAGCGCTGTTGCTGCTTGATTTCGCTGTCATCTATGTCACTTCTATGGAAAGATTTTCTCTGCGTTAGAAAGGAAAAATCAGAACAGCAAGCTAATAACTACTTACAACAGTGAGATTTAAGGAAGAAAATACTGAAGTAGAGCTGCTGGTAGGACTATGGTTGTTGTACCTCCTCCTTAAATGAAATAGGTCAGGATCACCTTTTGCTTTAGAGGGTCTCTCTTGGGAAGGACCAGCACAGACCTTGCACCTGATGGACACAAACCTCCTTTGAGTACTTGCATCCTTTGTGGACCAGGTGCATATGCTTTGAGCTGAATACTGGCTGTGACTTTAGATGGAAAAGAGTTTCCCCTTAAATGTCCCCAGCCCAAGACCAACAAACCAAATTCAGCCTCAACTTTATCCCGTTGATTTAATTTCCTAGTGTATTAATGTTGGCCATTCAATCTCATTGATCTATTGAGTCCATCTCCGCTGTGTCCTTGATTTGATTGCTTAATTGGCTTAGCAAAGCCTGGATGCATTAGCTCCTTAACGTGCGTGCTTGATTTCTGTACGTGCTTGCTTATTCTTTCGTGTAAGATCTATAAAAAGTAAACAGAATTTATTTTACATAAAATGGCAGTCAAGCTTAGGAATTCCAGGGCAAAGATAATCCCAGGTACATACATGCCACTTCTCTCCTCTTGGCATAAGAGGAAGAGTTTAATCTTGTCTTGTTCAGATCTGGAAATGTTTGAATGTTGACATGTGCCCTTCAGTAAAACCTTCTAGTTTAACAGATCACTGTCCAGTAACAGCTTGGCCGAAGCATGAGCTCTCATATTCTTCAGATGACTGCTGTGGAGGTTGTTTCTGATGGTAGAAGCAGATTTTAAGGAAGAGCTGATGGCAGTATCTTCTGCAGATACAGTAAAACTTTCTCACCTGTTTCACTCAGGATCCTATATCATTAGACCTGACTGAACCAAGTCTCTGCTGCAGCTATGATTTCAAGCATGTGGATGCAATGCACAGGCATGTCAGTGTTTGCTTCATTTGCATTTAAACAATCAAGATTTTTAATTAAAATGCATAAATGAATCATCCGCTAAAGCACTCCCATGTTATTTATTTTTTATATTAAACCTTCAATTTGATGGATAAGCACTGTCATTGGTCATTTCTGCTAAAATGATCCCATCAGCAGTGAAATATTTGACAAATCTGATGTTAAATTTTTCATTCCTAGCTTTCAGCATTTCTGGCCCATTAAGACAAATAGTATGTCTCACACTTTTGATCTGTTCTTTGGTGCTCTCTGGGACCAGCACTCTGTTAAAGAGGGAGAGGAACAGGTCAGAAGGGTGGTTTGTGATCCAAACAGTGCTCTCCTTATGGCTTTCTTTATATAGCCCAGCACATCCATGGTGGCAAGTGTCCTTTGCTTCTTCAGTGTCTTCTGCCTGTGACAACCATCAATCCTTTCTGTGTAGTGACAATTTGGGGGTTTGGTACTGAACTGTTGATGGAACAGAAAGGAACATGGACTTACTCCTAAGTAAAACATATTTTCTTTACCTTTTTTTTTTTTAAATTGCTATCTGCAGTCATCACAAAAGTTCCTACTACTTCCAGTAGTAGGACTTTCCATCTGGGCATTGAAATTTAACTCCAAGGAGTAAGTTGTCCTAGGAACTGCATCCTAATATAGAGAATAAAGCAGAAAACACACTCTGCTGCTACCTTCTCTCAGAGGATTACTGTAAAACTGAACTAATAACAATGCAGCATTCCTTCAAAAACTGAAATCTCGCTCACGTGCTAAAAAGCTGTAAGAGTAACAGCATCATCTGGTGGCTTCTGCCACAAAGAATGGATTAATTGATTTTTTTTGTTCTGCTTTCATTTAAATTCCTCATCTCTCAGGCGAGGCCTGGTCCTGAAGGAATGTGTGAGAGGAAAAGCCAAGAGAAAATTATAGAAATGAGAGAAGGTAGTAATCCTCAGCTACAGTGAAACATTAAACTGTATCTGAATATCTCAGATCTTTTTAAAAGGATTTTTTAAAGAACATTGAAAAACACCATCCTCATTGAAGTCAAGCTTCATTTAAGGCAATGCCAGATGGGGTTGGGATTTCTGAAGCGTACATTAAGAACAGGAACAATGCTGCTAAAGGCCTTGAACCCTAGATAAAGACTGCTGTAAATCTCAGCAAAACCTTAAGGCAATTCCTTTCCACCATTTCTTTTGTAAGTGCAAACCCAAATCCTTCCAACTCCTCCTGCAACTTCCTTTTGGAATTCTTATTATTGATCCTCTTAACATTTAGAGAGGTGGTATGTGAAAATGAGATGAACATATATTAGTTTGCAAAAGAGTTTCAGCTGTGAACAAGTGCTATTATGATTATGATTGTAGAACAAGCTAATCCACCAAAGCTTACATGTACAGTTAGAGGAGTACTAGAGGCTGAATCAGCCTGCTTTGGGTATTAAACCTCCTGACCTAAATGAGCTGGAGTATTCCCAGAAGTGTCTGAGGTCCCCAGTAAGATGTTTACCACAATCCAGATGAAACAGAAGGACCACATTAGCCTATAGAACCCAAAGTCTTCAGGATTAGTTGTTGCAAAAGCTTATTAACAAGGCAATAAAATGAAAATTATTCCTTCTAGCTTTATTGGTGCACAATGTCTGTTTTACATTCATACAGTTTCTGTCCTATCCTTGGCAGTTGTCTTCTTTGTTGTATTCTTACAAAGAGAGAAATATCAAAACATTAATTTAAGCTGTCACAATGCAAAGGGCTGACAGTCATATAAAGAATTATCATTATGGCAGAGAATGGAGACAAGTTAGTGAAGGAAAATTAAAGTGACTAGCTAAACAGAACCAAACTTCTTGAAAAATCTAGGATATTGCCATGACAATTCGAATTGCTCCAACTTTTTCTTTTTGTGTTTTTCAGCACTTTCCTGCACAGTCTATTATCAATCTGATGGGGAAAAGAAAGAAAAAGAAATCACTTCATATATATGCTAGTTTTAGCGAAATATGTATTTCAAAAGAGAAGATTCATCCTGTACAAGTTTGTGCTAGAAGATAAATCGGAACTAACATCAATCTTTGTAATTTCCATAATTGTTGAAGTCAGACTGACCAAGATTACAGCCTGTCTAATCCTTCTTACCAATGCATGCAATATAGAAATGTCTCTTCGTCCTCCTCAGGGCTTTTTTTAGAAAACAAAAATGATTCTTTTCTAGCAAGCAATAAGATTCTTGCAGGTGGTGGGTCAGGGTCTGCAAATGCTTTGCATGTTCCTAAGAAGCATTTTAATTATTTTACAAATAAGGTAAGGAAGAAGAAAACAACCACTTCACTCTTGTGTTATGCTTTTCAAAAAGGGCTTTTAGAACATTTTACTATAGCTCTGAAGAAAGTGAGAGCACAAGAGTCTCCAGGTGCACGTCCATGCACAGCAACTTAGACCACTGCAGCATGAGTAGTTTACTTTCTCCAGTAATGTAAACCTACAGGTTCTTTGTCATAAGACAGCTTTTCAGCAGGGAAAACAATGCTTAGTCTTGTGCTCTGTCCTCTCATCACACGCTACTGGGGTAAGAGGAGGATATTATGAATTTAATGCAAGGAGCTGGTGAAACTGCATCCTGTATTCCACACAAATGTCCACCGCCTTCTAGCTACGGTATCCGCAGTGCCAATTAAGTCAGTTAGCATTGCAGTGGCTAACTGATCAGACTGCTAATGAAGCATCAGTCCACAAGATTGCTTTATATAGTCAAAATTTATAATTAAGTCTCATACACATAAGCAATCATTGAGTTAGTTCAGCTAGCACATCAAAAACAGATGAAAACACCAAAGGCTGAGCAAATCAGTCTTCCCAAGGTAGATGAATGAGAGGCTTACACGACTAATGCCAACAGGACAGAGGCACAAAACTCCCTGTGGATGTAAGGACATAAGATCCTTTCCACTTGTTCATCATCCTTATGTGCCTTTAAGTACTGTAATCCTGGAATTAGAAAAGCAGACTGTTTAGAAACACCACAGTAGGCAGCCTTGAGGTTGTGTGTGTATATTCAGTAGCAGTAGGCACTCGATTCAATAAATGCCAAGACCAACCTGCCAGCACTGCCAGCCAGAGCTGTCTGGCCAAGACCTGGTGTGGCCTCAGATAAGTCACAGGGTCAGAACCTCTGCACAGTGAAGTTAAACATAAAACATCTGTACTGATCATAAGATTAAAAAAGAAGAAGGAAGGACTGCAAATCACTATTATTCTCCAAATAAATCAGATGTACATTACGACTTGGGAAAGCAGACAAGAAAACACTTAAATGTAATAAATGTGAATTGCTGCAGTCACACCAAACATAGCTTCGATCCCCTAATTGTATCAATTATTTTTTATGATTGTGATCTCAAAGATGTTAAGTTTTGCTAAGAAGATGTATTTGCAAATGACTTTGGTTACTGTTTGTGAATATCCTGAGTGAATGTGTTTAAGAGCTTCTGCATATCTGCTTTGGCCTTCTGACCCCTCTCTGCAGTGTCTTGAATCAGCTGACAGAACATTAGGCACTTTAGACACTCCTAGTTGAAGCATTCAGACAGTCCTGGATTTATTGGGGCTACTCAAATGGGAGAATCTTTGTATAAGCTGTCCTTTTACTGATGTTAGGGCTCTTATGACTGACTTTGCTTTACATGTTTCTCTCTCTCTCTTTCATTTTTTAATCAGATATGTTTTACTGTGAGGAAGAATTTGACCATTTACCATTGTGTTCTAAGAAATAAGCCTACTAGACCAAGCATTCAAGGTAATTTCATTTTTGCAATAGGTGGTATAATTGAAGAATCATATTTTCACTGTAAGACACTATCTAAAACTAGTCCCTGGTATGAACACTGGTCAACTATGTACAATCCTCTTTAATATGGCCTTTGATAGTATTCATTTAGCACTCTAGTGCAAAGCCTCTAAAAGGGCATTGACTGAAATTAGTTTCCAAAAGAACTGGAACAGTAACAGAAGTCTCTTTCTCTGAAGTAATGACAATCTTAAAATCTCAACTGCTTTGAAACAGCACATTAATCCACAATGAAAATGTTTGCATAGCATTTAAAAAATACAAACAGGATTAACAAAGAACTTTCCAAGGACAAGATATATTTGATTTGATTTTAAGACTGAAAGGAAAGTTCAGTGCCTTAACTTTTTTAAAAAAAGAGGTTTAGAGGAAGAGCCTATAACTAGATGAGAAACAACCCTCTCCTCCTCCTCTCCCTCAAACACCCATTTGGATATTGCAAAGTTTATTTAGTAACCATGTGTTGCCATTGTAAATATAAAGCTCACTGCTGATTATAGTGTGATTGGCAGTAAGTCTGGAACAGCATTACCCATAATCACTCTTCCCAGCCACTGCTGTAAGGCAGCTTGAGTATGAAAGGCCTGCTGTACCCCAGAGCTCTCCAGTGTTCATACTACGATCAATAACAGCAACCTGATGGGATGCCCTGTGCCCTGATGAAGATTGCTGATGATACTAAGCTGAGTGAGAAGTGGACACTTTGGAAGGGAGAGCCACCCTGCAGGAAGACCTGGATAGGCTGGAAGAGTGAGCTGACAAGAACCTTAGGAAGTTCAACAAGGACAAGTGTAAGGTCTTTCACCTGGGGAAACATAATCCAGGAGTGTGGCACGGACTGGGATCTACCTGGCTGGAGACCAACTCTGTGGAAAGGGCCCTGAAGGTCCTGGTGGCCAACAAGCTCAATATGAGTGAGCAGTGTGCTGCAGCAGCAAAGCAAGCCAACAGGATGCAGGGCTGCATCAACAAGGGCATGACCAGCAGAGTTAAAGACATCATTATTCCACTCTACTCAGCACTTGTCAGGCCACACTTGGAATACTGTGTGCAATTTTTTTCCCCACTATACAAAATAGGTGTGGACAGGCCAGAGAGAGGCCAGAGAAGGGCCACGAAGATGATCAAAGGACTGGGCAGCCAGATAAGGAGAGGCTGAGAGAACTGGGTTTGTTCACTCTTGAGAAAAGAAGGTTTAGGGGACACCTCGTCACTATGTTCCAGTAGTTAAAGGGTGGCTACAAAGAAGATGTACGCTCCCTTTTTACAAGGAGTCACATGGAAAGGATGAGGGGTAATGGGTACAAGCTACTGCTGGGGAGATTCCGTTTGGACATGACAAAGATTTGCACAATGAAAACAATCAGCCATTGGAATCATCTCCCCAGGGAAGTGGTGGATTCCCCAACACTGGACACTTTTAAGATTCAGCTGGACAGGGTGCTGGGTCATCTTGTCTAGACCGTGCTCTTGCCACTGGCCCAAGGAGTAGGATCCGTGAGAAAGTGCTCTTGGATCGTTTTAGTTATGCAGCTCTACAGCCTATAAAGGGAAGCATCTGACTTATCATCTAAACAGTTTTGTGCCAAAGGAAGGGGAGGTGCTTTCAGGGCAGGAAGCCATCCCTTCTGTCTCAGACCCCTATGTTATGATGGAATGAATCAACTCCTCTCTCTTTTGATTGCAGGAGAAGATAAAGCAATAAGCTTGGACTAGATAATTAAGCTTCAGAAGGCTAAAAATAGATTATGAGAATCCTACCTGAAACATTTTTGGGCCCGGTCTTCAGCTAATCTAAGTACACCTAGACCATTCCCCTTGGTGGATCGCATGCTGCTTTCCTCAGCTGAAGTTTTGGCCTTTAAAATACACAGAGCATTCTGGATCCAGAAAGCAGTGAGAAAAAATCTTCTGTAGGACATAAAACAAAAGGCACCTAAAAGAGAAGTAACAACAGCCTTGACTGCACCTCCATGAGGATGCTGGTCCCATCTGGAGAGCATGTTTCTCCCTCAGGCTTTTCACTGGCTTCTCATTTCTCCTTCATGTTCTCTTTTGGGCTGAATAGAACTGTACCACCAGATCTGAGCTTACTATCACTGTTCAAAGAAAGACTGCAGTGCTGAAAAGTGTGAGTGAAGGACAAAGGCAGACTGGAGAAAAGGTGAGCCCCAGGAAGATGAAACAGAGCATCATCTACAAACTGTCATGTCTGAAAGGTACAGGTTTAGGAGAGCTCATCCTCATACAGAAGAAGTGATTTCTTACCCCGCACCAGTCTCTGGCTTCATTGCTGCAGCAAGTCAGGACTGGCCTGGTGACCACGCTGCTGAATGCCAGATGAAGTCTTCCTGCCCTCTCTGTCCTGTTCCTCTCTTTTAAACTTGCACATCTGCACACACATCTCAGCACCTGCACCAGGGGGACCCTCTTTCTGAAAGTGAATTTAGAATGAGAAGAACAGGGATTGTTCTGGGAGCAAAGAGCAAAACCCTGCTAAGCCTTAAAACCTGATCTTGGTAGACTTTGTGATTGCTCCAGGGATGTATATGCTCATATGGATGTACTTCTGCAGTAAAAAAACAGTGCAGTAAAAATGATTAAACACATGAGGAAAGAGGCTTCCATCTAAAAGGTGATTAAAAAGACTGGCATTGTTTAGTTTGCAAAACACAAGAGTAAAAGATGATAGAACAGAAGCAGGGAGAAGGGACAATTTATTCTGTTTTCTCTCAAGAACAAATAAGCATGGAAAGGTGAAAGAAAAATTCTGAAAACATTTGTGCAGTGTATAATCAACCCCGAAACTCATTGCTGCAGGATATTGGGCAAATTTTTCAGAAATATTTCTAAATGTATTAGATGCTACAAAGAATAAGCTTCCGTTACCTAGGTGAAGGAAAAACAAACACAAACCATCCCCCAAACTGTAAGGACAGTTAGCCCCTGTCCTTGTGCTTAGATTGGTTAGAGATGGGATTTTTGTCTCCAGAGGGACTGCATTATTTATTTATCAAGTGCATGATACGGGAGTGCTCGCTTCCTTCAAGCAGGAGGTTCTGTAGAAGGCAATTAAAAGGGTCGGTAAATGCAGCCGTGTGAAGTCACTGCCAATAGATTTTTCCCAGAATAGACAAACCTAGTAATGGTCAAGTAGCTCAGGTTTAGTTATTTTGTACTCAGCTGGTTGTCGTCCCCAATGAACTTCAGTTACTGCTAGGTGACAGTCAAGGCTGTGAATGAAAATGGAATTAAATATATTCATGTCCTTGACAAGTTCTTTGCTAATCCTGCTTGTTTCTATGCACTTGTAAATGCTAAGCAAACATTTTCACTGTGGATATAGCCTATTTTGACTATATAAGAGAAACTGTTGTACCTCCAATATTACTCTCAGCTAGCAGTGAGTGGAGTCTGAATTTTAATGGTCCCCTCTGCATCAACCAAGTGCTGAAAGTACCCTCAGAGATGCGACATGGCAGCCCTGTGTCGCGCTGCTGATGCTGCTGGAGGCTGCGCTCCCCACAGCCTGCGCCTCTTCAGTTTGTGCTGTCAGATCTGGGATGCGCTGGGAAGGTGCTGCCACGAACAGAATTAGTACCTCCTTAAAATGTACATGTATATGGAGAACAAACTGTCTTTCTAAAAGAATTTTAAATGCTACTTTTGGCTTATGAATAGTTTTCTTGCAACTGTCAGGCCATCTGCTTGGAGAGGGGTCCGTACAATCATGAAAAGGATCTTAAAATATACTCTCCTCATAAACATCTTTTGTTTGGAAAATCCACATGCATCACATAATACAGTTAATGGCAGCACAGGCTGAACTGAAACATTTTTAAATGCCGAGGATGCAACCTTGGATACAGCTCGCCCCGCCTCCCCTCTATTAATAAGCGTGCTTTAAATGCACACTTAGACACATTCTCTCACAGACTCAGATTGGCAGCACCCACCTGCTGGGAAACATGCTAAGATAACTTCCTTGGGTACATCCAAAATACCAAAGTGAGTTGTGGGCAGAAAAGAAGCAGGCTTCTGCAAGGCAGCTCGCTCAGAGATTACATCATTCTCCAGCCAATTTTCTGCCTACACTGCACCATTTTGTATGGGGGGTGTGTGAGTGGAGAAAAACCAGCACACGTCCATGTGTATACAATAAAAAAGGCCAAATTAAGGGTGTGCTAATTCTAGCACTTCCCAATTTTGGGGAGCTTAGCTTTTCAGAACTGTTTTGGTATGTGAAAGTATACAATACATACATATGCACATAGGCATTTATTTGCATGCTTAGAATATAAAATTGTGTATATGAGAACAGTTTTATGCTTTCCTTACTTTTTTCCCTGTTTGTTTTCATCATTCTTTGGTCATTTTTGTTTACCTGCTTTTTGTTATTCTAATGTAAGCTCAAATATACAAAATGCTAATTTTCTCTTACATAAAAATGTAATAAAACTTTCTGGCTTTCTTTATAAACAAATTTCAGCAGAAATGTTGATGGATGTCGTATAACAAGTAAAGAAGAAATACTGTTTAATTATCTTCCATATAAAATCCAATAAAACGTTCTGGCTTTTCTTATTTTTCTGTACTGGGGATTAACATCAGCGTCTTTGTGATGAGAAATCTGCATTCATGGCTCCTCTATTTAGATTTAAATAGGAATTATAGTTCTTGGCAGAAAGGGATCTGTCAAATATCACAGCATTTGTGGCAGGTGGTCACTGCATTGCTTAGTACAGACACTGCCTGCTTAACCATAGCCTGAAGTAAACATCAAAAGTCAATTATTCCCTTTGTAAATATTTTATTTATATTTTGGAGGCTAACAAACATCTTTTCACTGCTTGGCTGAGGCCTTCCTCCGTGGATCAAAATCCTACAGAACCTGTACTTGGTGGTTAAAAATGTGTTTAGCAGTCCAGGGATACCAGTGTAGCTCCCAGAGTATATTAGGCTTCATAACACAATCCTCTGCTTGCAAACCTTTAATGACTTGGCTGGGTTGAAGTGGACAGAGCTACAACTTGTCATGGTTGTTATCACTGCAGCTGCCAATTAGTACAACAATCATGTATTATTTTGCCAAAATCCCACTCCTCAGTTAAACTGCATGTTGACTATAAATACTATGAAAGGAAAGAAAAAAAAAAAGTGTCTATTTCCTTGGATTTAACATTTTGGGGGTGGGAAGGCGGGAGGTCTGGTTGAACTGTAGGATGAATGTGTGCATAGTGGCCCTACGGAGGTAACTTGAATGCACACTGAATAGCGAATGTGGAACGAGCTGAGCTCTGAGGGTCAAATGCCTTGAAGAAGTGTCTTGTTCCAGGGCAAACCTACTAAAAGAAAATGACAGTATCTGGCAACAGTTACACGAACATGGCAGAATCTGTCCCAAAACCACTACGGTGGGGAAAACATCTAAAGATGCTGTAACACATTTTAGATCTTTGTTTGAACCTTAGCTGAACTCTTTGGGCCATTAACTAATCAGATCATCTCATATAAACAATGTTATAAAAATAATCAAGTACTTCTGCCTACATAAATATATGTTGAATACATTTACCTTAAAGAACCGGGACTTTCTTGGGTATTTACTCCTGACGTTCAGGAAACAGAAGGAGTACAAAATGTTAAGGAGAAGCAGAATTCTCTGAGATGGGGCTGTGGGTAATTTTCCCTGCAAGCCTGTTTGGTGGTAAGTTAATTGACTCCCACATTACTGAAACTGCAATGTACTAAAGCACTGGGTGCTTGGTTTCCTTCGCTATTTGACTGGCAAAAGCCATCTGTTCTACTCCATCCATCCACATGCACAGTGTCTATTGTTGTCACCAGGATTCACACACACGTGGATCAAGGCAAGCATGTGCCTCTAACTGTTTTGATCCCTAGAACATGGATTTTTCATTTTCTTTGTTTCTTTGTGCTCACCCAGTAATAATACTTGTCATCTGAGAATTCATATTGATCTTGTCATTGCCTTAAAATTGGATGACAATTACTATCTTTGTCAAAATTCGATCTGATGAAATGGCTCCAATTAGGAAGGAAAAAGAAGGAATCCATCACAGCAGGGAGCACTGCATTTGGCTTTAAAGTAGGGAAGCTTCTTTTAAAGAGATACTGTTGGAACAAGCAAATGGGAACAAGCATAACGGAGATTAGGATGCAAGTCTCAAAATCCACCGAAATTAGGTATACATATGAAGTGAACAGCCATTTAATTTTTGCAGTCTATATCTGTCTGCAAAGAGGAGTTGTAGCTCCTCTGACAATAGATGCCAGTAACTGTTGTTTTCATTTTCTGATCTGGTCAGACATGCAGTGGCAGTTGACGCCAGCCTTCATGCATTTTCAGATCCAGTTCTGATCATCAGTATAATTATAATACATTATCAGAGGGAGATTTGCTGAAGTTCATGAAATGATAACAGCATAAATTACATCATGCTTCCAGATGCTAATCTCACCTTGAAACTAAATGTAAAGAAGCAGTGAAAGAATTAAAAACAAAAGAGCGAGTGCACTTCCATTGCTACTAATATTGGCACTAAAGCAAACAACTTATCCCTGCTAATTACAAATAAAATTGTGCTAATCACACATTTTTTTGTTTATAAATTGGCCCTAAAAATTAGTGTGTACATTTGTTTGTAGGGGTGGGGGAACCTTTTTCCAAAACAAATATGTCTTTTTTTTATATTGAGTGAATGTTTTATTCAATTAAAAAAACCCTGTCAGTGTTTTGCTTCCAAGCAGGAGGCGAAGGGACAGATTCACTGCTGGTCTGGAACCCTGGCGAGGCCTTACCTGGGAGCTGGGAGATGTACATCAGAGCCCAGCTCTGCCTGAAGGACTGGCAGCACCCCGACACCCCGCAGAACTTCGCAGCTCAAGGCCATTCTTGTGTGGGTTTCTCTGAACCAGACCAGCAAATGCTCTTCCCTCACAAGTAAAAGTGTGGCAGGAACTGGGCTTTTGGAGCTGTACAATTATGATGTGAGCTCCTGAACACGAGACTGCACAGTTTATCTCCCTGAAAAATCTTGTTTTCTTAACTCCATGGAAGAGCTCCACCAGAAGCTGAGGGAACCCAACCAAGCACACCACACTTTGAGCAGCTGAAAATGTGGGGTTAGTGTGATGGAGAGATGAGTCACCACACCTCATAGAGCAGCAGGCTCTTTGGTGAAAGAAGGTGGTGAGCTGGTGCTAACAGGTCTTCTCTAGCAAGCTGGGTGGACATAATTTACTTTTCCCCAGATCTTTCTCCCCTTCTCTGTTTTCATTAGCTAAGCCTACTTACTGACTCTGACCTACATTTGCAATAGTTCCAGAATGCAAGAGAACTGTGTTTGTGGGGAATTTGCTATTTACTAAAAATTTTAATCCAACCCATTTGAAAATGTTATATGCTAACTGAGCAAACACAGCAATCAGAAAAGTATACAAAACCCATGCAATTGTCCTGCACTTGTTGGCAACACACTGCGATTAATGAGCATCTGGGATGAGTATGGTATCTTGTACTATGGAGCTCATGATCTGTACAATAATGGCTGATTTTAATTGACTTTTGCTTCATATAGCAAATCCCAATTGGAGAAGTTCCAGGATGCCGCTAGTGAAGAACTGTGGGCGGGTGCATGTTTTGAAGTGATGGTAAACATTGTGACATATACTGTGTGTACCACATATTCTCATATGCACATTTTGACTTTTGTTGCCTTGGCTTTCACACAGCATTTCTAACATAGACATTCCTATTTGCCAGTTTGAGTGGAAATCTGTTAATATGTGAATACTGCTCGCCAGCATGTACAACCATCACTGGACTTTCAGTACTTCTCCCACGGAACAGCCAGCCCTGTGGGCTCAGAGGGACCTGGGTCCTCGGGGTCCCACAGGACCATGGCATTCATGTGAGCACAACTGGTGGACCTGGGCAAACAAAGACTGATGAGAACTGCTATGAGAAACTGTAACTTTGAGAACTTGTAACTCACAACTCAATATGACCCAGCAATTTCCAATGTAAGTAACACTGCCAAGAAGGCCTTGCTCTTTTACTGCTGTAAGTCTCCTTTTGAGAGATGTTGGTACCTAATGACAAGTTCGTTCAAACCATTTTAGCACTTCAAGTACTATGGGTATTGAAATACCTTTAAAGGTCTGAATCTAAGAGCCAGATTACCTGTATGATGTATTTTAACGATTAGCCAGCCCTTCTGCTTGAACTGAAATTTGTCCTGAATCCACAGTGGCTCTTTGGGAACCTGGACTCAGCCAAGATGTGCACAGGTTTTTTAATCTGATGCCTTAAAAAGTCCCCTGCTACACATCCCATTCTGCCTGGCTGCAATATTGTGTGGCCAATATTAAACAAACAATTTGCTTTTAGGCTCTTTCTAGAAAAAACATTTACATCACATACAGCAAAGCTACAAGGTATTTATAGGCATTGAAGGCTCCCTAGCAATAAGGTGCCCAGAGCACACAGGGAGGGTGCTCTGCTGCTGCCTGCACCACTGCCCACAGTCCCCAGACATGTGGCCAGGGACCCTCTGACCCCCAGTACAGCAGCTCCTCCACTTTACTACAGAAATATTTTTTTAAAAAAGGAGAAAAAAAAAAAAAAAAGGATACATTTTTCCTCACTGCAGCATAACCACTTCTCAGAGACCACCTGGCTGCAGACGACTGTTAGGCAAGATTCATGCAAGAGAGATTTGTATGTGAGCACAGTGTGAAGGAGCCAGTGCCAGCGCAAAGTGGCTGCTCAAATCTACTGTGCTGAACACAATGAAATAAATGCTGGTGAATGGGTATTTCTGTGAGGTAATACTTCCATCATATCCAATTCAAACGTTATCCAGCAAACTGCCTTGCCAGGAGTCTTCTTTGTATTGCAGGAAGCCATCTGTGATGGTAACTAAAATGAGAACAGAACAGGATTCGCTATGAAATGCTCGTCAGAAGTACTCGCTCTGCAGTTCCCACATTGCTAGAAGCAGCATCTCTCTGAAGGTGAGGAAGGCATTATTACCATGAGCCCCAGAGCTACCCCAAGTGGATGTTGTGCCTTTCACCTGCTGCCTTTCACGGGGGGTCCGTACAATCTCCAGTGCTCGAACCGTCATTTGTCCTTGGCTGGGACCATTAATTGCTATGGAGATCGTGGGTGGGACGATGGATCATTCTGAACACATTATCTAAAGCCTCAGTTTCAGTCTTTTTAACATATCTTCTGGCAGAAAGTGCTGATGGTGTTCATTGATCTCTGCTGTTTCTGGTTTAATTTTTCTTTATCTCCAAGTCTCTATCTTTGGTCTCTTTCTTTGCCAACTGTTCATTTGTTGCTGGATAATCACAGGTTTGTGTTTCAGATAGCTTCCTATTTTGTCCATCTTTCCATTCTATTGTCCACATTTTTTCTTTTTGCAAATTTTGCCTTATTGTGCAGTGGCAACTGGCTATCTGCTAATGCCAATATTACTCCTCGAGAATTCTTTTTCCTTGCATCATCAAGGGTTTAAGTGGAAAGCCTTCAGCACAGTGCAAATTTCACTCCTGAGAATATTCATCTTTTGAGGTAGCTGATTTTAATTAAAGAATACTCTCTCTCCCTCCCTCTCTGGATTATACTTTAATTTCAGTCTCTATCACAACAGTAGATACTTCTTAGATAAAATGTATTTTTGTCTCTTTTCATCCATGATTATCTGTAGTTCTTAAACACTTGGGGTCAACAGCTGGTCCCCAGTTGATGTAGTTCAGGAATAATTCTATTCAAAGGAATTAAATCAGAAAAAATTGGTGCTAAGTTCAAAATAAGGCAAAATGTACATAATATTTTGCCCTTATTATATATGCGAGAGCGAAACTCTCAGACATAGCAGTAATAACAATAGTGGTAATAAACAATAATCTCTGAAATGTGTAGCACCTTTCACCTGAGAATTTTAGACAGAAATGCATTAAGCTGCTGTCATATGAAGAAATGTCATTATCCTAATTTTACACAAGGGAAAAGAAAGGGGGGGCCAGGAAGTTAAGAAAGCAGCTGAAAGTCACATAACAAGAACTGAACCCACATCTCACGATCTCCTGTTTCTAATCCCCAAAGCACAGGGAGAATCTGTTCCCAAGGGATACAAAATTGAGGTCTTGAGAGTTAACAGCTACGAAAGAATCAACACTATTCAAACACAAGTAGAGTTTGAATTTCTGCCTCCATCAGCTTGCCAAACTATGATGGAAATAATCAGTATCATATCTTAAATTGTTTATGCATGGTTCATTTGCACAGTTAAACCATTTCCAGATTTCTCACAGAAATGAGAAGTGAAGTATAGTCCTGGGCAGAGAAAGTCTAGCTACAGATTTAAAGCTGCTGCAAAGGGAGCTGGAGTGAAGCCCTGCCACTTTTGAAGCCAAAAGCAAAACTTATCATTCTGCTAGAACAAGGATCCTGGCCAGAGTCCCCACAGCCATGAGGACCCCCACGACTGATCAGTGCTTCTTCATAGTAATATGTGGGTGTGCATACACACATATGTAAATATGTGTGACAATTACAGATGCACATAAACCCCCACGGCAATTATGGGATAAGTTCAAGCTGGCAAGATGGGGTTGTTCTATTTTCTGTGTGCTGAGTGACATGAAGCAAGTTGTTCAGTCATTGCACCAGCCATTACAGATATTTTTTTTTCCCCTTTCTTTTGTCTGCTTTTTGTTTGTTTGCTTTAATGCCCATTCCAGCCTATACACAACATAGATATGTATCTCGGCTTGGTCATGCCCTTCTGATCTCAAGAGAATTAAAGAAAAAAAAAAAAATGTATGTAGGATAAGCGTAGGAATAAAATGTGCCTTGGCAAAGTACTTTAAACTGCCTTTCTGCCAGTAAGCCACTAATTTGTGCTTCTTTGTTTTCTTCAAGCTCAGAATAATTCCCATCTGCCTTGACTCACTACCTAGTGCATAAAGGAAGAGGTCCCTTTTCTAAGCATGGATGAAATAGGAAACTTTTTGTATTAATGAAGAATGAGGCTTGGAATTCTGAGGTTTCTATCACTGGGACCTAAAATAACTTGAGGTCCTGCTATTTTAATTAACTTCATTATGACGAGTCTGCTCTTCTAGTCGTGTATGTTTTTCCAGCTTTTGTGTTCCTGGCCTGCCTGTAATGCATACGTATTCCCCTTCTTTCCTCTCACTGAAGCTGAAGATGCAATCACATCTTCGAACCATCTGTTTTTTAATTTATTATTTTCCCCCAGTGCATTGATGGGCTTTCTCGTTTTTCTGTCAGGCTAACAGTTTGGCTCCTGTTTATCTAAGATATGTTAACATGCTGTTCCTCTTCTGGGCACTCAGTCAGTCTATTGTATTTTCTGAAATTAAACACCAGGGACTTTTAAATATTATTTTCTTCATCAGCCTAGGGAATAACCTCTACCTTTACAGCCTCTCTTCCTCCTTTTGTGCACATTTTATGACTCTTTCTAAATTTAGACTAATATCTTATTTTTCTGTCCTCTCCAGATCATTCCCAAGATGAATGGTTGGAGTCTGCCTGGGAACATTTCCATACCCGCTGAGGAACCTACTCACCTGATGCCAGAGACTGGTCAGGATTCCCTCAAGGAGGCAGAGGAATTCCTGGAGAGCTCCTGCATGTCCCCACGGGGCAGGATATGAGGTGGCAGGAGCCCGTGACGAGCACAGTGAGGTGCTTTGCCTACTCCTGTTGCTTGTTTCTGTTCCCCACCTTTGAGCTTGGGAAAAAAATTCCAGACGTTGGTTTGCTCACCCATGGTACGAGGAGACAGATGAAGTGCAGCCCCTTGCATTGCCCCAGCAGCCACTGTCACAGCCAGGTGACGTTGGGCTACGGAGGGCAGACCTGTAATCCCGAGCCATAGCAAGGAGCTCTACCTCCCTTGAATGGCTGGGAAGTTCCAGGTAATCACAGTATGGAGCATAATGTGGATTTATATTTGTTACCTTATTTTTCTATAGTACCTCCCAAGAGTGTTCTGAGGCATTTCAATCTTTAATAAGCAGAAACTGCACTGAGATTTTTCTAATGAAAATGATATAGGAGCACACAGTGTTATTATTAAAACTTCTCCCTTTTTCTCTAGGAACTGCTAAAATACATTTACAGTTTATATCCTTTCTAGTGAGCATTAAACTTTCTAATTTAAAATAATAAAGCCTGGTTTGCTTTCTTTCTTTCCCTTCTATTTCAAAAATGTATAAAACTGACAGTTTTTTAACTATTCTTATTTTCCTGAGTGATTTTTGGATTTCAATAAAAGTAACACTGTGGCTACAACACTTTGTGAGATAAGCAAAGAGATTTTTTTTTTTACAGCACAATTATGGAAATTTCAAAGAACCTTATAAATATCCTGCTATTTGCATATACGAGATAAGCATATTTTAGTAATGGCTATGACAGGCTAGCAAGGAAAACGTGTGGGACAGCTATATAGCAAACACATGCAAACACAGGCACAGAGAGGGGGTGTGTGTGCACTTCTCTGGAGCAGCCCATGTTTGGTGGATGCAGGATCCCCAGGAATGCATGGGGCTCCCCAAGGAGAGGGACCACTCCTATCTTAAGACTCAGTTTCCCTACTTGCAGATGCAAAATTAGCATTAATTCTCTAATGTAACAAGGCGTGTTGTTAGGTCCAGCTGGTGTGCACTAGATAAGAATTAATACCCTGGCTTTTAGTCTTGTTTTCACTTACCAGGGTACAAAGGCTGGGTTTTGCCAGGACCTGGGGGTTCAGCCATGCTGTATCTCAGCAGGCCAGGCTTGGGGCTGGGTGCTGGCACTGCCCATCCCACACGCCCTGCCTGCCCACAGCCATCCCAGTGGTAGAGACGTAGAGCCTCTCGGAAGCATGCCCCTGCTGCCAGGGCACAGAGGCAGCCCTTCCAGCTACACAGCCGCCCCACGGGCACGCCGGGCTGCACCGAAGATTAACAGAGCCCGCAGTGACCCTGACAAAGCCATGGGACAGCCAAGGCTGCCTTGGCCTTCAGCACAGGCCCAAGCCTCCACTCAAACCGCAATGCGAACGCAGTCACAGCTGCCAAAAGTTTTCAAGGGGCTTTCTGAACTCAACGGATCTGGATGTGCTTTTATACTTTTGTTTGCCTTCGTATTTTTAAGTTGGAAATTGCTCTTCTGGTTATGCTTGAGAGCCACTAGGAAGCTCAGAGAATGAGTGTGGAAACTTCCTCAGACCTTTGTTGAAAAGGAAGAGTCCGCACACAAAAATGCAGCGGCATTTCAGCCGCATAAATAGCGTAAATAGCTGCCAAACAAAAAGATGATTTAACTAAAAGAATCACCAACCAACCAGCCCCCTCCACACACACTTTTCTGATGCGATTAGAACCGCAGGTTTCCATTCTGTGGCTCTCCCAGCCATCTGCTTGGCCCTTGAAAGAGTCCTTGAGAAACCGAAAAATGAAAACCACTTACTTTCTGAAAACTAATCTTGGCTTCCCGGTGCTGGGCTTTCAGGGGAGTTCCACTCAAGGCTTCATTTCTGTAAGTGCAGATACTCAGTATGTCCTGAACAATTAGATGCCTTTGAGGATGTTGAAAGCTAGACATAAAAAACCCAAATCAATCAGGAGTCCTGTTTGACAACTGACACCATTTCTGATGCGAAAAGCAACAACCACCGAATAAAATCATACTAACACCCCCCCCTCCCCCCCCAAATAAACTGGAAAGCCCAAAACTCAACAGAAAATCTACCAAACAAACCCTTTTCAGGTTTTAAAACTGAAATTTTTCCTACAAGGTTTTCATTAGCCTGTCTAGAAAAAAAATTAGAGAGGCACATGTCCATCTTTTTCTTCCCCTGCTAAGAGAGATGACCTTTACCTGAAGCCAAAGTCCCCTGGCTTGTGCAGCACAGCCAGGGACCCGCAGAGGTGTGCTTGGGGGCTGCTAATGGATTCCCTCTGGCCCCCGGTGCCTGCAAACGCTCCTCTCTCACCACACAACTGGGAAGAGACAGGGTGACAGCAGCACTCGGCCCCTGCAGGCTCTCAGGAGCCCATCAGCACAGCCTCTGGGCAGAAGAGGAGTGCTGGCATGAGGAGTCCAAAGGCAGTGAGCAGGACTGCGAGCTGCCCAAACTGCAGGCAATTATGCTGTAATTTTTTCCCGAGCTCTCACAGTACCCTCTATAACGGAGACAGGAAGGATTGCCAGCAGTTGCTGCCTCCCAAGCAGTTGATATTCACAAGAAAAATAGAAGAGCAAGGGAAGGGGCAGTTTTGCCTCGTCAGCTAATGATCCTTGACTCTCCTACTTTGTGTTTTTGGTGGCAACCACAGAGAGGTCACACATGAAACTGTGGAAGTGTGAGGTGTCTTTATTAAATATATCAATGGAGTTTATTAAATGGAGCACGCGGTGCTGGGTAGCGTAAGCCACTGTCGGACGGGCTCGGGGTCACGCAGGCCTCCTGCCTTGATGTCACCGTCTGCCGGATTAATACCATGAGCTCACAGCATGGGCCTGATTAGAAGGCCAGGTCCCGGTTGGTTTTACCTCTGCCCTCTGCTAAGTCTTTGTTTGCAACGTGAGCAACAAGCTTTTCAGCTCATCACCACGGCGCCACGTTCAGAGCCGAGGCGGATCGCTCGGGTCTTTTACCACCTCTGGCAGACGCAGGGTTTAAAATTCCCGACGGCAGGAGGAGGGCACAGAGGTGGAATCATTATCTCCTATTGTCCGGTTGATTGTTTGGGCTCTGGAAACGTCTTCCTTTTTGAAGATTTTTGCTTTGCTTTTTTTTTTTGTTTTTTTTTTTTTTTTTTTTTTAATCTTTCGCCCTTTTTCTTCTCATTTTCAACCTGCACCAGGAGGGCAGAACAGAAAAGGCTGCTGAAAGACTTTTTTAGCTTGCTTTCTCTCAAGGGATTCTAGTTCATGGCAGAAGAAACTAGTCTCTCTGACAGGAAAAAGCAGTGAATTAGAGACCCTCCACCATAACACGGCAGTTTTCCTCTCTGCAGCCACTGGGCTGCTTGCACAGGGGAGGACCAAAGATGGAGAATGCAGAGAGAAGCTCAGGCTGCCCTGAGGAATGGGGAAGAATTTTGGGTGATTCAGAGGAATGCAGTGATGGTGATCACTGTATGATTAGAGGTGACAGGAACAATAGTGCACGGCTGTGCCTACACTACTTGTTAGCAGCATGCTGGCCTCTCAGGAAAGAGGAATGTCTCCTGTTAAATACAATGCTTTAAAAATAAAGTGGATGCGACTCTAAAATGGAGGGAAGAGCAAATGAAACCAAACTGAGTGAGGACTTTTGAATTGTTGGGTGAGACTATGTTCTTCTAACAGCCACAGCAAAGCATGACTAGCTCTGGAAAAGTGGGATTAATGCAGCTTTAAGCCACTCCCGCACACATACAGTTCTGGATGGTCAGGGAAGCTGGACATCTCTGAGATACAGGCTAGAGAGCTCAGCCTGCAGGCCATGCTGCTGTCCAGTATGTGGTGCATCAAGGACTGTACAATGGTTTTATCACACTGACCACCCACACTGACTGCAGAAACTGCTCTGCTCAGGCAGAGGATGTAAACCAGCAAAGAATCGGGTGCAACTATCTCATGCAGAATCCCTGACAGCTCTGCTCCTTCCAGTCCTGTTCTCCCTACTCCAAAACACAGGCAACCCCATGCTGCATGCAGACCTTGTCCTGGCAGAGCAGACAGCAGAGAAAGAACCCAGCACTGAAGTTCCCAACTTCAGTAACATTGATGCCCAGTACAACAGCTGGAAGAGTTAGTCTTACACACCACAGTAAACCCACGATTCCATGCTGATCCAGGTGCTTGGTTAACACCCATTCCTTTTTGTGATCCTGAAAAATAGAGACAACTTTTCATATAGCTTAGTCTTTTTCTCCCCTCCAAAGCTTTGGCTGTGATTGATGAAACTGCCTCACATTGTCAGAACTTACTTGAACTAATAAACAATGGAAATGCCTTTATCTGTGCTAGTGCCAGATCCATCCCACTTACAGCCCAAGTTGTGCTTCTTTCCAGAAAACCCATGATATACTGCCTGGCCCCCTGCTTGCCATTCATCATGTTGGTTATTTACCATTTTCTACCTTTTATCTATTCTATGAACATTTTGCCCTAATTGCTCTGCTATTTGTTGATTATTCTGCTGCAGTTGTTTATCAAATCCTTTTATCCATTAATCTGTGAGACCTTTCAGTTGCTATTCATCTGATGTGGAAGTTTTTAACCACTGGTGCTGTCAGTCACATCTCCATGTTATGGTCTTAAAAGGAATATAATCATGGCTGGCTGTAGTAGCTTGTGGAGCCATTTAGATGGGAATGTCACATCCTAATTTTTGCTGTTCACCTTAACTAACTTCTTTAAAGTTTCATTTACCAGGCAAATTATTCATATCCTGAGGTTTGTGGGTATTCTGCTAGGTGTAATTGTTGCTTTATACCTAGCTGGGCAAAAAACTCATTCAGTAAAATGAAACCCCAGCCCTTGTTTGCTCGTACCACTGGGAAGCACACCTGGCAATGCAGCTGGGATTTCACTTGTACTGAACGAGGTGAGACCTGCCCCACTGCCTCCTGCCCTCCCTTAGACTGACTGGAGCAAATCTTGAACAAGCCTTATCCTAAGGGAGTTTGAACCACCTGTAAGGCAGGTTTCTGCAGATGTATTTTGACAGAGGCAATTAAACCTGCACAGGCCACCGCACATCAGGAGGCTGCAAGATCTGGCACTCATGTTCAGCACCCTCCACCATCAAGGAATGGAGGTGCTTGTGTCAGGTGTCCTTTTCCAGGTCTGACTCCCCGAGTCATTAACGTGAGGGTCTGTTTTGCCAACCTAGATCTAAATACGTACCATCTTGTGCTTTATCCAACACAATGTATTTCAAGGACACATGACTGGTGTGTTGTGCCACTGGCCTTCCTCCAACGATGTAATCCAATTTTTCTGATTTCCTGACTAAAGATACTCATTCCTTTTGACAAGGAGTTGTGATGTCAATAAGACATGCACAGACAATAGCCTGTAACATGGTAACTTTCTTTTGTGCCAAATTGTCACTTCCTTCCTGGCTAAGAGAGGCAAACCACACGTGAAGAGGTCTCTGGGGTCCAGCTAGCCCACCACTGCAGCTTGGGCTAGGGCTGGCTTCAGCTCGACCAAACTGCTGCTTTTCTGCATCCTGCTCCCACTGCTTAGTTTTCTCTAAAAGCTTAGCTGGAGGACGACTCACTTCAGTGAACATCAGAATAAAATCCTGCATACAATTAAATGTGCCTTACAGTGCTCTTAGCTAGGCAGAGCAGTGGGGTTGGGTAGCTTGTGAATTAATTCCACACACTGTTTGTTAGGAGCCTGGCCTTCAATACCTAGTATTACTCCGAAATATTTTACCTCTTGTTGCACTAATTGAACCTTTTGTCTGTTGACTTTCAATCCTTCCTCCTGGATTGAAGCCAAAACTTCCTGCCTGCTGACACACTTGTTCTTCAGAATTCCCCCCGTTCAAGTGTGATCCACATATGATATTAGATGCTTCCTGGACCTGAAGGCTAATTTCTCCCGTATTTGGGTGATGTGTATGTGACAGATCACAGGAGCTTGTGAAATCCTTGAGGAACTCATGTGAAACAGGTTTTTTTTCTCCTGAAATGTAAAAACAAACTTTTACCAACATTTCTCTGCTAAAGGGCTAAAGAAAAATGCATTTTCTAGAACTCTGACTGAAAACCACTTAGCTCCTTGCACTACTGCAGCCATAATTTCTGGCATTTTAACAAGAAGAGGTGATGTTTGTGGAGTTACAGCATTTAATGCTCTGAAATCCACAGACAGATGCATCTTTCTATCTCCCTTTAATACCAGCCACACAGGGGAATTACACACACTGGGTCATTGCACTGGCACTTCTTGATCCACCAGGCTATTAATGGTGGACAACAATCCTTTCTGGGCTTTGCTTGGGTACTTACCTCGTTTCTGCAGTCTTGGATCAAGCCCTTTTATTAAAGCAAAGGCATTAATCTTGCCATACTCCAACTTATCTCAA
This sequence comes from Podargus strigoides, assembly GCA_028020825.1. Taxonomy (NCBI): domain Eukaryota; kingdom Metazoa; phylum Chordata; class Aves; order Caprimulgiformes; family Podargidae; genus Podargus; species Podargus strigoides. The sequence continues at coordinate 4,570,990 of CM051631.1, forward strand.
GCTTATACTTGCAGAAAGGTAACTCACCCTCATCCTGAGGTGTTCTGACTATTTCAGGAGCCTTTACAGGAGTACATCAATTTGTAGGTAAGACAATTGTGCGTCCTTCTATTTGTGCATTACCCATCCACAGTTAGTCAGATATATTATTTAGTTTAAGGAATAGGCTGCTAAAAAGCCCATTTTTTATCCTGCACATGATGCTGAATACAAGAGAACTCAACCACACTCTCCAATAAGCAGTTTGCAGCGGGAGTGGGTGTAGGAGCAGAGCTGATACACATCCTGCACCACAGGAAACCACTGCACACCTTTGCCTGTATGGTGTTCCTTGCAGGCACCCACATTCTTGCAAAATGGTAATTTCAATAGTCAGCAAGGCACCAGAATCTAATAACAGTTTGTGCTCCTAGTATCTTGGTTTTTATTGCTATTGTACAGTTCTGCCAATCTGTGCATTAAGACACTAATGGGATTTATATTCCACCTAGTCATATCTTCTCCCAGGCTCTCTAGCTTCTTCCAAACCCTGTTTCACATCTACTTCAAATGCCATTTCCAACACTCATCCAGTCCAGACAAAATACCCTCTGTCTTTCCGTGGGCAGAGTGCCACATACTGCAGGACTGCAAAGGTTCCTCTCATCCTCCAGAGCTTTGGGTTTGTCCTCAAGACCTTCATTAATGAAAGTGATTATTACTGGTACTGATTGCTTTGCCTAAATTTGTTTCTAGTTCCTCTTCTTTCCAGAGAATCCTTCCAGCCCTCCCAGCATGTCCTTTCACCCCTGCCCCTCATTTGTGTCAGCAGAGTTCCCAGGTCCCACAGTCATGTCTAACCTCTAGCACTGCAATTCTAAACCCCAGTTCAATATCAATAGGACCTCAGCCTCTCCCAGCAATAATGCAGCAGCTATCCCAGGAGTCATTTTCTAATGGTACATGACTCCAGTCCCTTACCTGATTTTTTCTTCCAGCTTAGATGCCAAACTAGTTCAAAATCTCAACACTCACTGCAATCACTGCAGCCTATTCTCTCTCCCTGCTGCAGGCTCATGGAGCTCAGTGTCATTCAGAGTCCAGTCAGTGGGCATTCAGCCAGCTTTAGCTCCAGGATTTTCATCAGAATCGGTCTAACTGGGCTGTTTGCCTAAAGCCACAACCCACTCCGCACAAATATCCCTCTTTAAAGCCCCAATCACACAGTGAAAGCTCAGCCTTGAATGGTAACCAACTCCCTTTAGCAGTGAGTCTTTCAGTGTCCTCTCTCTCGTGCTGGTCCTTGTCTCCCTGAATGAACAATACTCTTTATCATGATGGGATCCTCCTTGCCCGTATACTTGTAGCTTATTATGCAAAGCAGCATAAGGTCCAGGGTACAGCCTGGCTGAAATGGGATAATTCCAAATGTCTCAGTCCCAGTCATCAGGGTCACTACTCCTCCAGTTTGTACTGCAGTCAATACATCCAGTTTAGCTGACAACTTCTCTTTATTTTTCTCACTTCCTTACCGGAGTCTCAGAATTCAAGTGCTCTTGTTCGCCCTGTGTGGCAATGATTTGATTTCTATTCCTGCTCTGCTCAAGACTCTCACAGTCTCACTCTCATGGACCTGACTGCTGGGTTAGCAACAATCTGCCACAAGTAAAATGTGGTCTGATGATGCATTCAGACACCCCCTTTCCCGCCAGCACAGAGCAGAATAAAAATCGCTCGGCTAATATCTCTTTTACTAAACAAAATTTGAGAAACTGGCAGTTGCTAGAGCTGCCCTTGTGCCAGATAATTCTGGGGCATTTACATGTGCATTAACACACTCAAATGCCAAAGTCAAGGGATGACCAAGTCTGACAGTGGTCAGTCTTTGTTCAGATCCCTGGATGGTAGGTGGCATCTTCTGGCTAGTGGTGAGGACTGTGGTGCCCATGCACTATTACATCCTCAGGTTTTTCCATATATAGTCTAATTGCAAAGGAAAACACTCCTGATCTGTCAGTCCAAACAACTTTTTTTCTAGGGTTAGCTTTGCAAATACAGCAGTGGGTATGTGAATCTATTATGTACAACTAAATGACCATTCAGTGAAACTGTCTTTAGTTTTCCAGCCTACTCACTTCAGATCTACCAAGTTACTTCAGGCTGGCAAGAGACCCATTGTGTGACTAATGCATTCATAGTAAGTAGTGCTGCAATGTTGTTCTCCATATCATCATGACCCTTCCTGTGAATGCCCTCCTCCCCTGGCCTCTGTAACCCTTCCTTTGCTCATTCAAGCTGCACAGCTCCTTCAAAAACGTGCTGCTGAACAAGTGAAGCACGCAGAAAACAGCTCTTCCTGCCTTTCCATGGCATAGCCCAAGGACCACATTGCCCGTCCCTGTCTGTCAGACAGGGTCTGGTGGCTGAAGGAGCAGCTGCCTGCGAGGGCTTGCCCACGCTGTGGTGGTTCTCTTGCAGTCTGGGGGTCCCTGATGGCACTGGTTCCTCTGCAAGTCAGCATGTGAAAGCTGTGATCTGCCATGTTACACTGTGGCAGCAATGCTGCTTGTACAGTGAAGGACCTTGTGATTTGTGGTGCTATAAAAGCTGAAAACTCCATCATTGCCTTTTATATATAATTGAAAACACAATAATTGACTGCAGTATCAACTAAAGAAGGCAGGCAGCACCCTTGGAAATACACATTTCCACACGCACACGCGCACACACAGCCTCCTACTTCCAGCCAGGCAGTGCTGCGTGACTTGTCTTAATAGAAGGCTTAAAATAAATCAGAATTATTTCCAGATTAGAGAAAAAAAAATTCCTGTGAAGATGTTTCAGTCCAAGCACAAAGAATACAAAGCGAGCAGTCTCTTTGCCAGTCAGCACAGCATTTTCAGTCCTCTGGTCCTTTGCTCTCTGCCCTCTGGCTCACACAACCTGTCTTAACCTTTTTTTTCTGTCTGATGCAGGTGAACATATGACATTGTAAAGCTGCTGCATCCACACTGATGTATCTATGAGCAAGTTACATGTCTCCTAGACTTTTCCTTTTCATTTCCTTGGCAGAGGTCTCAGCCAAGCTCTCCAAACCAATGTGATTCCTTTCTGAACTCAGTTTCAGCAGCATAAAATACCCATCTACAGCCACAGTATACAAGACCACAAACTCTGTTCCTCCTGGTATCACCCAACCAGGCCCTAACCCTACAGAGCCTTTGACCCATGGCCATGTCACCTGGCAGAGTTCACAGCAGGGGATCAGGAATACATGGGAACACTGCCCATACCACTGCCAGCTCGAGGGTCCCAAATGCACTACAATGTCTGATGAGCTGGTGCTTCTACCTCTGATTGGTGCAGACTGCTGGCATTTCAGAGCAATATGAAAAGGTTTTCTCTTCTTCAGTGGTGTGGGGACCACTGCAGGCAATTCACTAATTTCAGTGTTGAAGCACATGAGGATCTTGCATGATGCCCTGGATGCTTTCACTGGGGGACAAAGCCTAGAAGACTGGCTAGGTTGTAGTATCTAGCACAACATATGAGTAACCAGGCATTGAAGGAGATGGGAAGAATGAGGAAAGGACAAAAGCTGAAAGAAAACCAAAACCTGCCCCAAACCCCACCAGCACCACCCACTTTAGCTATTTACCTTAGGAGAATTCTTCATTTTTGACTACTGAAGTGTGCCATTGTATTTACCTTGGGTGCTTTTAGGGCAAATCATAGGAACAGGCCCATTTACTTCACACTCACTTTTAGACAGTTTCACTTTCAGCTGCTTCTGCACAAACAATGTGCTACAATTTGGGGGTCGCAAAGGCTGCAGGGAAATATTGATTTCCTCACAATAACACTAAAACAGTTCGACCCAACATTTTCCGAACGCTTTTACAAAACATATATTTTGAGGGACAAGTTTGACTTGACAGACATCTTTTACAGAGAGCTGCCTTTCCTGCAGCTGCAGTAGAGCTGTTATTTACTACTTTTTATTACAGAGAGAGAATTGTTGATGCTAGAAATTTCTTTTACTCAGGTAAATAGCTCTGAAGTCTCAGATTATCAGGCTGTGTGAAAAGCTGAATGCACTGCAACGCAAGAAAAATTCTAATTACTCAGCTAATTAAAAAAGTCTTAATTATAATATAGAATAATTAATTTCTTTTGATACTTACAACTCAGACCCTCCCTTGTATACCTCAGGGGTCCAGAAGTCTTAGTGAATGTAACAAAGGGAATTGCTTCTCAGAATAGTCAGCTTTCTCTAAGGCTTTTCTTAGCTTGGCAATAGATCTGTATACAAGAATAGGGACTGATGGCCAATAGTATAGCTGGAGATTCTTCAGCCATCAGATCTCAAATGCAGAAGGTCATATGCCACCTCTACTATCAAAAGCATTCCAAAAAAAGACACCAAAGTATCACGAACTGCGATACTACTAGTGCACTACTTCACTACATGAACTGCAGCTCATCTCATCTTGCCATCACAGCCCCTATCACAGCCCCCTGTGGGGTACCACTGGACTAGGAACTCCAGAGCCAGTCTTTCTTTAAATCCCTCTGTCCCACGGGCTCATCACAGACTTCCAGTCTACTCCTGCCTTGTGAAGCTGCTCCGTGTCATCCAGCCAACTGACACTCCAGGAGCAGTGCTGCTCCTCTACCACACACAACTAGCTTTAATGTACCTTTTGCCAGAGCTGCACTCACGGGGAGCACTGGGGATCATAGCTAACCCCTGCAGAGATGAATAGCTGAGACAGACTCACAAGGTCAGGTGATGCCAAGATGGGAAGAAGGCTTATGCTTCCACTCAGGGCCATTGCAGGGACCTTTTTCCTCTGTTTATGCCGTTTGCCTCTACTACAGAGCCCAAATTGGTTTAATTCAAGAAAACAGATGTTACCTTCTGTCCTCCCTGTCTCAATTAGCCCAGTGAGCTGGGTGGTGACTGCTGTTGCCAGCTGCTCCAGCATTCTGGGACTTAGATGTTCCTCTTAGCCAAGCAAACAGTCCACCTATGAAGGATTTGGGCTTTATTTGCACCCTGGTCCCTCACACCCAAAAGCACATGGAGTGTCAGTTTTGGGGGGGCAAAGCTAACAGACACCCTAAAGACAGCTGTGAAATACTGAATATACTCAGATGTTACAAAACCTGAGAGCAAGGGGTGGGAGAAGGCAGTGCAGGGCCTCTATATTACTGGAGCATTCAATACACCTTCACTCTTACGTGCTCTCCTTTTCCGGGTCCAAATACCAGAGTAAAGCAGCCACTGGGAAGTGTGGTACGCCCAGGGAGAACCTCCTGATGTGGATGCAGCAGATACTGAAGGCTCATGCCTCTTTTCTTCCAAAAAGCGTTTTAAAAGGATAGATTTCTGAAAGCTTTTGAGGCTCTCAGGTACAGCATCTTAGCCTTAGACTTTGTGACGCTTTAGCAGCACCTCAATCTTTCTATGTTTCTTACAGCACATCATGAAATAGGATCCTTCCCCATCCCTTCATCCTCTTGGAGGCTTCTGGAGGTCAAGGCAGGACAATAATACAACACACAGCCATGCATACTGATGGGCGTTCAGTGGAACTGGTCGTTAATATTACTCATAAAGAACAATATGTTTGCTCCATTTCTGCTCCTGGTGGAACACTAATTCCCAGTGAAAGCAATTGTGGCATCTTATTTCTTGCTCAAGGCTCTAAATCTCCTCTCCACCCATTCATGTGTCATAGATAAGAGCTGCATTTACATCCCGTCAGTCACACCCCGCTGCACAAGAAGGTGAAGCCACTTTACGCAGGTTAGTTAGTAATGCAAGACCCTTTCCCAGAACAGTAAACTTCTTTCTGACATCTTTGATGGCAAAATAGGAAAAGGAAAATTCAATTACATTTCAAACCCTAATAAAATTCACTTATCTTTTCCCTTTTTCTATTTTAAAAATATACCTGCATTTGCTACTTTAACTGGATCTTCTTCCTCTTAAAATTCAGTAAACCTTGTGTGCATCCTCACTCGTCTCTGTGAAGAATTAGAAAGAATTAATAAGCTGGGATATTTGAATAAAATCCTTTTTATTTCATGGCCTGATTTTACTTCCACAAACTCTGCATTTATAGCAACCTCATAAATTACCAACGTTTACGGAAAATAAATACTCCTTGTCTCTCCTCCTGAGCCTGCAGATGTAGCAAACAGATCTCTCAAAATCACAGGAAAAGGAAAAGATATTTTCTTTTCGACTCATTCAACTGGAAATACAATTTTGAGAAAAGCAAAGCAGTGTTTCCCTTTCACTGTTTCCATTTCATTTGGGCTGATAAATGCCTCTGGGACATAGCATTTCTGGTTTCACCTCTTCTCAGCCGTCTGTCTTTCTCTCTTTCCTTCTCATTCTCTCTTTCTCCCTCTCTCCCTCTTCCCCCCTTTTTCAATTGGCCTAAAAATAAGCCTGGCAGCTGCAGAGTGTTGGCTGTCGTAAGGATTGTTGGTGTATGACCTTCTGTCTGTAGTAGAAGAGGACTGGTTTCCTTCAGTCAGGCATTGGAGCAAGCTGAGAACTGGTTTGACTGTCTTCACCGATGACATTAACCAAAGGATGTTCCAGAGATGTCAGAGCCCTGTGGTCAGGTAGGCAGCCAGATGTGAGTGATGGGACTTTATTACAAACAGTCCCATCCAATAAAAGCATGTTAAGACTTTGAAAGAAAAGAAAGCCACTGTGAATTCATGTCCTTCTTTGTGCTTCTGCTGGCAGCAAGGCACCGAATTAGTGTGAAAATTGAGCAAAAATTAATCTTTGCCTCATAATCCATTATTTAAAAGGGAACACTCACTCACTATAATTTTCAAGTCACTGCTACAGCAAAGTAATTCTGAAATCTGTAAGTTTGCCATGGGGGAAAAATAGCAGCATAAGACTAGGTCTTGAGATTTGCCAGAGTGCCAGACTCTTAATCTGCTTACTGCATTTACCATTTGCAATTTTTCGTTGTAGTTAGAGCCTCCCCAAGGTCACCCCACACATCTCAAAGCTCTTAACCATCTGTCTCTGATTCCTAAAAATTAACATGGAGATGGAAAGACTGACTGATTCATTAGGGTCACTCCCATTTACCAGAAAAAAAAAGCACCTGTGCCAGCTGCACCAGGGGCAGAGCCCAGCAGGCAAACTGGGATCACACACACCAGCTTCACCAGCACTCACCTCTGCTGGCCTCAAAGACCTGTGGCAGATAGAGATGTGGGACTTGGGACCTCTTCATTCCTGCCATAGCTTGAGCAGTCAATATGTAGGAGAGCCTCGGAGAACCACAGAATCATTTCGGTTAGAAAAGACCTCTAAGATCATCAAGTCTAACCCTTAACCCAGCACTGCCACTCAGGTACAGATTCTGTTTAGTCAGGGTTTACCTTCTGCACAGTTATTACCTTACCATCAATTTCTTAGTCTATACCATGCTTAAAATGAGCAGAGCTGTACAAGAGACAAACTACACTGATATGTTTCATTTGCTGTACGACTGCCCACTGTCCTCCAGCTTTCCATGGGATTTTGGAGAGCAGGAATAAGACTGAGAGGATAAATCAAACAGAGAAACAGTCTTGTGGCTACGGGAACCAATCCCAGATCTTTAGGAAGGCTCCAACCAGGTCACTGAATCTCTCTGCATCTACTTTCCCTTCCCAAAACATGGCAGTAAAACACATTTCTTGCTTATATATGTAGATTGTGGTGGTGGTCGTCTCCTGCTAGCTGTCTTGCAGCCTGGCATGCTGGTCTCTGTTGGACTCCATAAGATTTAACGTAATATAACAACACTATTAACAACGAAATACATATGTTACTGAGCATAACACACACACACACAAATCCAGCTCCTGCTATGACACAAGAAAGGACTAGCAGGGAAATTCGTATTTTGTTTCTACTTTCAGGAAAAAGAAATGGAAACAAACAAATAATGGTAGACTATAAAACAGCAATAAAAAGAACAGAGATTAAACTGCAGCATGCAGGCACTTTAAAAGAAATAAATAGCAAAAAAAAGTCTAAATTTCATTCCACTGGATGCGAAAAGCAAATCCTGGACAAAAAAAAAAAAAAAGCAAAAAAAAAGCCACAGGCTGCCTAAAAAAAGATATTATGGAAGGAAAAGATTGATGAATACTTTGAAAATGTGTTAACTTTTAAACAGCTTGAATATTCAAATTGGAATAAAAATATTCCTTCAATTAAAAATTATTAAAATTAGCTCAAAGTATTTTTTGGTGTGTTCACTGCAAGAATTTAATAGGATCTAGTACTCAGCAAAGCTTTGAAGCAAAAATAACGTCTCAGGAGCTCATTACGCATTAAATCCTATAAAAAAGCAGGATCCCACTATGAAATTAACACAATTTGCAAATCATTATTGCAGGCTACTCCTTCCCGGGCTCTTTTGGTCACTTTTAACTTGAATCTATGATGCTGTCAAAACCACCATCAACAGAAACCACTCACAGAAAAATGGGCATTGTACCTTGAAACATCCTGAGCTGTGGACAGCATGGTACAATAGTCACACAGAACAGTACACACAGGAGAAGTAGAAAGTGAAGCGAACCTGCAAGTTGTGCCAGGGGAGGTTTAGATTGGATATTAGGAAAAATTTCTTCACTGAAAGGGCTGTCAGGCACTGGCCCAGGCTGCCCAGGGCAGTGGGGGAGTCCCCATCCCTGGAGGGATTTCAGAGCCGTGTAGATGAGGTGCTGAGGGACATGGGGTAGTGGTGACTGGGCAGTGCTGGGTTAATGGTTGGACTGGGTGATCTTAGAGGTCTCTTCCAACCAAGGCTGTTCTGTGATTCCATGGGGATCAAAACCTTGTTTGGAAACTTTGGATACAGTAGGAAATTTTGAACCTGGTGCCTTCCTAGACTGCAGTAAATGTAGTGGTGTAGTTTTCAGTATTCAGCCCGAGCCTTAACATGGCTGAATTAATTGGTTATTTCACCGGACACGTTCACTCACAAATATTCATGAAATATGAATCACTGGACAAAGTCTCCTTTTAATGAAAGGCTGATTCTTGTTTCCTCTTGTCTGAATCGGAGGAAAAGGAAAAAAAAGGACAATCAATACAGTCTGAAACAGTATTGCTCATTAAAATTCTAGGCTGTCAATACAGTATATGTCTATCACTTCAGAGGCTACTGAAGTGTTGGTGGGAATGGCACTTTGCTACTGTATTTGTTAAAATACTTGTGGTGTCTGCTAAAACTTAGCAGGTGTTGGCCGCCTTCAGTGTTTCTGAAGGCCAAAAGGAGGTGACAATTAAGGGAGAGTCATCAGTCTCCTTAACTGTCCTCTGCTAGTGTGAACACCAATGTAGTTGAGTTAGGGGAGTTGTCTCCATAGAGCCCAGCTGTTATTTTTAATGCAGTATGTGGAATATTAAACTGTTTATCTTGTTACTGAAGCCATAAGAAGGCTCTTTCATGTCATCATTTCTATTTTATTTTGTTTAGAGTCCTTCATTAACTTTTCATATGAAAGATCTGTAATTTACATCTTCAAAGAACTTTCAAAATGTAAGTTTTAGGGACGACAAGTGCTGTATGTGTGCAGTTCTACTCTGACGGCAAAGTCAAATCGCAAAAATACCATCAAGAATGTTTCTTCCTTTTCTTTTTTATTTATGAGTAAAACACAGGGGATTTCTCTGGGGAAAAAAGAACTATTCTGACTTGATACTAATCAGCACAAACAGAAAGCTAAAACAGTGCTGCCTCTTAAAGGCTAAAGAAGGCTTTATGATCTACAATCCAGGGTAAAAAGCCCTAAATTAATTAGAGGTAGTTTAAGACTCGAAATGTTCTGCATATAAGTATTGGTTTTGCTTTGCAATACTAATTCTGAGCAGTCAAAAAGCAAAACCAACCCCCCCAAACCTGGGGGAGGTTTCACTCCTCCCTGTTAGGTCAGGGAACATGTCCTGATTTTCAGACACCTGGGAACAGAGGAAAACCCTGGCCAGTGCTGTTAAGCTTCATTTCTCTGTTATAGTGTTCAGTTCTGATAAGAAGCTCAGCTTGGAAGACCATTTTACTAGGACATTTCAGCAGCAACCACAGCGGGGTTCAGAAGCTGAGCACCAAATCCTTGCCCCACAGAAGTCAGGACCAGCATCCTGATCATCCAAAAAGGTTTACATTACTACATCCATGGGTGATAACCCCTCTCAGGTCAAGTCCCTTATTATAAATCAGTCGATCAATCCCCAAGATTGCTAAAGCATTCAGTTCCACATTGCAATGGTAAAGCAATTAAAAACTCAGCCCTAAACAAATTAGATTTTGTATGTTTGGTTTTACAAAGGCCCAGAAAGCAGTCAGATCTTTTATCACTGTTGTCCAGGGGGAGGGAGAGAATTCATCAAGTCACATAGAACTAATTTACACCACTTAGTGAAAAAAAAATGGAGCTATAAATGGTAATCCAAGTAGAAAGATTTCTTTCAGCACAGAAATGCACCAGACTCTATAGAAGCCTGACAGATCACCAGTTGGTACTAGGTGAGGAGTCAAATGAATTAGGGGCATGCTAGAGAAAAGGGATCTCTGGCAATGACTGGAAAAACCCAGGAATCTGGAGTTGTCTGGCCATGCCTGTGTAGGTAATCTGTTATCTCAAGTTGGTATTTCATCACCGTGCTGTAGAGCTATAGCACCAAGACTGCAGCTCTGGGAATCCCTTAACTGCACTCCTCTGGATGGTGGAGGCAGATGTGGCTGTCTGTGATCACCTGGCATGTCCCTTGGGTGGTCATGCTCTCATGGCACTCAGTTCCCTTACTCCTCTGATCCCATCCTGCTGTCTTTCTTGCTTATCGGGTGCTGAGACAAAAACAATATCACACTGAAATGGGGTGGTACTGATGGGGAAGAAAGGGCTGGGTAACTCTGTGAAGACTTGGAGACTGCATCCAGCCCTGAGTGATGCTAATGTGTGTCTGGGTTAAATTTCACCTTAAATTCTTCCAGCAAGTCCAACCAGGCTTAAGAGTGCAAACTGCTCAGAGTAGGGACTATCATTCACTGCCTTTACTCATCAAGGCACATGCCTAATGCCTTATCTTTAATGAAAGTCTCCGCATGTTCCTGTACTATAAATAATAATTTAAATATTGTATGTCTGAGCTCCAGTGGCTGAGGTTGAAGTGATCATTTTGGAAAGATGGAACAGCTCTCATCTAAAAATATGTATCTGAAAAACTATTCTGGAAGAAGCGAGACTTATAAATTGATAAATGGGTTGAAGCTGGGATGGAGACCATGATGAGAGGAAAAATTCAACTCTTGGAAGGAAACTAAAGGAAAGCAAGAACCGTTCCAAGACTTTTATTGCTTAAAATTAAGGATTTGAGGCGCAGGAATGTAACAACTGGGAAACTGGCATTCTGAAAATGCTGACCTAGATGAGGAGTTTTTGAATCCAAAAAATCATCATTAAGGAGACTTTCCACTTAACAAAAATAAGCAGGAAAAATGGAAATGTTTTTTATGGAAATGTAACTTCATAAGAGATTAGAGAAGCTTGACAGAAACCCAAGCCGAGGATGCAGAAGAAGCATATCTCAGCCAGCTGAGTAGCTTTGATCCTAATAGATAGGAAGCACAGATACAATTACTCTCTTCCCAGTTCCTTCCATATGAGCAATACGGTCAGACACCAACCTGCAGAGCGTTGGAGCCCATCCCTCCACTGGTTCCCGCTGGGTGATGCTGCCACACACAGACTCCTGCCACTGGTGGTAGGGCACTGCAAGAACAGTTTCGTGAATGAAGCTTTGGAGTTGTACAAAATGATACACTTTTCATAATTAAACAGTGTATTTTACCTTAATTTTTTTTTTTTTTTTCATGGACAATATTTCACGTTTTTCTGAGACTAAATAGCACTGAGTAAAAATAGCCACCCCTGACACATTTCCTTTAATAATCCAGTAAAATTCTAGCACTTTTTTTTTTTCCACATTCCATGTAAAGAACAGAAAACATTTCTCATTTCCATTTGAATTTTATCACTTCACTAATACAAAAGACATGTACTTCTAAGCATGACCTACCAAAGGTCTTCAAATTTTATAGTGTACAGACCAAATTAATTGCTTTATTAATGATTATGATAAAACCAGAGCTTTACTTCCTACTTATGAAAACCTATTTCTCCGAGTGCCTTTAAAATGTAAACACATGAAGGCTCTGAGGTGAATGCCCCCAGCAATACTGGTACTCCAGACAGTAAAACTGGGGGGAGGGAGGATGCAGAGAGATTCAGATGTAAAGATGACAAGAACACACTGTGGGCCACAGCAGAACATGGGGCAAAGTCCACTTCTGTGGTCAGAATCATAGAATCATAGGATGGTGTGGATTGGAAGGGACCTCAAAGACCATCTTGTTCCAACTCCCCTGCCATGGGCAGGGGCACCTCCCACTAGACCAGGTTGCTGAAAGCCCCATCCAACTTGGTCTTGCACACTTGATGAATGGATAACTTTCATTTTCAGGAGGAAAACCACCTTCCCACAGTCTTACTTGAAACCAATTACATAGCTGGAGAAGATATTCATAGAGTTCTTTGACAGAGATTCATTTGTAGCAGTGAGAAGCTATAGTACTGCAGTAGGTTTTGCTTTAGCCCTAAAAACTTACAGCACCCACCAAAATAACAATGAACCTTGGAATGTCATTGGGGTGGTGAGCAAAAATCGCAGAAGACCATTTTATTGACTCAGAAATCCCACACTAGCAAATGGAGAGAAAGAATCAGCAGGTGATAGAGAGCTCAAACAGCTTAAAGCAGAACTAGGGAGACAGAAAATTAATTGCTGCATTGGCACGAAGGTATAGAAGGCTGGGCACTCGTGAGAAGGGTTAAAAGTCTGCATTCACCCTGGACTGCAGTTCAAGGCGGAAGACTTTTATGCTGACAGAATGCAGGCCAGAGAGTGAGGAGAAGGCTGATTGATAGGAAAGAATCAAGCTAGTGAAAGTGAATAATAGAGGAGTAGACAGTAATTGTTGAAGGAGATTTGATAAACTGTTTCAGAGCAAGACAAGGAGCAGAGTCAAATATTGTGCTGCCACAAAAGCCAAAAGTCAGGAAAAAAAAGAGTAAGAACGATGCTTTTTTTCTCATTCTCAGAAAACACCTAACATGAGAGTGAACAATCAATAGAGCTGAATCAAGGTGTGTTGAAAACACTTAAAAAATCCCCAAACCCTAAATTATTCTGCTCAATTTAATTGGTGAATCAGCAAGATCTCCCATAGAATATTTGAGGCCAGGGCAGAGGATTATGAAATGAAGCACAGGGAAGAGCAGCGTCCCCTTGGGACTGATCTGTAAGAAGGGCTAAGAAAGAAAAGACTGGGAAAGTTTGATCAAGAAGTTTTTAGAACGCTCTAAAAACACAACCAAAAAGGCAGCCTTGAGGAGATTACAAAACAATGAAGAAATGGGAAATAAGAAACTTTAGCTAAAAGGCCCAGACTGGACAAGACAAGATACCTCTGTTAGCTGGATGCCACTGCAGAAGGAACCAAGAAGGAGGGGGCTGGTTTGTTGGATGCCATGACTTTCAGAGACCATCTCTGGTTGATGGATGCCATCACAAACATGGCAGCAGGGCTGGAAGGGCAGAAGAGTGTGCCAGCACTGTCTTCATGGCAAGGGGCTGGTAATGGAGGAAACAACGAGGACTTGAGCAGTCTAGGTTCTGAAGGATGAAGTCAACAACAGCCTTGATATTTTAATTAAACAGTTAAAAAGTTGTTTGATCTATTGCTTTTTCCTCTTCTGCAGGCATGAAGAAAACAGCTTGCTCTGCAGTCTCAAAGGTCTGGACCTGCAGTGAACATATACGTGTATTCCCATTACCAGAGCTTATGTGTTCATGCTCCAAAAGAGCAGACCGTGGGGCTGAGCTGAAAGTTCGCCATTATGCACGACTGCAGGTTCAGTTTCCACCTGCATTTTACCAGTTGGTGGATCATAGTGCAGAACTGCAGCTGGCCTGCAGGTCCAGACATCATCCTGGTGGGCTGGCACTGAACGAGGACCTCTGGGGTTCTCTTTGAAAGATCACTGTTGGCCTTCCCAACTACACTGAACTCCCTGTGCCCACAGATTAGACAAGATCTTAGAGTTGGAATGAGCTCAAACGTAAAATACTGCAGTTGGCCCCTTCCCAGAGAAAGCTGAATGTCTTTAAGGCTGGCTTTAGAGCTAAGCATGGCTTTGTCCCCTGTCCCCAGTGCTTACCGCTGGAAAGGCACAGGCATGCACAGCCCTGGATAATCCCATGCCTTGACAAAGGTAGGGCATCGCTAGCAGGGAAGGCAGGATTAAGGAAGGGTTGGTTTCTGCTTTAGAGCACAGATCACATTTAAAAGGAGAAAATCAGCTGCAGCAAGCATCTCAGGACTGTAATGGAGCAGCACGCCGCGAGAGCACGCGCAGGAGCCTCGCACCTCCCAGCGTGCCTGAAACACAAGCAGGTGTAAAGGCAATCACAGATTAAAGTGTGTCTCCTCAGTTTGACTGGCCTAAGGGAGACAATAGCAGGCTTAAAAAGAATAATAACAACAATCAGCCTATGGGAGTAATTTTTAATAAAAATACTCAGCTAAAGAGGAAGCTCTGGCCTGTACCCAGCCATGGGGGGCTCCCAGGAGGGCACCTGCTGCTGCTCTGTAAGGAAAGGGGACACAGGAGGGTACAACATCAGGGCTATCAGAGTCCAGGACGTGTGGCTGGGGGCAAGGCATGGTCTCAGCCACGAATGCACCATGTGGGAGTACAGGCAGAGCCTGCTGATGTCAGTGGGGTAACACTTCAGGTGCACGGGGGGCTGATAAAAGCACTGACAGCACACAGATGCTAATGAAGGCATGCACTGTGCGGTACGACTCTTTTTTTTAAGGAGTGCTTAATGAACTCTGCTTTTAGATACATCAAATAAAAGATGTAAAATATTCACTCTGGGGGTGAATCTCTGAGAGATCAGGAATAGATGTCACTGGGAAAACACAGCTGCACCTGAGACTGCAAAACTGCACAAAGGGGCCATTGCACATCCTGCAGTTGCCTTGCTGGGCTGTGGCAGGCTGACACGACAGAAGAGGAACACTGACTCAACACCAGTGGTATATATGACACAGTAGGGGAATCATCTCACTTCTGTGTCTCTTTTTGCTGATCTAATAATGGATTTAATCATATTTACCCACCTTACAATAGCACAGTGAAACTTAACGGGGTGCTTTGAATTCTTGGACAATACGCCCTATAGAATTACAAAATTATAACAGACTCCTCTCAAAGATCCTGCAGAGTTTTATCTTACTGCAACTGCCATGGTAACTCACTGCCCAGAAAACCTTTGATAAAAATCTCAGTTGTCTATTGCACATCTGCTTCTAAATCAATGGTAACCCTGAGTGTCCATTATAGTGATCAGACACACCATTTATGTGATGGCTTTTAATGAATGCCCCAACAGAGCTCCTACCAGATCCCTGTCTACGGGCATTGCAGAACAGCAAATACATTTACATCCCCAAAACGCAACTGATAAATTAGACTTGGGGGCTGATGAGCAAAGGAAACAAATGAACAAGTGCAAAACCCCCCCAAACACATTATCATATTTAGGGATTGTTAGTTCTTTTTCCCTATGCAGGAAAAATTTGCCAAGGACTTGTCACAACAGAACAGTATCACAAACACAGATTCCCCTTTACAGCTGTTGGATACATCATGGCAAACACTGTCCTGCCTTTTAAACTTTTTGATACTCATTTTTCAGACATTCAATGAGCATGTGCCAACACCTCCATGGACCTAACCTTCCTTAAAGGAAAATAATGGCAGAAGCAGAAAGACCTGACCCTTTGTGTACAACTCCTGCAATTCTGCAAATGTTATCAATCAGGTTATTTACTTTCCTCTCACAAAGATGGAAAAAGTACAAATGAAACTTATTTCAACTGTGTTCTAAAACAAGAAGGATAACCTCAAAGTCTGTAAACTCTTTTTTGGAGGGATAGGTTTTCCTATAGATTCAGCCCCTTCAAAAGGCCTGAAAACAGGGAAGATCGCAGCACTTGCCGAAAATTTGCCGGAAAAAGGGAAGGAGCTTAATGAGCACAAAGCTGATCCTAGCTCTGGACCACCAGACAGACAAACTTGTGCCTTGAGAACTGAGGAGGCTCCATAAGACGAGCCGTGAGCACAGTGGCAGGGCTTAGGGCCGACAGGGTAGGCAGCCACCTCTGCAATCATAACCTCCTCAAACCCCTACGTTCGAGGACCCTGTGATGGGAGGGCAGCAGTGGTGATGGAGGGGGTCACTTTGCTGGGGTTACATCAACAGGCAAGGAAGAGAGGGCTCTTCACAGGGCACAGAACAGGCTCTTCACAGAAACTGTGTTTTCTTCCCACATCAAAGCTGCTACTGCTCTCCACTGAAACACACTTTGAGATAAACTAGCAAAAAGCTCTATTTAAGATAAAGCAGCAAAGTTTGTTTCAAGTACTCACAGATCTTGAGAAAGCTAAAAAGCCACCTTCCCCAGTCTCCAGTGCAGCCAAGAGGGTTAACATGAAGAGACCTCTGCAAGACAGCACGCCCAGCCCCGCCGCTCAGCACACGGGCTGCAGGAGGGCTTTCTCATGGTCTGACTCAGCCTCCATCCCAGGCAACAAGGCTGCTCGGGGAAATCCTGCTTAGCATGAGCAAAGGGCTGCAGCATCTGGGCCTTGGCCTTCAGTGGAGAGGCTGGCATACAGGATTAAAAATTCTGGCTGGCTGAGCTGACGACACCTGCTACTGCGTCCTGATAAGCTGGGATACACAAGGACAATTATAAATGTCTCCAAGACCCGTTAGAATACATGTTTTAATTTAATCAGAGAGAACAAAAAAGCACATTAATCACTGCTCTCTTAAGAGCAAAGATGTCCAGATATTTGCCAAGATATCAGCATTTTTCCCCGAGCGTGTCAGGTACAAAAGGACAACAACAACAAAAAATCACAGCCTTACAGGGGTAGGTACACGGCCAAATTCCACCTCGTGTTACGCTGAGCAGTTGCCAGCACAGACAGCTGGGGGAAGGGAGAAGCCTGGCAAGGCTGCTGGGAAGGGGAGAGATGAAGGTCTCAAAGACCTTTAGCTTGGTCCATAGCAAAAAGACCAAGTGCTTTGGCACTCTCTTACACTAACACTCCTGACCTCAGAGGACCTTTGCAGTAAGTGTAGTCCCTCGGATTTTTCTGTATGGGAAAATGAAAATTAACACGAAAACATTCACAGAAATGACAATTGAACGCTGATGTACCAATCACAGGGCTGATCAAGGAGCTTTCTGATGCATCATGGAATGATCAAGGAGCTCTCTGATGTCGGAGCTGAGATATGTCCTTTCCTTACCATTCGCAGGAGAGAAAAAAGCTCTCATGGTAATAACTTTTTTTTTTTTTTTTTTTTGCATTCTGTGCTCTACTTTAATCACTAGTTGCCCCTTTATAGCACCCACCATTTGTTTTTAATGAGATCACCTTCAGGCTTGCTCTTGATTCTGCTGATGAGTTTTTACAGGGGGAACCAAGTATGTAGCTGCCTATTTGCCTTGAGGTGATGCATTTAGGTTGGGAGCTGAACCTTGTACCCACTGGAAATATATCAGCAAGTGCTGGTGCCCAGGGACAGCTAGGGTGCTGTGTATTAACACCGAGTGTGAAGTATATTGTCAGATCTTCAATAAAATAAAGAAGCAATAGTTAAGAGACTAAACACCACAGAAGTAACACAGCTGAGGAGCCATGTGCCCAAAAGGAATGATGCTGAGACCTCCATGTTCTAATACCCCATGCAGAAAGAAGCAATCTCAGCTCAGCTTGCTTCTTTCAGGATTTTTAAATCCTAAAAAACATCTCTGAAAACTGCATTGGTGGGTCCTACAAGAAAGAATCTTTAAGCAAGTCTGGTCTATTATCTCCAAGTGCTAATGTCTCTTCTGCCAACTACAGTGTCATGCTTCTAGCAAGACCTGGATGGCTTGACCATGTAATGTAAAACCAGGCACCTGCAAGAAAGTGCTGAGTTTAATAGCGTAGGTGAGCATCTAGACAGGTTTTTGCTGCATAACTCCCTGTAGGAAGCTAAACTCCTCAAACTGAGCTTATTATGACACGAGGTCTTCTTTCTTCTCACTGTTGTTATTTTGCCTCTTTTAAATTAACGCACACAGCTGAATTTGGAGGAGCAGAGCAGTGAGTAAAGAGGCACTAAGTAATAATCATCTTCCCTAACTGTCAAAGGATTGTTTATCTTATTGCAAAATGCAGACAATTTACTGACAGAGATATGCTGCAGAGAGATGATTTTGCTTTACTTTTATAGGCAAAAGAAGTACACAGAGAAGTTAGATGGATGGACTGGTTTGATCTCAAATGGACAGTAAGTCATAATGATACGTTCAAGTGAGAGGCTCAACCGGATTGGCAGCAAAGAATGTTTGGCAGTAAGAGATAAGTGATAACGATCTCCACCATGCACTTCTACAGCACCTTTTATTCCAAGCCACTCCTAATATAACAAGAGGTTCTTTCCTTTCCCCTTCTCACTCTGGGCTATGTTTCATATGGGGAAAGCAGGAGCAGGGAGGAGAGGGACTTACCTATTTAAAACAGCTACAGAGGAAGAAGTGCTGAGTGGCAAATGAAGGTTCAAGAGGCTGTACTTTGATAGGCACACTTAGATTTCTGAACTAAGGTCTGGGAGAAGTCCAACTGAAGTCAGTGAGACTGCTCATGTGAGAAATGATGAGAAGGATTAGGTATAGCTGGAACACACTGATAGCACAGCATTTCTGAAGCCTTTTCCTGAGCCTTGGAGTTGGGCATCCCTTGCTTGGGTGATTTAACAGAATTACTAGAAATGTAAATTCTAACAGGCACAAACTCACCCTGTGTCTCCTTCAGGTTGGCTTCAGAAATATAACACGTTTTTTGTTCTTCTGACCATCCTCATGTAGCCCTGAGAAATAAAGAACAACTTCCACAAGGGTTTATTTGGAGGCACTGCTTTGCGTGCACTGAGCACACGTGACACGGTTGTGCTGTGGCACATGTTAGCATTATCCAAGTTCATCTGACAGGAACTAGAAAACATCTTTTCCATTTGAAGCCACAAGGGAATTTAAAGAGGGAAAGGAGAATGTACAGAAAAAAACCTGCAGAAAGTACAAAATCAATTTAACTGTGGGATTTTGGCAATTAAAAATAACTTCAGCTTATTTAACACATTGTTATTCATTAATTTTCTTTTTTTTACTGTATAGGTTGGCAGATGAATGAGCTAAATGAATGACTATTGCTTAGCCATATTTGATCAAAGAAGCTGCTATTGTTTCCATTCCACTTCCTACAAAAGTCTGAGGAAAAACAGTAAATACAAACAGGTGAGGAACACACTGGAAACATGATCACACAAAAAGCCTGATGTATGTTTTTGCATATGTCTTGTCCTGAATCCTGCTCCACGGGATATTATCTTATTGGGACATCCTCTTTCAAAAGTGCATGCAGATATCTAATGACAGTATGTGCTCAGAATTGTTTTCCATGTTGTTTAAAAGACTGCATCTTTAGTAGGACAGAGAAAAACATCACCTGTTGAATGACACAAAGATTATTCTTCAGCAGCCCAGCTATTTCTTAGAAGTCACCCATCTGAGTAACCTGAACTAACCCTCCTCACCTTATGTAAGCTGGCAAAATCATAGTGGAAGGTGGCTGCAGGATGTAGAAAAGCTATGGGAGAAAACATTTCTTTATCAGAAAGGAGGTGAAATAGCCAAGCCAAATAGCCTTCCATCTCTTCGGCCTTTGTTTCTGCAAAAAGTAAAACTGGTAGCTCGTGACAAATATCACTGCCTTAAGATGAATATGAAATTACTGGAGAGTACAGAACAGTACTTGATCATTTATTGAAGAGCCTTGTAAAACCAACAGAAACTAGCATCCAGAGGCTTTTGCAAGTCATACCAGTGTGTCTGGAGGCTGTTCAGCAGTGTGCCAGCTACTGGCTCACTCCAGTGACGTGCTGGCACACCTTGACACAGCCCCCAGAGAAGGCAGTGTGTTCCAGGTTTGTAACTAGAATTCCTAACTCACCAATTAAATATGGAGATATGAATTAAAATAAGTAGGGGAATGATCTTAGAGGTATCAGGTAAAAGCCTTTATTTTAGAGATAGATTTTATCATTCCCCCAAACCAAGCTGTTAATGGAAAGAAAGAAAATAAAGCAGCTTTTCTGCACAAGCCAGGAACAAACAATGGATAGGACCACGAGTCCGCACCCTGGCTAACTACTGCTTAACAATTTCTTAGGTATGTCAGTGCTTTCAAGATTACAATAATTAATTGTGAGGCTATGTAAACAGTCACTGCTACCATCCAGCTTTCCTTCATTTCAGAGAGCTGCAAGCCTCTGCTCCCACTATCATTCAAAATGCAGGTATATTCTGGGAGCCACTCCTGACTCCAGTGTGTATTTACTCTCAGGAAGTTTCTCAACACAACTCCCAGAAAAGCAAAGCTCTGTGTTTCCCACAGTCTCTTCACCAGCAGCACAGGGGTGTTGACAGCAACTGAACAAGCAGCAGCTGTGTTTGCAGCAGCCACAGCGAGGACCCAGTGTCCAAGGATGTCAGCGAGCATCAGAGATGTCAGCAGGCTCCTGCCACCACCATTCCCTTCAAACCCTTCCTTTGTACCTCTTATAGTTTAAGCATATGTCTGTGCATGAAAAAGAAAAAAAGAGGTGGGAAGATGTGCTTTATTTTCTGGTTATACCACACGTAAAGCTATGGATCCAGACTTTTTACAGACTTTACTGGGTCAACCAAAATCTCACTAGTATATTCACATCAGTGCTTTCAAAAGGATTATACCAGTAGTTTCCAAAATAAGGGTCACTTGCACGGGAACTCTCCTGGGTGGAGGAATACGGTACCTGCTCCATTCATTTAGCCTGTAACAGAGTATTTAAAAAAGGAGGCTACAGCTTTCTTTGGGCTTCCCTTTTGTATTATTCTGAGGTTAATACCTAGGTACTGTTAATGAGCAGGCTGAGCACTACAGCTGCAGCAGAGACAGGAAGGAAAAGGTCAGATGCTGACTCTCATAGCAAAAGCATTTGTCACGTGTGGAGCTGAATCAGAGATAGATAGATGCTGCCTTCAAAATTCCTTAATCTCTTTGAGGAGTTCATTACAAAAAGGACCCATTTCCTGCTTCACCAGGAATACAGGGGATTTTTTCTCTTAGCTTTCTGCTACAGCCTCTCCTTACTGGAAAGTAAAACCCATCTGTCCACCTTTCAAATATGTTAGAAATCTCCTGTTATATTCTTTAACTGGCAGCTCATCATCACCCTCCTCTCACATCACCTGATTCAGTCAGCTTGAATAACTGCTTGCTACCCTGCCATACATTATCTCTCAAACCTGGCTGAACTCCTTTTTGGGGATTAATCACCCTGCCAGAAATCTCAGAGAGTAACAGACATGAGTTCTCTGCCCCCAGAAGCAGGAGGCCTTTGGGTCTGACAGCATCCCTGATACAAAGGGGAGTTTCTCTAGGAGGAGCTGTACCAATCCCTATTGTCTTTTCCAGGTGTTAAATTCTGTGATGTCCTCAATTTCCATCCCAAATCCTGGTCCCTGGAGTACAGAAGAACAGGGAATAAAGGCCACCTTATTGGTTAGGGGGCTGGAGTACATCATGCACAAGGAGAAGCTGAGAAAACTGGATGTGGCCAGTCTTAAAAAGAGAAGGGTGAGAGGATCACATTGGTGTCCTCAACTGCCTAGTGGCAAGGTGCAGAGAAGTCACAGTTGGACCATTGGAGGAGCACAGATGATAGGATGACAGGCAGTGGACAAGAGCTGCAGTAAGATAAATTCTGAGTAGATGTTAGGAAAAAAAGTGTCACCAGTCCAACACTGGACCAGGTACCCAGTGAAGTTGTGAAATCTCCATCCTAAGAGATACTCAGATCTTGACTAGACAGTGTCCTGAGCAACCTGATTTAGCCAGCCCACCTTTAGCAGGAGATTTGACCAGGTGATTTCCAGAGGTCCATTCCAACACACACTGTACTAAGAGTTCACTGCTTTGTCGGAAGAGTCAACGCATTCATGTGACGGGGGCAGGTCTGGGCATAGAGACTGACTACTCCACCCCTGTCCTAGCTAGTTCAACAATACATTAACTAGATCCATTACCTTGATGTAAAACCTCCCATCAAAACTGCCCTGTCAGCAGTGAGGGGCTGCGGAGCCTTTCAGAATTCTTTCTGCAGGGGTGCCATGATTATGATCATAAGTTTGCAATAATGATAATGGAGCTAACCATAACACCATTTCCAACTGAGGTAAGCTATGGATTTGTATAAAATAAGTATCAAATTATTTCTAGATTTTTTTAAGTTCAGAGCCGACAGGAGTTTTTTATTATAATGATTTTGTATTGACATAACAACGACTTTCAGCTAAGCGGTTAGGGCTATATATTTCCCTCATGGCCTCCAAAAGCACTGTAAATTGAAAAGTACATTAAAACCAGTCAGTTTTTGCTGGCAACACTGAAGGAGAATTGACTGTATTTTTATTAAAAAAGCTCATATCTTACAGTGACTGGACTACAATGAGGAGTCTTAACCAAGTGCTCATTTAAGATTTTTTAAAAATTGCTCTATTTAGTAGACCTGTAGAAGCATCGTTTTGCTCTACAAAAGTGTAAGGATGCTCATGAATGTCTTCACAAAACTGATGACTTGATACAAAGCTCTGGACTAAAGAAAAGGAGGACTGAAATACTCTATCCTGCACTGACCTGACCCATAAACGTGTCACCTGCAGCTGCTCCAGCAGGCAAACAGGACAACCATTTCCTGCTCTGTCCTGACGCCTGGAGACATCTCTGTTCAAGTTACTTGGTCCAAACACTTCCATGGAAAGCCATGTTCACAGAGAACCTACATGTTCAGTCCAAACATGGTGGTAAAAAGAATAGGAAAAAAACTGAGACTGGTAATGAAAAAATCCCCCTGGACCTTAAAAACTTCACTCAGGTAAAGCAAAGAAACAGTATCTAAAAAACTATAAAGGATGAATGACAGGACCTGTCCAGGCCCTAAGGCTGCCTCTTCTACAAACAAAGTCTTCTGTGCAGAAGTGAGAGGTGCTAATTAATAAATAGTGCTGTTTTTACTTTACCAATTACTTATTGATACACCTGATACACCTCTTTGATAAGCCAGTCTAAACTGGTAAGATCTTTTATCACAGCTGTGAGCAAGCAGAATCAAGCATACAGTGCCTTTCCTTTTAAGTTATTTATCTTCTGCTGTTACAAAATTCTCTGCAGAGCTTGTTTGGAATTACAATGAATTAGACACCTTATTTTTTCATTATTTGTATTGTAGTAATGCCGAGAAATCTCACTGTGGACGAGGGCTCTGCTGTTATGTGACTACAGCTCTGAACACAGAAAAGACTGTGTCCCAGAGAGCTTACCCCTGAGCTTTGTGATTGATTGCTTATACGTATTCCTTCCAAATGTTATCTCTGAGCGAGTGTTTTCTGTAATTTATGTCATATTCTATCTCCTGCCTTATTTTGTGTCTGTATTTGGGGATGCAGTTTGCACGAAGCAGCCAAAAACATGAAGTTGTATTGCACAGGCTAGCAAACAAACTCCACAAAGCACAGAGCCCTGCACTCTCTGGAGAATGAAACTAAAGTCAAAGTAGGAGATTGGAAGATTCCCTAACCATGCCAAAGAAGTTCATGAGGTAAAGACCACAGGAAAAAACAAAACAAAACAGGGAGACAACAAAATCCTTAGCCAGTACGCTGGAGCTGGTTTGAAAAAGTCAATTCACTGTCACAGAACGTGATTCGTTTCACTTTGTTTTCTTCAGGAAAAAACAAACCCCAAACCCAACGTAGGGAAGAGAGCAAGCAGATTGCTGGCCTTGGAGCAGTGGCCCTCCAGAGTGCAGACTGAAGGTATCCACCCTCCAACACACACAGCTCCTCCAAGAACTAAAGATACAACAAATGCCCTCACAACCTATTAGCAAACATTGTATTCTGAACAAGGGAACCCTGGGGCCCAGCCCTGAAAGGTCTTGAAATTTCCTAGGCTCAAACTAGACCTAATCAAGGTTTTCCCAAAAGCAAATGCAGGAAAATAATGATTTGCAAGAGGAGAATCTAGAGAGAGAACATAATTCTCCCATTCTTTGGAGCCTGGTATGTGGCTCTGAAGGGGTAAACGATCCAAAATTTGGCTGTGGAGAAAGGTGGAGGGGTTTGTTTTTGTGAGAAGTGCCAACAAACGAGCCAACGCCCACAGAGCTGCACTTTGGTGATGTAAAAGGGTTTGAAAAAATTCTGAATCATGTTCACTGCTTTCAGTGGCCATGGAGGTACTCTCAGCCTAGCCTGCTTTATCCTATCTTTTGTTATTCTCAGTAAATTTTGAAGTTAATCTCAAAGAAGCAACCTGTTCCGTGTTAAAAAAAGAGAAAGGGTTTATTTTCTTGTTCTTTGCATATATAACTCTTGCACAAAACTGTCCTCTCACATATAAGCTTTCTCATGAACAGAGAACACTTCTTCAAACACCTCCTAATTTGTCACTCGTGATATTTTCTACAGCTTTTGTTAATGAAAAAGACTTAAATTGGGCTCACTGGGCCTAACAGAACTAGTTAGATAGTTTGGTGGTTTGTAGAAGAAAATACATGAAATGACAAAACCAAGTTTACCACACACGTTTTGACCTTCTCTCCCCTTTTTTTTAGTATTCAAATGCATCCCACAGGGACTACGAGTTGCCAAAGGAAAGTATTTGCTAATGATACAGCTTAAAAGCAAAAACAAAAGTTACAGCTGCCTGCCTCAAAAATGCCCTCCTACAGTTCATTTATGGATTTTCAAAGTGCAGGATTTTAGAAATGTAAAGAATAACTGACAGTTTTATATCCATAATGCATTCCTCCCTAGGCACATTTACAGTCTATATAGTGTGTGGTATTTAAAAAAAATCCCGAGATATAAAACCAGCGACTTAAATACCAAATCACTTTTTGAGGCTAACGCAGTTTTATCAGGGGCAAGGATCCTATACTGTCTCTTCAACTGTGACCTACGCTTCGCTCATATTAATTTGTTTGTTGGCCAGCCCTGCTTATCATGAATTTGGTATAGAGGTGAAGTTCTTTCTCAGACTCTTTCCACTGCACCATTTGTCTTCATAGCTCAGATTCTCTTTTCTCTCGACTATTCCACTGACATCTTCGCTCGACTTCATGTTCTTCTATCCACCCCCCAGGCTATGGCTGCCTGCTTATTTATGCTGTCGGCTTAATTTCTTGATTGATATTCTCACATTCCCCCTGCTACTTACTTATTTACATTGTCTGCTTGTTTCTAAGTGCTGCTTCTTTAAGATCACAATACTATTTTATTTATGAAAGAGGATCGCTGTTTTCCACAGCATGTTCTTTATGCTTCTGCCATGACCTTCTGCAGTACCAGTTAATCATCCCAAATATTTCTATGCTCCAAGTGCCATGCTTTTCAATCCTTTGTGCCTCTTTGGTGGAATTCTTTCCCCAGGGACACCTCACCAGCAGAAGTAGTGCATTTTTTAATTATATTCATTATTTAGCACCTAAACAGTGCTACATTCTCTAGGTAAATAGCATATAAGGTTCTCATGCTACATTACTCATGGCCTATGGATCTGATTTACCCTTCTCCAGGATAAATCAGCAATTGCTCCTACAGCCAAAGGGTTTAGCCCTGGGTAAAGCAAATTGGCGAAGGAAGAAGTACCATATGAACATATGTGGCAGCCTGATGGCAAGAGATATGATATACCATGCAGGGAGAGAAAGTGGCTACTCTTGTCTATAATACAAATGTTTTGGAAGGTCTACAAACACATGGGGATAAAATGCTCATTCAGGAAAGGCAAGAGAACCACTGGTTTCAGTAGCCTCCCAGTTTCACTGGGCTGTTTGGCTGCTGCAGGAAGAACCAGGGTGTGAGTGTCAGGACCGGAATCTCAAAGGATTCTTTGAGATGAGGGAAAGGGTCTGGAGGTCCACTTCAGAGGGATTTGGAGATTTAAGGGATAACACTTCCTATGTGAGGGGTCAAGTGAGACTTACACTGGCCAGTCACCCAGAGAGAGCTTCACCTTGACCGAGTAGCCAGAAATCATTCTACCCAAAGTGCACTGCTCCTTTTAGCCATTGCCAGAACATTTTCATTACTCTAGCCAAAGATTTGTCATGAGAAAGGTTGCACCAAGTTCTCTTTGTACATAAAAAAAAATGTACTGTGGGCTTCTAATACTCCTGGTTTCTGTTAAAGTGATGACCTTACACCTCCCAACCAACACAGAGGGAACAGTGAAGCCTGGCTCTGCTTCTCAAGAGCAACACGCTGCTGCCAGCGCTTGCCATGCCCTTGGGCATGATGCTGGGCTAGTAGTGATGACAAGGAGGAGGCAGGTGAGGAGAAGAAACAGGGAATGTGACTGTTCAGGTGAATTCCCAAGTGTACCACGTATCCCACATGGATTCTTCTATAGGACTGTCAAATTGAGCACAGTCAGAATGATGTTTGGGTGGTATCTGCCCTGGTTACAGCCAAGTTTGCTGTCTGCTGCCCCAAGCTCTCCTCAACATGCTGGAAACATACTACCAGGCCTGATGTGGTATTTAAAAAGTACCAGTGAAGTGCTTTGAGAAGGACACACTGAGCTGAGGTAGGGAAGCCTGCCTTTCCTTCATGGGTGAAACACATGGAATGCTCTAACAACCCAAAGTTCAGTAAGTTCATAAACCAGACTATTTTGTGGCCTTATTTTACTGCCTTGCTTAATTTGTTGGCTGCTGAGAAGTCAGACTGTTTTGCTCTGGGGTGGAGAGGAGAGTTCAACTCCATCCTGCTTTTGTACTGCACAGAAGGGGGAAAGAATCAGCAGAGCCTATTCATTTAACAAGTGGCAAAGTGGCAATGCCACAGGGGGAAAAAATAGATGTAGCTGTGCCTGCAGCATTACTTAATCTTTCTCCCTCCATTGCCTCCAATGAAGATTGAGCCCCAGCCAGCAAAGGAACAGCTGCTGGTGGTTATACAAACCATCATGCCCGAGTCCAGCCTGAGGCTGGGAGATATGTGTGTTTGGTTTTCTGCATAGCGCCTTTCATATTTAAAAGTTCACAAAACTATCCTCATTGACTCTGCCCCAGGACTCTGCCTCAGTGCTGGCATGGAGTTGAAAAATGCAGAAGAGGCATTTGTTTTGAAGCCAAACTGAGGCTGACAGTGCACCAGCTGGGTCAGCAGCAGCAGGGCTGGTAGCACTGCCCTCGCTGCACTCAACGCCCTCAGTGCCTGACAGGGAATCTCACTTGAAGCTGTCTTCAAATAGCTGTTCCCCCTCTCCATGCCACCACATTGTAAGCTCTGTATCTACATCACTATGCATGGCCCAGAATCCTGCTGCCTTCAGTAGAGGAATGCAGGACTGGAAAGGACTTCCCGGGTTACAACCCGCTGTTAAAGACAAGCATTTAATCACAAAGACATAATAATAATAAAAAGGCATAAATACTAATTTTTAGTTCTCAGTTATATAAAGGCACATCCAAATATAAATCACAATGAAAACTTCAAAGAGAACTAAATTGCCTGATCCAGTGAAATAAATCGGATCCAAAGCAGCCTACTATCTAGCTGCAGAAATACAGCCCACAAGACACTAATTAATGTAGAAGCAGAAGGAAAGATTGATGCCAGATTTAAATAGGTGTGTCTCAGATCACAATCTGGTCTAAAGCATGTTGAGTTATATTCTTGAATGACACGATTAGCAGTGGGTGGTAGAGGGTGTCCTGCCCAATTGCAAGATTGTCCCCTGTCGTTTTGGCTGCCATCAAAATCCAGAGCACCGAGATTTCAGTGATCTGGTTTTGCTCATTTACCCATGAGCTCATCTGCTCAGACAGAACAGAAAGCTTCTTTCTTCCATTCTTTGACATAAAATAAAAATCATAAAAATTGACAGCAAAATCCAACTACTGAGAGACTGCCAGAATATGCAAAAAGGAAAGAAACAGAGATTATTGGATCCCAGCACCATTTATTCACCTTACATTGTGTTTGGAGGTGGACAGTAGAGATACCGTGGCTCTACCCTGGATATTTTACCACTGCATTTCAAGAACACAAGACATGATGGAAGAGGCCTAGTCATCTGTCCATCCTGTCCCACCCTTGTACATAGCTTAGTGGTGATTTGGCAGTGCTGGGTTAATGGTTGGACTTGATGATCTTAGAAGTCTTTTCCAACTAAAATGATTCTATGATCTTACAGAAGGGCTCCTACTGTTGTCTTTCTGCTACAAGTACCTGGATTTTCCTTCTCTACTCCAGTGCTTAACTGCTTCCAGGTGGCTGTGCTGAGATGGAGAGAGCTCTGTCCATTTCTTATTGCACCACCTTGTTGTAGGTGCACCATAGTGTGAAGACACACAGGACTCCACTTAGCACCAGCTGGAATTTCACAAGTGTGTGAAGAGAGAGCAGATCTCCACTGCTGTTCTGACACGGCTCTCTCCCTGCTCTGCCTTTGGATCCAAGGTGGATGAATGCTTGAGGACCAACAGTTGCCAAGTGTCACTGACTACTCACTCCTTAGCAGTAGGTCAGGAATGTTCTTTACTTAAAAAAAGGGCTTTTTTAGTTCCTCAGAGTGGCTTTGTTCACACCTCATCTGTAATTCTTGCGGCAGTATTTTCTTTCACTGAAGGAGCTCCCAGAGGACCCTCCCTCAGCATGACTAACATGCTTCACTCTACTTCAGCACATTATCCTATGCTTGCATATTTGCAAAGCAGCCTGGATGTAACAACTGACAGACCCTGTGCACAGTGCCTGGCCCAAGCCTAAGGATGACATGTCCTATTCATCCAAAGAGACATCTATTAAACTTACTATTGTCTCCCCTAAGGGGAGAGTAAGCTGTACAGGATTTAGACCTTCAAGAAATCCTTGAGGCTGGTTGAGATGCCAGATCTGTGCACACAGCCTCTGAGCACCTGGGAAATTCCAAATGAACCACAGACATAAGTCCTGACTTAAGAGAAGTGATGATGAACATGTGGGCGTAAGAGCAATGAATTCATGAAACTTAAACGATTTATAAAAGAAAATCTGGCTTGAAAGGAAAACAACCAGCTGGCTTAGTCAGTGGCTTATTAAAGTCTTGTGCATTACCTCTTGACCGTGGTATTTTTAAGATCTTATCCTACAAAGCACTGGCACCTTCTCAGAGGTAATGAATGTTCTTACCTGACAGTGAGGCTGGACAGGGGGAGCACTCGGTGACTCTCACAATGAGACTCAGAGAGAGGATGGAGGGATGAGAAAAGCAAAGCCTCAGGCTTGGATGATCAGAAAATCCTGAAGGAGTTCAGATGCTTTTCTGAAGCTGTTCTGCCTAGAAATCACAAAGGATCCGCTTCTCTCATGTGATTCACAATACTGTTCTGGTTTCAGCTGGAAACTACACTGTATCTCAGCAGATTTTTCTGCTTCCAGCCTAAAATCAAAAATTGCAAGAGCACAATAAACACTCTGTTGAGTCTGACCAAACTTCTTCTAGCCTCAGAAAAAATATCTATCCTTGCTTTATTAGACCCAATTTGGATCACCCATCTGTTGTCTGAGGGAGTTTGAAAGCTCATGGGTGGAATAAAAAAAAATTCTTTCCATCTTCTTAAGTATTCCACTGGCATTTGCTTACTAGTTTCCTGCCAACCAAGAAGTGTCTGAAGGGGACAGCACCTGAAGCTTTTTGGAACTGGTTTACTTCAAGCTCTACATAACAAGCAAGTGACAAGTGTATTGTGTATTGTCACGGGTGTATTTCCTCATAAAGAAAAAAAGGCATGTATAGATCTGGAGTTATTTTCCCCACTCCTCTTTATTACTTTTCCTTTGTTCTGTTGCTTATCTATTCCTTTTTAATGCAGAAGATAATATAATTCCTATTCTCCTGGCTTGTGATGTTCAATGCATTTTGACATGTGATGCTGGTTGATGAAATTGAAGGAGAAAAGCTGCATGATGATTTAAAGTGTTATTTTCATGATTGTGCCACTCTTGAGCATGGCACAAAGGCAAACATGACACATGAGCCTCCCAAAGAAAATAATCAGGATGACAGAACGTTAAATTAAAAATTAGACTGTCCTGGTTAAACCAGGATGTCTGGACATCTAACCTTATAGGATTAAATCTAAGATCCTTTTACCAGCGACAGTTAATGCTTGAAGGGATTTTATTCTCATGTAATCCCTGCATTGCTTTCAAATCTGCTTGTTTGGGGAGATATAATTAAAACTTATTATTCCTCCTTTCTCTGCCAACCAACTGTCAGAGAGCAGGAACAGAGAAAACAAGATTTCTTTACCAGGGAAAAACCTTGTTATTTTAAAACTAAAACCTCATCTATCTATTTAATTTCAAATCAAAGGATCAGTACAGCCCGTTTCAGTGGCAAAATGTGCTGGACATGACAGGCACCGATATTAAATTTCCTTTAAGAAAAAAATAAAAATGTTGACAGATCATTGGAGAAATAGGAGTTTCATAAATGAACTCTTTCTCCTCCTCCTTTCTCTTTGTTCTATATCTTAGAATGTACCAGCCGGCTTTTGCATACGATGCAGTAAAATGACTAGACAATTACTTTTGTTCACACCACTCTACCTGTTTTGTGCATTTAGTACAAAAGAATGAAAGAGTGTTATATATAGTATAGGCATGTCACTGGATAAAAGTGGAAACTCCACATGAAATGTAGGAGGAGCACTCTAACATGCATATAGCATGTACAAGTGATGCTGTGCTGTTTAGATCCCCGGAGGAGTTTCAGAGATTCGACAGCCTTAAACCCATGGATTCAGGACTTTTTCATTGCTGATACACTCTCTCATGTCAGTTCAAGTTGATCTTAATAGCTCAAATCCAGGATATGAAGAATGGCATTTCTACCAGTTTTGGAGAGGCCAGAGAAACCAGCAAGGAAAGCTTTAGAAATCATGTGGCCAGAAGAAATTACAGCTTTGCTTTTATGTTTTACAGGCATTTAAATAACTTGATAAAGGCAAAACTCAGATACTGAAGGGTAAAGGGTAGCTGGAAAATTTCTGGTGTCTATTAGCTGTGTTAGAGCAAACAGACTTTTGTTCCTTGTTACAGACATTTGTCTTCTCCTCAGTACTGCAGCAAACAAATTTCTCCCTCTCTTCCACTCCCACCCAGCACACCACTGGCTCTTCTTTCACCCGACATCCTGAAGCAGCCTAAGCACAGCTCAAGCTCTTCTCCTGCCCTGGGACAGCAATGTACAAAGGGACTTCCCCCCATGTCAGTCCCCAGCCGTTCACTTCACATGCTGCTTTTGACCACCCTGGTGAAGCACCACAGGAAATGTGGCTTTTTATTGCTCTGACACATTCTCCCTCTGCTTCTCAAGGCTGACACATTCCACATAAAATTGTTTTGTTGTGGTTAGCTGAATCACCTCATGCCTCACGCAGTGCCCACAGCTCTGCCGTTACGGCGATGTTAATATTGTCCTGTCCCTGGTGGACAGGCAATGTGAGAGTGATCCTGCCCACGGCCCTCGTCTCCTCCTGAGTCACCAGAACCCTGTGGTGTCAGGTCTGAGCTGAACTCACAACTGTCTGCAAAAAGCTAAGAACCCAATGGAAGCAAGCAAGACCTTTCCCCACATGCTGGGACACTTGTGTGTGGCACAGCCACCCAGCAGTGTCCTGCAAGCATCCTGGCCACAGGTGGGAGTCACACTGCCTGTGGGCAGCCCCGAGTGCCTTGGGGAGACCTTGCTTCCCTCAGAGAAAAAACTGCAGCCTGCCTGTAAGTATTTCTTAGCAGATTTCAAAGGACAAGCCAGTCAATTCCTGTAGGAAGGAATCCACAGTAGTAAATGAGCCTATTAAGTTCGGTGTGCAACTAAGTCCCAAAGCTGGAAAAAAAGAATGGTTTAATAAATAAAAGTGGGTAGTTTGAAGACACACTCATAGCCATTAAAGGTCAGTGACTGCAGCAGTTACCATATGGCACCATGTGAAGGTGGGAGGCGGGAGAGAAAAGCAGGCTCCCAGCTAGGGCTCTGTGGTATCTGGCAGATGATGGGCTTTCAGTCGTGATACATCACTGAACAGATTCTGCAGTCAGGCCATAGCAACCTTCATTCAATCAATGAGGTCATAGCAGTGTCAATGCCAAGAAACTACAGCTCCTCGTTTTTCTGAACAAAAAAAGCATAAAAATACCCAAACCAGTCTTCCCGCAGAAGTGTGGATGTGATTATCACATGGCATGTATCACTCAGCTCAAGCCCATGATAATTGGTGGGGCTGCACTCCTTTAACACCAGCTTGGATCCAATACATAAGTACCTAGCATTCCCTTGAGCAGCCAAAATTAAACAGGGTTTGGGGTTTTTTGAAAGCTAGGACTGAATTCACTGAATACTTTATTTTTTTAAGAACATTATTGCTTAAAAAAATAAAGAAATTCCAAAACAAGTAAACTTCCCAACAACTTTTCTTTCAAAGAAAGAAAACAAGTAGATTTTTATTTCCCTGGGAGAACCTCCAAACTAGCAATTCTCAGTCACCCACAGGTGCTTGATTGATATATCAGTTAAAGCCTATTTCCTGCATCGTGCTCATGTGGCAGCTTTGCTGCAGCTCATTTTTACAAGTTAAAAGAATGCATTATTTGGGGGAAAAATGCACTAACTAGATCAGATTTTTAAGCTACTTTAAGGCTAGATTAAATCTATCCTGCCTTTTCTAACTCTCTAACAGGCATCAGCAATACAAAACTTTTCTTCACAGATCTTGGTCTTGCAGTGGAGAGTTTATCTTTATAAAGGATGAGAAGATACCTCTGTTTCAATATGCTAAACAGCTGGCCTGGAGTAGAGTCTAAGCTATTTATACTGGTTTTATAGAACTTGGCTACAATCATGGATATCACATGTTTCACTCTTCTTCATTCCTTCCTGTTCTTTCCTTTTCCCTCAGATTCTGAAATTCAGCCCTGTCTTTAAATACATCCTTATTGGGAACAGGTCTTAAATCACAAAATTCCTTATGAATACTCAGTCTGAATCAGCAGCTTACCAGTAAAACCAACTTTCTGGTATTACTTTTGGTCATCTTTAATGAAAATTCAAACTTCTGTTTCTAGCCACAACTCAAAATCTGAGTGATGAGAGCCAGAAGAAACGTTGGCAAAAATGCTGCAGAGATTTCTGATGCAGACGGTCTCTCCCTTAAAGCAGCTCAAAGAAGCAACAGCTTTCAAAAAAGTCCAGGCAAGCTTTAAGTCTGTACAGTAATCCAGGAGGTTCATATTCAGTTTTTATGAGCCATAAGCAGGTATTAGACTGTAAAAGCTAACTACTGAAAAGACCAGTTCCCTTCATCCCAGAAAAATCTCTTTGGATAGGGGACTATGAAAAAAAAACAGTTTGTAACTATAAAAATAAGTAAAGTTTGAATAGGTAACATTTCATTCTCAATTTTTCACTACTAACCAAAGTCGATGGGTTTAAAGAAATTATTTATGTCAAGGCAGAATTTACCTTGTAGTGTAGATTTGAACCAGGTGGTCTATTCAGGAACAGCTGCATCATCTATTGCTTGAACCCACGCTAACCAATCCATATTAAAATATTGATGTCTCCACTCTCATTCCTTCCTTTCACACATTAAGTCATTGAGTAGTCACCTGCTTATCATATCACACTTATTTTTGCTATGATATTTTATCTACTTTAAAACAGCAGATACGGGCTATTTTAACCCATTGCTGAAATCCTTCTTATACAAGGACATGTAATCCTTTTTATTACACAGTAATTTAATAACTAACTTTGTTAATAGCCCATTCATTTCAGGTAGTTTGATACAGCAGTTCTCAGCTGGATTTAGTAGTTAGTAAAAAGCTATGTTATACTTTCAGAAATGCAAATATATTATTCCATTCCTATAAGTTGATCCAGATTTTAACCTAACATACGATTAAGGTAACATGAACATCTTTTCAGCAGCAGTGTTCTTTGCAAAATGCATGCTTCATTGCTGAACAAAACTTAGAGCTGAGTAATCTACTACTTCTGCTGAAGTAAGCAAAGAAATGTCACATGGCAGCTGCAGAGATGAGAGAGGGTGGAGATCATGATAACTGAAACTACCAGAGGAACTCAGATAAGTTAAATATGAAGACTGGAATTTGGCCAGCAGATCTAGGTTAATGGTCTTACCCTTGAAAAACTTGATAGGAAGCATTCAGCACCTCAGTTTTACAGCTCATCTTGAATAGCTAGGTGATCAACTGCACTGTAAAGATGGCTTTGTTTCAGGGGTGAAGTTTGAAGGAGCAGAGAAGGGCAAGAGCAATGCATATCATTGCCAGCTTTGCTCTGTAAACCTGGAGTGTTCCTCACAGGTCTCAAGCTCAAGTGCAGTCCAGAATCAAAACATGTAGCCCAAAATATAGCTTCAGGTTTTCAAAACACTCACACGGGGATATTTAAACATAAAGCAAAATACCAGAGCATGCTAGATTTCAGTTTATCACTGCCATAGGGTTCAAATAATTACCTAAATACAACACTCATTATACATTCAATTAAAACTTTGTCAGCCACAAAAGCTTAGAAACACAAACCTGTCCCAGTCTACATTCAACAAAATGAAAACTAGTTAACTAAATACCATAAGACTCAGTGGGAACACTGACATATGCATGCAAGTTATTTTAATTAGACTATACAAGAGAGACACACACAATCTGCTCCCTTATGAAAACCCAGATGTAGGCTTAGTACATACTACACCTAAAGTGAGGAACACTACCAAATGCTAAGGCTTCTCAGGAAAACATTCCAATCAGAAACCTCTAAAATCAACATTTCTTTCTAAATTTCTAGGCCAGTCCAGCCTCTCCAGCACTCACCCTGACATAAGTACTGCAGGCAACCAGTCAATTACTACAGCCAGCTCTCCTACCTGCTTTTATTTAAAGTATCAGCAAACAGTCAGGTAGTTTGACATCAGCAGGTGGAAGAGCCTCATTACTTTGCAGACCTAAACCCACAGCTTAATTAGTAACATAAACATCTATAAAGGAACAAAAGGTGAGGGATGGCTTGTTTAGCTGAGCTCCCGTTAAATGATTGCCTAAATTTATGTGTACTGATCTACCTGCTATAATAGCTTGGCCTCTTTCTCCCATATCCTTCTCTGGTATGGTGCCAGGTTCACAGTGTGAGGATCATACTGAGTTAAATGAGTAGTGTGGGGTGCCTTATCTGCAAAAACACACTTTCCCACTGCTCATGGTATTATGAGATTCATACTAGTCACTGCAAATTTTGCTGACTCGAGTTTTGTGAAAAAGTAATTAGAGGTAAGTAGCATTGCCAACCAGTAGTTTGAGAAACTTCAAATGAGGATGCAGATCAGCAGCTCAACTCAAGGAAGATTTTTCAGTGCTGGTGGAGCTTCTGCCTTCTGGGAAACAATAATCAGATGAAGCACATTGCCCCAGAGCCAGGGTGGCTGGTACAGACAGAACGTCTTGCAGCACATCACGAAACTGCACTGCATGAGACAAGCATTTTGTAACTTTACCAACTGAAAGTCACATTTCTTTCTAAAATGGGTGGAAGTCAATAAATTCCTATGGATAGAAGTAGTTAATTGATTTTGCTGCCACCTGTGAGCCAAAGTAAGCCGTGAGTGTAATATTACTTACTGGCTGCTTCTCACTATTGCGAATATTTCACACAAGAGAACTCTAGACAAATTATTCTAGTCCTGTGTCTTTTTATTGCTGCTAATAGCTTGTTTCAACAAAGAGTCAGACATTCCAAAATTGATGGGAAGAATATTGACATTGGCTTAATAAATCCTTCCAACCAGAAAGAGTTGAACAAAGGGAAATAGGTTACGTTTTTCCTCGTGGACCTGTTCCATAATTAAGGAGCTTGGGGCACATTTTAAAGACTGAGAATTCCAAAACGTGTCAGTTTGTAATTCCTCTGATCATTTCTTCTCTTGGTGTGCCCCTCTACCATCTAAATGCCTTTTAAAGTCTGCCCCTTGGACAAATCTTTCCTTGGCAATTTATCTCTGTGCATATCCTTTTTGAATGAAGCTCAGATATACTACATGCTGATGGCTAAAAGTGATGGGCTGCAGAAATAAAGCTTTAACTAAGATGAAATCAGAAAATCTGGAAAACAGCAGTGACAAGGTTGCCTGAGCAGCTTGTTCCAAGCTCAGTGGTGTGCAAGGTTAAGGTTTTAAGACAATCAGCCTTAAGTTTTTCAAATATTCAGAACAGAAATTGTGTGGCTTTGAATTCAGCCCAGCACAGAGAACTTGACACCACTTGACTGCCAGAGCCAGGCTGGTTTTTATAATGCTTATTAATAGTGGTTGCATAATAATATCGCATGTGAACATCACACACAACCTTGATTAATGCTTATGTGACAATGTAGTAACAAGAAAGGTGTCCAGGGGCAGAAGTAGGAAAGGGAGGACTCACCCAGTTTGTGGTGTGTGCCACACGGTGTGGTATTGCTCCATCTCGCTCAGCTGCATAAAGAAAAGGAAAACAACACTTTTGTAAAAGAGATCCACTTTTACTAAGAGAGGAGTATCTGGAGGACAATGGAATAGCAACAAGGCTGTCATGCTAGTGAAAGACGGATAAAGGCTTTTTAAGCTCTTTGTGGGCTCTTGACAATGAACCTTGCAGTTTCCACAATCTTGTAGATAGATCTATAAGATCATCTTAGAAAATACACCTTCGCATGTAAATACCTATCCAGGGAATTCATGTAAGATGGTAATTTTCTAACCACTTCTTCCTCTGCCAGCCATTTTGCTCTCTGAAGGACAAGACCATGCTCAAGCAGATTAGGATTTCCAAAAAACTTAACGAGCACAAAGGATTTTTTTCTAAACCCTTCTCCACTCTGTTGCATGTAGAGTTTTGCCTGCCTTATTCTCCTTTTATTCTCTCTCCCACATGGCATCTCTTATCTCTCCCTTGCTCAGCCTCTGTGACTGGTCCCTCTCAGAACTCAGCATATTTGCTTGGCCCATTGCCTCAGCTGTAGGGACAATGCTCTGCTCACTGATATCTCTCCATCATGAAGCATCAAGCCTAGGGCACTTTTGGGAAATATGCGAGGTTATTTCATCTGCCTTCTTGTCTACCTGGAATGCCACAGTCAGAAGGGATAATAGAGACATTCAGGACAGGAACAGGAGCCCTCCCACACAGCAGGAAATTGTGCTTATGAATGTTGTCTCACATGGAAGGAGCAACGAAATTTTTACTCTGTAACTGGCTGGACCTGTCATCACTCGAGCAAATAAATAGTGAGGATGGGTGGGAAGACTGGCTTGCAGCCTGATCTGAAAATAATTTCTGAGCTACAGGGACGACAGTGCTTTCAGGCTGGCTGTGAGAGGAAAACATGGCTCTTGCATGCAAGAAGGGGGTATAATGAGAAAGCTACGGTGCTTGGGCTGTGCACAACAGATCTGAAGCTTTGC
Source organism: Podargus strigoides (assembly GCA_028020825.1). Taxonomy (NCBI): domain Eukaryota; kingdom Metazoa; phylum Chordata; class Aves; order Caprimulgiformes; family Podargidae; genus Podargus; species Podargus strigoides. The sequence continues at coordinate 4,608,812 of CM051631.1, forward strand.
TTCACTAATTTTCACCTCTCAGTGAAAATTTCCTCTCCCCAGGTTACAGAGAACACAGGTTTACTCCAAATGGCTGTTTGTTCAAGAACAGTTTTCTTTGAAGCTCTGGTAAACGATCCCTGTAAAAACTGCTGAAAATTCCAGTACCACTGCTTTATAAAGGGGCTTTTCATAAGAAGATATCAGATTACCTTGCTGTCTTCATATGGGGCATTGTTCAGTAAATAAAGAGTACTGATAATTGACACAAAAAACAGACATATCCAAATTCCAGAAGGTGAAATAAGTCCCTCCATAGTGGCCCTTTGATTCCATTCTAATGTAGCTGAGCTCTGCCTACAGAGAACTTTTGTTTAAAAAACCAGCAACAAAATATCCTTTTCTCTCCTTTGTGCATTTTCTTGCTTTGTGTTTGGGAGTTGTATCGACTTCATGGAGTCATTGCAGTTACTTGTAAATGATGTATGAAAAGAAGAATTCCTGTCCTTTCCACACACCAAGAGAATACCAGCAGCTCTCAGCAAACTCAGGTATGCTGCTTGTTCATAGTGACTTCAAACTCATCAAGTAAAGATCCTGAATTGAAAGATAATTCTCATCCATCCAATTACCTCTATTACTACTTCAAAGGAGACACATTTCAGGAGTGTCTTTCTTTGCCCCTTTATCTCCCTGCCAGCCCACCTTCAGGTTCTGAAGATTTTATTTTTAAAGGGCAGGTTTCAAAGTTTAGGGGGTAATGCTTGGGAAGGGAATTTCTAAAAGGCTTGGGGGTGGTTCTCTCTGACACCACAGGAAAGGATTCCCCCAAAGACTGACTTTAGAACCAGAAAATCCATTGGCACAGCTGTGAAAACCAAGAAAAGGATGCCATGACAGAGACTATGAGCCAAACTCAGCAGTTTTCCCTCTTAAATTCACCCTCTTGTGGTCCAGTGGGCAACCCAAGCTATTCTGTATAGGTACTTGATTTTCACAGTAATGAAAGACTTCATAGTGTAACTACAGGAGTCTCTTTTTTAAAAAAGAAAAAAATTAATACGATCCCCTACTCTCTAGGAACACCCAAGATGCAGTACCTACATTTGGCTGTCTTACTTTCAGACTGTTGCAATAACAGTTCTTTAATAGCAGGTACACTGAATACAGCACTGTTTGTCTTGCTCTCAGCGCCAGGTGAAACTGCAGCCTCTGTTGTGGCAGGTCTGCTGATTTCAAAGCCCCAGAATTACATCTGTGCTTTTCTGCCTGCCATGCCCTTTGATTAGGGGAAAAGCCACCACAGCTCTGCTCTCCTGCATTTAAGCATCTTTAACACATTGCCAGCCAGCTGACAAAATGACTCTTAAGCATAAACTACTCCACCTTCTCAAAGCTGCACATAAAGGGGAATGCAGATTTTTACTTTTTAATTTTTTTTAACTTCTTTTTAATGCTTAAATAAGCAGCCTATTATTTCAGAGCAATGAATAGTCCTCCTTCAGTTAGTTACCTTCTCTAACATGCTGTTCCACTATGCAAGCATGTAAATAAATTACTGTATTTTCCCCGTGTGACTAACATGCTGACATTTAATTCTAACTGATGCTTTAGGGAGTAAAATATGGGAAGAGCTGGGTCAGAAGAAAGTATTCTCCTGCTGTTTGGAGTGAGAAGCAAGGAAGAGGCAGATGGCAGCTTTCCCTTCTTTCTGAAGCAATAGTGTCTTAAAGCTCTTGGATCCTGTATTCTCAAATCTATAAAGAGGATTGAAGGTGCCTGTGTGTGAGAGGCTGGCAAGGGTGTACTTGTTTGTGGGAAGCATTCCTGCTCTGGATAGGGTAAGAAAAGGCAAGGTAAGAAATGCCTGGGACACCTGCACTGTAGGTTTGCAATAACTCTGCACTGACCAGGTACATCTAGATTTCAGTTCAGCAGCTGGAGAAAAAGAGAAAAAAGACAGAAATATCTCTAACCAAAAAATCCATCTTAAAAAAGTCACCCCTGTGAACGCTTCTGCGTTGTTGCTTTTGATCCCCCATCACCTACCCCCTTGCCTCCCTGGGGGTTTTAGAAAGAAAGCTAAAAGCTTCAGCAGCCAGTGATCCTTCACCTCCTTCCTGGCTGCTCTGCTCCCGCAAGCTGCTCTCCAGAGGGCTGTGCAGGCACACTTGGAAGTCAGACACAAAGAAGTCCAGGTAGAAAATCCATCCAAAGCCAGCATAAAATACTGCACACACTCATCTCTATTCTTCCCTAGCAGACCTGCTCCAGACAGCAGTGATCATCTTCTGTTGCAGTCTGCCACAACCTGCACAGGACAAAACAATTTCGCAGAAATCCTGGTTTTAAGATTCTATTTCAAGGTGAGTCACGTTCTGTCTTCTGTGCTGTGTGGAGCTGTGATGTCTGCCCACAGAAACACCCAGTCAGGCTCACGACCCACAGTGTCAGACTGCAGGAAAACAGTTTTAGTGAGAAAAGAGAGTAGGGAATGATTAAAGGTGTTTGGAGGAAACTCTTTGCACCTTTTTTTAACATTTCCTGCATCATTCAGTTCTGTAGTTCATGAGTTTGGATCTTATCGAAGCCTCCAGTGACTAAAAGCTGTTGCCAGTTCTCATGTGCTCCATGTAGCTACTGTGGTCTAGGCACAAGTACAAGGAAAATTAACACCACTGCTCCTGCTCTGTGGTGTTTCCTTGTCTCTTGTGGCCTGTGGGGCTGCTCTGAGCCACCCAGAGCCTACACAGGTCCCCTTGCACAGCCTGAAATGCAGGCAGAGCAAAGGCACCTTAGGTAGCTCTCCCAACCTCACCCCCTCCTGTTCAGCACCTGGGAGGGGATCTCAGAAATCAGACCTTGCGTGTTGTACCTTCTTCAGGAAAGAAGAGTATTTCAGAATCACATTTTTCAATACACCGACCAAAACACATCATGTTTTTAAAATGAGAAAACTCAATTGTAATTGCTAGAATTCTATTATACTGGCTATGGGATGGTTAATGGACTTCGAGCTACATTGCTGCCCCTCCAGCATCTCTCAGAAATGTTACATTAATTCAAAGAATAGAAATAAGAAGTTCAAGATTTGCTCTAGAGCAGATCTTCTGGTGTACTAACTGAGTAACAATTGCAATAATTTGTTTTTTAACTGAGGCAGCCAGATCTCAAAAGCCTTACCTGGCAGGTGTCTTTACACCAGTAAGTAAAACTGAAGTACTTCACAATAGACTTGATTGCATCCATACAGAATTGTTTAGTGCACTCTAAAGACCCAAGTCTGCAGGGCTCCTAGTGCAGGAAGACACTAAGAAAACAAGGTTTTCTAAGCAAAGATGAAAAAGTGACTTTCTGTTTGCAAGAGTTACGCTGCTTTGCTGGGCAAACAGCTCATTGTTTGAGTTTGTATGCTCGTGTTTACTTAGTCTTGACATGGTTGATCTCTGTGCCAATCACATACAAATACGTACATCAAACTGTGTTTGCATAAAGCAAGCCTGAAGTTAATTAAGAAATATAGAAAGATTTAATCTGAATTTACACTGCCAGATTAGCTAAAATGTAGAGTTACATTTTCCTATTCTATACCAGTTCTTGAATAAGGAATCCTGTATTTCAAATTTGTATAGCTGCACCCATTCACATGTACAGTCACTGTGGACTTATGATTACACTAGAGGCATGATGCCAGACTTCCTAGGTGACATTTATATTTTTGCCAAGTTAACCTTACATCATTAACCTTACATCAAATTCATTTTCAATCTACTGTACCTCCTGAAGGCTTAGGATATTTGTTTGGTCAATCAATTCTTGTAAATCACAGACTCATCTGAGACCTGATTGTAGTTTTGCTACTGGAACATAAAACAGCTCTGAACATAAGCTGGAGAACAGCACTGACTTGTACAGGCTAAAGAACAAGTACATCTGGAGACAGAGGCTCCAGCTTTACCTTGCCCATTACTTTAAGAAAGTGTACACAACAGAAGTACATATGGCATTGATCGTAAGGCAGTTTGCTATAGGTAGCTGGTACAAGGTATAAACTTACTTCAGATGTTTTTAAAGTATCATATATAAAACACGAAAGGAAGTACAGGTATCTGGCATTCTTGAAGGCTGGAACATTGGATGTTATGTATAAAATATTTAAGAAATGTAGTTTTGATGTGTTATTTTCCATGTCTGTTTGCCTGCAAGTGGAGAGGTGGATGGGATTCCCAGAGAGTCTCTTTTATAGATTCTGCTGACAGCTCTACAGATCCACTTCCTTTCAAGCCCTGTTGGTTCTCTTTTTAAGGAAAACACAAAACGAAACAAAACTAGCACATCTTCTCCAAACTTTACAAAGAAAAATAAAAGAAACTTTACCTACAGAGAAGTTTGGTTTTAACCATTTCATTTTATGTGGTTTCATTAACTCTGGGCACTCTGGAGCACCAGGCACAAAACAAAAACCAGGGACTCATACAAAACCTGTCCCTAGCCATTAGCATCAAGCATGGCAGTCTCACAGAGCTGGGTTGCTGGTAGGTTTGGATGCCTTTGAGACAATATATGATAGGTAAAATAATGTAGGAAGCCTTTGTAAAATCTATACTCCATTTCATTTGAAGCCCCAGATCTCTTGTGGCTGGGAAACTTGAAACTTCCTGATTAAAACCAAAATATCTAGCTGTTCAGTGTGACTGTTTTTCTGATTTACTCCACACTCTACTGTGGTGTGTGTCAATCAACTTTGCTTTCATTAGAAGTTATCAGGGTACAGAGTTTTAGCTAATCACTCCTAGGCACCTGACTGGCCTGCAAAGAGCAGTACATGCTGTCTGGAGAAGGAGCAGAGGGATGGAGGAAAGACTTCTGGCTTCTACTTTGAGCTCTGCTGCTGATTTTCCACACACCATTTGGCAAGCTGTGCAACTTCCCTTTTCCCCAGCCTTGTACTTAACTAGCAAACCAGTTGTGAAAGTCAATGCTTAGAAATCATTTTGAGATCCACGGATTAAAAGTTCTCAAATGTTTTCAAAGTTTCACCTCCCGTAACTGCCAAGCGTTGTTATTGGCTACAGTCTCCCTGCCAAACGTTAGGGGAAGAGGTAGAGAGGGGTGGGGGGACAATCAATAACAATACAAATCTTCCACCTCCACACTCTTCTAAATTTAAGACCCCTATCATGGGTTGAGGGTGGTCTTATGTTCATTGGTGTCTGCCATATGTTAAAGGTGCTGCTGAAGATTGACACAACAGAGGTATAGGTTGAGAAATCCAAGTATCAGCCTAAAATTGTCATGCCAATACTACCCAGGAAGAAAGAAGGAAGGAGGAAACACTCCCTCCTCACAGTTTTAATTGCCATTCTGCTATCTCACCAGCTACCCACTGCAACATTAGTCTCAATTAGCACCCCTGATGGTAGATGCCCTGTTGCATGAGTGATTTATGTCTCACACGCCAACAACTTTGTAAGGGCCTGAGTTAGGCAATGAACCTGAAACCTCCCTACAGTTAACTCATACTAAGGCTGACCCACAACACATTTTGGCTTTGTATAGCTGCTCCTGCCCATCCAGCTCTGAATGAAAACACAGAAAAGTTGGTAAAGTTCCCTTTTGCCAGGGAGTTGAACTCCACTCTGCAGAGCTCACTACAAGCTGGCAGGGCAGCACTGAGCCTTTGCCAGCATCAGTTATTCAAAAGCTTCACCCTGAATCACTGATGCTTGCTGTATTAATCCTTGTAAATAATAGTTTATAGTATTACTCAGGTTTTACGTGTTAGGACAACCGCTGCATAATATTGTTGTCACTACTGAAGCTTTTGCAGGCAGTGGAGTCAAGAACATGGTCTTCATCTGAGCTGAAATAGTAAAACAGCCACCTAAGAAATGATTGGGTTTGCAATTTGGGAATCACCTGAACAAAAATTTTAAAAACTTCTAAGTTTTTCAGTTCAGCTATTTATTGGTTGCCTTTTTAACTCCTGTTTGCAAGCACCTGCTCACACTGTTGTTTTTTGGTTTGTTTTACAAGATCCCAAATGTTTCCACAAACCAGGTATCAGAAGGCAGCTTGTTTCACAGGTAGATTCCACCTGTGTAGAGCTCACATTACAAACACTAGTGTAGCCTGCCTCAAAGCCCAGGAAACAAGCAGGAAGCCCCTCTGTTCCAGGGTGCAATCCGTCACAGACGGAAACCAGCCTGCATCCAGCAGCGGAGCCACGCTGATATTCAGCAGCTGGCAGCCTGGCCCCATATGTCTTAGCTGACCAGTCACATGGCACAAATTATCAACAGTCACAGCAAAAGATTAATGACCTCCAGATCACAAATCACCCATGCAAATGATCCTGGGATTACTAGTGTTTGAGAGCAGTGAACACAACTGCAGCTACTCGCACAGCTTACAACTGAGCCACAAAGCCCATGTGAAACAACATGCCTGTGAAAACCTCAGCAGGACAGAGTCATCAGCACAGGATTTCAAGCCACAGAGACTAGAGCAATGCATACAAATTTTTGGCTAAAAAAAAATTTGGTGAATAATGAGTTTGCCAATAAATGCTATTTTAGGAGGATTACAACCACCCATGAACTGAGATTGAATTTGATAAAACTGTGTTGGCTCTAAACAATGAAGAAACGTTTCCAGTACATGAAAAATATTTAATTCTGTTCTTTTTCAAGGAAAACGTTATGGCTTTTTATTTTTCAGTGAGACTTCTACTTATGATTTGAATACCTTATTTTAGAATCTTAACAGAAAGTGTTTGTCACCCTGAAAATGAAATGAGATACTTCATTTTGGACCAAATTCTTCAAGTTTGGATCAAATTTGGATCTTCCCCCTTAATAATAAGAATACACACTAGATATATGTATATGTACATGTGGATGTATGCATGCTTTCCTTTCAACTGGTTAGGCCAAGGAAGTGGAAAAACCCTTCTGACAGCTCTACACAAATACTTCTATCGAAACGGCAGAGCCTTTCCTTCACAACCTGCAAAAATCCCATTGGCTTTCCCAAGCCTCTGCAGATCCCCAGCCCTGCACTGCAGCCCCATCCTCCCGGCTCTGCACGATGAGCTGAACAGATCTGATGGGTGTGCAGCATGCCCAGAAGCATCCCAGGCAGGTTAGAAAGCACACGCTTCTCCAACCTGAGTGGCCCTGCAAGTCGCTCAGTGTTCGGGTCTGCATCAGCTAGGATGCCTTGGCTCCTCCACAGCCAACTAAGCAAGTGGGCTCAGGAAACCTCTTCATCTGAGTAGAGTGGGGTGCCAGGGGAGGACCGTGGCTGTTACTACACCAGGCTGAAGCAGGGAGAGTCAGATGGTATCTGAGAGGTTGCAAGTGTATGGAGCAAAAATTCAAGATAAATTTTGTAGCTTCTAAATTTAGGTTGCTCCCCTAAGGCATCAGCCTTCAGGGATTTCTGCTGTGGGAAATAAAGTGGCAGGTGTGTGTGGAGGGGAACTTGCTTCTGCTCTCCTGAAAGTCTCCCGGAATGTGCTGTGGGGAAAGACAAGAGGACAGAGCAGGACTGACATTGGAGCAATTCTTTCCAGAGTCTTGAGTTTAAATTGCCCTAAAATGAAGCAATTTGTCATTGGGTGCAAAACGCTGCTTCTGACCTTTAACATCTACAATGTATATATCAAATAACGTACCTTCTGTCACATTCCCCTTTCCCCTCTTCACTTCAGAAATATTGCAGAATACGTATGGAAATAATCACACAAAACCCAAGCATTCGCTGAAGGTTTTCCACCAAACAGGATACAAACCTCTTGGTTAACAGCAATGTCACAAAGAAGCTGTAAAACCCCCAAAGTCATTTCCTCCTTCTAATTCACAATGACATTAACAAGATCTGAACCCTGACCTGCAGGTGACTAAATTATGTTGCTAAGCAACTCCACTTTCAAAAAAGAGCGAGAAAAGGAGAGAGCAGTGCAGGCACGCCAGGCTGCTGGTATGGGGTAAATATGCTTTGTGGCCAACCCCCCACGCTTGAGATCCAGCATGGGAGCTGGCTCCCCCCTCCGCTGCGGGGAAGGAATGGGGTTCCTGACAGGTATACATGCTGCTTGGAGTTTTTCCTTTCTTAAGAGTCCATACAGATAAGTACACAAGAACATTGCTACAGCTAAAAATGACAAAATGAAATATAGCAGCCATTTTTCTTTGGAGAAGAGGTGCTTATAAATTCACTTTGTCCAAAGTATCTCTTGCTTCAGCAATACATCAAACTATGCAGCCCCATCAGTCTGAATCAATTAGAAATTACTCACCAAGTAAATTATATTGAAAAGCTTTGATTTGTTACTGGAGTTTGTTACTGTTCTCTTCAATCTTAAAAGACTGAAAGCAAAAAATAATAATGTGACAGTGATAGTGAAATGTAACTTTTATTGAGAATGATGGGAACCTATTTGCCACAATATTTGCTTTTAATAATTTAATTTTTCAAACACAGCGAAGAGAGCAATAAATATTTGACTATGAAGTTCTTCCAATTTACGGTACATTGGTTTGCACTGGTTGCCTATCTTTTCAACATTTTTATATTTCGTTTCTAAAAATAATTCTCCCAGCCATATGCTCATAACTACCTTTTACTTTGCCTTCTAACCGTGTTCTTTTAACTTTCACCTGTTGCAGGTTAGTAACCTTTCTACAAAAGGCACTTCAGGCACTGAAAGAAAACACAAAAGGATGACTCCCTTAAGAAAATATGATGGTTTTTTACAGCTTTGGTTTGTTTTTGAATTCTGTAAAAGGGCCAGGTCTTTGTGACATGAAGGTCACTGACAAAACTTACGGTGATTTTGGTGGGAGCAAGGCTCGTTTCCCTCATTAGCATTGCTTACAGTTCCTGTGACTGCTGCACGACTGGAACACAGGATTTTGTAATTGCTAAAACAGAAAAACATTTCTCAGGCTAAAACATAAGACAATATGAATGCAAACAGAATTTATATTCATCATAGACAAAGTTTCTAGCTAGAAGTATTTTTGCTGTACAGAATAGATTTGCAACTGCTGTTTACACCAGAGGAGTTTGCCATTTTTGAGGACACGACAGCAGATTAAATTGCACAACTGGACTTCTCTGATACAACAATTCCTACAGATGTGTGTGGCAAACAGGCACAAGGGCTGACCTTGCCCTTCACCTAGTGCTCAGCCGTATCTTAAATGTAAGGAAGGGTATGAGCTGAAGCAGCATTTATCTCCTGTGATAGCCAGGCTGTTAGCAAAGCAAGGAGAAACACAACAGGCATCGCTGCTAAATGTTCAGACTGCTGGATTTCATGGACTGAGAAAGATGCTTTCTCCCCTCATTGGTGACTGGATGCTACCAGCTTCTGCTTGGTTGCCTCAACTGGATATTAAACTAGGTCATTTTACAGATGCCAACTACAGATTTTCCAGTAAAATGTGTTGGTGTTCAAAGAGCCTTTCTCTGACAGGTTGGCTGCCTTCTAGGTGAATTATTCCACCTCGTACCTGAGGGGAAGTTCTGGTGCAGGAGACACCATACCAACCTCCTTCCTCTCCCTGCTCCCAAACCCCTGCCATTTCTGACCTGGTATTATGGGAGCATTAAGCTAAACAATATAATATATACTAGGAACACTCAAAATTAAGACAAATGAGATCTAAAAGCACTTTTAACATAAGGTACAGTGTCCTACATGAATGTCAAATTCTAAGGTGTGTCATTTGTAGAGAAAATGACTCAGAAACTGAAAGACAAGGCAAACGGAAGAGTCAGACTAAGTTATTTTAAAGACCAGTAAGTAGATGACAAACACAGTTTAAATAGTGCAGGTGAATAAGGAGTCATTATTAATGACCAAGGGCTTCAGTTACTGATGCTGAATGGAAAAAAAAATCATTATGTTTGAAGCTTTATACTGGCATAGAGTGGAAATTATATGCAATCCCTGCTAAGTGCCTGATTTTACTGCTAGAAAATCCCTCTGACTGAAATGTACTTCAAAGTAAACTACTTTAGAATTTCTTTGCACTGTTGGATGCCCAACCAAAGGTCATTTTCTCTCTCTTTGTGTATCATCTTAGCAATTTTTAAAGTTTTTTTCTCCCCCTCTTCCACAGTTTACTCCTATTTTTCTATACTTCAGAGGACCTAAACTGAAAATTGGATAACTGCATTTGGAAATGAAATGCAAAATCAGAAGCCTACAGTGATTTAAAATGAAGATGTTTATTCATTACAGACCTTTCCCTGCAAGGTACTGGCCACTCTCTTGTGCTGCTGAACTCAGTAGGTGCAGATGGGTCACAGAGCAGAGGTACCAGGTGGGAGCCATGGGCTGGAATCCAGCTCCTCCTCTCCTCCCACTCACAGCCCAATTACTCCCATGGTTTACTTTTCCCTACAGCAAATTCCCACCGTGCCCAGTAAAAATCCTGCATCAAGGAAGCTTTTTCCTTACCGTTTCGGGATTCTCTGGTTCTAAGAGCTCTCTCAGTATATTTTTTCCTCTCCTGAAAATCAGAGCACTGGTAGAGCACCCTGGTTAGAGGCTGAAAGGAGAGTTTCTCACTTTAGTTTTAAACACATCTGCTACTAGTAATAGTGAGGAGCAGTAAAAAGGTGGCAGTGCTCGGAGGGAAGCAGAGGGCTGCGTAGAGGAAGCATTGGGCATGTCATCTTCTTTTGTTATTTCAAAAGAAACCCCATTGCAAACCTTCCAGGAACAGCAAAGCTCCTCAGGGCATAAATTGGGGTACACTTCAGTGCAGGTACAGACAGCTTACATCTCACTGCTTCGGCTCTGCTGCTCCTCTGTTTAGGACACTGCAGAGCAGCCTGAACATTACTCCAGTTTCTCCTGGCTGAATATCAAAGGTATCTGGGCACTTTTCTTATCCCACCTATGACATATATGGGCAGGTGATAAAAACACATAGTTAAAAACCTGTCATGGAACACAGCAACTGCAGATCCCCCTCAGAGTGCTCCTGGGTCTCCGAACAGATGATATAACAGCAAAGCAGCCTTAGCTGCTCTGATTTGATGGTTGCTTCAAGACTATCTCTTGGATGTCTATCAAGAGAGCTAATTCAGCTGAAAATTAATGTTTCTAATCTTTTTACCCCCTTGGGAAAAAAAAAATAAAGTTTTAGTGTTTGCTCATTACTTCTTGATCCAGCTTACCAGGTAGCTTACACAAGCACTAGCACCAGCCACTCTGGTCCCTGAACATGTGAACGCTCCCTTTGGCAGCCTTCCATGCCACAGGTGATCATAAACCTGCAGCGAAAAATCACATTCCTTTTTTTTATTCTCTCTTTGATACACAAAACATCAAGTAGCTTTTGACCAGCATGTGATCCGAAGGAGAGAAGGAACACCAGGAACAAAAAAGCAGTTAATAGTCATGAGAAAAGGAGAGGCATGCACATTTGAACAACATGGGCTGCTGCAGTACATGGCATTATGTTTTTTCTTGCTGTTTTCTGTAACGACAATATGACTTTTGTCTTGCAAAATGTCATCGTATGTTGCAAATACAGAGTGTCCTAAGGGCTTTCCATTTTTTTGGTAGGATACAAAACTGTGCTTACATGGATCTCAGCACTACACTGACAGGAGGGAAAGAAAGGGGAAAGAAATCAGATGAAAAGAAAAACTCTTCAGGGCAAGCTAGTAATAAAAGAAACATGAAGATTTTAACCCAGCTAGGGCATTGGCATAGCACTCAAGAATCCTGTTTACAGTTTCCAGTCTCTGGTGCAGTACGATCCTGACCAGCTCTCTTCATCTGTCACCACTCCATTTTTTTAAACCAAAAATGACACTGCTAACCACCTTTCCTTCTATACGTGTTGTGAAGACTAATTCATTATTAAGAACTGAGAGAGGTTCAGAAACATAACGATGCGTGCCGTACGAGCCAGCAGAAACTCTTCGATCCTCCCTGCACCATGCTTCATACAAGAAAAGATAAAGGAGCTGTTTTCTAGCAGGAGAGCTGTGACTGCTGCAGATAAAGGTTCCCTACAGACTAAAGAAGACCCTATTTGAAGGCATTTAGTGCTAGAGCTTTCCTTACACAGCCATCTTTATTGTACATAAAAGCATATTTACAGAATCCAGGCTTCGATGTCCTACGGAGTGGCAGGGAAAGGGATTTGTTTTCCCCCTTTCTCCCAGCAGTTTCCCCTCTGAGGCTGATCTGGCTCTACCCCCTGCCCCAAGCCATTCCTGAGGGCAGCTCTCTTCTCACCTGTCCCCCTAAAAAGCCATGCAACACACCCCACCCCCCCACTTCAGAGCGCTCCCTGCCCCTGAGGCCATTTTAGTTTACCTAAGAACACTGTGAGTGGATCATGACTTGAGACCTGGATTTGTCCTTCAGAAAATAACATATCACACAACAAATCCAAAGTCTCTCTGAGAGAATGCACAATTCTATTCAGAAAGCCTGTGTAAAGGAGGACAGAGGATGGGAAAAAAAAAATAAAAAAAATCACACCACGTTTCTAACTGAATTAGTGGAGGTCACTGATACACAGTGGTAATGGTAGGCAAGCACCTATGCAGCAGCTACCATCCTCATCCAGCACACATTTACAGGAAGCCCTCTGTGGGGAATCAGGCTGCAATCATTTTGGGAGCAGCACAGAGAGCCCCATCAGGAGGGCCTGGAAGTGGGGAAGTGCATGTCATGGAGAAATCCAGGCTGAAAGGGGATGCTGCCAGCCCAGACTGTGGCTCAGAGGTGGCATCAAATTAGAGTTAATTCTGACTTTCTGCAATCTTCCCATTTCTGAATAATGTAGTTAGTTGTGAAAGCCTTTTTAAAATTTATATTTTAATTAAAAAAACCCTCCAAAAACTAGTTTTAGTAATGTCAAGCTAAGTTGGAACATATAGCCATAGCTGTGGTAGGGAATTTAAATGTCTGATGGCAGGAATAGTGGCTGGAAGTTTTGGCATTTCAGAATTCATAAAATAAAAAAACCCAACAAACCAAACAATCTCGAGTTACCTGAAGAACTTACAAAAAGTTGCACTGTGGATGACAAGGACAGACAAGGAGCATAAGCAATGTCCAGACAAGTACAAAACATCTTGCAACACTCCGCCAAACAAGCTGAGTGTTTGCAAAGGCAGTCAACCAACTCTTCAAGGTGGTTCAAGCTCAGGAGGCTGGATGGGGCATGGAGCAACCTGTTCTATTGAAGATGTCCCTGCTGACTGCAGGGGGGTTGGACTAGATGACTTTTAAAGGTCCCTTCCAACCCAAACCATTCTATGATTCTATGATTGTCTTGACCTTAGATTAGGTTGCACAGGAACAGGGATGACACAGAGACCAAAGGCAAGGAAATACATTCCAGCACTTCATAAATGTAAACACTCCTCCTCACAGAATTTGGCCAGTTGACATTAGGATTAATTTATTTCTTAATTAGCTTTATATACTTTGCTAATACAAAATGAAAAGAAATCCACTGCCTGATAAAATATGGCCCTATATGTTCTCTCATAAAGGTCCTAATGTAAATCTTCATACAAACAGGAAAAGCTCAGTGGTGAAATATGAGCTGACCTCTGGGCATCTGGAGGACTTTCTGCCCTTCAGATAAGGTGACTGTCTTGGAAAGTAAATGCTATCTACTGCATGGTAGAATCAGGGGCAGGAACAAGGTCCACCACAATTCATACCTTCAGAATTCCTGGGATAAACTCATTTCTCATCATCAGACCTCTCATGCCTAGAGCTAATTCATCCAGTACTGTGGTATAAAATGGTAGGTTGGGCAGAATTCAACCTAGTATATACTCATCATAGAATTATTTCTGTTAATAATACCTCTAAACTCACAAGAGTGCCTGGAAAATGCCCTCTGGTTTATGCACACAGAAACTGGATTAAATCCTCTAAAAAATCCACATCGCGTTTTACAAAGCTTCCTGCTGGTAAAGAAGTTTGTGATTTTTAATTAGTACTACGCAGACATAAGGCCAGACATGCAATGTTCAATAAACCAGTTAGTTTTTACATCAGTAATGAGTCTTAGAATATTAATGTAGGGCCTTCAGAAGTCAGAAACAGAAGAGTGAATGTGCAGTGATCCTAACATTACCCCTAGGTGCATGTGAGGAGCAGAGATATTAACAATCTCAACAGTGTAAAGCTTAAAAAAAAATAAAAATCTATAGAGGTGGAAATGTGTATTTCTCACGGGTTAATATAATCAGCTGCAGGTAGATTTCAGAGGATTATTTCCAATCTTTTGAGAAGAGATTTCTTTTGTGGGCATGATAAAAATTGTTAATATGTTGCTGCTGTTTTATTCAAGGTGAAAATTTTACTTTAATCACTTTCAAATAAATGCGAAACTCAACCATTACTCCCTTCTAATAATACTGAAGAAAATAGTTCACACTAAATCTAACATAATGAACACAGCATGTTCATAGAGAACTGAGTGTTCTGAGCTTAAGTCCCCTTTAATCCATAATTCCTTTGGAACTACATATTACATCCACATGAATACCAAAGAGGTTTATGATTAATGTTATTTTAATGAATAATAAAAGAATTGATGATGATTTACAAAGAGTTATTTTCAGATTTTTTTTCACATAAAGATTTGTTGGTTAGAGACACTAATATATATAAAACAGAGCACTACAATCTGATTGGGATAGTAATACTTCTGCAAAATCTTGTAAGCAGTGTGAATGCATAGCTGAATTGAGCTGGGAATAGCTGTAAGCTCTGACAGGCCCCAGGTTCTCCCTGAATTCTTCCCTTACCCAAGCTGTGCTGAGGAAGCACAATAAGAGATGCACATTCTCAGGAGAAGTGACTTTGCAAGCATGAGTAGCTGGGCCTGATTCTCACCTTGTGCTGGTTTGACTCCAGGGCTCCTACCCCGTTACTCTGCATGTATGGCAATACATGGGAGATGAGACCTGGCCATACTATGCATCACTCAGTGCAGAGGAATGCTGGGTCCCAGCTCCCATCCTTCAGCTGTTCTAAATGCCAGCAAGGTCACTGGTGATTAGTTACACCAGCACAAGTGACAGCAAATCACAAACTGTGTGATTTCCCATAATAAGAGGCAGTTAGAGAGCTTTCATGTAAAGACTGAAGCTGGAGTTTCCCAGTTGCTCAGTACAGTTACATTACAAACTTCAGGAGGGCTTTTACTGCTCAGCCAACTGGGATGTGCAGGCACTGAAAGCTGTCCTGCAAATCCTCTGCACGTGGAGTGGGATTACAGAGGCTGGGGATCTCAAGGGCTGTGGTTGTCACCCTGCTCTCTAGTACAGAGCTGCAACACCAGATGCCTCTCACCACTTGCCTACTTGCTTTCTAATCTGAGGCACTGGCTCTAGCCAGATCTATTTGGCTCATCTTTCCAAGAAAGGCAAGAAAGCGAAAGAAGGGCTGTGAAGCAGTGATAGCACAGCATAAGCCTGCGTATCCCGTATCCAAATAACCTATTAGTGAAAACCCTTTGGCAGCTGTTTAAATGCTGTGAGTAGAAAAACGTCTGCAGTCAGAACTCTGTGGGATCCCTTCCTGAAAATGCCATCACCATGTTGTTATAATTAAAATAACATCCCCTCCAATGCCAGTTATCTTTATTAGGTACCAAACACTGAACCTCTTCCCAAATCACTGGGGTGCAAATTGCTTCTCAAGAACATTTTTGGAACTGATTTAACCATAAGCTTTCACACTGGAATGAACTTTCCCAGGGATGACAGTTGCGTTACTTCCCCCAGGCTCTGTGACAGAGATTTCTGTATAGTCATAGTTATATCTGCTGATGCTGGAGCTGGTTTTCTGGACTACCAACAGATAAACTCTAAGTCTATTTCATAGTGATATTTTTTTAAAGTTCCTGTCATTTTGACCAAGCAAGCCAACAGCCACCACAGCACCTCCCAGGGGAATGTCAAACAAAGGTTTAGCCTGGGAAAAAGATTGCAAGCATGGAATCAGGAAAGGCATGAGTTGGACGAGTGCTCACCAAAATGAACTCAAATGGTACAATTCACTGTAAAATAATTAATCTTTCACAGTTTTAGTGTGCAACTGTGAAAGCTCCTCTCTGGAGGAAAGTTATGGTGTTGCCTGCTTTCCCACACACCTGCCTGGAGCTGAGAGTCTGAGGGACTGGGTCTTCAAAGGGTGCAGGTCTCTCATAGGTCTTGTGTCTCATTGGCTGGTTCCTTGCAGGCAGCTCAATACCTTTAGGTATTTAAAACCACATTATACATCAGTCTTTAGGTAAATGATTCCCATGCTTTGTATCACGCCTGAGTCCTGGCTTCTCTCTGCTCTTCTTATCAGTTGCCACCTAAATCTCTCATCATCTCTTTGTGCCCTCTCTGTACTCCAGGAGCATCCCTCGGGTCTGTCCATGTTCACAAAGCTCATCTGACCAAAGCGCAGCAGATGGTACCACAGGCAGAAACAAGCCCCTCTCCCTGCTGCCTACCTACACGCTTTCAGAGCACACAGTAAGCTGCAAACTAACAAGTAAAACACACGCCAGGACTCTCAAAGGAAACATACAACCTGAAGGCTTCTCATCAAATTTCACAGGTTGAATGCCCTCAGTATTTGTGGGAGGTACCGATAATGCCCTGCCTCCTTTCCAAACCATTGCATGCTAGTGGTCAAACTTTCTCCATCTCCCTTTGCCATGCAAGACCTTTGACAAGTAAATGGCTACTGGAATAATCACAAAGTATTTTAATAATATTAATTTTACATTCTACATTTCAATCTACATTCAGCCAACAAGCTAAGAAGCAGAGTAAGATCTGGTCTGTAGGAAACAGGAGCAGCTTTTCCTGATGCCAAAAGGAGCTGCTTAATTTACCCTGGATTTTCTGAGGGCACAGAGCACTGGACTGGAGAATATTTAATATCTGAAAATGCCACCTCTTGTAACTTTTATATCGCCGCTGAAGTTATTTAGCCCTCTCTCAGTTTTTTAAATTGCTTCTGTTTTTTAGAACAGCTTGGGTACTTGATAAACAAAATGGCATTCCTGTGCTTCACAAGATACACAATGTAATATCTGCTGATAAGGTCAAAGCCATCTTTCAGAAACTTTGGCAAGTACATCCCAGAATGACTTTTCCTGTTAAAAAAATACCGGACCACATTTTGTTGCAACTAAATGTTTAAAACTCCTGTTTAGAACCATAAAAAATACATAAATGTTAAGGGAGACAAGCAAGCAAAGAGCCTGTGTGTGTGTCGGATGACCTCATTATTCCTCTGTGACCTGCTGGAAACCTGCTGCTGCACAGCCAGCCTCTCCTGCCTGCAAGACCAGCACATAGGTGATGCAAGCTTCTGCTGGATGGACTGTGAGAGGTGGAGAGAGACTTCCACAGCCAATTTGCTTCTTCCTAAAGGGTTTGTGTCCTTTGCTATAGAGCAAAGAGTACGAAACTTTGCTCACTATCTCCTACTAACAAATAGCTGACAACTCTTCTAGTTTTCCATGTATCTGGCAACTCTCCAGCCTGGCCTTCCAAACATCATCTGGGCTGCTACGGTTATTGCCAGCATTTCTAACAGAGGAAGATCAGAGGTTTCTATTTTATCATCATTTTCTGCACTGGTGTTTCACCTTCAGTGTTTTGCTATCATCTTTGCCACAATCACGTTTCAGCATCTGCTGTGTCAGCATCATGTTTCAGCATCAGCATTTAACCATCAGCTGTTCCACCATATGGCATTAGAAGCATCAGCAACACAGCACTTCAAACACACACGAACAAACAAAAAGCACTTGTAATTCTCCTCTACCCTCCATTACCTTATATTCATGTGATAGCCACCTTTCTCTGGGACAATACTGTCCCTCAATCATCTTTCTTTCTTTTTCCAGGAAGAAATACATTCTGGAAGGAACAAAAAACTAAACAAACCAAAACAACTCAGTTCCCCTAGGCAAATTTGACAGAGTGTCTCCTGTGATCTGAATTTCCTCTGAGGTTCATTGAAGCATTTTTAAGATCCTCTGCTATTAGAGCAAGCTAAGGGTCACTGACTGTCATGCTTTTAATCGTTGCTGCCATTTGGCAGGGAGTTTCCCAGCGGTAGTGACAGGAAGCCTGCTGGAGAGCTGGACTGATTTTCCAACCACTGCAATCCTGACTACATTGGAAGATAAATTTAGGACACTCTTTAGACTAAGGTTCTTCAGAAGGACCCAATTTATTTAGCAAACATTTTTAGTGTGCATGACGAGGTGGTTGAAGTAAGCACCATTAGCACAACTGTCCTTGTGACTGGGCAATATTTTAGACTGATGTTGAAATGTCAGATAGGTACAGATGTCTGGGAAGAGTCAGGCTGTCTTTATGTCTGAAGATGATATAAGAGTCTTGGTATTCCATCAGTCACACCATACACCATCAATTTTTTCAGACAGTACTAAACTCCACAGCAAGTGGTAGCAAACATGGTCATGTTTTGGGGGCTACAGTCTGCAAAAACAAAGCATGATTTAACTCATGACCAAATGAACTTGATATATCCTTGGCTTACAAGCAATTATGCCTCAAGTTTGTTCTGAGTGATGAGTGCCATTTTTCCACCTCATTGTAAAATTTGACAAATGCAAATTTTGTAGGCTTCACTTCGAGTGTGAAATTTTCCAACATGTTGCCTGTTTATCTGTAGAAAGCTGTAGCTAGCAAGATATCTTTAAGAAAAATGCTGCAGAAAGGGAATTAAATGAGACATAGGACTTCTCAGCATTGTGGTCAGAGTCTAATCACTCTTTCCCATGCTTTGAAGAACAGTCAGTGTGAATCAGGATTTTTCCATACTATAATATACCAAGGGAAAATATCAATCTTTGGAAACCACTTAGGAGCAAAGAAGCTGAACTGAGATTACTGGAGTACCAGAGAACGGACAAAACCACGAATGAAAGGGCAGCATTAGCTGGCCTCTGACAGTGTAAGTCATGGTTAGCAATAGCAATGCCATGGACGCTAGTGCCAATAATTTAAAGCAGGAGGATTAATAGAAAAACTGACAGAATTTACTCTTTGTATTATCAGGTCCTCAACAATCCAACAATCCTATTTACTCTAAAACTTTGAATCAGATCAGAAAATCTGAATTTGCAACCATGAAAGATGGACAGCATTAGTTTATCTGACAGTATGTTAATCTCTAAGGCTATCATTTTCACATGAAGGGCACGTGTGATCTAGATGCTAGATGAAAGACCCTCCATAGCTGGAAGCCTGGTTTAGATGTGAAGACGACCAGAACAGCAACAAGAAGTGTTTATCTGTAAAGATAATTCAATGGAAATTGAGAACTAACCATGTGAGGTTTTACACCGTTATAAGGTATCGTTGTGCCCCTTCTAAGTGGACTGTCTGAAGTGAGGGATGGCCACAGCTACTCTCCAAAATAAAACCCAATCAGATCCTGTAGTGACTGCCAGGCTTTCAGCCCTGCCTCACAATGAAGAAATTTCTCCATGTAAATATGCTTCTGGAAGATCTGACTTACTGTCATCATGTGGATTACAGGGATTTGCCACTTAAGGGCTTTCAGAACGAGTTTATTTCATAACTTTCTGAAGTGTATGCTGCTTTGTGACACCCCAGTTACTGGGGGAGAATCCTAGCAGCATGCCATCAATGGTTATTTTACTTCTGTGAATAGATCCCTAACGAGCCCAAGATTCTACACACACAGCAACACTTCTTACTGTAACATACTGTATTTTTCTTCCACTATGCTTTCCAGCAAACATAAGCTTTTGCAACCAGCAGAGCCTGCATCTGCACTCCTAATCACTCCAACCTTGTAAATCATAAACAGGTCTCACAAAGCCAGAAGTAACACTTCCAGCTGTAATGCTATTAACCTAATCCATGGTAGTTATTACAGAAACTCATGACACACAGCTTAGCAGATACCAGAAAATACAGTTTTTCCTCAGTAAAGTTGGAGCTGATCTTAGTATGTTATAAGCATTATTAAAATCAGCTGAATTAAAATGTTGAAAGTTGAAGCTTCTACTACAGCTTTGGTGCCAAGATGTAAAAGTGAGTTCCATCAACTTTCCTGGTGCATAAAAGTAATGATACAGGGAGCAATGTTTCCTGTGTCATGCATTCAGGTTTTCATGTTTTGTATTTAAACCCCTACTACAACAATTTTCTTATATGCAACTCAAGTTCACCATATATACTTCTCAGTATGTGTCTTACTGTATTTCCCACCCTGAGAAATACAGGGCAAAATCCTGGCCAAACTAAGTCAGAAGATAACAGCCCTAAATCTGCTTATGTTAAGTGTATTGATAGATTCTCATTTATTTTGAGAAACTTCCAGGCTGCTGTTACAATGCAAAGTGGGTGGGAACAGGACTTAACTTATCCTAGCACAATGACATACATCTATGACTGCCACAAACGTATATTGTTTTATAAACAAGCACCTTGAAGCTATTAAGTCTCACACATTTCTAGGGGATGCAAAGATATCAGCCATTTATGTCTAGAATTACCCTAGAGAGCTTCAGGAAAGAGGTGTTTCCCATGGCCTGTCATGGAAACCTTGCTCTTGTGGGTTTTAATGTTTTTCTTCTACTAAATTAAATTACTTTAGACTGAAAGTTCCCTGTTTGCCTTTTTTTCTGGGGAACTGTAACACCCACAGACATAATTCTTGGCAGTCTAACTGCAGAAGGAGACTGGAAGCCTCACAGATGTGATATGAAAACCAAGGATTGTCTTGGAGATAAATAATGGTACACTCTCTTCCTACGTCACTCTGTGATGCAAACACCATTCTTACCAGGACCAGCTAGTTGGAAAAAATATTTGAAGCTCCACTTCCAAATGCCTGTGCAGGACTTTGAGATACATAGGAAGCTACTGGTTTAGATGTGAAATCTAAGATGTGTAATACACTTGCTGTGGGTTAGACTGTCAAGGTTTCACTTAGAGAAGCGATTCCACTTTCTGTGACTGCTGAGTTGGGTAAGACTGCCAGGTCTGGATGGAGATCTCGTGAGGAGCACAGTGCAGGTCTCTCTGGCTAAGGGAAGTTATCTTAAAGAAATATATGAAGAAACCTACACCTTCTAACAGCTGTTGGATCTTATTCTCCCCCTAAGTGAGGGAAAGGTTGAAGGCGGTTGAGGACAGGGAGCAATAGGAGCGGTGCCTGAGGAGCAGGATGAACGCCAGCGTGATTCATGGCATGATACAGCTACAGGAGCAAACCCTGCTCAAAACCAGACCCAAGGTGTGCAGGTATAAACTCATGGCACCACAGTCTCTAATATTTCATTAGCACCTGAGCTGACAGTAAAAATGAACTCAAGGAAGAGTGAAAAAGCAGAGCGCTCACAGCTCTTTGTTGTGTCCCACGTTTTGACTGTTGTGCTCTCTGTAAATCTGAACAAGACAATGTTTTTCTCTTCTGAGGATGAGGCATTTAGTTCTGGAAAGCAGCCCTCAGAAGAGGTTTCCCTCCAGAAAAGGAAGGAACATTCTTGTAATTTTAAATTAAAGTGTGCAATTACTGTTCTTTATTGTTGCCAGTTAAAAGAGATTTGCTACAGTTGCTTACATACACGTATAGGAGCTGGAAGAAACCAGCAGATTCTATAAGGTTTCCTCCTGAGAGGTGTGAATTTCACAACAGCAATAAAAATGTTTGCTGCAGAGCAAGAGCTGTGATTTAAACACAGACAAATGCTTATTTCCCTTCTGATAGCATTTTCCTTAGTTCTTTCTGACGCATACAAATACACAGCTTGGGAAAGAGACCTGGAATATTATTTTAAGATAAGATAGCACAAGTTCATAGTAATTAAGTCAAACTCTTTTTCTATGAAAAGAAGTGAGTGAGCAAGTTTCCATGGTAATTCTTTTCTTACCTTTTAAGACAAAGGACAGCTTAGAGCTACAGAATTAAGTCTTTTTCATCCCTTTCTTCTCATGCTTATACAGAAGCTGTTTCTGCTTTAAACCATCTTTTCTGATAAATCCAGCTTCAATATCAATTTCTAATGTAAATTTGCATTAAATAATTAATGATTTTTTTAAAATGAAGACATACAAAGAGTTAACGAAAATACCGAGTCTTGATTTTTCACAGCCAAATTATTTTCAGGTTAGCATTGGAGGGAGGGTGGGGGTGGCACAAGTCTAAGTGAAAGAATTTTACCTAATTATGGAGTTATTCCAAGGTGCAGCTTCAGTGAGTTAATTGGCTCTGCAACAAGGATGAATTTGGCCCAATGTAAATTTACCTCTTCTCCATTGTTAAGACTGCTCAAAAGAATGTTTTTGTTACCTATTTCTGAATCCAACCATTGTGTTTCATTATGATTTTTCTTTTGAATCTGTTACCATGTGAACAGTGAAATACACATAACCACAGCTCATGATCTCGGAATGTCAACCAAGGGGTATTCTGTGCTTCAGAACTGACTGGAGTGACTCAGAGTTCTTTGAGAGTTCTTTGAAAATTCTTTGAAAAAGTCACATGTGTGTTTAGATCTAAAAATTAATTGGGGATTAAGGAACCAAGAAGCAAGCAAGGGAAAATTTTGATCACCTCAAACTCTCCACAAGAACTTTACTTTGAGAAAACCTTTACTGTAAACACAGTCTTAATTGTGGATTAGATCCTGGTCTGAAGTAAACTGGATTAGTTCCATTGACTAAAATGACTCAAATTTAGTGGAGTTGCAACATGCAGTAGAGTGAAGCCAATTTATACGAGTTGAAAAAATGGCTCTATATTGAAAATGCCAGTTTGAAAGTTCTCAGTATGGATTTTTTTTTGTTTGTTTTTTTGTGATTACTGACTGCATTTCTATTCTATTTAAATACAGGACACCCATAAATCTACCCTGCTAAGTGGCATACTGTCCATTCACTCTTCATATAACTGCTGATCAGTTATTTATTAATTTTGCTATTAAGTTTCTTAAAGACACAGGCCAAGATTTCTGACTACAGTTGAGGAGCTCATCATACAGTGAGTGCCTTGGACTCCACATTTACAGAGGGTGACACAACAGACTCAGTGAAACAATGGAAGAGCAAATCACTGACCATGTTGGGCTTCTGGAATCTTTACTGTTTGTGACAGTGCAAGAAATATTAGAAACTAGCAAGAATTTCAGATCCCATGTTGAATTCAGAGGGATTCTAACTATAAAGGCATCCTTTCGGTATTCAGAGTCAGTTCAAAAGCAGAATCACCTAAGAACAAGTACAGATACGAGCAATGGCACTCAATAGGTATTGAACAACTAATATAACTGCTGATTCCATAAAGCTTCAGTGGACTCCTTCACTGGACTGACTCAATAGCTCCCACACAATAAAATGAAGACCCAAGCTAGGAAATCCACATGGGACCAGAAGCCCATTCTTGCATTGCTGCACTGAAGTCACAGTGACTGAAGATGACTGCTTTGTGTCACGTCCTTTAGCACTTCTTCTCTGGGGACAAGGTTATGTGGATCCAGGCTTGCATGTCCCTGTGCTGGGGGGAACTTTGCCCAGCCACCTTCTATTCCATGCAGGAGACAATGGCACTCATCAGTGTGGGTCAGTCTCAGCTTTGTTCTGACTTCCTACAGCAGACACAAATTGCACCAGCCCACAATGACTCGCATGGCAGTCAGCAACAGAAGGAAGACAACTGCATGGTTTTGGCCTCTCTTGTCCTTTGCCAGTTTACCTACTGCTTCATTATTCTCAGGGAAACTCAGTGCTCACACCAAACCAGGGAAAGGTGAACTGGGTCACAAGACCTTTCTTTTGCAGCCAAAAGGCCACACCATGTTTGCAATGAAATACATTTTTCAGAAACTAGTTGGAAGCTTTTCAGGGGCTGCTCAGCTTCTCCTGCTCCTTTCCTGATTTAACTCCTCCAATTTGCATCATTCTTTCTGAATTTGAAGTGGAATTATTTTCCTTGGCTTTTTTTCCAGTAGTTACCTGAGAGTTAGCAGATGTACATTGACAAAGAAAGTATTTTGCCCTGTGACAGACATGGATATGGTAATACAGAAAATGCAAGGAGTTTCTGTACTGGTTTTCATACTACTAAGAGCTCAGTAGAGACCTAAAGCAAAAAAGGTGAGATGAAAATATTCATGCCTCTTGTGCCCTTTGGACTATGACCTCTTTTGTTTAACAACAGCTGTTCTTAACCTGAATTTTTTAGCTTGCTACAAACGACATGTAGTTTTTAAGCCATTTTATGCAGTTATTAGATAACAAACATCTCTAGAAGAACTGGTGGGAGAGATCGGAGGGAAACTTTACTCCCTTCAGTAATTCATTCCTTCTTAGGAATGCTGAAGGGCTTCTCTCATCTTCGCTAGAGAAAAGCAAGCAGTTCAAAACACTGTCAGAGCTGAAAAGCTACTGGTGCTGTGTAATTCCTGCAAAGAGCAGAGAAAGAAAAATTGCTTGTATTTTAGAGAAGCTGCAAGAAATTTTTGAGTGTTTCTGGATCAGGAAAGAGAGACAGATTTGGGATGCGTTCAAGACAGACTTCTTAGTGCCAGCAAAGGCATTGGGCTGGGCTCAATGACCTGACTATAAAATGAGATGGGTAATACTGCCAGCTCTTTGGAAGAATTATCAGGTGGGTTTATTCCCAGTTGTGCTACAGAATCCCCATGTAACTCTGGATGAGTCACTTAAATCCTATTTTCTTCTGTTTACTTGTCTGAAAAAATCAGAGAGCAGAATATTTAGCTTTCCCCATTCACTTCCTATTCAGATTATAAACACTCCAGCACAAGACTGCTCTTCCTTTATGTGAAGTGCCAAACACCAGGTCAGCAATGCTCTTCAAATCATAGAATCACTGTGGTTGGAAAGGACCTCCAGGATCATCAAGTCCAACCTTTATCTCAACATCTCCCTAACGACTAGACCATAGCCTCAAGTTCTTCATGCACTTGTTTTTAAATACCTCCAGGGACAGTGACTCCACCACCTCCCTGGGCAGCCTGTGCCAGTGCCCAACCACCCTCTCAGCAAAGAACTTCTTCCTAATATCCAATCTAAACGTCCCCTAACACAACTTGAGGGCATTTCTTCTTGCTTCAGTTGAAGCCTCTTGTTTCTAACATAATACAAATAACAGTAACTGCTCCACTCCTTTTTCCTGGGCCAAAAATCTCCCTTCCCTCATGCTTTTTCTTCCTTGCCAAAATGAATCCTTCAGTACTCCCACATTCACGCTGTCCTCTGCCACCATCCATGGCCAGGCTTAGTCAATGTCTTCTCTACTCTCCTAGCTTCGACTAAAAAGAGAACAGTGGGCAGCCACCTTCAGTATTCCAGCTCCACTTCCACATTTAAGTACCATTTCTTTCCAAGAGGAGACAAGGAAGAACAACTATAAATGGCTGTTATTTTTACTTAAGAGCAAACTCCATGACATTTGTGTAACTTTTCTTGTATTATCATAACATTAGCAGCTTTAGCAGACATCTTAAACCAGAAGAGCTGCCAAATTCTCAAGTGGCCACACTTGATTTATAAGCTGCAATTATGTTTGTCAGCTGATAACCAGAGACCTGATCAGTTTTCACCAACTCAGTTGACTGGAAGAGAATACTTTGTTACCTTCTATCCAATATTTATTTTCAGATACAAAGTGCTTTCACTAGACAGGGACTTTTCTAGCTGGAGCAGCAGGAGACCATTCTTGGTCAGCAGAGCAGAATCTGAATGCCTTTGTCATACGGCAGTACTGAGAAATCAGAAAAGCAATTCTTCTAATTTTTCTCATACTTAAAAAGGAACTTTAAGAGCTGTTCTCAACACCACATTTACATACGCTTCTCTCACTTTAATCTGCACTGTAAACCTTCTTCCCAGGACTTTCCTGCCTGATCAGTGTCATTCACTTCCTCATTTTCTGCTATGGACTCAGAGGTTGTGGGAACAATCTCTCTGCTGCTTCTTGATGTCTCTGCCTACCTGTCTTACAGGCTGGATGCGTCACAAGTACCACCACAAAAGAATCCTAGGTATGCTCCAGAAATAAATTAACTTTCCATTTTCAGATAATAACTTCCTGGAAAAAATAAAGCAAGCTATTCTTCTTGTAGTTCACAGTAAGATTGACATTTTCTGAAAATTATCATTCATTTCAGACACACTCCTTTAATACAAAGACTCGATCCATGGTACATGCTGGGGTAAGATACCATTGCAAAGCTGTTTTGCCAATTAGTAGGCCTAGCACAAAGGATGCAGGCAGCAGTAGAACAAACCAGTAACCAGATTCCATTGCACACAAGAAGGTCAGTACATGGGTGATCACTGGGGGTACAAACAAGTCAATCAGATCACACATAACAGACATCAACCCCAGTGACACCAGGAATGATACAACACGGCCAACAATTGGTGGAAGAAACAAAGCAATGAAGTCTCCCATGGCAGAGATGGGAGACAGCCAAGCCAAGAGGCTGATAACATAGGACAGAGGCAGCCACATATTGTTCTCACAGAGCCCACATTCACAAGCACCGAACCTGACCAGGATCCAGTCGCAGGGAGAGTCAGGAGGTCCTTCCTCAACAAGGAAACTCTGCAAAGTGCATCCACCTCTCAGACAGACATCCCACCCTTCCTGCAAGTGGTCCCAGCTTTTATGCCCAAAGCAGGACACCTGGCACTCATTTACCCAATGCAGGGCACCTGGGGCTTGTTTACCCAAGGGCTTTCCCTACAAGGTCAGCCACACCTTGGAGGAAAGCCAAAAGGCAAACTCATCCCCTCCTCTTAAAGGGCCATGGGAACCACCCATATGTCAACCTTAATTCAGGGCTTGGGGTTCAGACCCCAGCACTTCAAAAGCCCAACTTCCACAAAAACACAGTAAAATTAAAATTGAAATTAAAAAGAGAAAGAGGTCTACATAAAGCAGAAGTTCCAGGATAACAAAGAATAAAGATTCAACAGAAAAATATTCAGAAGTGTGATGTCAGCTCTGCAATGTGGAGCAAGTGCTGTTTTTTTGACTTAATAACAGTGAATGTCAAATTCTTCAGGAAAGGAATTTGCAAAGTCTTGGTAACAAGTCTGCTGTGGAACTAAATCGCAGTGCATTCACCACAGTAGATTATCTGTCACTCATAAAATCAGTACTTTCCAAGTTGCCTCTTAGCATGGCTCAATATATAGACACAGATAAAAATATTTACAAAACCCAAGCATATCCACCAATATGATGCCCCTTTCTTAACTGATTTATAACGTCAATCTGCAAAGGGAAGATCTGCAACAAGCAATCTTACCCTTGTATGACAGTAATAAAATTATCTGTTTAGAGGAAAAATACCATTTTCACTGGCCAGATAATACAAAAGAACGGAGAAAACAACAGCTGGATCACACTTTAAAGAGAAGCTAAAAAACCTCAAAACCTATCTAGAAGGATCAAGTTCCTAAGCTGAAGAAAGTCAGACAGCCTGGTTCTCATCCCATAGAGGCATAAATCAGGACCAAACATGCCAAAAGCCAGACCGGGATGTTAATCACACTGACGGAATTGCAGATGTCATCAGTGGGACTGAGACAATGAAAGCAGTGTTAATGAGATTAGAGTCCATCCAAATGGTACTACCCCCATGCAAACGGATAATCAGGCTCTGATTAGACAACTCCTGTATTATCACTTCAAAGCAGATGCAACAAAACATGTTGAAGGAAGAAACAGAATGGATAGGGAGAGTATCCTGTGTGATGAATGAGGAAAGAGTTAAACACAAAAGTATAACCACTGGCTGAAAAGAGAAGAAAAAGTTGACATATGAGGGAGAGTCAGGACTGAACACATCAGCCTCAAAGCAAGTGATGATGGTATCTCGTTACTTAGTAGAGGTAACAGCAAAATGCCTAATGGACATAAAAATTTCAGTTTGACAATCATTCAAACAAGGGTGGATTGGTTCAACTAAAATTTTGAGAGAAAGGTACGTGGAAAAGAGGGGAGTTATGATTGTTTTCCGATTTAGTTTGCCTATAATCCTTGGTGAAGTCTAACTAAGCTGCAAGCAGGATGACTCCAGCCTTGGGGGCCCTGGAGGAATGGAGTGTTGCTGCTGCACTAGCACCACTCATGCCCACAAAGTGTGGGTTTGCCTTGGGCAATCACTGGCTGCAGTCATGGGGGGCAGAAATGTCACTTCTGGAGGGTATTACAGCAAAGAATGAAGAAAAATCCCACCCAAACCAGTTAAAATACCTCTTCCCTGCTACAGTATCCCTGGATACAAATTGAAAATATCCTCCTTTCTTGTTTTCAACTGAGATGAAGCAGCACACCCCTACAGCTCCCACTCCTCCCTGGTTAGCTGGTGCACTGGGACTTCACAACTCACCTCACACTGCTTTAGCCAGATGTGATGGTAACATGTTCAGCCACAGAGCAAAGCACTGGGAGGAAGGTCTGGGAGGTGGAGGGAGATATAGCTCATATCTCCATGCCAGCACAAGCAGTCCTTGTGTTGCATTTCAAGAAACAGGCTTAGCCAAACAGCTTGCAGAAGTGGTTACGTTGAATTGGAGGCTAGTTTAAACTCAGCGTGGTCCCACTGATTTCTGGGAGATTGCAGAGAAATTTGTCTTTCTGAGCATGTTTTGCCAAATTAAGCTGTGGAGAACTATTTCCATATCTTGAATGAAGATATACAACTTACTACCTGGCAGAGACTTAATTCTCTGTCTGATAGACAGGAAAATCCTTTCAGTGAATTATATCAGTGTCTAGCTTTTCTTGTACGCTGCCAGTGCAGGTTTCCTGTAACACAATGGCCAGAACTGTGAAATTTCATTCTATTTGCCAGGCAAATTGGAACTACCAAGGATGCTGTAGCTGCAGTCCTTGCTTGGCTAGTAGACCTGAAAAGCCACACTGATCCTTCTTGAGTGCAGTAAGATGTAACCTTTACTTTTTCCCTACATCTTCTTTCTTTAGATAATTTTTGTCATTTAAAGCGCTGGTAATCTTTCTGACTAGGTGAGCACAGAAATGTTCAGGTTATAATATGTGGAGCATCTGAGAGGTACGACAAGGAAAGGAGGCATTATAAGTATCTCAGAGAGATTACAGGGAAGGGAGATGCGGTATTATAAGAATCATTTGAGAGGCAGGA
The DNA here is from genome assembly GCA_028020825.1 of Podargus strigoides. NCBI lineage: Eukaryota > Metazoa > Chordata > Aves > Caprimulgiformes > Podargidae > Podargus > Podargus strigoides. The sequence continues at coordinate 4,638,016 of CM051631.1, forward strand.
CAAGGAACAGATAGGCAGTCTAAGGGATCACTGACAAAATACTATAAAGAGCACTCAGCATCAAGGGATGGAAGGCATTTGAGAGATACAGTAAGAAAGAGAATCACTATACAGAGTACCTGAATGATGGGGCAACGGAAGGAGATATGTGATGTTGCTGAACTTTTTATCATAACTGTGGTATTCATCAGCAGTTACAAGCTATTCAGGAAGGAGTACGTTTCGTTGGGTAGCGTGGGACTGATAAAAACACTGACAAGGCTGTTGGCAGCTTTGGAGTTACTTAGCCATGATGTATGACTGAAAGTGTGCTGGGAGAAGCCTGGTGTGGCAAGGTGCTGAGCACCTTCACTGAGGACAGCAGGGGACAGCCTTTACAGAGGTGCTGAGCAGCCACAATTCCCCTGAAATCAATCAGACCTGCAGGGAGTCACCGCCCCTGAAAAATCAAGTTGTGGGAGTTGAAGGCACCCAGCAGGTTCAGGTCTGAAGTGTCACACTGGGGATGCAACAGCAATATCTAATAAACCTCTCTCCACACACACGTACATGAGCGCACGCACGTGCAAACACACACATATTTTGCCTTACTCCTCCATCTTCCACTGTTAAAATGACACAAGTGTAATACTGAGCTAAGGCAATCAGAGAAGTGGTAATTATCACAGTGGGTCTGAAAACCTTTGGTGGCCCAATAGTGGGAGGGAAATACAGTATATCTTGAAAGACAGTACAGACACAAAGAAAACTTTTTCTTTAACTGCAGCAACATGCTTTTGGTTATTTTATTCCTCCTTTATTAACTGGGAATTGTGAATCGCAGCACAGTTGTGGTGTGTCTTGAGGTGAGAAAAATTCTCTGTTTCCATCCACCAAATAGCCTCAAACACTGATATAGGTGTTAAGTCAAGATCTCATAGCAATCCCTCTTCTCCTGGTTAAACGTTTCCTACCTTGCCCAAATTACTGTCCTGTCCTGCCCTTCAAGGCAAAGCAGTGTGTACAACAATGGCACTGTGCAAATACAGCGTGACAATGCTAATACAAGTGTGGGTTAAAGCACTGCCACCAACACTCATTTTCTTAGGGCAGACAAAAGGAGATAAACATGGTGACCCAAATCCTGCAACAGTGTAAGCAACAGTGGGCTTAGCTTCTTGCAAAATGCATATGCAGTGAACTGCAAAATAAAACATCCTGCCTATTCATACTAATTTTTACACTTGCTGTTTACTAAATGATGGCAAGTGGCCTTTTCCACAAATTGTATCTCCTTTTTCCTCATGTCTTCACACAGACTACATGACACCTCATTTCTGCCAGCATAACTTTTGATAGACAGTCTCCTGTGGCACCTTCTTATAGCAGGGTAATCCGTGCCAGCTCCTGGAGGCTGAGCGCACTTGTCAGAGGTAGGTGTCTTAGCTCTCCTTTGTTGCACTGTTTTGAATTTGCTCTCATGTTCACCCCGCATTGTTCATTCTCCAGAAACTTCAGCCCATGTAGGGCAAGTCCCTTTGCTTGGCATGTTCTCACTGCTTTCCTGACGGGTACATTCTGCATCTTTGAGTAGACATTTGAGAAAACCCTGTTTCACATCTCAGTCACAAACTGATATTTTCTTTGGGACTCAATCCCTTAAAATCACAAGAAGGGCTCTTCAAACTTGGATTAGTGCAATTTTCCTTTTTCACCTTTCTTTTGTAATTTTAAAAACTGCTCTTATAAATTCCTTTTGCAAGAAGTGCAGCACTCCTCAAACCCGAATATAAAATTAACTGGAAATACTAACACTTTAAAATGACTGTTCTTACTGATCAGCCCTCAGATGTGCTCCGATATATCTTACCTTCTGTACAATATAAAATGTAGTTCCACTTGGCTCACGGCAATGCCTCTTCACGATAACACTTTCCATAATATTTGACAAAGCCAGACCAGTCAGTCAAAGACTGTTCTCAACATAATGTCTCTCCAGACTCCTTGGCTTAGACAAGAGGATTTCTGAAGAGGTGTCAAGGTTACTGTGAATTCTTGGAGCTATCAAGAAGTCATAGTAAAGTAACGATTTAATATCTGCCCATTAAAAGATAACTGATACAGCACCATCTACCATGGCCAGGGTGATCTCCTACTACAGACAGCTCCAGGTAAGTCTGACTGATTTCCAAAGGATGAACAGAGCAAAACCAGAAAGTCTACAGCTAGCAAGCCAGCTGCTGTTGCCTAAAGGAAATTGCCAGTCAGTTAATGCGTGGCTATTCGTGTGAGTAAATTAGATGTCAAGTCACTTCTGTTTTCGTGCTGTTGTACTTTGTAGAACTGAACAATCAGCAGACTGATCTCAGCCCAGAAGCAATGCTTTTTGGTGGCATTTGATCTTGAAGAAGACACTGCTGTAGAGCTGCTCAAAAATAAGACAGAGTGATCATGCTACCAGCTCAGCTAACTGCAATAAATCTGTTTTTCCTGCCTCCTAACATCTCTGTCATTCCTCTAGATAAGCACATTTGGACTGAGAGAACAGGGTGTTAGGAACTCTTTTGCCTTTTGCTCTTTTTCTCATTCTGCTGCATGTTTGTTTATCATTAGCACGAATTATGATGGGTGTCTGTACAATTTGAACAACCTTTTCTCTAACAGCATCATCTCAGTCTTTTTTCTCTAAGCTGCAGTTCACTACAAGGGCTGTGACAGCTTTTATGTTTAACAGAATCTTTAGTCTGGCAATCATGATTAACTCATCTACAGAGAAGTGCTATTTTAATAAGACCAAGTGAAGAGTTCTAAGATTTATTTTTTTCTTTTTTTAAGAAGACTTTTATACATCTAAGAATTAAGACTCTGTAACTAAAGTTTAGATACAGCATAACCAATTCTTCTGTTGGCCCCTTGAAATATTTTGGAAGGTTTCCAGCAGACCCAATTATTTCAAATATGCTTCAGAAGTTACATTAAGGCCATCATAACAGAATCTGTGAATGTATTCAGTCCTTGCTCTCTTCTGACCTCTGATTTCTTTCCAAATAAAATATTTAACATTACTTTTTCTTTTTTTTTTTTCTTTTCTTTTTTTTTTTCTTTTTTTTTTTTTTTTTTTTTTTTAATAGGAGCTTCTGGGGCTCAGACAGTGACATTATTTGAGATGTAAATTATCCAAAACCTAATATCTTCTTTAGGGTCATGGTTATGTTTTGGAGCAATAACAAATCAGGAAACCTTGTTCCATGATGCTTAGACAAAATAACATATTGAACTTTCTTAGGAGGCTCCGAAAAAGCTTCATAAACACTAGCATGCCTTGCAGTAGACTCAGTCTCCAAGTAGTAAAGTCATTGTCCTAAAAAGCCAAACATCCTCCTCAAAGTTTGAGAAAGAGCAAGACCAAGAAAAGGTAAGGAACTGAGGTGAGCTAAATATTAGAAACCACCTTATCTCCCCGAATATTATTCAAAACAGGGTGAATCACTTCTCATTACAGAGGAAGATTTGGAAATTAAAAAATAATAATGTAGAAGGCAGGCAAATATCAGTCTTCATCTCACTTGTCCCTGTTCCCTCCCCTAGTTCTTAGCCCTGTGCTGTTAGATGTTTAGCCTGAATTGTAGGATTCAGCCAGCCTCTGTACAATACCTACCCAGGGGCCCAAAAGTTTCTGAACAGCTTGGCCAGACAGAGGATGAGGTCAGGTTAGGAAAAGCCGAGAAAGAAAATAAAAGCACAGCAGGGCTCCTACTTTTCAGGTCTTTATCACGCACCATGATGCTATACAGGAAGGTTTTTATAAAGAGAACATAAATGAAGGAGAAATCTAGAGTATCTAATAACTTTGTAACTCAATAGTCTGATAAAGGTTTTGTTTGGTTTGTTTTATTGGAAACCCTACAGAAATCGATCTGAAAGCAAAGCAAGGGCTGGGGGGATTTCTCTTCTTTTGTCAGAACTTTAGTTTGTTCCAATGCACGCAGCATTTGGCTCCAGCCAGACTTCCTGAGACATCACAAAAAGATCAATAATCAGCAGAGGTCTCTGATGTTTCCAAAAAGTGGGAAGAGCAAAGGAAAGGTAGGTGAAGCTATAAACTAATGTGAATCTACTGGTAGGACTGGTCAGCCAGCCTCCTAAAGCAGCTCACCTTTTCTGCGGAGCAGGGAGATTTCTGGCACTTGCCTTTCATGTAAAATTGCATTCCTGCATGAACAGGGTAAGATAATCACATTGGAACTGGATCAGTGGAGAAGTGTGAAAAATGTGGCAGCATTCAAGTTTCTATTTGAGAAGAGACATTTACCAGTCTTGGGAGAGAGAGAATAAGAAAGTGTATAATTCAACATTTCCTTTTGATCTGTAAACTGCTTTTTTCTTCAGAGTTAATTTGCTTAAAAAATGCACAAAGAGGGAGGGCAAAGCAAAAAGTAAATGTGCTAAAATGTTTGACAGAAATTCAAATGTTTGTGAGGAAATGTGTTTGTTATTTCATGCACAGAGAGCATCAGTATTTTCTTTGCTTAGTTGAGTGTGTAAATCTAATGGCAGAAGAGGTCTTAGCACAGTATTAGATTTGAGACAAATTCACAAAACCGATGCCCTTTGTCCACGGAAGAAATGTGATCCACTCTAACAACATCCCTGGGAACGCACAGTGCAAACCACTAACAGGGATGCTGTGCACTGGGGCAAACCAAGGTTTTCAAAGATATTGCTTAATCCAGTAAATTACTGGAGGGTGCACTGAAGAAATGGAAGCACTGTAGTGTGAACTCCCACATAGAAGACACAGCCTGGGGAAACGACAGGGATGGGTAATACCCTAAACAAAAATGTTGAAGAATCCTGTCTTGGATCAGGTTGTGCTTTGAAGAAGATAACACCACCTGGACTGGGCTACCCAACCTCCTCTTAACACCACTTTGGATTAATATCATGCATGGTAACATCACGTGCAATACGAGCTCCACAGTGTTAAACACAGAAGGATTAACGATGCTGCTACCCTGAGCCACGTTCCTTCCGTAAGCACGAAGGCCATCAGCCTCAAGGCACGTTTCTTGGGGGACCAAGAAGACTGGACATGGAGGCCAGCCACACAATGAAGTATTTCTTAGCCAGCAGCTGCAGACAGAGGTGTGTAGGAGAAGGACATTTGAAATGCACTATTTGTGTTATGGTAAGTCTTGACCATGAAAGATGCCCTTTTCCCCTAACTCACCTGGACAGGGGATGGAAAATGATCAATTTTCACAAGAGAAGGATCACCCTGCCTACCCAGCAGCCCTTTGATACAGTTTGTTGAATGCACAGCCCACATCATTGTGCAAGGCAGGATCAGAAGCTTCTCATTCCCTTGCAGCCAGGCTCAGGAAGTCAGAAGCAGGCTGAATGCTGTTTCCACTAGACACACTCTATAAATACGTGATCACAATCACTCCTGAGTTCATCACATTACTGCGCACATTACTGCTGCAGAGCTAAAAACCAGATCTCATCTGCAAACAAACATATTAACTGCAAACCTAGCTCTAGTATCACCATAATATACTGTACCCAACACAGGAGGAGCACAAAGGAAATGTTAGGCAAGAGTGTTTGAGGGCAGTCACTCTAAATGGTAAACCCTTTCTTTACTCCCACTGCTCCTACCTAAATTGACCTTCCCAATTCACCCCACCCAAAGCCAGTCAGCCAACTAAGCACCTAAGTTAAGAACCAACAAATGCTGGGCTCCCAGTTCACACTGTGCACCTGAGCTGCTTCCTACAGAAGGAATGCATGGATTACATCTAACATCAATGCTGTACGACAAACACTGTGGGACAAAACCAGGCTATGATATGTAATAGCTCAGTCCTTAAGGCACAAAAGAACTGGGTTCAAGTAGGTTATATTTGCTGGTTCCATACAAGCGACTGGAAATGGAACAAAGCAATCTCCAGTTTCCAGCGTCTCTGAACTGTTGAAATTTTTTTTTTGTTTAAATAAAAAAACCCAGGTCCTTGCTATGCTATAGTAAATTAAAGTGAAACCCCACATTAAGTCAGTTTGGACTCTGGAGTATTTAAAATCTGTATCCCAATTTTGTGATTTAAACCTATTTATATGTAAATTTAAAAAAGGAAAAGATTACTTCCCTATTATTTCCCTTATGATAAATTAGCCTGAATTAGTGATGAATATAAAGAATTAACTCTTATATTCCTTATGTTTTGCCTCATTTACAAATGTCATAAGAGCCCATTAGACACTTTAACAAGTATGTCAAGTAAAATTAAAATTCTCTACAGAAAACAAAGTAAAATGTTTAATGATATAATGAAGACTCATTAATGTAATGTTTATTTTTAATATTAAAAATTCACAAGAATTGTCATAGCTCTTGTCTTAATCAGATGAGCTCTTGTAATATTTATTTGTATTCTAATTTCATAAATATTTATACATCCATTTTCAAACTTTACTGGTCTTTGCTTTATTAAGTACATTTTAAACTTCTTAATATTTGAGGAATATTTTCTTCATGTTGCAAACCAGCCATTTTACAGTGCCATGTGATCGTAGGTGTGGATTAAGAAACTTAGAGATACAAGCCTCTGAGAGTAACTTTCCTATGCAAACCTGCTACATGATATACTCCATTTCTTTTGGGATATACATGGACTTTGAAACGGTGTTAAATGTAGAGTGGAGAATCAGTCCCATCATTCCCACCCTTCCTCTCTTCCTGTGCTCTGTGGTCAGCAGCCCCTTTCCCCTCTGTGTTTCCCAGATGGTTTAAGCAGCTGGTCCTGTGGTCAGTGGCTTAACATCCTGGCCTGCACTCCCAGGGCAAAAATCTTGCCCTAAGTAGTATTTCCATAAAAATCCCAGTATGCAAGAAACAAAATCTATTGCTGAAAGATATGAGAGAGTTTTCTGTTTCACAGAATCACAGAACAGCCTTGGTTGTAACAGACCTCTAAGATCATCCAGTCCAACCATTAACCCAGCACTAAACCATGTCCCTCAGCACCACATCTACACATCTCTTAAATCCCTCCAGGGATGGGGACTGCCCCACTGCCCTGGGCAGCCTGGGCCAGTGCCCGACAACCCTTTCAGTGAAGAAATTTTTCCTAATATCCAATCTAAACCTCCCCTGGCACAACTTGAAGCCATTACCCCTCATCCTATCACTGTTACCTGGGAGAAGAGATCAATCCCCACCTCGCTACCCCCTCCTTTCAGGGAGTTGTAGAGAGCAATGAGGTCTCCCCTTGGCTCAGTGGGCTATGCTCTGCTTAGGGAAATTAAGGCAATCCATTTTTGAGTGCGTGTCTAATCTCAGAGTTTGCGAACTTAGCCAGACTGAGTTCAATCAGGATGTGAACAGGAGACTTTCTTGAAAGACAAAATATTTGAGATAGCGTTCGGCATTCTGAATTTAACGTATACATAAATAAATATGGTATGGAGTCTTTCAAGTAAAAAAATCAGACATTATCCCTGACTACTGGAAACCCTTAAAGTGTCCTTTCATCATAGAGAATCTCCCAAACAAGTAACTACTACAGATGAATGAAATTACCAGCATACCTTTTCAGTAAAAACTGGTACAAATTCACACACTGCTTTAGAGAACAGGCACAAGGCACAAAGCTCCTTTTGTCTTCACTTAGCTTTGCCATCCCCTACATCTTTACCTGTAGACTGAAATAAGATTTCCCACTGTATTAATTAGGGATAAATTTGGCAGACACTTGAAAAGTGTGTGGCACATATGCAAAGCTGTGAGTGATACTCAAAGTGTCCTGAGCTAATGAGCTTGAATACCAGAAGTGCTCCTCGCACTAGACTGGTACTGCCCAGGCTACTACAGGCTGGTTCTCATCAGAAGTACCACAGGTGGGCATAAACATGCATAAATGTGTACCTGTGCCACTTTGCACTGCCTCAGGTGTTGCTCAGAGGAACATGCTATAAGCACTGCACTGTGACATGTAAACACATCCTTTAAGATGCAGGGCCACAGCACTTGCTGAAATCACAGCCATCTCTCCCTCAGCTCCATTGTTGGGTATCTGAGTACCTCTGTGCTCTCTGCAGCAAGTACAAAGAAACTTTATGTTACCCAGCAGACCATGATCCAACAAGGAATTTTCTTTTAGGTCTCCTGCTCATGCCAAATGAACTGGAGGTGTTTCATACCATCTACCTGAGGTGCTTATGCTCAGAGCACTGATGCTCCTGGGCTTCTCCAGCTATCGTGGCCAAATCAGCCTCTGCTGGACACAAAATTAAGCTAAAGGTGCCAGTTTATCTTCACAATTACACACAGAGCCAGTGGTAACTGCCTTCCTTGCTCACACAAACCCCTCAGTTAAATTCTTGAAATTAGATGGATGAATTTCCCCTAAAAGGGCCAATAGCACATAAATAGAAAACTAGAAAATACAAAAACTGCCTGTACTTTTGAGTCCTTCTGGTATAACAGTGTGAGCTAAATACCTAAATATCTTTCAGGAGAGTTTTTCACTTCATCTCTCTTGATTTGCCATCTTATTTATAATTTGTGCAGTAATATTCATAAACAGTAATTATTTATACACTGTCATAGACCTCTTGAATTTGATTCTCCTCGCACTTAAGCTATAAATATGGAATAAAATTCATGTGAGTCAGAAAAATTAGGACCCTAAAGACTGGAATATATGTAAAACCACTTACAGTCCTCTAACTTTTAAAAGGGTTTTTTTACTTTAACATTCTCTTGGGTTGCAAGCACTACAGGGAAATGTTTACATCCAATCAAGAACACATTTATTGAAGTGCTTAGAAATGCACAAAAGCAGTTCTGCTAATATTAAGTTTTCCAACACTCTCTCTCCTGGATTCAAAACAAAGCAAGCCCTTTTATCCCTGACATTTTAGCATTTGGAACACATCAAAATGTTTCTTTCGCTGTGCTGGAAAGAAATTCTAATTTTCTTGTCCTCCTGTGTTTGAGGCAAAGAAGCCAACACAGAAGTTACAAATTGAACTCCTTTGCTTTTTTCAGGAAGAAAAGAAGGAAGATACAGAATTCAAACACAGAGAGAGATCTATTCCTCTGGGTTGGTATCTAAGACACAAAACTGGCCTGTGTGCCTTCTGAACCTGGTTTTGATATCTTTTTGAAACACAAGTTGAAATAATGCACATTTTATTGGTCTCACAGAGTATCTTAATAAATATCTATGCTATTTAGGAGGTCAGACTAGATGACCTAAAACCTTCTGACCTTAAAACTTGCAAATCTAAAGACCAATTCTTCTGAGGTTCAGATTTAAAATGGAAGAAACACCTAGCAGGCTCAGCAGACATCACAAGGATTTCACCACTTCGGTTCACAGTTTACAAAATCTTTTTCACCATGGAAAAGTCAAACCTGAATCATACTCCTTTCCAGGCTTTTAAAAAACACTGAAAACACAGCACTAATCTAGATGAGAACAGGCTCTCCTGTCCATCACCACTGTGAATTTAACACTCAACTTTGAAGTTTACAAATTAGATACTTCTTTTTTTTTTTGCACTGAACTGAGAGATCCTGAAAACAGAGGAGGTGGAGGAAGAAGCAAACTGATAGAAAACAATTCTGAGAATGAGACCTTGATGTTCGCATCATAAAACCACAAATAGAGTATATGCTGATCTGCAGAGGTTGGCAGTATCCTGTTTAGTGGCAATCTTACTTTCAGCTTCTACCCTCAAGAATGACACCATTATATCCCACTCCACTCCTAGGCTGTAACATTTTGCGTGGTTCTAATTCACTGTGACTTCTGTAATGTATTCATCCAAAGCAGCACTTGCACATATGCAATTGCTGTTAATTTTAATCTGCTTCGTTATTATCTTTACAATTTTATAAATATGAGCTCTACTGAAAAGGACATTCAAAGAGTTGTAATTTTTTGTGGTTTTTTTTTTCCTCTGGAAATGAGTGCTGAGTGATGCTCACCATAAATTAATTTTTTAAGCTTTGTAGAGGTTATGTAAATTTGCAAAACGTTCTTCTGATGTTTAAGCCACAATTTGACAACAGCTTCAAAAACTGGTCGAAGAACTCATCTCACTAACATCTGCTTGTTGAAATATATGTAATGACATGGTTGTGTAACACTTCCCATTGATCTTTGGATGCCAGGTGATCACTCAAGCTAAAAAAATACATGTGCACACAATGGAAAATGAAAATTTAGATATTAAAAGCAATGGAATAAGCAGGGAAAATGTGGTAAATTCCCTTCACCTTCTCTAAATCAGTATTTTAAAAGATCCAGTAACAAATATAGCCACAATGGTAACTCAAATCCCTTCGACTATTGTAATTCATTCCTACTGCTGGTCTTGGTAGCTATTTTGTTTTCCTTATCACAGCCTAGACAAATACTTTAAATTGGGATCCTCCAAATGACTCCCCATTTAGGTTTTTTTTTAAGTAAAGTTTAAAGCAGCTCAACTGCTTGTGGAAAAACGAGAATCACTGTGATTTCCTTTGAGGTTCAGCTGTTGGAGAAAGCACTCACTTAATTAAAGCAGAAGGGAAACTGTTTTACAGTGTCTGACATTCAACGTCTGTAATGCTTTTGTCACAAATGATGTCTCTTTTCAGCAACATGGTCTCCTTGCCACCAACATAAGGCTTAGTTTAATTTAAAATACAATTTAAAGTTTTATATGTGGTGGGAACTCTCTCTGTCAAAACACTCTGCTGAACACAATGGGTGCAGCCTCCTTTCAAGCACGCTGTGTTGCATTGGAGAAACACAGACACACAGTCAGTGCTGCACAAGTATCTGAAATTACACTTAGAGGTAGCTGATGCTGCTGAGCATTTCCAGGAGAGAAAGATTTCAGTATATGGACAAATGTGGCAATAAATAATAGAATTCCTATGTTATAAAAATAATCTGTTTTATTTGATAAGCTGGCAAATTTTTACTTCCAAATATATAAATTTTAATTATACTTATAAATGTAAATAAATCTGAAACTTTATTCATCAAGAAATTGAAGGACTTGAGACTCCCAAGTGAAAATATATCAGAAAACACAATGCAGAAAATATATTTCCCCCTTAAACAACTTAGCATTGTTTTCAAATAGCTTGCTTTTATCATGGAAGTAAAAAACTCATCATGACTTGTTTAAAAAGCAGCAAAGAGGATTTGGGATTAGTTATCAGGGAGAAAAAATTGTGTAAAATACTGCAGGTGACAAAAGTGTGCAGCAAGCCATGCCTGGCTTTATTACTTCCTCAAAGCAACCAGGCTGTGCATGATACATACATTTGCAAACTCGTGTCAGAAAAAATGCCTTGCTCTTCTACCAAAAGAAAATAAACCCTATTGCAATGAAATCATCATCTACTTCTCTAGCCAAGAATGGAATTTCTAAATAATGAATAGTGGCATTTTTTTAAGAGATGTGCTTTTGATTCTTAAAATGTGCTTGTGTCCACTGATAGGTGCACCATCATGAGCTGAACCAGAGGCTTTCAGGGAGCTCTAATCACATGCTTTGCAACGGAATTTGGAGTAACATCAAAAATACTATTTAGTCAGCAGCGTGACCTGAATCCCTCTCTTCCAAAATATGGAAAAACACTTAACTTACACTCCACAGTACAGAAAAAATGACAAGCAAAACTACTGTGCATTCCTACCTAAAAAAGTGAGTGATTTATCTATCAAATCCTTCTTTCAGGGCACAGACAAACTATTGCCTTTGAACAGTATGTGGAGCCTGAATTTGGAGATATTAAAAAATAAAATACTGAGAAACGGGCACTGTATATATTGGACATTCCGGATTGCATTAACCTTGTTGAGGGGCACTGTATTTCTGTGGATAAGTCATGATGTCATTTGTCACATTTTCACTAGTAGTGCAGATGACCACGGATGGCAGATACTCAGTGAGACCTGGATGACTTCCTTGAAGATAAAGCAGATTGCTCCCTCTATACTTTTGCTAATTTCAGTGTTTTCATCTTGACTCGACCTAAAAGATGGCAATGGTTCATTTGCCTTTTTTTTTTTTTATAATGTCTTCTTTCTACAATATTTATTCTGTCAGAGTTCTCACAACTTTTTGGCGTGTTGTGTCCTTGTGTATTTTCAATGAATTCTTAGGTTAATTATTTATATTATTTTGAAAAGCAATGAGATTTTGAAAGCTATTGTTATACTCAAAGTCATTGGAAAAGTCAGTATCAGCACCAGATGTTAACTTTAATAGAAGGACACGAATACAGATTTAAACAGTAATTGGCAAAGCTCCAAAGTCTGGAAGGAAGCCTGTGGATAAGCACCAAAAAAAGGTGTCCTTCCCAGACCCTCATCATCTCAACTATTTTCCAGTCCCTTTGCTTTTCAAAATTTGGTGGAAAATCATTTTAGTCCAAGTTTAGCACAAGGTTTCCAATATTACCCACATCTGGTCAGGTTAGTCAAACCGTCAAGACAGACTTTCTAATGGTACTTCAACACTTTATCTGAGCTGAAGCTGGCAGCAGAGGAACGTGAAAACACAGCATGACAGGAGAGAAAGTGACAGATCTCTTCCAGAATCCACAGATTCACTCTGAATTTCTGGTAAAACTTTGGGCTGGTTATTTCTCTTGACAAACTGGTGATGAATTTCTGTGGAGCCAGACAGAGAGTTTGATTTAGAAACACTGCCCTTCCACTCATGAAAGCTTTAATTTAGCTTTTGTTATGATAACAGGAGTCTAGTATGTCTGACTAAATAAATTCTAGTTTAGTTTATAAAAAATACTGTGTGAATAACTACAATGAGCTACAACCCTCACTCTGTCCCAGGTAAAACACTGAAATAAATAAATAATACAAAGTATTTGAAAGTCAAAGTGTGAGGACATCCTACCAGGCGTGACGTCCTCCAGTTGGAACTACTTCAGTACACTTTTTTATTTGTGTATTGTGTATTCTTGTCCATCTGTGCCATTTTTCTGTGTCTGAAACTCATCCTCTAAAATGTTCACCTGCATGTTCTGCAGGTGAACATTTTGTAAGCATAAATTATGTGTTCCTCATCTCCTCTTGCTTTGAGAGTAACTCATTTCTACTGCTTATTTAAACTGGCAGAGTGCCTGCTTTATTATCAGTTAAGAACTTGTGCACAAAAATGACACCAGTTTGCATAATTATCGTGAAATAAGACGGGCTTTTTTAGGGGTAACAATCTGGTAACTTCATAATAAATCTGTCTGGAGCAATCATAATTACACAGTAACTCATCTTAATACATTTGTATTCGCAGCAGAGAAGTGTGGTGATAAGAATTCCCACTATCATCTGTGATACACTGAAATGAGAAAATGCTTACAGAGCCATTATATAACACAATTGCTAGATCTTTCTACCCTGTCTCAAAGGCTTACTGCAAGAGCCCAAGGGTTTTTTTTTATCTAATCTGGAAAACAGCTTGAATTTTGTTTTTGTTTTTTCCCCATAGCCAATGATAAAAAATAGCATCTGAAGTAAAATCTCCAGCGTGTGTTACATTTGTATACATTCAAAAATCTGAACATACGCTCCTTAGTTCAATCAGTACCACCAGTTGTGCATGTAAATTGGTTAATTGCCTGTTTACCTCTTAATGTAATAAGCAACTATTCAATGAATATGGGGACATGTACATATATGCATCTTTTGCATCATCCAAATGAAAGACTTTGCAAATGTAGCAATATGTTTTATGGAGGATGATGATAAGAAACAGGTCTGAGGAAAAAGCCTTTGCTTTGCAGAGGAGCATAACAGAAAAAGGAAGAGTACAAGTTGTGATGCATTCCATACAACTGGATAATGAAAGGATGCTCTAAAATGTGCTCCTGTGAATGGAAAGTTGAAAGCAGCTGTGTGAGCTCACATCAGTGCAGATAAGAACACAGCAGATGAGAGAGATTTTACCATATAAAACACAAGCAGGAAACTGCACAAAGTTGGTTGTTAGTTACCATAAGCAAAAAATTGTGGAAAAACAGCTTAGAGAAGCACCACAACCCCTCAATGATATTCCTACAAAATTCTAAAACTGGGACTCTTAACTGATACCATATTCTTCTATAATAGTCTCACTTGTTGCTGGACATGGCTTTTATCAGTCCTCGTGCAGCCACTCAACAAATTGTCTTCACTGCACCTTCCAAATTCCATTTGTTCTTTATCCCTGGTCTTCCCTCTCATTTAATTCCCACCTTACTAAATCATATAAAGCAGATCCAGAGTAATTGCACAGCCCATATCATTACCTAAAGAAGGAATAACCACACCCAAGACATTCCTGAGAAATGTTTACCTTCGTTGCTTTTAAGAATTTGCAGTGAGTGAAAATCCATAACCTTCAGATCTACTGTCACCAGAAGGAATGTTTTCTTACAGTCTCTTTTAAATTGTCCTTGCTAAGAATTAAGTCTCATACTTCTCACATTATCCACTTTTATTTTCTTTAAGTCTCCCCAGTTCTTTCTCACTTCTTATTTCATCTCTTTGTTACCAGCCCCATTTATTCCCCATAAAATAAACCCAAGGTTTTATTTTCAATGACAGACAAAGCTCAGAAAAACCTTTACCAACCTTCAGTCTGCTTTGGATGATACTCTTCATTCCTGCTTCTTTTGACTGTTTTTTTTTTTAACCCTTTGGACTGTGCAAGAGAGCACACAGCACAGAACCCAGGAAGTTATCAGTGGTTCAGAAAAAAAATTCACCAAATTTCCCAAACCCCTGAGATCCAACAGGCTGATGTTATTCCATGGACAGAGTTATGAGAAGAAAAGGTGCCAAGTATTTAAATCAAGAAAAAATGTAATCTAACATTCGTATATCCCACACCAGTTTGTCATCTCTGGCACTACAAATGTTAAGCACAAGACTGTCAAAAGAGAAGATACATAGTCTACAAATCTGTTTCTCTGAACATGGACTTAGTACAGCAATTCTTAATTGCCACTGAGGTAAGTCTGAGTAGATTCCAAGGAGAAGTTCATGTGCAATGAAATGTTATTGAAAGCTGCGGGTGGGGGAATGTAAAGGATATGTAGAATTAGTATAACGTTGATGAGAAAATTTAAGATGAGGCTCAAGGAATTAACTCCAGATGCAATCTGATCTTTGATGACATATAACTAATTACACAGGCAATAAAAAGAAATTAAATTGCTTATTTTCTTTGATTCTTTGGTTCTAGGATTAATGTGTAAGGTACAATATTTGGTGCTATTTTCATAGACTTTTTCAAGACAAAACACCTAAACTTAATTTGGAGGCATAGAGAGGCAGTGGCAGAACAGTATAAAAGGTCTCTTTCTCTAAAGGGGGGAATCCTGCACCTATGGACTAGACGATCAGCTCTAGAGACAGAAGTTTCTTTTAAAAACTTAAAGAAAATAGAATGCTCTAAGTAATGATTGGGGGAAAGTAAACAAAAACATTTTCTTGTCAGTTCTGGTCAAGAACGACTGCAAAAAAAGTCTCATTTTGTTCTTTCTGAATTGGATGAAGAGCTAAAATATAAATAATAACAAAAATACAGAACAATGTCTCCCAAAGAAGTAGCAGGCATCTGCTGCTCAGAAGAGGCAGAGATCTTGATGGTTTGGTGTCAGTTCTTCAGGAATGTATTTATTTCATAGTAGCGGCTAGAAATACTGAGCAGGCATGAGGTCCCTATTGTACTCATCACTGTACACAGCATAATCTCTGCCTCAAAAATCTACACTGGAGATGGCTAAAGTAAGTCACAGGTACATAAAACGTAAGTGAAGTGGAGGGAAGGAGAGGGAAAAGGTATGCCATTGAAGTGGATGCTTTCAGCTGGTCCTCACTCACAGCTATGCATCAGTAGCTTGTCATGTATGTCAAAGACCAAGAGGAAAAAAAAGCTTTTTCTCAGCTCAGAAAGCAACACATATTCTTGGAAAGACGATGATTACAGTTTTCAAACAGAAGGAGGGGAAAGAAAGGACTAGTAACTATCTTTTCTGGGCTCCAGCAGATCACCCTTACTTTGCATTCATGCCACACACGGCCAAGGTCAATGGTGCAATGCTGCACTGTTGAGATAGGACTAATTTCAAGCTATATTTAGTTTTTATCAAAAGCATGTAGATGTATCATTATAAGGTGTCTTGAAAATGTTACCCTGGTAGTCTAGAGCACACTTTTATCTACATGCCTAGACTAACCTCATCTCTATCATGCCAGTCTCAGCTACCTTTACACCACATTCACAACCAACTCTGCCAGCACACTTGGAATTTCAGAATAGACTGTGTTCAAAATGTGATTTGGCTTAAGATACTTCCCCTTATTTTTAGACAGCACTGACAAAGTCAGGTTACAATACAGAATGTCCTGTTGGATAAACACACACCGGGCCAAAGACACCTCTAGTGCAACTCTGCCAAGCTTGAGATGACGTAAGGGATGTATTTAATGTTTTTCTCCTCTTGTTCAAGCTGGCATGAAGTCATTATGAGCACCAGAATTGAGACTGGATACAGTTTTACTGCTACAAATAAACCAACATGATTAAAAAGAGGAAATAGGAACAGTGAAAAATTTAGTTCCATTATTTCCTCTCCAAACCCTGAAGCTGATGCTTTTTCTTTGACTCTATCACTAAATTTCTGGTGACCTGCAAGGTGCCATAAATACATGGACAAAACCTCTGAACGATCAAATAGAAGGCAAATACAGACTGTGGAAACTCCTTGCCAAAGATTAAATAGACTTTCATATAAATTGAACATAAGATTTTCAGTAAGTTACAACAGACCCTGTTTAAACAATTACTGTGTAGTATTTTCCTCACACTCAAAGCTCAGAGTTCTATAGATCTGATTGCAGAAGACTCATTACACAGGGAATGCCCAATACTAGTTCGTAATAATTCCCGACCTTGTGGTGTTCTCTGACTACTGCCATAATATAACTATATGATCTCCTGATTCACTTTATCGATTTTTTCTTTACTGTTTTAATGGAGACAGGCGCGAGGGTGTCTTCAGCTGCTATATAGCTTCATTAGCCAAACATTACTGCATTTACAAGAAAGCTTGGTGCAGAGCCTTCTTATAGGTGTCCACTGGAAGAAACATACCCAGTCATTACATTTGCTTGGCAACTACTGCACTGTAACGTCACACGCGTGGAATTAGCAGGCTTCACGTTAGAATCTCAGAGGGGTTTGCTCATTTACATGGTATATATCTGAGATGAAACTTGGAAAAAATCCCCATAAGTCCTGTCTGTCTGCCTCTGTGAAACAGAATCAATTCTTGTGGCAGAGAAGACAAAGGAGCACTGACTTTTCTCTGATTAAGTATAGGCATTCAAGATCCGGGAAGGGGCTTTCTGATATTCGCCACCATAAACAGGGCTTTTGACGTACAGAGTTACACTTTCAAGAACAGACTCCTAATTATGGGCCTGCAGAAGGTAGAACAGCATCAATCATCTTGCCAATGCAAAAGGATTCTCTGGAACCACCTCTGGCAACCATGTTTGGGAAAATAGCCGAGGGTAATGTCTTCAATTCTTGACCACACCTCTGGGGCACCTACATTTTCACAGAAAGTTAAGATTCTGGAGCTGCAGAAAGTGATTTTGACTCTCTCCTTTAAAACTTTGAAATATTCAAATAGCAGTTGGTAATTTTATTTTTCAAAATTTCTACATAAGTGTTTACCTCAAGGACTGAATAAAATGATTCAAGTAACCTTAGAATATAGATAGCTCGGCAGTAACTAATTTGTTATCTTTGATATACCAGAGGTGAACAGATTAAGCAAGCTAGTTTGCTATCTACTAGATAAGAGAGGAATGTATTATCATTTTCTCTGATTAGTATCTTGTGCAGGTAATTATACTTCTCCTTTGCACATAATTAAAGTGAAGGTTGATTTCCATTCATTCTTCACAGTGGTAAAATTATCAAGTTACTTCTCAACTAATTATTTTCTGTAGTATAGCAGTGTTTCAGATCCCTGTCACATTCCATTTAGCAAACACAAAATAGCTCTGAATAAGACTTATCACAGCCTGGGACATTTATGCTATTAATTTGTAGGGAAGAAAATCTTTAGATGGATGCTATCCAAGCTGAAAATGAATTTCATTCCAAAGAATCCAATCAGTTTGTTGGGGGTTTTTTGTTGTTGTTTTTTGTGGGTTTTTTGTTTTTGTTTTTAATCTAGCACTGAATCTTTGCCTTTTTACAACCTCTTTTGTTGGTTTAATTTGTCCTTAATTTGTTCAAGTTCACAGCATTTTATCTAGCAAAGATTCAATGAATTGACTTCTTAGGATAAACTTTTGTTCTGATTAGATTCATTTTATGAGAGCTACAACTTGTTTTAAGGCTCTCAGGGTGCTAAATATAGCAGTGATATGTGTTTGTTGGGATTACTTTTTTTTGAGACGCAGGTAGAAACACCACCAGCATGGTGATTTGTAGAGAAGTAGCCATGCAGAATAAATTGGCAAGAAATCCCTACATTATCAACACATGCAATTGTTGGTTCAAATCACTTTTTTAAAAGACAATTTCTTTTATATTTTTGCTGCCAGAAGCACTTAAAGGACTCTGACTGAAACTGCTGTCATTTGCAGGAGGAAAATTTAGCTCCTGCTATTATTTTCTATCTTTCCATTTAGCATCCTTTTGAAATAGCTCTAAATTACATGGTCTGCCCCACTCCTGATTCTTAGATTTTATGTCACCCTACTTCAATGTTTTTCCCCCTTTCTAACAGTAAGAACAAAACATAATTACTATTACCATTCTGCAGGTGTCAAATTTAAAGCCATCCTTCAGCTGCTACCACTTGTGGTGATTTTTCTTCTCCTGTTCTTTGTCCTGCTTGGCCATTGTGGCTCTTTGTTGTGCTTCAAAAGCACAAGTTCTGCACATTATTTTTTCTGCTCAAATGTAGTTCTTCTCTGCCAATTGGATCAATTTGATTCCATTACAGACCTCTCAGAGCAGGATTCTCCCCTCTTATTCCAGAGTAACTCCACTGAAAATGATCTTTTTCTTGATTTGCCTCAGCAAAAATTAGAGTAGAATCTCTCTGTCCTTTTTACCCCTTTTCTTTTTTTCTTTCTTTTCTTTTCACAGCACTGAGATGTGGTATTTGTCTGCAACAGCCCTTTGTGTGTGGTAGACAGTAACAAATTTTGATTCCCCCAACCTCCACTGCTATATTCCTACAGCTACAACTTGATAGCTTGAGATTTTAACGTGACCCTCCACATTAGCTTTGCTCAACTCCTGGCTACTGCAGTTATCTGGTGTCTGATGTGCTGTGAATTATTTTTTCTTCTCCTTTATTTCACTCTGTATTATCGTAATTGGACATATTGTCTCAAAGATCTGATCCCCTTCACTCTCTTTCCTCCTGTAGGTTTTTTGAGTCTGTTTTCATTGTAGTCCAGGCAAGGTGCCATCAAAAGCCTTGAACAATCCTGAAAGGTTGCAACCTGCCTCTGTCAGCTCCCATTTCCATCTTGAAAATTCCGATGCCTGCAAATTATGGAGCAAATCAACCTGCCTTCCCTATGACCCCCACAATTTATGACTCACTTATAAAATATTTTAAAAATAAGAACTTCTAATCAGGTACACCACTCAGTAACTCCCCCTCCCACCTCCCCAGTTAATTTAGTGCCAAGAACATTGCTAGACAGGCAGCATGGAAGAATTAAGCTAATTTATCCCACAGACAAGGTACAGCACAAGCAACACATACTTCCCAACACCATTTGATCATTATGCTTCAGGGACAGTCCATGGAGAAACCATATTTAAAATATAAGAGGTAGAGCTCTGTCACCGTTTCTGCAGGCACTGAGCCAGCAGAGCACTTGAGTACATCCACACTCTGATTGATTTCAGTGGAACTATTATGTGCCCAAAGTTTCTCATGTATTTAAGTGTTTTGCTGGATAAAAGCCACAATTGCTTGATTCTGATAAAACTGGCCAGTGCTTGTTAAGTTCCTCAGACAGGTTTTTACGAAGATATGCTTGTTCACTGGGACATGGATTATGATCACCAGTTTCATCACGCAGCTGACATTCAGCTGTCCTAAAATAACTGTTCTGTTCTGGCAATAGTATCTAGAAGTAAAAAAATTCTCCTGTCCTGTTGCCCCTTACCTAAGCTAGCCAAAGGAAGTCTTGACCTCTTCAAACTTAATAAGTTTATTTTACAGAAATTAAGGAAAATGTCTAGGTTCTTTCTTAGAAAATGATCAATTAAGAACTGCACTCTAAAACATGTTTTGGATCTGGCATTTCAAATGGCTTTTGTTAATGCTGGAGCTAGTCCTTTCTTTGGTTTTTCATAAAGGGTACTGCACGTGTCTTTTTTTGTTCTACAAGAAATAATTATGAATATAGGAGAGTGAAGTGAGAAAATGTATTCTACAGTTTTCACACTTGAAAGTAAACAAATGTTATCAATTTTTAATTATTTTTTTTAATAAAAAAAGTTTTAAGAGATACCTCTCTCAAAAGAATTCTGTCGATGGATATTGAAACTGTAAGTCATTCAAGTTCATGAATGAGGTCCTCCAAGGGAAAAGAGAGCAAAGCTCAAAGACTGAGCTCTTGTCCAGAAAAGAAATGTAAATTCAAAGAAGAAATAAGGCACTCCAGGGTCTGCATTACGTGGCCACTGGTGCATGCCTTTGGTGCTTTGTTAGGATCAGTGCCAGGTTCCAAAGAGCCAACAGCTGAGGCAATATCCACTTAATAGGTGCTCCAGTAAGATTAACTGTAGCTTCCTCTGAGAAAAAAACTATGCTTTCTAATTATTGCAATGCTTTGAATACTGTGAAGAGATAGAACATATGAGAATTGTAAGAATTGTGCTTCTACATTGAAAACTACTGACGAATCGCATCATCTTATGTACACATTTTGTCGCTTTGCTAATTGCTGTTAGTCGTGATGATTTAACACACAAACAAGAATATTTCTTTGTCGCCTCATTCTTCACCAGTGTAATTTTTAAATGGGTACTGACTGCAGAGCAGTTGTACAAGTGTCCTCTAGAGCTTTTGTTACACTGAATGAAACAACAGGAGGAAAAAATGCTAGTTTTCTTTAAAAAAAAACAAGAAGTCCTTGTTTGCCTCAGACAATAATCAGTATGTGTCAAAATTTAATAAACTGCATTTAGCTATTTATTTATCTTCTAATACACAGACGCAGGGGAGGAAGAAAATACTGAAATCTCTGAAGTGATTTCTGAGAAGTTTCAATAACTGGGCATGAATTGAAAACAGTTCTATTCATTCCCCAAGTTTGCATGTTTTCAGGTAGAAGAGCAATTGTTTCCAACAAATAAAGGAAAACGAGGATCAAGAAAAACAAGCAATGATAGTAGCCAGTTCTTTTTCAGAGCTTTTCATCTGGAGATATCAAAATGAGGTTTATTTGGCACATATGGATTGCAAAGCATTGTGACTAATTGCAGAAAAGAAAAATAAAATTCCAAACAGGGCAGATTTCTGCATCAAAATTGAGCATAATGTTGTTATCAAGCCTGTCCTCCAGCTCTTCCAGGTCTGGAAAATCCAGCAATAGATGCGGATCCCTTACTTTTTCTTCCATAAAATATAACCAACAATGGAACCCTAACCTTATTCTCAAGTATATTCAATCTAGTATTCAGATCAAAGTTACACTTACACTATCATCACTGCTGATACCAGGGTCCATCTGAGGTTTCTAGGTATGCAGCATTCAGCAGCATGTTGTGATTTTAAATCCTTTCTTTCACAAATCCTAATCCCAACTAAAGCCTTCTCCTAGTTTTAAAGGCATAAAGATGCCTTTCAAAGTCAAATATGGACCATCAGCTCTACCCATGTCAGTCCTTAAACTGCTGATGCCTAGAAGATCCAGCCATCAACTGAGCTCTTTCCAATTCCACTTCAACATTAGTTTCATACTACCTTTACCCATTTTCAAGTGATGAGAGTGTAAACAAGAACTGCATAAAAACCCCTTTCCTATTTTCAGACTACACAGAATAAAGCAGTTTCAGGATTCAGTAGTAACTTAACTCAGCCATATTAGCTTCCCAAAATCCTGCTCTAATGCTAACCCTGTTGTTTGCTGTAACTGGAGTTCTGCCTCACACCAAAGCATCAAAAACTCCATTGACACTGCTATTAAACTTTAACATCTGGATCCAGAAGGATGTCACAATACATCTTGTAAAAAAACCCATTGTTTTCCTCCCAAATCTTAATCCTAATCATTGAATTAGCTGAACCTCACTCAAGAGGACAACTAGAAAAAACAAGCCTTTAGCTTTCATCTTCATTATCACTTACACAGAACTGTTCAAACTTACCCAAAGCATAAACACTTCTTTTGCCTACATTAGCTTGAAATTCAACCTTAACTAGACATCACTATAGAAGGGAGTCTAAACACAGGCAACTCCTCCCCACTGACCTCAGCCCTCATCCCAGATTTCATGGACTGGGAGGATACTGCAATAAACTTAACGCAGAAATTCTTTTCCAAATCTACCTTAACATAACCATTTCTCTCATCGGTAACCAGGTGATTTGTCCCTGATGAAAACCAAACATTATCTGTTCTTCCATACCTATACTCACACTTACCCTAGAAAACCTCTGGTACTGTGGCAATAAACCTGATTCATAAATACATCTTTTCTCTATCCTTAATCCTATCACTAGCCTTAACGATACCCAGGAGAGCAGAATCCAGAAGAAAAACAAACAGTTGTCATTTATCACTGCTGACAACCTCACTTATCCTACAGTTCCGTTTGGCATAGAAAACAGCATTCAGCCTAACTCAGAAATGTCGCTGTTCAAAGTCTTCACTTTAATCATAATCCCTCAACCACAACCCTAGTGCTAACCTTCACCGTACCAAGGGGCCAATACCTAGAGGGAAGCTGATATCAGCCTCTCAAACATCATGCATTTAAGATGAGCGCAAACTCATGCTGCATTTCTCTGCCCTAGAGAATATAGAAATAAATTTGACTTAGAAATGTTTGATTCCCCAGACTTCCCTCGTGCCTAGCTTTCACTGCAACTGAGGAACCGTTACTTAGCCAAATACTGAATATCACTCATTCCTGATAAGACTTGCAATTATTCTACATTTCTGAGCCTCCAAAAATAAACTCACCTGATACAGGTGTGGTTTTCCACAGACTATTCTTAGTCACTTCTAGGTGACCAGTAGCAATTATTTCATTCATTTTTTAATTTCCTGTCCAAACAGAAACCCTATGTTATACATGCTTTCTTTAACTCTAAACCTGAACCCTATTCCCAACCTTATCTCAACATGTAACTGTATCTGTGGGACCAAGGCAGAGAAAAAAACGTGTTAGTCATTCATTTTATTTGACAAAATATCTAGAAACCTCCTGGAAGTGATAGGTGCTTCTGTGCCTAGAGGATAAATAATTATTAATCGTTCCTCACTGCTAACACTTCCTCTTATATTTGCAGTCCATAAAGAATGTGGAATTAAAATCAATTCATACGTGACTCCTTTCCAAACACTAATCTTAATCATAACCTTTTGCTCCAAACTGAACTGTTATGTTAGCCTTTATGGTACCTATGATATTGGTACTTGCACAAAAAGTCATCTCTACCAGGATTACACGCATCTCTAGTTTCCTCACCTTCTAGAACACAGATTTAAACCCAGCTCCTCATCTGTCTGCAGCCTCAACTCCAACAACAGCCCCAAACATTGCTGTAGCCTACACTGGTCCATCAGGACATAGTTGAAAATGGCACATCACCCTCTTGTCCCTGCTGGTAACTCATTTCCTGCTTCTGTGTGTCACTGAATGAAACACAAGTGTAATGTATAAATGTGTATTTTCCCATCTTCAGCTCTACCCCTTCCCTGCTTAGACTTCTTTTGACTGACACAGAACATCAGCCTTCAGCCCTTAGCAGTCACTAATGCCCACCTTAGGTTTTGAGGACACACAGAATACAAGAACAGACTTGATAACGTAATGCCTGCATCTTTTCCAGAGCCCTAACCCTGATTTTCACCAGATACTTAATCACAGCAAGAACTTACATGAAAACCAACACCTGTTATAAATCCTTGCCAATACTTGCACTCATCCTACTTTTCTGAGCTATGCAGACTTCAGTGACAAGCTAAATATATAAACCTTGATTTTCCCACACTCAGGCTGGCACCTAGCACTAACTTTAAAGTCAATTATGTGGCATAAGCAGTACCTACAGCAAAATTACTCATTAGCCACACTTCCCTGCTGACACACATGCTCAGCCCAGATTTCCAGACTTTGTAGAGGTACTGGTTTCTCTACCAACATGGCATTGCATGTCTGTGTGTGTTTATGTGTTTATTTACATGTACACATGTATGTGTAGTGTATGATACAGTACATTTCTGTGGTGGTTTTTCTCCCTCAGTGCATGAGCATACAGATAAGGTTTGTGTGGTACAAGCAGACTGAGCTGTGAGGTAAAACACTGGTATCTGACTACTGCTGTGGAGACAACAGTCTCTAGAATGCTTAAATGCCTGCTGGTAATTTGTTTTACAGCAACTGTGCTGCTCTGCTAGGAAAGAGTGGCTGTTCCTTGTGCTGCTCCATAGGCTGCTCCTCTGCTAGGGCCTGGCAATGCCCAAAGTCACACTGTCCCTCAGGGTCCTGTAGTAAATTTTTCTTGGTGGGAACAGGGACTATTCAAGTTTTATAACGAAAGACTAACTTCTTGGCCTTTCCTAGTGAAAGGAAAGGCAGAAAAACCAGTGCCTTTCAGCATCTCTTGGTCATTTTTCATCCTGAGCAGAGGTGTTGGGACAATCCTCCCTGTCACCTCGCGACTTCTTCACGTTTCCTGTTCTGCTGTGATCCAGGCAATTGGACAAAAGTTAGGAGGACAAAAGTGTGTCCACCAATTTCTTTGCATAGATAACTCAGCGAAATTACAAAGTTACAGCCCTCATATGTGACCATGAATACATTAACTATTCCTCTTATTGAGCTCTGAGGGCTGCTGCTCATTACACTGATGGAGGATCTATTACACATTATAGATGAGGCATTTCTTAAATAACCTTGCATCTCGTATATAACACAAGGAATGTAAACCTAATGATAAACACAGAATATCAAATAATCGATAGAACACTCACACTGAACTGCTCTGCAAACAGTTTATCCACTAGATCAAATAAAAACTATTAATTGAGCAAGTTTGAACAAACACATCCATAACAGTCTTGATCTCCCTCAGACAATCTGCAAACAGTTTAAATGAGCTCAGTCACACAAGTTCCTCTTCACAAAACCTTCCTCTTTGAACCTGCTTGCTGACAGATCTCTTTTACCGCTAGCTGAAGACACCTATAGAGTATGAAAATGACAACTAAACAAGATGGAGCTGTTGTGGTAGTCACACAGCACACTAACATGAAAGGAGACCCCCAGCTCCCTCTGAGTCATGGTGTGACTCACGGAGACACTCCAAACTCAAGTCTTCTTTCTACACAGACATGCATTTACTCATGCAAGCTCAGGCTGATTGTGGGGCTTTTGCCTGGAAATTTTCTGAAGCTTATTTACTATCATGACCTACCTACAACAAGAAAAACAAGAAATGCAAGCAAATACAAGCAAAGCAATAAACAATAAATCACCACCAAGACCACTGACTTAGTGGTCCACAAAGAACAGTCAGACCAGCTCTATCACTCCTTCTCTTAACATTAGCTTTGAATTTTGAGCTAATGATTATTTTTTTTTTTTTTTTTTTTTTTTTTTTTGAGTAAATTGATTGCCAGGTAAACCATCCTAACCATCAGGCACTCCACACACTAGCAGCCAAGGTCTTCTAGAAGACAAACAAAAGCACTTACATGCACTCATTCAATTGCATTTAATAAGATAGCAAGAAAGCAATCAGCCAAAATGTTACACGAACAGCGTAACTTGGCAGCACCTATGATGTCTGACAGTTCAATGTTTTTGTTGAAGTGTATTGAGTGACAACAGTTAAAGTAAAAGAACAGGGAGCTGGGCTTCGAGAGCAATAGTATAGCTTCTTGGAAGGTGTATCTTGCACTTGGGTATGCAAAATGAACAGAGTAACACTGAAAACACAGCTCACAGAATAACACATGGCATGAGAGTCAATCAACTCAGGTTATGCATGACTTTCAGAGTACCAGATGAAAGCAGATTTTTTTTTTTTAATTATCAGGCACATTAAAAATTAATTATTATTGTCATTTTTGCAAGCTATCATACGCTTCCCATATCAAAATGGGTTTGTGTTTCTTATTTCGAGAGGTAGGGGCTTTTCCAATGACTTCATTTCTTTGAGGACACAGGAAAGTAAGTCTGTGAAATATCTCTGGGTTTCATGTCATTTTGGAAATTAACTAACTACTTGATCTTTTAAAGCTTCTGAAAGTTGCTGGAGAACTACCTAACTTGTCAGGATTCACATGCTAAGCACATAAAAGTAAATATTTTTCAAGTTGAACAGCATGCATAAATTAGGAATCAGTACTTACAGCTATTAAGAATGGGTAAGAGTGTTAGACATCTCAGTAATTGTTAATTGTTTCAGGCTATGTAGATTTCTGAAAAACATTTTTTAAAGATAGCAGGAGCTGCTGTGAGATTTTTATATGAAATTTCTGTTGTGTACAGCACTGAAGAATGCAAAGCACATGTTATTCAAAAGATCTATCACCCACAGAATCAGTATGCAACTCACCCATCATTAAACATTGCAGTTTGCCATCTCTAGGTCTAACTGATTTTGAAAATACTCAGCCTTTCTGCTTTTTCTTATCTTTTTTAGCAATGTAGAGGGCTGGCTAATAAATAAGCAGCTCAGGCAGAATGATATGAAGCAGAAGAGCAAACCATGAAATTAATTTGGTAAGCAAAGCAAACCTTAAAATCAAGGTAAGACAAAGAAAAAAAAAATAAAAAGATTATGAAGTTTAAAACTGAAAGGAGGATTGGCATGCTCCTGAGTGCTGTAATTGGTTGAATGTTTTTCAACAAAACAAATGCTTTTGTAAAAGAAGATTTTCTTTCACAGAGACGTAACAACTTAAAAAGTGAAAATATCATTTACAGAAAGCGCAGCTTTCTATGCCTTCTGTGAATGGCTTGCATCTTGCAGTACATAGAAAACAGTAAATAAGCCAAGGCTATGTTTTTCCTCACATTTGGAATTTCTTGCAGCTTTGCTGTCTAAAAAAACAAGTACAAAAAAGCAGAAGAAAACATAGTTTTGTAATTGCACAGTTTTCCAGCAGATGGAAAAAAGTAACAAAAATGAGAAAAGTTTTTCTCCATTCCCCAATCTCCCCCTGTCCTTTGTCCTTTTTAATTCTTGCACAGGAAGAAAGTTACTTCTCAAGAACATTTTCAGTGAGGTTTTCTCTGAAAATCCTCATGGGAGAATTCTCATTTCTACCCAGCTCTAGTGAGAGTGATTCTCATCCCTTGAGATGAGCATGCTGTGTGCCTGTGCCATGCTGCTTTACAGATTCTTTAGTATGACAGGTGCTTAAGTCAATGATTTTATAGCCCCATTTACTTCATTGGCATTTTCAGGTGCTGAACTCCAGGGCCAAACATCAATTTCCACTTATTTATTGATAACTGAAATTGCTCATAGGAGCGTTTTTCTTTGACCTCCCCCATGGACAGCAGGGGGTGAGACAGCTGTGCACAAGTTCAGCTGATACACCTTTCTCTTCCTGCTCCAACATTCACAGCTTTATTCCAAGAAGCCTAACATATCCAGGTTTTATTTGAAGAAGAGAGAAAAATAAAAAGAGAGGCAAAAACCCCAGTAAGGCTCTCTGATGTACTGCTCCTTTCCAGGTAGCTATGTTGCACTGTGATGTACTGCTTTCAAAAGCTGGCTACTGCTGCTTTAAGAATAAAGATAAAGGACTCACAAGAGGTTTCAGAAAGGAGAAGTGCAATGGTTTAAACAGCAACAGGTCGTTCTTTGCTCCTACAAGACACTGGAATTTCACAGTGGACTTCACAATCACTGTGGAAGCCCAGCAGACACGCCCGCATGTATTCAGAGATGTCCAAGTCATAAAAAGTCAACTTTTCCACATCATTCCATATACACAGGATGCTTTCCCTGGCTAGACTGCAAAGGTATTAATCTGTCTACTTTTAAGTTCCTTTCCAAGGTATCAGGAGGCTGATTCATATCAGCCAAGATAGGTGACCCATATGAATCGGGGACATGGATTTTCATTCCCTTTCTGGTTTAAGTATATTTAACAACAGACAACTTAAAAATGAACAATAGCAAGTGATCATACTCATAACTAGTGTATGTTTATATGGCACACTGCTGAGCCCAGGTCAATATTATTTACCTCCCACTAGGACTCAGTAGCTTGGGATCGGTGACCAGGTTACGGAACTGTTGACTGGCTCACTGGGAGTGCAGGCAGAGCAAGCCCACATCACTGTGCCAATACAGGAATTCCCTCTGTCCCATTCTCCTCATTTTCCAGTCGTTAGTACCTGTTTCTTCGCATACAAGTACTTGAAAGGAAGGAGAGTCTATTAAACTGCACCTAAATAATATCATATAGTCAAGAGGCATTTGAGCTGCACATGCCTCAAAAATTGGAAATAATCTAAAAGCAGTCCACAGAAACAACACAGGTGCCATAGCAGTTCCAGCACAGAAAGTAGGAAATTAAAGAGGGAATTTCAACATGTTCCACATCAGAAAACTTGTCACGCCTTCAGACTCCTCTGGGTGGGACAACATGGGGAAGCCAGCAGAGACTCAGGATCTGGCACAGATCTGGCATCCTCGCGTGCCACTTTCAGCGTTCCCACATTTGAATTAGGCACAAAACCTATTTTATGAACGTATAATGATGATGGTAATACTTTGCACTTCAAAAGCTGCTTCTCTCATACAGTCTGAAAGATTAACGAATGAGACTTCACAAACCTATGCTAGTTAGCATTTAACTGATCACAGTGTTTACACTGACACACAAATCTCTTTTTTTTGAGAAATAATTTCACTGAAAGCTTCAGTTAATTGCCAAGAGGAGAGAATTATAATCAAGGGCCAAATCCTGCCTGCTATCTTCATACCAATTCAAAGAGCATCAGGATTTGGTCCAAACCATTTCCCACCAGCAGCAGCACATTTCCCAGTTTATTTTCCATTCTCTTATATCCTCATACACTACAATCTCCTTTTGATTCATTCTCTCTCTATTGATCTGATATCTTTATTTCCCTTTCTTTCTCTTGTGATAGTAACTGTGCCTGAGAAAACTAAAACAAGATCAGCACTTGAATTGCTTTCCTTGGCTGCTATGAGTTTTCTTTTAAGCTTTAAGTATTCCAAAATCTACAGCATATCTGTCAAGCAGAAACCACAGCATGCAAATCAATAGACATGCCCAGGCTGCTAAGAGCGAAACTCTTGACAATCCTGAAATAGAGCTTGAAAACATGTATTGGTGCATGGTGATTTCTTGCTTCCCCCCAATGACC
The DNA here is from genome assembly GCA_028020825.1 of Podargus strigoides. NCBI lineage: Eukaryota > Metazoa > Chordata > Aves > Caprimulgiformes > Podargidae > Podargus > Podargus strigoides. The sequence continues at coordinate 4,667,650 of CM051631.1, forward strand.
ACATATACTTGTTATCCTTGCTCTGACTCCAGCAGCAGTCAGCTAGCCCTGGTTACAAACTACAGGCTGTTCTTTATTCTCATATCCAAGCTATTTTAGTTATTCCTGTTCTGCAGGAGAATGTTTTTTTGTTCCTAAGTGTTCAGTCCTTCTCAGACATTCAAACTAATTTGAAACACTTACAGAAAATTTAAAGGACAGAGGGGAGGATGGTGCTGTCTGCAGAGACCTGCCAGACTAACCTTGCAAAAACATGTCCATCACAAACACTAATCTTTCTCTGAAAACTAAAGTAAGTGCTTCCTTCAATTTTCCTCCTGTTTACAAATGGTGGCCTAATTCTGTCCTGCTCACACAGGCACAACTCCCAGTGCAACCTCCCTCTCTCTCAAGTTCAGAAATATAGTTTCAGTAGGTAGGACAAAAGGTATGCATTAACTGGGCGTGACAGGCCTCATTTTCCGTTGATATCATCATAATGGCACTGATTAAAGTGAAATAACTCAAAAGATACCCTTAAGTGGCAAACCACAGTGCTGTGGGTGAATACTGAACCATTACTGAGCTAGTTTGGATTCAAGAGCAATAAAGCTAATGAATGCCACGTCTGCCTGGGCACGTATGGACGATAACACACAACGTCTGCACCGATCCAAGCTGGGAGATGTACACTACTTGAAAGGAGGTTGTAGCAAGGCAGGTGTTGGTCTCCTCTCCCAGGTAACACTGATAGGATGAGGGGTAACGGCCTGAAGTTGTGCCAGGGGAGGGTTAGATTGGATAGTAGGAAAAATTTCTTCACTGAAAGGGTTGTCAGGCACTGGCCCAGGCTGCCCAGGGCAGTGGTGGAGTCCCCATCTCTGGAGGGATTTCAGAGCTGTGTAGATGTGGTGCTGAGGGACATAGGGTAGTGGTGACTGGGTAGTGCTGGGTTAATGGTTGGACTGGATGATCTTAGAGGTCTCTTCCAACCAAGGCTGTTCTACGATTCCATGTTAGACAGCTCTGATCTGGCTACTGAGTAGGGACGTTAGTCTTGGAGCTAAAGAATACAGGAGAAAAGCAGAGCTTCCTCATGCAGTACATGCTGAAGTTGCCACACTACAGCTAGTTGGTGTTCAACTGGCCCTGCCCTTGCCTCCAGCTGACCTGTGGCAGTGTAGATGTGTGGCCCTCATCAGCCTGCTCAGCGTGTCGCTGCTCTCGCTCTGGGCAATTTTGCACTTTTGTTTCTAGTGAGTGAAATGCAGGTAGAGTTTCCAGAGACTATTCTCCTCTCTGTGCCTTTCTGACCTCCATTATTCTGCTAGTTTCAGGAACAATCTCACATCAGATTTTTAGTCTGGTATCCTCCAAGCAAAGAGAACAAAATAAGAAACTCCTGGTTCTTCAAGAAGGCAGATGGCAGAAGGATGGGTCCAAGCAACAGAGTAAAATGTGATGGGAAAGAAATTCTTCCTAAGACTGCAGGTAATATCTTACAGGATGCTTTACAACAAACTAGAGAAAGATCCCCTCTTTTTAAACCATGTATATACTACAGCAAAAAAGAACTTTCTTTGAAATAAGAAATACAATGCTAGAAGGTAAAAGTATGTTCAGATACCCATGGAGATAAAAACAGTACTCAAAATCAGAGTATCTTCATACTATTTTACTAGGAAGTGTAATGACAATACTGAACAGAACCTACTCAGCTGCTGTACCAACAGTGAGTGGGGAGAACACCCCAGGGCCAGGGAGAGACTGCCAGCTTTCCCTGGCTATGGAAGGGAAATACACTTAATGCAGCAATTAATGTCCTTTAAGAAAGCTGCAATGGCAATACAGCCTCTCTGAGAGATGAATATGATGGTAAAATCACTAATGAGAGCGCTAATTGATTCAGCAGGTTAGAGTAGTAATGAAGAATCATCTACTGGATGCCTAAATCAGATCATCTGACACCTGCAGAGTATGAGCGTGGCTCGTCCAAAGCAGTGGGCCTGCTGTTAGCCTGTTAATAATTCCATTGTTCATTTCTTGCTTCTTAATCTATTTGTTTCGCCCAACTTTGTGTGTTTGATTAAAAAGAAAAGTAAACAAACAAACAAGCAGCCACACGCTCTCTCACTGAAATGACATTTCACCACAGCTACCTCTCTTGATTAATGCAATTTTCAACTACTTGCAATGAATCGAGGAATCTGGTATTTACTAGACCTTAAACATTTTTCTTTTCCAAGCTAGAAATGGGGCACCCTCAGGGGACTGTTGTACCTCTTACATATTGTCATTTTATATACTATTTTATATATTGGTTTTTGAAGTACTGCGAATTTTCATTTTGCCAGAAATTTGTTTATTTTTCTTGCTGTTACTACTAGTTTTCATGGGTGAACAAAGAAGAGTGAGCTAAAACTCTGTCTGGCCAACTGCTACCTCTACACATTGGCAGAAAGCCCGCACGTGAATAAAGCCTACTCGGTGAGTAAGAAATTGAGTGTTCGTGTCTTTCTGTTGTTATAAGGGTGGGTTTTTGAAAGTAGAAAAACAACCCAAATTCTCATCATGGGATCACAAGCTAAATCAGGTAGTGGACTCTTTCAGAAAGACAACTGCTATAAGATGTGCACATTTCACTAAGAAATAATCCTATAGCATTTTATAACCCTGATTCAGAATACCAAAGTATCAGTATCTTAAGAGCCAGTCCAGAGAAAGAAGCACACCTAAGAATTCCCCATTGTGTGAAGAACGTACTTATCCTTTGGAAGCAAGTAAACATTGTTGCCTCTCAAAGTATGTCAATAAGCACAACATGAAGTACTGACCCTGGAAGGTACCCAGTATTTTGGGCTTCACTGAGCTGTTTCCACTGGGAGACAGAGTTGCTTGTACGAACTAGGTATATATTCGGAACAAGTCAGTTATACACAAAGAGTAGAGACCAAGTTATCTTTCTGTAAACCTAAATGGGGGAAAAAAAATATATCCTAAAAATGATCAAGAGTTTCGTGTTCAGAAGCCAAAGCCATCTGACCCTTCAGGTCCTGGGTCAAAAGAAACTATTCTCAAGCTTATTCTGGGGGCAATACTTCTACTCACTGCTCTTAAGGTCTGACACACTTCCACCCACCCACTCCTGCATCTTCAACAAGGCTCAGGGAAATCTAAGTTTTTTGTAAGTCAGACCTCTCTGGGTTGTTCAGTGTTTTGGATGACAAATCTGACTTCCTCAGCTATCCTAAAATTGAAGAGCGTGAAACTACTCCCCTATTCAATATGAAAGAACAGTAGCTGGCAAACCAACCTGCTTCACTGAGGTTTACAAGGAAATACATATTTTTAGCTCCTCAATATCCAACAGCACATCAACAGAGAGATATTCCATGGTGGAAAAAAATAGGTTCCTCATAGAGTAATTGAGGCTTTATTACTGATGGAAACATTTAAATCATTGTACAGTCCCATATCAGACTTTCAAGCCATTTAACTCTCTTCCTACTCAGGGTAGGAACACTAGAACATTATTTTATTACAAGATTTAAATATACCAGTACATCTGAGCCTACTTACCACCCATTTGCAAATTAAATAAACCAAATTCCATTTTTCTTTCCAATCAAAAGGCGAACAGCATACATAAGCATCTTCTTGTCGTGACACTGCCTGCTTAAACCACCCACACCTTGTGATGCCCACCCTCCCCCAGTTCCCAGTGCACACTGGATCAGTACATTGGCACTGCATTGTGAACTGGATCAAGGTATGGCTCCAGATTAAACCACTTTTCTGGATTGCTTGCTTGTGCTCTGTGTCATACCACTGTTTGGGTTCACCACCTGCACCCCTGAGCAGTTTAGTGGCATAACCTACATGGTGGCATGGAGGTGAATACCAACTGCTTAAGCCAGTACTGCCACCACAAGAAATGTTTGTCAAACTACAGCTTTAAGATACAAACCAAATCAATTTAACAGCTTTTTACTGCCACTCTGGAAGGTGTTTTCTCTTTGAACAGACTGTCAATGTCCTATTTACTCCTCAGTTCAGTAAGGTGGGTTCCTGCTTGTTTACTTTAGCATGACAAACTATGTTCCTATTGCCACACTACACGCAAGTGAGAGCGACTCCCCGGGGTGTCAGCCTGAGGTTTGTAAGATCTGTCCACTGCTCGCTGGTGATGTCAGCTCCTGGCTGTGCCAGGTTGCTATATATTGCAGTGCTATCCCTTCTGCTTCACCCTTTCCCACTCAGGCAGATACTGCTTTTCTCATTGCCCTCTCATATGTCTCCTTTATTACCCTGGCTGCACTGTCATTTATCTGAGTTTGGCCTTTCTCACACATTCTCCAATTGTCATTTGCAGTTTACAGTCACTGTTTTTGTGTTTGGAGGAAGTCAGCCTCAAGTGATGAACATTTTGCTATGGCAAGGTAATCTCTGCAGGGATACTTACAGCTTCTACTCTTAGTGCCTTCCAGAAATGTTTCTTTAATAACACACATAAATATTAAAGGAAGAGAAGGAAAATTAGGAGGAAGAGAAGGAGGGTTTTGTTATTTTTTCTGACCCAGTTTCCATCCATCACTTCAATTAGGTTCGCAGAGACAGATGAACTTCTGCATCCTTTTTCCCCTCTGATACCTTCTGTACAACTCCATATGGATCTTCAAAAAAATCCTGTCTTGCTCAACCTTTCCTCCCTGTTCTCTGTCTGCATGAGTGCCCTATTTCTATTCCTTATTTCTTGGTAATCGTATTCAAACACTCTCTTTGTTCTTTGTTTGCTAACCTGCATTTTTTTTCCTCTAGTCAGCTTATCTCTTTTTTAGTCCTTTTGATTAAAGTTCTCAATTCATTTAGTATCTTTCTGTTTCTCCCCAGTCCTTCTAAAGTGAAACTATAAAGCACTGCAGGGAATGCTTGTATTTACCTCCCAATTCTCTTAGCCAGGCTTTCAGGCTGACTTGTGAACTCTATACTACTACATCTTAAAAGTTTCCAATCCTACACTAAGCCATTTTACTCTTCCTTCCCCGCTCTGCTCTGGCAAAAGCAATAGCTTTGCTTTCTACACCCATCATGGTCTTTTAAAATTGTGATTTGCTGCTGTTAAAGTCCTCTGCTGATGATCAGATAAACTAAATAACTTGCACAATTTGGAGTGAACTTCTCTGTGGACTGGCAACATAACTGCAGCAGGAGCAGAGAGGTGACAGGTTGCTACACCGTGCATTTTTCAATGCACACATCATGTCACAGTTTTTCATCCACCGTCTGTCTGAGGTAGCAAGAAAATTGGAGGAGTGTTAGACTGTAATTCTCCTTGGCTTTGTCTTACATTTTTAAACAAAACCTAGGGGAAATAAAGTGTGCACCATAGTCAGCTTGGTTTGATGGGGGCTTTTATTGTTATTCCAAATGATCATTTTTCTCTCTCCACAGGCAACAGGCTGGTTTGCAGCCTAGATGTGTTTCTACCCACCACATCAATACCAGTGAGTTCATCTTTCCATTTTCACTGAAGTTGCTTAGTAACAGAAGATGAGGGGAAAGCATGTCCAGAGTGCATCGCAATGTCTTATCTTCAGGTTCATTGAAAAAGATGGACTAATGGACCGCCAATGTGAAAATGTTCTTCACATTTGAATCAGTGGATCCATTTGATATTCCTCAAGGAGCTTTTAGAAGAATATTTTTGTCATATTTCTTTTCAGCACATATATTTTTATGGGAATGCCTTTCAACTATTCCACAACTAAGAAATAATAAAATATTCCTTCCCCCTGCCCCTCCCCCAACACGGCATTCTGACCAAATATACAGGATGAGAGTTTCCATACTTTGGGCAGACACACTTGGCATCATTTTTAGTATCGTTTTGAAAGTGAACTTACAGTCCATTAAAAGGACAGGCCATCTCAAGAATTTTTAATAGTGTGGACCTGAGCTTGATAAAGACACAGTCTGACAGATGAGTTCCCTCACTACTGTGATCCTGAGGACAATCTCCACTCCCACAGTGACTGTACAACACTGTTCAAAAGCAGTACTGCATTAAAGAAGTGTGCAAGTACCATTTTCAGGTCTTCAGCTGTGGCCTAACTCTGCAGTTCCTGAAAACAAACAGTAAGATCTTCCAAAATCTATTACAAGATTTTTAATTATTTTACAAGAAAATTTCCTATTTGAAAAACAAAACAAAAAAACCCAAAACACAAACAAACAAAAAGAAAGGTCATGCAGAAAGGTCAACAGGCACCATTCTTGATCACCAGTCTCCAAGCTAGATTTAAGTTACAGTCAGCTCAGGACTCTTAAGCAATGCAATCAAAGCTGAATTTTACTACCATATGCTTCCCTTTGATCTTGCACTAAGGAAAGTATCTCTCCTCTGATTTCTGCCTTTATAGAAACTCATTTCCTACAGAAACATCTCTTTTCTAGACTAGCTTATTGCATTCAAAGACAACAGCAGCAACTATCAGAGCTACAAACCTAGACAGGAGTTGCTTCCTTTTTATCCTGCTAGGTTCAGGGAAAAGGGGGAACAAAGCCCAGGGGTGTATTTTTCCACTCCCTGTGTTGACAGCACATGGCTGTGCACTCACCACCAAGGCTGAGCAAGAAAACAAGCAAAGGGGTGAGGGCAAACAGAGCAGAGCTGGCTGCATGAACACCACAGCTCAGCAGCCTAGTAGTGCAGATGCTGTGCACCCAGCGTGGGGAAAACTTAAGACAGCTCCCTGGACCATATATAAAGCCAGCTGCAATTTGCAGCTCTTTATGTAAGTGTGATGGCAGTAAATGGCTCAACCCATAGTGTGAATTATATACTTCAATTGCCTTGTGGTACTACTGTATGAACAACCTGTGCTAATTCTTGTTGATCCATACCCTTGTCATGAAAGGCTTTTCCTATTTACACATACGAAAGGGGGTGATGGGAATAAATACTGAATATATGCTTGGATGTATGAGATATGCAGCTATTACAAACACAGCTTTTCATTTTTCTGTTAACAATGAATAATAAACAGCACTTTTAAAAGATGAGCGCTAGGTTCAGTTTTGGATAGAGTTTTGTTTTGAAAAGGAGAAATACATCTGTATATCACTGCAGAATACTTCAGGTCTGTATGAGACTCCCTCTTGATCATTAGGATGGTTTTTATTTTTATGTTTGAATCTTAAGAGAAAATGTGGTGCTGCTTCACAGCACTACTTTTTCAGCATCCTCAAATCCCCAAGGCAAAGAGTTTGGTTAGACATGAGCTGGCAGAGTACAGATCACAATTATACTGAAAGTGAAGATTTTTTAAATTCAAGATTAAAAAGAAGTGATACGAAATACACAATTTGACTGAGAACTTAGTAATGGATGGCCAGGATCCTACAGGAATATCTTTAAATACTTAAGGGTGCGTTATGCAAGGTCTTGGATTGTGCATTTATCATTTATTCCCAAAGTCAGTATCTTAGCAGAAATCACATGTAGTAACAAATTACTCTGATAAATCCTAGCAAAAAGTTGATACTTCTATTGCTTGTTTCCCTCTGGAGTTTTCTAAAACTCTTTAGAAACTATAACCTATATTTTACAGAATGGTAATTGTTTTATCTGTACTGAGATTACAGGAGTAGTTTTATAAATACATCAGAATCTGGCCCAATGAAGAAATTACCTGATCTACCACTGAAGATTAGTCATACTTATAAATCACACAAAATCAAACACCCTTCAGTGCACAGTGTCACTATGCACAGTTTAGAACAGGAACTGAAGATACTGAAAATAGGTGAAACTAAAAGGAACAAGGATATTAATGTCATATAAAAATAGCTTGAGCCTGTACTTTCTTCTTTGCCAAAAAGTCTCAAGGATTCTTAAATGTCTGTGCACACATACTAAGAACAGAAACGTCTGCAAAACTTAGGCCAGCATTGTGCTCAAAGCTGTAACATGGCTGAAAGAACCAGCTCATGCACTGGAAGCAGTGCTGCCTTTTCGTCCTCTGCCATCCAGCACCTAAGCTGTGAGCCACTGTGTTGCAGGTTGCTCGACACATTCACAAGTGTAATAAAAAGAACTAGACCGTGTCCCAGAGGGATGGGATGAGAGAAAAAAATGTGAAAAATAAAATTCCATTGCAGATACTTCAAGCTTTTCTGTATTTTTTTCCCCAATCTCCTCATCTTTAACAAGGGAGCTTTCCTTCTTGTTTTATTTGCTTTGTAAATAGTAGCAGCCATTACTTATTCAACATATTTGCCTTTTGTAATGTTGGCTTTAATTTTTAATATTCACACTGATATTCTTCGTCAGTAGTGCTGTGTACAGGGGCATATCTGTTTGTATTTATTCATTAGTGTGTTGCTAATTAAATATGTGTTTCATTAAACTTGTTTAAAAAAAGAAGAAGTTGAGAAGAATGAACATAGTGAAGTACAACATCCCGAGGCACTGAAAAATCTTCCACAGCTGAGTTGTTAGAAGTAACGTGGGCAGCAGGAGTGTCAAAAGCATCTAATGTTTTCTGCAGAGTACCAAGTTTAAACAAAATGCATGTGCTAAAGGTGGCAGGTAAAGTGAACATGTATCTGCCTACTTAGAATATTCATGCCCAGGAATCAAAGCGCTTCAGTTACTTTTCCTCTGGCTGCTCCCCTGGCTTGCTTTTTGCCACATGCATTATTTTCTTAGAAGATTCCTTTACAAAAATGTACAGAGATATATCATGCATAAATGAGTATAAAGTGGTCACCTGCTTTCACTGACTTTGCATGGTGAAAAAGAACTGGCTTTCTCTTCAAAGCTTAGAAGCCCAAGTCCCTGTCCAGCTTCCTAAATGCCACTTAATCTTCAATGATGCCCTGTGACATCCCAATCCAGCAAACTGTATTCTCACACATTTGGATGTTCCTACTGGCTACACGGCAGTGTCTACCTGCTTTCTACAGCAACATGGCCCTGAAGCATTGCAAATGCAGCAATGCAATGGTTCAGTGATAACCTTAACTTCGGGATGGACACATGCTGAAACTCAAGGCACAAACCTGCAAGGGTATTTTTACTAGTTTTTGATCCTGTGGCTGGCTGAACTTTCACAAGAAATTCTGTTGAGCTTTGCCATGCAAGGCTACGCCCACTGATCCTGCCTTCACTAGCTTACCAATCTAGCGTGACAGCTGACAGTGACAAGTTTTGGTGAAAAATGAAGTTTGCTCTTCGAGTGTGTGAACGCTCCTGTATTTAAACTATCACCAAGCTAAAACACTGGGGCCAACAGCACCAGAACAACCTGTTTAATAGCTCAGATCAGACACATGGGATACTCAGAAATACAAGTTGTTAGGTATCTGATCACATGAACTGGATGGAAAAGAATACATCCCAAGATAGTAACTGCCAGCTACACAAAGGCTGTATTTACCACTCCAGAAAGAGAGTGGGAAAACAACCACGGAACTGGCACAGGAACAAACGCATCAAGCTTGAGCACTAGGAATTATGACATGAACTCAGTGTATCAGAGATTTGCAGGAACATTATAACAATCTGTAGATCTTGCAGTAATGGCACATAAAATGAAAGGATATGCATAGGAAATCACCAGTTTATGCAAAACAAAAGGGTAGGTAGCTGAGAAATATTTTTCAGAAGGAACATTTATCATGCATTTACCATGACTACTAGCAGACAGATATGATGATGTTGGACACAGAGAGAATGACCTGGGTGCTAGATGAAGTCAAACAGTACGAGCTACAAAAACACGCTTGTTAGAAGGAATAATGATGGCTTCAAGAAAACAGAAGTAAAAGATAAGTTTTAATAAAAGGTCTAGGGCATGAAGTGAGTCCGTTGCAAAAAACTGCAAAAAGACAGTTGTAACATTCTCAGCATCTGTGAAGAATGAATTTAGAAGGATAATATATACTAGAGTGCAAGGAATGATAAACAGAAGAAAGATCAAGAGTGTGCAGAACAGACAGAGTGAAGAATGGCAAGGAACAAAAAGGTTTAGAGATAAACAGAGTTATGGAGCAGATGCAGAACACAAAGTGCAAGAATGTCATTCAGCTCCACTGTCACAGCTGCACTGGCAGATGGAAAAATACAAATAAGATATAAAACAATGCTCTAAGATCCATAAGGTGTCTGTTTCACCGTTACAATGGTCCTAAATGCACCGGTTTAGCTCTCAAAAAGAATCAGTATTTAATCTCTAAGTATTTAAACACTGTATGTTCCGTGAACATATAGACAAACTAATGTTTCTCACACATGAATTTACTCTGTTTAGCCATTTACTTCTGACTTGCCCTCAAGGATTTGGACAGCAGGAAGATCTAAAAGAAGAATCATGTGATAAAAGTTACAGATGAGCACAAGAAAAAAAGAGATGCCTTGGTCTTTATTTGTAGCCAATTGATCCCTATAAACAGCAGTTGGTTGAGACAGAAAACCAACAAAATTTAATTCAAATTTAGGCATATTTAACAACATATGGAATGTTTTCATTCAACTGGAAGATTAAATTTTTATTACTATTTCATCAACCTTTAACTATCATCTGGAAGAAGTAACTTGTTTCATTATTTCCTTAGGTTATTTAATTCTTCTACAGTAAAATATTCATGTTCAATCATGTATATTTTCCTTCAATTCCTCATGGTCTCCAGTTTGTGTCCATTTAAATGTTAAAATAACATAATTAAATAACTTTTTCCTTAGTGTTGAAAGTCTATTTCCATGATGAAATAAAATTAATTTACTACTGCACATTTATTGTACATTAATAGACTGAAACAGAAACTCTCCCTCAAAGACCTTACAATCTACTGTATACAGAAAAAAAGGACCATTTGATAATAGACAATATTTTAAATAACACTATCTGGGCTATTGATAAGGGAAAGGTATAAGACTGCCTAAGACATGCTGTAAAACCCTAAAGTCACTTGAGTGTCTTTACTGATACCAGTGGACCTGATTTTCCAGGCAGAATTTATGGAAGAATTTAATGAAAAACAGAGAAGTTACTCAGTAGACAAGAAAGAAAGATCGTTCCAGATATGAACTAATTATCTCAGAGACAGATCAAGATAAAGAAATAAAGGTCATATTAGGAAGAGGGATGAATAGATCAAGTGGAATAGCACAACAAAAGGTTGTAAGAATGAGAAGACAATTTCCCCTTTTGTTCCGTGCCAGTACTGATGAATCTATGGAAGGAGTGAGAACAAAAGGAGGAAAGAACACCTGAAATGGAAACAATTTCTGCACATCTGAAGGGGTAGCAAAGGAGGCTCAGACTGGAGGAGTATAATTAAGTCAAATCATAGATTCCAGGGTAAGATATGAACAGAATGGAGAAAAGAAAAACAAACCGTTATAAATGTCAAAGTTAACATAATATTTACAAGACAGGCAGTAAGGAATGACTAAATCAACAGTGTAGGGATAAAGGTAGAGGAAGTAGGTGATAAGATCAGCTATAAAGATGACAACATTCAGATAGTGACAAAATAGCAAACAAATTATTTCAAAGTGATAGTTCAAGGAACTGGATGACAGGTCAGAAAAAAGAGAGTTATTTAGGATTCACCTGAACATGAGTATTAGCTATGACATTCACTCATGTTGCAGAACTCAAGAGAGAGCTAGAGGCAGAGTAATTTCACTGTAAAGACCAGGAATTATTCTTCTGTCATACGAGCAAAATTCCCCTTACAAACTGACTGGCATGGTCTATCAATTAAGACCAGAACTGTCTGCTTAAGTAATGGTTTCTTAGATTATTTTTGGATTCTACTTGACTGTGCTACAGATAACTAACACAGAGAGGTGTACTAATTCGTACATAAAGTAACTACTGACAGTGACAAACCCTGCATAATAGTCAATCTAAATTAATATTATGCAGCTTTTGTATAACTGCAGGATATAAGTATTGCAGGTATAGACCAGCGTGCTGTAGTATTAGTCTAAGTACAGATACAGAACTAAAGTCTAAAAATTTTTCCAAGAAATTAAACACAATAGTAACACAACTTAACGTCATTACAACGAAACCAACCATTGCATAGCCAATCTTCAAAAGCACTCATTTCCCCACAATTCATTCTCTCATTCTTTATCATGCCTGACATAAAATGGAAACAAGAAACTATTTTGATATCAGTATTCTCAAGAGTATTTATAATTGTTCTATATATTTAAAAAAATCAGGGAAGTGTTAAAATAATGTCAGAATTTATCATTCTTCAGTTATGAGAAGTGAAGTCATAAAGTCCAGAAGTAGACTAGATTTGCCAGTCTCCTGCCAAAACACTATATAGATATCCATAATTTAATCCTATGTAGAAGCAAGGCAATCATCCCATTTCTATTCTGCAGCTGACATCAAACATGAGGCAAATGCTAATGCTGTGGTTTCCCTCACCATCAAGCCCCTTTGTTCACTTCCCACACGTGATTGAGCAGCCACACTGTAGTACCAGCTCCTGCTTATTACTAGCTTTATTCCAGTGCAGAGTTCTGTATCTGCAGCAGGTTCTACTGCTTGAACAAATCAAAGAATGGAAATTGTTGCCATTTAGTTAGTCCTTAAAACATCACTTTCGAACACGTACACTGAAAATCGTGCAAGGTTCCAATAACTGGGTGGATGAGCTTGATGACTTTCACTGCTGCCACTTCCATTTTATTGTCTGCCTCATCTCTAAGAATTCACCAGTTGTCTTCTCATACACGGGTAGTAAATCCCTGGGACACTTGGCAGAGGTTTTGCTCCAGTGCTTGTAGCACTCTACACAGTGAGATCATGGACTGTTTTGGGGACTCTTTAGACTATTAATACAATTAGCTAAAACCAAACTAAAACTCTTCCAACATTATCTAGAATGTGGCAATGAACATCTGGATATAAAATCAATGTCTAAAGCTTTGAGCCGTGCAAACCATGGAGATGTTGGTACAAAATCATTCCTGGAACCACCCACATGAGAACATACACACTTCATTCATCTAATTACATTAAGATACTCCTAATATGACATGTTAAAAGAAAAAATTATTTGAATGCTACCTCTGCTAAGTATCACATAGTTTATACCTTCATGTCAGTTCTGAGCGAAAAATCTCTCTCTTTCCTCAGTGCTACATACATTAAACCAAAATCATTATTTGCTTTCAATCCCTGCTAGTAAAGATAATGTTATTCCACCTTTTATAATGAAGTTAAGTGCTTCAAAAAGTCCTTCATGTAGCAGCATCATTCACAAGCTAAGATGAAGTGTCCATATTCACCACTTCAAAAGCATTCTCCTTGCTATGGTTACCCATTGACATGTGCCTTTTGCAAAGACCCTGACTCATTTCCTGGAAAAAGCGTGTGGTGCTTAGTGAAAAACTGTTCCCCACCCATCTCGACTCACAGAAACATATCTAATGTTTGAGTACAAAGAAAAATGACAACTGCACTAACATGATTTCAGTGCATCTAGTGTTCATAAAGAAATGACAATTTCAAGCTGTCACGCTTCTGAGGAATTCTAAAATTGCTGTTGATGCACCATGTAACCGGTGAACAGGTGCTAGAAATGATTGGAACGTGGTTCATATTAAATAGAGACCTTTGGAAAGGAAAGATACATTCTGCCAGGCAAATGTGGAGAGGTTCAGCTGATAACGCATATTTATGAATACTGGCAAGCAATGGAAAAGAACAGGAGGCAGAAAGGGAAAAAAACCTTGGGTGAACACAGTGATATTACAGCAGAAAAGCAGACTGTTTCTCCACTGAGAGATTATAGCCATACGCTGTGCAGGATGGTCAAACTTTTAATAATAACAACGACACAGCACAAAAAAGACTTCCCTCTTGAAAAGAAAAATCAGCCCCTGTATTTAATGAAAAACCTGTTTTCCTAACATTGTCCATATCTGAAGAACAATCTAGGTGCTTCAAGACACCCCATGGTCATTATCTCATAGAAGGTTAAATAGAGTTACCAACTCTTCAACAACTTCTCTTTACTAAACTCAACAGCTTAACAGATTCAACTACAGATCCAAAATGAAGACAGCCACAGGTGTGCAGAAAGCTGTTTCAGCCACTATGTAAAACAGTGGGAAGTATTTGGCAGGTTTTAATCTAGAACTAAGATAGTCCCTTCCAAAGAGACCAGACAGTTCAATGCCCCTTTTGTACCTCTCAGTCTCTACAGCTTCTACTCATCACTTGACCAGTCTGCCTTTGCCAGAGTTACTCCTGTGTGGGGATGGGGATGCGGAGGGATTTATGAAGGATGAAGACAGAAAAGTTAAAAGGTAGAAGTAAAAGCCAAGAAAGCTCATTCAGTTGTTGAAAGTGGAACTTAAATGTCCGATATCAAACACCCTCCAGTCAGTTACCTCCTTCTCCAAAACACCTACAAGGTCCTCACTAATCTGGCGTGTTCGTGCTGTACCTGCTAACCTCCATGAAAATTGTGCAGAGCTCCAAAATGTATCACATATGATTTGGGTGCCACAATTGTGCCACTTTGATGCATGGGTTTACATTAGGCAAACAGGACAGAAAAATAGCTACAAGGAACACAAAGATCGTTTCCAATGTTCTTTTCTCACATTCTCATTCACTGTGTTAAACTGCCTGAGACTATCAGGTTGCAGAATCCAGCACATGGCTGGGTGCAGCAGGTAGTACCCACTCCCTGATTTTATGTGCATATGGATCTCAAAAAAGAAAAATCAAATTCCCCATCCATCTATCATACACAGCTGTAGCCCGATAATGCTCTGTAGCAGATGGGCAGGTATAAATTCCACCTTGATCCTTGGTCAGCTGCAATATTTTACTCCTGTAGTTATCCTAGACTGGACAAAACCTGAAAAAAAATAAAGGATCCCTCCTTTCTGAAATCCCCTGACAATGTTTGGCTGCATGACACTTTGTTTTAGTTAATTCCAGATCGTGAATATTCCATAAACAAGCTGTTCTAATATATAATTGCTCACCTTTATTTCAGTGTCTGAATCCTTGATCCTGTACTGTGGGATGGCAGAAAGCAGGGAACGATCTGATACTGTGGCAATAAGAGTGATGACCAGATCTTATCAATTTTGTATTTCAGTCAACTGCCTCTAAATAAATCTAAATTTGCATAACTTTTATTCTTCTAGTCTTTTACAAATGCAAATAAAACATCAGCATTTGGGAAACAGAAACAGGTCAACAAATAAACCCTTGGGAAAGTCAAGTACTGCCAGCTCCTTTTCTGTGACTGAGTATTTCCCCTTTCGGACAGTCACAGTGGATAGCATTTTTCCAAGCCTATCTAAGAGACATGGGCTTGATTTCAGGAACAACTGTGGAGAATCTAGAGAAATTTCCAGTGGTGTCTAGCTCACAAAATGTGGTTTTAGAGCTCAATTTATGTAAAGCTCCTGCACACTCAAAGCTTCTGGGTTTTAAACCATCCTTAATGAAAACAAACCCTTCTTGTATCCCTTACTATCTTTGAAATTTATCTAGGTTAGCAGAAAAATAAGATATGGATAAGACTTTAGCAGAGTAAAGAATACAAAACACGATGTCAAACACAAAGTGTCTGACAAGAACTTTACTAGTGGCTTGTAACTGGTATGGCAGAAATCAGTGATACAATTCTTGCATCCAACAGCCACGTTATCAATTTTTGGTTCTACAGAAGTGGTATTTGTTAATCCTTTAACTGTCAGGCCATGTGCACGTGTAGCATGTTTCTCATTTCAACCAACGATCCGCGCGGGATGTCACAAAGTATTCCAATGACTCATGCAGCAAAGGCAGGAAAACAAGGATCTGTTAACATTACTAAACATATTGGTGGGGTAAAGACAAAACAGATATTGAAGTGGCAAACAGAACACAAGGGAACACAGTGACCTTAACAGAATCACACACACACATCCCCCACTGACAGAGGCTCTCCTACTAATTATATGGGTATTTTGCTAATGTGCCGAGAGAGATGAGTGCAGAGAACCCAATCACTCTGCTGTGTTTGCTTCTCAAATCTTTCAAAGGTCAAAATGAAACTGGAAGTAATCTAAAATGCCCTACTCTTACCTCTCTGTCCCAAGTGACATCTTGGAACCACGTGCTGAAATAAGCAGCTTGCCACAGGATGTACTTGGCAATGTCTCCACAGAAGGGAGTATATGAAAAAGCACTTAACATTGACCTATTTGTGCTCCCATTTTAATCAACTGGAAAACAAGGGCTGGTTGAAAGTGGATGCAGCTGAAGGTCCCACCTGTATGCATGAATGTTACCAAAAAGTTAGATGGGAGTAAGTAATACTGATAACTCTGCAACGCTCTCCTAAGGCTCCAGTCTCTCAAAAGAAATGAAATTACCATCTTCGGTTCTCAGATTCCCAGTGTAAGAGATTAGTCGTGGACAAAAGAGGAAGGACAGATATACAGGGGAAGAAAACACCTGAGGAGATATAATGGGTGCTAAACCAGGTGCAGCAAAGCACATAGGTGTGTGCTGCAAAGCAGATGACAAGCTGTGTGCTAGAAATCATTGCCCTTGAACTGAGTGAGAGAGATACTGTGGTACCTCCAGATGCAAGGTGTACTCTGGTACAACTGCTTTTATATTTTTAAGACAAATCCTGACTTGAGTGGCAATCATTTGTGTGCTTAAGTATAACTTTTTATTTTCAAATAAGGCTTTAAACTTTCTTTGCCACAAGCCTCCTCTCCCTCTCTTCATACTTCACATGCTGTACAGCATGCAATTTTGCGTTCCTGCTGAATTCACACTTTCTATTTGCTTATATATTTCAAGATCTCAATCAATCATGTTGTCAAAACAGTCTTTTTGTATCATCTACCTACCACCACTTGTCATTAGAGATGTTTAAAGCTCCACTGCTGTAGAGAGTCTGATTTACACTCTGACATCTCCCACACTGAGCTTATTATAATTGTCTATAAACTGCCCTTTCACAAGCTTTAATTAGGAAATAACAAATGGTTCAGGAGCATGCTGTTCAGCAGTTTATTCCTTCTAAATTCAGTATTTCCACTGTACTCTACCGATCACAATGTCACACTATGCAACAATCGTGTTGATTTCGAAATTTTTACTTTAACATTTAAATCTCTTCATGACCTTTTCCCTTCCACTCCTCCTTCTCCTCTGCTCAAATACATTTTACAGCTTTCTGAATTGTTCTAGATGCAGTATTTCTGAGCTGAAACAGGAATAAGCTAAAAATAAGTAGTGCACCATCAGAAAACGTTTATTTTATTAAAGGCCCACTGGAGACGTGGCTTTCTTGGTTACACACAGTACTCTCTGCATTCTAATATACCACTCTAACCTTACAATTTCACTGAGGACTTTAATAAAAAGTCTGAGATGAATTATATTGTTCAGTGACTTGGAGTCACAAATTCCAGAAAGGGTTATATAGTTCAATTAACTAGTCACCACATTGCCAGAGCTTATTTTATACAGTAAAATTAACACAGGGGAAATGTGTCTGTAGCAGCAGCTGCGGACCACAGTATTATATCAAACAAGGTCTGAAGAGACAACCATGCAGATCCCAAAATAAATGGAGGAGGAAGTTCTAAAGGTTGAACATGAATGCAAGCTTTCGGATGCACACCTATGCATCTCTTGTTTGCAAAACTTTGTTTTCCATGTCTGTAATGGAAGAGCTTATTTAGAGAAAAAGATTATTTGAACCTTACAGATACAAACAATCCTCTGCTACCTGTTTTCTTGAAAGTCACAAAGAAATGTGTTTTGGTATTTACGAGGAACAGTCCCAGCCTAGTCCACCTGCCATCAGTCACTGCTGTTTTGCAGCAGAACAAAGACTTCTGAACAGCTTCATGACTAGAATTGCCTTTCTAATAATAATTCTGTTCTAAAATCTTGTTTTCACTGTGCAGTACTGATTGCAGCAACAAAAGGTTTGAATGGGCTCAAGATATTTCTCTAACTTGCTCATCTGCTATTTCTCACTTCAGAACTGAGTATTGTTCAGGTGTGCAGTTCCCTTCTCTTCACTAGCAGGTCAGACTACTTCAAACCACTGTTACAGTTGTTTTGGTACCAAAAGAGCAGAGGAATGCATATTTCATTCAAATGCCTTTTCCTTAGTACTTCACAACCACTAGTTACTGTCTCATGTGTAAGAAGCTTGTACACAGCTTGATGTCCAAGTACACGTGGTGGCTGGGCTCTCCACTTGACAAGGGCTTTCCAACAGTGTTTTGCTGCCACAGACACTCCCGGAAGGGAAACTAGAGAAAACATTATGAGTTTTAATATTTTGAATAGTCTATCAGTCAGCCTTACACTAAGCAAGTTGGGGACTGACCTGCTGGAGAGCAGTGTAGGGGAAAGGGACCTGGGGGTCCTGGTGGACAGCAGGATGACCATGAGCCAGCAATGTGCCCTTGTGGCCAAGAAGGCCAATGGCATCCTGGGGTGTATTAGAAAGGGAGTGGTTAGTAGGTCGAGAGAGGTTCTCCTCCCCCTCTACTCTGCCCTGGTGAGGCTGCATCTGGAGTATTGTGTCCAGTTCTGGGCCCCCCAGTTCAAGAAGGACAGGGAACTGCTCGAGAGAGTCCAGCGCAGAGCCACAAAGGTGATGAAGGGAGTGGAACATCTTCCTTATGAGGAAAGGCTGAGGGAGCTGGGTCTCTTGAGCTTGGAGAAGAGGAGACTGAGGGGTGACCTCATTAATGTTTATAAATATGTAAAGGGTGAGTGTCATGAGGATGGAGCCAGGCTCTTCTCAGTGACATCCAATGACAGGACAAGGGGCAACGGGTGCAAACTGGATCATAGGAGGTTCCGTGTAAGTATGAGGAAGAACTTCTTCCCAGTGAGGGTGACAGAGCACTGGCACAGGCTGCCCAGAGAGGTTGTGGAGTCTCCTTCTCTGGAGACATTCAAACCCGCCTGGATGCGTTCCTGTGTGACCTGATCTAGGTATTCCTGCTCTGGCAGGGGAGTTGGACTAGATGATCTTTTGAGGTCCCTTCCAATCCCTAACATTCTGTGATAACAATCAGCATACATATATTCATTGCTCAGAAGCAAGAAGCACAAAAGGCAATGAATAGCTTTTTAGGCTTCTGTGTAGTCTTTCACAGCGATATTCACACTAGGGACATAAGTGTACGCATTGCACACTGATAACTTCTTGAGAGAAACATGCTGAAACAGCAGCTTGCTTTATCAATGCCTGACAATGTAGAATATTTCCCCAGTTGATAACTGATAACCATTTTCCTGCATGAAAATGTGTCTTGGGGTTCACAAAGCCTAAAATCTGTCTCTATAATGGGCATTTTGCTGAGTTTCTTCTCCGTGTTTTTCATACAGTAAAAAATCTATACAGAAATACTAACACAACACTTCATTAAACCCACCATACAGCACTTTACTTATAATACACAAATATGCATTTGTTTGACATATGAAGATAGATGCGTTGTTATAGAAGCAGTGTACTGGAGTGCACTGTTGATCAAACTAAGCCTAACCTGTTGAAAAGAGTATTTCTGCTTTGTTAGCTCCAATCATTCATCAACTTGCACGGAAATTCAGTGAACATCTTTCTCAAAGGGTCCTTCAGGGAACAGAATACATAGCATGTATTAAAAACTGATACATTTTGTTTTAATAAAATGTTTGGCTTTGCATACATAGACTGATACACTCTGTCAAAATGTGTTAGCTCCCTAGATAACTGCATAACACCAGGGTATTATCTGACACATTTTTGAAGTCTATTTTACTTATTTTTATCTATTATTTTATTTATGTCTGGTGCTAGGCTTTATTTTTATTTATTCACATTTGTTCCTTTGAAAGTTTATTCCTGGAGTTTGGTCTGCACATACTGTGTACTTCTGGCACGTTCAAAGGGAAACTGTTGGGATGGGAACGTGTAGAATTTGTACTAGGTCTGTGCATCCTGTAGGATGTGGTGCTAAAATGGTGCAACAGGTAGGCTGAGAGAGGACCAGATTCAACTGTGTGCTGAATAACTTCCGAAGGCTGGTAATTTTCCACTTTCCAGGAATGTCTTTATGTTGCAGCTATAACAAACTAATTTCAATTTCTTCCAGAACTCTCATTTACTTATAAGGCCTGTTTTAAATTCTGGTATTGTCCAGGTTATTTTGCAATACAACGTGTTATTATTCTTCTACATAAAATAAATGAGAGTGAATATCTCAAGGGTGAATTATTCTATATCAAAACAAAAAGTGAAAAAATATGGAAATTATTGTTTCCAAAGTTCCAAGGAATAAAAAGAATGATGAAATTTTAGAATTCTAATAAATAACTGATTAGTTACTACTCTTTATAATTTCTCTACTTTGCAGAATGTTCTGCCAGATTGAGTTTCCCAAGGCAAAAATACAGTTCTAGTTTATAAATAATTTCCTGAATCCACAGAAACACCTATACAGAAGTTACAGCCAATAAACCATTTCACAGAAGTCTGGAATGTCCTTTCTTTTTACCACTGGAGTTTTTCTGCTGTGATCTGCTTTGGCATACAGACTCTGACTCCAGCCACTGTTCCTTGAGTGTCTTGCTTACTCCTTGTTACATTACATATATTTTTTTAGCAGGGAGATTTATTATACTAGCAATAAAACTTTACAAAGTCCAAGAGGCAAAGTATGGTATCATTTGGATGGATCCCTCTGAATCAGTTTAAAGGACTGCAAATGGGCAAATACTTTAAGTGCTGTATGTTGAGACTACTGTATGAAACCTAAGGCAATTACAACAAACTCAAAAGGGATGCTCTTAGTGTTCAGATACATAAACTCTTTTAGATACACAATTTAACCCAAACAGTATCACTTGTAAATTTTTGTATTATTCTTTATAAGATTATTCCAGTAATTTGCACTGAGAAATCCCTATTTTTAATACGCAAACAAATGGAAGAATCTGAAGGAAAAAATCCCTTTTATTTCATTCTAATATTCAGCTGCTTCTTCATATTCAGAATTCATCCTCAATTCCTCAAAATCCCTTTGTTATAGGTGAACAATGATAGCTTGACAATGCAGTTATTTCTGCCATATATTACAATGATAGCACACTTTCCCTGTGAATGCACATACATCTGAAAAGTCCTAAATGAAGTTTCCCTGTGTTACCAAGGTACCTGGATTGAACTGAAAATCTGCTGTAGGTCTGCTCCTCCCAAACACATGACAAAGGCTCTGGATACATAGTGTACAACAGCTTTCACAGATGTAATGCCTGCACAGACTACTTCAGACATATCCTTGCACTATTATACTCTATATGAGATGTACTGTTTGTTGTGAAATTTACCTGAAAAAGTAGTTTGGGTAAGTGAAGAACTTCCTGCCTTTCAGTATACCAAAGGTAGAGAACAGATGCACAAACACATTCCCCCTCTGGGTGCTTTTAATGCTATCAAAAACTCCTTCCAGGAATTCAATTTTCTGAAAGGCAGTAAAAGCACAGAGAGGCCTAAAATTCAAGATATCACTAGAGCACCAAAATATAGTGAAGACTCTGAAAATACTGCAAATTTAATGGATTCAAATAAAGAGAGAAAAAGCAGCAGG
This sequence comes from Podargus strigoides, assembly GCA_028020825.1. Classification (NCBI taxonomy): domain Eukaryota; kingdom Metazoa; phylum Chordata; class Aves; order Caprimulgiformes; family Podargidae; genus Podargus; species Podargus strigoides. The sequence goes on from CM051631.1 coordinate 4,689,290, forward strand.
GATTTTCCTGTGATCTTTGTTTTCTTCCCTCATTTTTCCATTCTGCTGTGCAGTCTCAGGCAGAAATACATATAGTCCTAATTAGAGTTGGAAACCTTCATGGGGAGGAAGAGCTGTGCCAAAAAGCTCACACCACAAAGTTTCAAATGTGTAAGGTTTAATACCCCCATAAAGCCATAGTTAGAAATACCTGCAGTCTTTTGCAGAGGGATGTGAGCTCACTGGTTGTGAGCTGAGGAAAAGCCACATAACAACGACTTCAGACTCCAGTTAATAAGACCTACTAGGAGGCATTTGCTGCAAAGGAAGGGGTAGACAGGCTCTTTCTTTCTGGTTCCAATAGATTCCATGTTGACTTTATGATCTTTCTCAAACAACCCCCACATAAACCTTGGTGGGCCGTGTCAGGAAATCATGTAGTAACTAAATAGTAGCAGAAGGGCTGACGGCTGTAAGGATCAGGACCAAAGTCCTAAGTGAGTGACAAATAAGCACTGAGAATCAGTGGAAGGTACTAAAATGTCATGACGCTGAAAACTAGATGGATTACAGAGCCCATCGGTTTTGATAAATAGCTCTCTTGAAATAAAGCTGTGATACCTTACTGGATAAAGCACTGGTTGCTCTTCAGCTGAACAAACAGGTCAAGTACATGTCCAGGCAAATATCTGTTCTTCAACGTTAAAGAGAGAGTTGCAAGTCTATTTCTCCTCTCTGTCAGTTTGCTTGTGGATCCATTTTGACTTCTGCTGTACTTGTGGGTATTTAAATATCAGAGCTGGGAGGGCAATTTAACTATGTTTCAGTAATGTGTGTATACCTCATTCAAACCTAGATTATTGATAGGAGTCATTCCTGATGTATATTTACACCTTGCATGAGGAACACAGTCCTAATATCATTGATTATGCAAATATACTAGTTTTTCAAATAATAGAAGTCCAGAGAAGTGCTCACCACTTCTACGAGTCAGCACTCACAATCTATTTATCCTGTCAAAGTGACACATTTCTAAAATTTTTACACCTGGCTAACTGAATTCTGCTATTTTTCTAGGGGTTTCTATGATACCCAGCTATAGTAGGTAAAATTTATAAGAGCACACATTATTTTATATTTATGCCATACATTTCATCCTGAGATATTTCAAAATCTTAAAATAAATTCTAATTTGGACAAAGACAATTTATTACACATCTTTCGTGCAGCCCCATTCTATGATGGGATGAACTAACCATTATTTCAAAGACCAGAGAACAGTAAGTTTGCAAAAATACTCCTGAAGTGACTGTTAGCCTAACTGCAGATTAATATCAACAGCAAATCACTTAGATTACTTTCGGGATTGACTAAGAAAGCCCAAAATAATTTCTCACAGGCTGCTAAATGCCAGTTAGTGGGGGGCTTTTTGCTTATTTGTTTGTCTTTTATATGAAGAAAGACTTTTGCCTGCCTGTGCTAGACCCAGAACTGTCAGCTGCTCCACAGTTCCTGCAAAAAACCACTGAGATGTCCAGATCCTGAGAAGTGTTTTAAATTAATATTTGAAACCATCTGGTCAAGCAAAATACTCTGAAGCTTGACAAGAGACAACTGGCAGGAGACAGAGGTATAATTAATTCAATTTTAATGCACACACAGAGGCAATATAAAGGCATGACTAGGAAAACCAAGAATTTAATTCCTCTGTTCCAAACTTTCTGCCACTCTGTAAGAATAACTACCACTACTGCTGTCTGAAAATGCTTTCAGCAAAAGGCTTAACGTTCCAAATGAACCCGCAAATCTCATTTCTGTATGCTTTTTAAGTTGTTTAGTTCTGAATCAGCAGTCTAAAAGTGTGTTTAAACACTGCAGGTAACCATTTCCCATGGAACAAATAGGGAGGAAATCAGGTTATGGTGAGGGCACTCAGCAGGACTCTTCTACTGTCTACTCAGTGTCAATGTAAACTGATTCCTTTAAGAAAGACACTCAGGGAGAAGTGAACAGATTGTAGGAAACATGTTCTGCATGCAAGAAAGAGCAAAGAGATGGAATACTGGATACTATGAGATAATTATGCACAAGGAAAAAAAAGGAGAATCAGACAGGCTAGCAACAGAATTACAATATTTCAGGAGATGGGAGTTGTACAGACTAGGCTGACTTGCAGCAGCACAAGGCAGATAATAGATGAGCATCCTTTCTCTCGATTCTGTGCTTACTTAGTAATTCTTTCATGCAAAATAAGTTCCACATTACAAGTTTCTGATGGTTTCTTTATCATTGTTCAGGCTACCAAAATTACTAGTTTTGCCAAGCATTCAGTTATGAACTAAATAGAAACATACTACAGAGAACTATAAATGTTTATGTATTAAAATAAAATTTAAAAAAAGAACAGCACTTTCTGACTGACCAAAAAATTGATTGAAAAACTGAGAAAAGTTTGTTGCAATGATCACAGAAAAACACCTAGAAGGACACTTAGTAGGCACAAATATTAAATGTAGGTAGCCCAATACCTCTTCTACATGTGACCTTCACCAAGCTATATGGTGGCTATAGGGAACAATACCTCCCCAGGTACAATCTCATACTACTTCATGTCACACTCTACAAAAAAAAAGTGAGAGCAAGCAAAGGAGAACGCAGTTGGAGATGTGCTTCTCTGATACAATATCAAGATGTTTAACTAGGTTTCAAATCATTCTAAAAATGATCTAGCAGAACGGAACGTATTTAGACTATCAAAAGAGAGGGATTACATTAGTGATTAATATGAGATACCATTACTTCTGACACAAAGTTTTATCATTTTGCAGTTCTGTACTATAGGCTCATCACAAAAGTGATCCCCAGCCAACAGAAATGACCCATCAGAAACCCTCCTGGAGCAAAGCAACTTCCGTGGATACTGCAACAGCACCTGAAGGAGAGTGCCCTGCACACATAGGGACCAAGAGGAGAATGATCTCATCCACACAAGTGAACTGAGCACAGCCTAAAGGTAAAGGAAGATAAATTCAACTGTTCTTTAATTTCAAATCCACTTGATTATTGTGGGTTTGAAATTTCAGCTACTGATGCACTTCTTTTTTAGTAGAGATAATATAATTAGAGAGGCTGAAAATATCTATTGGGAAAAATGTGGTAAAAATGGAGCAGGGAAAAGCTATTGACAAACAGAAAAGGCATTTTATATATATAAAAATACATATGTTTTTTATATATATATCAAGCATAGAGCACTGTTTGTGCGAGAGAGAACTGACCTGGGCCAAGTGAGGACTCAGTATCCTTTTTCCTTTCCTGCATATGCACAAGAAAAACAATACTTTTAAACTGACTCATCTTTGAAACAAACCATAAGGCTTCCACAACAGGCAAAAATCAAGTCAAAGAAGTTCTTGAACCTTAAAACAGATGACCTCTCCTTGTCCGTTTTATATTAACAGTAAGCCTATGGCAAGGTCTGAGCTTTTGTTTATCTTCTTTCTGTATCTGCTGCTTCCCTTCTAAAACCTCTATAAACAGAGCAGCAGCACAAAGCCAAACAGTGGTTTGAGCACTATGCTGCAATACGTGGCATATCAAGAAAATAAAACCTAATTTTATATTGTGACAGAGTGAAAGCTATGATTTTGCTAGCTTACAGCTCTTGCTTTAAGAAAAAAAATGAAGAGGACCATGACACAAGTCATACCTAGAGAGAATTCTGAGATTCTGGCAGCTAATACACAAATTCAAGTTATCTCAAGAGCACGAAGACAAGGCAAAATAAAAAGGGAACAGAGTAGATAGTCACCAAGGAATGGCAGCTGTGTAAATCTCACTAAAACTACAGGTTCACATTAAGTCACACAAATAACAGTGTACATATGCTACTGTGACTACAGAATGTGGAAAGTAAGTACAGAAAGTACTAGTAGCCTTGATATAAATAATAGATTTAAAAATTGGAAAGGTTTCAGAACTAACGAATTGGGGGTAAACAGGAACTCTCCACATTGCTGAAAAACTAGTCAACAAAATTAGGGAGTAAATGAAACACTTTGGAATGGCTAGTAATTACAGAAGCTTCCAAATGACACGTCTGATAATCACAAAAAGCCAGCAACAGAAGCAGCCCTGGCATTGTAATTGCAGGAAAATACAATAGTGAATATAATAAAGTAACAAAGAAAACTGTGGTAACCAGGCGATCAGAAAGGATTCTGTGAAAGGTAATACAAAAGAGGGAGCTATACAGAATAATTTCAGACACCAAAATGAGGAAGCTAGGGAGAAAGAATGATAAGGGAGTAAGAGGTATTTTATAATATGCTTGATAGAGCTTTTTTTTTTTATTTTAAAGACCAAGCTAATTACTCATCTAGAACAAAGGTTAAGCATCAGCTGTTATGACAGAACAGAGCACTCAAGGTGAACCTATCACGGGTTTGCAAGATGCAATAAAAGATAAAAGGAACATGAGACTGGCTTAGAATTTTAGGGACAGAAACAGCATATGAAGTGAAAATTTCTCCTGTGGTTTTGTTATTGTTGGGAACAAGTGGTACTCATATCACTCATGGACTATATCTTCTTGATGCACTTTTTAAAAGAACATAACATGGTGCAATAGCTTACTGTTGATGGAAATATTTTCATGTATGTTCAGTAATTAGCATAACATCGACATAAATCAAATAATTTTAGTTTATAAAGGGTAGTTGGTTTGCTTTCCTGCTTATTATGACCTGATTCCTGGAAATATGATGTCAAAGAAATATTCATGTTCGTGCAGATCAGGACCTACATGCCTCAGCTCCAAAGCAGAAGGAGAAATGGATCCTAAGTGAAAGAGAATTATTTTGGGTAGCACGCCATTCCACGCATAACAGTTCTTGTTTCATTATCATTTGCACCACTAAATCACTATTCTAAACCAGAAGAATTTGGCATCTTTTTTGCAGTCATATTGTAAGTATAGGCGTATTAGTTGGAAGATTCCCCTTGGAAACTCAGTATTTTATAAACACCAGAATAAACACAGTTCAAAAAGTTCTTTGCTTTGTGTGATCACTCAAACAATTCACCCCAGTCACTGATCCTGCTTCTGGGCAGTGTCATTTTGTAAAGGGCATCTTCATCAACTTCTACAAGCATGTTGCACTAACTGCTTTAGGCTATACTTGGGCTCTTTCCTGATGTCCAGAGGAGGGCTGCCTTCCTGCTGGTTTTTATATCTTTCACTCAAATGGTATTTGATGAAATTATACTATATATTTATTAGAAACGTCTGAATTTCTAAAATCCTACAGAGATTTTCAAATAATCATATTAACACAAATAAAAGTATCAGCAAATTCAGTGAGATTGCCTGTATGTTTTAAAAAATGTCTCAACATGTTTTTCTAAAGAATCATTTTACCAAATGTACCAGAAATGCACGTATACATTTTGTGTGAACACGTACTGGTCATTGAAATGCAACTTAGCTCTCCTTTGAGAGCCTAAATGGACTTAAGTTGTTCTTTCCTTGACATGTTGCAAGGTGATACATTTCTGCTGCGAGAATTACAGACATTAAATTTCTCACTAAATATATATGCTTTCATATATATTTTCCTAGGAATCTTTAAAGACATAAAATATTTATTTTTTTTTAAACTGACAGTTACATTTTATAGTTTCATAGGAAAATCCAGACTGAAAGGAATCTTACGAGGTGGCTAGTCCAAACTCCTTTTCAAAGGAGGGCAGGCTATGAGATCAGTCCAGGTTACTCAGCACTTAACCTACTCATGTCTTGAACATCTCTCAGCATGGAGACTACACAGCCTCTCTGTGCAGCCTGATATAGGTGTGATGTGTGACTGTCCCAGCAATAAAAAAAGATTTTCCTTCTATCCAATCAGAGTTGCCCTGCCCATTGTCTCTCATCTTCCCACCACACATCACTGTGAAGACACTCATAAGCACTGGAAGGCTGCTAGCAGGTCCCTTCTAGATCTTCTCTTCTCCAGGCTAAACAAGCCCACTGCTCTCAGTCTCTCTGCATAATGCATGTGCTCTTGCTCCTTGAACAGCTTGGCAGCCCTCTGCTGAGGTCACTCAGGATAATCAACATTCTTCTTGTACTGGGTGTCTGTAGGGGTGGGTGACAAAACTGAGCACAGTAATCTAGACATGGTCTACCAATATCTCAGTAAAAGGCCTCAATGTCCTGGTTGTGCTCCTGTTCCTACAGCCCAGGCTGCTGGTGGCTCATGTCCTGGTTGCTGCCAGTCATTTTTCAACAGAGCTGCTCCCCAGCCAATAGGTGCCCAGCTTGTATCACTGCAAGGGGTTCACACCTCCCATTTGAGGACCTTTGCACCGGTCCTTGGTCGATTTCATAGGGTTCCTGTCTGCCCATTCTTCCAGCCTGTCTAGGTGCCTCTGAATGGCAGTGTGTAACGACATCCCCAGGAATCCCTGTCATTGAATATTTGATGACAGGTAGGTCTCAGTGGCTACAGAAGGTTAAATTGCCTATTTGATAGAACAAATAAAATTGCCATTACCTTAAATAGGGGATTCCACATACAGAATTTAATTTCCATGACTGATAAATAATTCCATCTGCACACATATAACGAAGATGAGAAGAAAGACTCTTAAGTACAAATCTGTGCTAAAATGCTGCTCCTAAAATGAGGGGGAGATCCAACAGCTCACCCCTCTGCTGATAGTGTTCCAATTTAATCCAGAGTGTCATACACATGTAGGACTGAAGTAATGCAGTGAGGGAATCAGTCTCATAATATCTGTAAATGTGCAAAAACTTTCTAAATAGGGTAAAAGCAGAAAGTTAGACACAACAGTTGAATATTTTCCTATGTAAGCATTAGGAAACACAATATGACTATAAAACACCAAGTATACACATTTGAGGTGTGATATTGCAAATGCTGTATTTCTGGTACAACAAATTTGGTGAAACCTGGAAAATGACTAGATATATAAAATATCAAGCTGCAGTCAGTTAAGTGACAGGTAAATTAAAGCTCAACAGAACAAGGACAGTGACTTGGTTCAAAATTCTATGTCTGCAACAAGAATGATATAAATAAATTGGCAGGCAGGCAGAGACAATTAATATAGAAGATGACAACAAAACCAGCAAAGAGTTATGAAATGGGGAATTGTTATTTTAATTCACTGAGACATTTTTTAATCTTCTTCAAACCATTTATATTAGGGAAAACTCAGATACAAACACCAGAACAATGACCATGTGTAACAAATATTTGGTTGTGTAATCTTTGGAGACTATAGTCTACAACAACTGCAGTCAGCAGAACTGTTGATTTCAAGCCATGTTAGCCAGTTTTTAGTTCCATGGGTTATGTCTGACCTGCCAGGACAGCTCTCTGACCCATTGCCATTCACTTTCCTAAAGGCTTCACAAAGGCACACACAGCAGGATGGTGGTGTATCCAATTTACTTTGGTGGCTCATCAGTTGTTCCCAACAACCCTCTTTCTTACAGACATGGTCAGAAGAGGCAGTCATGACAGGAACTCTTGTGTGTTGATTAGAAGATGAGCCAATCTCTAGGCAGTAACCATTACACTGTCATTACACCTGGGGAAAGGGCCGTCACAGAAGTGCCTTGAGTGGCTTTGTACTAGGATATTCCACCTGCTTTTGGAAGACTGGAAGACTGAGTAGTACTCTTGGGTAAACAGCTAATGTCATGGTTGTTAGCTGAGAGAAAATAAAGAATAAAGAGAGAAAGCGAGGAGGGGGGAGGCGGGAAAAAAACAACAAGAAAAAAGCAGATTCCTCCAGCTTCTGCATGACAAAAATTGCCACAAATGTAACACTGCTGCTAAAAATGTCTGGAGAAACTTTCTACAGGAAGGACCAGACACGTAGAAATTAGTAAATTTGGAAGATTAACAATGTCCTGGCTGAAAATAATTCCATCCTCAACTGAGACAAAATAATACCACATTTATTCCCAGTCCAAATTGTGTGAATGGAAAACATCATTAAAAAGTGGCTTAACCTACAAGGTATGATCTTATACTGTAACAAACCAGGAATTTACTTATGGTCAATTATCCTGTATCGGGTGGGGGTGGGGCCAGGAGAGGAGAATGAAATTCCTAATTGAGTGTCAGTAATTTCTTAAATTGCTGAAACTCATTTGCTTGTTATAGTCCAAACATCATCTAATTATCATAACAGTACAGAACATGTGGCAGTTATTGACCAAAATCTCCAATTTAATTCTCTGCAGTCCAAGTATGCCAGATATAAACCAAGAGTGAATTTGACTTCTGAAAGTTACTACACATGCTACTCTCCACTCAGGATCCTGATGATTTTTGAGAGTTTCTGTGAGGAATGACGAATAAAGTAGAAGGAATTCAGTACCTCGAAGAAACAAGCCTACTTTAAAAGGTAAATTCTGTGTGCCTTGCATATGCAGAACTCCCCCAGACAAGTTTCAAAGGAGCCCTGCTGTTACCACATTCACACCGCTCTATTCATTGTAAGGAAAAAAGAAATGTAAACATGGAAGATCTTTAGAAAGTGTAGTTCCTTAGAGGTTTTTTCCTCCTTATATTTCAGCTTCTTGTTCCATTTCCACTAAGCTTGTTTTTTGTTTTCTTTGCTGAAAGAATTTTAAGCCTGATTGCTTCAAAGAATGCCAATAGACATATATCGCTATCCACAGTATTTTATAGGAAGCCCTGGTGTATGTAACCACGTTACCTTACCCAGCACTTCAGATCAAAATAGTATGAAACTGCTGTTTCTCATGTCAGAGGTTAGTTCTCTTGTGAGTTTGTACGAAACAGCTAGTAAAAAGTAACTATTATCTGAATCCAAATACACAAAATAATCTTAAGTGGCTAGCATTTTACAGACAGGCTGTGACATAATTGTGTAATTTACTGAATCCAGCCACTAAATGACAACACGAGCTGGAACTGTGCAAAAAAATTCTATTTGGAGCCATATGTCTGCAAATTGTCTGAAAATTGCAGTAACAGTAGAGGGGGGAAAACAATCCCCGACAAAACAACCACCACCCCCCCCTCCAAAACAAACAAGTAGTTGTCTGGTGAGGCCACACCTCGAGTATTGTGTTCAGTTTTGGGCCCCTCACTACCCTGAGCTGCTGGAGCGTGTCCAGAGAAGGGCACTGGAGCTGGGGAAGGGTCTGGAGCACAAGTGTGATGGGGAGCAGCTGAGGGAGCTGGGGGGTTCAGTCTGGAGAAGAGGAGGCTGAGGGGAGACCTCATTGCTCTCTACAGCTCCCTGACAGGAGGGGGTAGTGAGGGGGGGTCGGTCTCTTCTCCCAGGTGACAGTGATAGGATGAGAGGTGATGGCCTCAAGTTGTGCCAGGGGAGGTTTAGACTGGATATTAGGAAAAATTTCTTCACTGAAAGGGCTGTCAGGCACTGGCCCAGGCTGCCCAGGGCAGTGGGGCAGTCCCCATCCCTGGAGGGATTTCAGAGCCGTGTAGATGTGGTGCTGAGGGACATGGGGTAGTGGTGACTGGGTTAATGGTTGGACTTGATGATCTTAGAGGTCTTTTCCAGCCAAGGCTATTCTGTGATTCTGTGCTCTACCCAACTGAAGTGACCTCCACTCTTCCCCAGACGTAACTGTCAGAGTCATAGAAAGTGACATTTGTGTGCTGTACATGAGTGTCAATATATGAGATCAAGACAACATGATGAAATACAGTAAATAAAGACAGAGCAGCATACATGGAGTGATCCAATCCTGTAATCTCCTCAAAGACTCCAGAATACAGACATTATCTATCTTTTTTTCTGGTAGTGGTGATTTTTTTTTCCAGCAAGCAAAGCATAAGCTTTATTCAAAGCTGAATAAAACTTACTTATCAATTAAGTAAGCACCTGTGAGAGCCAAATCAAACACAAAAGAAGCAGGTGTACCTTACATGAAAGAGCATTCTGAAGTTTCACATGACTCAAAGTCAAGAAGAAGGTGAGCTAACCAGAATTTTGTATACAGGGCTTGACCCACTCTTGTTCACCCTGACTTAAGTGAAAATTTGCCACAAAACATTAGACTTATGCTGGCTCTGCCCAAACCAATGTAAGCACAAACAGCAACAAAAATACAGGCAGATCTGACCTTTAACTGACAAGTCCAGAACAGGATGGGAGGCTGCACCGATCATCACTGCCCATTCCTGGAATGGCAGTTTGGGCTCAGGGCCCTGCAGGATAACCAAGGATCCACACACAGGATTTAGTCTTGGAAGCTTGGCTGCCTTTCCCGACTACTTCACCTGATCTAATAGAAGACACTCCCTCTTCTTTGAGATTCTCCTTTCCTTATGTTTTTACACACCAGCCACGCCAATATTACTCTTGTCAGTTGACAACCAAAGCACACAATATATCCCAATTTAACTTTCTTCCCCTTCATTGCACGTCTGACAAACAGCTGGTTAGTTGGGCCTGAGGAGGACATCTTGGGTCTGATGAATCCTCTCAGCAAATTACACAGCCACAACTGTCACTGCAGAGGCAGCTGTTAGGAACTGCAAATTGGGCTGCAAGAGGTTGCAAGATCCTCCTATCTAATCTTAGCTACACATCGTTTACAACTCTACTACAAAATACCAAATCCAAGCGAGATGCATGTGTTTCGCAAGCCTTTAACAGCAGGCAGGTAGGCATCAACTATACTAAGCCATCATTTATATCCCATTCTTTCCATCATCTAGGATTGCATTACTGTTGATTCTGGTTCCGAAGCAGTTGTTTTAAAGACTATGCAAAGGCAGGTAGCAAGCACTGTTACCCATTTATTTGTCTTGCAACTTGCCCAAATTGCTGGATTACACTATGGGCAGACAGAAATCAAGCTGAATGATGCTTAGTAACAAGGTCTGCATAGTCCAGGAATATCTCTCTCAGCATTTCTCTGAGGTGAGAAGCCTATGGGGCTTTGCTGCACCCATACCTTCAGAAGGCTCCTGACTGACAGGTCTCCCTGGGGGCTGTACGCAGCACAGTACACAACAGCGCTATCGCCGCTCAGCATCACCTCCGTCACCAATTTTAGACCCCAAATGTCCTTTGGTTGACAACAAATTTAGAATAACAACAACAAAAACAGTGTAGTGGCTGACTTAATCATCTAAATCTCAACTTTTCCAATTTAAAAACATTGAGAACTGGAGTTGCCTGCGTATGATCTCAGGACATGTCAATTCCACATTCTGGTAAAATCCATAATATCGACTGTTCTTTGGGACAAAGACTATCAGTCTTTCATCCTGATCTCAAAGCACTCCCACAGTGTGGAACAGGGTCTTGGTTTCACTCACTCCAGTGTGAAAAGCTGATGACAAAAATCACAGCAGTCTCTTCATTACCTGCCTCTTATTAGAGGAAAATTTTACATAAAGTATTTAATTTTTGACATTTCTTGGTGGAAGGTGAACAATGGAAAATATTGAGCACAATTATTAGTTTGCATTGCACATACAATTATTCCTCCATATTAACACAGTCGTGACTATTTGAGAAAGCAAATTGTTAGGCTTGTACCTGTGAAGATGCACAGAAAATATTTAAAATTCAATTTCCACGAGCTCATTTGAATTGAGTTGTTCAAATATTATTCAAGTTAGACTCATCTTATTGGCATCAGAAACAATGCCATGTGACTTATTATTTTAGACTTCTGCATCTAATCAGTGCAGCTGGAGAAGTGAATATTGAATTAACAATTGATCATTAATTCATGACAAATGGTGCTGAATAAATCCACAGAGAAAACAACTGTGAACACTCACTCTTCTGGCAAGTGAACACTCGCTTTTGTACCCATCAGCTGATAGGGCCAAAATCTGCCTCATAAATTTCAGACTACACGTTCAGCTCTGAGGTGCAGATTAGTACTGATGAAGTAGATTTTCTTTTTGACACTTCAGTGGGATGGTCTGAGAAACAGTTTTGTAGGTTTGCACACAGATCTCAAGAGTTCTTTTAAACATGGAGTACCTGATGCTACACAAGGGAACAAATTTTTTTTTCAGTTCACTTAATTCCATCAGCTTTGATTAACATTTCAGGATATTGCTCCTTCCTGTCTCAACAGGCCCAGTTTAGTGCTACTGTACATGTGTGCTAAGCTGCTCTGCTGGAACTCCCACCCGCCGCTGTCATGTCTGAAATGGCAGCTACCCCTAAATGCCCAACCCTGCCCCTCTAACAGTCATTATTTTGCCTTCAAATTCCAATTTTAAACTAAAATTTCAAATGCTTATGCTAACTGAACTTATTTTAATAAAATTCCTTAGAAAACAAACAGTAGAGAAATCAGAGGGGGCAGACACCTCCACCCACGCAGTAGCAATAGGGAGCTGAGGGCTGACACAAGATGCTAACTTCTGTAGCTAGAAAAGCTGCAGTTGAGAGAGAACCTTAAAGTGGACATTTAATGCTATAGCTATAACACTTATTTTGGTATAAGATGGCTCTTTTCTACTTAGGTCACATTTATTCCTGATTAAAAGCATCCACATGGGAAATTATACTCAGGACTGTAGCAGTAAAGCTGCACTGATAAAGCTATGTTAGTAAATCGCTTCATTTAGACAAGCTGTACCTTTTCCTCTGTACATAACTCCACTAAAATCAATGCATTATCAAATTTACTTCAGGGGAGAGGTAACTAGACTAATTTGCAATTGAAGAGAACATCTAAGCTAAAACACTACAAGCATGGTACACTTTGCCAAAAAGGATGTGTCTAGGGAACTTATCTTCCAAAATAGTTCTGAAACAGCACAACTTACTGCTACAATGCAGAGAGCTTAGAGAAGGAAAAGAAAAAAAAAAAAGAAGTGAACATAGTTGCACACACAGACACAAAAAGATATCTTCTGGAATCCATCATTCTCCTCCTAATTGACAGCTGGTTAAAGCCAAATGCTCTCTGATCCAGTTACATTTGTAGGTTTTGGATGTCTTTATTGGCATAAGACCTACGAACACCAGCCGGTCATAATTAGAAGCATGTGAACTGGATGAAATTCAGTTTGCCATTAACTTTCAGACACTTGCATTCAGCTAGCATGATGGCTTAGCGACTTAATCACGTATCCCACAGCATGGAGCTGTGGAATTACATCCTTCCTTAAGCCAGCAAGGCATTCTACACTAAATAGAGATGCAAGAGTCTGGGCTTTAGTCTGGCCTCAAGGAAAAACACAAAGCAAAGATACCAGGAGTTTCTCAAAGCTACTCTGGTAAACCATAAAACACCTAAGTGGAGGAATGTTTCCATTTGGCATAATCTGTAGCTCAGACACCCAATAAACACCAGCTCAGAGGATATAAATGAATTAGGTCAAACTGGCAACAGTGATGCCAAGCCACAAGATCATGAGAGAGTATGGAGGGATTGCAACCAGCTCAGCCTGTGTGCCCAATCTTTGGCCAAGAGGTAACATGATTCTCCCTTATGTTGCTCATGATCACAGAAACCATCATTCTTCCTGTCAACTCAGACTGCCACAAAGAGCACTATTGCCCTCAGGCATGTTATTTTCCTGGTGTATCACCCATGGAGACAACAGCTATTTACTTACCCTCTGCCTCTCCCTGTTCTATGAGACAGAGTATGAAACTTCTGCATCTTGAGGAAAGCTGGCTCCTCTACTAGAGAATAAATCTCTTGTGTTCAAATGCATTGTACCTTTACAAATTATAGCAGCTCGTTTTCCTGGGCTTTTTTTTTTTTTTTTTTTTTTTTTTCCAATGTAAGTTGAGCAAAGAATTCCTAACTTAACTCAGTTTTCATTAAAAAAAAAAAAGCTATTTCAGAGTGAGCTGTACTTCAAGACTCCTAGGCATAGGCAGCATCCTGTTGTAGTGGCAGCTTCACCCCTCCCCTACCACTGGCATGTCTGCACTGTTGACCACAGCTTTCCAACAACTGATCCAAAGCTGCCTGTTGCAGATACTATCAATACATGAGTTGTTGGGGGCATTTTAATTCAAATAATCTCATTTCCTTTCAGAAATAAAATTATGAAACATAATACTACTTCAGCGAAGCTGGATGCACTCAAAGACACTTACCATTTATTCTGAATAGAACAGTCTTCAAACCAAATCTTGCTCTCATGTACAGATTCTGGAAAGGCTTTACTGAAATAGTAAACAGGGGCATTGGTGCAAAACTCGAAAGGAAGTTAGACAGTGATGCTTAGTTTGGGAAGAACTGCACAAACATATCTGGGAGGAAGAATCTGACCCTTAAAAAAAGATTACAGTCCCCTATAAAAGACATTACAGAAGACAACTTGTACTGGAGACAAGGCCTAACATACGACTTGCTGAGAAAAAAATTAATTATTACTTATTAATCATAGAATCATAGAACAGTTCAAGTTGGAAGGGAGCTCAAAGATCATTTAATTCCAGATGCCCTGCCATGGGCAGGGACACCTCCCATCAAACCAGGTTGCTCAAAGCCCCATCTGACCTGGCCTGGAACACTGCCAGGGAGGGGGCAGCCACAGCTTCTCTGGGCAACCTGGGCCAGTGTCTCACCACCCTCACAGCCAAGAATTTCTTCCTAATATCTCATCTAAAACTCCCCTTTTCCAGCTTAAAGCCATTACCCCTCATCCTATCACTGCATGCTCTTGTAAAAAGTCCCACTCCAGCTTTCTTTTTGGGCCCCTCACTCCCAGAAGGACACTGAGCTGCTGGAGCGTGTCCAGAGAAGGGCAGTGGAGCTGGGGAAGGGTCTGGAGCACAAGTGTGATGGGGAGCAGCTGAGGGAACTGGGGGGTTCAGTCTGGAGGAGGCTGAGGGGAGACCTCATGGCTCTCTACAACTCCCAAAAGGAGAGAGTAGTGAAGCAAGGATCAGTCTCTTCTCCCAGGTAACAGTGACAGGACGAGGGGAAATGGCCTCAAGTTGTGCCAGGGGAGGTTAAGTTTGAATATCAGGAAAAATTTCTTCCCTGAAAGGGTTATGAAGCACTGGCCCAGGCTGCCCAGGGCAGTGGGGGAGTCCCCATCCCTGGAGGGATTTCAGAGCCGTGGAGATGAGGTGCTGAGGGACATGGGGTAGTAGTGACTGGGCAGTGCTGGGTTAATGGTTGGACTGGATGATCTTAGAGATGTCTTTTCCAACCAAGGCTGTTCTGTGATTCTACGATTCTTGTAGGCCCCCTTCAGGTACTGGAAGGTGCTCTAAGGTCTCCCTGGAGCCTTCTCTTATCCAGGCTGAACAACCCCAACTCTCGTTTAAGAATAACTTTTATGTTATGACTGAGAAACAAATAATTATTCTTGTTACTACATCTTGATAAAGCTGAAAAGCCGTGCAGACTTAAAAATGTGGAATTTCACAATTCTAATGCAGTTTAAGGATTCTGAAAAAACCCAGAACATATGTATTCCAGAATATGGCTGTGTATCTCTCAAATAGGATTACCATTGTGCTCAGTCTGTACTAAGAGTCTCACAGAAGGAGACCTCAGCAGAAGGAGAACTGCACAAACTGCTTCTGAAAAGTCAATGCTATTTATTTACAGGGATTTCTGCACCGGGTACCTAGGAGATCTGCACATGAAGGGAAGCAGCATCTGCCTACTTTTCTATACTATATTGAAAGAAAATACCCAAATTCACTCCTGTAGAAGAAGTAGTAAGGGAAATGAGACCAAATAAGACATAAACCAAATCCAGCAGCTTCAAAAACCAGAGTCTTGCTACAGGGTTAAGCCTAGTGATGTTCTTACTATAGAAGGTGTCATTCTGTGCAGCTGTAGCTACATTAGCAACCAGAACTGTGCAATAGCAGTGGATCTGTAGAGTGGGACAGCTAGTGATGTGCACCTGACAGTTGCACTAGATGCCTTTTGAGTCTGACCGAATGGATCGAGTACCCACTTGCACCTGGAACACTTCCACTGCATTTCTGGAGCCCTCTTACACATGCTGGGCTCAGCCCTCGCCAAGAGCAAATGGTATTTTCTCTCCTGGACTTGTGCTGGTGGCTTATCTGCCTACAAGTTCCAGAAAGCTGTCCAGAGGACTTGGGGTGTAATTACCAACAGAAATTTGTGGTTAGATTTGTAGAAATACATAAATAACACCTAACTGCTTACAGTAGAACAACCCAAGGGACAAGAGGGAGGAGTATTATACAACTGCACAATCGTTGCAGGTAGAAGTTCATACTTTATTAAGTTTAGTGAACACTAACAGATTACAAAGACGCCCAGATGAGTGAATGTTGTAAGGAACCACACAAATACCAGTAGCAATATAACATAAATTACTGTTGCTTGTCCTCAAGAGCTAACCATATTTGTTTGTAGCAATGTTAGGTTATAATCCTCCACAAACTGCTGGAGAGGGACACATTTTTATATTCCACCTGTCTGATCCACAATGATAGATTATATATTCTGCTTTCTGTGAGAAATGAGAACATATTATGATGAAAGTTAGCTGATCCCACCACTATATTTAGAAAAAACATTAAATTTAAACCTGCATAGAAGCAACAAAGACAAATCACATGGAGGCATCACAATCTAATGAGCAGGGCATTGGCGTGTCCCTGGAGATCTGGATTCTTTTCTTGATTAAACAGTAGGAGTGGACTGTTTTGCAAATATTTAATTTTCAAGCTTCTAATTACAGTGGCTGAGTTTTTCCTCCTGAGAAAACAGGTGTGGACACAAGATCTGACAGATCCTAGCAACTTGCATTTGCTGGTCCCTTTCTCAGTTTTACAAACACACATAGAAAAAAGGAAAATGCGTGAACTAACCTAAGAGACAAATATTTGGGCTGTGCATCAAGAATTGTTTTGATCTTTGTTTGTATGGTGAGCTGTTCATAATTTGGCTCAGTTCTTCTAGTGATGGCAGTTTCAGCATGCCCCATTTTGAAATGGCATTATCCTGGCTGAGAAAACGTTCATACATGGGTCAGTTAACAGGAAGTAATTAAATACATCGACAATTAAATCATTTCATGAATGGGAACTTGTCATCTTCCCTAGGCACATCAAAAAGAGAAATCAAATTCATAGAAGAAAACATAAAGAGGATATTTATTGTGCTTCTAAACAAACTGACAACCTATGATGCTGCCGGTTCAGATTAAAACTACAAAAGTGAGTAAAGCCAAATTTTCAGTTTAAAGTGTATCCCGGGTCATTTGCATGCTCTAATAGTGCTAAAATTTTAATGCATTTGATGGAAGTGGGATAAACGCTACCTATTGCACATTGTTTTGTTGCACTGCCTACATGTAGCTAATCACAGACTCCCTACTTTCACTCTAAAAATCTCTTACTTTAGTGAGTTTTAGTCATTGTCCTTACTGTTGTTTAAATGCAGCGGATTGTCTGAACTGCCATTTTATTATATTATTGCACTTATGTTGGGACACATTAACAGCATTGTGTTACCACATGTCAGTCAGTTGAGTCAATGATATATGTAACCCCTATATTTAGTCTATGTCCGTATTGTGTCCCCATCCACCTCCCCCAAAAAAATTTATTTGCTTATTGACTGGAGCTGTTGCAGTCTAACAGCTAAATACATAGTCGTTGGGTTGAGTACTAATTTGGAAATGCACAGTACTCACCCATTGTAGCAGCCTATTGTTTATGTTCCTACTGAGATGTTTTTGAAAGTGCATTTTTGGCACAAAGCACTAAAATCTCTATGGGCTGGCTACTGCATACACACACTAAATTCATCCTTTGTTCATACGTTTGTCACAAAAAAAAAGAATAAATTAACTAAGTATGTTTTACACTACTAAAATACTCAATGGCTGATGAACCTGCCTTGCCTCAGTTTTTTTCTGATGTTGAAATATTATTATCCATTGCTCCTCCATTCCCCTCATTAGATCAAGACAACTCTATTAATATAATCTAGATGCTTTGTTATCTTCAAATTAAAGATGATAGTTCTTGACATCAAAGTGTCTCATGTCTGCATCCCACAACTCAATCTTAAACAGAGGTAGCTCATCCAGCAAGTGCACTCTGCAACTGAAAGCTGACCAGCTCAGATGGAGGCCATGCTGTCACAGTTATATTGCTTGAGGGATCTGAGCTCAGATCCTTGTAGATATTTCTTGAAACTAGCTATTTCAGAGCTATCTGAAGGAGTTCGAAATGGCACTGAGCCATATGGCATATGTACTAAAGAAGGGCTTTTTTTTTCATCTTGTTCAAATCTATTCTCTTTTATATTGAATTCCTTGCTATGTAAATAAGAAATCAGTTCAAGGTCTGTTAGATTATTCGTTACTTCCACATCATTCAAAGGCATGCCTAACTCAGAGATGAATTCAGCCAGAAGGGACTTTTGAAAATGTCTGGTCTGACCTTTCATGTAACACAGAATCCAAAATACAAGGGCATAAAAATTAATGTCTTTACAACAGGGATAGTTGCAGCCTGAACTGCACAAAATGCATCCATTTTTAGTGCTGCCAAGTGGTCTAAGTCACACACAATTATTCAGGTCCCTGTGGTACATTACCAGGGGTGATCTTTCTGGGTTTTGCAGAATCTAAGCCTTCACAGAACTACATGCTATATCATGTGTTTTGTTTGCTCTTCTATGTATTTCAGGTTACTAAATTTTGTCCAGCCCACTATCTTCAGTAATGCAGAATATTTCAGTTTTAAATTTACTAAAATGTGCATAACAGGTAAAGGAGTGACAAAGGCTTGAGCCTACAAAGTAGACCTCCCAACAGATGGAATACAGCCATGCTGAAGAAAAAAAAAAAACAACAAAATCCCCACAAAGTCCAATAATCAGAAAATAACAGAAGAAAATGTATTCCAGTCCAAACCTGGTAGTCAGTCTGCACTGGCCATATGATGTAAATATGATCTAAAAAGAGAACCTGCTCAGGAACATGCTTGCAATGTCCAGGCACTGATCCATCTTCTTCATATCCCATCTCTTTTTCTTATCTATTTCTATACAACAGCTATGTGATTTCTCAGCCTCTTCTTAACTGAATGATAAACTGAATGTAAACTTCCCCTCCAATCCCAGGAACATTTCTAACTCTGCTCAGTATTTCCATATCCCTTGAAGCTCTGACACCAGAACAAGATACAAAAATTCTAATGACAATCTTGGTAAGGCTGTACCTAGAAGCAAGATCACATTTCTACTTACATTTTAAACACTTCCTTCACGTATCTAAAAGCGTTTGTTTCCTTTCTGCCACAACACTGTACTGAGAGCTCACATTTAGGGGTTTTCTCACAGCAGCTTCCTGAACCTCACCTATGTTCAAAAACTTCAGGCCCACAGAGCCTACGCTCACTGTTCAAAGCCAAGTTACCTTGCGTTGGTTTTATTAAAGACAGTCCTTTGCGATTGTGGTCAACTAACACACTTGGGTAACTCAACAAAAACAACTCGTCTTCTCTTTTCTTACTACTCCACCAATATTTGCAAAGCCTGCAAGCCTTAAAAAAAAATTACATTGACAATTATAGTCACTGATAATAATATTAAATGTCAGACCACAACTCAGTCCCTTACTGGCCCTACGAAAAGAGTACTGCTCACTAATCTCTCTCCTTCACAACTATCTTTCGAGATCTGCCAATGACTCAGTTTTGAAAAGATACCCAGCTAAATCCAAGTTTTTAAATCAAAATGTCATGTAGTATAAAATTCTGAAGTTCAAGTACACAATGTCAGTTAAATTGCCTTTATCAACTTGCCCACAATCCACTAAAGAACCCCAAACAATGAAAAAAAGAGATACTAAGTGTCTGTCTGACAAGGTCTGTATTTCCAAATAAATACACCAGTATTAATTAAATTCTTCGCTGCCAAGCCTTGCTGATGAACTCCTGAGTCAAGTGTTTTGTTATTTTACATAGAATCAATATCAGGTCAATTTGCCTGTAGTTTCCTGGTTGATGTTCCTTACCTCTTTTAAGCAAGAAACAATAGACACATTTTGTCATATTCTGTGACATTTCTTTGGTTTCCAACATTGTTTAGTTAGTGATTTGGAAAGCTTCTCATCTTTTTAAAATGTTTCTTAAATATGAAATTTATCACATTTTTTTCCCCACATTCTCCTTGGTTGTGTACAGCAAAGCTTCTTTTTCAGCTACAGCCACAGTATATGATCGCTCTCTTCTCCCAGGTAACAGTGATAGGATGAGGGGCAATGGCCTGAAGCTGTGCCAGGGGAGGTTAAGTTTGGATATTAGGAAAAGTTTCTTCACTGAAAGGATTACCAAACATTGGAACAGGCTGCCCAGGGCAGTGGTGGAGTCCCCATCCCTGGAGGGATTTCAGAGCCATGTAGATGAGGTGCTGAGGGACATGGGGTAGTGGTGCCTTGGCAGTGCTGGGTTAATGGTTGGACTGGATATCTTAGAGGTCTTTTCCAATCAAGGTTATGCTATGACTCTATGATACCTCCACCTGCTTCGTCCCAAATACTGAACAGATACATCAAGTGATCATCTCGCTTTTTTTGGTTCTTTGTTGGTTATGATATTCTAACAATCACCCTTATTTCAAACCATATAATTTATTGAAGGGCCGGTTAGCTATTCACTACTTCCTAGCAGTGAATGCTGTCTCACAACAGATGAGATGGAATCAAAGCTGGTACCCTCAAGTCTATCATGAAAAAAAATGACAAAAATTAATTCCATTTTGGAACTAAAACACAGTGACCGTGCTAGATTTCTGCTTTCGATGGAATCCCCTCTCTCAAGGAGGGAAGCATACTGAGTATCTGAGACCTGCCAAGACCATCTCAGCTCACCTGTGAAAAAGTCAAGTTTGTGACAGGCAGGAGTGAACAGATAATCAATAACAAAGCAGACACCGTGCAGGGAGGGAGGCTATTTGCCCTGAGAAGAGACTGAAGGAGAAAGACAGACAACTGGTGTCTAGAGACAGAGAAGAGCAAAAGAATTATGCCTTTAATAATGTGGTAATAATGAGTTTCTATAAACTAAGGGAATGAAAACTTTTCAGATGCATGAAGCAACAAAACCTAGGAATATTTTAAAATGTAACAGGCACGGATAGTACAACAGGATGGAGTCCCCTTTGTAACCAAGCTCTGCATCACTCACAAATGCACAAACAACTTCAGACTATAAGGGGGAAACAAAAATGCTCTTGGTCTCTCCAGAGAGGTTGTTCATGTTCTGGCACACACCAGAAGGGAAAACACTGCCCTCACAGTCACCTTGACACAGAATTTCTGCCTCTCAAGTTCATACTACTGTCCCTTTTCTGAGCAATCTCTCTGCAGAGTAGGAAAAATGTCTGAGCCTTGCAGGTTGGTTTCTCTGAGAGAATAAAGTTAGTGACAGAGAGGCTGCATATCCTCTTGTACACAGAAATCCCCCAAACAATCCCATCTTCTGGGATTTTCAGCTCACAGTTCTCAAGGAGCAACTCCAGACCCAGGACAGAGCTTAATGTGAGTTGGTGCAAAGACTCTTTTGCTTTGCTCCTTTTATCCAGAATCTCATATAGCCAAAAGTTAATGGATTCTAGCAGAACTAAAAATTTACCAGTACACCAATAAGACAAAACTAAAAAGGTCTGTGCAGCAGCATTGCTTGGCAACACCTTCTGTGTCACAAGCATGAGACTGTCAGCACTTCACTACTCTGCATCATTCAAGCAAGCTCTTTGTACCATAGGGCTGAGCTCTTTCATTGTACACCCAACAGGAGGAGAGCTTTTATCAGAGGGGTCTAAGTAACAGCTGATATTAATGAGTTTTTAAATAAAACAAAAACAAAGTTTTGGCTATTTGGTGTTGGTATATTTTCAATGGCTACTGTTGTTTTGTAAAACTAATAAAATATAAAACCAACAAAAAAATCCAGAATCAAAATTAGAAATCTTAAGAAGTCAAAATTAAGCTAATTTTTATCCCATAAATTAAAATTTTGGAGGAAACCCAACAATATATTCCACTGCTTGAAAACGGAAAAGTCTCTGAACTAACAAAAAAATCCCACAATACACAAATGCTGAATTTCAGCCAGCTTTGTAAACAGTTTATCAACACTCATTACTCACAGTCAGTGTACCATTGCACACAGCCTTAACGTATGCTGCCTGACACCCAGTCTCCCTGCTCTAAAGATCTGGTTACTTAAGCCTGAGAGCTAAGAGACATAAAGGAGATGAATCTGTAATTATAGCCCAGTTACTATGCAAACACTTCAGCACGCTATCTTGGTAAGAAATCTAGGTCTTCCCTTTCAGAACAGTTTCATTATTAGAAACGATTATTGCCTTTATTCCCACACTCTGATATAGCATCTTATATAGATAAGGAGCAAACAAGAACAAACAGCTTTTACCTCTGCAATTCTCACTGGAAGCACCAAAATTACAGCCCTGAAAAGGACCAGAGATGAGAAATACACAAGGATTTTAAATCTGTGGTTAGCAGAGAGCCTGAATATTAAGCTGCATCTCATATCTTAAGACTGTAGATATTTTTAACAAGTTTGTAAGGTTGTAGGCAGCTGAACCCGCACGGGTCAGACACACTGTGATTCCTTGTGTCACGCAGGTGGTGAGTCTATAATGGATCATTAACATGTTGTCCTGGCTGTGAACAGTATTTTAAGTCAGTTTTCTTCTGCTGGTATTCTTGACTGTGCTTGTGTGATAGAATTCAGACAGGAATTTCACTGAGGAGTACATATTAAAAAAGGTGGTACTGTGTGAAGGCTGCTGGCAGGTCTAGCCCCAGCAAGCACAGCAGCAGGGGCAGGCAGCCAGAGCCACCAGGAATGCACTGATACAGACTTTGCTGTTCTACATGATTATTGCTTACAGGCACCAGGGCTGACACTGGATGTGCTGGGAGGAATGCTAGGCAGACACAACTGGGCTAAGCACACAGTACTGGATAAGCACATCAGACCTAGCTATGCATAGCACCGTTTTATCTGGAGTGTAGGCAAGCTGCTTGAAAGCAGCTTGTCTGAAACATAATTCAGAAAGGAGAAAATTCCACAGGCAGAGACTTGCTGTTGAAAATGTCCAGCACCTTAGCCACAACTTCATTATCTTACATTCACTGGACTACTTCAAACATCCAACATGTTATTCACAGCCACACAGTTTTCACAGAATCAGCAGAAGAAGGAAAAAAGGTGCTTAAAAAGAAGTTTTTGCTCAAGGAAGTGAAAAAGCAAACTGTCCTGCGTACTTCATCTAGTCCCTCACGTTTATTAAAGGTAAAATCATTTCTCTCCTCACGTAAATGGAGCAGAGACAGTATCTCTCCCCAGAGGACCAGAAACCACAAGGGCAGGCTAGATTAGGCCTATAGGGCTGATGCAACCTTGTGTGAGGCATTGCTTCATGAAGTGGTGAGTTAGCAACATGGTTTTTGCAAAATATTTCATTTGTATCTTCTGCCACGCAAACAAAAGCAGTAGTTCTGGGAGATCTGTTTTGGTTTTTCTGTGCTGCTGCTTCATCCTTAGATGTAAGCACCATGTCAGGCAGTTTGCAAATAACACCTCATCCTGCAAACGAGCGTTATGGCTGATCATTAAAGACTGCTGTGATATTTGGAAAAAAGGATAATAGAGATCTGGACAAAATATGGATAGTATCTGATACATGGAAACAGATGTTCTTCTGGAGTGCTGGATAAATTCACTGTAATTGTTTGCATTTCCTTGCTTGCTATCTTTTCTCATTTGAAAGACTGATGTGTATTAGTTTCCAAACAGAGAGCATATTGTTCCTCATGTTCTACAACTTCTGAATAACACTAATTTGTATTACTACATTTTTAATTTAATGATTGATATGTTACCTTTGCAAACTGACTGTCAGAATAATTCATATAGTATTAGAAAACCCAAGCGTACAGGAGTTTTATTAATGCACCCTTAAAGAATAATGAAACCTTCAGCCTTGCTCTAATGAATTCTGGTGAAACACTTATGAATGATACTATTCACATATGCCTGTCCCTCAGGTGAGGAGGAGGGTGTGGGAAGAGAAGGAACAAGGAACAAAAAAAAGCAAAAATTTCTAGTGATAAAATGGAAACATTTTCTGAAATAACTTTCAGATATTAAATCCCAGTAGGAGAAATGGCAGCTTCAAACATCCACTTATATATTCCCCTGCATCGCAGGATTATGAAGGATTGTTTCTTGGTTTTAGTTTTTAATTTAAAACCCCAAGCACAGCTGTTCCAGGCTCTCTAACAGTACCAAGGCAATATCTATACACCTAAGGTCAAGTCCTGAAGCCCTCAACCAGCTTTTCAATGGATGTTTTGTTTCAGGGGTAAATACTGTTCTCAGCCCATATTCACAGCTTCAGAGACTCATCAGCACACTATGAACATGATGCATGTGAGCACAGGAAGGTTTGAAGCCCTGTGTACAAGAAAAGTACACACAATGCACAGGTAGGATTTGTTTTCAGATGGTCTAGCTATACATGGCCAAGAGAGGGAAGGAATGAGATAAACTACCAGCCATTGCAAGGCTCCTTTTTATATTTCTGCCTAGGACACTGTAGTACAACAACTGATACTGCACTGCAAAATATCAGTACATTGCAACTGAAACATTTTCCCCCAAATATCAGAAGTTTAATAACTTTCACTAAGCCCAAAACAGAGTTACAAAGCACATACCTAGAGTCCGACCTGCTGTTAGCTTGTCAGGAAGTGTGATGCAGAAAGTGGAATGCAGTTATAGTGTCCAGGCCAGTTGAAGGACAGACTGGATCAATAAAGTTACAAGAATAGACGGATGAGAATACCCCTTCTGAGAATAGTTTGCTTCCGGCAACCTGCACAGGACTTCAGAATAAAATCAAAGCTCCACAAGAGACACTTGAAGTGAGAAGTGTTGTGTTTCAAAAACACCCAACCCAAACAAAACAAAATGAAAAACCCAACCTCCAACAAGTTACACTGAACTAGTAGAGAACAGAGCTGTGAATCCTGTTTGATGACCATAGGAAAGCAAGGATTCAGCCAGTAGCTTTGAATAGGGCCAACTTCTGGCAAGGTGTCTAAGTCCCATCCTGTTTACACTGGTGTGGGACACCACCTTTAGTACCAAAGCACTATGGCCTCTTCTCTTTGTTTCATATTATTTTATCTTCTTCTCAGGGGTGAGAAGAGACGAGTTTTATTCCCTTTGGAAGACAGTGAAGAGCGTAAGAATGAGGAACTGGACTTTGGTTATCTGTCACATCCTAGTCTCCAGAAACTCACTCCTTCAGGGATCTTTGGATTTCTAAGACCCAGAAGTAAAAATTACCTGAAGATTGTTGGGGCTCCTGCACAGAAAACTCTCCAAGCTCTCAGAAGCTGACAGCACTGGAAGGGAGCCATAATAAAAACTGATGAGGCTCTGAGGAGATGTCCCAGCCAGGAGTGATGAATTAGTTGACTGGCCATACAGGAAGGACAAGATTTCCTCCACCAGATTATGCTTTACAAACATGGTGGGCGTATTTTAAATTATATTGTTTAGGCTCCTCGTACTTTCAATATTCTTTCACTCAGTTGTTGACAAGAAGGCACCTCCACAAGCCTGAAGTTCTCAGTCCACAAAGGAAAATGCAATGAAAATAAAAATCTCTTTCTTAGAAACATCCTGAGATGTTTCTGAGATGAAACTTCCAAACGTGGTTCCAACCCTGATGTTTTTCTTCTCCAAAAAGAAACTGGATGGTGCAGTACATAAGAGTTACACTGGGTTACACCAGAGCAAGCCAGCACAAAGGGTTGACTTCCCAGAAGATGTCCGATACAACTTTTTCTGGTGCCTGCAGTGGCTCTGTAAGGGACGTGCCACTGTGCTCATCAATACAGACTATGCCATGAGAGATAGTCTCACCATTCAACTTTGCTGGAGTTTACAGTTACTTTAAAAACAACATAAAACTACCCAGATGTTCCAAATTGCTGAAATATGAGGAAAAGCACATTCTAAAAAGAAAAGAGGTAAATATAAAAAAAAAGCATAAACCGCAGAGCTTGCATGCTGCAGAACACATCCCTTTGGTGGCCAGCCAAGTCCAGTTCAGGCATGTTGTTGTGATGGATGGAAAACTGCAGAGCACTTCCATACTCCACTTGCATGGCACATACATGGAGGATGGCAGCACCCACTTCTCGAGTGAAAATGTTTTTGGTTTCATTCAGCTGTATTGTACATCTAAAGCAGGAACAATCCTTGGAAACACAATTTCCTGCTATGCTGAAATCTTGTTTACTAGCTGGCTCTAGTCAGTAAATCCTAGCTTCTGACTAATATGCTGTATGATGCTATGCATGTCAGTTTGCTTTCCACTTTCGTAATAGGCACAGAACACAAGGAGTATCTTCCAACTCAATTACATAACATGTATAAGGAACAGAAATAAGGAAATAACTGGATATTTGTCCTACGAGAAATTCTAACATTTCAGCAGCTATCACCATCAGTGTTTTGAAACACAGTATTTAGAGAAGATGAACCATCAAAATTTCAATATTTTAGGTTAAAAAGTGATGCATTCTTGAAGCAAATTACTTTGTACTGAGTCAGTCTACCTTCTCTGCAGTACAGCACATTTCTTCTCTTGCACAAGTTGTTCACTGGGCTTCTTGATGTCGACATTCTTCACGGGGCAAGCCCACTGCTTAGACCATCCCTCTTGAAATAGTCCTGCCACCCAACATCTGGATCTCACACCACTCCATGGAGCGACACTGTGCTGCAGCACGGAAACGGGGGCGGGAAGCACATCCCCTAGCAGAGTGCAGTCACTAACTACAGCTCCTCTGAATCAGCATGCCACAATAAAGAAAACTAAACATTTTATGGCAGTTCACTTAACTGAAATATTGCATGCAATTCAGACACAACAGGTTCGACAGCCAGATCTATTTCTGTTGTTAACCTTTCAAATCACTTACCTGTGAAAACTCCATCTCTCTCTCTCTCTCTAAATTAACAACCATCATGGAAACTAAAAGCTGTCTGAATCCCTTAGTGACAACTACAGGATGTTTTTTCATTCTGCAGCTCCTGACTACCAGGGTAAAGCCAAATTTGCATTTGCAAATAGTGGTGAATTTCTACTGATTCCAGCACGTGGACATAAAACAGGAAAAGAGTTTTCAAAGAAATCTGGAGAGAACAGTATAGATACTGGGAGTACCTTTTAACAGCAACAAATTTCAGTGCAATTGACTGAAGTCCAGAAATGTTTTTCCAAACACTAAGTAACTTCTACAATAATTCAGCTGCAGATGAGGGATAAGAAAAATATCTCAGAAAAAGAGGTACTTAAAGGCAACTTAAAGCTTTATTCATTTTTCATGTCAGCCATATGACAGGATGGTTCCTCACCTGGCTGTCTGCTTTCTTCCCATTGGTAACACTACTCAGCTTCTTCTCCAAAAGGAGGATCCACTACAATGCAAAGGCTTACTCTGCAAAAACTGTAAGCAGGGGTTTTGTTTGGTTTTTATCTTTTACTGAGATATAGCATAAAATTTTACCAGGAAAAACATATTTCTCTGCTCTTAAGAGTACATGAATACACAATACAGAAACAGATCATGAACACTCTTATAAGGGTCTGCCAGCCAAGGCTAAAGACCTGAAATAGAAACCATATCCAGCAAAGTCCCAAGCTCCTCGTAACTTTAATGGCACATCAGGACACAGACCATTTTTTGAAATACGTGCAGAAAAATCCCAAGAATTACCAAAAAAAACAAAAGGGGTGGAGTAGCAGAGGAGTTGGAGGCACAAGAAGGAATGGCTCCGGATTTCTTGTAATTTTCCTGACATACTCCATCAATATAAAAACACTTGGGTTGTGTGTGACACAGTACTGCCAGATAAGAGACGTGTTTACTGGATCTTACAAAATTTTTGTGACATTACTAGTAAGAATTATTCAAGACTGTAATCCTGATCTATAAGACAAAGCTCAGTGCAGTCAAAACAAAACAGCAACAAAGCCCCCTCTGCAACGAAGCTGACAAGCAAGCCAAAGCCAGTGGCTCTGAAGTCCCAGTACACAGTTCCTCATATGTGTGATGGGAAGGGGATGACAGGAGGCCACAGAAAGTGCAAGGAGGTACCAGCTACTGCACTTCTTTGGAAAACATCTTAAGTGCACCAAATCAACATTTCTCTTGCAACTGCTAACAACTAGGTTCTATTTTAGCATAGTAAAGCAACAAGATGTACTGAGTCAATACCACACAGAACCTTGAGAACAGAGCCATGGCATGCTACAGATACATTTTTCTCAGACCTTGCCAACACATCTGATGCATTCTGCATCCTCTACAGAAAATCAGATGTCACTTACTTTTCTGAATCTTTCAAAGAGTATCTGCATCATGCCACAAAATTCCCAGTGGGAAAGAATTCCAAGTCGGTAAAAAAAACCAAAACAGTTTATCTTGAAAAAAACATTAGCAGATATTGGTAAGAAATAAAGTAAGCAGTCCTGCTTTTAACTCTGGTCTATTTACTAGTTCAGGAACTGGAAAAAAGTCCTGAAAGGCACGTTTAGGTGCCACCATTACGAAGTACTAATTGCACAGCAGAACTCAGAATCATTTTAGAAACAACCTCTAATGCTCATCAGAATATTTTATAGCAACAAACCTTCTGAATATATAAAAAACAAACCCTTTCCAATGCTAGTAGCCCTATCATTTCCTGATTTAGACCACCTGAACAAAATGAGTTGCTTACTGATGTCTCTGGTATAAAATGGTTACTGGTAGAAGCTTTCCCACTGACATGCTGTTCCTGAACATTGCATGAACATTTCCCCTGTTCATAACGATACTCTTTGAAGGTGAGCAATGAGTTTATTCTTCATGATCTATGCAATTGCTTCTTTATCATTGTCAAATAGCATTAGTCAATTTGTGGTTTTGTGGCAGGGGCACTTTTCTATTAAAAAGAATTAGATGAACCACTTCCTGCACCTCAGGCTGAATAATTGTAAAATAATCACAGTTTCTGTGAATGTGGGGATGATTTTAAATGGTATTTTAGAGGTTTCAAATTTTACTAACAGAATGCCATATGATGTTTCAGTCCTCACCCAACATGAACATATTGGCTTAATCTAGGTAGATTTTAGCAGCCCCGTACATTCACTTGAACCCTGCTGAGCAGCACTGCATATTCTCATTTTCTGTTTGTTCATACCAGTTTTACACTGTGAATGTATAACAAAAGAGAAAGGAGATTCAGGCTATTTTGGTAGAAACACAGTACTTGTGAGCTATAAAAAACTGCCCCTGCCCCCCATCCTTTCAGAAAGTTCAGTTTGAACCCCTTAAATACTCTAGACAGCTGCTAACCTATCAGAACGATGTTCATTAAAATGATTTACAGTAAATGCCTTTTGGTACTCCAGTAGTGCCAAACAAAAATCTAATTAACATTTTAAAAAAACTAACCAATGAAAAAGAGGGGGGGAAAAAAAAAAATCAAAATTTTCATTCTAACTCTACTTATCTATTCACTGAAAAAGTGACAAGTGTTACCACATCACAGTATCTATAATGTGTGTACTGTATCTTTACACAGCAACTCTTCTCTTTAACCAGAAAAAGAACAAAGGAGGAAAAAGATAAATGTAATATTAGTGCTGGATTTATGTGCTGCAGCAGAAATAAGATGAATACACAACTATCAGGTTGTCAAAGACATATTTGGGTAGTGGCAAACACATTGCAGAAAGGGGGCTACAGTCTCTTGTCTGTCAGATGAAGTGCAGATACAAGTTCAACATTGAAACAAAAAAAAGAAAAAATCCAAGATGAAAGTAAAAATGTGAAAAAAAATTCCAGTCTCCAAACACTTCCAGGAAAATTCATCGGTTTCTAAAGAGAACAATCAGCTCCAAGCATCAATGTCTATTTTATAGCACATTCAGACAGATCTAGTCTAGCAATAAGATGCTACAAATACTTGCACAGCTTCACTAGCCCCATGCTTCTCAGCCTGGGTTTTTTTTCATTTGTTTGTTTGTTTGTTTTTTTTTAACATGCAAGTTTAAGGTTGATTCAGTTCTCCTCTGTGAAACTCCTTACTTTCAAAGGTTGTATAGTTGGATTTACAGCGGCTGGTTATTGCAAGGAGAAAGAGGGAGGAGGGCGTAATCCTACAAGCCCAGCAAAATTGCAAGAATAAATCACGATGGAGACTTTTTCTTTTATTACATTTACTCTTAGAAAAACAGTATAAATAAAAGACTGCAAACAAGAATGAACCAGAAACCAGGAAACAGGAATAATCCTTTCTTCTATTCCTTTCTTACTCCTGCTAAAGCTTTTTCTGTCTCTACTCTAGAAACACAGCACTCTCAAAATCTATTAATATTCCTCGTTTTCCCTGGCTAACTGTCATTATTACGGAAAGTGAGAAATGGCTGTCAAGCTCAAAAGCAAAACCAAGCACATTCTAAATCCCCCACAGCCACGCTTATTCCATATAAGGACATTGCTGCTATTATGGCAGTGAGCAGAGTAAATAATTTAAAAAAATAATTAAAAATGTTAATAATTAACAATCCCAAAGCACCTTGGTTTTTTTTTCACACAGTTTGTTCTCTAAATGGAAGCAGGCATCTTTTATTCCACACAGTGCTTAGCAATGCCCAGGTCACAGGAGACCAGGAAATTTAGATCACACAGCATGTATAGTGTTAATGGGAGAACACATTTAAACAAGACAAAAATCTACATCCAAATGGAAAGATGAGCGTGGATTCATCAAAATGGAAGGCTGCATTGTCTGAGACACATCTATGTGCTTCCACCCTAAGCACTCAGAGGACAAAGCATAATCTGTCAGTGTTCAAGAACTTCTCCCTTCTTGGCTCCAGAGAGTAACTAGGGGAGAAGAAATATGAACATTTCCTCACGAGAAACAGACTTAAATACAGTCTGGAATCAGTTCATTAGTTCATATTCCAACTGTAGGGTCAGACTTTAATGACAAGGCCAACACAAGCCAGTAACTTCCAGTCATAATCACAAATTCAGTGTCATGCAGACACGGCTGGAAATAAAACAGGCTATTTCACTACTCCCAGCTTTCTGGGAAATGTACTTTTAATCTGTCCAGCTGAAAGTCATTTCAAGTCATTTAGGGTTGATAATTCTTAGTGTGGCTTAGATTTGGATCTGGTCAGATATTAAAGTGCTCTGAACACACAACCAAGCTGAACCTCCAGCAATACTATTATTTCACCTCCTTGACAGTTTTTCACCCAAAAGGCAGAACACTCCTGAAAATCTGATCCTTCTTCTCTGCCCATCATGCTGAAGTTAACGATTCCCCCCAAAGTCCTTGGAAGAAATCCCTTTACACTTCACCTTCCCCTACGTTCTTAGCCAAAGCAGGATCTCCACTGCCCTTGCTGGGAGGTGCCTTTTCTGAACATCATGATTTTGACCAGTGTTGAGTCATCCTGCTATAATTGTTTTAACGACAATTAAAAAGCCTTATTTCTGATCATTTAAAAGTACATTAAAATTCAGTCCTAAGGCAATGAACAACTGGCAAAATTGTAGCAGTCCCAATGAAATCTCAGATTTTCTTGTCTTCCACTTTCTTTTTTTTTATTTTTTTTTTTGCCAAGTAACCTCAGAGAAGCAGGGCTTGCAAGGAGAGGTAATGTACTTCATTAAACCAAATGACGCAGCTAGGAGAAGCAGACAAGCTTTCAGACACACAGTTCCTTCAGGTCAAACACTGTAATAAAATAAAATAATTTTCAAAATATTGCAGAAGTGTACTTATCTCCAGTGATAGCAAATGTGCTTTTGAGCTTTACCACTGTTTATTAAAGCCTTAATATTTTGGTTTGGGAATGGACACAAGCTCTGCACAGCACTGGAGCAGAAGTCTTCTTCATTTGAACTTATGTACTAGAAAGAGCATAAACTCTAAACCAAAAATCCTTGGTCTGTGCAGTAAATGCCTATTACATACAGTGCAATACAAATATTTCCCCCTCCAGTATTTAAAAACATTTTCTTGGAAGTCACTGCATTCCTCCAAGGATATGTTAGTTTTAATTTTTCTCAATGCCTAAAGAAGTCACATGTGGAAACATCTTCTCCAGAGCCACGCCTCAGCCTTTCATTATTGTCACCATCTTTCCAGTGACTTTAGAAGAACCTTGTCAAAATCCTACACTGGACCTTACCTCTGCACTTGTTACTATTCTTTGTCATTCTGGACCTACCTTTGCTCTGTTAAGTCGCTAGACTGTACACAGAGCCACTTGCTATGTTGGCCAGGACGAGCAAGGGGAGGAATGCTCTGCTCACCTCTCACATGAGACCTTTTATGTGGGCTTCTCTCCTCGGCAGGGAAGTGGCTGCTCTGCCCCAGCATCTGTAAGCTGAGCCCCAGCAAGGGCTCGGGTCCAGCAAACTGGGGCCACCTGAATGCTGGGATGTGGAAGAGGCTCGATGTTGGGCCAAGCCTCAGACGTGGAGGAAAGCCTCCACTCTCCCAGGAAATTATGAGGGCTTGTGGAGAACCTGTGCTTGTGGCACTCTGTGGGACAGGGAAAGTTGCTGAAATATACAAAGGAAGCCTGAAAGACATTCTGTCTTGATAGATATGGAATACGTTTGCTTTTTAGCCTTTCATTTACCTTCTCACTCACACAAACCCTGTGTTTTCTCCTTCTAAAGAGCTGCTTTATTATTCTATGTTATAATGAAACTTAGCTAAAGAAATTACAAGTCTTTGGTATCTTTTTGGCATAGTCACTTTGAAAAAGTGGAAGAAGTTCAAGTGATCATTTGAAGGACGTGAGGTCTAATCACACTCCTCTTCTTCCCCCCAGATTTCACCACACTTCGAGGGTATTTTGGAAAGCAGAAAGCGTCTCTTACTGTGCTATGTGACTGTGGGTGAAGCATTTCAACAGCTATTACTAGTTTGCTTAAAGAGAGAACAAAAGTGCTACTAAATTCTAATTTTCTTAACCCCTGAGGCTCTGTTATGAAGTATTTAGTAAGTGACAACAATCTCATTTGTGACATTCTTATTTCTAAGTTAGTAGTGATAATCCCATGTGGTATTAAAAGGGGCTCTGACGTACCAAAGGCTCTGTCTTTTCAGCAAGGTATAAAAACTAGACCCTTCTGCTCTCAGGAATTACAAGCTCCTACACAAACCAGTTAAGGTTGCTGTCCTGGCCAAAGTCCAGTCTGACCACTGTCATCCTTTCTCCTCACTCCTCCCTGAATCTTCCTTCTTCTACCCAAGGAAGATCAGGCAGTAAAAACCCAGCTCACAAGTGCACCCTGTCCCAAAGACATGTACAGCACTGAGCTCAGAAAGCCCCATAGTATTTACACCATGCCAAATCCAGGCAAAAAGCATAATCTACACAAATAATTAAATACTTATTCAGAAGCTTCACAGGACTGAAAGTACTGTACATATGGTACAATGCAGCATAAATACACAACTCCATGAATATAAATGATATAAAAACTCTGTGTGTACATTGTAGTTCAATATTAAAAAAGACCTATGACTGATTTCAAGTACATCTGCATATGCAACAACTGTGGTTCTGCAGGCTGGCTAGACTTGTGTACATGTACATAAACACTTTTTGTGTATTTGTTAACATTCATACAGCAATGAATGGCTTATAAGTAATTGAAAAGATATAGTACTCTTCAAAAAGTTACATTTAATATTTTAACACCAAACCCCAAAGAGAATACAGAATTTAAAAAAAATGTTAAAAATTATTGTCTGAAGCTTAAAAAATAAACTGACCAAGCATTTGTAATCATGCAGTTCTAAGAGGTAATTTTTGGGTCACGCATTTTTTAGCTTTAATATTAATTATTGAATCAACATAAATTTTAAAACAGCACTAGTGGTAGCCTAGTGATCTGGTACTGCACTGTAGCAATAGGATTCACCTCACAGTTCTTTGCTCCCTTTTTAACCACAGCACTCAGCAAAACTGACCAAGGGATAACAGCAACCAACCAAAAAAATCACATCCTGGGAACAATCATGAGCAACTGAAATTCCCAGCCATCTGTGTGCTCAGGCCTTCTTTAATCTGGACAACACTCCAAAGCACTGCAGTCATGTTCACACACACACAAACAAAATATGCCAACAAATGCCTAGACAAACCTGTCTTCCCCAAACCTTTCTTTGTTGGGGGATGGGGGGAGTAGAACACAATTCCTACATATACTGGATGTACGCTGTTAAAACCCCAGGTGAGAAACATGTACCTTCCTGCAGCAAACCACTAGACACCTCACAGTATACCCAGGTGAGTCACAAATGAACATATTGAAGCTCATTTTGTTGCCTTGCTGAGCCCTATGAAGCCAAGAAGTTAAAACTATTTGTGTGCAAGTCAGTAACCTGACAAAGGAGTTCCAGTGGGTCCGGATGTGGAAGGTGGCAGCAGTGTAACAACACACACCAACACACACATATAGTTAGCCTTAGGCTTAGTGCAAACCTCTGAAAAATGTGTAACAGTTGATGAACGGTCTTTGCATGCACCCTGGGAACACGATTCCTTTAATCTAGTGTAAAAGTGTGGTTGTCAAAAGCAGTGCCAAATTGTTCAGTGACACTGGCTGTCTTGTGCCAGCAAGGGCACTCTTGTGTCACATGGTACTCTGGTTCAGAAAATTGAACTAGCTGAAAACTCCTTCTTTTGTTGAGTCAGTTTTTAGCCAGATGAGTTGACTGAAGCCAGCTCACCCCACAGATAGTGAGATGTTAGTGCCAGGACAATGGAAGAGACAGGAGTGAGGCAGTAGGGACACCACCAGCCCTTGTGGAAGCAGCTCAGGTATCTGCCACTGACTGCAGATCCATAGAGACCTGAAACACAGAGCTGCTGTTTGCTGTAGTCACACAGAAAGTCACTTTGTATGTGACTTGTGCTTTTCTGCAAGCTCTTCAGGATTTGCTTTAGTCCTCTCTCAACACTGGCTCAGCAACTAGTCAAAACAAACCACTGTGATCACCCACTGGCACATCTGTAAGAGCAGTGCATCTGTCTGACATAGGTTTGCCAAGGAGACCTCAGTCTTAATTTGGGGAGCTGAGGAGCATCCTCTTTAATACAGAGCTCTTTTATTCCTCCTTGAGTGCGTGAGTTAGTATTTTTTTAACAAATGGATCGTACCCTAACTTTATTACCCTACATCTCAAAGTCATTAAATTATTTTCATATAATCTTCCTCATCATTGACTCTGCCACTTAAACTTCTGTAAATGGCAAATTTCATTAGCACAATCCTGATTTTTCATAAAGTTCTCCCATGGTTTTGGATCTGAAACCTGAGACCAAACCAAAGGTAATCTATGCAATGCACCAAAATTTAAGGCAGGAAATGGCAAACACATGAGTTTGTTCCATGCTCTCATTTGCAGTTGCTGATGTGGGGTTTTTATCCCCCTGATAAATAAGTATAGACTCCAAGATATTGATAGGTTTCATATTTAGAGCATTCATCTACTGACTGACTGTAGAGATTTGTCTATCAATTGTTCACACTTGGTACTGCCCTAAACTGATCACTCCTTTAATTAACCATGTTAAACTAGCTCCCTGAAGCTTATGATGCTTCTGTCACTTGCCTGTAGGTTTCTTCTTCACCTCAAGCCTGAGTGCTTCCATTAAGTTTACAGTGAGAAGAAACCAATAGAGGAAATGATGA
The DNA here is from genome assembly GCA_028020825.1 of Podargus strigoides. NCBI lineage: Eukaryota > Metazoa > Chordata > Aves > Caprimulgiformes > Podargidae > Podargus > Podargus strigoides. The sequence continues at coordinate 4,725,094 of CM051631.1, forward strand.
AGGATATCCCTGGGTGCCATTTGTAAGACTGTTAAAGAAAGGCTTCATAGCAAAAGAGAATTTAATAAAAGAGCACTGTTTTTTCTTTGATGCCTAGGGAAAAGAAAACAGACAGAATATATTTGCTTTTGCTGTATTTAAAATGTCTTGTAATAGCAAAACAAAAATTACTAAGCAATGGAACACTACCACAGAGGACACAGTATATTCACCAGCTATAATATTGTAGTTCCCTGACCTGGTGTGTATCCACAGTTTCATCTTTGAAAATGTGAATATTAACCTCATGCATATGGGAAGAGGTTGGAAACAAAGAAAGGTTTACTTGGACTGTAGATAAACGGACTATATCCCTAGAGAGTCTTCTGAAAAAGTCTTGTCTATATATTAAGAATGCAGTGGGCACCTTAGAGATCTACAAAATTTTGTCAGGTCAGTATTTGTGGCATCACCATTATCTCCTTTAATGAGTACTGTAAATGATGAAGTGTCAAACAATTAACACATTTCTTCTAGCCTTGCACTTAGGATAACACATATTTCCCAAGAGCGGGAAAGAATTTATTTGGCTTGCTTTCAATTTGTGCAACAAGGGTACAAGTCTAGCCTCAAGAGCAGCAATATCATTACCACTTTCTGCAGGTACACATTTAAAAGTTAGGAAGGCTTCTGCCTGAGCTCACAAACTTAATAATGATGAAGCAAATACGACTGTTGGCAAATATGCATTTTGTAAAATGAGTTCAATATTTTAACACCTTAAAAAAGCAATGATGATGATATGAAAACACTCTTCCTCCTTGCCTTTGTCTGAACAAAAACAAAAATCACAAACCTTGTATATTTTTCAGTGGTTAATGCTCTATGCAGCCATCATCTGGAGGTATTTAAGAAACATGTAGATGAGGTGCTGAGGGACATGGGGTAGTGGTGACTGGGCAGTGCTGGGTTAAAGGTTGGACTTGATGATCTTAGAGGTCACTTCCAACCAAGGCTATTCTGTGATCTTTTTTGGCTAAACATTGTTTTGTTGGGTTTTTTTGTTTGGTTGGTTGGGGTTTTTTTACCAGATATGATACAGGATAAGCAATATGTGGGTGATTTAGAGCTGGATACAAGCAATGACCTCTGAAAATTCAGTGGAACCAGTTTATTGGAGCCATGTCCCCACGCTGCGTGTACAACTCCTCTGGATAAATCATAAAGTAACCCAGCTCCCTCTAATAAAGTCTTCTTTTGTGCAACAATCACAACTTGAAGCAAATTGCAATATTCTTGTTTCTCTCATTGAAAAAAGAGAGTTTGGCATGCAAACTTGAATGCACCGTGCCAGATCTGAACAGCTGTATGTATCCCACTTCTCCTGAGACTCCATCACATGCCACATGACAGTCACCATAATTAGTGAGAGTTAGAAGAAAAACTCACAGTAGAGTTAGAAATGCACATCATTACACATAAATAAAAGATTACTGCTCCCCAGTGTTCTTGTCTCTTCTAATTCCTGTTTTCTCTCCCCACAGACCAATAGCAGTGTGGAATTCCGATGAAGCTAAGTGTGGCTCAACCTCAGGCATTTTGTGAGGCAGAGAGCAATTAATTGGCATTAAAGTAATACATAACAACACATACTTCTCTGGAAATGGCCAACTGGAGTTAAATTTGGCACTACCAACAAACTTTAACTACAAATTTTAAAGCTTGCTTTATTTATCTTTCCCCAATGTGAAGGAACTGCTGCCCAGTTCATCTAAGCATTTAATATGGTTTTAACTCTAAACTGCCTATGAAGTTTACGGAAGCTGAAGGACAATTAATGCATGTAGTATTAAATACATGCTTAAATGTTTGCTGAGTAGAGCTTGAATTAATTACGGATTGGGTGACAAGTCTTGATAGGAGAAAATACCGTAAAATTTTCATCCATGGCTCTCCAGACTACAGAATGGAACAGGAGCATTGTGCCCCCTGTAAGAACTAATGAACCATAACACAGTTGCTAATTTGTCTTTTGTTTTCTGATAGACAGACCCAGAAAAGGGAAGTGATAACGGGGAGATACAGATCCAAAATTCTGCCCTTTCTCCCATCCTAGAGCCACCACCCACAGAAGGATTCTTCTGGTTTAACTTTGAAAAATCTCTGTTAATTTGTGCTTCCTCATGCAGAGGGCAGGGATGGGCACGTTTAGCAAAGAATGATGTTCAACATTTTTCTGGTTTTAGTTTCAAAAGATGCATGGTTGACAGAACATATGAGTCAGAGCAAGATGGACAGTGTGCCTATCTTTCAAGTTTACAACTGTCAAAATTGTTAAACTCTGCTATTTTTAGCGAAATTACAATTTTGAACGGGCACGTTGATTCCACACTGTTGGAGGCTGCTTCAATGCCAGTGAATATATTTTAATTTATTGCTCTTTTATTCAGGTCAGGAACCATAACCTCAGGAGCAATCAATTCATTGGTTTTAGTGCTCTAGACAAGAGGTGAATGGGGCCTTCAGAATTAAAACTATTTATGCTATGAAGGAGAGGACAATCTTCAAAGTGCTGAAACAATTTTTCTCTAATTAGCTATAACCAAACTCGACTGCAACCTGCTGAAACAGGCAACAGGGTAGGAAAATAGAATTGGTCAATATATTTAAGGAGAATGAAATCTGGAAGCTGGTAATAAGCTTGACTGTAAAAAAAAAAATGAAACAAACTCAAAGAGAAACATTAAAGAAAAAAATTAAAAGCTGCGACTACTAATTTTAAGCATAAATCATTCCTTACTTAAATGAGATTGTGCAGTATTTTAAGATGGTGCCAGTTGAAACATCCTAAATATCTTGAAATTAAAATGGAAACCAGTAAGCTTCTGACAACAGTTAATTTCTCTCATCCATACAACTTCAGTTCAAATGTTACTTGTGAATTCTCTGTACTTTGATCAATAATGTACCAGTACCTGAAGTACAAACAGCATCATCTGTACTGAAAGAAAAAAAAAAATCAAACCACCCTGTAGAGCTGAGAGGTACTAAGCAGTCCACTGGAGAGCAGAGATGGTTCTCTAAATGCCCTTTCTCAAAATTACAGTAAGGAAGTTAGCAGTTACACAAGAAAAACTGGGAACATAAGCATCCATCGCTCCCAACAAAACCAACGCAGTTCATTCAGGTCTTCCTGATGACCTGTGTAATAACAGAAGGCATTTATTGCAGTGTGCTGAATAAAAGAATTGTCTTGATTAGTGCTGCTAGGAGAGAAAGAAAAGAAACTTGGTCTTTGTTGCAACCTGACAATTCACTAACAATTCCTCTCAGACTGATGGTGGCTAAGTTTGAAAAGCCCAGTGTTATGACAGGTGTCAAGGAGAAGCATATAAAAAAAGGCAATCTTAAAACAAAATCCATGAAAATATAATAAACCTTTAAACCTGGCACCATTCCTTTAAAGTGAAAACAATTAAGCACCATTTTAAGCAAAGTAGCCAAGGGGAATGACAGAAATCAAACATTTTTATTTCCAGATTAAGTAACATTAAGAGAAGAAAAACACAAAACACAAAGAATAAAAAGGATTGGTTCTGCATTGCTAAACCATAAGGGACAAAAAACAGTGTTGGCATAACATTTTTCATTAACTACAGCAAAAGCAAAATGTACATATCAGTGTTACACATCCTTTTCTTGCCTAAGGCTCTGATTAAGTTCCCCAAACCTCCTTTGCTCTACAGCTTTTAATGCACCACCACATATTTTTCTGCTATCATTGAACATGTCAGAGAAATATCTCTGCAGCACACTAAATCTAGGTTAAAGAATCACGGAGACAAAGAATTCTTTTTTCTTACTTGGGATATTAAAATGGCTATGGTAAGGGATTTTTTCTAGTCAACTACATCCACATCTGTGAAATAACAATCTCTGTTTTGTTACAGCCAGGAGTACTCAAGTGACTCCAGGTAATTATTATTTGATTGATAACCGCCACTGGAGAATTTCTCTTGCATAAGAAACTGTCCTGATATGAATCTGATACAAGTGACATGTTCTCCTCCCATATAAATTCCTTTCAATTTCTGGTGTACACCATATGTGCTTAAGGAAATACAGCAGAGGAAAATATGGTGCATGGGATTTTACAGAAGCACGTAAGAAAGAATAGTTCCTAATTTTTCATCTCACTGCATCTCCAAACTGCAAAATGTTTCCTTGACACAATTCCCTTTCCTTTGCAAAAGGCCATTACACTTACAATCCATAATAACTGCTGTATTGTGACATCAGTCTTTCCAAAACCAGGAAAACACTACTCCTGACACATACATCCAGACTGTTCAGGGCTGAACAGTTACTGGTGTACGTATCTGAGTAACAACATACATACATGCAGGTAGCTGAACTTCTTTAGTTATAAAAAGCACTTTTCCCTCCACTTCGTTCAGGGTCCAGCCAGGAGAAGGAGAATACATGTAATAGCATGCTTTATAGTATACACAGAAATAATATAGTACATATAAATAATACAGGTGCAATAAGTGAATAAAAGTTGTTAAACTTTCCTTTGCAAGTACCATTTTCATTGTGCAATGCATGATTAGAATTATGTCTACTTCAGCTCTCTCCAGTCTCATGAATTCTTGGGAAGTGGGGTAATATTTCAATATCAAGAAAACAAGACTGTTAAACTAATACAGGAAACATTTTTGGCCACTAGCAAGTGAAACAAGGAATTTTTATCAGTTTCAGAATGATGTTATGTGCATTTGACACGCACACATGGTCCCTTCACAAAGACACATGCTTCCTAACAGAGGAACAAACTGCATCGAAAGCTTTCTGATTCTCCTCCACAGGATACACCAGAGCAGATGCAAAATTTGGATGTCTCGTGTCCCCATACAGATGGCCATGCTCGAGGAAAGAGAGCACATGACTTCTATCCTCCACTGTTTATTCTGGGAGGTTGCCTGAGCTACTCTGACAGCTGCAGCTCTACCAGCATCTCGGTGGACATTTGGTGAATGATTCACGCTTAAAAGTGAAACTGGTGGAAAAATGGGGGTGACTGGCATTTCTCACCAAACTAAAGGTCGGGGGGTGGAAGACAAAGTCAGACAATTACTGAGTGCTCAAATCTGTTAACTGCACTTCTGATTGTACCTTGTAATTGACATTTCTGCAAACACCTCAGTAAGCCAATCATATATAAGGTAGATGAGAAAATTCAGTAGTATTTTAGGCTTTTGTGGCCAAATTTGTCCTCTAGGCATTGAATTTATGTTGGTACAGAGATCAACATTTGAATACGGAGCCATACATTTCATTTTATATTTCAAACCTTGACTGACTTTTTCAGGCATCATTAAAGTATCATTTAAATGCTGATCTTAGCATAAAGGAAATGTATAATTTGTGTACGCTGTCAAGCTGAGTGCCACTAAGATAACTTCTCAGGATAGAGGCCCACAGATGCATGGTTTTGTCCCATCTACCACAAAAAAAAAGGAAAAAAAAAAAAGAAAAAAAGAAAAAAAAGAAAAAAAGAAAAAAAAAAGAAAGAAAATAACAAGGAAAGAGTTGTTTGTTCCAGTCCGGCTCCTACACTCTGCCCCTTCCCACAGAATCCAAGGATAAAGTACAATAGTGTTTATGATAACCAAAAAGGAATACAGAAAGGAATACATCATTATTCAGGAGTGTCACAGTGAATTTTATACTATTAAATATATCATCCTTAAAAGAATAGCCTGAGGTTTAGGCTACCCAATTAGTATTTGAGTGTGTGCCTAAGCACTTACTGCATAGTCCAAGAAACACATAGTCCAATATAACTGTTTTGATATCTAGGCCAGAACTCCAGTATTAAACATTTGCATTGCATAACTGATGTCAGGTCTCCACCAGGCTTCCTGAAGGCTGCAAAGTATTATGTTGTTTTCTTTTTCTCCCCTATTTTATTTTTCTACACATCTCTGCATTGCCAAAGTCTGCCTTGAAACACAACACAGGGAGCTATTGTAACAGGGAAATTCAGCATTTCAGAACAAATCAGAAGGCAAAAATATAAATAATAGGGTTTTTCAGGAGGTCAGCATCAGGAGGTTTTCAACACACTTGTGAATACTAAGGAGGTTCAGGCTGGCTTAGAAGAGTAAGTCAAAACAAAATACCCAAACTTGTGTTATGCCATATATCACAATTACTGTTAACTTACTGCATTTGATTTAATTCCAGTTGCACATTTCCACTGACAGACTCCATAAAATCAGTGGAAATTCAGTTACTGGATTTCTCATGCCAATCTTACAAGTATGGAGAAACTTTTAGACTGTCTAGAAAAAGATCATTTAATATTGCCAGTAAGATGTCTCATGAAGAAGCTAGTAAATAAAACAGTTTCTCCTGTCTAATTCTAATGCACTACATAATGTGTGAAGTCTTTCCTTGGCAGGGATGCTGGAGGAAACAGGGGGTTGTTTTCTGTCTTCCTTGCTCTGTCTTCTTCCTTCAGCAATTTCTCAATTCTGTATGGGCCCAGAAACACCAAAAATGACTCAACTCTCCTACCTGACAAAAAAGTTAGATCTTTATCTTCTAGGGCAAGAAATTAAAAGCCAGGGTTTTGGGTTTTTTTTCCCTTTAAACTTCACTTAAAGGATTATCTAGCTTGAACCATTATACTTCACAAAAATATTTTCAGTCATCTTCTATCAGTGGAAATAGATCATTAGTATTGCTAAGAATTTTGTGACAACATGTGAACAGTTGGAAACTGCTGACAAGGGCAAGGAACCCAGTAGGGCAGTCTATCACAAAACGTTACAGAACATCAGCATGGTGTGATGGTGGAAACAGCAAATATAATCTTCAGCAAACGTCCTCATTTGTAATATCTGGAAACTGGATGTAACTGTGTTCCAGAAAGATGAATTTGCTATGGAATAGGCATGAAGCAAGCCTACTGGGATGGTGAGAAGAATGGGGAGGAGTCTCTCTGAGCCCGATCTGTTTAGCTTTCCAAAATGAAAGATGCAAAGGGTTATAATTGCTGTCTATAAATATACCCAGAGAACATATATTCAAGCTGAAAAATAACACTGGCAGAGGAATAAGTGTACATAAAGTGGCCATGATTAAGTCGCAGCTGAAAAGTCACATGAAGGATTACTACCTGTGGTGTAACGTGATTCTAAATTCTCTCCTCCTATTAACAGTTGGACAAAATGAGTGACTTGTCTGAGGAAATAACTTGATCAATTTATGTCATGACTTGTACAATCCAGAAATCCGGATTTGACAACTTTATAGTAATGACTGATGTAACTTTGTGACAGTATCTTCTGTCTGGTTCAAAACACATCTGTTTGGGCAGCTCTGCCATGATGCCAGACCAACCATTTCATGTTCTCAGTTTCAGAATAATTTTTCTTTACGAAGCATGTATAATTTTCCTTTTAACTGAGTTCACTTAAGGCACTGCAGGGATCCACAGGTTTGATATTACAGGGAACAATGTTCAGTGGATTCCATCTCAGGCTGGAAATCCAAAACTGCTGGAAGAAAAATATCCTTTTCAGACTCAAGCCATGCAAAATCTCCAATTTTCTTCTCCCTTCATTCTCAGAAGTCTCCTTTCTGTCTTGATTCACTTTTAACTAGCTCTGACATCACAGTCACAGACAGTCCGTGTGTCTACACCACACTGGCAGACATTATATTCTCAATATTTTATTACAGCTATTAAAAGCCATCACAGGATTGGTTTGTTTCTAAGTTTCCGTCATTTCCTATTTTAATTATGAATTGTTTAGCTGAACAAAGCCATATTAAATGAAAAGCACAGTGCAGAAGTAGAGGAAGAACTTTACAATCATAGTTGACAGCTTAGCTATTTATGCTGTAAATGCATCATAAATAATTTCTGAGGTCTTCATACATTTCTGTACTTGGTCTGTAGCAGGCTCATAAATAGATTTATAGACCTTTATTAACTGGTGATATCCAAACCTTAAAGTAAAGCAGCACCACAGCCTTCTCTCGAAAGTGCAATGCTAGTAATTCCACAGACCTGCTCTTCACAAGCAGACACAGTGAATATAGGAAACAACTTCAAAATGAGAAATATCAGATAGATGTTTCTCACCAAGGATCTCAAACACATGAGAAGAATCAGATTTCCAGAGACCCTCAACACAGCCAAAAAAAACCACAATTAGAGCTTTCCTAGGATTCTCCCCTGTTGCTACTCCATCTAGCTTCCATTTACCCATCTTTTCCACTCAGCTACTGACCTTATGTCCTTTTCCCTCCTTGCCGTCTCCTCTACTACTTTTCCTTTCTTTGTTATCAACTTTTGCTAATGGTCCTCTTTTGCTTTTGTTGAGCTGACCCCTAGCCTTTAGAAATCCTTTAGCTTTTCTCCAGTTCCCCACCTCCTATTCTAACACCTTACTTTTCTTCTCCTCCAACCTACCTCTGCATCAATTCCTCTTCCTATTTTTTGCCAGGCTCCTTTTCCATCATAGCCTGGTCCTGGGTCTCCTGATCTCAACCCTTTTAGCCTACTAATTACTCTCCAACTCTGTAGTATAGTTACACAGCTTCTTCCTCCTCTAGCACTCAGGATATACAGGGTTTTGGTTTCCTTCTGATGACCAGCAACTTCTAACAACCTGAAGGACTAAGTACATGAAACTCCTCCTTGACTGCTTCACATCTGCAATGGAACATACTTAATTGCTCTGCAGAGATGGTATACACTGAGATGTATTTCCCCATATGATAAAGGGACAACACTATGTTTTTCATTAAAAAGTTATTGTAAAAGATAACATTTTCGGCTTAGAAAAGTTTTTCTAGAGGTTTTTTTTTCTACTTTTCCAGCAGAAAAAAAGAAAACAACAAGAAAATAAAGGAACAATAAAAATTTGCTAAGAACACTGGAACTTACAAGCTGAGGTATTTATAAAAAAATGGAGTAATTTCCTAAGATAAAACAATGTACAAGGCTTAAAAGTGACAGACATTTAAAAAAAAAAATCCATCAAGAGTTAGTAAACACAAGCACACTACTTGTCAACCCCCCCAAAAAAATAAAAAAACCACAGATAGTCAAGCTGCAAAAGTATTTGCTCACCAAGTTCTTCTGTAGGCATCTGTTGTTTGACAACTGCTGGATACTGAACAATGCAGACCTTTGGCCTGACCCTGTATGGCCGTTCCTATGCAGCTCTGTCCCTTCATCCACTTCGCCTTCCACCCTGCACCTTCCCCTCCCACCTGCCAGCCTGCAATCTCTGTAATATTCCCCTACACTCCCAGAGCAGGGGCTGCAAACTTAGATTCCTTAATGCCCATCTCATTTTTTTTAATTACTCTTGACAGACAGCCTAGCCTAAAGAGGTACCTGGACTACTCTACCACAATGCAGTAACAACAAACATTGAACACCAAAGATAACTAGTTGTTATTTAAAGTCGTAAAATATTCGATACTTTCCAGGCCAAGTTTTTATTTGATTGCTCAGAAACAATAATTTAAGACTGCTGCTGAATCCTCACTGCCCCCCTCTGTACATAATATGCCTAACTGTACTGCGTAGCAACACTCACTCGGGTATTGTTAGATTGGGCTGGGAGCTCGAGCACAGGCTCTCTAGGCAGAGAAGTGATGACAGCTTCACACAGCGTGAGATTTCTCAGCTATGTCCCTATGTCCCCTCTGGACAGAGACTGAGAGAACTCAAGTATGTTCACCTCATATCCTAGAGTTAAAGCAGGGGAGACTATCAACAGATTCAGCAATACAGTTCTTAGCAAAAACTTTGCTGAGGATGCGGATTCCATAACAATCCTTCTGAAACTTTCAACCATGTCTCTTCAGTATTGTTTGATATAGTCTTTGAAAGCTGAAATATGCAAAAGAAGTGAACCTTGGCACATACAGTACCTAATTTTGTTCTGGCCCCTGAGGAGTTAAGCAATTATAAAATATTCAGCTTCTGCTTCTATCTGGCAAAAGTCACGCAAGATGAAACAACCAGCATTTATACACACTGAAGGTTTTCAATGTGCATTACAAATACCAACCAACTGCCACATTTAAATAAAATTATCTCAGAACCCAAAATAAGATCAGCAAACAGGAAAAAAATGGGCCTGCTTTGAACCTCTGCTTTAAAAGTTACAAGGATTGGAAGGGGTTGGCAAGTGAAGGAACAGTGGAGGAGACAAAAAGAATTTCAGAGATGATAAAGGTGATATGGTCTGATGTAGTGGAGGACCTAACTGATGCTAACCAGAAAAGAAGAGAAAAGAAAGTACGTTAACAGAAGGATCCTGGGCAAATGAGGACAGCCTCAGAAAGAATGTGAATCAGACATAATTGCAACGTGACAGAAGAGCAACTGTTAAGTGTATCATGAGTATTAGACAACACAAAATGGTAGTAGAGTAGGCTTATGTACTAATAACTGTGAAGAAATAGGAAAAGGACAGGAAAGTCAGTGCAGAACCCTTTGTAAACAAAGTCACTTCATAGAAACATAGTAAAAGAATAGTAAGGTCCATTAAAAACCTCCACGATCAGACTTGGATACAGCTAAGGAACTTAATGTTATTGTAAAGGTAAATTCTCTCAAAAATGTTTCCATAAATTTCACAGAAACAAAACCAGTAGTAGGCAAATGTCACCTGGAGGCAATTACTGTGTTTCAGCACAAATAAGAACTAGGAATCTCCTCCCACTTCAGCCATCCTCCCTGTACAATCTCATCACAGAATTTCTTTACAAGATATTCTCTTTGACAGCCATATTATTAAAATAATGCTATAGGAGACTTACAATAACATCTCATGATTTGGAAACATAGAAGAAAAAAAATCTAGATCTAATGACTAATCACAAAATGATCACAAGCCTGTAATATAACACAGCTGTGAAAGGTTAAATCAGGAGAGGTATTTAAATCATACCAGTGTATCCTCATATACATAACGTATACAATCCCACCCAAGGAAAACATATTCAACCTGCATTACTAGTATGTCTGAGGGAATTAAAACTTCTTTAAAATAAGTTTATATAACCTCACAAAACAAAAGTTGAGAAGAATTTTATCTATTTTCCACTCTTTCACATCATAGAACTAACCAGCAGCAAGGAAGAAGAACCGTTTCACCAACAGGTTGATGCTGGCACAAGAACAAATGATATAAATTGGCCATAAACACACTTAGATTAGAATCTGCAGTATAACTATCTAGTAAGCAAGGGGGGAAAAGGGAATAGGAACAGCAGATGCAAAAACCCCACAATTAGTTAGGTTAGTCAACATACAAAAATGACTACAGAAACCTGGCTGCATGGGGCTGGATTTGATGATTGAGAAGGTTTGTGCTTGTCTATATGCCTGTTTTCCTAATTTTATCAGTCAGACTTCCTCTGAGGTCTATGCTTCCATGGAACAGACTCAGCAAGAAGTGCCCACAGTGTTAGAGGAAGCCGAGGAACCACATGCCTACCCTGCAACAGAGTCTCACTTACTTGCACTGTCAGAAGGCTCCGTTGTGAATTACTGAGTCATGCGAATTAGGGAGTGAAAAAACAGGCTTGCCAGATGTGCTTTTTTCACATATTTTGACAATTATAGTTCAGCTTAATCATTTATGATAATACTTCATAATGTTCTAGCAAATGCTCTGGAGTATACTTTGTAAAAAATAATGAAGTCTTAAGTAACATGGCAACTCACTCAGCTTTTAAATCTTTGCTGAGAAGCAGGAGGAAACAGCCAGAGTTTTGTGCAGATTATGGAGAATTATTGTAGTAAAATTAGGAACACTTCCATTATTGCTTTCCCATCAGTTTCTTAAGCATTCAATACTGTAAGATTACCATGGTTATACAGCAACAAGGTACCAACGAATAAGATCAAATAAGACCATAGCTTTACAGTTTTTAAGGGAACGATGCTATCAAAATAGTTACATGGGGTTACACAAAAGAAAGCACAGGTAAGGAAAGGACTAAATTTCTGTGTCTGCATTCAATTCAGTACACTAATTCTCACAGAAAGTCAGTTGTCAAGTCCTATGTAACTTAACTTTCTACTCCCTTGCTTATCATGAGTTTGCTCAGCAATTCAGCTAGCTGCAAACTATCACAAAAAAATGTTTCTTTCACTTAAAAAAAATAAGTCATTCTGATAGAAATATTCCATCTGACTCCTTTATCACAACTTCTGGACAGGGTTGGATAAGCACCAGAAAACTAGTCATGTGATCTGGCAGAGCTCATTTACAGAACACACAAAGTTAATATAAGCAGTTAAACATCTTGTGTCAGTAACACTGACACTATCTCAGCTTTGAAAAACGTCAACAGTTGAACAGTGTCTGTACTTAATTTCAAGGAAATTAAGGAAGCCTGTGGTATTCACAGAAATTTGCTATTTCCAAACTTCCTTGTTTTGCCTATTGGCAGCAGTTGCCATTATAACATAAGGTGGAAAATAGGAACAACTTGCACAGATCTATCATATGTTTCACATTCTGTAAGTGTTTAGGTGGGAAGGAGTTATTGTTCCAAAGCTCAGAAAGAGGTAACAGAGTATTCACTGCAGATGCAAGTCTGAGGCACTCTCCATTTCATAAAATCAGAATCTTTCCAAATGTTGTGCCAATGGAGACAGTAAACTGACAAGAAATGTAGATCAATGTTCTTTAAACATTTCAGCTTTTCTGATAAGCAAACATTTCAGTCTGTGTAATATTGTCAAACTACAGCTGCAGAGAATTTTGAAGAGGCTCCTATGTACGCTTTAAATATTCCTATTCCTTTCTACCAGAAAATGTTCTCAAGAGAGCAGAACGCCAACACAATCCTGTTCGCACTGCAGTCAGTCCTGTGGCATGGGCAAAACCTCAATGAAAGCTCAGAATTTCGTGACCAAGGTACTTCACACGTTGTACCAGTGCAAACAGTAACACAATTTGCCCCTAGATACATGCATGAGAAACAGAACTGACACTGCAGAAAGAGAGGATTTGGCAAAGCAGGCAGAAGGCTACAGGCATTGCATTGTCATTAAATTAGCATTTAATCTTTCCTTCACAAGATGAAGTATTTTCCTGAGAAATGTGATCTTTGCAAGATACCAGACTCTGGGATCTGTCAAATAATCAAAAAGCTGATTTCCTGGCAAAGAAAAATCTTCCCATGAAATAAGATTTTTTTGAATGACACAGAGAAATTACAGGAAGGTAGTGAGAACTTCTTGGTTGATGGGAAGAAAAATTATAAGGAGCTCACACTAAGAGGCAGAGAGAGTCTTTAATATTAAGAAGATTTTAGATACATGTGAAGGATCTATATAAAATGTAGATTCTATCATTAAAATTGAGTCCAAAAAGCCCACAGAGATAAGCAGAGTAATACACCTCAGATGGACTCAGGAAACTTTATCCTGTGTAATGACAGAGGAATAGGGATTTATACACTTAGGTGCATGTTCTGCATGTGCAAACACACAAATTTAAAAGGCAGGAAGAAACTTTGCAAATGAGTTGTATTTTGTAGTGTTCTTTCCACGTGAACCAGTCAAGCTCTTGAATCGCTCTCCTTCCATGGCTCACAGATAGGAAAACAAGAAAACATTCTTCAAAAATAAGTGGTAATTCAGTATCCACCTAAATTATTTCCTTTGTACCTTTTCCCTTTCCTTTTACTTTCATTATCAAATCCTAGAATGAACAACAAAAAGTCTGTCTTAGGCCAGTATGAAAACATTCAAGCTGGCACTTCTGGAGGCAACAGCAATGACTATTCACTTTCCAACACACACTACTGAATAGATCTGTTTTGATGATAAAAACTAATCTGTATGCTTTTGAGACATCAACTAGGGTTGTTCTCCAGTTGGCAGAAACGTCCTGTACTTTGGAGATAAACCACAAGAAACAAATAAGAAAAATATTCTTAAACATACCACAAGCCAGAAAACAGTAACACGGCTTGCTAATCACTTTGCAATGCCTATCAGTATTTTGGCTATGGCTTTCCCAAATCAAAAATTAACCCAGATAGTTCATTGTTACTCTTTACAAAAACTAAGATTCAACATCTAATGTAAAGGCAGGAAAAACAGTAGCAACTAGAAAACTGAGTTTTCTTGTCATATTTCAGAGACTGAGCTGTGCAGGTTTCACAAAGACTTCAAGGGAATTTGAGTTACAGTATTTGAGCTCATTACAAGAGCTCAAAGTTGAAGAAGATCAGAAATGCCACGGAAAAACAAAAGATATGTCTAGCATTTTTCAGAAAATCAACTTGTGTCTATGATTTTACATCACCATGTAAAATGATAGTAGCAACAGAGTCGAACACCTTTGCATCAAGTTGGTTCTAAAAAGTGACATTCAAATATTGTGCGTTTGTATGCATTTATGAAAGACAGTAGAGTCTCCGTATTGATACAAAAGCTCAGCCTTCCAGTCTTATTGAACAACAAATTAAGCAACACTGCTTTAGTGGTACCCAATGCCTATAAATTTCACTGACTTTTTAATGTCATTATTTCAATGAGCTTTTACCTGACCATCTTGTCCCTTTTGATACACTGCAAAGTTGTTCTGCTCTTCCCCTCTATTTTGCTTTTTGCTCTGTTAATTTTAAAGACTACCCCAGTTTCCCTCTCATCCTTCAGCTGCTCTAGGCCATGGGAGCACCAAGGGTGTGTGGCTGCTCTTGCAAATTTCCAGTCTTAATTTTACAACTGAGAAAATAGATACATATAGAAAAGTTGTGAAGATACTAACTCAATACATTAACATGCTAACACTTCATGCACATGCTTGTTTAACATTATTCACCATCGAAAATTAACATTTCAGAGACATGTACATTGAACACAAATATATGATGAAATCAATACCAAAGGCTCATTAATGAAAAGGATCATTTTGTAAGTTGACTCCTCTGGACTGTTCACCTCCTGTTGTATAACAGAGTTCTTGGTACAACTTCAGCACAGCCACAGGTTGCCATGGAGGAAGTGCAGCCTGCATACCAACGTGTAAAACGATACAGGCTTATCCAATAGCTCAACACAAGAAAAAAGGCCTCTGAGGTCTTATCTTGTATTGATTCAGCTCTTCATACAGCAGTTAAAGCAAAAATCTCCCTTCCTTTATGGACAAAAGTTAAATAAATAAAAATCAAGCAATCTTAGAGCACAGAGATTATTTTTTTGTTCAAGACTGTATTTACTCCTCTACAGGATTAAGCAGGCACCCATTCTCAGGGAACAGAGAGGATAACCTGGATTAAGTTTGTTGCTTCTCCTAGAGAGAAATAACTTTGCCAAATACTTTTGAAGTAACTGAGCTATCCAGCGTGTCTACTTGCATTTGGAAAGTAGAGAAAAGTGGTAGTAAAGAAAAAGGCTTAGAAATCAAACATACCATCAAGAAAAAATAATGTACTGAATGGCTATATGGCAAATACTTATATCAGATATATATCTATCTGACTTCTGCAAAAACACACTAGGGGCCCATAGATGGGTAGAAGGAAAAACAACATACACAGAACAATATGAGATACTGAAGGAAGTATATATAATAAAAAGAGTTATAAACACTTAGCAAGATAGTGACAACTGCTTTGTTGAAACTTAGCTCTAGATTGGCAATGTGAAAGATTTCAAGCAATGTGAAATCCATGTACTTTGTTGCTCTATTTCAGACATTACTGGGATCTGGCTATCCAAGATATTGCAATTCCTTACATTGCAGTTACGTGAGCAAACCCATTGAAATGATAATATAGAAGAAAGAAATCAAACCCTTCCGAAAACATTTAAGTTACTGGAAGCACTGAAGGACCTGTGTGCTCCACAGGTAGCATTCAGCGCTTGGTAAAGAGAGGTGCGATCTATTGTTGGTTCTGTACATGTCCTGTGTACTTTGAAGATCTGCCATTAAAGCAAGCTCCAAATGTTCAGAAAGCTGCCTGTCCAGTATAAAAGACAGATTCATGTCTGTCTCCACAAGAAGATTACTATCTTATGAGAATATTCTGCTAGTGAGACACAGGTAGAGATCTTTTCGATATGGATAGGATGAAGTGGCCACAAAAAATGTGTCATATTTTTGAGAAAAGCAGCTCATGTTCACACAGAATAGTTTTGGCTGGAAGAGACCTTCAAGATCATCAGAAGTCCAACCTTATTCCTACTCCTATCAACACCAGTGAACCATGTCCCTAAGCTCACAATCAGATGCCTGCAAATTTCTAGCAATATGTCCACTTCAGTGAATCACAAAAGGAAGAAATACATCAATACTGAAAAAAAAAACCTTCTCTTGCATTTCTTCTTTGATACAAAGATGAAAATAACAGCAATTAAACCTACACGTTCATCCTTCTCTTGTCTATAATGTTCAGAAAGGTGACAACTGTCTTGGAATTGTGACAGCATTTAGGTAATGGGAAGTACCCAACAGTAACAGTAACTGACCCCCTCCCTTCCTGACAGATGGACAAATCTGTGTTACCAGAGACACTTTGCTCTTCCTATGGAAAGGCAAACGAGACACAGCAGCAAACGACATGGTAATAGCATGAGCAGCACTAACTTCCCCACTGCTGAGCATCCTTGAGAAACGATTAATTAGTTAGAAAGTTTAAACAGGCACCTTCCACTGGTTTCTTTATGAAAGCATGTTATTCATCTCAATTAAGTGGAACCCCACAGAATGGCTGTGGGGAGTTCAGAACAACACCTACTTTTTCAGAAGACTCTTTCTTATTTCACTGCTTTCTCTTCTTTTGTTAATTGCCTAATTCCACCTTTTCCTGACTGCACACCCCTTGGGGGGTAAAGACCACTTAGCTATTTATTCACACAAGCAAAGGGGCTTTGAAAAAAAAATAATTGTGTTCTCATTTTCAGACATCTGACAAATGAGAGCAATTCATTAGTAATTAGAAAGTATAGCTTTTTAATAGCTCATCTTATTGGCATACTGGAAGGCAAGAAGGAAGAAAATAGGATAGCTTTGGAGAACGAGGCTGCCAAACGTGCATATGTTTGCTCACATGAGAAAGGTGAAATTCTCACGTGGTTCATCCTTCCCCATTCTCCATCCTGCCAGCTTCATCTGTAATGACTGATTAAACCTCCCAAAGCACTCTCGTGGGACTATCAGTTCATGTCTGATGATAGTCAGAAGGATAATTCAGTCTGCATCTGCTACCATTTCTGAAAAGTCACAGTACCTGGGAGTTTATCATCTAAACATTACCCCTGTGGCTATGGAGAGAGAGAGAGGTGCCCGTTAGATTGCTGGTATCAGGTTTTGGATAGAAAACTAGCACTCACCTGTTTTAATACAGTACTTGCATTGTAACTTTTAATGTTAAGAACTATCTCAAAACTACACCTATAAAAGAATAAACATGTTACAGGATACTCTACCCTATTGACTTTCGGTATAATCTTCTGTCACTGCCCATGAAATAATAGCGATACTTTTAAAGCTCCAGCTTCTGGGATTGGGTTGATGTTTTCTTTTTGTTTGCTGGCTGGTTTTGTGGATTTTTTTGTTGTTTTGGTGTTTGTTTGTTTGTTTTTTAATAATTACTTCTTTAACAGCTGTAAAAGAACATTAGAAAAATTTTACCTCTACAACAAGCAACATGCTTGCAAACTTGAAACAGATTTTTGTAAAGAAACCAACCACATAAATCTTATTATTATTTGCAGTTGGTAATTCTGCATTTCATTTGGTCTGGATTCAAAATAGTTGACTTCACCTTCAGTTCTTCCCCTCATATTCAGTATTTTCCTATCTCCATGTATTCTAATGTTGTTTAATGGGGATTTCCCATGCAGGATTTGTATTCCCACTAATATTATGCTTTCAACTTCCTTTTTTAATGTAGCAATTTTGTATTGACTGACTGAAGCAAGAATTAAAGTGTGCCAGTTCTTCCAAGGGAGAAAGTGACAATCAGAAAAGTTTCAGTCTTAACTGGAAATAAAGATGCTGTATTAGGGCCATAAGCAAAGAATTCCTTTTGGGTAGCACTATTTAAAACTTATCCAAAACAAGTATTTTGCTATAAAACAATTTCCAGCCTTCTGAATATACCACTCAGAAGTCCTTGTTCAGTAACAACATTCTTAGTTACTACCTAAAGATTTCCAATAAGTGATTTGTAGTTTATTAATGTCTTGCAAAGATTGAGGCTTCTGGTTTAAGAGTTACATTTCTTGTTCCTCCTGAAATTCTTTCTTCTGTTCTAATGCAATAAATACTATCTCTAAATATTTAAATAAGTTAATAAAACCTAGAGAATGTTAAGCTGTGTATTTTCACCCACCCGTTCAGACAAAATGCTGAGAACTGGACATGTGCCCAGATGACTGAGTGGCACTCAGCCAACACAGCGGTATCCCTGGGCTTTTACACCTCTTACTCACAGGACTTTCTCTGCTCCCTTCAAGCTACCATGGGACTTTGCTGACCACAATGGCTTTGGGTTCTCTCACTCAGAGACCTATTCAATCACTCAGCCAATAACACAGCTGATTAAGAGCAATGGTCTTTTTATAATCTCCATAAGTTCATACCCCTGCATAACAGACCAGAACACAAAGAGGTATTTCATCAACTTCAAAAGCATAAGTCACTTTAAGGTTTGTTAAAAACATATATCCTGCTGTGCTTTAAGTGTAAAACCTCTGACTCTAAAATGTATCAACAAGATGAAAGCCAGCAAAAACCATACATTTGAGTTGGTTGAGTTTTCCAGGTTTGGGACTGACTTTACTGGTATGTAAATGTCTAACACAATGCAGTTTTTAATATATGCTGATAACCCTCATTAAAAAATAGAGATATCTAAAAATCCTTAAGAAATGCTGAAGCTGGCGCAGTAAATAATGGTATGAAGTACATGGGGTCAATTTGAATATGTGCCCCATGTTTCAGCTGGAAGATTCATCCATCATCAAGAGCCTTTCCTCCCTCTATCCTACAAAAAGTTTCTAAGTATGTTTGGCACTCTCACAATTATGACATTTTATAGCTTATAAAGACTTGGCCTGCTTAGGAAGGGCTAATTAACCTCATTTTGTTAAAGCTGTGCACAGACTTGGCTGTGCTTAGATTTGGGAAACACCTTGATGACTATTCAACTACAGGTCACCTTGTTAAAAATACCTAATTGTCTCAAAAATGTAGACATGCCACTCAACGGGATAAAATACATTCAAGCTTGAATTCGTATTGTGATATGAATTCTTAAAAATGGTTAAATATATCCACACCATTACAGTGCCTCAGTTCAATTGCAAGCAAGGTGAGTTCCAGCAATAGCTTAGAAAGAACCTATTGAACACAAATGAGCAATTTAAAAAGCATGAAGAAGCATTTATAATTAACCACAAGCAACAACTGGAAACACAGTTACATCATAATATTGACTCTAGATGGGATTATTATTGATGATTTTGTCAGTAGTACACAAATAGAACACCCTTCAATTATGGTGTTAAGTTCATTATTAACCATGCAAATCTAAACTTAACAAAAACCCTGTGTTTTAAATTATTATTTAGTGAACTGATTTTATATAGAGTATGTACCTCTAGAATAAATGAAGCTGTTTTACATGAAAGAAACCATTGTATTATCTTAAACACCTTCATAGTGTCAGGAAACTTGCATCAACGCTAACCCCAGCCAGCAAACTTATTCAAAAATACAGCTCTCATTGGGCACAAGACTCATTAATATTTTGCAAGAAATATTACTTGCTGAGACAAGCATCCAAGATCACCAGTTTTTTGTCTTTGTTGAATTCTTCCCAGCTATAATTAGCTCAGTAGTTAGATTGGACACTCCTGGGGCAAAGGTTGGTGAACTATATGCTTTTACCTTGAGTGCAAGTGTCGTCTGGGCAAAGAGGATATTATCACATTGTTTGAAAACTTCAATTATTTGGGCTTGATCCTGAAATTGGCTTAATTTCTTAAGGACATGCACAGAATGGGGTCAGTTCATGCTACTTATTTGTGTGACATGCTTAGATATCAAGCACAGAGGACACTGACAATCCAACATTGATCAACTCTGCAATTAACTGCTGTTTTTCTGGGCTTGGAGACTTGAAAAATTAAGAAGAAACTGAAGAGCAATCACATTCCCCAAAAACAATTAGCTTCAAACACTATCTAAACACAGAATCATTAAAAAGAGCTGTACTGCATTAGAAACAGCAGTGGTTTTGCTTCTCTGAGTCTGATGACAATCTGTGTGTCAAGACAAGTTGAGAGGAATTTGTATTGTAAAATCACTTCCTCCAGTATGGTCTGGAACATCTTAAAAGCAAATCATGTCTTGACTCAGCATCTAAGCCATTTCCTAAAAAACACAAACTGGATGACGTATCACACTGTTGCCATATGTTCCCTCTTTTTGTTATCATGTCCAGAAAAGAAAAACACATTAGTGACATGGGAGCTCTTCTACACAGGTGCAAAATAGAGATGTGGTTATGAAATAACCATCAGACCCACATCTGATGTGGTGGCCCTTATGAAAACAAAATGCAAACCAAGGGATGGAGCCCTGCAGTAGAGTCAGGGGCTGAAATCAGAATTCAAAAGCAACTTCAGAGAACCATCATCTAACTCAAAGTTACTTAAAATGCCTCAAAACTATAAACAAAATCTAGTTCTCAATAACAGAGAGGTTTTACTCTTCCTATTATGAATTCCTTCAAAGGAAATTGAAAGCTTGCAAATGTTTTTTCCAGATTCCAAAGGAATATCTAATTGTTGATGGAGGAAGCAGTTTTACATTGAATAATAACTGACATAAAATAATTCAAGTCAGAAATGGCAACAGGATCTTCCTGGGGAAAAGTCTGTACCTCTGGAGTATACTTCCCTTCAGCAAAACAAAAGGCCAGATGTGGGACCTTCAAATACTGTGTATTATCTCAGGGCAAATGGCAAATTTATTCATAGACTCTCTGTTTCTTTGTTAACTGAATACAAAACTTCTCCACTTTGACCTCACATTTCTTGTGTTTACTGCATATTCTTCTGACTGTTGTTTTGAATATTTTTATTACTCTGAGTAATTGCATGCTGACATTTTTCATAATCACTAATTGCACTAGATGACTCCTGTGATCAGAAAGAAAGCATTCGGGAGGGATTAAATGAATGGAACCATTCTCAGAATCAATAACTATGCTGAAGTCTTCATACATACAGATAATTTTTTTTTTTTGGTGCAAAAAAGTTACTTATTATTTTCATCTTCATTGTTGATGCAGGAGCTTTGATAAATATGAAAATGTTGCAACATTTTTGGTCTTTCTAGAATTTAGCATTATGTCAGCTTTCATGTTGTCTCTAATGTACAACAGTTTGAACTGGCACATAAAATAATTCATTAGTGTTGGTTCCAACCCTATGCCTGGATGATGGAAACTTATAAAATGAATTAAAGAAATTAAAATGAAAACCGTACACAGAAAAAAAATAAAAAGGACAACAAAACCTTTTTTTGTTTGTGGTGATGGTTTTGAAATGATTCATAATTCAATTAGTATAGATCACAAGTGTGTTGATTTGCTAAAGAGAGCTCTCCAGGCAGTAAAAAATATTTATATAATGACTGGAACAGCACATAAAATCCATAAACCAAATTAATTTAAATTATAACTGAAAATTTATTAGCTTCTAAAGTATAAATTGAAAATGTCAGGAGAAGAATCCCTTAAAGAACTATTTCCAGTCAAAACAAAAAATACAACCCCAACCAACCTGAACTTTCCATTATTAAAATGCCCCAATTACAACTTATTATTCTCAAGTATTTTTGCTGTTCATACTATAGAGTAAATGCCCTGCTTTTATAATTCTGAGTCCTGATGCACTAAGCCCAGTTCCTAGACTCAGCTGGACACTCACTGACACAGACAACTGTTGAAACTGTTTTTCTAGTTTTCACCAACTTCTAATGCAGGGGTCCAAGATTAACCACAACTGTCACTACCTTTCAGTGCAGCAGCCACTTCACGGCAATATCCATTAGGGAGGGAAATGCTGAGTACCGTCTTCAAATAAAATTTTCTGGCATGGAAATGGGACTGGCTTGTTCATTCCCACAACTTCACAATGTAAATGATGCAGCAATTAGAAATATTAAGTAGTCTATCACATATTCAATGTTCTTTCTGATCTAAGTGACTACAATCTGACATCCCCAGACATTTCAAGTGACCTAGAGTAATTAAAGACAACAAAGAATGAAGGTCTTCGTTTTAGGCCTCCTCCTAAACATTGGCTGCTATAGCACGACTGCGATCTCCAGGGCAAGTACCAAATTCAAAAGAATATGTAGCACCTACTGTGTTATTAAGGCATTTTCCAGGTACAATAGGACTGAACTTGGAGGTTTTCAAAAACATGTGGGCTCTACAAAGGTTGTATTAAGGTGGGAGAGGGAACTGCTGCCACAGCCCATTAGTCCTAAAATGGATGAAGTACAAATATAACAAGAACTGAGAATAATCTCTTAAAATAGCACTGCAAATAACAAGGTGCTATCTCTTACTGTCATTAGTCCTGTAATTTGCTATTGGTTGATTAATGTTAGCATGCTTGATTTCATAGAACACAAAGAAGTAATTTCATACAGAGCTCTCCTAGTGGACTCAGACGATATCTCAAAGTTGTTTCTGCTTCTCTAATGGAAAAACAGAGTAAAAACTTTATAAAAAAAATAGTGCCTGATCGGAAGGCATTTACATAAATCAGGTTAAACTGGAAACTACAGTCTATTACATCTAGCCTAACACTGGGATGAGGCTTTGGCCATGATGATGTCTAAATAAATTTGAACAGGAGGATTAGGGCTTAGGTTAGGTAATATGCATCTTGATCTTCGTTGTATTTATTTCTTCATAGACAATGCCCTGCAGCAAGAAATAAATAATACTTTGTTTAGCACAAGTTTCTCTGGTTTATATTGATCACAAATTGTGATGAGAAGTCTGCTGGAGAGGCAAAAAGTAACCTGGGCTTGAAGAAAACCCATGGCAGTGGAGCAGAGTAACAGGGAACCAACCTAGCTTTGTGATAAATCATGAGATCCCACCTTGAGGGAAGAGAAAATGCAAACTCATCACAAACTGCACATGTAAAGAGTCTAAGCAATGAGTCAAAGGAACAGCTTAACCTAAATGAGCATATCTGAGTGGAATAGAAAAGCAGCACTGAGACCAAATCCCACATATACTATATAGCATAACTACTTTCAAAGTCAATGTCCTGGGGAGAAGTAACCTCCATTAACTCTAACAACACAACCACCTTAGCATCAAAAGCTGAACGTAGTCACTGGCTTTTGATCAGCACAAGTTACTGGGAGCTAAAGAAACGTTAATTTTGACACCAACTGTTAAAAGTTTCATTAAATTACAAAAAGAGTTATTTCTAAAGAAATAGATGTAACCTCTATTGTTCTTTCAGAGGAGTATTCTAGTCTCTGTATGTGGCAAATTATGTCCTCTTACATTCTCATATCAAACCTAAAAATCTTGCTAAGAAATTGTGAGTAATCACATTCTCAATACTAAGCTGCCAGTATCATTAAATCATTCAAATTCAACAGTAAATGGGAAGTAAAATTTACAGTGCTGCAAAATAGAAGGTGCACAGAATGACACAGTTGGTATTGAGAGCCCAGTGTCCACAATATACGTATTTCTGAGAGCAGAGCTACTTAACACTAAGAGTGGTCTGGTTCCAGGGACAATGGTCCCATTAACAGTCAGGTAACTCTGCTGGAATGCCTCTACTCCTCCAAAAGTAATCCAGTTGGCATGCTTCAAGATGTTTATGAAAGCATGGTTACCTGGAGGCAATCAGAACACTTACTTTAAACATACCCTCCCAATCCAAATTGAAATGCTAATGTAAACTCCCTCACTGTACCATACAGAACCATAAACTTCCCCAAAATTCACTAGCTGTAGCATCATTGACCTGGAATTTAAAAACTGCAAAATCATTTTCTCCCGTGTATTTATGTGCAAGTTTTGCTATACCACACAACCTACCCTTATCACAAAACAAAGACCTAGATATTTCATCACAGTATATTCAGTGACACATGAACAAAATACAAACATGACATTTAATATTATATAAATTAAATCATAATCACATGCTCCTCCTCAGTAGTCTGATCTGAATTTGGAAGAAGCTCAAGCTCCTATTAACTACAAAAATAAGTGATCTGTTTCAAGATGTGCTCAGCTAGCTGAATTTTGGATAGCAAAAATACCCACCACAAATAAATAAGTGTACAATTACCAAAGAGTTTCCAATATACTGAGCTCTTCTAGAAATATGACTCTGATTGCAATTATGATGTTCTTTTGGCATGTTTAGCCTCAGCCATCCAATCTAACTAGGCCTTCTGCAGAGGTCTAGGAATTACACCAGTTATCTAGTGGGTTAATGAAAACTAAAATAAAGTAAAAATCTTTCAGGGATTTAGGTTGAGACAGACTGGAATTTACAGGCAAATGATTAGAAATGATTAAATGATGGAGCTTAGCTTTAAATGGTGTGAAATTACTTCAGTACCAGTGGAATTTCATTACTTTTTCTGTTTGCATATAATGGATTTTTTGGAGTATAATTTCTCTCTTGAAAAGCACCAAGATATTAAAATATGTTTGACTCACTAGTCAAGAAACAAAGCAAACAACAGTTATTTTTATGTACTAGTATCCAAATAACTCAGGAGTATAACTGTGAGCACAATGAAAACTAAACAGAGTCAGAAATGCCTTGTTAATATTAGAGTAGATGCCTCTGCCAAAATATTGTCAACTAGTGCAGATTACACAGTGCCATAATTACAATAGATGACATAAAATTATTATAAATTAACAGTTTGTAGTGCAGAGTCATACATTATAGATTTTTACTAGGTAGCTACACAAGCATATAAAATAAAGAACTGGGAAATAGTGTAAAAGTGATTGAAGTGATCTAAACTTTGTATACAACACACAAATCATAGGCTCATTTTTCACAAGGTTTAAACTCAAGGCATCTGTTATTAACAAGATGGTTGCAACTGGGGAGAGACAGGTGTTGAGGCCTAAAAATCCATTTCTGTATCAGGGTAATAACTTCTTTTTAAAATAAAAATATTTGTATATAAATTTGAATCCCAGGTTAAAGGGACCAGGTTAAGGTTTTGAATCAAAACTTTAAAAAGCAGTAGGAATGAGGGATGATTTCATGACAAGACCTTCTGATATGCTGCAAAGAGGTTCTAAACTTTGTCTCTCATGTGACACCTAGCACTGGAAAAGGTTACAACGAGCAATATACTTTTGATATGACAGGAAATGGTATCCTTCAACTGTGTGAGTAGCCTTGCATTTCCTTTTTATTATATCTAATGGAAAATAAAATGCAATGTTGATCAAAATAAGCAGAAACTAATAGCCTCTTAATTAGACATGAAAAATATTTAGCTGAAGCTTAGAGTAGATTGTACAGATTCTTTTGACATAGGACTGGACTGCTTCATCATTACCTGTGTTCCTGTCTCAATCTCAATACCATTTCAATCACATGATTCCATCATAAGTATAAACTTAAACTTTTACAAAAGTAATTATTTACAGTTTCAGTTTTATGTGATAACACTCACTGTTCCCCAATTATGAGGACTTGACATCTAATTTGGACTATGGGTGGTCTTTATTTTGTAAGTGGGTACATAGTAAATGCTATACTAGATTTTATGCCAATGAGATGTATTTTATCTTATTTGTGTCTGTATGAGTGTGAATATTTATTTTCAGGCTGTCTGAAACAATAATATGTTTAATACATTTAGCAAATATTTTTCATTGACTCTACAGACAGATTTGATCACTGCTGTTAAATTCCTTGTAAACACTAGTTCCCATTCTGTGTTTTATTTATTTAGAAAGACATGCCAATATCCTACTGCAGACACTCATATGGTGACCATAAGCAACTGCCCTATTTTCCACTTAAATATTGAGGAAGTAAGACTTACCTACTGTAGTTTAACATGCATATGTTACATATGCATGTATATACATGACAAGTATGTTTGTATACACCTGTGCCACACAGAGATTAAATTGATCTCAGTTTTAGCAACCATTTTTTAAATTCAGTTTTCCTTGATGTGCTGTCACTTCTGCAAACCAGGCAGGACCAGAATGATGCTTTAAAGATGCATTTCAAGCATAAAAATCTTTGTCCAGCAGAGCTACATTTAGAAATGAACTGGGCTGTATATCTCCTTTGTCTCAGCTGACAGTGTCTTGTAAGAAAGGTTTTACATCAAGAAATATACTGCTTTCCTTTAGAGTAGCTCTGCCTTTTGGCAATGCTTGATAACATATTTATTTTGCAGATTAAGATCTTGGTCTATTCTCTACTTGCAAGTATTTACCACTTCTGAAGTCAACCTCATTTCTAAAGATAACTTTGCTTTGACTGAATTCAGTTACAATGAGTATCATTCTCTCATTAGTCTATTAGAGATACTATTAACATAACTTTGATTTACTACATGCAAATAAATCTGTTATATACCAGCCAATGACTTAATCTAACAGATGTTGTCTTGCAAAGAGAATTTCCCTTCCACAAGGAAACAAATGTCTGTAACTTGCCATTTCCTTCCTGCTTTGTTCTGGTTTATTAAGGATTAAAACTGGTATGTCACAGCATATATGTATGGCAAGAACTTGTCCTGCACAGAGCTTCCAATATTGCATATCTGTAAGAACATATACCTCTAAAAAGAACAGTAAGAGGTATCCCATGCAGACTGTGAACCACAGGAATCTGATCAGACTAAAAAATAACCCATCAGCATGAAGAGTTAAATGCAAATTATTCAGAAAATCCTGAAGTGGTTCAATCACCTGTTGCAGTTTTTGTCAGTACCACCCACGCCCAAGAAGGCTTTGCTCCAGCTTGGCCAAATATCAAGTCTATTCTTGCAGATAATAGATAAATAAACAATACTAGTATATGATTGTATATCAAGCCAGACAATCAGCAAAACCACAGCTTACAGGCCAGCTATACCTTGGCTCCTATCATAGAACAGAATTTGAGTTTACAGAACGTTTTGCCATAATCTTATTCCACTGATGAACACCAGTAGGCAATTAATCTAAAGAAACATGATGGACTGAATACTGATTTCATACCTTTAAAGAAGGGAAAAATACTAGGTCATTTTCATGGAATATTATATTCCATTCTTTTTCTTTTTTCCTTTTTCCTTTTTTTCAATGAAGGATTAGTGGCACAAAACAGTTTAGAGAAGAAGAATCTGAAGACCAGATTACACAGCTCCTCCTACACAAAAATATTCATGCAAACAAGTCTCTGAAGATCCGTGTCCACCTACAATCATAATTTACAGAACACAAGTAAAAAACATCAGAAAACCTTTTTCCATTTCAACCCAAGCTCCATTTTTTTAAGATGCTAATCTTTATTAAGATCATCTTTTCCTGTTAATCGTAACATAAATATCTTAGGCTACAAAAAAATTAATATATAAAACTCATGTTTTACACCTCTATTTTACCAAAGAGTTCTACAAAATATCTTATGCAGACTACATACAGCTGTCTGTGTTATAATCTTTCCAAAAGGTAAAGATGCTTAAATGACAAGATAAGAGTTTCTTCTAATTGCAGATATATGTAAAATGGCCTCTATTCTGATCATTGAAAAAACACCTGAAGTTCAGGGTTGTTATTGCTCAATTCCAGCTCTTGTCCACCTCTGTTACTGGCGAGACCAGATAGGGGATTTTCCTTGGGGGATGTATTTAAGAAACATGTAGATGAGGTGCTGAGGGACATGGCTTAGTGATGAACTGGCAGTGTTAGGTTAATGGTTGGACCTGATGATCTTAGAGGTCTCTTCCAATCAAGGCTGTTCTGTGATTCCTACAAGCAGGCTTTAGTAAGCAAATCCAGTCTCCAGATACTATTATTTACTTTGTCTACGGAGCTTAGTACTCTTGCAACTGGCATCATTGACCACTTCTCAGGTTATTTCCCTGAACCAAGTAGAATATTTTACACTTGTAAAATGCCAAGAAGAAAGAGGAGGGGAAAAACATCCAACACTAAAAGAAACGATGGTTTCTGTGCAATAGTTCTGATACTGACAGGTGAAGTACAGCTAGCAATCTTATGCACTGACTGTCAAAAACAAAAACAGAAGCAGCTGAAATTCAAGGGACACAAGGAAGTTCTCTGGTCTGCAAAAAAACCCCTAGCTACCATTTTCTATGACTTTTTTTAATGTTTGATTTATTTTCTAATGAAAGCATAATGTACATTGACACCTTTTCATTTCCACATCATCAGAAGTTCTCTAAAGGCTTACACTGAAATCTCACTGCTATAATCACAGTGGTATCAAATTAGCATCCTAATGAATTCTCCATGGACTTGTGCCCTTATGTATTTTCCTCATTCTAATCGCAGATCATAATAGCACCATAACTGGGTCCCTACAGAGTCCTACCAAAACCATTATGAAACAGTTAACATCATACAGTACATTAAACTGAACAGAAAGTAAGAAGTATTGTAGAAGAACAGATCCTGGAAAGTGATTACTAGTTATGATATTTGGGGTTTTTTTTCCCTAATATTCCCAATGAAGTCAGTCTCTATTAAAAAAAGCTACTTGACAGCCCTTCAAAATATCCCAATATGGAAAATACTCAGCTAGAAAATTTGCAGTCTATACAGCACAAAAACATGTTAGCTGTTAACTAAGCCAGTGTTTAACAGTCAGGTAAATGAATAGCTGGAGTATTAGAGCACAACGTTGGGAACATACACACACTAGTACACATTTACACATGAACAACTACCAAGTAGTGAGTTTCAGGATGAAACTGTTTGACACAGAGGACCAGAAACAGCACTATGAGCAGCACGGAGTTGTAAACACATGCTTATAATAAGCACGTTTATTGTATCAAGGCAGTTTAGACATGAATGACAAAAGGAAACATTCATTTCTCCTTTTTATACAGCTCTTGTTTAATAAGAGGCGTGAACATACTTGGCATCTGTATCAGACATGCTGAGCACCAGTACCTAATCACTTCCTTGAAGAGCAGCTGCAAGCAGCAGAAGTCTACTAAGTCTCAACCCTTTGTTAGGGTACCTAGCTCAACAGTGGTGGTGTTTCAAACCTAAATAAACTTCTCTGGTTTTCCAAATTATACACTACTTAGGGTAGGGAGGAGAAACCTGTGTTTCAACTAGTACTTATTAAATGAGGAAAAGAAACTTTTAGAATTAGAACTGTCCATCTCTTCTGCAGTTCATGACGACTAAATTCCTGATGTCAGTGACGTGCCAGGACATAAGCTGCTGTATTGAACAAGACACATGTAAAACTCTGCAATGGCAAGAGACTGACAAGTCTCTAAAACTCAATCTTACTGTAAAACTTTTTTTAGTGCTGGTAGCTACACACATAGTGGGGGGAACTGTATTATAAATTCTTTTTCTTTTAATGTAAAAGGACACTCAACAAGGCAGCTAAGTAAAGTCTGCCCAAAATAACACACCAACTGAACATCAGGTACACAAATGGAACTGCAGAGCTCATGACTCCCAATAAGGAGTGCACAACAGGTTTTACTGCCAAATGCAAATTAGTGGAGATAAGATTCAATCTGTCTCTGGGGAAAAAAAATAATATGCTTTTGCAGTCCTCTTTTGTGATTCCCATTTGAAATAACTGTCTGCATTTTTACCTCTCAGTAGAGGTATGTCACATAGAGCACTGAAGGGAAGCTGTACATCTTATTTTCCTGTAGAACAGCAAAAATATGGAGAGAAATCCCAGGGGAAAAGCTGAAGTCATTTTCATGGGTAAGAAGGAAGACCAATAAGGTGCAGACCCATAAATTCTTATGAAAATCCTACATCTCCATCTCACTTCTATCCAAATTGGCAGTGTATTAACTGCTTAAGTCTATAATCTTTTAACAGTCTGAAGGAAAATAATGACAAAACTTTGATGGTACTTATATTAGGAACAGAACAGAGTATAACAATTAAAAATAAATGCCAAACTTGGTCATGACAGAGTGTTACTCAATGAAAAGTTGAGTTACTAAAAAAAATTAGCTTATTTCTCAAGTACTACATGAGTTACAGTAGTAATGGATAACATTAATGACAGCTTGCCATAAGATAGAACACTGACAGTCTTCTTGCCGTAAAAACTCTCATTTAAAAGGATTTTGCAAATATTCTGCAAACATATATCTGTCTTGAGGGCTTAGCTAGCAAGTTAAGAATAGATGAAGATGAAAGTGGTATACAGCTTTCGTCTGGAGAATACAGTCCTACAACAGCTAACACTGAAAGGATGAAGTAAATTAAGCCAGTTGACAGTGTTCACCCTTCCTTTTGTAGGTACAATGCAAAATACTCAGGCCAGACTACAGAATTACTCTTCATATAATGAGGAAGCAGACTTCTCTTGAAGGTCTGAACAACAATGATGTGAGAAATGTAAAATCAAGGCTGCTGTTTGAACTGACTTGAAACATCTTCAGGCATGCTGATCAAAAAGGGATGTTGAGCTTCCTCAGACTTTATCCCTGTCTTACTGCTTTCACATGGTTGACCTAAATTAATTTCATTAACTATGCTTAATTTTATTAGAACCTAAACTGCCTTAAGAAATGGTCAGTTCAAGTAAAGTTATTTAGACATTTCTGGTATTTTTATTTGTTAAAAATAGACTCCAAAAATATTCTCATTTTAGCTTCCAAACTATAAACTACAACACAGCTAAACTTTCTAAACTTTTGCATTTCTCCTATTCCAAAAAGTTATAGATCTTTCAAAGATCTCTGGCTGAACACAGAATCGATCTATAGCTATTTCTGTCCACTTAGCCATGAGATGCCACTTAAGATTCTCTATCATGAAAATACTCCATAAATAACAGTGGCACGGCTATACAAGAAACCTTAAAATGATCTCCAAGTGCAATAAAATCTTTGGAGATATGCTCACTTTCTCCTCCAAAAAAGCTTCATCTAAAAGACAAAAAATTGTTTTGCTACAGATGTTAAGCTATAAATTTAACACTATCTTTATAAACAGGTTAATAGCTTAATTCTAGTTTTGTAAAAAAACAGAAATTTACAATATATGATGAAAGGATAATTTGAAATTATTTTTCTAATTTTTTTTCTTATCATGTTGGGGACTCAAGTAGCACAGTCTTACCGTAGGGGTTTTAATCTTAGCCTTATTATGACAAGAACAAGACGACCTAAAAGTAAACACCCCTCATAATGACAAAGGAGGAGGATACATATGGGCCATTCAAGCCTAGTTAGAAAACCAATTGGCAACTCATTTGTCAGTGCACTGGCAATAATTGACCAAATTAGTTTTGCTGTTCAACTTAACTTATGGGGAGAAAAAAAAAAAAATCACTTCTAGAAATGCTACAACCATTAAAAACCTGAACTGTTTTTAGTAGTCTAGCAAAGGCATGAGAAAGAAAAAATATCTCCCAATGTCTTGCTAGTGCTCCCTTGAAGGCAGAAATTACCATTATATTCTTATATTACTCAGTGAAAGCATTCCCTCTGAAAGCATGTGATAACTATTTGTAGCCTCAGAACACCTTCTGCTTCAGTTCTAATTTACTGTGTGGCTTACCTAGCCTCCACATCATTAGTACTTACACAGATAACATTCCACATAAAAAGTAAACTTGTTCCTCAAAAACACTGCAAGGAAATTGCTGTGCAAGTGCCAGCTGAAGAGAAAGGCAATATTGTGCTACTCGGAGATTTTCACCAGTGCACAGCACAGGAGGTGAAGTCAGTTTTTCTGGGGCTCTTGTCTTACCTACATGCTTCACATACTTAAATGACATATGCTAGAGAGTCAGCAATGTATGTATTTTCCTAACAATTCTAAACAGAAATAGACTGCACAGCCTTGACATCGCTTCATGCTATGTTGCCTGAGATACCAACTCAATTAACTTTTCTCAAAGTTCAATAGAGATTCTTAGGGATTTCTAAGATTACTAGGATCAAGATGCTCCTCCATCTTCTTTGGAAGCACAGCAACAGTATAATCACAGCACAGTCTACAAACAACTCAATGGGCTGCAGAGGCATTTTAAAATAACATAACACTGCTCTGAGAAGAGCCTATTTCAACAATATCTGCAGCTGAAAATATTTTGCCAGTATTTCTTATAATTTAAACATTTATATATAGCTCCTACTATTGCCTTTTAAGCATTCCTCTTAAATTCTAACATGTAAAAATTATGAACCTGGAAATACTTTTTAAGAAAATATAGTAGCATATTTCTAAACAGGAAAAGAAAAAAAAAGACCAGACCATCAAACCATTTGTAAATAAAAAGAGTTATTGAATGGAGTTTTATGTCCTAAACATGAAGACCTGTTAGCTTTTTACACTTCCAGTATATGGTAATGTTTTATGTGCTGTTAAGATGCGCATGTGAATAAGAAATAGCACCTCTTCTGCTTTGATAAGCATTCCTCTACACAAAAGCTCAAACTCTTCCTTCATATCTATCCAAGAATCATTATTTTAAAAATAATAAAAAATTGGCACTGTCCCTTCAAAACACATTTTTTTTAAAAGGAAAAAATAAAAAAGTATAAAGCAGTCTATTTTGCAGACCACAGCACTTTTACTGAATGGCAAATGCTCATTATTATACACTGATATGCAGAAGATAGTACTGACAATTCCCAGAGTGGTCCCTCCTTCATAAACAGACTGTTGATGGCTGATGCATAACCCATCCAAGCAGTGCAATAAAAGGAAAAATACCACAAAATGTACACAGGGCAGTCCAAAAACTAGGTGCCAAAATCGCTACAAATAGTAGACAAAACATTTTCTTGACGGCATGCAATTCGCATAGACGGCTGCATTATTCATGAAGAAATATAAACTCTTCCACCTCGCCAGTAGATTTCTGTGTGCGCATGGACTTCTCAAACATTATCGTAAAGAGCATTTCACTTAATTTAACACAGTATTACAACTGAAAAAAACCCACTATACTGATGAAATTCTTATGTTTTAATTCCTTGTGGTGCCTGGGATAATTCCTTATAAAAATACCTCCTTATACAATAACTCTACTGAACTGTCCTGCCTAGACAGTCCAAGTCAAAACACCAAACCCTATGGAACGTCAATGCAACAGCAAATCAAACAGGATGATGCTTTTTGGGCCCAAATATTATTTGTAGAGAAGTTCTTCATATCAATATTTTATTTCACTGTCTATACACACAGTTTCTAGCATACTGGTTGTCTTAATGTCAACTTCAGCCTCTAGGTGCTTTTGTAATACAATCCAGAGATATAATAATTGCTGAAGAAGTATTTATTACAAAAAACTTGTGGTAAGTTTTTGGATTTGTTTTGCAGCCAACTGTTTTCAAAGATTGCCATTCTGAACAGTTTGACAAACAGCAAAACAATATTAGTGAATAAATCACTAGACATTATTCCATGTAAGCCTGCAGCCAGAGCTCTGCCCAAGTGCTCCTGCAGTCAACAAGGCTGGCTATGCTTGCTGGAAAGCTGGAGCAGTGGACTGAAGCCCAAGCAAACCCCAGAAGCTCTTTGAGGACTTTTTCTTGCCTTGTGCTCTTTCACAAAAGGCAAGCCTCCATTCGGGTACTCAGAGCAGCCCCAGTTCTGACAAGGGCTGCAGGTGGGTATCATGTGGCATTAAATTGTTTTCCCACAAAGCCTAAAAACATCTCCAGGGCTGCTGCGAGTGAGGGTCTGGCAAAGCAGAGAGCAGAGCTGCAGGCAGCGCGCTGGCGGAGAGCACTGAGCAGCTGGCAGAGCCACGCGGGCATGCCATCAAGAGTACAGGGAGCAGGAACCACTGACGCTGAACCCCGTCAGGAAGGGGTTGGCAGGAACAGCTAAAAGTGAACGGATCCAGTAGGAGCAGTTGGTGATAAACACGAGCAGGGACACCTGCTGCTGGCCACTACAGCTAAGAAGATCAGTAATGAGGATGACCAACGCTAACAAGACTTTATTACCTAACAGAGAGACCGTGGCTAAAGGGGTTTTGCTTAGAGCCCAGGAAACTCAGCACTGGGTTTAGCAGCAATGCTCCATGCAACTGGGCAGCCCTTGGCTGACTTGGCACAAGACCCTCTTCCCCGGCAGCTCTTGTGCTTTCCAGATGTTTTGAGGGAGAGGACAAGGAGAGTGAGCAAAAGGAAGGGTCAGGAAAGTCAGCCAGAAAACTATCTCAGAAAGATGAGTTTTCTGTGTTTTTATGTTGTCAGAGATGATGGCTGCTGTAGGACTGGGACATCTGCCACCAGATCCTCACTCTCCACTCTTCCTAAATCTGTCTGCAACAGCAATAGGGGCAGCAGTTATCTGTGCTGGCAGGAAGGCTTTAGGCTAGTCTGGCTCCTTGTTCTGATGCACCAGGAAATCCGACAGCCTATTTCCTTGCCCCCTGATGTGTGACAGGGACATATGCCCAACGGCTCACACTCCAAGCTGACACTAGTTGGCTTCCTGTAAACATGAACAACAAATTCTGTGTGGGATCCAGCAACTGAGCATACAGGTTAGCCCATCTCAGTAATCCCATTCTCAACGGCAGGAAAAGGATTTAGTTGGGATAATAGCCAATTTGGAGAGTGGTTGGGGTACAGGACAGGAGGTGAAGAAAGTAATTCTGCCTGCTTTTGGTGCAACAGGTTTTTCAAAGTGATCTGTTACCATGGCTCACTTCCTCCTCCCCTTTCCTCCCCTTTGTTTCCTTAAAAAAAAAAAAGAAAAATATCCTTTCTTCTGTCTTCCACTATATCTGTATGAAATAAAAGCAACCCTTTAATGTGACAGTCCTTCAAATCTTTCAAGCCAAAGCCAATGCAAGAGTTAAAAGGAGTCAAGGGTTCATTCATCTTTAACTTCATGAGTCAACAGGCTTAATTATCACAGGTAATATGACCCTTGGCCTGAACTTATTTCTACTTTATATTCCTGATACAATATTTTTAGTACAAGTCCTTTATGATAACATTTGAATATCCTGTTGCCTTTTGCTCCTCAAATACAAAACCTAACCCTTGTTTGTGACACACCAACTAATGTTGTGCAGCTATAATTATACGAGTGGAAGTTGATTAGGATGTCACTAACACAATTTTATCAGTTGAGGTGAAGGGCAAACACAGAAAATGATAGAACATAGGAAGCTCTGCTATAATTTCTGTATTTTACAAACTTTGCATTATATATTTGTTATTATGTTTCAGTTACAATTTTTGAAGTAGTATGAGAACATTACTACCCACAGGCTTACTGGGATATGAAACTTTATTCTGCAGAATTTGTTGCTATATAACAGTAACCGAGCTACAATGTCAGCAACATATTGTTGTTATTAATAAAAATGTCTGAATTGAATCAGATTTGCAACTGAAAAAGACAGAATGCCTGTTTCCAGCCTTGAAATATTCACTATGCTATCACTGCTGCTAATGTTGTCTGTGTCTGCTTTATAAAATAAAATTTGTTTGTTTATTTAATGGACATGTGGGAATTTAATTATAACAAAGTAGATATAAAAGAATTTGCACAAAGCATTAAGTATATAGTAAGAAATATATTCAGTTTCAGCTTTTACAGTTCTGCATACAATGACATCAGATAAATTTGTATCCCATTTCTAAACTCAAGAACATATGCATCACAATTTCTTCTAATCAAGATACATAATGGTTACGACCATCTACTTCCAAGATTGCCTTCCTTGCCTTCCTAAGTTAAAAGACAAACTGAAGTCTTGAATTTCATTGCATTTTAGTGGTTGATTTATCAATATATGGAAGAAAAAAATACAACAAAGGTCACATCAATAGCTCAGAACAGTTGTAACACTGTTTTGTGGTGGGTAGACATGGAAATGGAAACATGACTGATAAGGTCATAAAGTTCAGTACTTGAATATGCTTGTTTCACCTATATTCTTGAAAATGCTCTAATCTTTGTCATACTATGTAAATGGCATAGCAGCGCTCTTAAACTTACTAAGACCCAATACAGGAAACCAGAGGAAAGCAAAGAAAAGTTTTCAGCAAAAGTGAAAAGATGAAAACAAAAACCCTTCTCTGAAGCAACAGTTGAAAGGAGTACAAATTGATGCAGATCATTAACCAGGGGTCATGCAGCATCAGCTTTCTTAATAAAAAGTTGCAATTACAAGGACAGAAAATGTCACAAGAAAGGCTACCTGCATTCTTCCCTTTGAAATGTGTTTCCTTTATATATATTTTTTAAAGAATAATTACATAATTGGACCATATGCTGTATGGAATGCAATTGGATCTTGAACTTGCTTTAAATTCCTGATTGCTGACATAGTTAATACTGGCAGCCTCAATGACTAAAATATTCTTGAGTCAGACAT
This sequence comes from Podargus strigoides, assembly GCA_028020825.1. NCBI lineage: Eukaryota > Metazoa > Chordata > Aves > Caprimulgiformes > Podargidae > Podargus > Podargus strigoides. The sequence goes on from CM051631.1 coordinate 4,761,719, forward strand.
ACACACAAACGCATATTTTTTAAAATAACACATTTTGTTTCTAATTATTTCCCTTATGTCACTTGATAATTTAGGATATACAAAGGACACATTTCCCAATTAATCTCCTAGAACCCTGAAGCAAGAATTTCTTTTATACATAACAGCTGGCATTTTCAAACACATAAGCCCAAAGCTGGAGTTCAAACACCTTCCAAGATACCTTGAAAACAGTTTTTATAATATTGCAAACCAGAAAACTGTTATTAAAAAAAAATAATTTCTATCCTAAATAATGCAATTTTAGATTAGTGAAAGCAATGGACCAACAGAGAATGAACACTTGCTTTTCAAGAAGAACACAGCATGTGCTTTTATGGTATCAGAACACAGATGCCAGTGTGCTTTACAAATTAGGAAGGTTTCCAGCTAAAACACAGGCACAATACAAAATGGCCAGTGGTAACTTTTTAAAAGCCCAAAGTAGTCACACCTCTAAAAAGTTGTTCCTTTTGCTATTTGCTGTTAAAACTGATGAACAGAGATGACCATTCTGTGACTGTGATAATTATGGCATATGAATAGGCTTTATACAGCCTTCTCTAAGTAAAACTCAGCCAATTTCCTCATCTGTGAGCAGTAATATTTTTTAGATCAGGTTAGTTTTTACCTGGCAAGTGTCAATCTGACTAGGCCAAACAGAAAATGGTTTTTATCAGCTTCATAATAGGATTTCTAGTTGCCACCAGAAAAAAGCACACACGTTTTCACTTACTCCAGATCAGTCCAAAATTCTGAATTTCAAATTTCCCCTCTCTCTACTCCAGGCCACCACCACAATTCTCAATTTTCTGTCTCCCTTCAGCAGCATAAGGACATCAGTTGTTTTGAAGATGGTCTCTCAACCTTTCCTGATGGAACTTGACTACGTCCCACAAGTAAACTGCGGAGTAGAATGAGACACACCTGTGCCAAAGGTACAAGGCATGTGGCTAGTGCTTGCCATGGGATATGGAAAATAGCAGATCCGGGATACGATGAAAGCATCCTAATTTCCTAGGTCAGTATGCTGAGCTATTTTGAGTCTTGCTCTTGCCATTACAGTGCTGATTTTTTCCCTTTTAGGCAAGCAGAAGAGACATCTACATGGCTATGATTTCACAATTCAATGTTTCCCTACCTTAATTTACAACTTAGAATCTAAATTTGACACTTAAATACACTACAGGTACCTCAGCAACTCAAAAGCAGGTCCATCCTATGGGGTAAGTGATAAACTCCTAAGTTTCAGGAGACATAAAATTGTGTTTTATCACAAATTAGTTGCTGTTTTCCCATCTCCTGTTTTAAAGTGTGGCAATCTGACTGTTTTTTCTAATTAATTTATTCTGTTGCTATGGTGACACTTCATCTCTGTCAATCAGCAGCCAAAGACCAAGGCACACCTTCCTGTAAACAACTGCAGAAAGGTAGTATCCTGTAGACACAACAATTAGGAAATTGGATTAGTTTTCAGGAAATTATATACCCTCCCAGTAAGAAGTCCAAATGATGTTTATCTCCCTACAACATTCATTTTTGTCATTACAGTGCACCGGAGTAAAAAATGGAACCACCTGAACCAAGCATTTGGATGAACATGCTATCCAAAGCCTGGGGAGAGGAGACTGCTGTGGGATATGGGCCAAAACAGGTGATATTTGAAATTACTTTTTCTCCACTCATACCCCATTGCCAGTAGGTATGTAATAGTGGAATACCTGTAACTTCAATAAAATAGTGAGATGGGTGTTAAACTGAGAAAACTGTGCATCTGAGTTAGAAAACTTTTCGTACCATATATGAAATGCCTCCATTCATAAAGCAGCTGAAGAGTAAGCCTGAACTGGAAACTCCATGATTCCCTCCAGAGAACGTGGCAGCCCCACTGAGGGCAGAGCTTTGGCTTGAAGTTTATATCATTATGGTGACAGTCAAATCTGGATCTTCTGCCTGACACTTCACTATGCTGCTAATCATTATTTTTACTTCATTATTTTAGATCAGGAGAAAGCATACACAACACAATTTAACCTGGCCAGAAGCTTTCAATGCTTTGGCAGATTCTCTCTGCCAGATCACTTATTTTTAGTATTCACTATTAAATGTAATCTAGCAAAGTCTTTTGTTAGTTGAATACATTTTTTGTATTTCAGGACACTTTAGAGTTTGGCACTTCTCTCATGACCTTAAGTTTCATGTATTTTCCTTTATAATTATACACTTTACCATGCTTATTCTTGCAAATATTTTGAAGAAATCATCTGACTATTGTTTGGACAATTCTTTATGATCACTAGTTAATCATTTTAATTTGCTTTGTTAATTCAATTTAATTAAACTGAGTTACAATATCATTGCTGCTAACAACTTCTTAAACATTTCAAATTTCTCTATTAAATGGTTCACTATATATTACACAGATACTTAAATTCCTTAGGGCATTTTAATATTCCCTCAACATCAGCCGCTTCACAATCAAACTTTTCTTTCTTTACTTATTCTTAAAGTGTATATTCAGATAATACTGTGATCATTAGTTCCTACATGCTCCTATTTTTTTTCAATTAATTAGGCTTGTCTTCTTCACAGGACTAACTCCCAAATAGCCTTTGACTACATGGATTGTTCCACAAATTGTCTCACTAAGCAATGAAGTATTATCATTAAAAAATATTGTGAATAATACAGTTATCACACTCAAAATCTCAAGAATTAAAATCCTCCATCATCAAAGTTCTGGCTGTCTTGCAGAATTTCTCTCTTCTGCATCAGCAACACATTTTGTTATCTGCTTTTCTTAACTGCCCTCAAGAGTTATAATAAATGGATTACTTTATTGTTCTTATCTATTAAAGCTTCCTGATGTATCAGCCAAAATACATACTTATTTCTCTGTGACAGCCCAACATCATTTCATGTCAATAGAATCAAAACATTTCTCTGCCTTTTCTTGTTCATTTTAGAGTAAATTTTGTGGTTTTCAATGTTAAATTGTCAGCAATTTTCCTTCCTGAAGAAGCTTTGATTTCTGTTTATTAGCCTGTATTGGGTATGTTCCTCACATTATTCTAGAGAAAGAGAGTGTGATTTTGTCTTCACATTTTCATTCTTATAGGCTAAGCATTACTGGGGCCTACAATTGGAGCTTCTCTTCCTTTTTTCCCCTTTTTCCTTTGTATCTAGTCTAGATGGATGTGCTGCATAATTTAAGCCAATCTGTTTTCTCCTCACAGGACTCTTATGTGGCTTTGAACAGGAGTTCTCCCAACATCACTGTTCTAACATGCATGCAAAATCACTCAAAAACCTGACTGTAAACCTGTTTTGCCAAGAGGATCATCCTTATGCTGTATTACCAGAGAAAGAACTGAAAATAAAGACAGATATGAAGGGATATTGCTGAAGAGGTGAAAAACCACTGCCAGGCAGCTCTATTAACCACTGCACATATCTGAGTGGGATGGAGGGAAATAAAAGGGTCACAGCTGGTACAGGACATACATCCAAGAAAGAGCAGCCCTTGTGTTTCGCTACACAGTGAATGAAGGAATTACTATGCTGTGAGTTGATGGAGACAATACAAATGGTGATATTTCCAACCGATACTTTAGTTCCCAACACAAACCAAAGTATCTTAGAGCAGTGTACATGCTACAGTTGCAAATGATAGATGTCTACATTGCTTGCTTTTATCATAAAATGTGCACATTAAAGTCTTTTATGAGGTAAGGAAAATGCCTTGGTGCTTCTGATAGCATCCCTTTCATCAGCAGTTACTTCTGGACAATTATAACACAGTCTATATACGGTGTCAGCCAGTGAGTTGCACATTGTCCCTACTAAATTCTGTTTATGATTCATTTTCATGAACAACATTAACGTGCTAGCAAACACAAATAATATTTAAATATCACTAAGTATTTCGGGTCACTCTAAAACATCATACTGCTGCAATGTGCTTCACCTGTAGGGAGACAAGAACTTCTGTGTCCAAAGGACACCGATTTTTTAGAAGATACCTGAAGCATGAGTGGATTTGGGTTTGGTTTGTTCTGAAAAACAGCTGTGCTGGAAAATCCAAGACCAAAAGCTTGAAGATGAATATCCAGAGAGCATAAGATCACCTAACATGATAGTGGAAGAAGGCAAGTGAAGACAGATGACAGAGCATTTTTACTGACTCACAATATGAACAATCAACTACTTTGCCTTGTCTGCTATGAAATTAATCAGATTTTCACATTATAGTGCTGCAAAGAGCTGCCACCTGTGTCATTTCCTGAACACACTGGGTTTTCTTTTGTCTGGCACCTCCATGCTGCCCAGTGTCATTCCTGTTTTGTTCATAGGCTTTGACAGTGTGAGTACATTTTCTCTCCAGAGAGAGAGACAGACAGCCCTCAGCTGTGGCTTTCCACATTGTGAAGCTGACACCGCACAAGTCAAGATATGTCTCAAAATTGTCCTTAAAGTGCTTTGCTTGTGTACTGACCTCTCAGTACACTACACTTCACTACAGTTTTATAACAAACTTGTAGCACCTTTGCTGTATATACATCCCATAGCTGAACCAAAACAGACTAATCTGCAGGAGCACCACTACAATACTACTTAATTACACCTTCAGAATTTATATTTTGAAATGTTTTTCCACAAATATTCAAGTATATAAGGATAGCATATACAGAAATGGCCGAGATCTCGATACAACAACTATATGTCAAAATTTTGCAGCTGCATAGAGCATCAGTAACAACAGATGGCTTTGCAGAAATTTACCTCTGTTTGAAGTTCATTGATTCTTATTCTAGACACTTTCATTTTGCCAGATAATAGTTTTTGAGTGGTTTTACTATTGATCATGTTCTGATGCAGCAGGCTGCTGAGGAAAAAGTTAAACTAACTAGAACTAACGAGCAGTAAAACTTGGAGCACAGATACAGTGGTTGTCAAACAGCAGCAAGCACAGGACATGAAGAAGAACGTGTCCAGTTTCTCAGACTGATTTTTTTCTAAAATTTTTAGAATTCAGATTCATTATCCAGATAATAACACATTAAACCAATGTTTAAGCGTATGCATGCTATAGGAATTAATTTAAGAGAGAAGAAAAAAAAAATACGCAAAGTAGATCCATTTTAACTTGATATACTTCTCTTCATCAACAGTACATGTGACACCCTCATTCTTCACACAAAAATAGCCATGGCCTATATTAACTTAGTCTTTTAAAATAAAATTAGTATGCTGATGACTGTTTCCATATACTTCCAGTCTTCTATGTGAAACTGTTCCCAAATTGAAGTTCATTGCCCTTTTTTTTTTTTTGTACTTCGTTCCCCAGTTCTTCAGCATTTCATGTGTTTGTCAAACACTTCGGATCTTACCATTTCCTTCCTACCCAATGAAAATACGATTAGTTCCTGAAGGACCCAATTAAGATTTTGATCAAAAAACACGCTTCAAGAGTGGGATAAAAAGGGTTGGTGCTGTGCCCAACTAGTGATGGTTAGCAATATTACTGTTACATCTCTGAAACCACAAACCATCCCAACCCCTGCAGAAATGAATGAGTATTCTAAAAGTTTAGTATTCATTTATCACAATGCCTGCAATATAATACTTTCGCTGAGTAGATATAAACAAAGCTGCCTCATGATGCCTCTGTGCTGTTTTGAGAGCATACTACTGACACACAGTTGCCTTGCAACCTCAATGACTACGATTGTCTTGACATAATCAAATTTGTACTGGAACACACTTAACATAAGCCCAACTACAACTTGGCTTGACTTTTTCACTTACTGACATCCTTAAACATCCTGGGTGTCATAACATGCAAGCCTTACAAAGAGAAAAACATCCTCTTACGTATGTGACTGTGTACCAAATTTACATATGATCTCTTAGGTGAACACCAACAATAGCATTTTCAATCGCATCATCTGTAGCTTGCCCTTCTGCTTAAGCTACCAACTACCTTTTTTGCTTTTTCACAGATTGGATCATTTTAAAATAAGACATTTGTCTAGAAAGACTGGAAGGCTCCTTACATCAGGCTATGGAGTTCCACATTTAGTAACTTACTTTTTCTGCATAGTAATGAAACTTACAGAAATCTATTAAAATACGTAGCTAAATAAATATGACTTTTCATATGAAAACACTAATATTACATGGACGTACATTTTGATGCTTTATAGCATCAAAATAATGTAAGAGACAATATCCATCTTCTGAGAATAAACTAATTAGCAGTAAACAGTGTGGTCAGGAGCATTCCTAAGAAATTGTTGGGGTTTTTTTCCTATAGATTTTAAGGAAAGCAATGGTGTCAAAGAGAGCTTGAGCTTCTCAAGAGCTTGAGAATTGTGAAATAAGAATATAAAATTGAAATAATATTAAATGTTACTTTTTGAAAGCTGAGGAAAAGCCTGAATACACAAGTCTAATGAAAGGAGATAAAATCCTGCAGACCAACATAGAAATATTTGAGAACTAGATCCAAGGCTACATGGGCTCCCATATGATCTGGGTAAGAAAGAACTGGTTAATTTTCTTGAAAACTGGATTGTAAAAACTTAACAGCTTGCAGTTGAAGATGACCCAGTTTACGCTGAAAAGGCATACAGAAAATCTTTAAGAAAAGAAAAGGGAAAAAGAAAAAAAAAAGAAATCCTGAGTAGGAGGCAGCATTATGCTTGGCCTCTCTGATCAGAGATATAAGGGAAGGATCCTCCTCAAAGCAGCATATAAGAATACTAAACTTATCTAATATACTTCATGTTTTCTTCTTTTTTTTTTTTGGTTTTTTTTTTTTGTTTTTTTTAATTCTGTCTCAAGTGCTATCAACTGAAGCAAAGAAAAGATTCAAATTAGACCTGCCAAGGAAGAGAAGTGTGGTGGCCATTTCCACTCTATTTCAACAGGAAATAAGATTTCAAGTTTCTTTTCAAAAAAAGTTTTTGTGTACCTGTTACAGCATTCGCTGTTGTTTCCAAGACATGCCTTTCACACATTCAGAGCTCTACAGCTTTGAAAAATGCCTATAGCCAAACAGAAAAGCATAACCTAACAGATAATTGTATTAATAAGACTTCATAATTGAGTTTTAAATATTTCTTTTGGAAGAACATTCCATGTACAGCACTGCAGCAGTCTGACAAAAAAAAAAAATCAAGTCAGCTCCAAGTTTTTGTCTCCACCAGTGAATATTAAGTGGTACCAAATAACAAGCAACAAACATTTCATTTCCAAACTGGTAATGTACTACTGATTTCTACAAACTTTGCACTTGTTCAACACCTCTGAAGACAAGAGCTGAGATATCAAGTCACCCATGTGAAAACTGAAATTACTGAATCCCTTTGACCTTCATTTCATCATGGGGTGCAAGTAAACTCCATTCTTCATAATGGGAATTATAAATCTTATACAAATGTTCAGTCAGTGCCTTAATAAGAGAATTTATTTGTAAGTATCAGGAGGAACAAAGACCAAACATTACCAAAAAGTTTAGGAAATGCAATCTCAGTTCTTAAAATATATGATAATCCTCTTTGCAGACTGGTTTAATGATGACTTAACAGATTAGCATTTACGTAGCAATACCTTACACATTTATAAATCAGATTCTATGTTGGCTAGCTGATTTTCAAATGGATTTCTTAATTTTCATTTGTGCCATAATCAGTAACTGCACTTCAGTGCAAGTATCTTAGATGTTCAGTTTATCACTTTCTTTTTTCTCTCCTTCCTGCCCCCCCGTCTTTTTTTCTTCAAAATTCCATGACAATCCTCAGTCCTCTCAAATCACATAAAATACCCAACATTTAGAGAGGAAAAAAACCCCTGAAACCTACAAGTTTTCAACAGCTTTATCAAAAAAGTTGTACTTTCAACACCTACTTGTATGATCCAAACAACCCTTTCAGATAACAGCATGTGAAATTAAAATGTCATATAGACCTAGTATTATTACCTGACTTCCTACTGCTATTAGGAAAGACCAAAAGATAGAACTCTAAGTTTTTAAACATAACAGCAGGAATTTCACACTTCAAGGGTTTTTCCTCATACTAATTTTCATACTTGTTTCCCCTTATATAAATGAACATGGGATTATGCAAGATCCCATTTATATTACATCATAGTTGAACAGCTGTCTCAAAATGTTAATTAAAAGCATTCCAAATATTGTTAGTTTTCAAGCTTTCAAAGAACATTTTATTTATGTAGTTCTATAGTTTGTTGATCTGCTCTAGCTGCCACTCGCAATCCTTATTTGCAGATCATTTTTTTCCCATGTACCAAGTAGTTCTGTTCCTTCCTTCAGAGATTTATTGATATTGTCTATTTAAATCACTTTTTATCCCATGTGTTCAGTTTTAAGATATATAATTGACCTACAGCTGAAATAGTCAATGTGCAGATTTCTTTAAAAGTCCTGTATAAATATACAGTCTGATTTACTGCATTTAGATCTTTATTTAAATGAAACATCATTTCTCACTAAGGTTCTGTGAATGTAATGAAGGAAAAAAGAAACTACTTCAGTTTTGCACACATAATTAGAAAGCTACTTAAATGAATTTTATAAAGATTCTCAGAGTTATTTCGTTATTTTGTCTGTTTCTTTTTTAAATGCTTTTAAGGATTTTTGAAATGGTTAGTTGGAGAACGATGGCCTGCATTCAAAAATACAAAGCAGAGTGCATAATCTAAGGAACACAACCTTTGTGATAACTATTTGATTTTTTTTTAAGACTGCCAAATCAAGTGTGTTTTAAACTAGTCTCCTGTGAGTGTACATAATGAAAAAAAAATAAATCTATTTCAGCAGATAATTTTTCAGGTGATTTGTTTGCAGCAAAATAAAATGCTCAGCTAAAAAGATGACTGAAAACATAACATGCTATTTCCATACTTTAAAAAATTACTATTCTTATGATCAGAAACTAGAGATTTCTTTATCAGTGACTGAAAAACCATGGTGATATTTTGCATCTTCCTGTTAAGATAATACTGCATCAAGAACCTCCTGTAATATTACTTAATTGCATAATTATCAGCATCCTAGGCTTCTACCTAATTATTTTCTACTTCCAGATTGTCACACCCACTCCACAACATGCAAGAATCCTGACTCCATCTACAGTGGATTAAAGATAAATAATTCAACGCCTTTTGAAACTGAGCAAAACATTCATTCACTTCCCACCTGCCTCAGTTCTTGAAAGTGTAACATACCCTCTGATTTGAATTTCAACCTAGTTCGCCACTCTTCCTATCTACTTTTCACGTCAGGAGATTTTCTTTTGACTACTTCGCCTTCTGAATCAAGTTTAGGTCTCAACGATAGGATTACATATCTTTTTGTCCTTAGCTCAATTTCTGCTCAGGTGTAAGTATATGCTGCTGTACCAACATCTTCACAGTTCTCTCTGAATTCCACTAGCAAAGTTATTCTTCCTTTCTCCCCCCTTTCATGAAGTGTACTTTTGATTCTGGACATTTAAAGCTAGTTCCTTCAGTTCAATTTCATCTGTCTCATTCCCTTCTGGTTGTTTCTTTGTCCTTTCCACAGAAACAGAAAAATAGTTCTGAACTGTAAAGCTTCAAGAAGTCCTGCCTGTTGACATACTGAAACTACAACCACATGGATCCACTGAGCTTGTGCTGGGAAGAGGGGAACAACAGATTTAAGAAGGCAGGCAGCTGTCTGATCCGTGCTGTTAGCCTGATGATCCCCTGGACTAGAAGATGGGCTGCCTGGGGAGAAGCATGTATAGGCTGTTTTATAACAAAGCAGACACCTGCTCTTCTTGTTGTTTTAATATGCTATCAACCAGGACACAGAGCACTAGTAGAGAGACCTGGAGGCACTTTTATGGCTCCCAGTATACCATTTTCTTCTACCCATCTCCACATGATTCACCTCAACATCAGCATTCATCCTCTCTCACCACTATGTTTACTACCAGCTAACACTGAAGCACCTCAGATATTCCTGAAATGATGTGTATTTTAAAAACCAAAAGCTAACAAATGAACAAACCCCAAATAAGATGAGGCCTGCAGTTCTAAGCACTCACCAGCATCACAGCTAAGCAAAATAGTTGGTACTCTGTGCAACACTCATGCACATGCTCTGATTTCACTTTGGTTCCTTTCAATGACTGCTGTTAATATTTTAAGCCATGCAATCTGGACACAAAAAAACAGTCAATAACGAAAACATGTGAACATCACTGATTACCCAAAAGTGAATTATTGAAAACTACAAAGTTTTTTTTTTATAAATTTCTACTTAAACTCTGACACTAGGGTGATGAAGGAACATCAGCAACCCAGAGTCATCCCTTGTCCGAAACAGGGAAGGACAAACGTAGAAATTGTGAAAACCAGAATTACCACACTGATACAAACAAGAAAATTTTCCATAGGAGAAAATCTTCCATAGAATTTAAAACATTCTTTTCCCATGAAAGTAAAAACACAAGACGACAATTTCACAAGAAGAGTACAGAGCATTCTAAACAGTGGAAAATAAGGCAAAAATTGAATCGAAACCAGCAAAGTAAGGTCATTAACATTAATATATGTCCTTCAAGTCTTACCTTGTCTTCCTAGATCTTGATTGTGAAGCTGCATCAGTGCCCTTCATACCTGGACTGGAAAAGAAGGGAGAGCAATGCTTAGTACACACAAACTATGACAATTGATAAAAAGCAGCTGTAAGCAACAGTTTCATTTCAATTTAACTGGTCAACATTTCAATTCTCTATCAGCAATACAACTAAAATTTAACTCCAAGGGGAAAATTATTTTTCTGCCTATATAGCATATGAGGAAAAGATGTTAAACTCATTTGGGTATCCTGAAACTTCTGTTGTTATAACAGTATTGAATTTTACATACTTTCAAATTTTCAGAGTTGACAAGACTTTTCCCAAACAGGAAAGGATGATTCTTCTGCTTATAGACAGAAAAGTAGCCAAGGTTTTACTTCAAATAACCCAACAGTGTTCATAAGGACAATACAGAAAAGGTCAAGACGACAAAGACCACCACAGTACTACTTCATGTCATGTGCAATCATTTGTATCCATGCAAAATAAACGTAAGCTCCTATCGAGACAAGAGGGATCAACTTTAAACAAATACTATTAGGCAGAACTTGCATCCACCTTGCAAACTCAGGAAGCCACTCTATATCACAGAGGAGTGAAGTTAATGTATTAAGACCCAATATTAAGCACAATGAATTATGACTTTATTAGTAAACGTGCTTAAGCCTATCAGCAGCATCAAAATATAACAATTTCCAGATCATCTAGAAAGCTGTCTCCTTTGTCAACAAACCATTTCACTACTGCATCAACAATAAAAACCAACTACTTCTGCAATTTCTATTAATGCTAAATAAAAATCCATCTGAAAACATGCATCTATCAATTCAAAGGCAGCATATATGAATAGCATAAGTGAAATCCAGAGTTTAATAATTACAGATACTGCTCACTTTATTTGGACCAATAAGCTCTTAATAGTTTAGCCTAGTAAGACAAAAGTCAATTAGTACTTCTTTAATAGAATAATCATTTCACATCTATTTGTCATATCAGTAATACTGGCATATCCCTACAGCAAAGTCAATAGTTATTACATCAACTAATTAAAATCTGAGTTAAAAGGTAACTCACTGAGTGTTCTATTCAGGAAAAGCAAATTCTTAGATCTAAAAACAACTCTTTGAGACAGGGGGCTAGGGAAGGTTCATTTTCTTCTATGACTCAACCAAAAATATTGTGTGCTCTCTTGTGTTATTAGAAGTGACTTTTTGATTGGCATAATGAGAAGAACAGTAAAACAGATGGATCTCCTCTGAAGTTACACAAGATTCCCACTGGACAACACAAAATGCTGACAGATAACAAAAGAATTCCATGCTTGTTACTCACTGCAGATTAAAATTTAAACATCATGGGAGCAAGCCAAGCATTTGAACCAATTTTCTTATCTTGGCATTATAAAATAAACTGAAACAGGAAATAATTGTTTGAGATAAGAGGTCTATTAATGACCCCAGGGAAAAAAAAACTTTTAAAAATCCCTTTTTACCACAATGAGACCAGGGACACCACAAAGTTGCTATACATTCTTCTACTCTTGATGAATTTGAAAAAGCTTTTGTAGAAGCATTGCTCTTAAGACAGTCTGTGGAGTCATGTGTAACAATATTACATGTATTACTTGCTGAAAAGAGTAGTCAGGGTAGACAGAAGGATCATATATTGTATTATGTTGGACTTTTTTAGAATGATGTTATTGATCAAGTTTTTTTACATATTAAAAAAATAGGAGAGTATGAAGTTAGATATCTGAGTGTTAGTTAAAATTGCTGCTAATTTTTTTTCTGTTTTCTTAGCAGATAATTTAAAAAAAAAAAAAAAAACAAACAAAAACATGAAACCCTAGGACTTATGGCTGAATTCAAAATTTATGGTAAAAGAGAAAAACGAGAAGAGACAAACCAGATAGAAACCTTATTTCTAAAGGAAAGGAAAACAAACTAATAGAAGAATATTTTTATTTAAATGAATCTACAAAAAAAAAAAACAACAAACCCAAAAAACAGAGAGAAAAAAGAGCAATAAACATTGTAACAAGAGGAACAATGCCATGAAATAATTTTAGAGTTGGATGATCATTTATGCTTTTGGGAATACAGTAGTTTGTGGAGATTAAAGGAAATTTTGAAGTGCCTGTGATAAATAAGCCTGTATTTCAGGCTGAATAACATCCCAGATAACAGCAGAAAAGCAGATGTTCTTCACTGACTGCAACTGTCATCCAAAAAAATATACAATATTTTCAAAGGTCCATTTATAAATAAGTCATATAAATAATTGTATTGTGAGCTCATATACACTGTGCACAGATTCATTCACCGTGCATTCATAGCACATATACCTCAAGCTGCAATTCTAGCCTGACCACTTTTTAAGTAATTTCTATAATTACCTAGAAGTTAAAACACAAAATTGACCTTAATGAATAACATAAACCAACTCTAAATACAGTTGGAGAAAAAGCAATAACATTAGCACACACCTTCAAAGATGTATGCTATACACGAAATATTTTTATTTGCAGTTTAATGTTAATATTTAACATTAAACAGTTTAATGTTAATATTAACGTTAAACACAATTCTATTGCATTTATAGAATATAATTTTGGTCTGATAAAACCAATTGGACAAAAGTAAAGCAAAAGCACTGAGAAGTTGACACGAAGGGAAAGGCAGAACAAAAACATGTCATACATGTCAGATCATTAATGCTCTACAACACCATTAAGTGTTATATCATCTCCAAAGGTGCAGAAGAAAGATCCACAGACTAACAAGTTCTAACTTTGGCAAAGAGAATACCTATGAAGAGAATCTCCATATTCCTAGTTCTTCAGCTTCAGGAATATAAATTAACAGGATTTTTCTATATAACATTGATGGCATTATGATCTTCATGTTTACATATATTTACATGCATTCAAACACATGCACACATGTACTAAAGTACTCCTAAGTCCTAGTTGGGTGGTTTACCATAACAATGTAGAGAGAAACAACATACATGCTTACTAGGAAAAAATGCTTCCAAATGTTTCTCATGCAAAATCCACCAGTTTTTTTCCTGCAATGTATCATACTGTTTTTATGGTTAGAAGAGTTAAAATGCCAGTCTTAAAAAAAATTACATTATTAAGCCCTGGAACAGATTGCTTACAGAAGGTGTAAGGTTACTATGATTAGAGATCTTTTAACATTAAGTTTTGCAAGCATCTTCTTGTGCTTTGATTCCATCTTGCATTAGGAGATAGACTAGACAGTCTCCTGAGGTCCTTTCCAATGCCATCTTTTTGCAGAACCACTTTTCTTCTTCGTATTATGAATGCATAAGGCAAATCAGAGAAAGTGTAATGGGATTTTTATTAATAGCAAGTAACACTTATGAAAATAGAATGTGGGAGGCCTATCACCTTTGTGATTTGACTACTAAACCACAATACTTCAAAGCATGTAACCTCTTCCCTCATGACCTAGTAATGTATTCCAAAAAAAATGCAAGAGGCAGAGATTTATTCCAGTTCCAAGACACAGTTTGTTGTATGAGCCAACTAATGCACAATATATATTAGAATTAAACCCCGTCCACCTCTCCTAAAACTACTTCAGGAAATTCATATCAAATCTATCTGCTGCAGTTAGTTTTTATGACAGAACTATTACAGAGAAATAAACAGTGTCACTGGTGAAAAGAATGTCAAGCTGCTTTGAATTGGCTGAACAGCATCTGATGTCCTCAAGGATTACAGTGCTTTATGACCCTGCCCTGCCAATCTGTTTAGCTTCTGACGCTTCACCATATGGGGTCAGAGCAGTGATTTCTCATATAATGCTAAATGACCTAGAAAAGCCTGTAGCATTACATTGCAAACACTTACTAACATTGCAAAGACTCAAACACAGATGAAAAAGCTTCAACACATGTATTTTGATAGAGTCTCATTATGTTACTAAATTTGACTATCCTTACTTCTTAGTGGCTAGGAAAACCAAATAAATGCCCACCTATGTGGGTTTCACATGTACATCTTTTAACTGGTCTCAGTTGGGAAATGCATGCAATATTTCTGATATGATCTTGAGACTTGGACAGCGTCATTTTTCAATGATCACAGCATTTCATGGAAATTATCATGGCTTGATAGGCCAGTAATGCTATTGGGGAAAACAAAGAAGGAACCCCTGTTCAAGTTTAAGCAGCATTCTCAGCAAACAGCACAGTGAAACAGTCATTACAAGTAAATAAAAATACTTCCTTGTGATGAGATGTAGTTGAGCCAAGAAAACAGCAAGGTACTAATTACATGTCAATAAATGGTTCCCTGATATCACAACAATATTACAACATTTATATCTGTGGAGACAGAAAAAAAGTGTGCCAAGTTGGACAAAAGAGGAAAAAAAGCTTCCATTAAGTTTGCTGTATGAGTAGATGCAAAGAAATTGGGACAATATAAGAGCAAAGATAGTCTCAATAAAGATGATTCATGCATTCTTTAAACATTCAAAACTCATGGTTTCAATGGGAGTACTGGCCTAAAAATATCCAAGCAGAAGAACCATACATAAACAACAAACAGAAGGAGCATTGAAAGTTAAAATGTTTTATCGAGATTTTGTTTCCTTTTTTTTCCCCGTAAGATAAATTGGACTATTTTGATGACTAACTCATAAAAGTATATGTTAAAGCAACAGAAACAATACAATCAAACATTACATTCTTTACAAACAAATGAAGATGATACTACAACAAAACACTACAAAACTCCACATAAAAACCACTCATTTGGAGTGTCCGTATGATTTTATCTGGAAGACTAACATTAACATGAGAGCTATGGATAATGAGAAAGCAAAGAGAAGAGAAATGAGAGGAGAAGAACGATGCAGGGAAAGGGTAACAGATCAATAGGTTAACCATCTTCAGTAGCTATTTCCCAGCACAACATGCTAGAACATCTTAAATTAGCAGAAATGGCTCAAAGGGTACAAATGGGTATGTGCTAAACATCCAAGAAAGCAATTTTGATGTGTTTACAGGACTGTCAGAGAGAGCAATGTCAAATAATAAAGTAAATAAGATTTGATATTATAGACAATTAAAGGTGAATGTTGAGTGCTGAGTCCAGGAGCAGACACCCAAACTCCATCACTGTTAATGGGAGCACTGACTCCAGCTAGAATTCTAACTGTGCTAGAGCTGTAATTGTTTGGCCTCCAAATACCAAAGCCTTGCTAAAACAAAAATTTATTGAGGACTTCTCAGATGTGGGGGCACTAGAAAGGCTACACCAGCTGAGCAAGACACTTTAGCAGGGAAAGCAATTCTCAGCTCCTATTAGAGCATTTTCTATTTGAGGATTATGCCTCTTGCTAAGAAGCAACTGTCTGCTTCTCTTTATTCCCACTCTGACATTTTCCCTACCTCTCTTACATCAAAAATGTAATAAGACTGAATTTATTTCCCAGTTTATAAACTTGCTGTACCACACATTCACTGAGCCATCAAACCTTTACTTATCATCCATGAGTTTCCTTTGCTAGTGTTTTTTGCTTAAGGGAAAGGTCGACTAGAAAACAGGAATTCAATTTAATGAGAAACAAAGAGGTGGAGAGCTTAGAAATGTTTTGTGAAACCACTTTTACATCCCGCACAGATAGTAAGCCTTGTAGATAAGGCTCTCACCTGCAATATGGCAGAATCATGTTCATATCACCATTCTTCCCATGAAACACAAAACCAATATAATAACAACCATACTGATCTATTTGGCTCACTGTCTCTTCACTGACAATATTAAATATTAGATGTTTTCACCTATAATATAACAAGCTGCAGATCAGGAGCTTCTTAAGTATTTCTGTATTGAACGGACCTTAATGATTTATTTTTCTTCTAAGAATTAGTCCAACTCTCTCTGAACCTATGTAAATTCTTCACATCTAGAGCATCCCATGGCAAGGAGTTCCAAAGCTTTTACTAAAACAGCCACCAAACTATCTGCCTCAGGTGCACTCTCCAGCTCATTGTTTTCAATGTGGGGCCAAATATCTCAAGCTGACTGTTTGACATATCAGGAGAGTGCCTTAAGCCCTAAGCTAAAGAGCTCTTGTTCTCTTTAGGAGACATTCTATTTAGTGTAATTGCTAACAGTTTCCCTAAGGCAGAGCATGAGAGACTAGTTTTGGTCCAGTGAGTAAAGCACTTATCAAGGATCTGGAATAACCTAATAACTGGCATTTTTCCAATAGAAAATATATTTCATTGAACAGTTCACATCCAGCTATGTTAAAGAGCAATCTTGCTTTCCAGCTGCTGGGACATTTCCCTCTTCTTGAGAGAAATTTCACCTTTAAAGTCCACCTCCATTAAAAACTGCACATACTGCCCCTGCTAATGGGAAATAAAAAGAAGACAAATCACAGAAGCCAGAAGCTACAGAATATTCTTGGTTTTGAAAGTGTGAAAAAGAGATATTTCTTAATCCTCATGTTCTCAAAACAGACTAACTACTGAATGCACTGAACCAACACATTGCTGGATACTTTCTACAAGAATAGAAGATACCTGACAGCATTTATAGTACCATCAATAAATACAATCAAAACAGTAAAACCAACTATATACTCCTTGGTAGCTTGGTTTCTTTGAAGCAATGGGACAGGCTATCGGGCAATGCCTGCATTTCTTCAAAGACTGAAATCAGTTGTTTGCTCAGCAGTTGATCACTCTCTGAGAAAAGAATAACCCAGTACAATTCAGAGTTTACTGCTAAGGGACATGATGAAAACAGTGATATCAAAGTCTTGTGCAGACCTAAGCTTTCAAGGTGATATTAGCAGTGGGCTAAGGGAGAGCTACAGGCTGCAAGACCTCTTGGTACAGAACAAATGAGAAAGGCATTCACAATACTGTCACAAAAACTCTTTGGCACAGTGTTAAATATCTACCTAGCATTCATTTAACACTGATAAGCAGGAAAATTTAAGTCCTAGACTACTACATTCTAGACTAAAAGGGAACAGACAGACAAGTATATTTTCCTAGCACTTGTTCCATTGATGAGACAAGCATATCCCTATGAACAAGCCTTCCTGTAATACAAGCAGCACTTTTTGTGGGGTGAAATAAAATAAAACTTCATACAGAACCCCTTTTGTATTAACTAAAATTTTTTTTTAGTGTAACGAAGAATTCTGCTACCTAAAGATACGTCTGTAGACAGTATCTTGCCTTCCTTACTTCACATAACAGCACCATACACTAGAAAAACAACACACAAGTTCAAAATACTAAGTTGCATTCCTAAATATCCAATATACAAATTTCTACTTGACTATAATCTTGCACCATGAAAAATTGACAAATTTTTAAGTGAGGTCAGTTCAGGTGACAAGAAAACACCATACATACACAAAATCTATTTTTCTTTGTACTTTATGCATTTGAAAATACAAATGCACATACAAAACCACAATTTTTGCAAGCCTAATTTGTTTACTCCCGTAGTTCCAGAAAAATATCAATAAGCACAAATGGCATTTAACATAGCAATACTGACAGAGAGTACATATAAACAAGTCAGCACCTTTTACAGTGACAGGAGCTCAAATTGGTCAGAGTTTTGACAAAAATCTGTCTACACCTTTACTTAAAAACAAGCACATCTAAATAGATCAGAATGACTTTTAAGCTCAAATGCCAGGTCTTTTGAAAATACACAACAGAACAAGTAATTTTTTTCTAGGGAGAGTATTGAGAATGACAGAGAGAGATCAGAAATAAGCAAAATTCGAAAACAAATGTCTTCCCATTGCATCCAGTATATAGTGGTATGCCTTCCACTTAAAAAGGACATGGCCAAGGTCCATTTTAGCTATTTATACCACGTTTGTTACTACAGCATACATCACATAAACCCCCTGGACATTGTTATACCTTTGTCTCTAACAGAGAGGTGCTTCTGTAAACAAAAGCTGGCTTGAGCCCAGGACAAGCCTCCACAGACCTGGACAAGCCCAGTTTTCCTAGGACATGTGAGGAACAGCCCTAGGAGCACCAGGGCCAGCAAAGGAGGAGGGGAGGAGAGACTCCAACCCCAAAACACAGATTCCCCTGCAGACCCTGGGGAGATCACAGGGAGGGTTTTTCCTGAAGGAACTACAGACTATGGAGGAGTCCAGATAGGAGCAGATTCTCCTAATAGGAACTGCAGCCCATGCAGGACCACAGGAGCAGGTTTATGCTGAAGGACTGCAATCTGTAGGGTCTACAACCCCTATTTCCTAGACTCCTTGTCAAGAAGCTACACTCCAGAGAATTACACGCTTTGTTTCTTCTGTAGGCTGTAGTCCAGTAAGAAGAGGCAGTGAATTAAATTGTAGACAGTCATATTAGTGTCAGCAGTGCATCATGAAATGGGGTCTCTTCTTCAAATTCCAACAGAAACTAGGCTTTTTTTCAAGGTTTTACGAAAATACAACATGAAGAATGTTCATACTGTGTCTGCTCTACAAGGTAATGGAAATTTGCACTATATTCATCACCATATCATATTATCCATTAAGTGATCTAATTATCAGTTCTAGCACTTACATTTGCAAGTACCTTGGTGTTATGATTTGACACCCAAGAAAAATGTAAGAACATGCCTTATTCCTTTTTGCTTCTTCAAAAAGGTCTAAAAGACCTGTCCAACAGCAGGTCTGAATTACACATTTTCATCTCAGACTACTGCATGTTCAGTTTCTCCATTTTCTAACTAGAAGTTTTGTTCTGTTCTATTTTGTTCTAAATAAGTCTTCCTTCTCCTGGTATTTCCAGACTTCAAGCAAATAGTAGTTCTAAAAACAAGTTTAAACATATGGAAGTCCCAGGCCAGCAGTCACATTGCTGTATGTAAGACTAAGCGCATGAACACTGTCTGCTATGTCCTGCATTTGATGTGAGTGCACTTCAGGGATTCGTGCCCTCCTAGCTATTGTCCAGGGAGTCCCAGGTAAGGATATACACGCTCTGTCCTCACTGAAGAAGATAAATATGAACAAGAGGAAAAAGGAATTGAACCAGAATCTTTCAAAAGTACTTCTGGGACTTCCTGACCCAAGCATGAAATAACACGACAAGTAGAGTTGTGCTCCTGATGTTGATATTAACCTCTAAAGTTCAAAAGAAAGAGTGAGTTTCAGCACAAGATTCTAATGCAGATTTAAACTTTTGAGAACACAATACATAATCAGGGGCATCTTATCTGAAATGAAACCAGTTCTAAGAGGATGATTAAGTATCTGGAGGTTGACCTACTATACAGGTGCAACTTTTCAGAATGAGTGTTGTCCTGCTGTGGTTACAACGACAAGATACCTTTAAGAGGAAACACCTCAGCTCATCCAGCTTGGTAACAGTGTCCATTCTTATCTGCACCATTGGCCCTTTATATTGTGGAGGCCACCATGTGAAAAGCTAGCTAGGATGAACAAAGTATTTTTTGAGGTCAGTTTTGGAGTCTGGCACCCATCAAACTATTAGACCTCTGATGCCAATGTCTGTTACGATGCACAATACTGACTCAGTGTTTCCTTATACTTCCTTAAGTTTATGAGCTTTTAAGTTCCTATTCCATAAATAAACTGCATGATTGTTGATGGTGGGGTTTTATCTGTCAACTCATCACTAATTCTGTTCTGTTATGTCCCGTTATCTTATTCTTGTTTACCCTGTAATGCAATTCCTGTTCAAACAGGACCTAACACAGAAGGAACATGGTCTACCACTGACATTCTCAATGCCAGGAAAACACCAATGGCAAAACCAGTAAACAGCAACTCATCTCCCAGATAGATGTAAGATGATGCTTTCAAATCACAAATAAGGACAGTATGGTTACTCTCTTCAATCACGATTTTTATTTCATGAAGAACAGCTATTTAGTACTTCACTTTTTTATTCAGCAAAAGAAAGATAGCAAAAGAGAAGGCATTAAAATTATGGATAAGTAGTTTAATGTCTCAGCAAAATATGCTGATCATGGTTCCTGGTCTGGTAACTTGGACAGTGAATATTAATGAATCCAGAATCATAAGCAGATTCCAATTTAATCCATTTTTTTTTCTACAGATAAATAAAATTGAAAGTACTATTTCTAAACCTATGAGCAAATTGTCCCCATGAGAGAAATCACCCGGGAAGTTGAATTTTTCATGTGATTTGATATGCAATTGTGGAATGAAGAGCAAAGATTTTTCCATTTATTCTTTACACTGAAGCTTGAGTATATCTGTAATCTAAAAGTCTGGCAGATTTTAAGGTAAGATCTTCAGACTGTTAAGAGTTTTTGTTGGTAGGGTTGCAGAAATCCATTCCCCTGTGGCAAACACGTCAACTTCTGAATTATTATAATTTATCATATTGTAGAATTCTAGAAAGTTGATTTTGATATTCAAATGTCTGATATGTGAACCTCTGTGCATCTACTTTTTAGACTTTGGAAGCAAGAAAAGTTGGTAGCATACAAGTACAAAGTACGAGCTGTACTACAGAACAACAACAACAAAAAAATAGCTCAGATTTTTTTACTGGATCCCTGAGAAGAACAAAAGTAACCAGAGACATTAAATTTTCTCAACGTCTATTAACTTTTTACTGAAATGCAACCATTTATTTTCTGACATAAACACTTTAGTAAATAGAAATAATGCAAAACTTATTGATTTTGATCATGAAGACCACAAACCAAGCACAACTTCCCAGGTCTTAACAGAGCACTACTTACATTCCATTCAGTCCCTGAACTTGGTGCAAAATACTAAAATTGATCTGTAAAACAAATGAAATCAGCAGTAAGACCAATAAACCAACCAACAAATCATCTCACAAAAAAAAAAAGGAGGAAATATTTCATAGCTTTTGAAAAAAATCTATCAAGTTTCAAATCCAGAAGGCATATTCCACTCTAATTTATTAAATAATTTTATTATTGACATGATTCTATTTGTCCAAAATTAGAACAAGCATTCTAGAAAAATATGAACTGACTGGAAGCTAATTCAACAGCTGCAATGAAGTGACTAGACAACATGGATTCTTATATTTCCAGAACACTTTTGAGATATTTACATCAGTGAAAAATCATTGTAGACCTGAAAAATTTAAAGCAAACATTACTTATGAAAATCAATAGATTTATATCTTTATTGAACAAGTAGTTTCTAATCTAAAAAGAGGAGGGGAAAAAAGTCTAAGAATCTAACAACTTTCATTTGAATGTGTGGCTTCATTTTGATAATCATCTTTAAACATGAGAATTTGGCCCTGTAAATGTAACTCAAGAACGTACATGGGTACTTTCTGATATAATTTACACCTGCTAGAAATAACTGACAATTTTACAGCTCAGGAAAAAACAGACAGCAACAATGAAAGGTACTGAGACATTGCTTCTTTTAGGCATAAAAATGCACTAAGGAAATTGCATATAATTAAGAAGATTTGATTTTAACTCAGAAGTTACACTTGCTCTGAAAGAGGATTTAGAATATTTTCTCACTTTCTATATGGATGGGCAGAAACTGTGAAGTGTAGACTTCCCAGCTTATTATTTTACACTATATAGAAACAACTGAGTCAACTAGTCCTTGAGAAAGCTGGAGATTGCCAAAATGGGAAACTGGGAAATATCTCAGCATTTAATAGAAGAGTTCGTGTAAGAAATTTTACAATGGGCTGCAAATAGTTAAACACATCTGAATCACGTTAGCAGTTTGACATAAGACTTCCTCACTTTCTAATAAGCTCTTACCAATTAATATTTATAATTTTATTTCTTGTTATCAATCACTTGTCACAATTGCAAGCGCCAAGAGAAATTTATCATTCAACGCTACCTAAAGCATTTTAATGGGGAGTGCAAGCCATTCAGATTTCTCTGGCCCATTTTTACAGTGCAGGCCTGCTGTGCTGTGTTTAAGGCACAAAGACTGCTCGTCTGGAAGCATCTGGAGCAATAGAACACTGATGTTTACTGAGTATAATTACCAGTTGTGCATAGTTCAACAGAAACTAATTTTCCCTTGACTTTTAAAGTACGTAACACATCACGAATTGTTAGCTAATTATTCAAAAGCACGTGCTGTAAAAGCAGCTGCCTTTCTCAAGCAGCACAGTATGCAGTTTTATATTCGATTCTCTCTGATACAGGTACCATTACCCTATTTGTGTTTAAGTCTGCAGTGGGTTTAGACACTGACTGTAGAACATGATAATAAATACATGTTACCCTAAAGGCATCACAATCTCTAAAATCAGGTACTGGATAGAACAAAATACATCTGTGACTTTGGGGATGCATGGTTTAATTCCATCCTTTCACAAAAAGCAAGGCCAGATCTTGTGAAAATAGCATACAAGGAATCTAAAAAGATTAGTACATATGACAAGTTGTAAGAGCAAGACTTTTCTAATAACATGATGACCAGAACATTAAGAAAAAAAAATAAATCTGTGCATTCTTTTGATTTTTAAAACAAACAAGAACAGTTCCATGTCATTACCACTGCAGAGATTCACTGCTATAGAGCCGAGCCTGCTCCTCGTATGCTTCCCATACATACGCACAAAACTGATGCCAGAGAAATGAACCATTACTTCTGGACTTTTAGTTTCACCACAAATTGCCTTCATTTGGCCCTGTCTGCTTACCGTAAGACTAGCAAGTAGTCCATCAGCACACATATACACCACAAAACACTTAACATATAAAATTAATTTAGAATCAATTAGCATACTTTCCATGGGAAAAAACAAATCATTTTTAAAATTGTAAAATTTTCTCGACATTCAGATGATTTAGCTTATTTTGTTTTCAATCAATGATTAACTAAGTTGTTGGGTTTTTTTAAAATCCCTTTTCCACCCATCCACGACTTCAGTAAAACTCAAAGTTGGGAGAATATTTTCTAGAAATATCTAGTGGAACTGTACTAAAATAGGTGCAGATGATCTTAGACTTTATTGGCAGGCTACCAGGAAGAAAAAATTGTAACCAGAACATTGTTATCTGGACTACTGTGAATATAACTGGTCTAAAGTTAAATGGCTTTCACATATGTTCTCTTCATCAGTCTGAAACAGTACATTATTCTGTGTAACAACATCTGCTTTAGACCTGGCCTGGACCTCTGAGCTCAGGCTGACAGGGAAAAGCTATTCCCATCACCTCAAAACCTTTTTCATAGCTCAGGATGCTGCCAAGGCCTCCTGTCAGATCTAATCCTTCAGCAATTTTAAAAATGGATCTCTTCTTAGGGAAGAACATGCTCCATGTGTGTGTTCTATATTGGAGACCTACCCACTGCCTTCTGATTTTCCTCTGCTTCTCTGCTGCACGCTGTGCAAATGTTTCCCTGTGCTTATTTTTTCAAGTGGCTTCTTAGAGCAGAGTAGATATTCCCTTGAGTGTATTTTCTTTCTTTACCATCACTCTTTTCTATACAAATAACAGATTGCTCTGCTGCTGCCCTTTAAATTTAGAGAAGAAAAATCCCACACCACAGATGTCTGGTGGTAGGAGAAGGGTTGCTTCTTTTGTAAACTTACTGGGAAGTCAGATAACTCCAATCTTCCTCATTGTCCCTCTTCAGAAGACAGATCTTGAATTTTCCTCTTATCCTGATGATGGTTCTCAGTCAATGATTTACAGACCATTGTTAGAATACAAGATCACCTTAAACACTCCTGAGCTAGTCTACAAATTTTCCTATACTGTTTTTATAGTGCAGTGATATTGTTGCATAATTGTCTAGAAAGAGGGAGAATTACTGGAGTTGAGCTTCCTATAGAATTGTAGTTACTTAGGAAAATGGTGATGACTAATAAAAAATAAGAGTGGCTTTAATGCATACACCAAAATTTGCATTGTCTAGACTTAGTTTCATTACCCATTTTTTCATTAAAGAAATCTACTCTTTAAGAGAAGCAGAGGTGTCATCTAAGCAAGTAAAATTGAGTGTAAGGTCACCTATGTCCCTGACAAGAAAATGAAGAGTGAAATGCTTGTACATTTAGTAAAATTGAACTGTAAGAGGATTTCTAATGAGGTTATGGAGGCCTTATACTGTCTAAAATTCTCTTTTACTGCCATTTCGAAAGGTTTACAATGGTGGGGTGGGGGTGAAAATCCATAAAAGTAGCATCTAAAAACGTTAGTCCAGGCAGGAAACTTCCACCATTGTCATCTGGAGCAAAAAATTAAATTGTTATAGTTAGACTACATCCAAACTGACAAAATAAACTGGAAAAGAAATCACACCATAAATTTCAGTACTGCTGGTTAGGCTGGTTCAAGATGTGTACACACGCAGCATCTGTTGTGGTTTGAGGCTGTGCTGGCCACTAAATGGACAGCACATGCTCTCTGTTAACCTCTTCTATAAGCTGCTCCCTAAATAAAAGTATCCTCAAGGAGCAGCTTAAGCATACCGATACCTAACAGAAGATGCAGACATGGCAGTATCAACAACTAAATACAATTAAAGGGATTTATGAGGAGGAATCTGCTTTTATTACTGAGATAATAAATGTATTTTTTCCAATGTCACTCAACAAGCATGGATAAAAAGACAGTAGTTCTGCACAACCAAATGAGCCACGCCATTGAGCAACCAACCAAAAAAATATGGCCCAGATTTCCAGAACTTAGTTGGATAATTCCTCCCCCCCAGCCTGGTGAACCCTGTGTTTTTCTGTTCAGTTTATGAAAAGTTATTTCAGGAAAAACTTTTCTATCCAAATTTCTGTCCTAAACCAAAGTAAAATTAGATGCTGGATTTCAAATATTTTTAATTTTACATTTCCAAAATCAGTTCTTTCAATGATTTCAAAGTTGAGGGTTTTTTCCATTTCTGGATTCACAACCATTCTAAAGATCAGTAACATCCCAAAAATTTTGTTAAAACTAAAAACAAATACCCTCCCCCAAATCTGTTTCACGGAGAGGCATAAGGCTTTAAACATGTAATAAAGCAACAAATAGTCAGAAAATAATTTGATGAGTAGCAGTGGAGGAAAGGGGCAGCACAGAAATGAAACTGTCACTATTAAAAGTAATAATACATATAGCAGAGTATTAAAATAGTTACATGGGCAGGCAGTTATACATTTGGAGAAGTCTGCAGGCTCATGAGAAATTAGGCGGGATTAAGTAACCTTGATATAATCCTGTAACACACGGTGACATATGCCAACATACAACGACCTGCAAGAATTTTAAGGATTCATTAACTAGCCAAAAAAATCAACATTAAAATCACCGCTACTACCAGAAATCTATAAATCTGAAAAACACTTTTCATGTAACTTCTCTGCAGATTTAAAATAATCTCCTTGGAATTTATTTTTGATGTTGCATCTCTTGAGAGAGTATTTCTTATTTCTTTCCAATAACAATTCTGAACAACCTCTGAAAGGATACATTTTCTACAGAAATGGATTTATACTTGCATACTTCTATTCACCTCAACCTTCTTTTGGGGTTCAGGAGAAAGCATGTTATACAAGAAATATAAACCATCAGATTTCTGTCACTTGACATAGGACTTGTACCACTTTTGCTCAGCAGTCCATCCAAAAGCATTTTATACAGACACTGCTCAGGGCTTAGTTCAAAGAGGTCATATAAACAAATAAACCTTCTGTCACAAGAACATTATTAAAGATAAAATCCGAGATTTGCAGAGAAAACTGATAGTATGCTATGTGCTTTTTCCAAACACATACAAAGAGACATTTTTAGCTGCAGATTCCTAACATAACTTGATTGTTTTTCTGTCTGAACTGCACTTGTCCTCCCCACACTAGGGCTCCCAGTCATCTTTCCCCCCATTCAAGTTAACTTTTTCTAAAAGTTCACTCCCAAATGTGCAGAGTAAAATCCAGTGTAACAAATACAGGCCACAGAAGAAATCCACAAGAAATGACAGAAGAGCCTGGAGAGCCAGCTGCCTCTCGAAAAATCCCAGAATTGAGAAGAACTCTCTCAAGCTGCAGGATTTTTTATTGATGCCAGCTTTTCTGTCTCTGCAAAGTCCAAAGATGACATATTTTCAGGGTAAGATAGGAAGCAGGTATTGTGCTGACAGTACACTTGTCTGTGTGCAGAAGTACTACCATCTCGAGAAGGAAGGATGACTCAGATCTGCAGATACCATTAACCAGTATCCATCAAGTAAGAAAAGTGAAGCCCAGACCTACTGCACAGTCCTGAAAAACAATTTTTCTCCTACAGCAATCTTGAAATACTTTACGTTTGTTTCTATCATAATCTATTATTTAATTACATATTTTAATATTTGCAAATGTGCAGACATGCACAGTTTAGTAGTGAAGAAAAATGTTAGATTGACTGTTCTGGCAGTGTAAAATCTCCAGCCATAAAATAGATAGTAATATATATATACCAGAAGAGTGAATCGCTTGATTACTTTGCCAGAGAACATTAAACCTGTTCCAAGATCCTCAAACACTGAAATCAAGCCATATTTCAGTGGTTAATACTATTTACTCATTAGTTTCCCCTCAAAGACAAAACTGTAAAAATGTTAATTTGTGCCAAAGATGATAATTCAACATTGTGACCTGAAACTTTAAGACTGAAGAAAACACCAGTTGATACCAACTATGAGACATGACTAGCTTTGGCCATCTTAAACATATACCCCAGAGCCAAGTACTTCAGCATCTAATAATCCTATTCGAGTCCTCTTAATTTAATATCCCTTCATGTGATTTAAATCACTTTCCTCAGGAAAATAATTTCTCTTTGCTTACTCATCCTCACCTCCTCACCCCTTATATTTTAATATGTGATTCCAGCTTTCTGGAGGAAAACGACTGAATAAAGTTAACATATGTATTGCTGTGCACTGCAGAAAAAAGCATCCTTTTGTTACAATAATACTGCATGTGTCTTGCCTGGATTATTTCACCCTAAAATACCCCATAAACAGTTAAACCAATAACATAGCAGTGAAATACTGAAAGATTCTATTGTTTCCAGAAGTGCCAACTATTTCATTGCCAATGTTTCTGCTTTGGTTCATCAAAAGTACTGAGCAGCCTGCCAGAAACAGCTGTGAATTTGACAGGAAGGAGACACTCCAGGAAGACTGTTTCAAATCCCAAAAAGGAGGGAGTAAGCAGTTTCATTTTGCAATTCTTTTCCTCTAGTTCTAAAACTAGTCTCTTCCTGTTTTTCAGAGAATTTTTCATAATGCCTTCCCTTCTCTAGAAGAAGGCTTAGCTGATTTCCAGTTCCAACACCCTTAACAGTCATTGACCTTTTTGAAAAGGAAAGCTTATTTAAACCTCTGGCTATGATTTCTCAGACTAGTAAAAACGTGGTCAGCAGCCCACACCACAAAAATAGCATTTCTGTTTCTTTACCCTCTAACCACTTGGTGATCACAAGTCTGCCGACCCTGCGATCTTCCTTTGTCTCTCTGTTCTCAGAGAAATGTTGGGTCAGGAAGTTAAAAAAATGTAAGAATTGTCCTTTTTATCATCTGCCATCATGTACCTCTGGGATTTAAGGGACATTAGCTACGAGCCATACTTTCACAACAGAGAAAGAGAGAAGGCAAACGTCAGAAACAGATGAAGTGATAGAATAAAAGCCAGTAAAGTGCTTTGATGACAAAGGTTATGCAAGCGTGAAGGAACACTCTTACACTTCTCATCAGTAGGGAGGAAGGGACTTTGAAGTACAATTTAATGGCCAAACAGAAGTCATGAACTGACCAAAAGTTTCAGTTTGGGTACGAAGTACAATAGTGACAGAATGCACAATGCTACCATATATCACCCTGGACAATTTTGACGAGCATAAAGAATCCAATAAAGCAGCAGACCTTTTAAAACATGCAATTTTCATGCCCCAACCTCAGACACGCATCTATTCAACACTGACTGAATAGCCTAGAACATTTTTCTTCAGAGAAGTTAGGCTCTGCTGTGAATTTTACAGATTCATAAGCAAGAACAAATAGAGCACAGAAAAGCAGGCAGTACATGACAGATTAGCAGAATCAGAAAAAAACCCAAAGTAATATTGTAAATACACACAAAAGTGATACTAGGGTATGTTTGAAAATGCTTTAAATTAACAATGCATTCTTTATCCCACCATATATCTCTAAAAAATTTTTTTTAAATGGAGACCATGCCAAATCATTTAAAATAAATTAAAATTGGGTGTCTTATTCTAAATGTTCCTCAATATACTCAATAGGAAAACTCTGTTTGTTTTCAAAACCAAAATTATTCAAGTCTGTTTTCTTTAGTGACACTAGGCCACTGTCTCACAGTTTCCTTCTGGGACAACATTTTCTCTAGTCTGGTATCATAAACATTTAGCAGTGCATATGAGACTCATACGATGGCTCCCTCACCTCATGTGCTGCAAGAGCCGTTTCCTGATCCAGAGCTCCATGGGTGAGATGCAGGCAGAAGAAAACCCAGAGAAAACTTACATTCCCCAGACACATCCTTATCCCCCTCTCCGTTGCATCCATGTATAATCCTGTCTGCTTGAGACCATACAAGACTGGAGAAAGCCTCCAGAATAAGCCCTAAAGTTGTCAGCAAGACTTGTGCCATCAGTCTCTACACCACCCTTTAGGCAGTGAGGCTGTCAGAAAGCGATAATGAAATCCTTTCCCCCATTTAATGAACATTGTAAACAGTAGATGGAAAATATCATATGGCAGCCAGTAAATCAAACACAATTTTCTTACTTAGCAACAGCATGGCAATGAGAAGTTCTGAACACATCTACAAGTATATAAATACAAATAATTGGAGAAAAAAGACCTTTAAATGGTCCATTAAGTTCAATCTCTGCTCCTGTTTTCCAGAGCCTGATTTATAAACCTAATATTTAAATTTCAAGCAACTAACCTTCCACAAAGAGGAGACACATCATGTAAAAGAAAAACCAAACTAAACCAACCAAACAACCTCAAAACCAAAACAGATTGTTAAAGCAGATTTGGACTCTCATGTTTTTCGTCTCCTTTAACTTTATGGTTGCAGTAGATTTTTCTGTAACGGACAGATCATGTTTCTAAAAATAATGGGCTCTCTTGATAAAAATCAGTTTCATTCTTAAACAAAATTCCATAAAAATCAAATGCAGATTATATCAACTTCTCTCTCTCCCAAATTATCCCATGAAATAATTTTGATGTTTTTTTATAAATTTTTAAGTAATGCGTACTTCTGAAATGTAGCAATGGCTTGTGACATTTCTTTGATCTATACTGAATTTTATCTATTTTTATTGTACTATAGAACGCAGCTGGTTCATATATTGACATCCTTTGATGTACTGAAGTCTTCATATAATTTTTTGCTAGGCACCATACTTAAAAAAAATATATAAACAATCATATAGAGAATATTTATATACTGTGTGCAGCAGATCACAGGTAAATTCAGTCAGTTGTTCATGAATAATAAAGAACAGAATTCTGATTGAAAACAACTTTTCATGCGACTGCATGCATCTAAAACTAACATTACTTAAATCAATAACCTGTGTTCTCAGTGAGATAGTCTGTATGTAAATTCTTACATAGGTATATCCATTCCCTAACGTATGTGACTTGCATGCACACAAGAACTTTTCTCCCCTCCTTCTACTCAGCACAGGAAATGTAAAATGGACCGCATCCACTGGCATTTCCATTTCTCCTCAGAAAGAGGCAGGGAAAAAACTGTCAGCCATAGGTCTTGGAGAATAGGAGTGACAGATAAGCAGGACTTCTTTCTTCTGAGTTCACATCTATACTCTCACACTGTGACACACACAGTTGCTCTTTGCATTGTACATACAACCCCACTCCTGTAGAGTAGATAAGTCTTGTCCAAAACTCAACAGGACTTTTTAAAGGGGACCACTCCTTCACAGATCACTGGACCTAAGCCAGAAAAGTGTCCAGGTGAGCTCCTCATGTCACAAAGAAAGCGTCTGTTGCAAAGAGTTTTGTTGGCAGAGGTAATGAAGAAGATCTCTGCAAATGACTGCTCAGGAGAGTCACCAGGGAAACTAACCCTTGACAGTTGCAATCACTGATTGTGATTTTAATGACATTTATCTCAGAAAGAAAACAGAGCTCTTGCATTGGACTTATTTGAAGCTTGAGGGAATGGCAATAGTGGCAGTTCTCAAACAAGGGGACATCACCAAGGCTGTAAAATAACTGGAATGTGGGTGAGAAAACGGGCTACAAATCTCAGAAGTAGCACAAGGACAGAAAGCAGCCCTCTGAGAAAGCTTGTAAGATGCAAAGAGAAAAGGAAACAGCATCAACAGCATTATGCAGCAAGAAAACTCAAGAGGCTAGACATAACTGAAACAGTGGCAGATGTGTTTCCCCTTTCATGGCACACATCAGGGCAACAGAAGGAAAAGGAGACTTCCTACTTTCCCAAAAGAGCATGCACATATATCCACTGGGAGAATGCAGAGACTTTGAAAGATGAGAGTTTGTGACACAGTGGTTAAAAAATCAACAGAACTATTAATAGGTTATGTTAGCACATGCACTTATACAAAATTCTATACATCATACATATCATTATATTTGCTAAAATAATTTAAAACACTGAAATCTTGAATCATGTGCCATACTATATTTTAATGCAGCTTAATCAAAGACTTTCCCATATCTTTATGTAGTTTCTTTTAAAGTAAACAATAAAAGAGAATAGTAAAGTTTCACAGATTTTATAATTGCTTTTATGACCTGATCTCATTTTCTCTTTTGTTCCTAAAATCTGCTGCTTCTCCTCCCACCTTTCTTGGTTAAATAATTAGTTACCATGGAAACAAATATATTTCTGGTACAGAAACCAATTTGTGACATCGACATTAATGTGAAATGTCTCCCCTTTCTGTAGATACATGGGGATAGCAGTGACCATGAAATACTTCATGTTATAAACAGCTTCACACTGTTTGTGATGACAAGGAATATGAACTTTGGATAACACATTGCAATGCTGTGCAAATAACAAAATAAGAAAAACAAATTACAATTATTTTTCTTATTTGAATGGAAATGGGCTTAAATTATATTAAGCAAGTATTTCATCTTCCTCAATTTACAGCTATTTTAACAAACTCATCACTTTTCAAAAGAGAATCACAATCAAATCTACAAAGAAGGAATTGGGTATCTCTTGCACCTCCAGTGACAGAGTCCTTGGCTTTTTCATCTTGAATGCTTCATAAAACTTGTCTGGCTGGTAAAAAGAAGTTGTCTGCAATACCACCTCAGGAGACTTTGTTTTAAGCGAGTAATCAGAGATCTTTCATCAACACCTCTCTCTTGAAGATATAAATGGCCTTCAGAAATATGGGGTGCAGAAGCACTTATGTCAACATTTACCCTCACAGGTATTCCTATGCAAATAAATGCATACTGCTAGATGTATGAGAGCTAGTCCCATGAGTAAGAATGTGCAAGCCTACCCCTTAATTAGAACATAGCTTCCTGTCATTTACAAACTATTTCATATGCAGATACAGTAAGAGACATCTAAATGAAATCATTTATTCCTGCAATTATTTCAACATGAAAATGAATGTCAAAGTATGAAGCTATGACTGAAAACTGACATGGCTTTAAGGCTGTAAATACTACCCTGTATTTTCAGAATTGTAACTGTGTAAATACAGTACTTAATTATTTCACCTTTTTTTGGCAAAGGAAAGAGATAATGAACGGGAAGGTACAAAAGAATATGGCAAAGAATAATAATAATAATAATCATGTTTTAGATGAATTTTGCATAAGATCTCTTAAAAATATTTAAAGCCTCAGGATTTGAGTAGTTTCCTAAGGCTTACCATTTCTATCTTCCAAATACTTTGTTTTACATCAGTTTGAATTATTGACTCATTTAAAGAATTTTTCCTGTAACCTATGTAAATGGTTAAACTGGTAAAAGAAAAGTAAAAGGAAAAAGTCAATAAGAATTTTTTTAAAAAACAAGTCCTACTGTTTAGTCAACATATGTCTTGGGAAGTTAAGAAAGTGAATTTCTCTAAAGGAATGAGAGACAGGAAATGCTGTATATAACCCATACAAGACAAATGTGTGCATGGATTATAGATACCAAATAATTTCTCATATGATTACTTTTTTTGAAAATAATGCTTTTGGAAGACCGTAGTCACTCTAAAAACACACTTTTGTGTTAGTTTGATTAAAATGTAGAGAAGAATGAAATATATTTATTTTCAGACATTTTTGATTATGGCTACAGTAAGTTTCCCATAAATAAGTTCCTCTAAGTTCAATGTTTTTTCTATGCCATTGTGTAAATCCCAACTTATTAGGCACCCCTCAGCTGCTGACACCCGTAAGTTCATTAATGAAGAGGATCACAGATGACACACACTGCAGTAAGCCATCTTTTTTCCCTTTTCTTACTATTGTCAAAAGATAAAAATCTGACTTCCCTTCCACTTCAGGCATTCAGCATGCATTATACAATTCATCCAAATACTCATACCTATCTGTACCATGCTTCACTGAACATTGTTATAAGGGCCCCCAGCCTTCCATGAAAGAATAAGGTGACACTCACCCACACCTAGTTATCTCTGCCATTTCCTTTGAGAAAGAGAGACAGTATCATAACCTGGGTAACGAACTATAAAGACAGCTCCAGCACCCTTGCATTTGGAAAAAAACACCTGGAAGCAGCATAGGCAGAGAAGCAATAGTGTGCCAGGCTGCCAGCATAACAGTAAGAGACAGAGGAACATCCACACACAGATCAACAGCTGGACTTCACCTTAAGCAGCAGGAAGAAATCCTCTAACACAGACTGTCACACAGGAGGAGCTGGGATACGTAAATTATTTTCTTTACATGGTTTGAGTAATTAGGCAAAATTCACACCCTTATGCAAATTAAAAGAAAACAGAAATTAAAACTAATTGTTTTGCTGAAGTGTTGGGCACAGTAAAACCTTTGACTATCTATCCAGACAAATCCATAATTAAACTTCCAAATCAAGACTGATTTTTGCAACACTGCACATTATATTGAATCTAACTCTTTAAGTAATCAACCTTCAATTAAGAAATAAGATTAAATGTGTAAGCTAGTACATACTGGCAACGACAGGACTACACACGTGGTATAAGCTTGCCAAAACACGAGCACTTAAATAATAGCAGCTCATTAAGTTTTTGCTCTTTAACACAAAGTTATCGATGTTCAGCTAAAGCCCATTTAACTTTTGCATATGATCCTCATCCTGAAACGAGACTGTCACATCTCAGCAGGGTGATTATTTCAGCTGCTCTCTCAGTCATTTGGTCACATTCACAGTGTAACTGCATTCACATTGTGACCAGGGTGAATTTGTTAATGGGATAATAATATCACAAGTGACTACCTATTTGTGCCCTGATGTCTATCTCAGACCTGCAACCTAACAGACTTAAAGTTTTTAGAGATACGACAAAAATATCTTTAACTATTCACCAGAAACTGTCTCTAGATGTTGTTAGAAGGGCATTTCAGGTTTTTTGCCTGCTTTTCTATGAAAAGACAGCTGACACAACCATACTGTGAGGTGCAAATTGACAGCTTAAGCACCCATGACACTACTGGATGTCAGTCATACTTGATAACTTTTGAGCTGATTGACCAATTATAACCGATATGAAAAAAGCACAGCAGCTTCACAGACCATTAAATTCCTGATTAGGGGGGGTGGGGAAGGGAGAGGGAATTAGTAGAGTGATAGATACATAATATCAAAACGATTGCGCCTTGCCACAGGAAAGCTTCCATGTCATTTCAACAGTTCTCTGTTCAACCAATCAACTATGAATTAACTGGAACTAAGTATGATGTTTGGTCAGCTAGAACACGGGGAGAGTTTGAGAATGCTCCCGAGGAAGTGGCAGTTGGAGGTGGGAAGAAATGTATGAGCCTTGAAGAGAACTCAGAAAATAAGGAATATGGTGGTGATGTGTAAGAGACTAACAGGAACTGCAGGATGCCCAAGTTCATTAGTTCTCCTTAGGCACAAATCAATTTTGTAATCATCTGCTCACCAAGCACTCTAATATGTTTGACAGCTATTTTCTTCTCATAGAAAAAATCCCCTATGGAACCACATTTAAAGTAGTATTTTCAAAACTAAGTCACAGGATAAAAATACTCTGATAAAGGATGCAGACATACACCATCATTATCTGTCACATGCCTGTCACATTGTTTCAGAATTCCATCACCTATTGCTTAAAACCAGGCTTTGCTAACCATCATCATTCTCAGAGTGATCAAGTTCCATGGGCAGCAAAACAAATTTTCCCCTCAAGAATTAATGTAATAAAGAGAGGATATGTGAAAGGACTTATGCAATATACAAGCAACTGTATGTACAGTAAGAAGGACAGAAGGCAGGAACAGAATCATCAGGCTCGGCAGTCAGAGTAGATACTGGTGTTTCAGAGGCTGAAAATCCACTTCACCTACATGACTGAACACCTGATCATTACTTCCCCCCCCCCCCCCCCCTTGTTTATTGTCAATCAATTTGTGTTCCTCTGAGGAAGGCAATGATGATGACAATGAAAAGGTAACTATTCAGGAAGACACAGCAAGAATGCTTATGCTAATGGAGATTAGCAGCTCATCGATCAAGTGGCTGAGATATTTTGGAACAATGATTCATTCCAAAAGATCCAGACTGACTTGGCTCGCTGGGGATGCCATTCACAGGGACCTGGGGATGAGCAAAGTAATACTGAGGTCTTGAAGGGGATAGTTTCCAGAAGCTGGAGTCCTGAGAAAGCACTGGTATGTAAGTGATGATAGGATGATCAGATAATACAGAAGTTGAGGAAGGTGGAACAATACTGAACATGATAATGTTGATGTTTCTGGGGAGAAGAGACAGTGGCCAATGACTGGGTAGATGAATGATGCCTCCGTGCCTGCCTACTGTCAGCTCTTATCTCTGCTCACCAGCTGCCATGCTGCTGTGCCATAAGAAGGATACAAGACAGACCTTCCAATACTACTTACTCCCAGAAAAAAAAAAAAAAAAAAACAAACAAAAAACCCCAAAAAAACCACACAAAACTGGAGATGGAAAGATGCAAACACACCTCCCAGCATATGCTTGGGCCTCTACACTGGTCTACTAAATACCTCTGTGTGTGGGAGCTCCTTTGTATGCCTCCTTTGCCACTTGCTCTCTAAGAATTCTCAAATATTCCACAACTTATGTTTACATTGCAGCAACAGTAGACCCCAAAATGACTTAATTTCCATCTTGGATTAAGCTCGTTTCCAAGGAGCTCATGAGGGAAAAATTGCTTGGCAGGATTTTAGGTCAAGTTCAATTCTATCAAGAATGCTCAGTACTTGGGCATGGCATGAAATATTTATACATGGATGAGGCATATATTTTGACACAAAGAGAACCAGACACAGACAAATATCTATGATCTGCCATCTTAAGCAGAGGAATAACAATTCCATTTCCTTTTGGACTATAGTCTGTTTGACATCTCAAGTCTAGAATCCACAACACTTTGACACTAAGCCAAACTGTCACTCTGACATTTCTGTGTCTGAGAAATCCTGAATCTCACAGGTAAACTGTGAAAGCTGAGAAGCAGAGAGTGTGAGGCACAGAACAGCGACAGTAGACAAACTCTAAAGAGTCACTTTGTATGACCTCTGCTTTCTTATAACTGGGGGCAATATAAAGCTGGGAAAATAGGAAGGAATAAAAATCCACAGAACTTTTTGCAGACAGAAGAAACATATGCTCTACATAGCAAAAAAATAAATAAATTACTTATGTGGTAGACTAGATGAACCAGACATTACTTCAAGTGAATATATACCCTTTACATCTAGATAAAGAATGCAAGAAATACATTTATGTTGTCATTTTTATGCACAGTTGAGGTGACAAGAAGGAACATATTACAAGTCTGAATTTTCTCAGTTGGCTTTTCTTTTGTACTGGCAGGGAAGGAGAATGTATAGGGGCTTTCTTACATAGTCAGATATATCTCGATAAAGTGACACTCATACTCTCAATATTCCATGTTTCTCAAAAAGAGAGAAAAAAAAATCCCTTCTAGTTTAATGTACACAATAGGAAACTTTTAGCACTTCAAAGGAGCTAACAAATGTGGCTCAAGAACACCACAAGCCCAGAAGACAAATCACACACCCTCTCAGAGCCCAAGTAAAGCTGAAGTTCCTCAGACAAAACAGAAGCACAAAAGTACATCTTATCTGTGGTGACTCTTTATCACCTCATTTATACAGAATCTTCCAGACACAAAATAGCTTCCACTAAAAAGAAGAAGGGCTCAAGATATTCACTGGAAGCATTAAGGGCTTGCACATCAGGTTATATATTTTGTCAGGTCAATTAATCCAGTAAGAAAACAAGTAAAATTTTCAGGAAAGCACAGCAAATCAGTGACTGGATTAAATGCTTATTTTAAGCTATTTGTAAGCATAAATTTGTGCATTATATAAAACAAGGGAATATACCCAAAGGCATCAATTACTATTTCACAAAACACACCAGCATTTCACACTGGTATGGGACCTTTCGCCTAAGAATGTCCAGAAGGTGTTCACAAAGGAAGGTTTATTATCCTTTTATTAAATATAGGGAAGTTAACTATAAAATTACAAAATAACTAGAGTCTTGCAACATGACAGTGAAATAATTAGAAACAGACTTCTATCTTGGATTTTTTATCTGCTTTTCTTGAAATTGGATGTTTTTCCTAAAAACTCTGAATAAAAGTCTGAAAAAGCCATAGTTTAAAGCAAACAAGGCAGTCTGATAGGAGTATATCACTTCCTAAAACATTATTTTCTAGATTTGAATTCATAATCTCTTTTACTCTAAAATGATGAGAGGCAACAAACACGAATTAAGACACAGGCAACTCCATCTGAGCACAAGAAAATACTTTGTGCGTGTGTAAGGGTGGACAAACACTGGAACAGGTTTCCCAGGAATATATTCCAAACTCAGCTGGGCACAGACACCAGCAACATACCCTATCTGACACTGCCTGAGCAGGGTGGGTGGACTTGATGATCTTAAGAGGTCTCTTCCAACCTTAAGGACTCTGTGAAACTTATGATGAAGCCATAAATTACTATGTCTGATATTTGGAGACTTTGAACTATATATGGTATAGATAATATAATGAATATAATATCATGACTAAAAACCAAATGGAGTTTCTGGAAAATTTCCAAGTGCTAAATCATTCCAGAGTTGAGTTCACCTAAAAAGACAAACAAAAACCCTCTCCCATCCCAAGCTGCACTGAATTGTTCCAAGTACTTAATATTCTTCAATAAAATATGTTTCTCAGCCTTCTGAAATGCACTGAGTCTCTAAGTTTTACCCAGAATCTGCAGAGAAGTTTAAGATGAATTTGTAATCGTATTTTCCAAAGCACATACTTTGCATTTGCAAATATTGTCCAAGCAATCTGCTACTTCATACTAAAGATTTTATATGCAGTGTTTACACCCGAGTTGACTTTCCAGAGAACAATCACCCAACCCTGAATCTTAAAAACAGTTTATTCATGTAAGCAGTCTTACAATACACATTTTACAGGGGAGAATTGTCAGGCATGAAGAAGTTGAGTAACAAGCTAAATCAGCAGTACAAATAGGAGCAGTAGAACTACCTGCTTCAACAGTTTAAATAATTGCATGATGGATGAGGAATAGAAAAGGCATATTTTCCTTAAGCTGCCATGGAAAGTAACAGAAAAAGACCAAAACCTGAAATTCTCTACTGAGCAGCAGAACTAGTCCAATTTCAGGATCCTCATGTCACTATTTCTCTGTCCTTCAGCATAACCTAAGGACCATCTTTAAAGCAGAGGAGAAAAAGCATAGAAAATTTTCAAGTTCATTAAATTCTTGGCCAGAATGGACAGAAATACCTGCGGGTGAGTACTACTGTAGGAAGAATGTGAACTGGTGACCTCACATGAACACACATACACTTTACCAATTCCCACAGTTAGAATTTACAGTATGACCCAATCTGCTATTTCAGCAGCAGCAACCAAGAACCTTAACTTGCAAACACGTATGTATATCTTAATACTCAAAAGATACCTCAGATATTTCACCATGTCTATGCTTAAATATACAAAACAAAAATATGTAATTATGCTTGAAAGATCAGCACATAAGTGACTAAACTCAATATTTAATTTAAATTAACTCAAGGAGTGAAGGTTACAACAAATGCTAACAGAAGTTAATGTTTCCCAGAGCTGAGTATTACGTGAAGAGACTGATGCTTCCAAAGCTGTAGAGCCAATTTGGATTATTAGGAGTTGATAAAGAGTGACGTTTTGTGTTCAGGAAGCATATGATAGGACCTGCCATGCACCTTGTCATGCTGCAGAGCCTACAACTGCTGATATTGAAACTGTGCACTTCTTCACTTTGTTTGGAAATACTATACCAATTCCTTTTCTAGTTCTCATGGAAGTAAGCTCTGTATCTTGAAATTACATTTGGCCTTGGACAGAAATTCACACATTGAGTAGAATACAGACGTCATTATTCCAAGTAATATTTGCAACTATTTCAGTTTATAGATGGCTATAGACAAATAACTAGTCCAGTGCTCTGAAAC
The DNA here is from genome assembly GCA_028020825.1 of Podargus strigoides. Taxonomy (NCBI): domain Eukaryota; kingdom Metazoa; phylum Chordata; class Aves; order Caprimulgiformes; family Podargidae; genus Podargus; species Podargus strigoides. The sequence continues at coordinate 4,801,114 of CM051631.1, forward strand.
ATGACGTCGTAGAGAAAATAAACACACACTACAGCTCCGAAGGTATGCAGTTTGTGTTTCAGCCTCTTATGTTAATTATAACTCACTATAATTGAGATTTTTCTGTATTAAAACACAGAAATCTGATTCCAAGTAAACGAAGCTAGGTAACTGGAGTATCAGGATAGCTCTGAGTTTCACATCAGAATATTCACCTAGCATCTCAAATGGATTTATTTTACAATGGGCTGCTCACGTGAAACTTCAGAAGGATTATCCCGAGAACAGAAATATGTTACTGAAATAACTTAGAAGCTGTGATTCACCTTTACACTGCAGAGCCTGTCTATAGCAGGACACGTGAGAAAGACCAGGCCCATATGACCAGTGAGTTAATCTTTGCAGTTTACCTAAAATTCCAGATGGAAGACAGACTCCAGGAAAACTTAAGTCGCCTACAGGCAAGTAACAGTAACTCTATACCGTGCACCTTTGCTTTGAAATCTAGGTAGTTCATTTACCTGGACTGCAAAGCATTTAGCTGATTAGAAGCATATTGGATTCTCCCCTATGTGACATATTTTATGAGTTTCCATCAGTACTGAGCAAGCTTCTAAATTAAGCAGTCTTAATTCTGCCTTTCAAGCTATTATTAGCATTCTAGATTTATTCCTACACAAAATATTTTATTTTTAATACACAGTTTACTACATGTTGCTAAGAAAAGCTTTTAAAGAATCCAATTAATCTTTTACAAGAGACTATGCAACTTGAATCAGTTCATATTAAAACATGATTCTAAGTACTAAATGAATTAATACAGTAAAGTTCTGGGCACTACATTAAGTTAAGGAATATTTGGCAGATGTGTATTTATAGCAGAATTACATAGACATATACATTCGTTGCACAATAAAATGTCTACACTATCAGTACACAGCTATTCTATTGCATTTATGAAATGATTTGTAGTTTCTAAAAGTTGTTAGACATTCTAAAAGCCAAAGTATGAATGGGATTGCAATTTATCCTAAAATTTACTGCATTCAGTAAAGTAGCAGAGCACTCAGGCTTTGAAATCATGTACTGCAAAGGCTGTTTATTCCGCACATAAAGTCTTTCAGGATATTGTATGGAAGAAGATATAAGGGCTGCAGTGGAACAGAGTGCTAAACAGCTCAAATATTAATTTATTAGCTTCCAAAGTTGTGTTCAGAGAGCATACAGAATGAAATAAAATAAATGACGGATTGGTTAAAAAAAGAGTGCAAGAACCTGGTTTAACTAGTTGGCCGTTCTGCAGTTTAGAGTTTGAGTATTTTAAGATTGTGAGTTATGTGAATAGAAGATCAATGTGAACAAATGAATTTATAAAGCAGTTTTTTATTACGTATCATTAAGCCCATTTCATTTCTCTACACTTACATAGGTGAAAGAGGGTAAAAGCAAGTAGGAGAGCTTTAAGGAGAAGATACTGGAACAAGAAAGTGAATAGGAAAAGCAGCTTTGTAAAAGATTAATGGAGGAGAAATAGCCTGCCTAAATGCCATGGATTTCCTCTCCTCCCCAGATTTAATGATCATCAAGAAGCCATATTCTTGCTTCTACCTACAGCTTATTCCATATATTCCTTGAATAATGAGCAAGAGACGAGTACAATCCTTGTATTCACAAAGGTGCATCATATAGGTCCTGAAAACCAAATATCCATTTCTAAAACAGGTTTGATAAAAGCTTTCTGAAAGGCTGCAGAGTTCAATTTTATCTACTGCTGTACAAGCATGTGTAAAGCTTTGTATTTATGACTTTTAACACTGTTCTAACACTAACAGCTGGGGAGCTTTTCTTGTTGGGTTTTGTTTTGGTTTTGCAGCCAGTTACATAAAGGCTTGGATACACTACAAAATAGCAACCTTATTCTTTTAATTATGTAAAAACTATGAAGTAATATCCATTACAGGCACACATGTTTACAATAGTTTCTTCTATCCTGAAAACTCCTACAGAAAATGACCTTACATATGGTATCATTTCTATGTCAGTGTTCTGTATTTGAAGCTGGAAGGTGAGAGAAGAGGAGGAAGTAGAGGTGTGTCCTGTCTCAGCTTAACTTCAATTAGAAAGAAACCTGATCACATCAGCTTTCAGCCAGCAGCTCTCATTGCTTAGAGACTAAAAAGCAAAAGCAGAGAGAAAAGGGACTTGTCTGAAGGAACATAACTCTAAATCTAGAGTGAGACCACCTAAAACTCAAGTCTTGTATTTTAGCCACAAGAACATTTTTCTCTCTGAAAATTAATGATGATTAGTTCTAAATGAAGCATAGTCTTCATTGGGTGATTTTCCATACCCTGCAGCTATGAACACTAACGAGACAGACAATTGATATTAAGAATGCTGCTGGCTTCTGTAATATGGGCATCTGTGGGTGTCAGGAACTGAACCAACAGGCCAAATCACATTATGTATTTCACCAAGAAAACCAAAAGAAATCTTCGTGCAAATGTCTGATTGGAATCCGTGATCTGGCCTGTGAACAACTTCAGACCTCTCAGAATCTCAATAATGAAATTTTAGTGTTTTTCAATAGCAACACCTTAATCCTTTAATAAAAAGCTACTTCACAACATGAATTGTATATTGGAGATGTACTTCCAGTTTAATGAAATGAATCTATAAATATATCTGCTACATAATTGAACCAAGCCTGGACATTCAGAGACAACGGCTGCATAAGTAAGGCCTTTAGTAATCCCCTACCTCTGGCAATAGGGTTTGTTGTTGTTTTTTTTTTAAAAAAAAAATTAAAAAAAAAATAAAATCACATCTCTAACAGTAATTCCTAAGCAGTTGATACCTTCCAGGCCAAAGGAAGATTGTACAGCATCTCCTGCTTCAGCGCAATCACAGAGTCACACAGAGTCACAGAGCGGTAGGGGTTGGAAGGGACTAAAAACACAGGAACTGAAGGCTAAAAGCTTTCAAACTGCAAGTATGAAGAGTATCTGGGAGTAAGCACTGTGACTGAATCCAGAATTGAAGCACGAATGTCTTGCATTATGTGCACTGAGATTCCTGTACTGGACACATCAACTGCAGGATTTTTTTGCAAGTATTCTTTTGCAAGTTTACATTTTAGCCAGTGCTCAGGCCTTAACTGTAGCAGTTGTTCTGCCACCTGATGCTCCCTCCCCAGCTGAGAAGGGGAATCAGGGGAAAAAAAGGCAGAAACCCTGTGAGCTGAAGGAGAAACAGACTCAATGGAATAACAAAACTGAAACAACAACTGACATAAAGCATGGAAGGTTCTAACTCAGCCCAGTCCTTGATGTTGACAGCAGGAGCAGAAGACCACAAGGGAGGAGCCCCAGGAAGAGGAGGAACCCCACCCTCACTGAGCTCCCTCCTTTGATAATGAGCATGATGAGGTGGTGTGGGATACCCCTGTGAGTCAGTGCCTTGAGTGGAACTCTCAGCTGACTCAGAGCTACTCATGGCCTGGATGCAATGGCTGGCCCATGGGGCTGTTCATGGAGAACCAGGACAATTCTATATTGCAAACTACAAGACTCACTATATCAAGGCACCGACAATTTCCTTTTTTTTTTTGTTTTGTTTTCAGGAAACTGGGCCAAGTCACAGTATCAAGAAGCAGTCTGTTCAGCCATAGAATACTTCTATATGGGAAAGCATCAGAGATAAAAAGACAGAAAATATTTTTCCTTTACTTTTTTTTTTTTTTTTTTTCAGCAACTGAAGACCAACTCCCAATGCTGAAAAGAAACCAACTTCAAGCAGAAGACTGCAAGAAAAGTGCTATCAAAAGTCCATTTCTTCTTGATTCTCACTAATATGCAGCTACACTGCAGACAAAAGCAACACAGATGCTCAGAGCAGTCATATTCATGGAAATTTGTCTAAAAGTGCTAATTAGTTGCTAACATACTGTTCCTTCCTCAAAGTATACGGAAGTCATGAAAATGTCTATCTGGATACAATATCAGAAGTGTCCAACAAGTAAAGCTGGTCTGTACCAAACACACACCACGTGCAATGATAAGGACCAACTGATTTCTATGGATATCTGTTTTGCCAATTACCAGGCCTAGCACAAAGGACACAGCCAGCAGCAAAACGCACCAGTAACCAGATTCTATTGCACATAAAAAAGTCAGTATATGGGTGATCGCTGGGGGTACAAACAAGTCAAACAGATCACACATAACAGACATCAACATCAACCTCAGTGACCCCAGGAAAAACACAGCACGACCAATAATAGGTGGAATAAACAAAGAAACAAAGTATCCCATAGAAGAGATGGGAGACAACCAGGTCAATAGGCTGATCATATAGGATAGAAGTAGCCCCATGTTGTTCCCCCACAAAGCCCACATTTGCAAATGCCAAACCTGACTGGGGTCCAGTTGCAGCAAGAGTCAGGAGGTCCTTCCTCAACAGGGAAACTCTGTGAAGTGCATCCACCTCACAGACAGACACTCCACCCTTCCTGCAAGTGGTCCCAGCTTTTATGCCCAAAGCAGGACACCTGGCACTCATTTACCCAATGCAGGGCACCTGGGGCTCATTTACCCAAGGGCTTTCCCTGCAAGGTCAGCCACACCTTGGAGGAAAGCCAAAAGGCAAACTCATCCCCTCCTTTTGAAGGACCATGGGAACCACCCATATGTCAACCTTAATTCAGGGCTTGGGGTTCAGACCCCAGCACTTCGATATCCTGTAGAAATCATGAGCACACTACTCAGTTACACACCTTCTAGAACAAGTGTTAATGAATTGCACTAAGAATGTTGTACCACAATTGACAAATCAGATCTCTTAATCAAGTATTTAGAAACTGCCATAAAAATGAAAGTCTATGATTTAACTCTTTCAAAATTATACCAAGTTATTATCATGGTGTATTGAGGGTAAAGAAATTTAATAAGGATCCAAAAGTTCAAGATTTGCTGATGACTGTATCATGAAATCAAAATAAAGTATTTTCCTAGCAAGCTTTCTGGATGATCTGCAGAGACAACTTGTGTAAGAACGGTATGCTCAGTTGTCCAGATCATTCCAAAACACAGGCCAACTTTCACTGTAACAACAAAAAAGAAATCCAGGGAATCTGGTTCCCATAGCAACCAGTAAAATATTAACTATGTCATTTATATTAACATTATTTACAGTATCCTATAACTAAGAGATACTAATTCACAAAGAGCATACACTTTCCTCATTACACAACTTGCTAGCTTTGAAAATTTCGTGATGCCTGTAATGTAAGTCTTAACATTCTTATTTAGTTTTCCTGCAAAAACTATATCCTGCTATTTTATGCCAAATGAAATCTCCTTTTTGTTTCCAAGTACAGTTCTTTTTCACAAGGACTACAGCTCAGTTCAAAGGCACATTTGACATGAACCAATCTCCCTTTTTTCATTCTGAACATGCTCTGTGTACAGGTGTGTCCCCTCACTCCACTGAAAGCATAGGTAATTTCAAGTGGACATCTGTTTGTCAGATTTCTTTACAAACTAAGCTTAGTAACACGAAAATCCTTCTCACTCCGAGGTATGGATTTGTGGTATTATCTCGGCTATACATTTGCAAATACAGGCATCCAGCTCAGTGGGAGACATTTCGCCAGTATCCTGCTGACATTAGAGCCATTAGGAAGCAGTGATGATTTACCACCATTTATAACTGAGGCCATCCAGAAGAGGCTTACGTTTCCCATCTGTGATTTTTAGACATCTATTGCACAATCGCCGCAATATTGAAAATAATGAATTTCATTCCCTACACAAAGTTACAGTGGTGAGGAAAGCAGGCTTCTTGATTGCCACAAACATGCAAAGAAAAATGTATGAGAACCAATACTTAGGATGAAGTACCACTAATATATCACACATTATTAAGTTGTGTTAACTACTGTTTACAGCTGTATGTTCAGAGCAAGAAATGTTGGAAAGCTTTGAGTTCAGAGAAAAAATATCCACTGGAATTTCACTTAAAAGAAACAAGTAATTCCCTCCCCCTAACAACCAAAATATTAGATCAAGTAAAGTTTCTATCACTTCAAATGCCCCATTCTTAAGGTACCAGCACCATGACTCACAGGCACAGAGATATTTCTGCTTGACTTCTGATAATTTCAGAAACAGACATGTAGGAAAATACGTGAAGGAAGAACTGAAGAAACCTTTGTCTGATTTCCAAAATTAAAAGATGCACTGACATCTGGAGGAGAGCTCAAGCGTTGAAACAAAGTTCTCCATTTTCCAAACACTTTTCCCCCTTGTTTGCTATTGTACGCGTAATGTCTGGATTCAGTGTAAAAACACAATTAAGCAACATGAGCCTACAGTAATTATATACATTATGACAAACTGCATAGACATCACAAATAGTGATCAGTATACTGATTCCTTTACTTATCAACAGAACATTGCTAACATAAGGGCTATAAACACTGAACCTCAAACTGTGGAAAAACATTATGTTAATCACGTGTTCTTATTGAACAGTTAGAATCAGGATAAAAACAAGATCTAAAATCCACGCATAAAGAGCAAATAACCAAAGCTTGAACTAATGTACTGTGAGATTCTCTTACCAAGGGTCATTTCAGATGGATATATAGTTTTATAAAAAGGATGATAAACTGAGGAAATTTAAAAAATAGCATAGCTCTTCAGGCATCTTTTACATGAAAAGTGCCGTTTTCTTAATGATAAAAACTGTTTATAACCAAGATACTTGTGTGATTACATCAGCTGCTTAGCTTCTCTTCACTATTGATAACAATTACTCTTCTTCATACACTTTGAAAATATGAGTCTAAAGAGAGAGGAGGAGACTAAAGTGTTCAACAGCAGATACGTAGGCGTTTGCTGAAACTGGGCCAAGACATACGAGTTTTCTCATCAAAGAGGATAAAACTGAGTTTGGGGGGAAAGAACTGTTGCTAATGAGACTAACAAAGAGTGACACATAGTAGGAAGAATCAATAGCCCAGGGCAGTAGCTTATCAGACCCAGAACAACTGGAGTGAAAATCAGCTCCCTTTTGCTAAAGCTTTATTCTGATTGTATGTGAAGAACATTCACTGCTCTCCAGATCAGCTCCAGGAAACCAAGTCATTCTATTCTCATAAAAAAGCAAACAGAATACCAACTTTCCTCTGCTTCATGTACCAGCTAGATGTCCATTCCAACTACAACACACTACACTAAAACACCACAGCTTTTCTGGTAGAAAACTAGATCAGTAACTCCCAGTGAGGCTTGCCTCATTGGCAAAGCAAGGACAAATTTCTTATGAAAGGCATCATTAGGACCAACTCATTCACCTCACTAGAGAAGGGCGTTGGAGACAACACAGATTTCCTCATGTATCCTCTCTTCAAAATCCATTCATTATTTTTTCCTTTAACTCTATTTAAAAGAAAGAGCCAAAATAATCTTCACATTTACAGTAACTTTTTTTAAATCGGGCAGATGACACAGAAATAAAAGTCCCATATTTTCAACAGCTCTCTAAACTACGTCACATCTCAAAATGGAGCTCTTCTCAGTGACTTCAACCAGTTATTTCAAAGTCACTGAAAATTAAATGGTTAAGCAATTAAAAACAAAACAAATAGAAAACATTGCTAGATGTCTCTGCATCTGTTTGTAATATGTGGCATTATGAAGTACAGTCCAGGTTTTTCCGATTCTATGAAATCTGGCTTAATATTTTTCTAACAGCCCTAGGTTACCTATATCCTTTTACACAGAGTCTTTTTCTACAACAGTATTTCCTTCGACAATAAAAAAAGCTGAATTCACACCTGACAGTACCTTCTAAATAATTCAATAAAAGAACTAGAGGGGAGTCTGTTTAGGTCCTGTTCCCATTTGGTTCTCTTCACTGGTGCTTAACACAACCTAACACATTCAGTTGGGTTTTTTTTGTTGTTCTGGCTCCTTCTTTTTTTTTTTGACACATTTGTCATCCCTCTTACCATCATATAGATAAGGGGATATCGCATGACGTCTAAATTCCTACAAATCCTAATGCCATAACACATGTTTCAAGGTCTACTTCAGTACAATTGTTAAGGAAGTGACAAGAAAAACAAAGAGGGACAGAAAAGGTGTGAACAGTTTTTTACTGCGAATCCTGAATTAAATATAAATAGTGTTGTGAAATTGCCTGAATGTACTCCTCTTTCCTTAAAAAAAAAAAAAAAAAAAAAATCTAAATTCAAACAAAAAAAAAATACCAGTTGAACTTGAAAGGTTATAGCGAAGAAATTTCAATATCCATTCCCCCTCTGCAGAATGAATGAATTTAAAGATCATAACTTACAAAACATAGTAGCTCATTTTTTTAAAAAAAGTTATTTTTAGTTACTTGGGGGGGAGCAATGGACCGATTTGTTTTTTCTAGGTAATCACTATACTGTAAAAGCACAGCACAGATGGATTCGCAGCAGTGCAAAGAGTTGACTATCAAAACAATCCCAATCTTGTGTTTCTACTCAGACTTTTCACCTAGACCAATCTTGTATGTGTAGGGATTCACCTACACTTGCACTACATGGATACCCAGGCAGCTCATTCAGCTTCTGTGTTTAGCCCTGTCCTTCAAATACAAGTTAAAGGGGCAGATTTACAATCTGAAAAACAAGGTGCTTGAACACTAACGGCTTTGGTGGAGCAGACCCAGAAGGCTTCCAATAATTCTGCACATGCTTTTATACAGTTATTGGATATCCTTTCTTGAGAGGAATGCTTGACAAGGGACATGGCATGTGTTTCCTTTCCCTTTAGGAATTTGATATAAGGTTTGCTATAAACCACAGCAAAGGCAATATGAGTGTATTTATCAACTGTGCATTGTTCTTATTTCAAGCAAGCAGCTAGGTGATCCTTTAAGTAGTATGACCACTCCATGCCACTCTCAGGCATCTTTTAATATACAATAGTAACACTACACATGAATCAAAAGTTAAAAGGATATAATAATAGTGGCATAAAGGTGCAGAATTCACCTTCAACAGGAATATAAAGTCCACCCTTTATGTGCCTAGTTCCAACCTGGCCTTAACAGAAAGTTAGCTACAAAATCACTTAGATGACAAGACAGACATGACCAAATACCAAATATCCATAGCTAAGTATCCAAAAGTATATATCAACCTTAAGAATTTACACCCCAAATGTAAATGAAAACCTAATGCTTCACAGCTTAAGTGACCTCTAAATACCAAATCTATACCACAGAATGAGAGCGCATGTATCATAACTCAGTAAGTATGTCTTTCAACTTCTACGTATGTCAGGTATCAAAGCAACAGCAGCAGATCACAGCACAGGCATATAACAGTACTTAAAATGACACACAGCACATACTCCTTTCCTGTAGGATCCCAGTATTTTCACATCTCTTGAAGCAGAGATTCATGGACGTAATTGTGTATAAACAACTATTACTAAAACCACAGGGAAAACACCAAACAAAATCTGGAATGTAGAAACCACAGACAGAAACGAAGCTGCATTGCTAGACTTGTGTGAGGAGCATATTATTGTCTGCCATGTATCGAGTGAATTATACTTCTTGAATCTATACAACCTTGATGCCTGTTGCACTGATGCTTCTCTGATTCATTTACATTACGTTCATTACAAATATGAACAACCTGAACCCAACACATCTTTCATTTGCTTCATTTGTCTATACCAACATGTAATCAATATTGGCTATTTACAGAAAATAACGCCAACACACATAGGACATGGATTTGCTAGGATTCAATCTTCTTTCTTCAAGTCCATCTGATTTGCATAACTTCGAGGACAACAGATCGACAAAATAGAACAAAACTCCAAAATAATCACTGTGACATAGCCTTATTTTTACTGTGTGCATTATGGTAAACATTAATCTTGTTCTCTGAAAGCTATTTTTAGGAAGCACATTTACATTCAGGCTGAAATTCTGTATAACCTTAAGCATGCTGCAATTGAAAAAAAAACAAAAAAACAATTAAAGGAAAAAAAAGGACTCTCAGAAATACTGCATCAGCCTCTGTAACGGTAGCAAAATGGTTGAAAGATTTTGCAAGCTGTATCTGATCCAGTTTGAATTTATTGGCAGAATCTTACAGGCAAGAGACTAAGCCACTTTAGAATATAGAATTAAATGGTTGGGTTTTATTTAATATCCACATAATACTACTTTGAAAATAAATCCTTTATTCTATTGCTGCTAGAACAAGAGAAATGCAGATTTTTTTTCTACTGGCTGTCAAGTGAAGTCCCTTTTCTTTTTTCTTTTGTACATGTGCTGTGTGAAATGCAACAATTTCATTTCACAGAGTGTCTTTGGCATTAGCCACAGTGTAATGTAACTGGAACTACTGGAGTTCATCTGATTTCACACCTAATCCATGCAGCCTCACAAATTACACATTACTTCAATAAAAAGAAACATAAATTGCGTAAGTTTTTCTGGAAACAGAGCTCATATTCCTTTGAGTTTTCTGATCAAGACAAGCTTGCCAATGAACACAACACATGCTTATGTAATAAAAAGTCCACACAGAACCACAAGATTTTCATGTGGTTTGACAGATTTTTCTGAGTCAAGGTGACTTTTTTTGCTCAGAAAAAACTGTATAATGATGATATTTAAAATTTATACTTCATGCACAACTTCTGTCTCAATATGGTTGAAAAGTAACATAAGACTTTCAGAAGTGGAACAAGATTTTCCATCCTTCAACTATGTGCATATTTCTGCCCACCTTGACTTCTTCAAACAAATATGAAGAAACATATTGCGAGGAGACTATAGAACAGTAGTTACTAAAGAACAGCAGCTTTTAAAGTTTTCAGAATTTCATCCAGAGGACCACTGCATTCTGGATTTTATGATCCCAGCCTCATGCTGCTACCATCCTGTTGCCACAAATCCTAAACTATTCCCACTTGAGTTTGGTCACTTTCTAAACTTCTTCAGCTCTACTGGTACAATCATTGCCCCTGCTTTTAAAGTCATCCCGCTCCATGCCTCATCTAAAAATGCAAATCCCACTAGTGGTTCCATCTTTGTTCCAGGTATGCAGCCAGGGCACAGAAGCTGAATACTTATCCCAACTAGCAAGCAGACAAGTCGTCCTTGCTCAGCTGTTTATGGTGCCAGAGTACAGGCTCTTACCTTCAAGCATGTGCTAAACAGAGAAACAGCCCACGAATCATTTATTTCAGGGTAAAATGCTCTGCATAGTCTGGGATCATAAAACCAGAGCACCGATTTGAAAAAAAACAGAGGTTAGGGCAGAAAGCAGGAATGAGGCAACTATACACTGCTCCTTTATTTTTTTCAGTAAGGACTATTCTACAGCATATTTCCAGAAACACAAGAGAAGCTGTGTTATGAATTCTATCACAGTAATTTCAGTTGCTGAAGGATCTTCAGAAAGCAGTTCTGGGAGGGAAGGAAGGGGGAGTAAAGCCCCAAAACAGGCCTACCAGTCCATCACTGGTAGGCATAAATGACAAGATCTAGGGACATCAAAACATATTAATCTCATAGAACTAAATTTCTTGCCCAATAAAATTTGTCTCTAGGGGAACTCTGTTTGACAGCTATTCACTGCACGTATCTTTAATTACAAGTCAACATACATTTTATCCTTTAGCCACAATTTATCTTCCTTTTATCACCTCTGTTTTGAAATTATGTGCTTTCCCACTTTCATCTAGAATCCACACCATCAGATACCCAACACTGCCATACCATTCTTCTGCAGCTCCCTTTTCCCCTTAACAGTCAATCAAAACTATGAAACACAGAGATGCAGCACGAAGTACAGTTCAACTGTTGCCACTTCAGATGTGAAAAGACAGAATTTTCAGAAAAAATAATCCCTCAGTGGGTGGAAAGAAAAAAAAAAAAAAAAAAAAAAACCCAAAAAACCAAACCAAAACCAGAGATAAAGTGCATCTATTCTCTTACAACTCCCTTTTAAGATGCACATCTTATTTTCCTCATTTGTTCCAGCCTTCATTTATAGCTGCAAGGGAGAGCAGCTTCACTTTATCACCCACTGGTATTTAATACCAGCAAACTTTGTTTCACCACCTTCTCAGTACCTACTTCCAGCCACTATTCTCACTGGCAGTCTGTTCAGTGGCAAAACGATAGGGACAAGAACACCAACATTAATTTCACAGAACAGATCATTACATTCCTGCTGTATCTTGAAACATAAACTCTCAGCATCCCCCTTTTATAATGAAAGGTAACAGAAAATATCCTTCTCGAAAAGCTGATTCTTTATCTGTATCAATATTTTTTCTTATATATCACAGAAAGAGACATTTCACAGGAATAAAAAACAACCTTGTGGTTAAACATCCAATGTCACTTTGAGACTTGCAGCTCTGCATTTCATGCAAATACATTTTAGTTTTTCTCAATTTGGAATCAACTATTTAGACTGAGATTGAAGTACATTGAGCAATTTAATTAGACAGTCTACTGCCTGAAGTTATTCAGAGCACATACGCTCATGCTCTAGGTGACATATTCACTGTTTTTATTATTATTGTATGATAATTTCCATATCTCTTTTTTTTTGTAAGAAACTCTCCCTGGACTAAGTAATTGGTAGTTGTTCATGCATGTTTTAATAGTCTTCAAAAAATCCCATTTCCCAACAAATACTAGCTACTAGGAAAGCTATTTGAACTGCATTTATTCCTATGGCAGATTTCCCTAGTTGGCTAATTAATTACAAGGTATGAGAGTCTTCTTAAAGTCACTCGAAAAAAAGAAAAAACAACACACAATCTAAGGAGGACAGTTACGGTTCATTGTTCCTATCTTGAACTGATTCTGCTAATGTACACAGAATGGCTAAAAATGTTATATTTAATATTTCTAGCACAAGACTAACTCATCAAAACTAGCAAATAAGGCTACATTCCTACACTTTGATTTTGCCTCGTTCAACTAACACAGATCAGTTAAAAGTGATGGCATCGAAGGTTTACATGCTGTGCCCACTTGTAGCTATGTGAAAAGTATACTGCTCTGTAGGTACTGTACTCAGAGAAGCCAAAATCACCTGAGGAAGTTACAAACCAACATGAGAAATGTCATCGTAAGGAACAGATACAGTTCTTTCATCAAAAAACTGACTGTAGAGCAAACAAAGCTCATATGGGAACAAAAGACAGCTCTTGACTCAATTTTTTTCACTGAAGTCGTGTATTCTGCAATGTTAATTTCTTTAAGTTTGCAGCTCTTCACACTGACATTTTTTTGCATGCAGATGTAACAAAAATACTGGCAACAAATCAGTTTTGACAAGAACCTTCATGATTGACAAGCTAGACTTGCACAATCAGAAATGAAGATGACACTACCAGTATGAAAACTTTTGGAATATTGAAGTGGGATTTGTAACTATTTCTTCAGATACAAACATGCTGTAGACCCACTAGCTGTCTGCCAGTAAAGTTCAGGCATTACAGCAGTACAGGACACTGCAAGTACAAGAAAGATCCTCTGTTTATGCAGAGCAGTAGTGGAATCTACGTTCTTGACTTCTACCACTATGAACATCCTATAACTTGTAATTAGCTGCAGATATCTGGGTCATAGTGAGGAACCAAGCATTAGAAACACTGCTCAATGATCCAACAACCATTAGAGGCTTGCATTTGGTTTGGATCAGCTAAAATTTTAGTACATATGGAAAAATAAAGTTCTGACCTGTAGAACTGTAATGAAAATGCTGGTAGTTATATTTGTAGATGTAACCTCAACCATCAAAACGGTAATAATGCAACATTTAACTTGGGCATGGTTTTGCTCTACTTGTAAATACTACTTTGTTTTGCCTACCCATGCTCTTTGTAGAGCACTCCTCAAGAAGAGAAGACAACTTCTAAAAAGATAAAAGTAATATATTCAGATTTAAGGGTGTGAAAAAGGTATGACCAGATAAATACAAACAAATAGATTGCAGACAGGAAATGGAGACAGAAAAAATCATTGGTGGAACCTCACTTGCATCATAATTTCATCACCACTAACAAATGATAAACAACTGTTTTAAGATGGCACTAATGGGAGAGGGGAAGAAAATGCAAATTGTAGAGGGTTTCTTGGATGTGCATGGTATACCATGTGCCTAACACAGCAATCAGAGAAGTTGCCCAGCAGGAATTCATAGTCTAACTATATGAAACAAAGGCTCTTGACTAAATGTTCTGTCCTAAGCTACTGCTTCTCATTCAAATGTCAGTAAAAACCCAATACCCAGAGGTTAAATTAACAAGGTATTTTCAGAAACTCATAAGCTAAAACGTGAGGAATGACTGAGAGCTGAGAATAGGGAATTAAGCCTGTTGGACTATGGCAGTGAACTGAGCACACTAAAACATGCAACTTGCTAAGCACAACTGCCTTTTCTTGCCTTTTATTTTTTTTTTTCTCCTGTGCTATCTTTGTAGTAAAATTAAGTAGATTTCTTTGTTTTCCAGGAAAAAAAAGGTGTGGCTGCACTTATTTTACTTCCCTATCCTGTCTTACACCTCTATTGGATCTTAGAGGTCTTTTCCAACCAAGACTGTTCTATGATCTTATGATTCTATTCTGTCTCCAGATTTTTAGCAGCGTATTTCCTCCTGCTCAGTATAGAAGCAAGAGGGATAAATGGAGAAGAGTGTTTGTTATACACTTTTCTTTTTCATTTTTATTTCTTCAGTAACAACAAAGCAGCGCGCAAGAAAATTATTAAAGAAAAAAATCCCAGAATAAATCAGAGTCTAAATGAGGTTCACATTGTCTATAAACTTAAATTACAGCAGTTATTCTTAGAAAAAACAGTCCTTTCCAATGGACAACACATCAGTATAATGAAGAATATATTTAACATGTTGCTTAATACTGTTTCCCTGGTAATGCACATCAAAATCATAGTTCAGAGATATTACAGTTATTATTAAGTTTTTTATCAAAAACTAAAAATCCATAATCTGTGACCACTCAAGCTTTCTGTAATGCAAGTCAGAGTATTTCAGAAATGAACAAATAAAAAAATCTATAGTAAAAGTTTCACTATTATAATTATTTTGAGAGAAGAAGCGATAGCTGCCAGAGTTTTCAACTCTAAAGCGAAGTGATGCACAGTTTGCTGATAAAGTTACCAAAAGATTGTCCTTGGTGCCTGAAAAACTATGCTGGCTTACAAATATGTAGAATGATGAGAGGAACTAGGTCCTTTCTGCACGTAGTCATCACTGCTGTGGGTCTTTTCTTCCCTAGATGCTTAAAATCCCCATACCAAACAGGATTAACTTGGATCTGAATGGCACATTCTTGATTTTCTATGTGAGCAACATTCAGATCTATTCAGATCTACTGCCTAATCCATAACTGCTCACTACAAACCATCAAACTAATTTTCAATTGGACCTTGTCTCCCTGAGAGCGCAATGCCTAGGTGTTAGTCTAATGTATACATCTTTACAATATAACTTTTATATTGTTAAAGCTACTTTCTTTCCACTGCAATTTTTTCCTTTTTTAAAAAAAACCCAACATTTTCCCATTAGCGAGCAAAGCTTATGTTATCCACCTACCTAACATACCACAGTAGCAGGATAATTTTCTCTGCAGAAACATTAAATACCTACAGTGTTCACACATGTATAGCAAGTAGGGCAATATAAAACTTTGAATGAGGTAGGTTATTGACAATTTCCTGATACAGAAAAGATCAAATCCCATTTCCATGTTTCAAAACGTAGAAGACGTGAATGACTGGCAGAGAAGGACGGTGTATTCCAGTGGATAATCTAAACTCCAAATAACACTGGATACCAAGGAACAAGTCCTTCTTTAAACTTTTTTTTTTGTGAGTTGAATCATTTACTCCATCAGTAAGTTTTTCCTAGGAAAAGCTGAGTGTAAGAGTGAAAAAAAGTCACTGAGCACTTCTATTAATTTTGAAAATTTAAGACTGTTCTCAGAACAATACATTATACATAGGAAGTCTCATGACTATCATAAATCTCCATCTTGAAATTCCACTTAGCAGAACCAATAAATCACAAAGTAAGTTCTCACTGAAAAACACATAACCAAAACAGTTTCCAGACCAACTGTTATTTGGGGTTCAGTGTGAAGTAACAGAAGTTGGAAAGTAATTAGACTTTCATGACTAAGTGCAAGACTTGCATTTGGGAATGACATTGTTCTCAGTATTTCATACAGGATCTCGTTCTACTTCTTAAAAATCTGTATGTTTCTGTTGAGAGTTCTGGGGCTATAATTTCACTTATAGAGAGAAAAAGACAAAAAGACTCAGAAATATCTCACAGCAACGTGTTGCACTGAGACCTGTCGAAGATGGGCTGCCTGACACAAGCAAGCTCCTGGACTATGTCAGAAGAACATGACAAGATCTACTTCATCCTGCTCAACGAAGTGGCAAAGTGTCACTCATGCCCATTCTTAAGCAGAAGCATTAACGTTCAACACCTTAAAAGGTACTTTGTGGGCACAAACCAGTAAATTTAGTGCATAGGAAAAGGAGACTTCCAGGCTAAAAAAAAAAAAAAAAAAAATAGCTGGCAGCTAAGAGAATTTTTTAAGCTTTAATGAGCGTGTTAATGACCCAAAACAAAATGAAGAAACCCATAACCCCAGACACTCATTAATTCTGTACAAAATACCTTGGCCAGAAATCATTAAAGTTGCGAGAAGCTTCTATAGCTGTAGCAGTTTTAATCAACTCTCAAAACTTCTGTAATTATACACTTATGGCACAGGTTTATTTATTTGGATTTCAACTGGGTAACAGAAGTACCCTTCTCAGATGTCAGGTTATTCACAGAACTAAAAATTACAGACATGATACTTCACTTACAAGGTGAGCATAACTTATGGATATGAAGTCTACTTTTATGCATCTGTAATACACAGTTCTGCTTTCACAATATATCCATCTCGAGCACGCTGACAAAAACCTCCACAAATCAGCAGACTCTAAATTTTGTAAGGTTTAATGACACCAAATGCAAGACTTGAAGAAATGAAAATATTAGCTATTTAATATACAGTTTAAAAGATACCTTTTACTACCCAAAACAGTGTTGATCTTTCAGAAATTAGGACAGGCAGAATTCAGAGCAAAAACCCAACACTGTTGGAAGCATGAGGAACATAAAGAACAGTTAATCAGCTAACTAGCTGCTTTAATTTGTGGCTGTGTGAAAATCATTATGTCTCTTCAGAAGGAGAAAAAAACCAGAGCTGAAGGAACCCTCCCTTCAATTGTGTGAAGCCCACATAGGAGTCAGACACAAACAGTGCTTGTACTCAACCAATAGGTTTTTAGATAAAAGGAAAAATGCTAAGTCTCCACACCAGTCCTCTAAATATGTCTGCCTGAGGCACACATATTACACTCAGAGAAAACATGATTCTCTGCACTGGAGAATCATCATACACCTGCATTTCTCCATAAAGCTTTGAGAGTGACAGCGTTCTATAAAATCTGGTTACCAGGGCTTTGCCTACTTGGTGAAACAATACCCCATAAATTCCACATGTATTAACTACTTAGTAGACATAAAAGCAATTTTCATAGCTATGTGCATGAATTTTGGGTGCAAAAGTCCTTACTTTCTTTATTAGTCAACTGTATTAGCCATGTCTATTTTCTGTTTGTGTAATAGCCATGTAGCTAGTGCATCTTAAAGAAGGCACTGGCATTTTTTTGTGCCATAGTCAAGGTGAACGTAAGTCTGACATAAGACTCTACAGGCTTTTGAAATGAAGAAAAGAATTCAACTCCATACCTTCACATCTCAGCAACAGAAAAGCGGTGTTTCTCAGCAAGCACCAAAAAAGCAAGGAGGACTGAAAGTTTGGATTTACAGTTTTACATAAACAAATGATGCCAGCAAGGATACTGCAAATGGTAGTTCATTACGCCTACTCCAACTTTTTTTCTTGTCCTTATACTCTCCATGAGAGTTTGTGAACAGATCCAAATGGGATCCAAAATTGGAAGAATTTGGAGAGATATTTTTGTAACCATATAAAAAACACAGGTAGGCAAAAGCATGTTGCAAAGATGGAAGAGCCTAAATAGCACAACTTAAAAAAGGAAGACAAATGAAAATGCCTCAAAATTAGTCTCTGGGTGTTAAACCAGCTAGATAAACTCATGAACTTGTAGAGCTCATAAGAAGCAGTCATGGTTTAAAAAGTACATATGAGAAATCTTTGCCTATACATTTTAAATGTGGATTTGCTCCCTCTGAACATTCCAATTCACAACCGTTTAGGAAAACATTCTCGTTTCAAATACAGATTCACCTAACCCCACTCCCTGTCCCTTCTCCACTACTGGCCATGGAGATCCAATAAAGTTCTATGAGCTAAAGGACGACTCTGGCCCGAATACCACACTAGCAGAGTTGTTGGCCAAAAATGAAACCGCAAAGCAAAATCAATGCAACTCTTAGTCCTTGGTGCAAATTCAGAAGTCTAACAAAGGATAGATTTGTCTGGCAGGGTCTTTTTTTCTGGCAATGATACATAGAAGCCAGAAGGAGCATAGCTCAATTTCCTGATCTTAACACAAGCTTTGGAGAGATGTTAAATTAAAAAAAAAAATCATCTTACTTATAACTGTGAAGTAAACTGAATTTTCTCTGAAGTCACTGAGACAACATGAGATCCTGAAGGATGGTAGCTTCTATTTTGCAATTTTAGACACAGAAGTCACTAGAAGAAAAGTATGCTTTAAAAGTAAAATGTTACTATTAGCATGTAAATCCTCATCTTCAGAATTCCCAGGAAAGTAATAAAAACTCCCTTCTAATCAAGCACAGCAACCCCAATTCATGGGAAGTCAAGTGAAACTCATCACTGTGTCTTTTGCACACTACAGACGGGGTTCCAATTCATAGCAGCAAACAGGAACCAGTGGGCCTCTTCACAGGAGGAATGAATTTTGACAAATGATGACTGACAGCTATAGTTCTTCTCCAAACAATGAACAAGCTATTCGGGGATCCTCGGAAGAGAACGACTCTTTAAGTGAAAAGAAGATGGCCTCTTGTGAGAGACTTCTTTTTCTGTCTTTCTCTGATCCTTCTTACAGTTCCTTAAGTGACAAATTCAGAGCAGGGATTTTTAAATTACTGATCCTAAGAAAGACTTCAAGAAAATAAAATCATGAAATTTAAATTCAGTTCATACAGTAAGTACATGCTTTGGGGAAATACCAATCATTTTTGTCAGTTTTTCCCTCTAGGATAAATGCTAAATATTAGCTTTAAGAGAGAAAGAAAAAAATCCAAGACATGACTAGAGTTTTCTTGGATAGCATTTCCGTAAGGAAAAAGTCAAGGTCTTTCATAATTGCTGTAGTTGTTTTTGATATGGGGTAAGCGTAGTGATAAAAATGGGACACAGAAATGTTGCATTTCAACATAAAAATTCTTACTATATGCCCTCCAGGAACACATCTCTGTTTATAGTTTGATCAATCCTTTTAAAAAGTGCTTACTTATTTTTCCCTTTAATGCAAACATTTTCATCTAGTGAGATGAATAAAGCTGAAGCAGCACCCGGGCTGCAGAACACTATGTCATATCTTCACCCATACAGGAAAAGCTAGTCCCAAGGCACTGATATAACTGGTATGGTATATGTAATTATATACCACTTCCACAATCTGCTTTTCACTTCAGGTGTGAGGCTCGGGCTCACAGAAAACAGAAGGATAGGCAGAGCATGAAGGAGGGAATTGTCCTAAAAATGCTTAAGTGCAACATGGAAACAGTGAGTGACCTACAGGGAAGTTGAGGACAGATACCAGCTCCTCTGCCTCTAGAAATCACTGCGGCACTCATGTACAAGAACAAGGGAACCAGCTGTACAAAGCAGGGTGCAACAATATGCAGTGATAAAAGAAAGAAAAACCAAAACAAAAACAACAAACCATGCACTTATGAGTATTTGGATAGCATTTGGCATTTCTCTCTAGAAACACCCTGATGTATGCAAGATTTTCTTCTGTGTCCAACAATCATTGCCTTAAAGGGTGAAATGGGGATAAACACAACACACAATGGAGAACAGGCAACAATAAAAACTCAAACATAACCCTTAAAAGCAATACAAAGTTTGCAAGAAGTGACCAAGCTGACAAAATATACATGTTTTACAGGAAACCAATTCACAAATGAGTCATGAGGACTGACTAGATCTAGGCACACCCATTGTGCACCTAAATCACACACAGCATTCATCTAATTTACAGTCAGCACATTAACTCCTCTTGCGTGATTATTTCTTCAGAGACCACCTCTTCTCTCCCTTCTTTCCCAAAAATTGAAATCTTTCACCTCCTCTCACCTCCGTAACACGACTTGTCTGTTAACACACCTGGACAGCTTGCCAGCAAGTAAGCATGGAGAACATGGAGAGATGCAATACATAGTTTTCTCTTTATTTCATCCAACAAACTGCTAGGCTCCACTGCCAAAGAAGAAACAGCTTTATGTCTCTGCTGGGAAGAGTCCACTGGGATCTCACTCTGTGGAAATCCCAAACTCCCAAACATAAGCCTCTGACTGTAACACAGCCGCAGCCTTTATGGAGGCCACTCCATCAGGATAAACTGAATGTGCTTAAGTCAGCTGTAAGATTTTACACTAGAGTTCATCTACAAGTTAAAATGTTGTAAGAGTAACTAGCCACCGTGAGAAGCAAAAGACAGGACCTCTACACTGCTTATTTAAAATGACCAACCACAGTAATCTAGGAGAACAATGCAAGCTCCATGGTATGGGTGTTTTCTCAGTCTCCACCATTTGTTTTACCTGACTGACCTGCCATGCGGGATTTGTGGCTCGTCTCTTCCACTACATTTCCTTTTCTTGGCACGTTGTCCCATCACATACTAGGCTGTCAGCTCTGACATCCCAACTGTTTATAATAAGAGGAAGGGCAGTGAATGGGTTTCATTGCAGACACACACACTCAGGAATAACCAGTGAACCCTCTGTACCCTTACAACTTTTGAGCGTTGCTATCAAATCAAATACAAAGGCAGAGAACAGAACTCTTTGAGAACAGGTGATGTTACTGTCTTTTTCAGGAGACAGCCTCTTGACCCACTGAGACTTGTGTTCCAAGAAATTCAAAAGCTGTGATAAAAAGTTTTAACCCCTTAGTGGAAAGCAAGCTGCTGAACACCCAGGCTTGGTACCTGGTCCATGCCTTCCTAAAAATACAGAACTAAAGAACAACCACAAAACCCCAACCATTTAAATAAGGGACAAAGTCAGTGAACATGATTGAATCATCCAGGTGTTCTTTCAGTTTGCCATTGATTAGCAAAAGGGCTTGGGGGAAGAGAAAACAAACCAAAACAAACCACAGACATTTGTGGGTGGGGAAAAAAAAAAATCAATTTCATTTCTAGGATATTTTATGTCTCTGGGATTGCAAATGTCAAAAATAAATGTTGCTACAGATTGAACATTCAAAATTTTGGCATAACTTTGGATATAAAAATTGATGTGTGAGAATATAATTTTAACTCCAGAATTCTGAAATGCAAGAACAAAGGGGAAAATCCTGGCAAAACTATTGAATTGTGAAAGACATGCATCTCCAATATTTTTCCTTTCACTTTAAATATACACTCCACCTGCACAGAGCCTAACAATCCACAAAGCATTTGATTTCAAAGTCTGTATTTCAGCTCCCAGTGCAGACAGGCATCGAACTCAAGTCAGCACACATCATTCAGCCCTCGAAAGAGAACACGTTGGTCAGCTGCCACTCCACAGCATCTGACAGCACCACTATTGCCTAGGCAGGATTTGCTTCCTACGACTTCTCCTCTACCCTTCTTCCCGACTTTGAGGGTGAAGCTTGCTTTCTTCCTTTCGAGCCTACTACTCTCAGCCTAGGTGACTTCAATTTCCACTTTAATGAATGTCTTTCCAGTGCTTCTCATTAACCTTCCTTTTCACTCTCCAGCTCCGGACTGTCTTTCACAGTCACTGCCTTGTTGATTCAGGGCCTGACCTGGTAAACTTGTCTGCTCATGAATAATTTCACTCCTGGGAATAGCCCGGCCGACTTTTGTACAATTTCTCCCAAAAGTTATTTTACTTACATGGATATGGTGAACAGGATGGGGGGTTTCTGTTTGTTCATTTTTTTTTTTCCCTGACCTTTCAGGTCCTGGTTCTGGCATCTTCTGTATTAGTGATGTCTTCTATTATTTCAGGCTTTCAGGCTTATTCATTAGCGCATAGTGAATAATTTATAAAGCATAATTGGAAAATACTTGAGGCATGTACATGCTATATTGCAGGTAAGTATATGCTTATGATTACACAGATATCACAGATTCTCTGAATGTTGGGTTTTTTTACTGCATTTCATAAATTTTAAATATTTTAAAGGAAAACTGAATTGTTCTCAAGTCCATGAAATGTAATATTCAAATTACCAGTTGTGTTACACAAAACAAGTTGTGTGCTGCATGCCTTGTGCATGCCTTCCATGCAGTAAATACATACTGGAACCAGACATACCCATTTACACTTGCACAACGTTTGCACTCACTCTCTGCGAACATTCACCCTAGTTAAGCGCAGCGGTTTGACTGTTTGTAAAAACAAACAGGAGAAATGGAGTGAAACCAAGAAGATTTATTTAGAAAAACGAATTCTAATTTGCAGACATATACTTGCGGTATTGAGCCGGATTTAGTTTTGTGTTAGTCTGCTTACA
The DNA here is from genome assembly GCA_028020825.1 of Podargus strigoides. Classification (NCBI taxonomy): domain Eukaryota; kingdom Metazoa; phylum Chordata; class Aves; order Caprimulgiformes; family Podargidae; genus Podargus; species Podargus strigoides. The sequence continues at coordinate 4,823,941 of CM051631.1, forward strand.
ATTCTGTCATAAGCAATTTTATCCTACCTACTTTGAACTAATATTTCCTAGTTCTGTAATTCTTTATGCTTTCCCATGTCTTTAATCAGGTTTCCCTAATCTCCCTATGTTCATCCATGCACTTTCACTCATTTTACCCCCACGATCTACAGTACATTCTATTTCTCTCACTTTTCAACTTTATAAATAGCATAAGAATCAGTAGGTTATCTTACTTTTCATTCTTGGTCCACTACATTTTCCCCTTCTTAAGTTGCCTCCCCCCAGCCCCTCGGGTATCTGGACTTGGAGCTCTATGCAATTTAAAAAAAAAAACGGTGTCATAACTGGTAAAATGATCCATTAACCCCTCTTCTCATTGATTTTTATGTTAGAACTAACTCTGAATTTTTAAAAAATAGGTTCTCCTTCCCCTCTATTCTGCCCTGCTGAGGTTGCATCTGGAATATTGTGTCCAGTTCTGGGCCCCCCAGTTCAAGAAGGACAAGGAACTGCTTGAGAGTCCAGTGCAGAGCCACAAAGATGATGAAGGGAGTGGAACATCTCCCTTATGAGGAAAGGCTGAGGGAGCTGGGTCTCTTTAGCTTGGAGGAGACTGAGGGGTGACCTTATTAATGTTTATAAATATGTAAAGGGCGAGTGTCATGAGGATGGAGCCAGGCTCTTCTCAGTAACATCCAATGATAGAACAAGGGGCAATGGGTGTAAGCTGGAACATAGGAGGTTCCACATAAATGTGAGGAAGAGTTTCTTCACAGTGAGGGTGACAGAACACTGGAACAGGCTGCCCAGAGAGGTTGTGGAGTCTCCTTCTCTGGAGACATTCCAACCCCCCTGGACATGTTCCTGTGTGACCTGATCTAGGTATTCCTGCTCTGGCAGGAGGATTGGATTTGATGATCTTTTGAGGTCCCTTCCAGTCCCTGACATTCTGTGATTCTGTGATTTCAGAGCAAATCTTAATAACACCTTCATGGAAGTACACATTCCTGAAGAAGTACTTATTATTAACAATACATATATGCATGGAAAATTTTTATAACATAGTTTTACATGTATACACTGGAGAGACTGAAGACTTAACATACTAAAATATGATTCTAGAGAAATTAAGATGACAGAAAGCTAGAATGGTGAGAATTAAATAGCATCTCAACATCTGAAAATCATGATAGCAAAACCTGCATTCTATGTTGGAAGTTGAATAGAGTGGATTATCTCTCCTGTTTGACAAGGTGGTTGACAGTAATAACTACACTACCATCCCAGAACATCCTTGATCTCATCACTTCACCTCTTTGATTTTATGATTATTGTACCTTCAAAATTAAATATTGCTCTCATAAATGATGCTGTCTAATGTGAAGACAATGCACGGCACTAATCTGAGAGCAGCAATTCAGTGCTGTTCCCCTGCCTCAGCAGGCTCTGGTTAGAGAGCTCTCAATAGAGAACAAATCAGAATCAAACAACAGAATATTCAGATACATTGCAACCCGTCATCTCAATCACATTAAGAGATAGTCATGCATTATTCATTCTATGAAATCTGGGAGTTTTTCCAGAGAATATGCCACAGACTTGAGATAGGGTTTATCAACTGGTTTAAAACAGCTTGTTTTATCTAATACAATAACAATTTATTTACTGAGGATATTTATACCATCAGAGCTTCTCCAGGATTAATTGATTCTTTTCATCAAGATCCTCCACACTGGGAAAACCAGTTCACAAAGGAATATGAAAAGAGACTATGGTGAATATCTAAAAAATGATTTAGATAATAATGGGGTAAAGTTATGGATCTATAAGCATTTCAGTTACCAGATTCTTTTTCTTTGGAACTATTCTACAAGGCCATCCTCATTTAAAGCATGGCAAATATAGTTTTTCTCTGCTTATGATTTCTTGTCCACACATTTCTCGTCTGCAACAAAGGAGCATTTTTGTTTATGAGTTGGTTGGGGGTTTTTGGGTATGTGTTTGCTTGTTTTCTTTTAAATCCAAAAATGCTTTTCTCTGGAAACATAAATGTTCTTAAGTTCCAAATACACCAAGCTGCTGTTCTTTGAGGCCATTTTTTCTGAGGCATAGTTTCACAGCTCTGAACTCATCCCTGAACTAACCAGTCTGTAACTAGCACCATGTCCAGGCAATAATTACATGTCCTAGTAAGACCTGCTAGTCCCAAAGGACTTGTCTTTTAAGGCAAAATAACTTGGAGAAGGGAAAATATGCAAAGTGACAGCAGATTAAACAATGATGGAAATTAAAAGTTTAAAAAGCATGAGAAAGCAATTAACCAAGGAACAAAATGATGTTTCTAAGCATAGAGAAGTGCAGAGTCTGTGACAGAATCAAAGTCTCCTGGAAAAAAAAAAAAAGAAAAGAAAATAAAAAGGCAGCTAAGAAAACTACTTAAAAATGAAAGTTTTTATCTTCTTTGTAAAGAGTGTGAGATAAGTGCTATTTCACCTGCCAATCCACAATACAGAGATAGAAGTACTAAAAGAAGCAATAATAGAACCAAGTTGAGCAAGAATCAGTAGTGAGGCTCCACACCAGACTGGACTCAACTGACAGCAGTTTGCCTGTATCACTCAGGATCCAAATAAATTGTCAAGATACTAAAAAAAAAACCCAAACCTCAAATGAATTCAGAAATTCAATTTAATATCTTCCTGGTCTGAACTGAGAAATAAATTAATAGAATGATCTCAACCTTTATTTAGTCTTAAATGTTTCTATGTATTTTACATGGGGAAAAAATAAAGTAGCAATTCTTCTCTAGATTCCAAGTGAATTTTGCTCCTCTACACACAAGTTTCTTCCTCTGAAACAGCATGAAGACTGCATCTGATTTACTCCTTTCAAAAATCCTGTAACAAAGTCAATCACTAAAGTTTGCTAAGGGAAGTACAGTTACAGAGGAGAGGTAAGACACCCCTGCTCACAGAGAATAGAACAGAGAAAGACCTTTTTAGGAAGGAGAAAATGAAGTGATTACATATTTAAGGGGTCTAAAATTACCATAGAATAAAATATAGTTGAGGAAATTTGAAGGCACCTATAGAAAATAGCTGATAAAATATCATGACACAAGCAGATATGCCACATTTACAAATGCAAGGTAATGCAGAAATGTTACCTACTTGCATATAATGCCGGCTTGTCAACCAACAATAACTTGGAAAAAAAGACCTGAATGTTGCTGTGAAAAGTCAGTAAGATCATTCATTTCTACAACACCAGATAAAAACCAGAGAATTAAGTATGACATAAAAAACATCTGGAGAAAATTTAACCATGATATAAGTGAATGGTACTGTAGTTATCCATGGTCTTTCCAGCCTGTTTTAAAGCAACAGCAAGAAGAGAAGCTGTTAAATGGATATGAACTGCCCCGGATAAATAAAATTTATTTTTTTCCTTTTTTTTCCCCTGAGACTTTAGCCAGTCTCCAGTTGAATGAAAGATTATCAAAGATCGTGTTACATCTAATGTATGCACTAAAATGAAGGAATGCATGGCTCAGCAAGTTAAGATAGCAATTGGTGTTTGGGCTCAATGAGTTAAAACAGGTACTTAACCTTTCCTTACCTCAATTCCCTAACCTTTTTAAGAGGATGAAACACTTTTTTGTTCAAAGACCTCAGGAAAAAGCCAAGATGTTGTGATAATTATTAAAAAATTATTAAGCATTTAATTAGGCTAATTCTAAAAGTTATTTCTAAATCCTTAATTCAGTGCAGATAAAAACATCATTTGTAACCAGACAACCATCTGAGCAGAAACCAATATAAATCAGCAAAAGCTATTCCAGTAACAGAAGCTGTAGCTACATCATTAAGGACAATTTTAAACGCTTACAGCTTTTGTAATCACTTGCATCTTATTTTCAAACTTTTTTTATTCGAATATCGACTAGTCATTACCCTCGCACAGCTAAAGCGGGACAGAATCAATGCCCTGCAGACTGTCTCCTCTGCTGTTTGTGATAAATGCTGTCTAACAAGTTAGAAAAAAATCCATTTTGATACTGCTTCCCAATTAGACCTGTTAAATGTTTTTTCGAATGACTAAGTGTTGTTTGGTTTTGCACCTAGATATATTGCTAAGATAATATTTTAAATGGAAGAGTATTGTACCCTTTCTAGTTGCTTTCTTATCAAGTTTCAAGCTAGACATATCAAATTGCAATTTTTTTCTTAGATTTCAATGCAAGTTATTATGTACCTGGTAACTTTCACAACTCTAGTCACTCATTTTCACAGCAGCAGCTGACCTAGATGCACACTTTGGAAATCATGTAATTAATAGCATGCTATGAGACAGCCCTTTTTACATGGGCTCAATACGAAGCATACAAAAATAAAACAAGAAAATGTCAGCAAATAGCACTAATGCCAGCCCCATTTAATCACATCACAACAGGTAATTTGCATAGAATCACAGAATGGTTTGGGTTGGAAGGAGTCTTTAAAGATCATCTAGTCTATCACCCCTGCCACGGGTAGGGACATCTTTCACTAGACCAGGTTGCTTAAAGCCCTGTTCAGCCTGACCTTGAACAATTCCTATGATGGGGCATCCACAGCTTCTCTGGACAACCTGCTCCAGTGGCTCTCCATACTCATGGTGAAATAATTCGTCCTCATGTCCAATCTAAATCTACTCAGTTTAAAAACATTGCCCTTGTCCTGTCACTACAGGCCCTGGTAAAAAGCCTTTCTCCGTCATTCTTATAAGCCTCCTTCGCACAGTGAAAGGCTGCAATAAGGTCTCCCCAGAGTCTTCTCCAGGCTGAATAGGAAGTTTTCTTCACATTCATTTTGGAACTACCCACTGAAATGCACAGATCAGTGGAGCCTCCACACAGGCTACAGACACAGGCTGCTGAGCCACACGTAACTTCACTGCAAACCTTTTCAAAGTCAGTCTCATTGTAGACTCAACTGGTGAACTCCAAAAGTGCTCCAAGTGTAAAATATCCAAGACAAACGAAAGACTACCTCAGATCAGTTAAACAATAGATTCTGAAATATTTCATTCTCATTAAAGACCATCTTCCACATGAAATTAAAATATCTTTTTTTTTTTTTCCCCTTCTGCACTTGTCAACTTAGGAAATGTTCATTCATTTTTTATTTTTTTTTTTTTTTTTTCAAGCTGACCTCTGTCCTTCCTTCTTTTACCTTATCTTCATGTTGTATTATCTATCTGCACTAAGCTTATAAAACTCTTCCCATTTCCAAATTCACTTAATCATCAATGTAACTTGCCTTTGAGTGATGCATTCTTCAGTTTAACGTAGTTGTATTTTCACATCTTCACAGTTTGGGCCACCAATTGAAATAAACATTAAGAAATGGAAGTGAGCATATGAAGTTCTAGCTAATGGACTTGTCATAAAGAAACAAGAACAAACCAGCTCAAGTATTATGGAAATTCTCTATTCTCTGGGAGTTAAGAGACAATCTTAAAAAACTTAAATGAACTGATGTTAAGTTGTTTCACTAACAAAACCAAAATTCTGTGAAAGAAGATATTAGATTCAGATGAGCAGTCTACCAGGACTGTTCATGTCTGTTCAGCATACTCAGACTGTTTAAAACCTGAAGTGTTTCCACACCATCTAAATTACTATTCCAATCTGCCATTACAGCAGTTTACACTGAACATATCCTACCGTTGGTACCAAATTTTCACTGTTAGCTCTGCTAGCAACCTTCCTGAATCATTGTCTAAGGTATTATTAATGACTAGAATCCAAGTAATACTGTTTTGGAAACCTGATACCCATTATAGCTAAATGATCAAATTCTTCTGCCCAAATAGAGTGTAAGGATATGCTGTACTCATGTCAAGGTAGTGCTGAATGTCTTAAGGAAAAATTGTAAATTAGGTCAAACTTTAAACCAGAAAGAGTTCGACACAGTAAGAGAGACAGAATGTATCATTTGGGTACAAGACAGCTTCTACGCAACGTTACATTTAGCATAGACAGAAATTCCCTTGTTTTACACTACATGACTGTTAATGTTACACCTAAAATTCACTTGGCAAGGACAGAGAACCTGAATTTACTGCCCTTTGTATCAACCACTTAAGAATAAACTATATTAAATCCAACAAAGGTATTTTTCCCGGATATTTAAGATAAAGAACCATACAGATTTAGTGTTCAGAAATGTCTCTTGAAGTAATTTTCCATAGCAACTGATGGCTATTTTTGCTATAAATAATTGCTTTCTGCTGCTCCTGTTTACTTTTTCTTTGATCCTCTCACATTACTTGAATACAGTAAAAACTTCACAAAGATTTTTGTAGCCCCTGATGACTATGAGATTCTGTGCCATTTTTTTCAAAACAAAGAGGACAACAGTTTCTAGGCAAAATGCAGAGAGGACCCTATTCTTGAAACAAGAAGAGCAATAAAAGAAATGTTTGCAGATATCCCAGAGCTCTGTAGGCCATGGGAGCATGCATTTGTAGTCAAAATATTCACAGTTCACAGGAATGAAGTTGAATTCTTAGTATGAACTCTAGACAACTTAATTGTTTAAGAAGTGCTACTGTGATTAAATAAACAGTGACACAGGTTCACTGAGAACAGTTTAGGTTTCAAAAGTTATGAAGTACTATATAGCACCTATCAGTAGCATTCTCATTTCTTCATTATGGGAGAATAGGAAGAAACTCTAATTACTGCATACAAATGTTTACATTAGCATGAAAACTGCCAGCAACCTTTAATTGCTAGCAGGAATTCATATGCTTTTGGGTAAAATAAGTAAGTATGAACACCTGTAGCCAATAATTTAGTTGTCATTCTCACATCCTGGAGAAGTTGATCTGCTGCTGGCTCAGCATGAGTAAAAATGAAAGTGTTCTTCCAAAAGGCTTCAGAAAGCACTGTTTCAGAGACTACATATGATGAAGTACAATAAATCCATGGGATGGGTTATTCCGTGTGTTATTTGCATTTTGAAACATCAGTAACATCTAATATGAAGAAGAAATTTCCAAGCCTGGCATGATGATGTAATTCTAACACTTAAGCCTCTAAATTAGCTAGTAATGGAAGTGCTCCTGGCACCAGAAACAAGACACCCTGGGGCACTTACACTTCCAAGACCTGTCTGCTAATCTATGTCCCAAAACTGCATCAAATTGTAGTATGAAATTTTTTATTTTCTAAATCTATTTAGAAATCTTGGTCCCCAAAAAAGTGCTAGAGAAAAGGTATGAGTACACACCAAAAAAATCTTGTATTATTCCAGAGCTCTTGGTTGTCTTAACTTTTTGAGATCCTTTGTCACTAAAGAAACAATACCCTCAAGGAAGTTGTTTGTCTTTCTTTCAGGAACAAATTAGGTCAAGCCAATGAAGTAGACACAGTGAGGCAGCCTGAGTGGGATCTTTAATTAGCAAACGGTTTATAGAATTAGCTCTGGGTTTTGTTTTTCCTTTCTCCCAGTTCTTTGGTTTATAGAAATCTGTGTTCACATGAGAATAAGATTACCAGTGAACCGTTTGTGTACCAGTTATTACACTGATTGCCTATGACATCCATATGATGGCAATACTACCAATCCTGGGAGAGGCTAAACACACCACAGTGATTTCCAGTTTAGTGATCATTTGTAGGGAAAGCAAGTAAATTTAACATTCAGGACTATTCCCCCTCGTTTACCATAGTCACTTTAATAATGAATAGCCGATTCACTGTACAAAATGGATAGTCAGTATATGAAAACCAGCTAGCTACTGAAGTCAGCCAGCCTCATCAACCAGACAGTGTTGATATCTTACCTCATGTTCAGACAGAACATTTTTAAAGTCCTTTTTTTATGGATATAAATTTCCAGGCAGTTTTCACTCAGCCCATTTGTTAATACTGACCATAAATTCAGTTTGGTACCCTTAATTTGCTACCTTTTGTATTCTTTAGAAGTATTCTGCATTGCAGAATTTACTGCTCAACCAAAGACCTTCAATTTCTGCTACTGAGATGAGCTCTGGCTGCACTGCTGATTAAACATATTGCTAATGTTTCAGCTGACATATTTTCCAGGGCTATGGATGTATGCATGCACGTGCCTCAGCGGTGATGATTTGTGAATACTTATGAACTGATCCACATGCACAGTATTGAAAAAAACTGTTAAAATGTAAATTATGAAGCATCACTAACAATAGCTTGACAGTATTATGACATTAAAAAGAGGCAAAACTATGCAGGACAAGAACATTCACCTCTGAAATGAAAAAATGTTTAAAAATATGAAAATCATATACACTGATAAAGGCTAGGGAAGAAAGCAAGAAAAAATGAGTAGGGAAGAACAAAGAAAAATTGAGCTAATACACATGATCCTAATAAGAATAGAACACAAAACTATAAAGACTGATAAGGGGATTCAAAGCATTAGAAAAAACAATCTTAGACTATTGAACAAGTACAGAGGAAAAAAAAATCCATCAAATGGATTTACTAAGGCAATACGGTCAGTAGAGAAACTAAAACAATAACAAATTATTAAAAATTTAGGACTAAAATATGAACAAATGATCAATAATCAGTAAGTTCTTACTGAAAAAAAACCCAAGAACACTATGAGGAAGACACCTCACAGCTAGGAAAGGAGAGGGGTTAGTAGCAGTGCATGAAGTTGGTACACTGTATGGTTGAGTATCCACAAATGGAAGATCATATTTTAGATATTTCTGCAGATGAACACAAAATGGTAAAACAAAGTAATTCTAATCATGCCAGAGCAGGCATTTAGGCAACAACTCTGGAATTATTTCCCTCTGAGGGGGAGGGAAAAACCCCACACAAACACCAAAACTCAACACCACCCCCTACAGATAAAATAAATACATTCCAAAACCTTTGACAGAAGTTCCAGCAGAAATTCCAATGAGAGATTTTTAGCTCTAAAGACTGAAATACCCCTTCTTTCAGAGGTGGTTGGCATATGATGAACAACAGAATAGAAACATTCTTCTGCCACCACTTACAACTGTTAGATAACATATCTTTAATCTCCAGGGTTAGCAGGTTGTCATGAGCCCTATGTTAACAGAAGGAGTATTTTACTCTTGAAGACACTTGCTATTTCTGGAAGTTAAACAAGATACTCCAATGAAGTAGAAAAGATCATGAACGAAAGTTAATATTCCATTTCTCTTTCTGTACTGATTTTTACAATCCACACTGAAGTAATAAATACACAGCTAAATCACATTATTTTTGGACAGATGTATATTCTAGGTGGATCAGGAAGAATGTTGGATTTTGAATAGATTTTATTTTGTTAATTGTGTTCACCATTTGGCACAATTTGTGCATGTTTAAATACTGAAATGACCGAATTTGGGAACAAGTTGATATCACTTTCCTTACAGAATCTTTTCATTTTAGCACAAAGGTGTTTTAGGAGCTCTCGAACATTGTTTTCTTTTTCTACTTATATGATATCAAAGAGCCAATAAAACTTCTGCTCAAAAAGATAACTTGTCTTCTGCTCCCCATTCACTCAGCTCTGCTGGGTTTCACAGCAGGTTTTTCTTTTCTTCATGTTTTAAACTATGTATATTGAATGCCATTGCAGAAGCCATTCAAAGGTTTTAGGAATTAAAACTTATCCATAAATCTGAACAGGGTCATAACCTCCACTGCCATCAATGTGGTATCTTCGTGAGTGGATTTGGTTTTAGAGATACTCCTGGTGGCAGTAAAAAAAAAAAAAAAAAAAAAAAAATTACTCTATGACCAAAACCAAACAGAGCACCTAAATTATTTCTCCAAAGGTGTGCAAGTTTCTTAAAGGCGTTCAATATTTTCAGCTGCTGTCCTCCACTCAGTTAAATCAACCCATTGATGTTCCTACTTTTAGTAGGTTAAAACCTACTAGGTCTTAACTAACCTTAGTAGGTTAAACTGTTACCTACTAAGTACAAGAGAAATTGGTAAATTTAAACTGAAACTGTTTAGAACTCTCTCATTGTTGCATTCTGCAACATTAAATTAAGAGTAAAAATGAAATGCAAAGCCTCCAAAACTAATATAACTCAATTAGGGGCTTTTTTATATAGATATATTTTATAGTGAAACAAGTGCTTTTTAGGTTTGTTAATTCTCTTTCAGGACATTATAAAGAAATGAGTTATTTGCAGGTTTGTTTCTTGTCAGTGCTAACAAAGAAAAAAACTGATATGCTATGGAGTCTATAGAGATTAGAAATGAACACAACCACTGCATAACTCAGCATTTCTGACATCTGATTTTTGGTCTACTTTGTTATACAATAAGCCAACAAAACACTAGGCTACTCTGGCTAGGAATATTTGTAGTTGAGGAGATACCTCAGAGTCATGGCATCTACTTTTCTTTCACCTGTAATGGGAGAAAACATAACAGAAAAATATCCTCATATTGCACTTAGGTAGGTGTCTACATTCATGAAACACCTCCCTTAAAATGCAAGTGTGAAGGTATCCTTGCATGAAAGTAAACTGTGACTTTTTAGAAAACATTGTTCAACTGAGAAAACACTTATTCAGATCTGTTAAGAAGATTAAAAAAGATCCAGTATAAGTTTCATTATGCAGCAAAACTCTGAAATACATCACGTTCTAATCAAATGTTTGCAAGGAGATTTACATTGTGTTTTATAGCACAATTTTATGCATCATCAATTAGCAATTGAACCAATTTAAAACTCTGAACTCTTGAAAGCTTCAAGCGCAAAGTAAATGTAGCCTATATTCATTTCAAGAGCAAACTGACAAGCAATGCTGAGCCTGATACATACACTGTAATATCCTTTTCATGTTGCCTACATCCACACACAAAAAACCCACCAAAAAAGAACCCCACACAGTTAGAACAACCTAAGCCAAAATGAAACCTCTCTTATCCAAAGTACAAAGAGAAGCTGAACCATACATTCTAAAATAAATATAATTTCAATTAGTACTTTGGATGATTCATATTTTTATCCCATAGGCTCTTCTTCTACAAATCCTCACCAGAGTTGCATCAAACTCTTACTATATATGCAAATTTACTGCATCAAAATCTTTATAAACCTGAACATCCACAGGATACAGAAGAGCATTAGATGTTGCTCCACAACAGAACCTTGGTTTCTCTATCATACATGAATATTTGTAACAGAATTGACTGAGAGGATTAAAGAGAAGACAAGAATGAAGCATCACAGAGAGAGGAAGAAGGCACAAATTCATAGTGGATTTAGTTTGAGATAGCTTTTACAAATTAAACTAATACAGTCCAACTATACTTATATGAGAATAACTAGGTACTCTAATATTTATTCACTGTGTATGATTTCTTCTCCTATAAAGCGTTCAAGGACAGAACGCTTAACGACTTGGTCTTGTGACATGAGACACAATCAGGATTGACACTTTCTCTCAGTCTAGAAACAGCAACAACAACAACAACAAAAATCACTCCACCAATCCGAGAAAATTAACACATACACTCACATTTTCTTCATTTCACCTCACCACAGGCATGGAAATAATCTCATACATCAAGAAATAATGCATTACATTAGCACCTATCAGAGGTATGAGCAAGACTGCAGATTAGTTGTCTTGGAACTGACCAATGCATCTGTTTCTGGATAAGAACACTAGGGGAAAAAACTCCATGCCAAATCCATTCCATCTGTAGCTTAGTTTCCAGTATTTTCTTTCACCTTTTCATCATGTTTATCGAATTACCTTTTTTTTTTCCCCTTTATAAATCTGTGTGAGAACAACTTGATGTTGATACTGTACTTTATTCATATGAAAGTGTCAAGCCAAGTAAGGAAGCAATAAAAAAACCCCAAAGAATTACAATAAGAATTTATAATACGATCTCAGTAGGCATCTTGCTTCTCTGATATTAGAGCCAGATTAATGAAAGGTACGAGAAGAAATTATTTGTCATGCATAAATTTTTGACCAATAAAAGCACTCGTATACTACCTACACTCAGTACTCAAAGTATTTCTAGTGTTCCTTTCTATATCGATAAAATAGCAAGTGTAGCTATTTAGCACCTTTTTATATTATCCAAGTTAATATTTTCCCTACATGTGTTCTTCCTTAGTAGTCACAGGTTCTGGTTCTGAGTGTGGATGCAACAGTCCTAATCTAAAATGACACAGATGTGTATCATAGAATGTTGGGGGGGACAGAAGACAGGGGATGACACACATGAATATTACAGCTGTAAACTGCAATCCCAATTGCTGCAGCAACCCACAGGGTTACCGAGCAATTACCAAAAAACCTCATACTAGCCTTTAGTGCTGTTCTCGCCTGTGGCAGGGGCTGAATCAGTCACTAAAAAAGCAATGCATAATAGCAGTGCTGTGCAAGGATGTTCATTCTGCAACACCACCTCTCATTTATCTCAGTCTGTGCCGTCCTGTATCCAGTATTCCATTTACATTTGTGACTCAGTGTTGGGGCAGTGCATCACTGACTGTTTTCTTACAGCAGGTAGTATTCTACTTTTGCATATGATTTCTGTTTGACAGATATTGTTTGTGACTATCAATGTTAAGCAGGCTTTAGCTGCCTGTATTGCAACACTACTGATTTATTTTTCCCACTGTAGATAACAAGCTGCTCTGTTTACAATTATGTTCTGTCCTCCTGACATGGACAACTCGTACATGAGATAACAGAGCCAGAGCTGGGATTCACTATGTGCTGTGAAGCAACCCTAGTTCACAAAGCAATGTTGACACAGGAGCCACTGGGTTCTGCAAACACATGTGAGTTGGGTTTTTTTTTGCCCCAGTACAACCTGTTCCTTATTTGTTCTTAGGTACTCCTCTGTTGAGAGCCACTGTTTGGCATGTTTGAAAGCACCTAAGGCAGACATACAACTTTCTCAGAGATGCCCTGAACATCATCATGCCTCGGCAGCAACAGCCTCTCCTGCCTAACACAGGGGATGTAAGATAGAGCAGAACAGGAGGAGATGTGGAAAGCAAAGCATATAATACCTACAGCAGCCATGTAAATGACAAAAAAACATTTCCCTGTTCACCAAAGTAGCATATTCCAAGGAATATTAACAGAGAAAAAGCTCTTGGAGATCGAAGAACAGAAAAAGGGAGCACTTCCCTCATTCTAACAGTGCTGCCTGTCACAGCCTCAGCCAGTTTACTCCTATCTGTCTACTGCAAATTAAAACACTCAACACAGTTTCCATACAATTTAGCCCATGACTATTATCTCCGTTTTCGTTTTTACTTGCACACATTTTCATCTCCCTCTTTCTTATCTGGTTCCTTCTATCCAACACTTTTCTCTATTTCTTCCCATTCTTTTACTCTTAAAGGCAGATTCCATATCCTATTAGTCACTGTCCCCCCTCCACTTCAAATTTCAAGAATCCCATTTCAGCTGTAAAATCTCTAATCTTTACAGCACCAGGAAAGCAAATTCTTCTCTCTCACGAACACAATCCATTTACTTACAAAAACTAATTTTTAGATGCAGAGGTAAAAGCAGTAAAAGTCATTTCTTGGCATCTGTGTGCTTTGCTATATCGTATCACTTCACTTTTGATTGTCAGCAGAATTAATTTGATTGTGTTTTATGAAATATTTTCTTTTATATTGGTATGAGTTACTCAATGGGTTAAAAAAAAAAAACAAGAGGGAATTTCTTCCTTCCTACCCAACCAACCCCCACCCCCTCCTGCCCCTTTTGTATAATGCAAAGCATTGTGCATATTTATAATTGTTCCTGTTTGATAACAATATTTCTACATCTTGGCCTCAAGATGGAAGCTAGAAGTCCATGCGCATGTAATATTTGGAAACAACTTCGTTTAATAGCTTCACTCTCATTAGATCAAAATTAAACTTGCAGTATATCTTATTTATTCAACCCTTCATAATTCTGGGCAATTTTACAGATTTTCCCAAATGGCAGTAGAAAAATCATCCTAAGGAACTCCATAAAAAGGGCCAAAAAAGCCATCTAGAGCTACAGCCTAAAACTCCTCTAAGAAGGAGAAGAATAATGACCCACTTGGAAAGTATCTCTAGTACAATTCAAACACTGGTTGAAGTTAAGAGTAGAATCTCAAATAGGAGACAGTGTGGATCTGCTATAGAAATTAACTCCATTGCTTTCAAAAGCCATTTCATGGACAGGCTGTAATCAAATAAAAATTGACATTTGTTTATTCACAGTTGAAAACCAGAGCAGGGATTGTAAACATGATCTTTAAGACCCATTGACCAAAGGAGCTAACATTTTTTGCAAGTGTTAATTACATTTCATTCAGTGTGCCTAAATACACATGTACTTGCATGCATATGTTGTAATATGGATAAAACAACAATAAAACACAATGAACTCCAAAGCTCTGTTTAGAGCATACTCTCATCCTTTTATAGTTAAGGGGTACTCCTAGGAAAGACTACACTGATCTCAGTAAAAGCAAGATAAGGGCATACATGAAAGTTTTCCTTTCCTTTAATTTTTTCAAAAGCTTGCTGAGCATCTTTAGAAAGGGCAGTGAAGGCATCCTTGTTTTGCCAATTACCAGGCCCAGCACAAAGGACACAGCCAGCAGTAGAACAAACCAGTAATTAGTTTCTATTGTATACAAAAAAGTCAGTAGATGGGTGATTGCTGGGGGTACAAACAAGACAAACAGATCATACATAATAGACATCAACCCCAGTGACAACACAGCACGACCAATAATAGGTGGAATAAACAAAGAAACAAAGTCTCCCATAGAAGAGATGGGAGACAACCAGTTCAATAGGCTGACCATATAAGATAGAAGTAGCCACATACTGTTCCCCCAGGAAGCCCACATTTGCAAATGCCAAACCTGACCAGGATCCAGTTGCAGGGAGAGTCAGGAGGTCCTTCCTCAACAAGGAAACTCTGCAAAGTGCATCCTCTTCTCAGACAGACACTCCAGCCTTCCTACAAGTGGTCCCAGCTTTTATGCCCAAAGCAGGACACCTGGCACTCATTTACCCAATGCAGGGCACCTGGGGCTTGTTTACCCAAGGGCTTTCCCTGCAAGGTCAGCCACACCTTGGAGGAAAGCCAAAAGGCAAACTCATCCCCTCCTCTTAAAGGGCCATGGGAACCCCCCATATGTCAACCTTAATTCAGGGCTCAGGGTTCAGACTCCAGCACTTCACCTTGCAAGTTCAAATAACTCTGGGAAGTATTAGCTGAAGTATTTGCTTAACAATCCAAAAACTGTTCTCTCTCATATTCTGCCCCCTGAAAAACCAACCGAACAACCAAAAACCCAAACAACCAAAAAAACCCACAAAAAAACCCACAAAAGCCTCACAACCCAAAATAAGCCAAACAAGTTTAGAAATTATCATTAAAAATTAAAACCATTAAAAAAAGCCCTGAGAACAGACTAGATTTGGTGTAAAAGGGAAATGGAAATGCCTTTTACATATTCTCTGCTCTGGGATGCAACTTTGGCAGGAAAGATGCTAAGCTTCTTCAAACACTGCAAACAGAAGAGAATTGTGGCAATCAAAAAGTGGTAAGACAGTAGGGGTAAATCAGATTCAGATCTTTCTGTTTATATCTTCATTTTGGGCAAGCAGTAATTACTTGATTTTTCCTTTCAAAGTCTCTCTTTCTGAGTGCCCACACTGTCGCCCAGTAGCTTTGTCACTGAAATGCTTTTCACATACAGTAAATGGCATGTCGCAGATCTTTCAACTTTCCTAATTACAAGAAGATAAGCACTTACTTTCACTCTGTTTCAAATTGTGTAAATACACTAAAAGAAATTTTATCAAAAAGAGTGGAAAACATTTCCTTTTTCGCTGTTACCTAAGAAACCACTTGTACCTGGGCATGAGATCAGCACTCTGCTTTTTGATGGATAACTTTACATTCTGTTGATACTATGATCTAATTCAGAAGGTATTTTGAGACTAGAAGACTTTTACCTTGATGAAAAAATACAAAAGTCACCACAGATGTTGCTTATCATTGAGAGCTAGAGATACAACATAGTGCAGTAGTTTATGCCTTTATCTGCACTACTACTAAAATGGGAATGGGCACATACAGTACCGAGTCACTCATCCTTCTGGGTAACACAGAGCTGTAAGAACCACTAACTTGTTTTGCCACTCATACTGGTTTGCTACTTTTTTTTTTTTTTCTTTTTTCCCCTCCTTACATATGCAGGGAATTGTACTGGGAAATGTTTGTGGGGTTTTTTCAATCATTAAAATTTTCACATACCTCAGTACCAGTTACTCAGCTGTCAGAATTATATATTTATCCTCTCCTCGTCCCTCCCAAGAGGTCTTTGCAACCAGTTAAGAGGCAGGAAAAAAATACTGATTTATGAATCAGAGTGAAAAACCAACACATCAACCAAGTGAAGGCACTGCTTAAGAACTGAGGTAATCAAAGCAGCTTTACAGATATTCTCCTGTAACAAACACTTTCACAGACACTACATTGATTCTTGAGTAAATAAAGTAAAATAATGGTTAATTTTGCAACAAATATCCACTTAAACAGGCAGTGCCTGCTGCTGGCTAAATGCATTTCCAATGCATAGTCAAAACTGAGTTTTACTGCTCCAATAATGGACTGAGGCTTAGCTGGGGAAGGCTAGCTCCTGTCAGAGGAAGGGGTGTGAGAGAATGGATAAGAATGGGTGAGTAAACTGCAGAGCCCGAATTATTCTTACCATCACCAAGGCAAGCAGAGGGTTTAAAGAACAGCTACTTGCTCCTCAGAGGAGCAGCCATCTCAGCACTGGAAGAAGGCTGCTCTCCTATATGTTGACCTTTCCTTCTACAACAGCAGCAGCTCAGCCCTCTAGAGCTCTAAATGCAGCCACATTAGTGAGAAAAACCATTCTGTTACCCTAGGCAACTGCATATATGACTTTTTAGTAAATATGAAACTTTCTGTAATGCTTTTTTCTGTTTGTGCATATTACACAGCACAGACAGATTCTTGAAATCCCACCCTTAAAGAGTATTTCTCACTAGAATCCACTTAAAGATCACAACCATATGAGTGTTATGTTTACAAACATAAAAATTCATTTCTGTATGACCTACAATCATATTTTAGAAATTAATTTGTGCTCCATTCTTGTTTTCCTCCATTATTAAATATTTAGATGTTAATAGTGTTACATTTTTAATAGTTTTTTTTAGTTCTGGCCCCCCATATCATCTGTAAATAAGTTATGGGAAGAAAAAGTACTATTTTTTCTCTCAAACATTTCAAGCTGAGCTGTCACATAATAAAATATTTCATCATATTTGACTATATTAAGAATATAACTTTCAATGTGTATCCTCACTTCCAAAATTTCTGAATATATGTATGATGAAATTGAGCAAGTGTGACATAGTTCTTGGTTCCCTTGGGAACAATATTCAGAGCTCATTTGAGTTGTGACCTGCTTATACTGCTAGGGAGTATTAGTATTTTTATTGGATCTTTAGAATAGAGATATGATGTGAAGGACAAAGGCAAAAAGTAAGACTCTAACTTCACAGATGAAAAACAGATGAGATACTGCTCTATTTCAGAAGATAGAGTTGGCTTTTATAGGATCTGCCCCATTTTGTAAGCTCTATTGGAGTGACTGCTCTTTTTCATGGTAAAATATTTTAGATGAACTACTCATGGAGAAATCTACAGCTGTCTACAGCACAACTTATGGTCTGAGATGTCTAAATATGTTCCAATAAAGAAATAACAATGCAAATTAACTTCAGATATGATTTTGCAAAATGGATGGCAGTTCTAAATGGAATATGTTCACAAATCCTGTAGTATTTGTCTCCTGCTATCATCACCTGACACAGATTAGAGTAATGAAGATTATCCATTACATTAAATGGTTCAGTTACAATTTCTGCTTACAACACCAGACTGTGCAATTTAACCCACGGTTTGGGTTTACATTCATACAAGCAGTATTTGTATATCCTTCCTTTATCTAAACCTGACTTCTAATTTAACTTCTAACATGCTCTCCTTTCAGTCCATGAATAATCACAAAATCCATTCTCCTACACATAGCTCATATGTATATTAGGATCAAGCTCTCTTTCTTTACACCTCATGGAAAGAATAGTATGCACAGCTGTAGGGAGCACCTGCAACTGGTTCTTCGTTACAATATGCATCTTGTGTCCATATTCTATCTTGATACCCCACTGATGAGCATAGAGCTCATCTTAACTACTGAGTAAGAGCTAATCTTCACAATCTGTGTGCATGCATCTACTATTCAGGCACATATGTGGTTTCAATTAGTGCCATTCGATGTAATTGCTCCCTTAAGTGTTCACTGCTACAAAACATTTGTGAAGTAAATAACTATTATACAAGTGAGAAAGTCGTAAGCACTTGCATAACATATATGCCATTTCAAGACCTCTTAATAGCAGACAAATTGGGCTTGGAAAGGTTTGAGACCATGCTTGACTGGCAGCATAAGCATTTTACCTACTGTGCACATGGCCACAGGATCACTGAAATCAATAGCAGGGAATTATAAGGTAATAATTGATGTCCAAAATTTCTGCTTCTAGAGTCTCCTTTACATCAAAAAGGCAATGCGTGTAGATGTCATGCAGTTTCATCCATGAGATAACTTACAAAAAAAATATTTTGTTTGTGAGCTACAGCTGACTGAAGCCTTCTCCAGTTATGACCATTTCTGGATCCAATAAGAGAAAACAGTTGACAGGTGAAAAAAACCTGTGTAGAGACAGTGGTTGGATACAAAGGAGTTGTCCTCCAGAGCAGATAATCAATACACTTCTGTTAATATAGCTTAATTTTTAATACTGTACTGAATCATCTTGAGCTAATTTAAGTGTGTCATGTTACAAGTTTGAGACACTTGTATTCAAACATGAAAATGATTTAAGGAAAAACAATAATCCTGTTCCTGAAGAGAACTGCAAATGTGAATGTTGGCTATTAGCTTTCAAAACATCTTTTAAGCTTGCCTTTACTTGTCTCATTTCTTTTTCCCTAAAATGTAACACTGAAGTTTTCTTCCTGAATAGGGGTAATTTATGATTGTTTTGTTTAATTTTATTGTTTTGCACCTTAAGTCCTTCTTTGAAATGTCTTTTCTGCAGCAGGACAAAAATCCCTTTAAAGTTCAACCTGCTAAATTAACAAACTGTTTTAATTTTCAGTTCTGTGTTAAATGGAGCTGCATAAAATCGCTATAACATACCCATAAACCAGCAGCAGATGCAATATGTTCAAAATCATTATTTTCTTTTATTTTTATAAATACACAGATAGTTTGCATTATAGCCTATCCTTAAGCACATCCCTGCTGTAAATCAAAGATGTGCCAAATCAGCTCCAAACACATTTTGTAGTCAACAATGAATGAGAGGTGGTACACTGCAAGATGATATACCGGTAAGGTATAATCCTCAGTCCTTGGAGAGGATATAAGCAAACCAGATTTACCTACCCATGACACAACAGCTCCTACACTCACTGAAACTAAAGACGACAGCTCAGGGAAACAGTGTAATGAAGAATGGGGTAATGCACAATGTCATAGCACAAAGAAAGGACAGATAGCAATGGAAAGGGGCTCAAACGGAGCATAATAAAGCAAATAAAATATTTTATAATATTAGTGCATAAAAATTCTTCAGAGGATGAGGAGAGACCTCATTGCTCTCTATAACTCCCTGAAAGGAGGCAGTTGTGAAGGGGGGTCGGTCTCTTCTCCCAGGTAACAGTGACAGGACAAGAGGTAATGGCCTCAAGCTGTGCCAGGGGAAATTTGGATTAGATAGTAGCAAAAAGGGTTTTCAAGCACTGACACAGGCTGCCTAGGGCAGTGGTGGAGTCCCCATCCCTGGAAAGATTTAAGAAATGTGTAGATGAGGTGCTAAGGGACATGGTATAGTGGGGAATTGGCAGTGTTAATTGGTTAATGGTTGGACTTGATGATCTTAGAGGTTTCTTCCAACCAAGGATTCTGTGATTCTAACTTGTCGGTCATGTGTCTTCTTTCAAAATCATATCTACAATTGTCAGGCTTTGAAGAAAACTAATATGGGATTTCAAAAAATCATTACAAATCAACTGGCAATTTCTTTAGAACATCAGATGTCTTAAAGGTAGCTGCACTGTGAGGACTTAAGTTTTCTAATACTGTACAGATGTAATAAACCTGTAGTCTTTTAACACCAATTTGAGTTTCTTGTAGGGTATAGGTGATTTAAAAGAGAAAGGAAACAAGCAAAAACACTGCACATTTGTGTTCATCCTTATGCAGGTACTTAGCACCTTGTATTATGTTGAGACATTCCAAATGATTCTAGTACCTTTGCAGCAGTGAGTGCACATACTGTCTTTGCACCTATTAGTCCTTTCAAGTACAGAATTAGACACAATGAGGTTCTGGAAGTGTAGCATGTACCAAGATATACAAAGAATATTTATATGTCCTATTTCATGGAGCTGTGAATGAAAGACAGTTAACCTCAGGCTGAAAGACATCAGCCTGATAAACATGCAGAATAATTCTGGTTTGGGGTTTTTTATCTTTTTGTGATTTTGTGGTTGGGTTTGGGTTTTTTTTTTGTGGTTTTTTTGTGTTTGGGTTGTTTTTTTTTAAAGTTAAAATGCCAACAATTCAGTGGAGGATGTTTATAGACACAAAGCAGAAAAGATAAGAAGCAGAAAAGGATTTCCCCATTAAAACTGAACTTCTAAAAGTGTAATATTCCAAAATATTACATACATGCAATTAATGAAAGTATTCAGAGTTTCTTTGGCATGCAATATACCAGTGTAGTATCTCATTAAAACATAACAAAATAAGTCAGTTACAAAAAAAGAACCTTATCTCCTAATGAGTTACATGCAGAGTTTTTTCACCTGACTGAAAAACTGGTGGGTATTTTGGGGGTTTTTTGTTGATTGGTTAGGGATTGTTTGTTGTGGTTGTTTTTTGGTTTTGTGGGGTTTTTTGCTTTTGTTTTTTTTTTTGTGGTGGGTTTGTTGGAATGGAGAAATGAATTTCTCTTTACCTTTTAAACCAAATTGTTGCAGACCAGCACATCACAGCATTGCAAGAGTATTCAGCTATTCATCCAACTATTTGTCACTAAACTGGCAGAAAATGAAAATACCAAAGAATTCAAAGAGAATGCACTTAAGTGGGCTTCCAAAATATAACATTATTTTTTCCTACCAATGCAATAGCAGTAAAATAGCAAGATATAAAGATACAGAGTTCTCCAACACAGAATAAAACATTTTACGAATCTACAAAGAAATAGTATATTTGGGCAAATATCTGGCACCATAACCACATTTCAATCAAAGTTTTGCACAAAATGGATAGGGTCTGCAGAAGTATTTCACAGATAAGACAAGACAAGATAATTCTAATTTCATTCCCCAGAGTTATCCTCTGGGACCAGAATGAAGGGTCTCCAAGGCTCAGGAAATATGTAAGATACCAGGTTACACGATAAACTGGAATTGACTCTTAGAGAGGATTGTGTGTCAAAGAATGAAGACTTGTGTGTTTTTATTAGTAGTAATAACAAAAGTTTCTGCACAATAGACAAGTCTGTCAAAAGTCCATAAAAAAAATTCCAGGTTATCTGCTGATCAGTAGATAGCTGGATAAACTAATGCAGACAACAAAGCAACAAACCTCAAAATATGCAGAATCAGATCCCAAAAGGAACACCAAAATTGTCAAAAGCTACCAAGAGAACATACACATTCCTGTATACTTTCAAAATAATTCCTTATTTATATATAAAATTATTTGTATGTGTTTTTCAAAAGATACATTAACTAACCTAATTGCCTTTAACTTGGCATTGTAAGAGTGTTCAAAATTCATGTAGTGTTTCATAGATTTGACAACTACTAAAAATTGATCCAAGCTTCAATCAGGGTAACAGGAGGTTCTACACTGACCTCAATTAGCTTCGACCAAGCCTTAAGAGAATTAACAATCCTCTAAACAGTCGTCATTCATGGGTACATGCATAGAGAGTACGAAGTGTTAGTACCTTTAAAATGAGCAAAGTTACTCTAATTGAGCAGAAAACCAGTCACAATTTTTTTTAAACAATGATTTCACTAAAAAGTCTGCAAGTCAGGCTTGCCCTATTGCTGAACTAAACCTTAAGGTGAGCTTAAAGAAGTTAAACAGAGAGAGAAAGACAACAGAGTTGGTGACCTCAGGAAGATTCAAATTCAACAAAAGGTTCCAAATCAGACTTATCTTCATAACCAAGGGACTGGGTAGCTGATGGCTTAATTTCTTCCCTAGAAAAGTTCATTCAAAGAACAGCAGTGAGTCATCAACAATTATGAACAAGCACCCTCTCCCACTTCTTCAAACCAGCTCCTTCCAAATAATTTGTGTAGTCTTGCAGCGCTCGTTCTCAACGTGGGCAGAAGCAGAGATAATGCAGAAATTGAGAAAGAAGGGAAGGGAGGGGGATTTATCCAAAAAAAGATACAACTTGCACAGCTTAAAAGAACCACCACCCACATTAAGCCTCAATACACATTTCTTCAATAGCAAATAAAAGATATGTTTGATAGCTAGACATTCTCTCTATATACAAGATGACAGTTGATTAAGACTGTATTACAGAGTTCCAAAATACAAGTTGAGTAACCATGGCCAACTGTAAGAAGCAGCAATGGAAGCAGAGATATCACTGTAATCAAAAGCAACAGGGAAAGGAAGAAAACAATGCTAGTTATTTGTGATTAGTTTTTGCTTTCAAGGAAAAAAAAATGCTAACTTGCTGAGGTAAGACAGAAGGAGCAGCATTTTATATGAACTATATTACCCCAAGTTCAAGGAAATTATGTAGTAAATGAGATAAAATGTCCTGTGTAATCAGATGTAGAAGATACAGAAGGTACAAACTGTCAATAATTTCACTACGTGTTGGCCCTATGTACTACTCAGAAGACATCAGCTCAAAACAGTACTTCGCATCTTTTTGATGCTTTAGAATCTTGAAAAATCTTTTGAATCAAAAGAGGAATTCCTTTTTCCATGTGTATGCCCTTAACCTCTTGCCCTAGTTCTTCCTGAGCACTGAGTGTGCTATAACCATACAAATACTTCACACTGCTGTCTAAACAGGTCACTTGTAAGATGCCAGAGCCGAGTAAAGTCCACAGAATCTTTGCTGAGACTTCCATAAATTTACAAGTTAAAAGTTATGAAGAAATTGTTCCACTAACATTTCAAAGTACATTTCAAATATTTTTTCTTTTTTTTTTGTTTGTTTTGTTTTTTGAGACACACCACAATGAGAACTTGCTTTATTCACAGAGAAAACTAAAGGAAAAAAAAAAATCACATTTGAAAATTTATCCCATTTGAATAAGACATCAAACACCTTTTGGCACTTACTACGAAATTAAGGGGAGAAGAGAGAAACAAGAGAAACAAACATTCAACATACATA
Organism: Podargus strigoides; assembly: GCA_028020825.1. Lineage (NCBI taxonomy): Eukaryota > Metazoa > Chordata > Aves > Caprimulgiformes > Podargidae > Podargus > Podargus strigoides. The sequence goes on from CM051631.1 coordinate 4,847,478, forward strand.
TGGTACTAAACAACTTCCCTTGTGGAAAGTGTGATGTATATAGCAATGTGAATTAGAATGTGAGCATTTGTAATTCAGTCTAACAGGAGTGAATAAAATACTAACTACAGTGATAGCAAAATAGACAGCTACTCCAGTAGTTGTGTACAGCCATTTCCCATCACTTTTGGCCTATGTTAAATTTCAGCCAAGCAATAACAAACCCCTATACTCAGCAGTGGAAACACTCTTCTGACAGTTATATTGGACAAAATATTAAAATATGCGAGTAGTTTGTATGGAAAGAGGTAGGACGATCAAATATAAAACCTTCTAAAATTATGTTTGAGGTATTTTAACTATCCCATAACTAGTTTCCAGAACTACCAATTCTCACTACATGAAATATTTAAACCACTAGCTATTCCTCCCTGATTTACACGACAAGGAACCCTAAGTATTTAAAATCTTCTAGCGTTTAACAGAGGCTGAGGCTCGCATCAGTTTGAAGATAAACACTGGGCAGCAATGATGAGATTTAATCATCTTATACTGGAACCTGCATGTTTTAGTTTGATGGAAGAAAAAGCCCCAAATCCAGACTGAACTCCAAAGTACATGTACATTAATCATAGCTTATTTTTTTTAATTTCTTTTGGATAAACAAAGGTTTTAATTATACAGGTCCCTGTTTGTTCTGTTTGTTTCCTAATTAGAGAAAAATGGCAAGTCTCCCAATCTAAGCTGTTTCCCTCTGAAGAATTTAACAATACATTTGGATGGGCACATATATTTATTTGGAGACTACACAATGAATAAAATCTCATTTGCACTTAACAGAGCAAAGTTTGCCAGGATTCAGTATGTGAGCCAAGGCTCCACACTCTGCTAATGGCAAAAATGGCTGTCCCTGCAGTCAAGTACTGGATTATGTACTTTACTTTTGGCAAGTATAAGCCTAGAAACACCCACAACACCTGTTGTTTATTATAAATGGCTGTATTGAAAATAGACATGTTCCTACTGCGAAAGGGAAAAAAAAATAAAGGAAAGAAAAGTGTGCGTGGGGAAATTATGGACAAAGATGGTAACTGTGAACTCCTTATTGATCTTGCTGAAAGTACTTAACTGCAAAGTGCCTTTTACCTAAAAAACCTCAAGACACAAAAGCTTTCAGTAAGGATAGTTAAAGATGATTGTTACAGCAGGTTATCAAACAAAATGAGATGAGGAAACTTACAGAGGGCAGGAAAAAAGCCAAGAAATTTCAATTCTAGTGACAAGGCAAATGACTAGAATTCTGTACTCAGTTAAATCTGGACTAACACATGTTGTGCAGGGAAAACTCTCTCAACGTTTTTAACCAATGTATAACTAAAGTCAGTACTCTTTTCTGTAAGTTATGTGTAATTACTTTCCAGATTTTACTCGCATGAAAATATTGAAATGCTACCAAGTAGTGAGGATATGGAATGTGAGCACCTTAAATGGTTATTTACTCAGAAAATAAAAACAACCACAAAAAACCCCCGAGAACCAACACTGAAAACCACCTACAGATTCTACCAGTCAGTACAATGAGAACAATGGCCTTTTCCTACACCCGTTTGTTTAGACTGAGTCATATCCCCCTACTCTATCCTCTTCCCTGAAGAGACTATCTCCCAGATTTTTCTTGAAAAAAAATATCTTTCTGCAGCTGGTATCAGCAACTGCATTATTTTTCCTTTGTCCTCAGCTTTGGAGAGGATAACGGAATTCTGCTGGCTTGAATTTTAAGTGTATTAATTCCTTCCAGTAAGATACTGTGGATCAGATCTTCAGTCCTGGTCTCACTCCTTTTAATGAAATAATTCAGTGAGTATCTCTTTCAACAAGTCTGTTTACATGAAAAATAACAGCAGTAGCAGTTATACTGCAGATCAGATAACTGTTATTTCATTTACCTTGCAAACAGCCATGACAGTACGTAGCTCCTGTCAACTGAGTACGTCACAGTACACAACCTACTCTCTCAGGATCTTTGTGATTAAGCAAGGTATTGTTACCATCCCTTTTAAATTGTGGGAAACAAAGGCACAGAAAAAGCATCCATAGGAAATCTATAAAGATACAAACATTAAAAGGAGACCTGCAAAGCCTATCAAATAACCAGTCTGTAAGATTACCCCCTCTCTCTGTTTTGGCAAGTGACCTCAGTAAAAAGAACTTTCCAAACTTCCCGTTTCTATTAAAAGGTTCTTGACATACTCACTTCATGTATTAGAAAGGTCTTATTCATTTGTACTCAGTCTGGGACAGTGTCTGTCAACTTGAACCTCCTGCTTAACAATCTGGACTCCTAATTCAGTATTTTCCTTTTCCAGTCAGCTTTTCTATTGTTCTTCCAAATTAAACCATGTTTCTCCTACTTCTCATAGGTTGTGACCAGCCATCACAATGGACAATTCACACACACACCCCAACACATTTTTAACACTTCTATCTCCTACAGTGCACTCAATATATTTTCCCTATTCAATTGCCTTTGCATGTCTCTAACCCATCATAAAAGGAAACAACCTTATTTTATGAGTATTTTTGTATAACTCAGCTTTGAGCCTGCCTTCCACACCCATCGACTGAAAGGCAGAGCAGCTCAAAGCTGTCAAGAGAACAGAGTCAAGCTGAGCCATGATTTATGCAGGTAGGGCCAGACCTGTCAGTTCCACTGCTGTGACAGCAGGGAGAAACAGAGGGGCAGAATTCTTCCTCCTCAAATTCTAGATTCACTGCATCACAAATCCAACACCGATGCCGAAATGACAGAATGCAGTATGTAATTCAGAAAACACATTTCCCTAGCACAACAGCAGGATAAATACATTGGGAGGCACTCTGTATTAATATTGGAAGCTTAAGATCAGACAGCTTATTTTCCCTATTTAGATTACACACTGAGGCTAAAATATTTTGGTTAAACAGAGGCACAATAAAGAATAAACACCGTTTGATTTACGATTTAAAGAGAGATCACAAGTATTCCAATATTACTGTTTATTTGCATTTCTCACAGCTCTGTTAGAATCCAATACCTTCAAAACCCCAAAATGCACCTTGACAAAGCTACCTGCATTTCACCTCAAGTGGGATTTACATGGATGAAGTAGTACTTAGGTTATGAAACGATTGCTTTGCTACCAATTTCCCAGTGTTACCCAAGCCATCTGATGAAAATCAGTATTTAAGTATTACGGTGGTCCATATTCCAGCTCCTGTCATAACTGATAAATCATGTTATTTGGGGAGCGGAAAAAAGAGTCGTGGTCAGATGCCAAGGTTAAACATACTAAATATAGTGTTTGCCTTGATGATGCATTTCTACTTATTCTAACAATTAACACATACATTGGCAAAGTGGATCCACATATAATGCTTTCAGACACTTCTGAAACTGAAGAAAACCTATCATTCAACATAATCAGGAAATTTATAAATGCAACCAGTATTTCAACCATAAGAAACACCTGCACATGTTAGTTATTGCTCCATTTCAATTAACATATGTCCACTTGTGGGCATGTTTTTGTGGAAGACTTGCAAGACATTTACGTAGAAGTAAGCTAACCAAAATGGTTTCATTGCTCTTTCTGTCTTCAGTAGGAAGGACACTTGACTGGCACTATGGGGGTTCATTAACAGTGCCAGCTTTTTCACTGAACGGTCTTAATTTGGATTTTTTTACTTTCTTTTTTAAAGGTTGTACTAAAGCTGGGAAGTTTTGGAATAGAAGACTGACTCTTACCATATCACAGCACTGTGCCTAGCATAGCTGAATTCTAATCTTGCTTGGGGACTCCAAACATTACTGTAATAGTTACTTGCTGACACTACTAGAACTACTACGTTAGAAGACAGTAAAGCTAAAAGTTAAGCAGATATAATTACTGTATGCTGCAGGTTATAATTCTTACAAATATTATATTTGGCACTCTCTTAAGTTTACAAGCAAAATATCTATAGCAGCTGCTTGAAGAACTGCCAGAATCGGCTTAATATAAACTGGCCTTAATACAAGGGAAATTATTGGTATTAATCTATTTGAGGAAACACAAGGAAGATTCTTTAACATAGGAAATGTCCTTAACATAAGGAAACTTTTCTCAGTTCACAAGTGAAAACTCATGCACAAAAGAATCACAGACAATTAACCAGAGAACTAGAATGGCCAGTTTCAAGTTTTCAAAACCAAGAGGAAGGAAAAAAATTCCACCATCGCATGTCTTTTTCCTTATCAAGGGATGGCAGTTTCTTTGTTAGCATTTTGCTTCCAGCTACTTGTTAGATTCCTCCCTCGTCCTAGTACACACACCTCCTGCTATCAGACTGGAACTATAAAATGAAAACTCACCATAGAAAAAAAGGGCATCTAATTGCTTCCTTTCTTGGAGGTGCATCATTCAGTTCTCTTGTACAACTGATACAATCTGACATGAGCATTGTAATTCAATGCATCAACTAGAAAATGTATAAAGACAGCTTTTCTGAAAAGGCAACCACATTTTTTTTAGAATACAAGGAGAGAACAGTAAGTAAACCTAATGTATGCGCTATCTTCATCTTGACAGGAGGAATATATAAAACGTACAACAGCACGCAATATTGTGTATGTCATTACACACAGAAATTTAAGTACCTATAAATGTAGATAATAGTCTGATATCCTGTCAAAGTAAACAAATGTGGGTCTTAGAAACAGACAATGTGGTAGAGTTGCTTTTCATTTTTTAAACTAATGATGTGGAGATTATATATAAAATCTAGGGGGAAAGTACTTTTCTGCAACTAGTAAATATGTATTTCTTACAATGTGTGCTGAAGGTTATGTTTTTCTATGAGCAATTCAATTTTAATCCATTTACTCTATGTATTGCATAACATCAAACCTAAAGGAAGGCTTTCAATCACTGACATGCAAACAAAAACATTAAATTGGCTCAAGAGATTCAGGATTTTTTCCTCATTTTATCCCTAGCCCACCTTCTTCAGGGATTTCTGAACTGTATTGGTGTCAGTAAAATACCAGCACATGCCATTGTGGACTATTTTGCTAACCCTAAGTCTAAAAATTCCAAAACTAAGTAAATCTCCGAGACAGAAATATAGGACTTTTTTTTTAAATTTTTGCTAGAAGATGACAAAGTGGTTAACAAATTATTTTTTTTCCTGAACATGCTCAGTGACATGTTTATTAAAATTAGATATGAAAAGCTAGGCACCTAAATTCCCATTTTAAGTACTATAATTCTTACAGCTCTCAAGAATAGTCACTGGATGTTCTGCTTTATTTAGAAATAGCCCACTAAAAAAGTCATCAGCTACTTATTTTTTTTTTTAGATTTATATTTATATATATAAAATATTCAATCATTTTTTAGGATGCAAATACAGGATGCTTCCTGCTTATCCATCACTCAAAGCAGCTTATATGAGTACTTCAGATTTTTCAGATGAAGCTGAAAGAGTCAGCAAGTGCATATGCATGGACAATCTGATACTCCATTTTACTTATACCTGGTCTCTTAAAAAATAGGTAAAATCAATCTTTTGTATTTCTTCTGTTTTGAAATAAGCACCAGGCCATCAATCTGCAAGCAAATGGTCAACTACTATTCTTCAGCTAATGTGGAAAGTCCTTAGCATTTCATATTATTGCAAATTATAATGATATGGAAAGGGCAAGTGCCTACAGTCATTACTCAGCCAGATAAAAGAAATCAAACCTCAGTGCAATTGAATGACAACACACTCCAGTTCATTTCTTCCTTGGAATCTATTAACCTCTTTCATATGAGAGCTCTAGCAGATTTTTTTTTGGATCTAGATACAAGGTTCTTTTATTATCTGTTAGTCTATCACATGCTGCTCTAAAAATGTACTCTGCACACGGCCAGTAGTTAGAGGGCTCATAAATTAAATGACTATTTTGTCTATGGTGATAAAACACCACTATGGAAAATAAAGAGGTCATCAGTGATAGAAATATAAAATTCAACAAGATACCTGTCCACTCTAATAGATAAAGACCTAAAACCCATATATGACAGGGAAAAAAAACCCCATCAACTGTCATTGATACCCAAAAGCTGTGTTTTACTACCTTTGCAACCCTTCGGTAGCATCTTACTCTGCAAGAAACCCAACTGAAATGAGCAGAGAAAGCTACCATGCAGTGCAAGTAAGGGTCAGAGAACACTAAATAGAAAGAAAGAAATACTGAACTGAAAAAACAAGCACTGTGTTATGTTCATCTTTGTTGGCGAACCATGCATCTACTCTAACTAGAGAAAATACAAAGCCCGTAATTTCAGCTGTTGAAATCTGTGATGCCTTAAAGTTTATTTTCCTACATAATTTATTTTAAATATTAAGCATCTCTGTATTACTTCCCTTTCTTCACCCTTCACACAATGAATACAATTTTATTTCCCCCTTCATTATTCTAAAACCAGAATGAAAAGGTTCTACAAAGAAGGATGCAAACAACTGCACAGGTATGCTTATTTATTAATAAGAATTAAGGAATGGCAATATGATAGAGGTAACACATGATGTTCTAACAGGGTAGCCTTGGTCAGCAGTAGTATATGAAGAGTGTACACCTCTTTCAGTCAAGCAATTTATAATACATTGCACAGGCCCTATGGGATCTCAGAGTAGCTTTTTACAGTCGGCTTTTGGAAAGGAAATACAAATGCTTTTTGCAGATGTCTGTAAAACTCCTCTGAGTCTTCAAGTGGTAACTTCTCTGTTTATCCTCCCAAAACAAGATTACAAAAGAACAGAACAGCAACTGAAACCTCTTGATATTGTTATCCTCACTTTTACTCCCCACTCACCTGCTGCTCATGCAGCCTTCAAACCACAGCTGCAAAGCCTGTTGTTTTCCCGGCTGGTGAGTGCATTCCTATAAGCCCCCAAGAGCTCCAAGGCAGAGAACCACATTGTTTAGCCTTCCCCCTTCCCTTGTGCTAGGAAATGAAAGTAAGGACTCCTCAAGCTAGTCTCATGGGTTCTGTTACTTTGTTCTGAAATTTTCGTCATTACACCTGTTCAATGTGTGAGCATGGGAAACAATGCACAAGAAATAATTGGAATTTAAGAGTTCCGAGTTAAAATTGGGGATGAAGGACTGAACACTATATTCACACACACAAAAATCTATTCTTACCTTCAATAGATCCATTTTTTTTAAACCAATAACAGCTCACCTCAAAGTTACACTGATTTTCTGGCTCTCAGTATTTTGCATAGTTTCAGTGTATTCTCCTTCTCGGGGCCAGGCCATGCTTTTGGAGAGCTCCAGCACCACCTCATCGGCACACTGGACAGCTATTCCCACAGCTTCACTCCTTCCCTCCCTCTCCCAAATCAAACCACAAGCCATCGCCCCTTTGGACTACACCTCAACCCAGTAAACTGCAAAGGACTTGGTGCAGGTACAAGTGCTGTCCCACAGCCATTCATACTGTCCAATCATCAGCTGCACTTATGCCAACTAGCTTGCAGTTATGTCACTATTAATGTCAAGTAGTGCAAAAACCAGGAACAGCTCAAGAAACAGCAGAGGCAGGAACTGTGACCAACTGGGAATACAGATAATACCACACTGTTGTGGAGCATCTAGCTTTACTAAACTGAGTTGATCCATGCACTCACCCTCAAAGCTAGGGAATGAGTGCTGCCCTTTTTTATTTACAAACATAGATGCAGCCTCTTCGCCTCTGAACAGTAAATAGACCACTCCAATTAGATAATCTGGAGTTATAAATGGCTACTTCCATTTATTTTAAAGGATTTAAGACATGCAGGAGTCATCAGATGCACAAAGGACTTGAAGTTACAAGCTTGCATACTGAAGAGATCATTGCTTGAAATCCACCGTGTAGAGATTGACAACAGCTCAAATATGTGATTTTGCATTAGTTAAAAAATGCCTGTGTCTAATAGCAATACAAACACTCAAGCACCTACCAGCCACTGAACATATGAAAAATCACGTATGATAGCATATAAGCAAAACTTACAGAACTGAAGTCCCTGAGACACTGTACAGTCCCAAATAAAACAAATAGTATTTAATAAATTAAATTTTCTGGATAATTGATTTTGCAACCTTGCCTAGATTATTTTTAGACAACAAAGCTGGGAAAAACAATAAAATAAAATCAAGGCTTAATTTGATCATTTCTCCAAATTTCACTTGACTTTGAGCATGCTAAAAAGTAATGAACAAAGATAGAATTCCTGATATTGTTTCTTTGTAAAGCACAAACAAAAATATTTTGTATTAATAATTTAGCTAAAATATCATTTGTCTATTCTAAAACAAGAAACCCTATGATACTTTCTTTAAAATGGTATTTGGCAATTAAAATTACTCTTCCCAAAAGCCTTAATGATTTATTTGTTTCTCCTGTACAGGTGATATTTCCATAAGGAAAAGTCACTCACAAAATCCAAGATGATCTTATATTCCAGAGACATTGATAAATTCTTCCTCATTAAAAAGAATTCAACATTTTCTACATCTAGTACATAGAGAAGCTGTATTTCACACATCAGTTTTTGATCATAATTTATGTACATATTTTGCCTATTGCATTAGCTCCCTAGAAATAAATAAAACAGCCTTGTAATTTCACCATTGTGGAAATGTGTTTGCTTTAAATACTATAACCCACACATTCTCATACCTATAGCAGCCCTAACGTGTCTTATGTCCTTTGGTCTGTTTCTTTGACTGAATGGAATACAAAAGTCATTTGTATCCTTCCCTTTATAAAGTAGTCCTTGGCAAATACGAGTTCAAATAAGAGAGTACAGAGCTTCACATCAAAATAATATACACAGGAATAGCAATATTGCATCAGTGCATATTAGCTATTTTAAGATAACAAAGGAAATCTCACACCTGTGTGCCTGAACAACAATGCTAACGTCTTTAAGTCCTGAAAAACATAATTCCAGTCTCCTTAAAGAAAAAAAGTTACTAGAGAGACAATAAGCAAGCTAATTGAGCTTTAAGATATCTTAGTCTATAGAATATATTGTCAATCTTATTCAAGTGTGACAATAGTACCTACTTATCTCTAAATTATAGCTATGCATTTGCCATCAGTTTTCTCTGTTGCCTCCTTGATTCACAAACTGAGCTCCTAATTTCTTCACGTACAGCGAGACTATTCTCAGCTTATAGTGGAGTCAAGAACTGGAAAATTAGGAAATTCATTGAAACAGCCACCTAGGGGATATACAAGAAATACAAACAACTTCTAGGACCTAACTTGACCAAGTCAAACTTTTTTCCTTCAATACTATACCATGTGTCAAGCACACAAAAAAATGAGCAGGTACTCAAGCATTAATTCTTTGCAGAAGCAGTATCTTTTAAGTCACTGGTACCAGATCCAGGCTTATATCAGACTTCTCTGAAGCAACAGAAATCCTATCAGCTAAACACACAGGACCCTAGGGATGTCCATGAGCAAAGAAGTCAACAGGTAGATAAAGAATACTGCACAGATTTACGTCCATCCCATACCTTCCAACTACTGTAAAAAGAAAATTCACGTACAACATTTCTTTAAAAAGGTCCTAAAGGTATCTAGTATTTTAAGAGCCACTGCCAAATTGTTCTAACAACAGAAAGTCTCTCTCCCTTCATTAAACTGGTATGGCATCAGGTTAGAGTAACAGGTTAACACACAAATAAATCAGTATTCAAAAAGGACGAAAAATCATGAAATGCTGTGATATTTTAACAAGCTCACCAACGCACATGTGGTATGTGCAGAAAAAAGATACAAGTTGGTCCTTTTCGATACTCTTTTCTAATACTACCTGACATATGTTAGTATGCCTCTCAAATCTTACTGTTTGTAATGAAAACAGATTTCATTTTATGAATATATTTCTGGAATCAGAAAAGTGTAAAACATCAAAGACTTATCATGTCACTAACACATCTGTCAAAAGATGATGCAGAAATTCTTATTACAGTGCATTGACCTGTTTAGTTCAGTTATAATGAGATGAGGCTGTCATCATTTCCCTTTTGGGAGCAGTTTCATCACTTGCTGAAACTCACTCTTAAGGTATTTTTGGTCATAAAGTAAAACATTAAGTCTTCTTTTCTTCAATGTTTTCCTTGCTGCTCTCAGGATTTATATTTTATGTTACTGAAAACAATCTCTATCCTTCCTGGGTCTTTGCACCACTCAATCACTTGTATATGGTTATCAACTGGACTTCTTAGAGCAACTATCTCGGCTACTGTGACTGCCTATGGAAAAAGTTTCGATTGAAGCCTGCTAAGTATCCTGGCCATTGGGATTATATTTGTTCTTTCAGTCAGAAGGAAGCCAGACATCCCTTTTAAAGTTTTTTAGCACGCTATCTCTTCAAAGAGGTGACAGAATCAAGAAATCAGACTAACGAAGTCATTTGGTTAAAAATGGCAATATTAAGAATTACACTGCAGCGTTTACCTTGAAGAGATTTTTGATAAAGTAAATTTGTCTGTTAGGATCTACCATTTTGATAGCAAAAGATTTAACAGAAAGACACTACATGCACTAGTTCATAGGCTCCACAACAGGCATACTTTAGCATTCCTAGGATTCACTTTCATATGCAGTAGCTAGGAAAGAGCTCTGCCAGTCTTATGAGGCTGTCTTTGTGAAAGAGTGCAGACAGGTTATAGCATGACTGACTTCAATTCTGCCCTTGAAGCGTAGTTCCAATATTGTTGCCAAGATGCACAAAATTCATTCTTGTCCTGTATTTCTCTTATCACAGAATTTCTGTAGACAATCTTCAGTCAGCACTGCTGGCATGATGTCTTTTGCTTTCCAATTACATTCTTCAGCAACACAATAGAACACAGCCCCACAGATGAGTCACAGCTGAGCTTATTGTGGCACCAACAGCTATCTTATGAGGCTATCAGTTGACACAGATACTAATCTCACCGGATATTGGCAGTGTGACCTGCAGACATACTGAGCTTTGACTTACTTCTGAAGAAGCAGCAACATACAAAAAAGTCCTATGGAGAAAAAGTATTTTTGTGGAACCAGTGTGCATAAAGCCTTTCCACAGACCATTGCCTTTCTGGTGCCCTTGAATCTTTCCAGGCTTCCCTAGGCCCTAATGGAGAAGAGTCTTGACCCAGAATAATGAAAAATGCTACAGTGGAAGTTTCACATTCCCTACTTACTACAGTTAGTGTCTAAATGAGTCACTCTTGGAAGCACTTCAAATTTCCACCATACTACAGCCATGTCATGGATCTGGCTTAATGTACTACTTCCTTAGCAAAAGCATCTTTATGTCACTTACTGAAATGATACTTTCTTAATTTAATAGTCTAATTACTCCTAGATGTCAGTAACATCAGAAATAGAGTTAACCCAAACCCTGACTAATATAAAGAATTAACCATTCATTTTATCAGGGAAATTTAATAGTTCTCACATATGAGGTTTTTTTCTCTCTTTTTTTTTTTTTTTTCTTCCTTTTTTTAATGATATAAATCATCTGAGAAAAGCCCAGTTCCTTTTCAAGAATAAAAGCTCTTTTTATTACTATAACTACTTTTGTTGGTCTGTAGGCCACTGGTATAACCCAGGTTATCAGAATTAAAAGCGAGAATAAATCAAATGGAAATTTCTATACAAAGAAAGTAGCTTCGTATACAGTTTTCTACGTTTCCCAAAACTATGCAAAGAAAAAAGAGTATCAAGTCCAGCAAGAAGAGTTCATTGATTTTGCAGATAAGAAAACCTAATACACTAACAGAAGCAGTAGTGGCCCAGACACTGAATGTATTGACAACTTTTAAGAAGCATTGACGGCTCCCACTCTTCCCCTGTGCATCAGACTTCATTGAGCTACTTAAAAGAATGCTATCTTGGAACTGTTCTATAACAATGGTTATTAGGAAGAGTCTCAGTATAGAGCTTTAGTGTGACCATCTTTCAGTCCACAGGCAAAAGAACAAAGTCATACCAGTGCACACAGGAAACTTAATTGTGGGGAGTCCTTGGTGTTCTCCCACATTCAAAAGAATTTCTAACATTTCCAAATTGAAAATGGAAATGCTGTGACCTTCATATATATAACTTATACTCCTTGGAGTATTGAACTGTGCTTTTCTGGGGACTTTGAAAGCACCTCTCAAGCTTTGGCAAGTACTGCAATAAGTTACAACTGGCCTGAGAATCTTTAAAACATACATTTTTTGGCTGTCCCCATCCACATTAAGTAACTGCAGTCTATCATGTCTGTTTCATAGCATCTGAGCACCACGGACAAGTGAATAATTAGCTTTAGCAAGAATAGCCAGATTTATGTTAGGAAAAATTTAACTCCTAGAAAGCTCAGCAACTCAAGAGATGGATTTCTCTCTTCATGCAACACTAATCTCAGTTCATATTTCCCATGTAGTTAAGACAAATTGGTAAAAACGAACATGATTTAATTAAAATCTGAAGCATTCACAGTGCCTGTCTCCTAAATGAAATTTCTAATGAAAATGAAAAAGACCTTCTAAAGATTGCAAGCACTAGATTATTTTTTTTAAAAAAAAAATTAATAAATAACCTGACTACTGTCTTTTGGGTAGCAATAAAGCTAGACAGGAATCAGAACTGTTTGGATCCTCCTCTCCAACACAGATATGTTAGCAGAGTATTACTCTATAGCTCTACAAAATCCATTCTATGTAAAAGCACTAAATGAAGGGTAACAGTCATTCCATGCTTCCTGAAGCAGCTGCCCCACACAGTAAAAAGAAGTAGCCCAGTGTGTGGCATACTGTTTTATCAGCATTTTAATGTAACAAATCCCAACGACAGGTGTTAGTATTTGTCCTGTGAAAATTCAGAAGGTTGAAATGTTTAGTTTCCTGTCTCCTACCCTGAGGAACACTGAATAAAAAAATCTGGAAAGCTAAAAATATATTTTTTTCCCCACGTTAATCGTTGGTGCATTTCCGACATGAAATTAAATTTCTTTTAGCACACAAATAAAAGCAGATCATTTCTGGTTTGTTGTTTTCTTTTAATGCTTGTAGAGACATAAAATCAAGTACCTTAGGGTATGGCTTTTGAGTAATATATTTTTAAATTTTCTTCTTTAGTACAGATTCACTCTTTGACTTTGTAAAACATCAGTTAAAAACTGCACTCCCAGGACTTCTGCAGAATACAGCACTGTGCACATTTACACAGAGAGCATCTAAGGGAAAAACACCTCCCTCTGCCAGAGTTACCACTCAGAGATACATATTCAGATTCAAATGATATCTCCTACAGGGAAATGTCTAGGCCATCCAAGTTAAAGCCTGAAGTGGAAATAAAAGAGAACCCCCAGCATAGCAAGTCTTTTATCATAAATCACCAGACAGAGTAAGAATGCAATATGAACTCTCCTTTTATTAAAAGTCTCACAGCATTCACAACTTCATGACTCCTGTAAACTGTGTTTGTGAGAAAAGGACATTACAAAAACATCACTAGCTAGTACCTAAGTATGCACACAAAGATTATTTCAGAGTGCAACATCAAACCTCTACAGAATTGATGGACAAATAATAAGAAAATTAAGCTAAAATATAAAGCCAGCAACTACATTATCTCTCTCATTCATCTTCATATGCATAAGCCAAAATAATGTTGTAATCAAAAAATACCTACTGGTTTCTATTTTGAGAAAGTGTCAAGCAGAAGTTATCAAAGGTACTTTCATTTGTCCCATCTCAGCTCCAGCTGTACGTGGGCCACAACTGCACCCCTGTTTTAGGACCTTCCTGTTAGGCCAGCCATATACTCTCACATCCTATCAGACAGCTATCTGTGACATGCCCCTGAAATGTTGTCCTCCCATGCCAATAACCTCATATGCCTTTTAACTATCCTTTTCAGCTATAATCTCTCCTTCTTCCTTCTCTCCCCCTGCATGATCTTTCCCCCCCCCAGTTCTTCTCTTCCACTATGAACAGCAGTATCTGTGTTCTCCTTCCCTCTTGCAAATAGGTTTGTTGCCAGTCTTCCTCTACCTCATTTTCATTCAATATCCTATTTTCTCATGTTGCAGAATCCCTCTCCATCAGCTAATCTAGCATGCCCCGTGTCTATCAATCCCTACTTTCATCTAAAATTTGGTCTTTTTTCTACCTCCTCTCAAAGAAGTAAGACCCCTAAAAAAAGTTCAAAACAGAGAGACAAGCAGCTAAGTTAAAAATAACTAAAGCATTTGATCCTTCACCCACCTTTTAATAAAAGTGTAGAAAATTTCAGCACATCCTTCTGCAGCTGCTCAAAGGTTTACGTGGGCTCAATTATCTTTTCTTCCATAAATTTTCCATTAAGGGCTATGAAATACAAATGCAAAACCTCTAGCTCAGGAAGTCCTGAAGCCAAACGTTACTAAAACCAAAAAGTATTATGGAGCAGGACTACTGCTGTCCATGTCATCCTTACATTTCTCTTTTGCCATCCCCTGGTGACCGCTGTGGGAAACAGCATACATAGGTTTGGTTTGATCAAATAGATACACTCATTCTTACTTTATTTTAAGCTTTGTTTCCAGAGGAAGTGCCAAATAAGCAATCATGCTCTCCATCTGTCTGCCTGCCAGTACTTCATGTCCCAATACAATTTTGGAATCAGCAAATTAATTTTGACAAAGTTTTCAGCGATTATTTTGTTCTTACAGGATTTGTGAAAATTTGACTGCTGGGTACTAGAGAGACCCAACATTCATTGGTGCAGTAAAAGCATACACTGCGTTTGTCAGCAGCAGGCTGCCCAACCAGCACACTTACACACAGCTCCAACTCACAGTTGCCAGTGTTGCCATCCCTTGCCAGAGAAGGCTGGCACAGCAAGGAAAAGCAGGAGCACTGAAGTTACTTCATTATCACATTGAGGGTGGATACTATGAAAAACCAGACCAAAAAAAAAGAAAAACAAACAAACAAAAAAACCCAAAAAAACCCCACCTTCAGTTGTTCCTCCACATAAACAATTCATTTACAGGACAGTCCTGGTGGTTACCTGTTAAACTCTATTATGACATGAGAAGTCAGGGGTATTATAATAACCACTACCGAGAGAAACTGAAATTACACCAGCTATATCCTGCCTTCCATGTTCAGGTGTCGAGCCTGAGGGAGGGGACAGTCTGAGCATGTCCTCTGTGGGCAATACAAAGTGGAAGACTCCTCATCTGTGGATGTTAGGACAAGTGTACACCCCAGGTAGGAATGGACATACAAGCTAGCTCTCAAGGCAATATAAAAAGTAACTAACTAGCATCAAATAGACTGAAACAACCTCCTGTGAAGGCAGGTTCTTCCTAATATCAGTCATTGTCAAGACAGAGCAACTTCAACAGTAATATTTTTTAAACACAGCTTCCTTAAGAGCTTACATATGTGCAACGAACTTCAAACTTGAAATTAGTCTGAAGAGCCAAAGATTTGAAAGACTAAATATCTTTTGTTGTTGTTTTTTTTTTAATGAGGCAGGAGAGGAATAACTGTGGCAAAACAATCTGTACTTAGATGGTTTCCTTTGGTACCATTACTGGAAGGGGATAAAAGCTATATTAATACTTCATCTATATTCACTTCTAGCACCCAAACTAAAGATCCACTCCAGAGCTCCTAAGACATTTATTATTAGAACTAAATGCAAAGTAAGAAAACAGTAATTTGCTTTTTTTTTTTAGCTAGCCTCCTTCCAAAACATAAAAGAGACAAAAATCAGCAAAAAATGGCAATTCTCTTGCAACAGTGACAGACTTTGAAGATCTCAATTGAAAGTCTGCAAAATAAGAAGGTTCCATAGCTTAAGTCTGAATCACAATTAACAGTAAAGCACAAGTAGTTTAAATAAGAAAAAAATTCTTCCCTCTGCTTTTGTCGCATATTATAAAGTAGAATGCCAATAAACTGTTTTTTATTTAATGATGATGCTGTACTTTATATGCAAAACACATTTCTGTTTTCTGCAGTCCACCAATAACAAACAGAGAAAACATGCATTATTGATTAGTTGTCTTCTTTTGAATTAAAAATAAGTGTTGAAATTGTCCACATGGTTACTATGAATTTAAAGCTTTCAGATCACTGTAAATGCAAACCTAGCTTCTAGAATGGAAAACAAAACCCAAGATTTTTATTAGAATTAAATTTTGTAGTAAAAAAACCCACATAAACCAAAACCAACTGCCAGATACAGATGGACAGCAAGTGACTAAGTTTCTGGTGATAAAATTGGGTTTTTAATGACATATAGGTAGTTAAAGAGCAGAGGCTATATGGATGAAAAAAAAATTTGCAGAAAGCATAGGCTCTAGCTTCCCAGTATCCGAAAGCTGTTAAAAAAAATCAAGTTCTTTATCTGTAGAAGATTTTCAAGCTTTCTTTTTTCCAAACTAAATTTCTCTTTTCACAGGAATTTCCAGCTGTCAAATTATACAGACCCCTGACCACCTTCCTGGTACCAGTAAAACTCACATTCAGTAAGTGCTACACTCTTTCTACACACTGCATATGGAGCCTGTGCATCTCATTAAGGACACTTAGCTCAGTCACTTCTTAATATGACACCCAGAAGTGTTAAACTGCTTGACCTTAATCCTTAGTAAGGGCTCTTGATTCTGACACTAGTTACCTCACTAAATGCATCTGGAGTTGATTAGTGCCATAGATTCAACTGAGCTACAAAATCCTTTCCTTTTTATTTTCCCTTCTCCCCTTCACCCTCCTCTACGTACACCTGATACAATATTGTGTGCTCTCTGTCATCACCCTGTCACCTCTTAAAATTACTTTCTCTTCCCACACAGCCCACCTCTGAGGTGGTCTCCCCACTTCAGCCCCATGAAGTCCCCCATATATAAACTACTTCTGTTCTACACCCAAGCTTTCTTACTCTCACCTAAAGATTCCCTTCTGCTTCAAATAACACCTTTTAAGCTTTTTCTCACTCCTGTGCCCACAACTGAAGGCCTTTTTTAGTATCTTGCCTATTATTCTCTATCCACTGAGAAATGAACACATTTTAACAAATCAAGAATGCATGAAAAATTCATTCATGTATTTGTACAAGTCTTTTAAGACACAATTATGAATCCTTGATGTGCCATATTTTAGAAACTGTCCAATTAATAGCAGAAATCCTAATTTGTAAAAAGCAAATTGACCTACTGTACTGTACAAGATGGTATCTTTATTTAGAATGAGTTTAGAGAGGAATCCAGAAGGAGGTTTAAAAAATAGACAATATACCATTGGGAGATGTTTTATTCATGGAGACATTGTGAGAAAAGGATTGAAAACATTGAGGATGACTTAATTATAATCTTGAAATTAATGAAACAATTACGTCTTTTTCTCTAGGCAATGTGTGAACTTTAAGTATAGGCTGGGTCAGTACTGGGCTATAGATTTTGGGGAAAGAATTACAACTAATGAGATTTCAGCTCTATTCCAATTTTTCCTGGATTTATCTGATTTGTTTAAAACAAAACTATAAAAGAGCAGAAAAAATTCTATTCTTTTTTAATATGAATTCTCTGCAATTCTAGAACAGGCTGTGTTGTTTGACCTATAGGCAACAGTACAGAACTGCAACAGCACATACAACTGTGCAAGTGTGTTTTCCATATGAAAGTAAGAACTTTAAATTGAGAGGCAGCCTTCTACCCACGCCAGAGCAGGCATGTAGGGAATAGGGAGGAAGCATGAACCAACTCCATCTTGTGCCTTCCTATGAAGCACAGCTGTGATGGTACCAATACAAACAGAAGATAAAGCAACTATAACCTGGCATAGGAATTACTTAATATATAGGAGTGGCCAGAGTTGAACCAGGGCTACTAGAAAATGTGTTCAAAGGCTGCTACCTAGCAATACCTATAAAAGATACCACAAAAGGCACTTCTGAGTGCTGTTCTTAATACCTTTGGAAGTATTTGGTAAAAATTCTAGAATTGCAACTGCTCTGAAAGCTACAACAAATCTGGGATTAATCTCTTCTGTTTTTTTAAAGACAAACAAGGATATAGCAAGGTGATAATTCAACCAGAGATCATATGTTCCTCACATCACTTCTAGACACAAAAAGCCATGTAAAATGATTGATTGGAACACATAAAAAATTATACATGTAATGCTATTGTTGCTTTTTACGTTTCCTTTTTTCATTTTCTACTTGCTGCTGAATGCTACGTGATGAAAATGAACTACTGACTTAAATAAAGTCAAAGAAAGTGTCTAGAATCACAGTATGGCCAAAGCTATGGAGTATGCAGCTTGGTAGCCCACTGAACGTGGTACAGCTGTTCCTTGTAAAAGGCAAAAGGTTGCATTTTAAGTTAACACAGGTCTCAGGTTTTGTCTGATCTTTCTTGGACTACCAGAAAAAAATTGGGTTTGCCTAGTAAAACTACAGCAGTTGTGTGATCACCACTATCTAATTTATTTTAGGCTTTCTATGACAGTGGTGTTATATCTATTGTTATACACATACTATCTAATAGTGACGGAAATATATGTAATAACAAATAATTATTCTATGCAGAATGAACTATCTACGATCCTAATATAATAAAGCAATGTAAAGGAGCACAGCCATAGGATAATGGCAGAAGCCCTAAAAGTGAAGGCACAATATAATAATACATGTCAGACTAAGCAAACACTTGTCAAATATTGGGCAAATGCAATGCAAGCTCAGGAACAGGGTAAGTTTAGTTTTAGGAATGAAGTGGACAAAGATCAACTATTCAATATGTGTAAAACATCATATGTAATAAATTCAGATGTGAAAGATTTGCAGACCAATGACACAAGAATACAGCATAAAATATATTTAAGCATATAAACAGCAATCACAAAAAACTGATTCCCAAAGCAGACCAAGGAGCGAGAAGCTACCAACATCATCCTACTACTGGAAAGGTGCAGAAAGCAGCCCTCACTGTCAACATCCTTCTTCATGTGAAGGACTGGGACACCGATAATTTTTGTAACTGAATTTACATAGTCATGTTGTTGGGGTGCTGGTGCAGACAATTATTTCCTGTATTTATTTTCACATACCTCACAGAGGTTAGTAGCCTCTCTGGCAAAACCAGCTCATATGCAAGGAAAGAGGGAGAGAAAGAAAAATGGAAAACAAGCATCCACCTAACATGTCAGTATTTACATGCACCAGATGTGAAATGCAGAAATTTTGGGTTGTTCACAAAGGGCTCAAAAAGTAAAAATATATAGCATGGTTTTAGAGCAAAGAACACAAACTGTTTACTGGCTTACACCATATCTATTAGACATTTGAGATTTTCATTATATTTTTGGCCTAAGCTAACTGACCTGGAATGACTAATTAATTAATCCATGAATTTGTTTGCCCATCTAAAAGAAACACACTCTTACCTGAAGAGCCCTGGGAGGCGATTTTGATATTTTTTTAATCTAAGTGCGAATTCATATTGCAGGTCTACAAATTGCAATGCATTTCAAACAACTGGAATTTAAATAAACCTTTTTTGATCGTCCAGGGAGAATTCTGGAGATTTCCTGTTCTCAAAACTTAATTCTCAAGTTTACAGAGCATCACTTCAGCAACTATTCCCACTGTAACATGAAGGGTCTTATGTTTTTATTATTTGTAAACAACTTACTTATTAAAGGAAAAATCCCTCTCTGATGCTGCTTGAGGCACATGATAACACCACAGATGAATTTCATCTTTCTTTTATTCAGGTTAGGATTTACAACTGAGCAAGACACAGCTTAACATCTCTAAAAATCATGATATCATATAGAAAACTACTTCAGTAGTTCTCAAGGTGATTCTTCACTTATTACTTTGCAGGGGGTTGGGTGGGTGGTGACACAGTGTGGGACACATGATACCATGACACACAAACAAAAAAAGCACAACACACCAGCTGGGCTAAAAATCTCTTCAGCTTTTACTCTGACCCAGATCTAATTTATGTTTAAATGGGGTGGAAAAACCCCACGTAATTGTTGGAGCTACCTAAGGATTAAAAACATAAGTAAATAAAATATTTCAGCTATTAAACTGTGCCTCATATGTGTTCTCCAAATTAATATGCCTTAAAAGGATGTCTGAAATAGCAACACACACCTGGCATAATGAAAGAAAATGCTTTTTCAACAAAGATATAACGATGTGGAAATAAAATGTAAGATGAGTGCAATATTTTGTATTGAACCACTTCCATGACAAGATGATGTTCAGATTCTTTTGGGTGCCCTGGTCCTCATAGCAAACCTGTTCTTTTGTAACTAGCACAGGAAAAACAAGTGGGGAAAGTCCATCTTCCATGAGAAACAAAAAAAGGTGCAAAATAAAGGGAGTTAGTGGTCATTCTCTTATGGCAAAACTGAAAAAAAAATATCATCTGCCTTGCAAACCTTGTACTTCACTGCAGTTAAATTATTGTCACCTGTCCTAAAGAAAAAAAAAGGTGTAAGGACATATTGCACCACTGTATTTACCACAGAGTACTATGGGCATGGCAGTTACTGTGGGGCAGCATACACAAAGTTAACTGTTACCTTTACTGAAATACGTACCATAAAGGTGGTTAGCATGCTTTGTGTTCATAGGTTTGATTTATACATACCAGACACCTGGTATCATAGTCATGCTGTACTTGGAGAACAACTTATAAGGAAACTAGTTCTATTTAAAATACCTCCTACCAAGCAAGGAGCAAGATTTGCCCACATAGCTAGGTTAGGTACACTAGTTACCTCTGTTAATTAAATAGCAAGTACGCTGTTCATGCAGTACCAATATAACCTCTTTGTTTATTAATCCTGTGTCCTACTTCATTTCCTTCATCCACCCATCTTATCAGTAGAAAATGGGGGTCAGAGCAGTTAAGAAAAATTTAATCTATACGTGTCTATTTTTAAAAGTCTGTTCTCTTTAAAAGGTATTATCATTCCATCACCTTCATCCCATCTGCTAAGACCATCTGCAAATTCTGTCACTCCATGAATGCTCACATACAAACACATTGAACAAAATCTCCAACGGCGTTTCAAAAAAAAAGTGAATGGGTGATACTGCACTGTTAGGAAGGCAGCTGGTAAAGGCACAGCTGTACAGGAATGACTGACAGGAAGATGAGGCCTTTAGAATTAGGGAGAAAAGTTTTGTCTGTTTTGTCATGTAATAATTTTCATTTAAAATATTTTTAAAAGCAATGTCATCTTTCATATTTAATGATGTTCCTCACAGACCCAGAACAGTGGAGCATTGCAGTGGGAGGTCTGGATTTTTCAAAAGAACTAGTTCAAGTTAATGTCATTTTAACTGAGTTTTGGAGCAAAGTTTTACTGGATAGCTAATTACAACAAGCTGAGAATGCCTCCAGTTTAAGAGTTACTTAATCCCTCATGGTAGAGCTGTGGGTGCTGACTTTCTTACCCTCGTTCTAAAGTGCAAGCTGTTAAGAATGCTAATTGTCTGAATTCACAAAATCCTCCATTCAAAGAGAAATAAAACTGTTTTGAAAGGGAGCTTTTGAATACCATCTTGATTCTAAAGCAGCCTATTTCGAGAAAATGGGATCCATAAATGTCAGCACCACCTGTAGTCTGCCTGAAAATGTGCCTGCTTTCTGACAACAACATTGATAAGCCACAGGCACACTAGTACAAACATCTCTTACTTTATCTGTTAGATAAAAGTTGAAGGAGGTGGTGGTTACTAGGAAACTTTCTGTTCCTAATTTGTTTCAGCAGAAATCTGAAAATGTAAGTATCAAACACTACTAAATAAAATTCAGTAGATTAACATTTTTCCCTAAGAAGCCAGGAATGTTATGAGAAGCCTTCTTGAGTTTGGTAACAATCTCTGTAAAACAGTGCAAAAACATACAACATGAAAGGCAAATTGGCTTCTGAGTGCACTGTGACCATAACAAAAAGCTGTATGGCACAGTACATGAGAAGTAGACATCCTGACAATGCAAAACCCAACCTTATGTCTTCTACTTATGGAAAGGACATGACAAAACCTTTAGGCAGGCAGAACACCTTAACAGAGGTTATGAAATAAATGCATTCAGATAATATTTTACATGAAAGTACCGGACATAAGTTACAGTTAACCCAATTATGAAGAATTAAATTTTGGTATTGTGACAAGCACAGCTAAAAAGAACAAAGGAGGAATAGCAATAGCAAGTAAGGTTTTTTGTCTGCTAGAGATTTCCTGGGGGAATTTTTAATAATGGATGTCGTTTTTCTACAGGAGTTTCTGTCAATAAGTCATGATGAAAAAAAAACAGTGGCTTAAACCCAAAAAGAAAACAAACACTTTAAAAAAGCAGCCCATCAACTTGAAAAACTTTTGTGGCCATTTTTGCGTTGAAAAGCGATCATAACAATAGAAAGGGATCAAAATGTGATGTTCTAACGAACCTTTTCCTACTGGTTGTTTCTTATTTTGATTGCCAGTTTATTTGTAGGCAGAGAAAAAGAAACAGTAGAAAAAGAGAAAAGAAACCTGAATTCAAGCAGCATCGAAGTCCTCTATGAAATATTCATTACTACTTGAACAGAAAAATTTCAGCGTTGTTTTGCATGAAAATCTTTTGAGGAGAAGAAAAAGAGAAAAGTAAACACAGAGCTCACAGAAGTTACCATGCAAAAAGGTCAATGACTCATCTAGATCAGTATCTTGCTCATAATGGCCAGGACTTTTGAATATGCAAACCGTATTGTAGCAGATAATTACAGTGATTACAAATACACAGGGACATAAAGCAGAGAACATACGAAGGGTTTTACCATCAGGAACCACTCTCACAGTCTTAAACTGAGGAATCACTGAACAGTGGTTTGGTTTTGTTTCATGTTTTTCCCCCTGCCCTTCCTCTACAAAAGTCAATATGTCCCAACCACACAAAGTCTGGATCATTCATACAGATCTTTTATTCAGACTCTATCAATTCCTCTGTGGTTTTAAGAGCCAAGTGAAAAACAGATCTAATGTACAATGTAATAATTCCCCACACCAGTTCAAGATCGTTTCCCACAGTATGCTAAGCGTACTATGCAATTCAGCTTCAAATAACATCTAGCCACAGGACTTCAAAACCACTTCAGACAGACTATTGCAAATTCTAATATGTTTTATTGGTTCTAAGTAAAAGGCTTTCTTTCATTAGCTTAATTTAATTCCCCTAGTGAGTTGCTACTCTTCTGAATCTACCAAAATATTCCAATTACTCCATAGTGGTTATAAAAGAGCCTTTCAATACTTGTTGATATCTCCTTTCAGTTAGCCAGCCTTTAAAAAATCTAGGCCAGACTCTCTATTACTGTAAATCAACATGGAAAAACTGAAATTACAGCAAAAATGAATCTGGCATGCTGCAAGAATCCAGGTGGAGGCAGGATTCAAAAGACAAAACCATATACACATGCATTATGTCTCACCTGTTCATTATGCCATCAAAGGACGAAAATCCAGTTCTATCTGAGAAGTTCATAACACTTCTTATTCTGCAAAAATAACTTGGGGACTATTTGCAAGTTTATTTTAGTCATTCCCATTCCTTTTTTTTTTCCCCCCCTCCTTTCTCCATACAACTAACCTTGTGACTGCCTGAGTTTCAAACAAGTACTAGGAGGTTAACTGTTAAATGTTAGACAGGGCTCTCTGAACCTGCTTTCACTAATCTCATAACTAAGATGAACTCATGTGAAGGGGGTATGTCTATCAGTTCTCATTTTCTCTTTCAATTAGCAGAGATGCCTGCACTTTGCATGCACCAATTGAGCAATTTTTATTCTTTTTACCTAACAAAACAATTACAAGATTCTCAGGAGCCCTGAAACGTGCATGGAATCAGATATTACTTTGACGTGACAGCAATTCTCTTTGTCTTTTGGTTGTTTTTTTTTTTAAATGCTTCTGTGATATTGGGTTTGTTTTGTTTTTTTTTTTAAATCATCTCATCACTCACATATACTCATTAACAATATCGATTTAACTACAAAGGAAACCAAACTCTTAAATAGCTACTGAACAAGTAAAGCAGAGGCAACAGGAACAAAGAGTTCCCCTGTCCCAAACAGCCCTACTTATATTCCTCAATACACGTTGAAAAAACACATCACAGAATCACAGAAGAGTCTTGGCTGAAAGAGACCTCTAAGATGATCAAGTCCAACCACTAACCCAGGACTGCCAAGTCACCACTACCCCATGTCCCTCAGCACCTCATCTACATAGCTCTGAAATCCCTCCAGGGATGGGGACTCCACCACTGCCCTGGGCAGCCTGGGCCAGTGCTGGGGAATCCTTTCAGTAAAATTTTTTTTTCCTAGTATCTAGTCTAAACCTCCCCTGGCACAACTTGAGGCCATCACCCCTCATCCTATCACTGTTACCCTGGGAGAAGAGACCGACCCCCCCTCACTACCCCCTCCTTTCAGGGAGCTGCAGAGAGCAATGAGGTCTCCCCTCAGCCTCCTCTTCTCCAGACTGAACCCCCCAGTTCCCTCAGCCGCTCCCCATCACACTTGTGCTCCAGACCCTTCCCCAGCTTTGTTGCTCTTCTCTGGACATGCTCCAGCAGGGAGCCTGGTTTTCGTCCTTTCCCCCTTCGTCAGTGTGTCACCCCTGGGCTCATACTCAGCTAGCCTGGTTTTACACCCCACCCCCTTCGAGCCTAGTTTAAAGCCCTTTCAATGAGTCTGGCCAACTCACATGGTCCTTTTCACCCTTAGAGACATCAGTACCCCCTTGGTATCATTTGTAGGCACAGTTGGAAGTCAGCCTGTATCATTTGCTCTGAGGCTATTCTAAATATCATAAAAGAGTGGTAGTTAAAATGGGAATCCTTGATTTTGATACACTAAAAGAGGACATTTTCCAGAAATGTTGTATATTCTGAATTCAGCTTCATAGATCCACATTTTGACTAACCATCTAGACCTGAAGCTGTGTTAACATAGTACAACTTGAAACCTTTTTTTGGTAATAACTCCATCAAATTCTACAGAAATGCTGGAATCATAATAGGAATGATACATTTTTCTCAAGTTTTCCATATAATTCTACTGTAGGATCCCTGAAACAAACTGGACAAGATAAATCACAAAAAAATCCACCCATAATCAGTCTCTACCAGCTTCTGGAGAATTTTCCCATGGAACTGGTTTCTTTCCCTTCTAACTTGGGTTTCGCACAACATCAATCTCATCCCTCCTTCTGACATCCACTATTAGCTGAAAGTCAGATAAAAAGCAAAAGGAGGAAATAACTTCAGTGTCATCTTCCTTTGCTGAAAGGTCTTCCCAGGACATGGATGAGCAAGGATTGTCTTCCTCAGCATGAAGAGGAGACAGACACTTAACACTGAGGTTTTTCCATGTAGACAGAGTCTGGCTCAGAACTGAGACTGTGACACTGCTTCCCCATTCTGAGGCACTGGCAGCTGAACTCCAATTTTCATCTCAGAATGACCTGTACAATTTTTGGATTGTGTTACAATTTTCCATGTTTTGACACTGAAATATGTGATCTTGCTAACATGAACACAATTGAGTTTATTAATTCTTCAATCAAATAATTGACTGTCTTGCACTTAAATATTTTATAAAGACTTGAGAGAACACTTATTTTGAAGCCTAATCCTTGTGGTACAATGTCAGTTTCAATAAGTTATTTCAAAAAACCACACTGCAGCCTAAGAAAAATCTGTAACTAATGATGAAATCCTTAATCTGGTCAAGCTAAGAACTACCTTTGGTGGTAAACTCTCACAGACAATGCAAAACAGATATGACTTATCTCACTGAACAACACTCCTGTAGTACCAAAGACTGACAGCACAGCCAGCTTCTTTTAAATTATAAGAGACAAACATGAACAACTACCTTCAGTAGTTAAAAGCATTTTTCCTCTTAGTCATATAGTTATGTGAAACTTAGTGTAGAAACCAGGTCTCTCAAAATTCTAGATAAGAATATCTCATGAGAATTAACATATTTCCAGCTTCCATCTGTGGGGTCATTAAAGCTCCAATCTGTTCAAAACCAGAAAGTGAGGCCCAAGTGGAAGTGTCTCAATTTGAATTTCATACATCTTAGACATAGTTACCCAGATTTCTAATTTAATAACAGTTTGGGTCAGCTATAAATTCTGCATTCTATAATTGTCAGACTACTTGCTAGCATAATGAACCAAGATTCAGGTTTCAAATCGCTGCTGTACGTTATTCAAAAAGTGGGTATTTGCTGAAGTCCTCTTCTGTTTAGGAAAAATTTATTGTGCAAGCTCCCCAAAGGGCAGAGATAAAATTCCAAGGCATGATGCAGAATACCAGCCCAGGTCCAGGCAGAACACTGGTGTTAACACAGTGTCAGGCTTGGTCTGGTCGCTCTGTCTTGCTGACACTGCCTTGTTACTTCCATTTCCAGAGCCTGCAGGCACAGGGTTCTTCACACTCACTTGTCACTGTGAGGTGTAAGTGTGCTTTGAGTTGCTTCTAACTTACTCAGTTAAAGAGGACAAAGTCTGCTTGTTTAAGAGAAGATTTGGGCTAATTTTTGTTCCTCAAAGCTCTTTTCCTCCCACCCACTCCCTCCCAAACTTCAATCTCCTTTTTGGAAAACAAACTTAAGTGGCTTTCTTATAGAAATGTCAGAAGGTTAAACTAATTCTGCTAAATGAGACACGAGCATTTTCTTCCTCTTTTCATACTTTTTCTTTCTGTTGTACAAAATGAAGTAGCAGATGATTTGAAATAGCACTAAGACAAATACAGAAGCTTTGTTTTCAATCAAAGAGATCCGCAGTTAGATCATGTACAAAAACCCGTAATAGTTAACACTAGAATTTTCTCTTTATGTATCTGATTACTGGTGTTCAAGAATGTGACCTTCAAAATTAATTTCCTTTTGGGTCTGATATTTTGTTCCTTCTTGTTTAACAGTTAAGGATCTCATAAGCACATACTGTACAAAGTAGAGAACTCCCATAACATAGACCTTACTTTATTTTTCTCCATTTGTTCTACTTCAAGTTTTCATTTCATCTGAAGTATCTGCTTTGAGGTGATGTTTAAACAAAATTATTTCAAGTTAATAAAATTTTCCCATATTTATTTCAAACTGGCCCCTCTTATCTCTCAAACTCCAAGTTTCACTATACCTTCTGTGATTTCACAGCAACTGACTGGGGTTGAATTTGGCATATCTAAGCTTTTAAAGCAATACTCACTATGCCTCATTCCACTTAATTGCACCTAATGTGTGTAGGTAAGAGCTGCAGAATTTAGGAGGAAGGGAATGGCACCTTTTCTGTTGTTACTAATTTTATGTAGGGTTGTTTTTGTTTTACATGCCAAATCAAGAAGACATAAAAGAGGCCTGTGATGAATCATCGAAACTTACTATCCTGAAACTGGACAAATAATCATTGAAAGAGTGGTTCTCTGCAGGAAAAGCAGATGAACACCTCTGCAAGCATAAATACAAAAGACACTTAAGGTGTCAGAAAGTGCCTTTAACTGGCCACTTTCCATTACTTCTTAGGAGAATTTAACTATTTCCATTTTCCATCTGGAATGCAACTGATTGCAATACTAGAAGCAAGCAAGAGAAATTAAAATGTAAGCAGCCAAATCTAGCTTTTGAGTTCCCTGAATTGTCAAGAATTCAGATCCAAACTTACAATTTAACTACACAGGCAATGTCTAAAATCTACATATTGCAGCCAAAAGATTATAAAAGCGAGTAGGTCTAGTTTCAAGCACCTTTAAAAATTAGGATATCAAAGGGAGTTAAGTGTCTAGAGTTCCCATGTCTGCTTAACGGGAGGCAGTTTGCATTTTAGATTTTGTTCTTTTTCTACCAAGGAAATGAATCACCTATAAGCTGTATGCAAGAAGCATGTACATGGTTTTAGAACTGTTGCCTGAACATACACTCTGCCACTACCTAGCTCGGGAGGTAAACACTTCTCTCCTAAATTCAGCCATCCGAATATTATGGTGTCATTTTTACCCAAGCTTTGTTCACACGAATTCTGGAAGTCATACCTAATGGAACAGTAGCTGGCATACACTTTAGTTCTTTTTGGATACAAATAATGACAATAAACCTCTTAATTTATACACCTAAACCCCCTGAGTATCTTTCATTGCAAATGTACAACATTCTCCATTATCTTTGCTTCTTTTGAAGTGCAGTAATTCCACTACATAACTGTTTTATTTATGAGCTGGATAAAAATGAAAACCTAGGAAATAATACAAAGAAAATACAGCTATATTAACCACAAAAGTTAATTGCCTTTAACATACAATACCTAGCCTTGAGTGAGAAGACAGTAGGCAATGAGTCCTAACCCATTCTTATGTTCTTCTCTTTGGCTCTTCACCCTTTACCTCAGAGGTTTTCTACCACTGCTTGCAAAGCTCAGTAATTGTATAACAAGGACACCACTGTAAGAAGGCAGAACTTAAGGTCTCCTTTCTTGCTTCAGAGTGATGAAAATAGTCATGGTAGTTCACTGCTGTTTATGGTCTCTGGAAACAATGTCAGGTTTCTTTTCCAGAGGAAAAAGTGGAGGGAATCTTCTACTGGGACCCATTATGTCTTGGAAAAGCAAAGATGCAGCCTTAAGAAAAGTCAAACTCTAAAGTCAATATTCCATTCATAAAAAGCTGATGCAGCTACTAGTTCTCTAAATTACCACAAAACTAGAATGTCCATCGCCCTGAGGAGTGGGTACAAAGAACAGTGAGCCTAATCCTCAAGAGCTGACCTATTCTCCTTACTCATACATAAATCTTGCCTCTATCCACTGCCGCCAGGGCAACAAATCTAGCTGTTTGCAGAATTATTACCAAGGAATTACAGACAAAATGGGAAGAAGATGCTTCCCATCAGCAATCATAAAAATTCAACTCCATTTTAGTTCTTAGAAGCAACAGAAACAAACTGGCTCTTGATTAAATCCATGGAGCAGAAAGGTGTAACTGGTACAAACAAAAGACTCTAGTACCATTTCAGTAACCTATGACAGCATGGTGAACCCTTTCCACTTCTTGCTAAAAGAAAGAAGGCTAGCATAAGCCAGAAAAGCAAGACAGTGTTTTAAGAGAACCTTCAGAAAGAAGAGAATCTCAATAGTTTCGTTATGATGGGGTTAAGCACCACAAAAACTAGTTTTACCAGAGACTAAATTAGGAAGAAAACTATTGAGGGCCAGATTCTTCTTCTCTCATCAATGTTCCATGTATTACCTTCATCGCAGTAATGCCCACAGGTATCAGCAAGTCTAAGACCATATTGTAGTAGCCACTATTAAATATGGGCAATACCCATAGGTTTAAGACATTTTTTGAAAAATTAAACTTACCTACTTCCAGGTACAATCTTTGAAAGACGAACTATTAACATAAAAGCACTTTCAGCTACTTGAATAACAGAGTAGTACTATATTCCCAGATGATGTGTTGCTTGTCAGTACCAGTGGCTTTTTTTTTTTTAATCCCTAAAACTTTTCCTACCTCTGTCTAAGAAATAAAAGAGAAAGGTGCATGCTAAGGGGCTAAGATACTCTTCATCTTGCCATCCCACTCATAATCTTAAAATGACTGTCAAACGATTTTTAATTTCCTGTGCGACAGAGATCAGGTTAATCTGCAGTGATAGGTGTTAACTAAATCCTATAAGCAGAGCTAAATTCTGTGCACTGAAACTTAAAACCATTGACAATCATCATTAGTTATTCCTATGCTCAAATAAACCTTTTTATATGACAATCACTACATATGTTAACTATAATTCTGAAGTGCATGTGTTACTACTGAATTAAGTGCTAAGTATTTACAGTTTGTACAGTTTGTTGTTTGACTTTTGGTTTTAGAAACCTCTGGATTTATTCCAGAATCTAAATCTGGCCATAATATGCCAGAATTCTTGAATTGAAAGCCACTCATATGAAAATCCCTAAAAATTATTAGCATGAAGATAGATGATCAGATCCCATGAGGGCTTTGCATCTCTCTTTATCTAGACAACATTCACTCTTCAATTTCTTTTCACTTATACAGATTTGTAAAGTAGCACCACAGAATCCACCAAAGCCTCCAAACCTACTACTCACAACCATAGTTCAGAGAGGATAGATAGAAGTTTATGTAGTATTAAGTATTTGCTAATAGGTGTATTTTCCAGCCTCTATGTTATCTGCTCATTAATACCCTAGTACCTGAGAACACTCGCCCTTGATCTGTTTGCCAATCTAATTTTCCATCTGAACACATACAACAAAGTTTTTCCTCTGTCCTGATGTCTTATTTGTTGCTTCAGATCCCCAAGTTTTCTGTGAACAGTCCCCAAGCCAAAAATTAACTGTAAAACCTAGTCAGGAAAAATTACTCAGTAACTAAACACAAGAAAATCATGCACCATGTATAAATAATCACAAAATTGTTAGAACTGTTCTGTCTCCAATGGTCTGTATTTCAAATATCCTCTCAGACATCACAGAACAAAATTCTGCAGAAGCCTGAAAAGAAGGGTAAAAAGGACCACAATGTAAATTTCTAACTCAGTATTTTAATAGTCTCATTATTATACTAAGTTTGACACATGGATTCTAAAGGTGAGTCTGTATCAGCAGTCTAGGACTTCAGGAAAAAGTCTCACATTTATAGCCTCCTTTTACACACTGGTTGGCATTGCAGGGTGATCTAAGAGTGCCTGAGCTGAATTCCTTTTGGATATATCTAATCCAAAAGATGAACTCCAAGATCATATTTAATGCTATCAAACCACTAACAGACACTCAATTTACAGACTGAATCCTATGAAGTGTGTAGAACATGGACATCAGGTTCTCAGCACCATCATTTTTGACACTATAAATCCTCTTCTACTGTGCTGAATTAATTTGAAAGTCAGCTTTAATGTCAGCTATGATCTCAGTTTTTGAAATACATAAAAACTTCTATGCTGTCATTCATAATGACACAATGCTGAGTAACGTTTGGGCCTTTGTGCAAGTTCAAGTAGACTGCTTTCAGTTACAGAAGAGATGACTTTCCTACAAAGTCAACATTCAAATAGAGCAGAAACATATTTGTTTTAACAGTACCTGCAGTTGTTTGGCCAAGACAGACACATAAGGAGCATTTGCTTCTAATTCATGGCTAGCTTTTGCTCCTGCCTTGCTGTTGTACCTCCTACCTTTCTACCATATTAATTTCCCTCTAAACTACAATTGTCTAAAGTATTGGGAGCAAGAGTAACTAAAACAGTGGGGAACAAAGACCAACCACTAGTGAGCTAGAATGTTAGGGAAGCTGACAAAAACTTGCACAAAATATTTTCTTCATCTCAACAATGACAAAAACCAGTCACATAAGTATGTACCTAGTATACTCTGATTTTTCTCCACTGTTACTACATGCACCAATCAGTGTAGGTACTGTTATACCATCTTGTACCACTACTGACTTTTTTTCATACACACTGCCTTTTAAAAAATTGCTTCTGTGATAGTGTAACTTCTCGTGTTGAAACTAGGTCCCCAAATACAATCTGGCTGGCTTTATCTGTCATCACACACACACACAAACAGACAACATGAAACAATCAGGAAAGCAATGGTATCAGTATGGAAATCCTGGTAACTGATATATCCTATAATCCTGTACAACTGTTTCTGCCGTGGCACTCTGACAAATCATACAGTGCTACAGTGCAACGTTGAGGCACTGTAATGGCAGCAGAAAAGAAAATAGATACATAGATTAAAAGAACAGATTATGTCTAGAATCTTCCATCTCTCTGTGGGAAGACTCCATGCTTACATGGATTTTGTTGGCTCAGTTTTTGAGGTTTAATTTTTTGGTTGTAGCCTTTGTATTCCACTCCTCTGCAAAACAAGTTAAAAGAGAGTGGGGAAAATTATTTGTTGGACTGCTATGGGAAGGTTGGGTTTCTCTTAGACTATTTATCAAATTCCTTCAAATCTCCGTGGTTCAACATATTTACCTATATCAAAGCCAAAGCATACACCGAGTTCCTAGTTTACTGCTTAAATCCACATTCTTGGATGCCGAAATGTTTACTACACTTTCTCCAAGCTTACAATTCAGTGGTCTTCTAGCTGCATCAGTACCAAAACTATTTCAGATTGTAGTCTTCAAGAATATTTACTAAAAAATATTTACTAAGAACAGGTTCATTGTTTACACTAGGAAGCATTAATTAAGGTTAAAAGTGTATGGGAAAGCTCTTTTTAGTCCTTCTAGCCCTGCAGACACATCCTAAGCCATACACCAGCTCTCAAAACTTGAATTTATAACATGAAACAAAATTGGTGTCATCTGCCATCACACTAAAACACCAGGGGTCACATTATGCTTTGAAGACAATGGAAATTTTCTCTTCCAGGTGTCAAGGTTTCCTCACACTATGCTTCTAAACTAGCAAATTGTACCCCAGATGCCCATCTCTCTACTCTCAGCTCATCTCAAACATCTGAGATATATCACTGGATGTCAAGTTAAGAGACACCTAACAGCAGCAAAATATTGCTCACCATGCTGAGTGTATAACACAGACCTGCTGTAAATTTTTCCCCTTCTGTTGATTACTCATTAGTATTTCAGCTGGTTAGAAAAAGCATGTGCAAGAGTTGCTGTCTGAACCCTATTTTCTCAGGGCTGTTGTACTCGTGGTTCGTAGACACGTTTCCAAAAGGCTTCATGACAACTTGTTCCCTGTGCATGAAGAAGAAAAATTCTTATGTTCTGCTTCATGTTTTAAGAGAAAGGTTTTCACCTTGAAACCAGATACTTACTGTGATTCCTTCCACCCATATCTAGAATCAGTCTCTTATCAGGTACCAGAAAGGATTACATCAGTATAGTGAGTTTCATTCAAGAGTACTAAAAGGTTTTCCATCCCTTCCAGAACTAAGGAAAGCAAGAATTAGTTCACATTACACACCACCTTGTTGAAAAAAAATGAGACAGCAAAAAGCATACTCTCAGAGGCTACATAAAAGCAGAATAATCAAAAAGCAAACTTCTTGTCTTCCCGTTTCCACAAATTCCAAAAAGTCCAAGTCATAAATTACTATGTCTGCTAATAACAGCACAAAAAAATAGATCAAATGTGAAGTATCTGACAGCTTGATATGCACGTTTGGCCAAATTAGCAGTCAGCATCTTCAAGCCACTGTTAAGTTGTAAGGTTTGAACTCTTGCTGAATATGGTCTCTGTGCTGACTGGTTGCTATCACCAGAAATCTCTTTCCTTTTTCAAAGACATGATGATTGCACACTAGCTTGATATTGAGGAAGCTAAACAAGCAGCTTGCTGCACTAATTTGTATGCAGCTATCACATTTACAGCTCCACCTCACAGTTTCTGAAAAGCCAAAATACTTTCCACATACTACCCTAGGAAAGTAATTTAATAGACTTCAATTCTTCTTACAAATTAGCCTTCAACTGGCAATTTTCACTGTAAAATCATTGTAACATTTGCTTTTCCATAGGAAGCTGATTTATTACAAGCAATAGTTATTCAATAGCATTTTCCAAGTAAGGATAAGTACACGCATATGTCAGTTTGCATGTCCAGAAAAGTCTTTATAGGCTACTAATGTATTTCCTATTTTATGAATACCACTTCAGTATATTATGGTCCAGCAAAAGTCTCACCAAGAAGAAAAAAAAAACAAACCAAACTCACTCATCTAATCAAGAACCACCACCCCCACCCTATCATGCCCCACTCAAAAAAACCCACCCCACAGCACCAAGGAATGAAGGAAATTTTCAATCCTTAATTAGCATTCACCACTCATTATGAAGTGGGTAGACAGAACTTCCTCCAAAAATAACACTGCTTGCAGAACAGATAGAGGAATTAATCCTCGGTCATCAAATGCAATAAAAGCCCTGAATGTTCTTTCTACGAGCAAGGAGACAAATTAATCATTTCTCACCCAAAAACATGCCAACAATCCAACGTGATTTAGCCACAAAGATAAAAAACTCTTGCAAAAAAGGTTATTGTTTCAACATTTAGAAACGATATATATATAAACATGATAGAAAAATATACCAAATATACCTAAACCAATATGCTTTACGCCATGTAATAATGAAAATTGCTCTTGTCAAGTCCAACAGAAAAGCCATTAAACTCTATGAAATCACAATTTACTAAAGATGCAAATTAAGAGTTAAACTAGAAAGCAATATTTCTTCTAGTTCATTTGGAGCAGCTATGGATGGTTAATGACAACTAAACATCTTTACTGGATGCTTTGGTTGGGACTGTCAAATAGAAAAGACAATCTGGGGGGAAAAAAAGAAAATCAATGTATTCTAAGTTTTCATTTAGAATACATTAATCAAATTTATTCTACAAGTTGGAAGACCTACATACCTTTTTTCTTATATTTTTGTGGTTGCTGTATAAGTTTAGTCTACTTGTTAAAAGAAAATACTAAGAATAACTTAAAGGCATTAAACTTCTCAGTTCTGCTTTTATAAAACCTTCTCATCTATCATGAGAATTCTACTCACACATTCTCCCAACATGCCTGAAACTTGGGGTTTTTATTTGGTACTTATTCCAGAGGTCTTTCGACTTGTTCTGGCAATTTGCAAATGCTGCCAATCACCAGCAACAACCTGTGTGTTGTGAAGTTGTGTATTCTTTTATCATCAAGTTACATTCTTTGAATGGTACTAAATTTCTGTAATGTGTTTAACACTTTTCAAAAGGTACACACTAACAATAACCTAGCTACGATTTTCTTTTTTTAAATTTTGTTAGTTTTTAGCTCGTTAGAAAAAGCACATGAACAATTATATAATTTGAAAAAGGCCATTCCTCAGTGACTTTATTCGAGTAGAAATAAGTAGTATACTTTGCAAATTTAATAAGTATAGTTAATGTAATAACTATGCAGTTTTCTTAAAAAAAAAATTTCTAGTGAATGAAAGTACAAAAAGGTAAAGTAATATGATCAACAGCTTTAAATTCAAGAAAGTGGAATTAACAATATGTAAAAACTTGTTAAGTAAGAAGCTGTTAAAAAAACCCCAAATAAACAGTTCCCAAGAGTTTCAGTTAAAATATTCTATGACTTCAAAATTAAGTATGTGTTCCATCAACGGTTGCACAAAACTCCCACAGCCTTTGGCTCTGCACTTTTTACTGTAATCTATAACAGAACAAATTGTGTAGAATCCTGTTAAGAGCCAATGGTAGTAGAAACTGTATTAAAAAATAGACTAAGAAAGAGATTATTATATAAGAGTTAAACATAAGAGAAAGGAAAAACACAATGAAAGTTAGGAAAACAAATTTGAAAAGCTTCAGAAGGGATATGATTTTGTCACAAAGGCCTTCTTACATATTGATGGGCTGGTTTTGGGTTGAGAGGGGGAGAATTTGGTTTGGGTTTTTGGGAGTTGTCTTTGGTTGGTTGGTTTTTGTTCTTCCTAATCACAGAGGTCACCACAAATCAATGCAATGGAGAACTAAAAATAACTAGAAATAGTGATACCAATTCCCTTAAGTTGCAAGACATTTTTTTTCATAAACATCAAGTGGAATAGAAGTTTACAACAAGACACTAGTAAGAGCCATGCAAACCCATCAATTTTCTCTTCACCAAGTCTGAGTGCCTCCAGATAGATAAGCTTCAGGGATTCATCTCACTCTTGCCACCCGATCAAAACTGTACAGTATACATCACTGTGTGTGGTGGCATGAATCCAGCCATGCTGAGAATGAAGACTGAGGCATGTGGCTAACACAATACAACCTTTTTGCCTGACCTTCTCCTACCCTCAACATGCACTGTACAGGTAGAGCTAGTGGAGGAGTCACTGCTAGTCTGCGGGGTCCTAAAACCTGAACTTTAAAGGCCATTTGCCATGGGGACATAAATTAAATGCACCAACAGGTAAGTTCCCCTTACTCCTACCACCTTCTCACAACAGCTTTGTAGAACTGGCATTGACTTGACATGAAAGAGAATAGTGAATAAATGGTTCCAAACAGACTATAGCCACATAAGCTATTATTTAAAGGTGCAAACCTCTCCCATTTTTAATACTTCGCTTTCTTTCAATTACTTAGAAGACTGATAAACTACACTGTGCATGGCAAGGGCTTACATACATTCTGGAGATACTAAATGGATACTTTAAGTCCAGATGTAAATAACAGTGGATATGCAAGTCAAAACTCAATCATATTCACTACTGAGAACTACTCCACAATACAAATATCAGAATGAACAGTAGACCTGAACACAAAGGTATAATGGTTCTAAGGTATCAAAGACTAGGGCAATTGCTCCAGACAGTATTTCTGAAAATAGACTGTCTCAAAAGGCATGAGAACCCTGTAATCACTATAATGGCATCAGTGCATTAGGTTCTGAAAAAAAGTGTTGGTCATCACTTAAGAAACTTTTGTGGACAGTAAAAACTTGAATTTAGCAGAATGTAACGGAAAAATACCTAAATGAGAGCCTGTGTAACCCATCAAGAATGCCCCATTTAAGGTGATAAGCTAAGCACAGATCGTAGTTTGACAGTGTCGTTAATTGCTAAAAAAGCACGTGAATTAGAAAACAATAAATAAAAAATTTCCGAGTTTCCTGTTGCAGAAGTTTTTAATTAACAGTCCTGAAGTGTAAGAAGCCATCAGAAATATTACTGCTGCAGTAATATCAGACAGTTGTAAGATTGGTTACAAAAATAGCCTTTGAAGCAAGAATTAGCACAGTCCTGTTGGAAGATGTAACAATTAAACCTACCATACTGCCAAGCTAAGACTGTACTACAATTATTATAATTCCTCTGAGATCACTTCTTATATAAACAGTAACAGAAAAGGTAGAACAAAGGATGAAGACCCCTTCATGGAACTCAAAGCAAAACACCACCTACTGCCAAAGGAAGAACAGCTCTCTCAAACATACAAACTGTAACAAACTATAAAAGCCTTCAAAGTTCTCTGCTCTGTTTTTCCCCTAATCCTAATCTCCACTTTATAACCTCTGACTGGACATAGGAGGGAGGATTGCTTCATGGAGCTCAGAGAATGATGACACTCATGGCAAAGGGATAGCAGCCCTCATCCTACCTTCTAGAGTGCCACAGCCTAGGGAATCACAGAAACACAGAATATTAGGGACCCCAAAGATCTCCACTCTGAAGTTTCCCCACCCCTAGCTTCCAATATATAACTGCAGCCTCATTTTATATTGTATAGAATCAAATTATTAAGTACTAAAGTGAAAAAAGGGCAAGTGGCAACTCTCCATCTTTAAAAAGTGAAAGTTTTCCTTTGCCTTCCTCTAATTTAACACCAAGATCTTTGTGATAGCTACCCACCTAATAGATATATTCAGCTGAATTTAAAGAAATACATATTATTTGAAAAATAATTATTAGTTCCTTCTTCTAGTTGTTTTCTTTATTTTTTCCTGGAACTTTATTTAATGGTTTTTCACTTTCTGAAACTAGTCAGCTAATATTTGGCAAGATGAAGTGAAAAATCTTTAACTAGTGCAATAGATTTTAGCAATTTTGCTACTTTTATAGAAATAGACATTGATTTTTCATGAAAGAATGTACTGCTGAAGAGGAATATTGAAACAGTTCAAGTAGTACAAGAAAAATATGCAACACAAAGAAAATGAAGGTTATACCATACTTGATCATAACTGTGCAGAAGCTTAGGTACACAGCACGCAATAACTTGCATTTAAAGCAAATTGCCTAAAACAAGGCAAATGTCATAACAGCCTAAAGGTCTCCTGGAAAACAAGAGATATACTGCAAGAAAGCCTTTTCATACCTCTATAGATAGTAAGAGACCTTTCTCTTACCAACGAAGTGCTAAATACATAATTAAACAGTGCTACAGACATTGTTATACTCAGAACTGTTCCACAGAGGAAAAAACATCTCTTTCACAGGTCTGACAACTGTAAACTCAAGTTATATACAAGAGCTCAACATCTATGTCAATCAAAAAGACTGACTTATAAGATATACACATTTATCAGTCTGAGTGAAATAGATTGTGCTCTTATTCAGAGCACTTAGTATCGCTTACCCACATGTTATACCACAATTCTACCTTCGTAAATAAAGGCAGATGTTAAATGTGTTAGATTCTCACTAAGAATCACAACAATACCAAGAAATCTCATCTCCTT
Source organism: Podargus strigoides (assembly GCA_028020825.1). Classification (NCBI taxonomy): domain Eukaryota; kingdom Metazoa; phylum Chordata; class Aves; order Caprimulgiformes; family Podargidae; genus Podargus; species Podargus strigoides. Next base: position 4,885,799 of record CM051631.1, read on the forward strand.
CACATAGCCATTTTAATCACATTAGAAGGAACCAAATCCAGTAGAAATGCTTAGTAAAAAAAAAGGAGCAATCAACACATTCAAATCCTGTCTTAAACAGCAAATGGCCTTTGTTTAAACAGATTTAAGTCAGAGCCACAATTTAGGTTCATGAAGATGATTAATGGATTGGAGTACCTGTCTTATAAGGAGAGGTTGTGAGGACTGGGACAGTTCAGCTTTGAGAAGTCATGTCTCAGGGGGGGATCTTATTAATGTGTACAAATACCTAGGTGCGAGGATGTAAGAAAATTGGAGCCTGACCCTTCTCAGCAGTATCCAGTCAGAAGACAAGAGGGAGTAAGGCAAAGACTGAAATACAAGAAATTCAATTTGTACTTCAGAAAAAAACTCAACCAAGCCAATCTCTACCAAAACCCAACAGCATCAGAAAAACATGGCACTTTTTTTTTTAAAGTGAGGCTCGAATGGTTGTGGAGTCCCCATCTTTGTAGGTATTCAAAACCAGATTGAAAAGTATCCTGAGCAACTCCTTCCAATTGACCCTGCTTTAAGCAGGGGTCAGACTGGATGGTCTTCAGAGGTCCTCTCCCACATCAGTGATTTTGTGAAGACCCTGCCCACAAGTTATCAACAGGTTGATGTCACTGAAGAGTTGCTGCCCAGATTCCTCATTTGCTGATCTTGATTAAAATTAATGCAGTTTCCAGGTTCTTTCAGAAAAGCAGTTTAAGTTGGGTCAGCACTCCCAGTTAGCCTAACCTGGCATCTCAGTCTGTGCAACAGCCTTGATTTTTGTCCAAATGATGTCAGAATCAAGGAGTCATAAGCAGTACTTTCAAATTAGCAACTAAAAAACAATACATGTCAGCCCTTTTCGTTTTCAGGCGGTTTAAGTTATTATTTTTTTTAAAACAGATGCACATGAGTAATCTAATTTGTGAGAATGGGAATACAAGGTCAAACCAAAGATCCATCTAGTTCAATACTCTGTCTCCAAGCAGCAGCCAACACCAGATGACTGAGTAAGTTTGTACGAACATGACAAGCTTACAGGGATAGAAGGTACATAGTGTTCTGCGGGAGTGTTCTACAATAAACAGATTTGTGGGTCAAGAATTTCTTGAAAAGTAGTAATATCTTTGCATACACTAATTTGTCACCTACTTGTCCAATCACTTTAGAACCCACACAAATGTTTGTACCTACATACAATGCACTGGATCAAAGACTTCCACAGCTTAACTTCATGCTTTGTGAGGAACCATTTTCATTAATCATACAGAGTCAACCACTTACTGAGTTTGATAGCCCTTAATTGTCATACTGGAAGACACAACTGCCTCTTGTTTTCTTTTTCTATGTCTTTTGTATTTCCTCTCCATTATCCCTTTTGCAGCCTAAAAGCTCCTAGCATAACTGAATTGTTATTCTTAAAAACAAAGTTCCATTCTTCCGAACATGGATTCACAGAATTTTCAGCGTTGGAAGATATCGTAGCATTCCTCTATAGATCTTCTTTGGTTCTACTATATCCCAAGACAAGAAAAATCAAACCGACAGACAACGAGGCACCTGTGCAGTATGGACTTAGAGATACATAATGATGTTCTTTATTATTCAGTTTCTAATTATCTCCTAATAAATCTTGATGTTGGTCTCCAAAACTCTGAACTTTCTTCCAGCTCTAGGTTTAACCATGTCACAAGAAAGCTACATTCACTTCCACCAGTCCCAGACAACTGGGGTCTGTGAATTAGAACACCCCCCCCGCCCCCCCCCCCCCAAAAAAAAATCAAAAACCTACAAACTATGCTATCATGACCACAAACCTGAGATTTAGGTTTTACACAATTAAGATAAGACCCACAAAAGTAGACTGAAAACTGATACTGAGACCAGTTGCCTTCGGTTTGTTTGGGATAAACAGAGATCATTAGCCTAACATCAGAGCTTGAAGCAAGAGATTTTACAGGTGGAACCAGGAAACATAATATGCTCTACAGCCTGCTTTAAACTTGACAAGTTATCTATGACAGGTTTAATTGTAGTCAAGAACATGAACTATATTAACATATAAAATATATAATACATTTATGGCCAAAGACAGTGTATCAAATCCAACAGACACCAGTGCTAACTTTGATTGGCATCAGTTAACAATCCCCTGCTTTTTAGACAAAAGAAAGATAATCATATGCAAATGTTTTATTTTCTTTTCACCCCATAAACAATCATTTTAAAGTATCTATTAAGCATCGAAAGTGAATATAATCACAAATCTGGGATTCCCAGAAGTATGCAGAACACATTTAGGCAGCTCCTGAGTAGAATGATGCTGTATTACTAAGCAGTTCACATTTTTATGTATTCCTTAGGGAATTTCCTGTACAGACTTCTGTTATCAGAGTGGTAACTCCTGTCTTTTGTTTTGCCTCTAACAACCTGCCAGGATAACTAAACCCATAACTCAGCATGTCTCAGTGACTACAGAATCTGCTGGACAGACATCAGAAGACTGGCATGGCAGCAACTCATTCCTCTAATGAAGAGGAGAAAATCTCCAGCACCAGATGTCCAGTTAATCCAGCCTCAAAGGCAAAACAAAAAAACAACGAAACAAAACAAGAAACCCCACCACCACCACAACAAAAAGCCAAACCAAACCACCAAAAAACTAAACCAAAAACACCACATCACCCTCCCAGAAAACAGGACTGCTGGATGGATGCTTCCATTCTATTTGACCAGACCAAGTACGAATCCTCAATAAAACAAAAATGCAAAAAAGAAACAAAATATTTGAATACTGTGGCCTTCATTTCAATCCTTAGTCCTCACAGAAACAACCCACAGCTCATTATGAAGATGTCCACACACAACATGATCCTATTGAGACAAGAGTTCCTCCCAGTGTAAGTTACATGCAGTCCAAATAGACCACCTGCATAAATTACCAAGTTTAACCTATGAATAAGTTTAGACACTGGAATCTCCCTTCAGCAGCGTAAGCACAAATTTCAATTGTTTGACATGTGGAAGTCTCAAATCCTCTCATCTGGTCAGAGCTCTAGTCTACACCTAGGCACAAGAAAATTCTTAAACAATGGGCTCCTCCCATGAAAGGCACATTTTGTCAAATATTATTAGAAAATAAGAATTTGGGTGAACAAATGCAGTTTAGTATAGATGATCAGTGTAAGTGGAAGGAAACACTTGGGAACTGTCTGGCTAGCATGTGTTTTGTAGTATCCAACAGCCCAGCTGAAGATACTCATCCAGGAAAGCGGATATCTATTTTCACTTCCTCTGACTCATTTATGAGCATGTTTTGACTCTGTTTTTTCATACTTAGATAATTTTCCAAGGATAAATCCACTGGATTTTAAGTCTTTCTTGAACAGTCTTTTTGAAACTGTTTTGTTCTGCGTAATTACCCATAGTCTTTAGTTAAGAGCTTGCCCAGGTGACACCTCAAGCTTCTCCTTGACGCTTCACATCATACAGGTTAGGTAGCTCCCAGACTACAGGCTTCTGCAAATTCCACACCTAGAACGCAACACTTACTAAATATTTTATGGCAATACTGTTTCTTCCTTCAAGGCTATGGATTCTTCTAGCACTACCTAATTGCAGTGAATTAAGAATCAGACAGGTCTGTTCACTGCATAAAACAAGCACAATGCAACTCCCCTTTCCCCATCTGAAAGAGGAACCAGCAGCTGAATTGCTAGGAGCGTGCACTTCATCCAGTGCAAAAAGATACTTGGATACCTAGCATTAGGTGGGTATGCTACCAGATGGACAGATTTTTAAAGACAGAAAAACTCTGCCTCGTTATACAATCTGAACTAGATACTGAGAGATGGAACACCAAGGAACCATTTTGTGCATTTGGATGATTTTATGGATGTGCTCACTACAAGTTATGAAAGAACAGGTACTGGTAGAAATGGAAGGTCTATACAGGATAACCTTCTACTGTTTTACATTCAAACCAGGACCCACAGTCAAAAAGAACGCATAAATTTAAAGCTCCTTTGCATCTTTAATTCTGAGGTCTAAACAACTCATTACAAAATTCAGCATAAAAACCTACCACTCAAGAACATACAGTGACCAAAAATCCTTTTAGAAAGAAACATTAGCATGTGGCATGTATTCATCAATAAATAAAAACACTACTGAATGCATGGTTTTATACTAGCTTTGCACATTTTCAAGAGAAAGAGAAAAATCTAACAAAAATTTCATTTCCACTCAAAAAAAGAAAAAGTCTGCAACTGTGAATGTGAAAGGATATAAAATTCTTCCTATAAAATAGTGTTACACTCTCAGCTAATATAAACCCATCAACAGATGAGTTACACCACTAGAAGAAATTAAGGGTCTAATCAAGTATCTTAGGAAAAAAAAATCATAGTAAGAGAGATCTTACTGAACCCAGTCTCAAGGAAAGAATCACACTGCTTCATAAGCATTTTTGTATTTCAGACATATAAATCAGGAGCATTTAATAAATACATCTATGTGTGCGTTCTCATACTTTTGACCAGAGTCAAAATTTTCATATGCAAGGATTATTAACAGAAACCTTCATCGACAGAATGTCTTGTTATAAACTGCTTACTGAAGAAAGTCCAGTGAGTTCACTGGTGAGAGAAATAATGGAGAAATATGCCCTGTTTTGCATTTTAATCTTGATTCCTTTTGAAGAGTTTTGAAAACTCCACACATTTGCAGAAAAGATAAAATTACTATAAATTACAGTGGAAGATTAGTTTTGCTTTCTGATGCCAAAGCCTATTGGATCTGGCAATATATGCCATATTTGCATATGCTGAACACTTTTCCAGTCATCTTTTACCATCAAATACTGTATAGTAACATCATCAAGAGTTATTTTATGATGGAATCCACAGGAACTATGCCAACCCATTTTTTCAATAAAGCAAACCTATTAATATTAAATGGATGCTACTAGATTAGACCAAAACTACCACCCATATTCATGGCCAGTTCTTAATTTGTTCTCTGCTGGAGTCTTCATCTGAAGCTATTTGACCAATATAACTGGATGCTTTTCAAATTTCTTCTTGCATCTTTTTAAACATATGTTTGCCTGCATGCTTCTTCAGTAAGTACGACAACCATGTAGCTAGCTCTTGTATACTTTAAAGTCTGATTTTGCTTTCCACAAAAATTTGCAACATTTTTTTCCTGTTGAAAGTTGTTAGGAAATGAACACTCCATAAGATCAGCTATCATTAATTGTGTTCTCTTTTGCATTTAAGTATTTTAATTTTTATTATCTTCAAAAAAACAGAAGACAACTTCACACAGATTCCCATTCTGAAATAGCCTCTTTTTTTTCTCCAGTAATGCTACTTTCAGTTAAGAAGTAAAGTGTAAATGAGATGATCACACAAACAATTGAGAAAAGTTGCTGGTGTGCTCAAGATATTTAAAAACTTGATAAAAAGCAATAAAGGTCCTGCCAAAGAAAAAGTATGCAAATCTGATAAATTCCTTTGCAGTAAGTGAGAAAACTATTATATACACACACACAAAGATCTTGCCTGTAGCTACTTATTTCCACTGTTAATTACAACACTTACTGTGGAAAGCAAGGAATGGTATCTGGCTCATACATGCTTAGTAACTGTTAAGTATTTAGCAAAGAACTCATCTCATTTTAAGATGTATTTCTATTATAGTTGTGTTATTTTTCTGCATTATATTTACTGTGCAGAATTTTCTATGCAGGGCATCAGAGATATAGATATGAAAGCAAAATGATAACTGATCTATAATATGACAGAGACTCAAGTTACATGGTGAAAAAAACAATAGACCCTTTCAGTTCCAGAGCAAGATGAGAGCAATCAATTAAAAAATTCAAAGAAGATGACATCTATTCAAAGAAAGCAAATTCTAGTAGAATGTCAACAGCTGATTCAAACCCATTCACAGGTATTTTATTTTTGCTTTCTATAAATGTATCTCAATATGCCTCAAAACAAAAAATAAAGCCACACGTCCAGATGCCTGTCATAAGCTCATTTTTAACTTGGTCATTAACAGTTGGATCAAACCTCAGTGAAGCTTGATGTCTCTGCAAGCAGATAACATGATCTGGTGTAAGAACAGAATGATTATAAACTGCAGGATTTTAATTATGTGCTCTTCAGCCATTTCTATGAACCTGCACTGAAGATTTTCAGGGTTTATTAACATGTAAACTGCATTACAAAACTCAACAGCCAGCTCACCATTGTTCAGTAGGAGTAACATTCATATTCCCTTTTTGAAACTATGGTAGGTCAGCGACATAAAGTTAAAGCCGCTGAAAAATATTAACTAACTAGGATTCAGGAAGTTAACTCACAGTTCTAAGTAGATTAATCTAAAATGGCTAAAACTTTATTATCCTCAGCTGCCCACACTATCCCCCTTCAAGATTAGTGCTACTCCATCAGAGACAACTGAGGAATAAGGAATGAAAACTATAGCAATTTAGTTGTTAATCTAGCATATAATTATGAACTGCAGCTGGCAGTAGTTTGCATTAACTTCTATAAACTGTTCTGAATTCAGCTGTTGCTTCTGGCTACAGTAGTATCTGAAATTACCAGTTTCTTCTCTCAGGTTGACTTCTGGACTTTTTTTCTGGTTATCCAATAGGTAATCCAGTAGTTTTATCAAAGTGTAAAGCATAGATAAGAAGTATTTCTTTCTTGTGTCTTTTTGACACTAGTATTTGTCTACTGGCATTATTTTGTTGAAACAGGAGTAAGTAAAACATTTGCCAAGATCCAATATTCTGTAAATCATGCAAGAACACAATACTAGGGAGGATTCAAAATGACTTTTTTATTTTTTAGGTACGAAAATGTTTGAGAACCCTGTGACAGTTTAGCAAACACCTTCCAAATACTAGAGGCTGGACTTCCATAAAAAGTAATTTCATAACTTAGATTTTGTTTTAATTTGTCTGTAAACTAAAAAAAAAAAGAAAAAAAAGAAAAAAGAAAAAAGGTTTCTCACAAATCCACCCTCATCTTTACTATCGCAGTTTCTACCCTCTTACAGCAATTCCTAGTAAAGGAACAGGTGGGATTGTGATTAGACTTGAAAAGCAGCACCTGTGAAGAATGAATATCTGCTGCTCCTACACTGAATCCACTGAGTCCACAATTTCCATTTAAACTCAACAATTTGGAAATAAATGCATTTTTCATTTTGCATTGGAATCAAACTAGCAACAATGGAAAAGAGCTCCCCTAACACAGTCCCTGGACTTCCACTGAATCCTCATAATCATGCTGATAATTTTTAATCATTCCTCTCATTCCACTGTCCTGGAGGACCACCACATCTTTTATTTCTACACCAAAGAAAACTCTAACCCCCCTCAATTATTCAACTATAAGATGAGTCACTCAAAGGTACTAGAAAAAAGAACTACAGAATCTCTCAACACTCTTTGTAGTTTATTTTACACTAGCAGCAGCAAAGCTTTGAGGCTTTAGAATATAATCAAAAAAAGGTAAAAATTATCTTGCAACAATTCAGAAAAATATTAATCCTTTCTAACTTGACTGATTTAACTGAGCTCAATCCATGCTTTCTAAAGAACTAGACACAGTATTTTTGTTAAATACTATTAAAGAGATTTTTGTTTCAGAATCTTTTCCTCATCTAAAAAGGCTCCTATTTTAGAATTGTGTTCAGACAACCATTCATCTGGACCTTTAAAGCAGCCCACTTATTTCTTGAGGAATACACTTAACAGGATAGTGGACTTTTGGAGACTAAGAGCTGTGGCTTTTCACTTGGGTTCAGTATTATTACTTTCTCTAGCAATTTCATGACGTCGTTTGAATAAATGACAGACAATCCTACTTCTACATTATTCTTTTATTTTACACCTTGCAATTAAGTTCTGAATTCATGCATTTTAACTAAAACCTCCTTCACACAGGTGTAAGAGACACCAAAAATACACGTCAGTTAGCACTTTACCAAATAAAGTCTATTTCTGTTCAAAACAGCTATTTGGAGAAGTTTCGAATAAGGAAACAGAAACTGCAGCATCTCCCAAATGCCAAGAGACCGTACAAATTGTAGAATGAAACGCAGAGCCAGAGGCCTCCAAAAACACAAAGCATATTAGATAACTGTAGCAAAAGCATAGCCTACCTTGTTAATCTTACTCCTCAAAGGCCAAGATTGTGAGGGAACAGAAGGGCCAGCGGCCTTCCAAGGAACAGGGAGCCAAGAGCAGCAACAGGGCCAGCAACCACCAGTCCCTACCCTGTCCCACCGTACCTTCGCTGGTGGGGAGCAGAGACAGCAGGAGGTTTCACCAGAAGTCCAGAATCATCTGGCAATGCAGCAGAGACACAATCCAGCCAGTAAGTCAGTTAATGAGCCAGGGGTGAGACCTGAGAGTGCCCACATCTGTGCTGGGGCAGGGATGCCCCAGCTGGGGCAGGTTAAGCAATCAAAGCCTACTAGGGCATTCCAGCCCTAACGAAGCTCTCTCATGTCCTGAAGATATATGCATAGGAACTCAGTAAAAAACAATCTAAATTTCATTTTAAGATGTACTGGCAATTAATACATAATCTATATAAAGTCGCCTCATAAAATACTATCACGTAACTGGCAATCTGCTCCAGCTGAAGTTTTTCATTTGTTTCCATCTGCAGCCCAAAAAGAAAACGACCGCAGTAACCCACTCTGGGAAGGACAGGATTTGAGATCAAAATACACAATCTTTTTCCAAAGCAGATAAAAGAAAAATAATATTCCATGGTCAAGTCACAGCATTGGAAGTTGGGTGAAGATAGGCAGTACGAAGAAATTACAAAATGAGTCAGAAAAGAGAAGCTGCAAAAGGGATAGATATTGGCCCCATACTAAATTAACTGACTCTTCCCCCAACCAACCTATATCTAGCTTGCACAGTATCAATTTACTTTCCTCAAAAGACAAATCTCAGCCAAATTTCTTAATAAAAACAAAAGGGAATAAGTGGGAAATCAATAAAGCCAAAACGAGCCTACTTAAAAACAAGCAGTAGGAAATCTTTTTTTCCTTGAATAATTCAAAATTGGAACTTAAAACTTTGGTGAAATCAAGAAATAAGGACAGTTCAAAAAAATAATTAGATATTTTAAAAGAATGAGACTATCTCCATAATTACATAATGTTTTTCCTCAAGGAGTGAAGCTTGTATTACAAGGTACAGGTCAGCAATTAATGAACACGATGAAGGATAAATGTTTTTGGTGACACTCAGGCAGCCATTTGCAAGAGGAGCAAAAAGGAAGGGCAAGCTCCTTAACCTTTGCTGGTTTAGCTCACAATTAATCTGGTAGGAGATAAGAGGCCTATAATCCTTTTATGGGTTTTATCAGAAACAGTAAGCCAATAAATTTATAAAATGTGTATGCAAACCACTGTATACTAGGCTAATTAAAGATGAAACAGTAAAATGAAAGAAAATCGTAACTGAAATATCCTGTAGCAGATGCTACAGAAAGAATATAAGAAACAGAGCAAGTAAAGAACAATCCTTTCTTTGTTCTTCCCTCCCAGGTACAATCCCTAGTTTTCAGAACACCTGTGCTAGAGGTTGCATTTGGAAAATTATTTTCTTCTGCTCCCAGTAGACCTATCTGCCAAAAAGTCTCTGTATAAACCTTATTTGAACCCATTTATAATTTGGTTTCTGCAATGCCCAGTGTAAAGACTTCCATTTACACATGGTATGAAAAAAAGATTTGTTTTTTTCTTAAACTTCCATGTGATAAATTCACTGAGGTAGAGATTAGCTCTTTAACAGAACATAGTTTAAATGGCACAAGTGTTAGGGATGAGAATACTCAGGAATAATCAATACTATCTATGCCAAAAGAATAATTGAATTGCAGTAGTTTGCCTGAAGACAAAGACAAAACGGTAAGACAACATTATAGCAGTCACCAGGAAAATAAAAGGCTGTTGAAAAGAGGAATGGAATGATCTGTTCTTCATGTCCACAGTGAATAGTTTTAAACTGTAGTAAGGAAGCTCAAAGCTGGATATTAGAGGGAAAAAAAACCATGCAAATAACAAAGATAATCAAAAGGACTGCTTGGGATACTTGCATAGTTTCTCTAATAAAAAACTGGATGAGAATCTCTCTGAAAAGACATGGATATGTTTGTCTTTTTTAAGCAGAGAACTGAATTAAATGACCTGTTGATGTCCCTTCTAGTGTAATATCACACAATTAGAAAGAAAGGAAGTCAACAGGTATCTAGTTCAGTGGTTTATTTCACTCCCTCCATTTGTCTTGTGTTCAGTTTCTGACTTTTCATATTATTAGAGAATACTCAATTTTTTCTCTCATTCAGAAGAAAATACACAGCATTGTGATTACCTGAAATACAACAGAGTAACTAGACAGTGAAGGTGCACAGGACTTATAACAGTGTTTACACTCAGTCATGAGACCACATTCAAGTTGTTCTTGCTTTGGACAATTCCCATACACTATATTAGCATCTGCTAGAAACCACCTTTCTGCACTCCCTAAATTTAAAATACAAATTAGAGAACGATAATCTACCTTCTTGACATATATCAAGCCTTTACCTGCTGAACAACATCATACTTGTCATGATAAAAACCTATAGTTCTTAGTGGGGAAAAAAAATAATAAATCATTTAAAACTAAAGACCCAGTAGTCATCTAAATTTCCTGCTTTCTCACATTAAATTCAAGGAGTGGAAATGACTGAAACTGTGTATGTTTAGTACAATATACATTGAGTTTGCAGTTTTTGGTTTTTAGCCTTTCTAGCCACACATACTGAAGAGAATATGATAATTCTGTATAAAACAGAATTCAGCTTAAGTGGATACACAAAGTTATTTGCTCACAATAAAAGAATGGGTTTAATTCAAATAGGTTTATTTGTTTTTCATTTCTGCCTATATTTCAGGTCAAGGTGTCTCAGAGGCCAAAACTCGTTACAGAGTTAGTTAACTGTAAATACATTATCTTGTTGATCTAAATCAGGAATATAATGAAACATCAGCTGTTATGTAAATTGGTTGGCAGGAGAGTTCATCTCATACTTAATGTGCAAGCATCATCTTTGTGTGTGCTGATATACAACTACACAAACAATTCTGTTGGCTTTATCATTGCAAAGCTACAGAGAGAAGTATGCAGCAAATCTCATAATTCTCCTAATAAATGTTTTATATATCTTCCAAACAGTTAATCCTTTTCCAAATCTTCCAAACTTGGAAAATACCTAAAACATTTATTAGGAGAATCTTGAAAGAATTGAAATACAAGCGAAAGGACATATAATAATCTCATTCATAAACCTTTAAAGATATTATATTCTGAAAAGAGTTTTTCTTATCTTGCCACTGAATAAAAGAGAAAGGGTAATGGAGGAAACACAGAAAACATTAAGCATTCTTCTATTTTTAGCCCCATTTTTTGAAAATAAATGCTTTTGACTAGCTCTAATACAGAGACACTAATCTTTATGATACTAAACTCCTGTTGTATATCTGGGTATCCATTAAAGAACACACATCATTGCCCTCCTATTTAGAATATTTAAAGAAGAAAACACAGAATGTCCATATGAGACTTGTTCTTCAAAAGAACAAATGAGTAACCTGAGTAAATGTGCACAAACTGAAATAAGAATCTGTAAACCATATTTTATTACATCATGAGCTTCAAGAATATAACATTTTAATAACATCGGGTTAGAATAATAACAGGTTTGGTACTTGAACTTCAGCAAACACTTTTATGTTAACTACCACCCATTATCTTGTCGCTGAGGTAAGGTATACTTCAAAGTAGATTTGAAGGCACTGAAAGGCACTGGAGTTCGGACAAATTATATTCATAGGGACATGAATCCCATCCTAGCAGCAGGGATTATCTGAAAAGATAAATCTGGAATGAGAAGTAATTCCACCATGAAAGCTAACCTGTGTTCAGAGCACATGGTTTATATAGAGGCCCTAGGATAAGATATCAATGCCTGCATCTAATTTCATGTACCAGTAGGTACTGGGATCCACTCTGGAGAATACCATTGTTATCAGCCATTGGTTTACATACCCTAAATTATTCCTATTTCTTCTTACATACCCTAAATTATTCTTATTTATTCTTCAGTGTCCCAAGAACTAATCACAGTATCTGGTCATAGCCATATTAAATATTATGAGGCACCAGGCACAGGGGCTCAGTATTTAATCAGCTCTGAATAGTCCATCTCACAGCAGTGACACACTCTAGTGGGCAAGCAAATGGCTTAAGGTATATTTGAATCTGAACTGGTCCCACAACAAGCAATCAGTTGCCCTGGAAATACATTATGGCTCAGTGACAAAGCACATCTGACTGGCACAGAAAGAGGAAGGAATCACTTTTAAAAGTACACAGAGAAAGCTGTAGCTTGCAATCAGAAGAGAGAGAATGGAACTTGAAATGGAAATTCAAACCAGTTCCCAAAGCTTCTTCATACTGACTGTGACAAAGGCAGTTCCACCTCCTCCCATGGTTAAGCTGCCTCTTCTAGCAGTTGTGCTGCCACCCTTCTTGTGCCAGAAAAAGTATTTGTGGGGCAATTCTCCCTCGTCCCCCCCAGTAATTAGTGTCTGGGGAACAAATCATGTTTAAATGTAGCCCAACAAAAAGCACTCCTGGGCTATCCTCCTCTCCCCATAAAAGCAGAGCCTGATTTAATTTAGATATTCCAGACTGGTTCTTCAGCACCACAACATCTGTGTTACCACAACAGGGGGACACAGACTTCAAAAGCGACTGAGAGCAGGGATGGAATGCTTCCTTCAGCGGCAGTACCTGGAACATCATAGTTCTGTGGACAGGCTTTCACTGATAAAAACCTCACAACTCCACTGCCAGCAAGTACACCTTGTAAACTGTTAAATCATGTAAAGGAGAAATCATCGTTCTGTACAGGAATAAAACCAAAAACTTCGCACTTTTGCAAAGGTTCTGCAAAAATAGCAACTCTGAGGCAATGAATATCCATTCACTTTTCCAATGGCCTTAATATCTCCTTGACTACCAGCTATATGTTTATTCATTATACATTACTTGGTTTGTTATTTTTCTTTATTCCATTTCCTCTTTCAACCTCCTCATTAATTTTTATGCACTTTTGTTTTCATTTGTATACTTTTCATCACTTCAATTTCCTAATATTTCAGCAGTCCAATTAGCTACTTCCATATCTTAATCACAGAGACTCCTTATTCAGCTATAAATATAATTTTATTACTGCTCTTTTAATGACTAACTGTTATAATAACTATTTTATATAAAATAATTTATCTTAAAACTTTTCCCATTTCCTTCACTTGTCTGTAATTCATTCTATCCCTCATCATACTTTATATTTTGTTCAGTAGACCTTATATATTCCTAAAATGTTTCCTGTACCAAAAATTAATTACCTGGAGAGAGGGTAAACTTTTACTTTGTTTCACCATAAAGATCAAACATTGAAACACTTCCTCCACATTTGTCAGACTGTCCTAAAGCTCCTAGTGCAACACAAAATTGAACAGATACCATCTCCACACTAAAAGGCATACTCTTTCAATAAACAAGAGAGTACAGCCCAGACAGGCATTGTGAATTTAGCACAGAACCCTTTTGTGAATATCAACATCACCAATAAAAAACATGTGTCAGTGATACATGAAGCCATTGTTTCTGAACTGGGAATTCAGCATTATTCTCATCTTTAATTTCTGTAATAGCATATACTTGGAGTGAAATAGTTAATATTTACTTTCAGCTTCTAAAATCTCTATCATTTCAGACAGATAATTAACTTCGGTAAGACCTGAGATGGTGATGCTTCTATCAAATAAACCAGAATGAATGTCTCCAGGTCAAAATGGATTCTGCTCAAACTATTAAAAATTTTTGTGTTCTAATTATTCACATTCTGTGAGCTACAAGATTTGTCTGTGGTAGAAAGGCACAGATCCAAGCAAGGTCTTCTGTAAGAAAAGCATACACAAATGCTTATGTTATGTTACACTGTGTATAAAACTTTGATGTGATATGAATCCAAACAATATTTTAGGTCATTCTCATGAAGTACATTCAGATTCAACAATTCTTTTTTTTTTTTTTTTTTAATTTCTCTTCAACTGCTGTACTTTTTGAATTTAATTTGATTTTATGAAGGAAGAATTTAAAGCATTAAAGGAACTACAAAGTTATGCATTTTTAATATTTAGTCTGCACCTAAGTAGTGAAATTTACTCATAGAGCTCCATCATACTTAACTTCTTACAAGGGGGCTTGGGACTTTTTTGCATGTTTCGGTTTTTTATAACCTGTTTCATTAATTTCACAGTGCACTGGTTCTCTCTGGTGAGGCGGGCTCTAGTTGAACACACTTTTGTATCACACTTTTACTGGTTTATGACTTGCAGCTTACTTAACCCAAGCTCTTCTGACTCTGCACTATTCCAACCTACTGCTAAGGTGTCTCTGCTTATAAAAATAAATCTTCCTTTATAAAGACTCCTTTAGCTCCTCTCTCTATTTTACTGTCTTTAACTTAAAGAATTCAGAGGATACTGATATTAAGTAAGGGTATATTAGAGGCTTATTTTTGTAAGGGCAAATATCTTTATGCTCCTTGGTAGCCAAAATGGAGACCTAAATCATGTTATTATGTAATATACTGCATGAGTTTAAGATAAGCCAGGTGGACATTAGACTTACTGATGTGTTTTAGACTCAGAAGCATAAAATCTTTATAAACCAGACCTAATTGTAGCAATATCACTGTCAATTTCTACCAGCTGAACATGTGATTGTGTTTTACAAAGCCAAAATTTAGCTGCTGATCCCAGAGGATACCAGAAAAATGGTTACGTCGAGTAGGTATGTTTCCAACCATCACATCCAGTAGATCATATTACAGTTTTAAGATATAAATTGATAATATAGTGGTTTATATTTGATAATTTGTATAATACATCACATGCAGTTCTAATAGCTTTGGAACAATTACCTTTCAGAGATAAACAAAGTAACTTTGTCAGCTGCCAAGATAATTTGGTTCAATTTCACAGAAATATTTGAGCTTGTGCTTGTTTACAGTATATTAATTGATATATCTGATTACTACTGAAGTCTACTTTTTAAAATCCTCTTCTACTTTCTACTGAAATATACCATTAAATATTTTAATTTAGAAATGAATGGTATCTCAGATACACAGCTCGCTATGGGCTTCCAAAATTTTAGTACTAATACCAAGATATAATACTTATAAGTTGCCCAAATCTATTTTAATAATAATTTCTAAACCACTTTACTGCTGTTCAAAAATGTCATTTATGCATTATATTACAAGTTCTTTCTTTGCTTTGGTCTTCTTTTCACCCATCAGAAAGAAGTCTCCCACTTCTTTATGGGCTTTCAGCCTGAGGAAATAACCTGACATTTATTCAGTAGAAACTCGTTTTATAATCTATATAGTAGCCCAAAGTTAATTTTCTCCTCAAGTATCAGAAGCTGAACTTCAAGCAGCTGTTAACCTTTTTGCAGAAACAGAGGTGGACAACATGTTTAATCAGCCTGACTAATCTTTTCATGATGCCCATCCTAAGTACTAATATCCTAAATAATAAGGAAGAAAATGAATTTGTTATCCAACATGAGAATGTTTTCAGCAGAAACTCTGGAAGCAGCTACCATTTATATAACTGACCTGTGATACTTCCATCAAACTTATAAATTTAACTCTCTTAAAGACCAGGATAGCAAAACAATCAGATCTCACATATATTACTATATGTGCATCACTTTAAGGCCTCTTAAGCCAGAGTAATTCCTACACAACCTACACCCCCCCCACCCGCTCCCCCCCAAAAAAAAAAACCCACAACCAAAACCAAACCAAAACAACCTTAATGAAACAAAAATTTCATTCATGACCTTTACACAGATTAAGTTCCAGCTCTGACAAGTTTTTTTCAATGCCTTACACCTTTTACGAAATGCTATATATCATATTCATCAAGAAGCCCCCCAAAAATGAGTTAAGTATATTGAAAATCAGTAACTTGCTGTCTCTTGGCCTTCTTAGGAAGCTTTACATCCTTAACCTAACCTCTTATCAGTACAATAACACTTCCCTTGATTTGCTACTTTCCATTACTCTTGTATGTTTGGATAGGTCCATTTTTTAAACCAATACACAGTTCGTTTCCTTCTCACTATCATCACTCTTCATGTATTCTCTAGAGACTCATAGACATTTTTCTTATGTTTCAAATTCAAGTAGCTGGCAAGATGCTGTAAAAAACTGCATGTTTCAGTATCGTTTCAAAACTTTTTGAGACCTAAAAATATCATTTCTTCAAACTATCTTGAACTGTGAAATATTGCAAGACAAAATTTAAAATGTCTTGAGTGAAGTGTTTGTCTGTTCATCAGTGCTCCTCTGTTTCAGTATGGTCTCTTCTATTAAGACTACAAAAGGTAAAATAGATATCAGCTGAGAAGGGTAGAAACCTCTAACAGAAGATCAACAAAAACCAAGGATAGTAGAATATATAGACATTTTACATTAGGTCACCCAATACTGTATAGGCACAGCATGTGACCCAAGAGTGACCCAAATTTGTCCTCCAGTCAGCATGTTTCCCTTTCATAAAATTGGACTCACACTTTTCATATGACAATTCCAAGGTACAGCACTGACACGGATAACTATTCACCAACCATTTTTGGTTTCCATTAATAGACTGATATTGTGTCAATCTCACTGACTCTGAGCTGGCTATCTGCAGAAATTCCATGCAGTAGGTCCACCACAGCCCAGATACGTTGGACTACTTGTACAAGAGCTGTGTAGTAATGCTTTCTGTGCACAGCAGTCATCTTTGAGGTTTCTGAAGTTCTAAAGCTCGCCAGGAACAGCAGCTTTTGCATTGTCTGGGACATCACAAGAAACATCCACATTCTAAAAGACCATTTGCAGAAAAATCTGGATGTACGAAAGACCTAGCTGCAATTGTGAAAAAAAATCCAGCAACAAAATGAACAACTCCAGAATGGCTAATTAATATTTTGTAGGTTTTTTTTCTTCTTTTCCTGTAAGATGCGAAAGTATTTATCCTTGAAATCCATCCTACAATGAAATTTCAACAGGCATTCTAACAGTACTCATCAGAACTTACTACTGATTATTGTTTTTCCCATAAGCAATGAGTGTGCTTGCATTTTATTCCTATTTCATTATTATAACTATGCAATAATTAGTTATACTTCATATCATGCAAAGATAGAATTATTTTTAAAAATGGAGTTAAAAGATAAACTCCTCCACTGCTAACAGAGTACCCTTGTCTCTCTGTACGTGTTCCTCAGAGGATCATAAGATTTAGGAGTTGAAAGTATGCTTGTAATCTTAGGTCAACAGGAGTACAATAGAAAACTGAAACAATGGAAATACATTAATATTGATTTAGGAATGGAACACTGACAATGCAGAGATATTTACTAAGGAAGGCAGTGAGCTGTTAGAAAGAATGAAAACAGATACAATTTTGTTTCTCAACTTTCTCTATTTCTAAAGGGAATTAACCTTATCTGTATCCTAAATCTGTTCCTCTACCAAATCCAAAGTATTTCATACATTTTGAATAACAAAAATTATAATAAATATCATTCTACTCACAAAGTAGAGCCTACAAAGCTGTGGGAAGATATTTGGCCTACTCAGAGTCCTTCAAGACTCTTCCCAAAGTCAACTCTTAAGTCACATCATTAACCTTCTTTTTCTGTTATTTTTGTCATGGATTCCCAAAATAAGATCCACGATTTTAAGACAGCAAGCTTCTTGTGGCATGTTCTTCTAGGGGACTAAAGTTCTTTATAATCAGACTATACTGCTATGGAGCCTTGAAGGAACTACCGTGGGCTTGGGTGCTGAGCTCCAGACTGTTGGAATGATGCCTTTTTGCACTAAACAATCACAGCAAATAATGGCAACAGAAAATAGTCACAACAAACTTGTTACAGCAGTATCTTATTTCTAACTGCAAGGACTCATTTCCTCCATGAGATTGTCTTCCAGTGTTTACAAGATAACAAACAATAACTGTTCAGTGCTAGTTAGGCAGAATGAAAAGGTTGTAGAAATTTCTAGGCCAAGCCTAGGTAAATATGACCCTTGTATTTCCACTACAGACATCTCGACACTTCCAGCTGTTGAAATTATTGCTAAATATATTTACAGTCTTTGTACAATAAAAAGCTTTATTACCTTTACTACAGGCAGAAGAAAAAAGCTTTAAATCTTTAGTTCTGAAGCAATATCTCCTGTCTTAAAAGCAATGAAGCCTTTCAAGGGAAAAAAACAGCACACTCTAAAAAAGGTGGTTTATGATGTTGTATCTTTGTTGCAATTTTGGTTCGTATATTTTTATTAAGTGTAACCTTTATATGTAAATGAAGTGATTATCTAACACAAAGTACTGTTTTCATAAAGTAAGAATAGGTTTTACATCCTAAAAGATAAAGCAGCATAAACCAGTCAGGCAGCTCAGCGTGTATTTGATGGCTGTGAAATGAACTATTTGATTTCCTATTACAGCCTTAACAGTCTGCACTGTACCATAGCCACCAAACCCATGCGATTAGGCAACTAACCTTTCATCAGGGAGCCAAGTAATATAAAGCAAGTTCGGCATTTCTAATAGGTAGAATACTTGATTTAAAAATCTAAGCTTGGAAATAACCTTTACATCATGAAATTTAGAGAGAGAAATTGAGATCATATTCTGAAAATCCAGAGAGAGATGAATGTACTTAGTACAAACGAAAGGCTGCTAGATCAAATGTGCTTAGTTTATATGTAAAATAATTTTTTATTCTCTTCCTCCCCTCCAAGTGCAGAAGGCCATATCTAGGAATAGAAAGGAAACTTTACACCTTCTGCTTCCCTCATCGCTGAACTGTGAGGCGGAACACAGAACTCTGCTCCCTGGCTGACAGACAGATCTAAGGAGGCATTACGCTCTTTCATGAACCTGGACATGAGATTTCTGCAATGGTAATCTGTCTGACAATGACAGCATTGATTCAAAGAAGGGCTTTACAGAATAAAGGGAAATAAAGGGAGTAAAATTTTACATCTGAATTTTGTGTACGGCTCTTACACCGTGAAGAAGACAACTAAAGCCATCAGTTCAATCAACAGGTAGCATGAAACTAGCTTGATGGAGAGGAGAGGATGACTTTTCTAATAGTAATCACAACAAAACAAAGCATGGCAAGCATGGTATAAGCCTCCCTCACTTAAATTTGACTGCAGGAGAGGCCACCAAATAATGCTGCGTATCTATCCTCCTCTGGTCAAAAGCCTGATCAATACTGGACTTACTGAGAGATGCATAGAAAATGATAAAATTACCTGGCAAATCTAAAAAGTTTGCATATCTTCATTTTTATGTGAAACTCCTTTTTGGTTCAAGTACATACATAAAAGCCTAACTCACTATGGGAATACCTGTAAAGCCCATGGAAGTGTCTGATGTTAACAGGAGTAAAGTGGCTAAGAGCCAAAGAATTCAGTCTACTCCAATCCCAGCTGGCAAATTAGAATGGACACTGAACAGCTTTTTGGGTAAGCAGCTGTTGTAAAAATTTTTATTAACAAATTGATGAATGAAATTGTTTTGCTCCTAAGCAAGGCTTTTTATTTCTGAATCAACAGCTCTCAAAAAAAGTGATTTTATTTATTTTTTTTTTTCAGAGAAAGTCTAGCTATTTGTTATACAAATCTGAATCCTCACAGTCCATCTATTTGGTATCTCTGCATTGTCTTGTTAAGCAGGTGTACTGTACTGAGCACAATGACTCCTCATTAGATCCTATAAATGCTACAACAACAAAAAACCACCTGCCAAACAGTTTAATAACTATCTACTGCTTCAGTCCTTGTATTTTTTCTGGTTTTACATTTTGTGGTCTTGGGCATTCCTTTAATTTATCATCATGAGAGAATCTGTCAATAGAGAGAGTTATGAAAACAAGATAGGATTGGAGGGAAAAAAAAATATAGATTTTTACCTCGGATGATTAAATTCTCACTGACATTAACATATGACAACCTGTTAGAATGATTTGTAAGTCTTTACAGTCTTATAAATAGCTTTATCTCTTCTTTCCACATGAGGAAAAAGCAAAGTGTTATTTATTGTACCTTTCTACCACCTCAGCATGGAATATTTCAAAGACTTATTTTAAGTTTTGTGGAAGTCTCTTGATATTAAAGGACTGCAGATACAAGATGATGAAACCTTCTTGCTATCTTCTGGCCCCCTGCTGTACATGTTGTTACACACTATTTTGTAAAAGAACTAGCTCTAATCCACACAAAGGAATGCTTTCCTTTTATTGTCATGCAGTTGTAAAGCTAAAGCAAGCCATCATAATTTCATTAAATCATGCTGAATTACTTAGAAATGCTGAGAATGATTTGCAACATAATGTTTGCTCTACAAATGGACTGAATATTTATAATATTTAGTTTATACCGTATTATTTTATTCTTTAAAAAATGACATATTTGGGTTTGTTTTCTTAGTAGAGCATAAGGCAAATTATATTAATTAGGCTATTTACATGATTTCCTAACTTCGAGCAGTGAAAGTTGCCTTTAGCTAGCAAATAATTGGAATTACAATTGCTAGAGATATCACAAGTTTTTTAATTATATCAAGCTCCATCAAGTTCTGATAGGACATTAATGGTTACTTCCCTTCTCTGCCAGTGTTTTTTCTCCCTACTAAGCCATTCCAGTGTACTCAAAGCCATAAAACAGAGATATATGACAAGAAACAGTAATCTTCCAATTTTATTCCCCAGACTTCAGGTTTACTGGTATATCCCTTTGGGAACATAATGACAGAGCTTGTCTTTCATAAAGACATTGGAAATAGATTGTAGTCTAAAAGTTACCATAAGATTTTGGATAAGCAACCAGTTTTGTAAGATATAAAAGTGAAGTATGAAAAATACAGAAAAGCTAATGTAGCACAAATGTATTCTAGTACTGTGGAAAATTCTTGCCAACATGAATATTGTTTTTTCTTTGTTTTTGAAATCAGAGGGGAGGAAGAAACTCATTAGTTCAACATTTAATTTCTGAAATACAGGGAAAACCAAATTAACACAAGAGTTTTTAAGACAAGAAGAGAATTGTAGACCATCTTTGATAAGGTGGGTACAATCTAAGCTTATACCAGGCTTGATTTTAATTCAGTAATAGGCATGACATACTTTTAATAAGGCTGTGAATAATGTTTCTTTTTTTCCAATCTAGCAGTGTTACTCCAAGAACTTTAGACAAAATACTTGAAAGCACTATAAAGTGTTTTAGAGGCAGAAAATGAACCTGGTTTCAAATGACCACTGTAATGAAAGAAAGGGATACACAGGCATTACTCTTTCAAGCAAAATGTTCCATGATCTGAAAAGTTTCTCCTGTGTCTACTTTAAGCATTTCAGTATTTCTGCAGAAGATAGCAAGTACACACAAAATTTAAGTGAAAATAGTATCTCACCCCACTGGACAGAAGAGGTAGAGTAGGAAGTCAGTGTCATCATCCTTTCACTTCTTGGAAAGTGCCATAGGCTGAACACCTGAAGTGTAAGAGTTAAACACTAATGAGCAAATACTGATACTTGAAGTTATTTTTTGGTTTAGAACATCATAATCCTAATTCCTTTACGAGTTGCAAATAGAAATGCCCCTTCCTAAAGTGATATCTGCTAGTACATCTGCATCTTCAAAAAACCCACAGTTCATGACCTTCTGTGTTCACCATCTCCAATTTTATATTCCCACCATCTATATATTGCTTCAGAACCTTGTTTTCTTAAAACATCACACAGTGCCCTACCTAGCCCCCATGGTTTGCAGTGAGAATAGGTGAGGAGACAGAATAGAAGAAATAGTTGTGGGTTTTTTTTCAAATAGGAGGGGCAGAGGCACAGCTGTGGGTTTATTTTTGGACAAAATGTTACCTCTAGAAACATCAAAAAAAAACATCCACTCTTGGATCTGAAAGTCTACGAGCAATCCGTTAAAACAACTAGATCATTATGAACAAAAAGAAATACACTTATGCAGTTAGTAGTGAATGCTCAAAAGTTTTCTATTTCTCACATGCCAGGAAGCTGTTTTAAGCATGGCATTAGGCTGGACTAACTATTTCAGAAAATCCATGAAACATGAGAAAAAAATGAGCAAAACTCCAGAAAACATTTTCAAGACTTTTGTTTGGTGAACTGAAAATTCAGTTAACCCCTCAGGAGTTACTGTGTCAAATTTGGAGATTAAATTCAATTACAGGCTGAAATGGGCATTTTTATCTCTGCTTCAAGTGCAAGTTGCAACACATTGGTGAAGATGAAGCTGTTTCCAAAGCCTTCATTACAGTTTTAATGAGAAAAATCACTGCTGAAGTTTTCAGTATTTGTTGCCCATTAGTAATGCGAGTGGCGCAGAAGGAGTTAACAAAACAGGGACCTATCTATGAGATAGGTCATCAAATAAGATGAGATACAAACCCAGACATGGGAATGCAGAGGAGTAAAACTCATTTTAGTCCTCCTAGCCCACAGTAAATCCGTATCTGTCTACTTAGATACAATAAATCCCTTCTAAAGAGCAGAACTTCATTTTGAACAATATACTATAAAAATCTGAATGTTCCAAATAGATACTGTTCATAACCTTTCTTTCTTCTGCTGCAGCAGAGCAACATCAATGTTCTTTTTTTTATCTTCAGCCATTGACTTGCCTATTCTGTATGTCTGTCACTGTGTTAAGGAAAAGCACTGCAAAGCAGTACAGAAACTAAAAGGGAGTCATGGAAGACAAATGACAACATAATCTTAAACTAGAGAAAACACTGCTCAGGATGAGTGTAAACAGGCAATTCAAATTCTACTGCCCAAACAGTACAATGTGACAGAGCTTTGAGATGGGTGACATAAAGATACCGGTGTTTAAATAAGATACAGTTAACCATATATGCATGTGTATCTTTATGGCTGTAGCCCCGGGTGGCAGGATGGAGCAGACACTGCCCAGGACAGAGTCCAGAGCCCAGCCACTGCCCCTGTAAGCCCATCCCTGGTGTGCTGCGAGTCCCTTCTCAACTTCTTACCCAAAGTGCCAGCGAGGCAAAGCTGGTGAAAATATTTGCACTCATCAAGCCTCTGAGGTTTAACGCCTTTCACAGCACCTGGGGAGATGAAATCCCTGACATCCTCTTTCTGCCACGACTGACTGGATAGCTCGGGCACGGCCACACAGTCGCTCCTCTCGTTAACGCCCCCTCAGCATTCACTGCTGCTCAGACAAGGTGCTCGCTTCAAAGATCATTTAAGGCACATTGGCAAGAGGACATGGCTTGCAAATGGAGAAGTTTAAGCAAAAAAAGGCCGTAGCTTAAAATCTTAGACTGCCTGTAAATTGTCAGTGCCCGCTCAGGCTGTGCTCTGCGCAGACACCAGAGAGGCCTGCCCTGAGGACCGAGCGCCATGCCACCAGGCCTGCACCCACCACTGGCATGGAAAGGGCTCTGAGTCTCATGGGCTGCATTTCATTGGCACAGACACTGCAGCAGGGTGGCGTACGGAATAAAGCACAGATGTACCAGATGAAACAAATCTAAAAGAGCTGAGCAGGCACAGGCCTGCGCCCCTCGGCCCGCCCCAGCAGCCCTCGGCGGTTGCTGTGCCACAGAAACTCCTGGGCAGCCTCTCCCCGCTGCTCGGGGAGCTCTGCTCCTTCCCCCTGCCCCTGAAGCTTGGCCCCTCTGCCACAGGGCAGTGGAAGTGCCTTCCAGAAGCTTCCAGCAGCCCAGGGCAGGGATTGTGGCCAGCGCCGCCTCAGCCTTCAGGGCTGCCACAGCCAAGGGAGCTGGCTGGCAGAAAGAAGCCATCCCTCATGGTGGTGGCAGCGTCTCTGCTGAGGGCAGGAGTGCTTCTCGTGGCCCTTGATGTAGTCGGGGATAGGAGTCGCATGGAGGTGGGGTCAGTGAGGTCTCAATTATCCTGATTTTGCCCTCAAAGTGATGGATATCAAAGGAAAGTCTTCACTTTCCTGTTGCAATTTGAAGATCTGTGCCCTTAGTCTGAGCCTGAAGGGGGAAAAATGGGAATAAACACTGGAACATCTGACTTCAGAAGGTCAATCAGTGGAGAGAAGAGACTTTTAACTCCAGGCAGTTTGCTGTAGACACCAGCCATTTCGTATCGTATTGAGTTAAACAGCAATTTCTTTTTTTTTTTTTCTTAAGGGTTACAGACACTGATTAAAACAAAGCTCTGCTCCTTTTCTGACTGCCTGACTGCACAGCTATGAAAGCATTACTGCAGAAGTATTTCTGTGACACAGCATCTTCCCACCAGGGCAACCTCATTTAAATATCAAGGGAAGGGCCCAAAACATGTGACCAGCTTTCCACAACGTGCATGGAAGCATCTAATGCAGGTTATTTTAAAAAGACTGAGCAGAGAAACATGAGGCCTGCTTTCCTTGTTTCCAGCTCAAAATGGGATTATACAGTACTGCTTATGCTTTAATCAGAGATTTTTTTAAAGATTTTTTTAAATTATTGTATTATTTTATATTCTTTCCACTGGGAAATCAAAACCAACAATGATACACTTGTTCACCCATCTACACATTTAGTTCTCATTAAGTGAACTATGCTGTATTCTATGCATTAATCTTGCTGAAATTAGAGTTTTGGGGAGCTATGACCTTTGTTTCTCTTATCATTTGAAAGAATATCATTGTATTTTCTGCCTTCATGCATGCATGCATACATGTAAAGAAGTTAAGCACTGGGTATTCTGATGTAATCTTTCCTCTCTGAGATCAAAGACTTAAATTCAAGATACTACTCATTTTGATAAATAAAAATAATTAAATAAATATATCTAAAAAAAAAAACCAAAACAACAAACAATATACCTATTGTAGAATCCCAGTGATCTAAACTCACAAAAGTAACCCAAAAAATCAGCACTTCTATAAGTATGACATTTCAATTTGAAAGTTTTATCCTGAACAAGCTGATTTATGGTATGAAAAATTTTGAGAAACATGGCAATAAACTTTTTGGAACAATTTCAATAAAAACACCACAAAAAAAAAACAGAGGCAGAACTGAGCCCCAGGTAGGGAGATCACAAGGAACTGTATTTGAGTGATGCCAGCAAGAATAAGAAAGTGTTTTGGTAGAGGTATCTGTAAAAGAGCAACTTAGTAGACAATATATTGGCTAAGCTTTAGGAGGAAAACAATCCAGTGTACCTGAAACCTTCCCACTTTTACTAAAAAGTCTATATGCAACATGAAATAAGTCACCAAGTTTCTCTGTGCCCCAGACCACATCTGGAAAACACACACAGTACTTCACTACCACAACAAAAAGTTCTTGGGAAGGGCAGGAGTATTAAATGAATGGAGCCAGATTTAGGGAGACAGAATATGGAATGGACATGTCGAAAGAGAAAAAGCCTAGCTCTAAGTCTTAAGCACAACAATTTATAACATGAGTAAGCAATAAAACACAGGGAGGAAGAATATATTAAATGGGGAAAGAAAGGTTATTCTGACAGGCATGTTCCTCTGGCTGTGAGAAGAAATAACTCTGATCTGGCTAGTATTGGTCCTGCTATACTGTATGTTTTGCCCCTACTGTCAGTCTGATGTTCTTCCACGGATACAATTAAAGAGATGTCGTAGGCTCTACTTGCTTTCATACTGGGAGCAAAGAATAACTGCTGATAAAGCTAACAGCTGGAAACATGTAACATAAACATAAGCTACACCACTGAAATCACAGACCCTTTCAAGGAAAAAGACCCATTGTCTATCAAAACGCAAACCCACAGGCCATATAGCCCTAAACTAAAAGTCTAAACCAAACTAAAATTAGAGGGAATAATCAGGGCAGTATGTTATTTTGGACAGGTAATGGATGAGAAAGATACATTGTTTTAAATCAGTCATCAGCTAAAGGAGTGGCAATCCTTTAATAATGCCAGGATTGGGTTTGGAAGTGAACAGACCAGCAAAAAGCTGGCTGGGCACGCTAGTAATCTTCAAAGCTTGATTGCTTTTTCTGATAGCTTTAGAAAATTAGTGGATGAAAGCATGTGTAATATATCTGGTCTGAGTAAAACACTTGATGTAGTGTCTTACAAAATCTTTACTTGCAAAATTAATTCAAATTGGCTTGGACATGGAGTACTGTCGCTTGGATTTAAAAATGGCTGGCTGAGTACAAATAAAGGGTAATGAAAAATGGCAATGTATCAAGTTGGTGGGAGGTGTCTGGTGGAGCTCTGCAGGGATCACTGTTTGGTCCTGTTTATTTAACATCTTCATTAACAATCTGGAAGAGGGAGTGAAACAGCATGTTAATTAAACTGACACATAATAATAAATCAGGAATTGCCTCTAATGCCAGCAGTAATACTTCACAAAAACACAGCATCCTAGCAAGGTTTCAAGAAAGGTTAAAAGTGTCAATAACAAAGACTTAGCTGAGATGCTATAATTGCGTTCTACACTTTAAACAAAATAGTCCAAAATATACACTGAGAGGGAGTCAGAAGCCTACCAGCAATCTACTAATTTAAAGCATGACTGCACAGTGTATATAAACTAAAGTAACCGGAAACTTCCACTGACAGAAGCACTTTCTTTTTCCCCTAACATCTGCAGTGCGTTAGATTCAGTGGTAAAGTCAGTTCAGTTCACTAATCTGATGGAAAACTAGTATTTGGTTCAATCATCTTTTCAGTTGTTTCTACATGTGATTGACTGCTAAATACAATGAAAAGGAGGAAACAGAGGGACAAGAGGAATCGGACCGCATCTTTTAGTATCCCTCACAGTTAAATTGGATTAGACATAACATAAACCACCCCCTTAAGTAAAGTTTTATAGTTTCATATGACAGGCAAAATTCAGCATTTTAGAGCACTGTTTCCACAATGGCAAGACAGTAGTCTACTGTTACAATGTCCTGGATTTACTTTAATTATAAGTACTTCTAAAAAAACTCAAATAGATAAGTAAAGTTGTTCAGTGAACAGTAACGAAAAAATGACTGAAGACTACAGTGAACCACAGAAAAGAATTCTCAAAAATAGGCTGGAATGCTAGAGCTCAGAAACACTATTTCTGCTTTACAAACATATGTACTACAAAGACAGATCTTAAATAATCATGTTATTACCTCCCTGCTTTGAATGATTCACAGCAGCTTTTCTAAGCTGGCCCTTGGGCTGCAGTACTGCATGGAATCATAAATGTAGACTCATTATTAAAGGACAGTTTGATGCTACTTTCTGAAAGGTAAGAAAAAGAATGAGAACTTTTAAGGTCTCCTTTACCATACCCAGTTTAAATTGTGCTGGGAACTCATTAAGTCACCAAAAAACATGTGAGTAGTTTAAAGCTATGAGAATCTCATGGTCATAAAGAGACATTAGCAGGAACGGATTGTAAAGCTTTGCAGTCCCCACACTAAATGCTATGTCTTGTCAGCTTGTTGTTGCAGCCCTGTAGTCAGATAGGAATAGATAGACAAGCAACTCCATCTGTCCAATGGAACTCTGCTCCAGAATGGAGTTCTGGGAGACTGTCGTGGTTTGAGGCCACTGAACAGACGGTGGATGCTCTCTGTTAAGAAAATTCCTTGTCTTCATTGAACTGAATCTGTCATGCTTTCTGTCTCATAGAAACATAAACTTATCAGGAGAACCAGATAATAGGATGCACTATTTGGATGTCACATTCATTAAGTAACTCATTCATGAGCTAGGCACTGACTCATCATTCAGAGATGTAAAACATGAATAGTCTGAAACCAGTAAGCTACACTGATATAAATGAGAACAGAGAACCCCAAATTCATTTGCCAATATATAATAAAATATGATGTATATATAAAAGCATTCAATGTGCTTTAGCTGCAGCAGAGAGAAATTCTCTTGGCAGCTGTTATGCAATACCCCTAAACATCTCTTGCGAGCACACAGTGAAATACCACAAAAACATTAAAGGTTGCTTATGTGTCAGCTATTGTACTACACTTTTCTCAACTAATTTATTCTCCGTGGTCTTGACCTGAATGCTACCATCCGTTAATGGCACTAGTTTTGTTTCGTTTTATTTTTAATCCTCTCTTTTTAAGGATTTCTTTTCTCTTGTTGCTTGGTTTTTGTTTTGGTTTTGTTTTTTTTTTTGACTTAGTAATTTGTGAAGCACCTGCACTGGTCATGAACTACTTGCATTTTATCATACCTACAATGATTTTTAAACAGAAAGAATCTGCTCATGGGAACGCTAATCCTTCCATTATAGAAATAATTAAGCTCTTTTATTTGCAAGATGAAAATCTTTAGGGAACATATGAAAACTAGCAAAGAGTATTTTATTTTTTTTTAAAGAGGAAAAATGATGAAATAAACAGACCTGCTAGTGTCTATTAAACTGTAGCATATGGAAAGGCATACAAACACTTACATAAATCTTTCTCAGTAGTTCTTCCATTTGGCTCAGTAAAAATTATATTCTATGGAACTTTCCTTACAAAATATAATGGCCAGTTCTCACAAGATCTTTTCTAAGTCTTTTCAATATTGATATGCTTTCATTCTTTTATGGTAGATGTTAACCTGAATATTGTTATTGTATCTTTCTATTCTACAATTATCAATACACAGTACTTGTTTGCAAAACACACTCTTCCCCAGTTAAACAAAGGTAGTTGTATTAGAAATTGACTTAGTTTCTTTAGTTTTCGTTGTAGTGGTGCATCTTACACGAAGCAACTTCTGTTCCTAACCTTCCTATATCATTTGGTTCTACATATGGCACTATATTTACACATACAGGATCTAGCACATTACCACTCAAATATTTTTGAAAACTCACTGACATAAAAGTGCTGTCCAGTCAACAGATTTTGGCTCATAAGAGATACAGGAATATGGGAATATTCCTTCACTGGTCATGGCTGGTGAGAATGCCATAGGGAGAAGAGAATACTTGAGGTTACTGAGTTGTGAGGAAGAAGTGTTCAGAGGACAAAAACCAGAAAACCATGAGAAAGAAGACTTCATTTTTTTCTTTTCCTCACCAGACAAGTGCCAGTGTGTTGGGTTTAGGTTACACCTGATGGAGCTCTGCTTTCCTGGAGAAGGCTGCCTGCCAATTGAAAGTACTGAATGAATCCCTTACTTTGCTTTGCTCTACCTATTAAACTGTCTTTATCTCAACACACAATTTTTCTCCCATCCCACTCTGGGGGAGTGAGCGAACAGCTGTGTGGTGCTTAGTTGCCTGCTGGCATTAAAGCATGACAGGCAGGAAGGGAAGTGAAGGAAGGGCTGGTCACATACAGCAGAATTGCCTAAATGGAGAGAAAAAATGAAGCAAGTCCAGGGAAGAGGAACAAGCAAGAGGGGAACATGTCATTGATTAATAACACCATGAGAAGAGGCTTTGACAAGGCCACTCACAAAAGGCTTCTAAAGAAATTATGGTGCTTGGGCATGTAGGTGAGCTTTTACAGTGGAGAAGGGCTGTTCAGAGGGCTCTGTACTGGATCCTATATTTAGAAATGAACTGGAAATAAACTTTACTAAGTTACATGGTTTTCTGTTGTTTCTAATCTATTTGTGTTAGTAAAATGAGATTTTATTGCAAGTTTGGGAAAGTGGCAATAAAATGGCAGATAAAATATGATGCTGATAGACATAAAAACAATGTACAATGAGAAAAAATTCTAAATTTGCATCTACAGTGTTGAGCTCTGATCAAGCTGTTACCACTTAGAATATAGCACATAGCTTTTAGTATAACACATAGTCTAACAATGAAACTTCTTGCTTCTAGATTCAGTGAATGCTAAGAGAATGGGAGTATACTCCTGATCAGAAGAGCATGTCAAACACCTACCAGCACTGTGTAACGGAGGTGTCAAAGGTTGCTAGAAGATGGTAGAGCACCACAGTATACTATGTTACTAGTAAATATGTTTCTCCACATACTTGCTATTGGCCAGTGCTTGGGGGTTAAGCAGGTCTTTGTTCTCAGCTAGATACTGGGTTAGACAGCCCTTGTTCTTTTATTTCTGTTGCTTCTATTCTTACAGAAGATGGAGAAAGAACTTGCATCCTTTGTTTTTGGATTTTTTTTTTTTAAGAATGTGATGTAATAGAATTAATGTAATGAAATATTAATATTATATAGGGTGGTTTTTAATGTTTCCTTGTGTTGTGCATACTTCACCAGTGAAGTATTTTAAACTGTTAAATGCTTAAAATGCAAAAAGGAAAACAAAAAATCTAGTCAGTAAACAAGTACCACAGCACTAGAAACTTTTTGACAGTATTTTCTGGCAGCACAGCTGGTATTTTTTCCTGTCTTGGTTAAAAACTAGAGAGGAGCAAAGATTAATAAAAATAACATAAGCGTTTATAAAAGCTCTACTTAATTTGGGGTTTAACTTTTTTGTGAATTAGAGCAAAGGCAGAGTTCCAGATGTAAGGTTGCTGATCATGGCAGTAAACACTCAATTCTGCTGTTACTCTCTCAAGAGTTTGTTTGTATTCTAACCTACAGAGCATCCAACATCTCATTTAACACATGCTTATTAAATATAATTATTTTCTCTCTATATGTCACACTTGTATTCAAATGTTGATTTGGTTGTTGAAAATCAAGTTAAACTTCAGCTTTCAGCTGAGTTATGAACTGGGAAAAAATAGGATATGATTCAACAAATACTGACCTAACAGCTTTTAATCTTTCCAAAGGAAGGATTCACCAGTCCTGTTAAGTGTATATAAGCTGCTGCATTCTGCTTTTGCAGTTCCATTTATAATCTATTTACAGGCTGAAAAGATAAAAAGGAGAAAGAGTATTTCTGAAATCACATTTTGGGAATATCATTCCCAAACAGGTGTAGGTGATTACAATAGACTAGTTTGAGAAAGTTACCACCTTGTCAGGTACACTAAATGATCGCTTTTATACTCCTCTTTAATTTTTATGTGTCAGAGTTCCACAGAAATAATCAGATGATGACAAATTAACCAGCTAGAAAAATTAAAAGGTTATTACCTCTTAGGTCAAATTAGTCCTTTGGTGACCCATTGCAGAGAATCAAGGCCTCCAGTCAGCCTTAGAGATATGAGAACCTCGATCTCTCATCCTGTGCATGCAGAACAAGGGTAAATTGCTTTTAATAAAAACTAAGAGTCTAGCAGAAACGCGCAAGAGAGTAGGGCCAAAAGTGCTAAGATTCTGAAGTCACAGGTCCGCTATGCTGCCTAAGGCAGATGTGCCTTCATCTGCATAACAATAGAGCTGGTGAGGCTTTTGAGGATTCCCTCTCCTTAGAGGTATTTTTGTGTTGGTTTTTGAGGTTTTTTTTATGAGGACCATCATATGAATGATGAGCATACTCCTGATCTACAGTAAACCTTAAGTCGTATCTAAAATGAATCTGTGGCATGAAGCTTTAAAGGTGATTTGTCTTATAGAATACAACTAATTTGTGATACTTGTCAATTGGAGAGAAGAGTTTTCGACAGTAAATGCTAAGCAATCAGACAAGATTGCTGCTTTTGTTGAGAAGCACTTGCAGCAAGCTTTTCTGTTCTTTAACTGTCTTCCAAAACACAAAGATGGTTGCATCAGACTTAAAATGCAGGTGAGACATTTCAGAGGAATAGCTACAGAAATGACAGCAGCTACTCTGTTGATTACCATCATGGGCTAAACAGTCTTGACTGTTGTACGAGTACTTCCTCAACCCTGACATAACTCAAGAAGAAGAAATAAAAAATCCTAGAATTCTTTCTATTCCTTTAATATTCAATGATAGCCCTGTAGACATCCTATGCAGTACTTGAGAAAGATATGCTGAGGAAATGATTGAATTCTAATACTGTCAGCATATGAGACAGGCTTTTATGAAACATCATTATCTTACCAGCCAGAATATTTAAACAATTCATGGCAAATTAATGTGATTTGTGCTTCTGTATTCAGTGTTACTTACTGTATGTCAATCTGTGAAAGCAGCTACCAGTGATACCTGCAATGCCCTGGAGCAAATGTGACTGAATGTGGAGTTTCCAAGGTACCATAAGAAGAAAATACTATGTTTAATCTAATTAAAATATGTTCTAATAAACAGCAAATTGGAAGAAACTGACATAAAAAGGTAGTCTAGTGTAAAACCAAAACGCATTAGCTTTAGAGAAAGTTCAATATCAAGCAGTACCCAACAGGCAATGGGTTGGCAATGTTAAACTAGTTGGAATAGCCTTTTTCTTAGAATACTTCGCTTCTATTGGATACTCAGCCAAGTATGTATCTGACAGGGAAAGAAGTTACCTTTTTCAAATTCTTATGGACAGTATGTACTTTAAAACCCTATAGCTTTGCATTCTCCTAAAAAGACAATCGTCTTTTTTCAGAAGCTTTCTTTTTGTGTGGTGCAGATTCTCAAAGAAAAGCTGAATGCATCCTTCCTTCCCCACATCTAAAGATGGATGGATTTGACTGAGAGGTTCACCTATTCAATTTATAGAGTTTATACATGCTACTCATCAGATGTACTAATGTCTGTCTTGTTAAAGTAATTGCTAAAAACAGTCAAAGTTTTATATAACCAAAACCTATTTAAAAAAAGCCTAGTGAGAAAAAGTGTATTAAAAAAAATAAATGTAAAGATGAATAGAATCTCTCTGAATATTTGCCTTTCCTTCCTTTCAGTCTCTGAAGCTCATTCAAAATGTAGCAAACAGTCATCTTGTATTCCTGCTGCAGAGGTCAGGCAGATTCTCCATGAAATTCAACATGATGCAAAACCAATTAGTAAGAGTGGCATATTATTTTTGTAGTCAATAATACAGGCTACAATTGTCAGATATATAAGAGGTAGTAATTGTAGAGATAAATATATACAATGGCTAAATGGGAGATAATGTAGCTGTATAAGAATTGAATTTGGTATCTAGACTCTAGAATCATAGGCTCAAAAGTAGATATAACACACTCACCCTTTTATCTGCCTGAATTTAATAGACTTAGTATTATGCAGTTTACTATGACGCAGAATCATACCAGGCAGCTTTAAAAAACTGCAACAGGTATGCCACATGTATATCACAAGATCCTATTTGTTCTCATACCCATTTGGTATTGAATATTTTGCCATAATTTTGTCTGCATTTCAAGGAATACTCTGTGTTGTTCCTGTTGCCAGTGTTATGATGGTAATTAATTTCTAGTGTGAGTGGCATGAACAAGCTGCTGTCATCCTTGCCATCCCATGTCATTCTTCTCATACAGTCAACGGGAAGTTCTGTATGTCTTTCCTTTACATAGTCTTAAAAAGACATTTCTCTCAGTGAGCATCCTTTCTATCTTCCATCTTAATCTCCAATAGCACTCTACTGGATCCTTTCTTAACATCTGTCCCAAATAATTTTTGGTAATTTGGTCAAGGATGCTACTTGGTTTGAGAACAATTGTATCCAAAGAGTACAGCAGAAAAAAATATTAAAATCACTGTTAAAGTAGCTGAGTCCAAATGCTGTGATAGAATCAGGTGCACATGCACACAACAATTAAAATATTAGAAAAGTTGGCATTATTGGGACTTTCTATGTGAGGATCATTATGTGTGCCATGTGAATGAGTCCTCAAGTTTTTCTCTTGATTCTTAAAGAAAACTTGAGTTCTAAAGATTTTAGAGGTATCTGCAGTTTTTAAACACATGCTAATGTTTCCTGTCTATTAGATAGCATTACCTAAAGAAAAAGTAATATTTAACCAGAAAAAGAAGTGAAATTTTTGAGTTGGACATAATATTGTGACAAGCATGTATTTCACCCTGTTATGCACCCTTTTTGTTGAGCTTTCATGAAATATTAGTCAACAGAAATTAAATATGTTTTCATCATATGATGAAGTGAAGCAAGATATTTGTTAGGTAAACAGGTCATAACTGCATCTATTCTGCCTGGAGTGTTTTGCAGGGAAAAGTCTAAATACAAGATTTGGAAACATGTCAGAATTACAGGAGGAAGAGGTAAATAGAACAAAGCTCAAGCCAACCTTCTATGTCTGTTAAATGACTGCTGTTTATTTCTTTTTCTGTGTTACTGGTTAAGTAGCATCTGCTAAATGTGAAATGGAGAAATTTGGGCACAGTAATTAAAATTCTGAATGAAATGTGCACAAGCAAAGCAGTACTTTATATTGTGCTGCCTGCAGGCATGTAGGCATAAGCATGAAGGGAAAAAGGTGAGTTTATTTCAAATTCCCTATCACCATGAAAAAACCTAGTTTATTCCTGCACAGCTGTTGCCCAACTGGGATTTTGCTAACTTCATAACTTTGCAGGAAACCAAGAACTTTCAGTCATGAACTAACTTCCAGATAAGCCATTATAACTCTCAACTGAGAATCAGCACTCTGACTTTACTAGTCTTACCACACCCATGTCACCAAAAGACATAACAAATCTTTGATTTTAGGGAAAGAATAGGCATAAATCATTGTGGTTTAAGTGAAACAACTTTTGGGTTTTTTGCTGCTGCTGTTGAAAAAGAAAGTGTACTGTTACATAGTTGCTGAAATACTGCTGATAATGTGGGAATTTGCTTTAGAAAATAAACTTTGAGAAATACACCTGCCATTAGATTTATTTATTTCAAGGTTTTGTTTTTGTTTTTTATATGGCAGCAGTGCAATATTTTTGTCAGTTAAGCAGCTTCCCTCAGGAGAATTCCACAGTCATCTAAGCAGTGGAGTATCTGCATGCAGCTCTAGGTCAGACAGCTAAGGGCCAGGCAGCAAACACACACACATTCCCCTGTTGTTTGGTATTAGACAGTTCTATGCATGGCCGGTGACGATGCTTCCAGCCACTGCAAATCCGCTGTTAGAAGTCCCTATGTTTCCCTAGTGACCAAGGTAACTTCAGTACTTCAGTAAGTCTCCAAATCACTGTGTTGACATCAAGGACCCAGATTTTAAGCACTGTGCTCCCCCAAGCTGAAGACACCACAACAGTCTCTCCAGTACTGGGCTTTGTCTTCCTTTATGATATTTCTTAAACATTGTGAAAATCTTCAATATCCTTAGAATTCACAAGAGAAAATTAACTGGACAGGGTCCAGTCCAGGGTCTACATGAAAAGGAGAAGACAGAGCTTTGATATACAGAGCACACCGAGCACTACTGTGGTCACTGTGGACTTTGTTATTCTCTGTATCTAATGTGGTTTCAGTGAAGAAAAAGTCCCTGACTAGACAGGATAAATTTGCTGACTCCCATATAGACTTCATCTAGCACAGGGAAGTCAACAATATATCCTCCATGCATGTTAACACTGAGAACACTCATACACAAGAACAGGGTAGTACAGTGCTCAGTTCTCAGTGCAGACCTTCATGCAACAGAGATCACGGAACTAAATATTTACCCTAGGACTGTTGGCTTTGTTATTTTACATGTTGGGTTGGGGTTTTTTTTTCACTTCTATGTCTCCTGTGCCTTTATGTAATGGATAATTACTTTAAATCATCCCATATCTTAATTCTGAATACTAAAAAACCAAGCAGCGTAAAAGTATACCATTGCCTCAAGGTTTTAGTTCTCTTATAACTCGTTTGAATTGCCGGTGTGCTTTCCTGCTTTTCAGAATTTATGGACTTGGCCTCACTGACTAGCTTTAAAGAATTTAGTACTTTATACATTAATGTCTTTACATAAAAGAGATATGAAAGAAAATGATCTGCCAAAATTCAATATATGTTCTATATATTAAATATCTAGAAAGATATTGAAAGAGGTATTGAATGGGGAAGTTACTTAAAACTGAAAAAACTTCTATAATAGCCAAGTACTCAATGAGCAAGGAAAAACTTAAACCTACATTAAGGCTCACAGGAAAAAAGACAATGGGAGAGAATCTTGGACTGTACTTGGTACATTTTGGATAGAAAAAAAAAAATTATGACTACCTTTGGGAACAGAAAATATCAGTAATACTAAAATACAGTAAAATATTGCTAACTGTCTTCATTCTTCCCTGAAGATGTAATCCTTGAAACTCAGATCCTGCTGTAATATCTGAGTATTTAATTAGAAATTGTACTCTTAACATGAAATAAAGTACTATACTGTCAGCTGGACAGGTAAAATGGGAGCATAAAACCATTCAGGCTTATGAAACAGGTGTACAAACAATGAAAGAAATGAAAGCAAACACAAAAGGGTTGAGTAATAAGTAGTATGAAGAGTAGCCCCAACTAGCCTAAAGTCACCCAGTGTACAACAGTGTCTTTCCTACTCCAGTAAGTTTTCATTACGTTCCTTGCTTGTAAATGTCAGATTAGCATGCATATCCTAACATTTAGATGAGCAGCACAATTTATCTTTTAACTTTTGTACCCTGGAAAGTCCCAAGACAATATTTTAAAATTAACAGCAAGTATGAGAAGTTATTTCAGGAAACACAGAGAAGACAGTATTTCCACACTGCTTTGTGAGAGAAAAGTATTAAAGCAATTTCACAGTTGTAATCCATCGGTACAATATTTAACAAGAATTAAGCTGCAGGTTCCTATAACAATGGTCTTCTAAAGAAAACCAGAAACTATGGGGAATTCCTCTGTAATACAGCTGCTGTGAGAATTTGTAGAATCTGTCTATGCAACCTCAAAATTTTTATCTTGCCATAATAAGGTCTAAAGTAATAGCAGTGTTACAATTGTAAGGATTATAGACTGCTATCATGAGCTTGTCTGAAAATTCTGGAATTGCTTCTTTTAAACACCTGTGTTGGAGTTACAATAGAAGTTCAGCTCAACTGCTGAGTTTTTAAACAGTTGAGAGGTACTCGTACAAAAATGCATCTCCAACTGCCTTGCCTGCTCAGTAATCTGTGAACTTCTGTTATTTTGGACTAAGAAATATTGTAGGCTACTTGGAAAAATTAATAATTTGATAAATAAAGAATAGACAAGTACACTCCCTAACTTTGATAAACATGATTAGTAAGAAACTTATTAGGAAATAAGACCACAGGGTTTTTTTCCCCTCTTGAAATTAGAAAGTTAAATAGTTTTCTGGAAAAATTACACATTTTGATTGATGATAATGCTTTTCCAACATGATTATGGCAAACCCTCTTAAATAGCAATTAAACAATAAAAATCAGACTTAAAAACAGATTTAAAATGTGATTTAAATTGTTTTTAACTGGAATTGCTAAGTTATTCAATTTCTGAGTCTGAATAAATTGTTGGTTTGTAATTCTAACCTCATTTGCTTTTTTCTTATCTAAATGATAGACTAGAATATCTTTTAAATGTATTGAGCTGCTTTTTTATCAAAGTATGTGGAAAGTCACTGTATTTATTCTCTGATATAGTTCAGAATAGGAGGCTAAATTTTAAAAAATGATAGGTTTGATTCTTATTTTCTTTTTCTCCTCAAGCTGTTTTTAATAGGTTTTAATATATTTGATTGATAGTATAACTGAGAAGATATAAATAATATTGTTTTAAGAAGGAATTCAGCCTCTCAGTCTTTTTTAGTAAGAAAATTTATCTTCTGTAGGAATAGCAAATATTCTAATTCTCATCAAGGAAGTGACTTGGAGCGAAAAAACAGTCAGGTAACTAAAACCCTGAGGTTCAACAAAATTACTTCTTGAAACATCTCCAAAAATCAGGAAACTTTATTACTATTATTATGGATTTAATGAAAAAAAACCCCATAATTAAATATATAGCTGAGTGAAATGTAGGAATAACACACAGTTTCTGACTTAGCATTCCAGAGAACCAGAGGGATGCAAAGACTAGAAATACTACTCTTGTTTATTCTAAATCCATTTTCACCTATGGACTAGAAGATTGGTTCATTTTGTATGAG
Organism: Podargus strigoides; assembly: GCA_028020825.1. Taxonomy (NCBI): domain Eukaryota; kingdom Metazoa; phylum Chordata; class Aves; order Caprimulgiformes; family Podargidae; genus Podargus; species Podargus strigoides. The sequence continues at coordinate 4,923,907 of CM051631.1, forward strand.
GGGATAAAGTTAAAGAACTGCGGATGTGAAAATGTAACATTCAGAAAAATTTAATTTGATAAACTCCTTAGTTTATCTTTCTATGGCAGAGTGATAAGAAAAATTAACATAGTCCAGGAGAGTGCAGGTCAATGAATTCGTTCTTGCAATGGGAAAATAAAACAGAGTTTGTTCATAAAGTATATGTCTTCCCCACTGCAAGTATAATAATAATAATAATAAATTCTTTGATCTGAGAATTTCATTAGGAAAAGAGGGCTGCATTTATCTGAAGAGTATGTAGGGAAAGAGAAAGCATGAAAACTTTTCTATTCATACCAAATGAACAAAAGGGCATCATGGCCAGAAGAATATGCAAGAATAACTTGGATTAAGATGAAGAACTTCCAGGAAGAAAGTTAATATTTGTATTAATATTGGAACAGTAAATTCAATTCAGGGATTCTAAAGTAGCAATGAATTTAATTCTAATTATAATATTAATAAGAGTAATATGCAAGAAAGAGGAAAAGTATGACTGCAAATGGAAATATTAAAAACATTTGGCGGACATTAGGTCACAGAGAAAAGGAAGAGTCTATCTGATGAAAACATGCCTGCAGAAGCATGAGAACTGAGGCTGCTGTGACTTTCCAAACAAAACACCCGTGTAGATATTCCCAGCAGGAATACTTTGATGTCCTTCTGTAGGAACCTGTATTTGTAAATGTAAATTTTGAACGGCTAGTTTGAACTGATCTTATTAAAATCTCCAAGTTTTGAAAAGAAAAAACATGTTTGATCATTCACAAATCTATTAATATGCATTTAAAATATTGCTACTGATGTGGTCAACAGTATGGATGTTCCATGACACAATCTGTATCAGTGCACTGTGTGTGATACTTGTTGCTTAGACTGCTGAGTACCACCCTATCCAACATGCATCCTTCTGAAGATGCATGTGAACTAACTTAGCTGCCCTGTGTGGCTTACAGAGTACCACTTCCAAGCATTAGTGGACTGCCTTACCCACAATGCAGGTTCTGAGCACAGGGTAAGGTGAAGATGAAAAGTAAGCTTTCTAAAGTTTCCCTAATGTATGTAGTTGTCCTGAAACTTTTTATATACTAGGCAAGTTTGAGATCAGTTAAAGGCTCACACACAAAGCCCCTGTGATATCTGTTCCATACCATGTGTAAAGTGTAGCTGAGCTATACAAGCAATGGAGGTGTTTTGTTACCTAGTTTCATTTGTATTGTTCCCAACATGCAGCAGTAAAATGTTCTAACAGGACTTACTCTGGTCCCAAACATAGCAATGGAAGCTTATTACGTCATATTGTTTATAACACAGAAGGCACCAGAATTTAAAAAAATGAGAAAGAAGTGTTATTCCATGTACATTATTTTTACTGTGTTGCAACATTACCAGAATGATAACATCTTTGTGTTTAACAACTGGAAAAAAAGCAGTAACACCTTACAAGCTTGGAGAAGGTTCATTCACTTGTAGAAAATTGATTCATTTGTATGATCTATAAGTTAAAAAAAACATATTGCCCTAACAATGCTCTTAGAATATCTTCTTATAACACCCATCACTGCTAAGTCAATATGGTGCTTATATTTTTTTTTAAAAAAACCCCACCACAAACCCCAAAATCATAAGTCAGTATTTGGTATTTGCAACTGTGCTATGTTGGGAAATTTCTGAAGATAATACAGATACAAGATTAAAAAAATACAATTAATAACATGAAGTGCACTAACTTTTTAGCTGCCATTTTCATACATGATTTATACTTTGCCCATTTGGTAGGGAAATACAGTGACTGAAGTCTGACACCAACAAACCTCAGCATGACCCGTTGAAATTACCAAAAAAGAAAAAGGACTAAAAAAAAAAAAAAGTGGGGGTGGGATGGATGCAGAGGTAAAGATGGAAAAGTCAAATTAGCAGAAAACTTTCTTGATTTCCCCCTGGGAATAAAGTTTTTTAAACCTACATGCTGCAAAATAGAAATCATGCCAAGTAAGGTCATTTACTTAGGTTAGAAGAGACAAATAGTTTTCATCCTAACAAGCATGCACAAGTATTTCTATTTGCTGGCTATCAAAGCACCCAGCAGAGAATGTCAGGAAAGGACAAAGATGATTCTCTCCCATAAGAGTGCCTGTAGTGAAAAGCTGTGCAAATTTCAGGTAAAAAGAAAAACTCTTTTGACATGGTGATGCTTCTAACAACACACATCGAACCCAAAACTCAGATTTATTAAATCAAGAGAGTGGAAAATATTCACATCTATTGCTGGAAGGAATGCTGTGAAGAGCTGTTCTGCACATCCAATGACTATCAAAGGCCCATGGAGAAGAATTGATTGAACCGGAAACTTTTCCCCATTTAGATCAAAGCTAAAAACAGCAGTAAAAAAAATAATTTGGAAAAAACCAACCAAACAAAAAACCCCTAATGTAATGGACAAGTTATCAAGAGAACTGCTAAAAGCATCAAATAAAAATCAATCCATGTTTTCCACATGATCTCTAAGATTCCAAATCCATAAAGCAAAGCATTAATATCATGCAATTTTTGGTGCAAAGATGTGTTATGCTCTTTTGCTACAGAAGGCTTCTGTGACATCTACTACAGTAAAAAAAATGCATAGGGAAGAATTCTGCAGTTCTGTCAAAAACGTGCATTGAAGTTAGAGTTTGTGTCTAGAGCAACAGGGAAAAGATCTTCATTACCAGATTATTTCATTTAGATTCATTTTTTATGTGATGTAACTTTAATTAGAAAGAGTTTTCTTTAATAAATATAAAGATCGACTATGCAGGAGCAAGGCTGTTTTGGACTTATATCAAATGCAGATTTAGCTGTTTCTTCATATCTTTGGGGATTCTGAAATTTTCAACTAGCCTGAAATTTCTTTAGAAGTCTTTAAGTGTATTATGGTAACATTATTAATAGAGTGTCTCTAATTACTGGGTGCTTTCAGTATAATTATGAAAATGTTCCTGGTACACAGTATTCATTTCTTCCAGTATTTATAAGTTTGTGCACTGATGTATAACACATTCTAATGCTATCCATAAATGGACCCAGAAGTGGGCTGAAAACATGTATGTTTCACAGAGAGATAGGAGATCAGTGAAGAGGATTAACTGCATGCTTTCTCCAGCTTAAAAAAATATCCAGTCTCTGCAATTGCTATCTTTATTTGTACAGTAGTCTCCATTAAACTTCCCTAACCTTCACAGTATCTGCCATTGGAAGATGTGGCAAAGCTTTATCTATGGTTAAGGATAAGTAGAATCTAGCAAGAGTGCAAAACTGGACTAGTTCCTGTACAGATTTGGGAAATATGTTTTTATCAATTATGAATTTGATACGAATATAAATACCTGGGTTTAGGGTAGCATTTCCCTCTAGCTCTTTTCTAAAGCTTCATTATTTCTTATTCCCAGAGGCAAAACAGAATCCCTGTGATGCTTGGCATTTTTCTGAAAAAGCCACCATCAAACTACCTAAAGAAGTTGTTTACTTACATCCTGAGTTTCAGCACCAAAACAATTGTTACGCTTGTGATGGTTTATTCTGTTTTAGGAAGAGAAGATTGAGTGGAAATACACACCAGCCTTAATGACTAACTCAAATAAGACTTCTGTTGTAATCATCATGGGAGTTTTTACCTTTTCCATGCACAAAAGGAAAAAAAATATTTTTTTCATTTCAAATTAGAAAGAAAATAGAGAGTAAACACATTGCTACCAAAGGAAGCCACGTATTAGTCTCTCTTACAACCATCAGAAACTGACTCTTGACCCTGATTTGTAGAGAAATTAGAAAATAAAAGAAAGAAAAAAAAGGCAAAAAATATTTTATTTTATTTGTATTTATATAGATATATCATCGATGAAGACTTTTAAATTCACTAGGCAACTTGATCACTGGAATATCAATGATTTACTTGGATTTTGCAGATGCTAATATTCCAAACCAGCTGAGCAATTTTGCACATGCACTCATACTTGTTTATATTTGAGCAAATATGCAAGACAGTTACTTGCAAGTCATGTACTAAACGTGAGACAATGACAGAATTATTTAATGGGGTGTTTTAAGGAACAACCAGATTTCTCAGGAAGCTGTGCAACTGCATTATCGCTCTCAAGATTATTATTGGATCTAAGCAAATATGACAAAATAAATTTTGCCATCAGTTCTCTCCATCAGTATTTACACAATTTTAAAGCTCAGTTTTCTTAAACATTTGGCTGAGCAACTTTTATGGAACAGTCACACTCTTAGAAATGACTGCATTACCATGACTTCACAAGTCATCGCCTATCAAACAAGCTGCATGAGTATGTAGATGCTAAATAAGAACTTTGAATCAAAATCCATTTATTTGAACCGTCTTTATGGTGACTTAAACAAAGCATTTGACTTTCCAATCATAGGCAATGTGGTCTATTACACTTGCTCTGGGTAATTATTCATTAAAGTATAGGAACATGATAGCTTTACATCACATGCTGATATGCCTGCTAGAATGAAATCTTGTTGGAATATTAATATACAGGGGTTTGTCTTTATATAAAAGCTGCAAGTATTGCACAAGATACATCCAGAGAAATTGTACAGAAAGGAATGACTGTGGGCCAAGTCTGATGGACTCTTATTTCACCCTGTATACTGATATAATTGCTAAATAAAGTATTTATCTGGCACCTGAGAAGCTCTGGCCCATCAAAAAGTTCTAAGAAGGTTTTGTGCACTCAGCTAATGTACTTTTCTGATCAGAGGGAGATAAATCAGACTGTTATAACTAATACTCCTTAGGGCAAGTCTATACTACAGGGCAGAGCTGCTCTACTGTGCACAGCAGAGCCTTAGTCCCAGTGCAGCCCGTCTGTATGAAAGCTCTGGGTCAGGAAGAGACACGTGTCCACTGTTCTGGCACGTGAGCAGGGAAGTGCTCCAGCAGGTCCCCTGACGGGGATGACCAGAGGGCTGGGCATTGTACATATTCTCTGCAAGTGGACACTGGTAGAATAAACACTCTGGAACCAGAACAGGGTGGCAGTGCAGGCTGCCAGAGGAGCAGCTGAGAATTCTTAAAAATAATAATCATAATTTTTCAAAAGCTCCAGAAAAGTAGTTGATTTAGTAATATATATATATAAATATATATAACATTTTTGTCAGCTCTGCTTAACAGGGTTTTATTGTTTTGAACTCTGACTTGCAGAGCTGACTTTTTTTTGTCCATATGTAGAGGCATGGCAGTACAGATTCCCCTCTGTTTTGAAAACAATCTGATATTTTACAGAACCACTTCTAGCCCACCCCCAAATCAACTGTTATGATCTATAAAAGCAAGAACACTTCCTTATCTTTGGGAGAGTTTAATTAGTAGGAAATGTTACATTTTAAAAAGATAATATATAATTAATAACTCCAGCAAAGGTGGACAAAGAAGAAAGAGACAGTAGTCTTTGTGCATCCTTAAAAGCATTTAGCACGCTATTTATCTAAAATTAATGATCAAATTGTGTAGCAATAAGTGGGAGAAAAGCTCAAATGATAGCGCTGATTGTATTTTTATTCTTCCATTCTCTCAATGAAAGATTGTTTCACTGGCTGCCTATGGCTTCTTGCTGTGTCTGAATCAATTTTTTTAATTGAAAGAGCTACACTGTCATACATAAGAAATATATTTGTCAAGGATCCTTTCCTTGTCATTCCCAAGTATGTTGACAAAGAACATATTATTAATACATAAATGATTTATAAATTTGAGATACCTTGTCCAGGAAAGTGTTTAGAGGGGGAAAAGTGTGGAAGATGGATTGTTTTCCCTTCAGTGAACTTCCCAAAAGTTCAAAGATACCAGATTCAGAAAATACTCTGTAGAACTACAAGATGCCTTTTGGGGTACCAATGAATGACAGAGACATATTCACAATGAGGACAAGAAAACAAACATTATGTTGACTTCTCAGCCTTACTGCATCACATCCCTTGTGGGAATACTTCAGCAACAATTCTCTAATTTTTGAAGTAATTTGCTAGTGGAATAAATATGCAAGCAGAGTTTCTTCAGACTGTTTTGAACAAAGACCCTGAAGGTGTTTGCTTGCAGTATGGATTGACGAAATATAACCCAGAAAACAAAAATCAAACAGAAAATAATGGTTAAGTCTGGCATTTCAAGTGGCATCGCACAGGTGTGAAAAGAGCAAGTCTCCTTATCACATTTGTGATCTAAGGATGATATAAGCCATGGCTAGATAGAAGATACATATCATCTGGAAAAGAAGCCAAGCTGTACCTGTATTTATTGTCTACATCTGAGCGAGGAACTTATGGAATTCCCTAAGCAGCCAACGGTTTTGGTTTTTTTCACTGTAAGACACCTGTGAACTGTTCTGTATTGAGTATAGTGAAGCTGTCAGCTTAGGAGTAGTATTCAGACTGTTAAAGGCTGTCAATAAATAGTAGCTGATAACTTTATTCCAAAGACACATTTGCTAGAAAAAGGCAAATGGGCCATTTTGATACAGATTTCAGAGTTTTCAGTCCTAGGCTGAAAACTTGTAGCAATTTTATTTGTACTTTTGTTTCTTTGTCTTAAATAGGAGGTTCCATTGCCTCAGCCTGTCGACAAAGCAAGAAAAGTAGTTTTAGAAAACCTAAGGGGAAATGCTTCGAAAATTGGCAACACATCCAGTCTGAAATCATGCAATTAATTTCCTTCTGGTTCTTTATGCATGCAACTTATCAAAACTTCATTTTTTTTTATAAAAGCAAAAAAAAAAAGTAATTTGGATAATTTATTGCCAATTCTGATTAGGTCTGACTATTGCACTTTCAGGATGAAGATTAAAGATTCAAGAGAGGTATAAACAAGCAACTCTCACTACTCCATTAAAGAAAAAAAACCCAAACCAACAAAAAAACCCCCAAAATCACACAAACAAAACCAAACCATTTTTTCCTTTTTTTCTTACGTTGCCTGGGTTTTACCCCAGTCCCATCATAGATATCAAAAGAGTTCAACTGCACAGCTATACCATTGCTTAGTGCCTCCAACAACAGCCACATGCCCAGAGGCATAAGAAGATAGCAAAAAGTAGTTTCTTCATGCTAAACCAATCATTGTTAGAAACATTTTGGCCTGAAGATCTATCATAATTTATCCACCTTCAAATTCTAACCTATTATATTAATTTTTTACAGCAAGGTTATTTTCTCAGAAGCATTTCCCAACTCACATGAAACACGGCACTATCATCCTCAGTCAGTACCACTATATGTATATGAATCGTTGAATAAATCTTTTTGACTTTGGAGAGCTGCTTCCTCCTCTCAAGCACAAAGAAAATACTTTTAGTACAGACAAAACAAGACAATGAAGTAAAAAAACCAAACCAACGACAAATCACCATCCAAAGATCTGATCAAGAACAAAGTGAAGTTAAGGGGACTTCAACCATCAACCTTTTCTTTCTGGTAGATTAATATTGAACTTGCTTTCTTCAAAGAGCCAGAAACACTGGCATTCTAGAGGCCTCAAATCCAAGTAAGTATTTGGTGAGGCAAAGTGGAAATACTATGATATATGTAAAAAAAAAATAAAAAAAATATAAAAAATAATTATGCATGTATATTACTACTGGGAGAAAGCAGGGAACTTGAGGGGAAAGAGGGAGAGAGAGAGAGAGAGCGCGCGAGCGTGTGCATAGCTAACTAATGGATTTTCCAAAATCAGATTTAGCAAACAACATAATTTTCCTTTTTTTCCCCCCTTCAGTATTTTTAGTCCTTTATTTTAATCTCATTTGTCAGTCTACAACTTCAGCAACATACTACCACACACAAGACACAGGTCTGCTGCTTTGGCCAATAGTGGGTACCACAAGGACACTTAAACTGCCAGTTCTAAACCCACACGTTTCATTCAAGCCATGATTTACTCTACCTGACATTCTGATGTTGATATACTGCTGATGCAATCCATAAATGCAAACCTAAATTTCATATTTTGGGGTCTGTCTGTTCAGCTCAATTCATGAACAGCTCCAGTGTTCAGCTTACTCTATTTATGTAAGATATGGGGCAGGCGAGGGAGACATTTCAATTATTCAGGAAATGCTATCGAAGTTTGCTGTGCTATAAACAAAAGATGAAAGGTAAGAACATTAACTAGAGTTGCAAATTCCTTCTCGATACATCCCTCAAGACAGTTTATTTTACTTTGTCACCATATTAAATGAGTTCAAAACCTTAACCTAGTAGTTGAAAAAGAATTGTAAAGACGGATTTAGAATTCCAGTTCAGTAACAAAACAGACTCAAACCTAAAAAAGTATAGCTAAAAGTCTTCATTTTGTCTGCTTAGCTTTCTTTTACCAGTTTTTCTCAATTCTACAGCAACAGTACCTCTTTAACAGTTAATATTGATTTGAAAGTTTCCTCAAAGATGCAACAAAGTTTAATTGATTATTTAAAAGCAGATGCAGGTACTCAGAAGAAAGGTGTTACAGGAGACAAAAGCACACGAGAAATCCAACTTCCTTATGGTTTCATCAAATCATTCAGGAAATGCACAAGTCTGCTACTGTCTTTAATTAACTTCAGTGAACTCAGTGGAGTTACCGAAGTGGAGATTTCCATCCTCCTTTGTATAGGTATCACTGATTTGACACTAATGCATTACACTCACTTTTTAAGCCTAGTAACCTGAGTAAAATCCTTCACCATAACTAAAAACTCTTACAAAACTGAAAGAAGTTCCTGTTGTTATTGGGAACTGCCCGTTTTCCCTTCATGTATGTCCTCAGAACTGAAAGCTTTAATACATATTAATACATATTACTTAAGTGAAACAGCCTCAGAATATTATTTTTTACAGTTTATCTTTCCCATTACCACCTTACTCTTTTAAGACTAGCCACAAATTCTGCCAGTGGGGTTTTCCCCTCAAATATTTTATCCCTTTTTGAACGGCAACTGGGCCAAAACCAGATCTGTTCAAGGTCTCAGCTGAACCTCTCCTCCCAGACTCTTAATTTAAAATTACTTTTTTTTCCACACTAAAATCTGTGAGGCTTACTTTGAGTAAAATCCTTCATAGGAAATCAGTGGTGTTTTTTTTCCCCCCCAGGCTCTTGACTTTGCATTTTTGGTTTCTGTGAAAACTCAGAGCATTGATTTAAATATATAAAATCCAAGTTATCTGAAGTTAGCAAAAGCTTTTAACCTCAATGTCTTTGGTTTTCACTTTCTTATCTGTGAAACGGAAATAGTACCCTTCTGTCTCACAGGAGCATTATGAAATCAAATTAACGATTGAAAAACACCTATACATTGTATTGCTGAGAACTATATAACAGGCAATGAAGTGATTAACAGTTCTTTCCTCAGATCAAAGCCCTAGTGGTATCCAGTAAGCCAGTCAGACAAAGGTCCCAACAATTAACAATAAAGCTTAAATGAAATATTGAACGTCTGCTCATTGAGTGAATTAAATTATCTTGGTGTACAAGACAAAGCATGGAGTTTATGTTAAACATAGCATATGTTGGTGTAATTGCACTGTATCAGAATCCACTCACACAAGAAAGCCCAAAGTTGTACTGGCAACATTAATTTTGCTATGTATAAACTTTTAAGTGCTTCCTTTGCCACCTTTAACTATATATTGCTTTCCTCCCCCCGGGCACATTTAATCCAAAATTACAATTACCTTCAGTAAGCACCCACCGTTTCTTCTGGAATTTAAGCAGTACCCAGTTGCTATTCAACACCTGTGATCTTCTCAAATTTGTTTCATTTGTTTCCTTTCTCAGAACAAAATCAGCACTATAGAGATCTAGCTTAATTACCTAAAAGGTGTTTGCACTGCAAATAGTTTCCTCTCTCCTCACATTTTTCTTCTGGTGGCACTGGACATGTGTGCAGAGCAGTAGAAACAATTGATTAAGGTGGTGATAGTTTCTAACAAGATATAATCAGGAAGAGATACTGTACAGTGAGATACTGCCTTCCACCCAACAAACGTGATCTCAGGCTGCCCAACAACAGGCAGCAGAAAACAAAGCTGAGCATTTCTTTGAAGATACGTAATCCTATATATTGCTGAGAGAACAAGAGTGTTCTGTATCTGAACAGTGATGTTTTCATGAACACGTGCATAGAATTCTCACACAAAAGAACAGTACATGTTTCTAAGTAGGCAAATCAAGTTCATGATGCATAACACCACTTAAATCCTCACTATCCCCTAGTTCTCCAGAATTTATTTGGGAAACTCAGACCATCTCTCAGCTCACACTTACAGAGTGCAATTCATTTTCCACAAAATTAAAGAAGCAAGGGAAAGAAAACCTGCCATTACGTTTCCAATCTTTTAGTACCAGAGGTACCTCAGCCTGCTTCTGTGGTTCTGAACTACTGAACAGATTTTATCACCAGTACATGATGACAGCTTCCTATAGATCTGGTTTTCTGTATACTGCTCTGTAAAAATGCAGTATACATCACTCATATTGCCTTTAACCCTCAGCCTGCCTGCATCCTGTGACAAAGAAGGGGAGATATACAGGAATAATGGAGAAGAGACACTGAGCCCGCTGAGCATTTGGGGTTTTTGCGGTGGTAGAGTTTGGGGTAGTTTTGTGTGCCTATCCTTAGATAAAATAAAATATAATTCTTTAGCACATCGCAGGGAAAGTTTGTCATGTAGCGTGTAACTTTCTGAGGAATAAAACATTCTGTGCTGTTATCCCACCCCGTGTAGTGTTGCGAAAACATTTTTCCTCTAGTCCAGACAAATTATAAATTATCCACATTAAGTGGAAACTGTATTTCACAATACAATAAACAGAGAGAGTAGTGGATGACTTGGTTAAGAGGCATTCAAACAGCTCTAGTTGTGATACCCAAGACGATGGTTAGATGCACAGATCAGGGGTAACAATGATATCAAATCTAGTAGGAGGCATGTGCTAGAGGCAAAATTTAAACTGTTAGGTAGGAGGCATTCCTGTTACCATGAGCATGTCCAAGAACACAAGCAGAGGGGAAGATAGTATGTGACCAAAAAGAAAGTACAGATAAGATAGGGCCACACTGTGGAAACTTTTGGAAAATAAGAGATCTGTATAGGAGAAACTGTCTTCATATAAACTCAATCAGAGCAAAGTTTTATGGCACTATATATACCCTGCAGACCAAGACGGAGGTAGTAATTGCACAGAGACCAGAAGATGCATGTAAATGGGCTGCTGCATATACCAGGGCACTAGAAAATTCTCATCTAGGAGTTTATGGGGAACTTCTGGTGTAAATTTGGAATAATTTCTGTATAGCAGCAAAGTTGGGGTTTGATCCTGCTTAGTTGGTATGTCAACTTAAGTATCCATCAATAAAGCAACAGGAGTATAAATTATAAAACTGGAAGGAAATTTTACATTAAAGAAAAATCAGATTGTATCCTTGGAAGAGGTGCTATTTAGGTTACAGGGGACAGATGTATTCATGAAGGGATTTGGGGTTTGTTTGGTCTTTTTAATTATAAAGCATGTAATTGCATGTTTCAGAAATTCCAAGAATAATTATTGCCATTTGATACTTGCTGCTTTTTCAGTACCTGAAATTTACATATGTGCAAATTCTGATTCACAGTAATCCTTATATCAACCCACCAATTTACTAATCTACTGTTGACCAAGAACCAGATTTTCCCACTTTGAATGGTTCTGGACCCAACTCTCTGTTCCACCCAACAATTTAGTGTTTTATGCTCTGATGTATTTTGTTCCTCAGTTAACATTAGGGCTTGGGGTTATTATTATTATACTCTTTAGCCAAAGAGTATAATAGTGAGAAAGATCAGAGCTCCGCTGCAAAACTGAGAAATGCTAAAGACAGTTCTGTAATCTCACAGAAAGCTTTGTAACACATGGCTTTCCTCACATGCTATGGCAAGAGACAGTCAAGAGACATTGTCCCTTCCCTCTGAAACAGCACCTGTTTGTTGCTTTTGCCAAGAAGGCTTGGAGCAGATGATCCTTGAGGTCCCTTCCAACCTGCTATTCTATGATTTACCATGAGTAAGTCTGGTGTAAAAGTCTCTTCTCACCAGCAATTATATGCCATGCTTTTATTGACATCTCATCCTGGAAGTGGGATGGAGTGAGTCAGGCTTCTTATGGTTTTTGCATAGATAACAGGGGCCGAATTAGATATACACAGTACTATTGCTTATGGTTTAATCCACCCATGGATAATCTGTGGACTTTGTACGATAGGGGAGAGCCAGGGCTTGACAGCAGAAGGTGAGCTCTCACACATGAGAGAGACTAAAGGCGGAGCTAATAGTAACTACAATGGTGATTCATAGTCATCATATGGAAGGAGAAAAGAAGATTAAGTTCTGCAGAACAAAATTGATGGATCTTAGATCTATAAAATGAAGAAATCCATATATACAATTTGAAGATGGTTTGCTGTCACATACTTTAAGTAACATGGCTTGATGGTGTAAATTAGTTAAGTTAAAATCCGTGTCCTGAAAACGTCAGATTATATACACTATATACTCAGCAAATCTTGTCACTGTCTACTTTTCCTTCATCTGATGTAAAGCCTTAAAAATATGTATATGCTGAAATGCACAGACGTCTTTTAAAACCTACACAGAATTTTGCTACCGAACAAGGGTCATAGAGTCTGAAAGGAAAACTTCAGCTGTTTTTTTTAACCTGTTTTTGATGTTTCTGTATCTACCAAATTCATTCACAAAGGACTAACATTGTATATCTGACTGACCCTTACTCTAAACATCTTCCCAGAAGGAGGTGCCTCAGGACTCCTTTTGAAGTAGCAGTTTTAAGACATTTCATTTGGTTCTTTTTACAACTGATACAAGAATAGAAAACAATAAACAATCTCTAGTAAATATTATTCTGAAGAGATATATTAAATATAATTAGCTACTTAGGAATTATTTTTTTTTTAATCTCCCGGCTGTGATGAAATGTAGTGATTCTCTTCTACTTTCTTGTGAACAGCAGCAAAGGAAAGGAGAGACAAGCAACTAACACTGAGCAGGAAAACAAACAAAACTCGGTCTTTTGTGAGTTTATGTATCACATTTGATTTATTCAGCTCCCTTACATCTCCCCAACCCATCTCTTTACCATTCCTCAACCTCCAGCTGCCTCATTTTCTCTCTCTCCCTTTTCCTGAAGTCTCATCCCATTCCAAATATACTAACAATTTCTTTTTAGCCCACTGAGTGGCACATGCTATGTTTTAGTTTGCAGCTTGACGTTCATTGACTGGTTAGCTGGCTGCTGCTTCTTGATTCTTGGAAAAGTATTACCTCTAAATTAATGGCAAGCAAAACAAATAGCTTTGACGTCTGAACATGCCTGAACCAATGTCATGCAGACCTTCACAGGACCCCATGCTCAGATCCACGCCTTCTTGTCAAATGGGGCTGAAACCGGCTAACACGCGCAAAAGTTAATGGTGGGCAGGAGGGCAGAAAGGGATGAGAAACAAATAACAGTCATCAGGAAGCTAAGGAAAAGATTGCATAAGATATAGAAAATCTAGCCAAAAAATAACAGTTCTTTTTCAGAAAACACACATATAGTGTCTGATTCTCCAGAAGTGTAAATCTGCTCAGGCACATATTAAAATAGAATGAAAAGGAAAGCATTGCTTGGGATTTGTTTTCCTGTATCCATTTTTTTCGTGATTCTCCACATTCCAAAATTGCTAAATGGAAAGGAACCTCTCCCCCTCCCCTTCCATCTAAAGGCTTCTTTTAGGCAAGTACTTGCATTTAACCTCAAATCCCTTCCACTGTGATACACACTAGAGTAACACGAGTAGGACTCAAGTATATGCTGCAAGGTATGTTTCCAAGTAAAATGTGTCATTCTCTAAGTAAGGATGACACAGTTGGTGCTTCCCTGAGCTGATGCTTTGGTCAGCCAGTAGAAATTTTGAAGCCTAGTGAAAGAAAAAATCAGTCCTGAAATACAAGGTGAGAGGTATTTGAAGTCTGCTGAAATTTGCCACTGAATTCTATGTAGTTCAATGTTTACAAACTCACACTGAGATGTTTTTTTCAGAGAGAATTATAGAGATAATACGTTTTTCTTCATGCTTATATTCTTGATAAGGTTTTTCAACTGAAGTTACAATCAAATCCAATAGACTAGCTAGCTTATAAAAGGCACTTCTTTCATACATTTTCAGAACTATGCATTCTGACTGAATAACAGATGCTAAATCAGTAAAGAAGTCTCTTTAATGATTGCCAATTGAACAACAGATCTGTTCAAAATGGTTTGAATCTCTCATTTGCAGACTGGATGCTCATTCTATTTGATACTAGCACTGTATTACTAAAATTTACAGCAGTTTTCTGTTTACTAAAATTCTAGCAGCATTATATTGCTAGCTCCTGAACTCTATCGGAATTAACACCCACTTGTGCTATTAAACTTTAAGAATAGAAACATTATCTTCCCTTAAAGTCAGTGAAAATTAAATAATACACAAACAAACATGTCATTTGAATACAGAAATAACATTTTAATATATTCTTGCTGCTGTGCAGAGCTAGAAGGACTGTGTTTTGGTTAAAATCACTGTGGTATATTCAGGGAACACTGAAGACGACAAGAACTAATTCTCTTCCTTGTGCCGTGGCACTGACTGAGGGCAAATGAAAAGTCTGGCAGGACAGACAGCTGGAAATTTAATTTTTTCCCAAATCTGAGACACACAAACTTTCCCATTCTACACAAGAGTGGCAAGCAGCCCAACAACCAGAGAAGGCAATCTCACCAGATTTGGGAGGTAAAGCCATTGCTCAGCCTTACCCCTACGTTCACACCATATGGCCATTTGTGCACAACCTCAACTGAAAAGCCAGCAATGGTTTTTTCTTCCTTTCTTGTTTCCCATGCCTACCTCATCTGCCCAGAGATATTACAACAGAAGTAATTGCATATGTGTACTTCAAAAATAATTTTAGAAAGAGGCTTACTGCAGATAAACCAAATAAGTATCAAGGCCTCCTGTCCTGTGCATCTGTCATCTATAATTGTAAGAAAAAGACTCATCTAAAGATCAATAAATGCTATAAAAACAACGAAGTTCAAAGTACTTAGAAAAAAGACAGTTTTATCACATTTTATCTGAGAAAACTGTAAGACATCATCTAACAACAGACTGTATAAAATATATGCATTATTGCTGAACATTTACTCTACAGAGTTTCAGAAATGATCAAGCATCCAAATGATCTTTTTTATTTTTCCTCTTTTTTTTTTTTTTAATTAGAAAATCTAAGAAGAACTCTTATTTCCTCTCATTGGCAGTGTCCACCAAAACAGCTGGTAACTGATATTCTAAAATCATGTAAACTGAGTTCCAAAATTTGTGATGGGAAGGCAGATACAACATATTACTGTGGAACTTAACTGGGAACCTGTGCTCTGTGAACAAATACTCAGCCAGGCATTTCTAAATTAGTTCCATCTACACTGGAAGGCTATTTCATAAGCTATCATTTTACTACACATAAGTGATAATGCCACAGTTCTTCATTTCTGAAACTCAGTTTCAAGCTACTCATTTCAAAGCAATGGAAGAGGAAAGGAGAAATATATTTCCTTTACTTGAACTGGCCAAAGGAACAGAGGGAATCCGCTTCATCCCCTCACAAAACATTACCTGTATGTCAGAAGTTCAACAACAGCAATGGGAACAATTGCTTAATCTTACCTTGAAAACAGTCCATTTCTTCAAAGTTAACAGTGAGGAGATCAGGGCGTTTGCTTTTGGAGTTTCTGTAACTTCTGAAAGTCTTTATCCTCAGCCTTTTGAGTAAAATTGAAGAAAATAAAGACACAGTAACAGAAAAAAACCCTGAATATATCTTCCTGTGCTTTGGTAATAACCGGTCTACAGTGAATTAACTGAATTTGTTCTATGTATTTAGCAGCTTCTAATTCAATCTATTTCCGTTTTCTCTGTTCTCCAAATGCAGATTGCTGGGCGGTGTAAAAGGGAGTTAATTAGCTATAAATACCAAACAGCACCCAAATAAAAAGCATCATTATGAACATACAGTGAACAGCTGTGTCATTTGATAACGTGGTTTTGTTTCTAACAGTGCTTCTATCCAAACATTTTCTAGACTGGAAAAGGCTTTTCTCTTTACATGACTGTCTTGCATGAAAACCAAATCTTTTCTATGCATGAAGGGCTGTGAAAGGCCAAAGAGGAAATTAGCTATATTTTTCTAAGGCAAGAATAAAGTTTGTTTTAGATTGCATTAATAATAATTTATTCACTAATAACAAAAGTAGTACTATAATTGAAAGAATTAGTGTAGGAAGTGATCATTAGATTTTGACAGGGATTAAAAATGTTGCCAGATGCCTTTTCATTTATTATCATCACAATTAAAAAAAAAACAACAAAACTTTATTTACCTTACTCACTAAATTTAGAGCTATTAAAAAATATTAGATCATTGACTGCAGAGTGTAAGATTATCATACTTCCTCTGCTGAAACGCATAATTTTGAATTAAAAGAGACTGTATGAAAAAGCAAATCTTCAGAATTAAATTTTCCAGGAATATCACCTACCAGTCTATCCTCTAATTTCACAAGTGATTGATCATGTAGAAATCTGATGGTAACCTGAAATTAATAAAATACAAACTGTCCCGTCAATAAAAAGTGGAAGCTTAAATCAACATAAAAGAACCTATCAGAGCTTTAATTTCCTATGCTCAATGATATCCTTGACTCCTAAAAGTTTCACCATGGATGTCTTACTACTGAGATCTAGCTTACATTACTGAAACTGCACCTCAAATCCAGACATTATATAAGAAATCACATAAACAGATGTCAAAATACACTGGAGTCTTAGATCCAATTAACTGCCAGATGTTCTGAGTCATAATCACTCTGCCCATTTCAAATCCACCACTGGTATCAAAACTTATTAAAGATTAGTTTCAATCCTATTTGATAAACTGCTTGAAGACTGGCTTTTTGTGTTTAGGCATAAAACTATCTGGAAGTGAATGGAATATCGCAGATTGTCTCGTGAAATAGGGACCAGATTTTCAAGCCTTTCAGCTACAACTACTGGCCTGAAACACGAAACTGAGATAGGGAAACCTCTCTGTTGTATAACCAGATTTCTACAACATCCAGTCATAATGTTTTCTGTCTTTGGTGCCAAATTGACTTTGAGCATCAACAGAGTGAATTTTGAATAAAGAGTTGTTAATTTAAAGCTGTAATTTCAGCACAGAATATAATGATTTACCTGTATTATCCTGTTAACATGAGCAATTTGTTCATATTCACAGTGCAACTAACACATATCCATAACCATTGATAAGCTAGGCAATGCTTCTCTAATTTACAGGGGAAAAAAAGATCCTGAAAGATTGTGATAGAAAATTAAAAGAAAATACAGAGTCATCATATTCACATCATATTCCTTCAGCTGTCATAATGGATCCTAAATTTGGGACATATTCCTATGGAATTTTTCCACTTCTTTTGTACCAGACTGAGCATTTTCAAGTTATGGGAATTATTTTCAGACAAGGAAAGCCCTTGTTGCTGGATTTTTCTTAGCAAAATTTGGCATTAGACTTTTAAAATTATCCTTAATTTATATAATTACAAATGTACAAATATAACCCCTTATACATTCTTATCTCCCTCTGGCATTTGTAGAAAGCATGTATGTGAATGTCAGGACTGAATTTCAATCTAACAGACTTACTTATTAGTGAAATAAATAAAGTATAAACAAATTGTCTTATACCTGTTTTAATAGTCAGTTTTGACAATTTTCATTGACAGAGCAAAGACTTCATCATTCCATTAGCATGCACAGGTTTTACGCACACAGCTCTCCCATGTGAGACTGAAGAAATTTACCCTTGAGAAAATATATAGTAAAGGTTAATATCATCCATATGTGAGATTTTACTGTAATGCCATTACAAAAACAAACTGTGGAGATCAAACCAACCAACCAGGAACTGCAAAAACAATACCTCGATTTTCCCTTCTAGCTCTTTTCTTTCCAGCAATAAATTGCCATTCAGGTACTGAGAAAAAAAGAAAAAAAAAAGAAGTTTTAAGGAAGCATGTCAAACTTCAAAGCCCCTAAACCCCCTAAACTGTAATACTGTAAAGGAAGACAAACACAGTGCAGCAATCCAGATGATACAATATTTTTAAGATGCTCTTTTGCCAATGGTCCCCTCAAGATTTTCATAATGAAAATGCATTTTTTTCTTTTTTTTTTGTCCCATATTTTTCCAGTGATTACATTATATCTGTGTGAAATATTACAATTTTAAGACTAGTTCATAGCATTCTTTTCCCTTTATTGGCATTAACACTTTTCTTGAGGCCCCAACATGTACCAAATGCCTATGGAACCAAATAAGCTGTAATTACACTTATTACTGAAATAATTTATTTCAGATACAACTGAAAATGTTAGTTATGGTTTTAGAAGTGTGCTATGAAATTATCCCTTTCTTAGTGTGGTATTTAATTTTTGAAAGCTAACAGAGGACAAAAAAAGATATCTCTAATAAGTTACCTTTCTTTCAAATGATCTGCAAAGCATGAACCTGAAAATATCCAGGACACAGTAGGAGGTTCACCTTTTAATTCAGATGTTTAATTACTCATTATATTATTACTCAACTTTCAGAATTGTAGACTTCAAATAGAATCCTAAAAATTGTTAATCAAGCTGTAGCTCTTTGACCGATTTATGTATTATCGCACCACTAACGAAAGGTCCAGGAGTTAGTACTTTGCTGACAATTTGATATGGGAATGAGGAAAATGAGAACAGAATTTCAGCCCTTGAACCAACCTGCACTGTACGTGCAGTGTTGACAGGGAAACATCTGTAGACAGGACACCGGGAGTCACCCGGAACAACTGTCAAGTAGGTGGATATGTTTTCCTTTCCTGACCCCCAACTGCACTTTATTCTTTGGCATTTTGATAGCACAGTAGGTTAGGCAGAAACTAAGCAAAAGAGAGTTTTGCCCAGGGCAAAAACAATTTGAAAGCTCAGAATACAAAACAAAAAACAAATTTTTTCTGCGTTCCTCATCATAATTATTAGAGGATAGAGATAGACAACAAAGGGGAAAAGAAAATGTGTCTGCTGATGAGGCACAGCATAAAAAAGCATGATGTTTTCTACACAACACTGATAGCATCAGCATTTACAACAAGTTTTCAGTCCAGCCCTCCTGCAAACAGTGTTATATCAAAAGTAATTCTCCATCTTCTGGCATAGAAATATAAACTGACGTATTTTAAAGTGTAAACCTTAACTAGTAACAGCACCTTAGAACAGTTCTCCTTACTTAATTCTGAGAGAAAAAGAGCACACCTTCGACAAACTTCTATATATCCCCTTTTTAAAATAGGATTAAGACTTGGTTGCTTGAAACGGTGGCTGGTTTGGGGATGAAGAGGGCTCCTAAATGTCATGAAGACATTTATGGGAATGACAACGGAATTTCAGCTTGGTCCCCATGGAAGGATGAGCTTGCAAATTAGTCTCAGCTTTAGAAGTCAATTCCTTTTTCTTCATCTTCTAGATCCAAGACTATTGAACTCTGTACCATGCCACACTTGCTAGTTATGTCAGTTGCTTGAGCATGGCATGAAATAAAAAGGTGCAAAGAAGGAGCATTACTACAGAGTATTTTTTACTGAAATACGTATTTCTTAAGGGACTTAGTGTATTTCAGACTGTATTTTGATAATAAATTAAGAAAGTTATTCAGTGCCTGGGAAAATGCTGGGGTTTGTATTTACAAAGCCACAGTAAAAGTAATAACGTGTGTGTTTGAAATGACAACAAAAAAAATTTACTATTGTGCTACCTGAAACATCTTAATTCTGAACAGATAGGGAGACTGGTGAAAAACTTATGCAGAAAGAACAAAGTCCTCAAAGGAAAACAAATGCAGAGAGTATTAACATCTGAAAAATCACACTTATTCTTCCACAGCCTTCTCAGTACAAAAAGGAAGACAGAGTTTTATGGCATTAGTTATTATCCTTTCTTCTTCCCAGTCTCTTTGTCTTTTCTTTCTGGCTAATTCAGTGATTAATTTAGATCCATTAGCTCATTCTTTGTTTTATGTTGTACCAATCGCTTGCAAACTCTGCACAATCATGTTACGTTCTGTATTGTTATAAAAGTATCTATACCATTATCAGTAAGTTAACAGCAAATGCTACACAAAGTATAAAGATGCATCTAGAAAATAAAGCAAGTGCAAAAAGTAGATTATATTTATTTGCTTACAAATTCCACCTCGAAGTGGAAGCTCCATCTTTCTATGAAAGTCATATATTTCCTGTAAATATGTGAATGTTCAAACATTACAGTAGTAAATGCATCAGGAATAAATAAGGAAAATATACTTGATGTTGCCCCTATTTGTTCTCCAGTTTGTACAGAGAGAGAATTTGGAGAATAATTTTTAAAAGCCTACTCCATTTGCATTATTGTTCATTATTAGTGACTAAGAATGTTACATACAGTCTGCTAATTGACACAGATCAATGTTTTATTTATTATTTCTTTGTTGTAATCATGTACTACATGCCTGATTTTCCAACACTAAATTTAGTAACATGTCTGAACTTATTTGAACTAATACCTATTTTCAAGTCTCCAGGCAGCATTGCAATTACAAAATTAATGCAATTAAATTAAATTCCACTATTATTAAAATAATCATTTCCATAAGAAACAGAAGATCTTGTCGTTTGTCATCATGTACTCTGCAGTACATGCTTAGGATGTACTGGTTCCAAATATGTTTATTCTCTTAAGTGACTGGACCACTGCAGAGGCCACGTACTCAGATTCCACCACTGGGCTGGGATTGGGCTAAATATGTGTATATCAGATGAAATGCAAATACATAGCTATTTTCAACGTGCTCTCTGCAAATTCAGAGACAAGTTGTTGATACTTGCAGAGTACACACTTATGTCAAGCTCTGAAGCAGTGAAACAAGAGCTTGTTCCTGAGCTGACAGAAGGACAAACTGTTTCAGCTGGAGGACAGACAAGCACTGGATCAGGTTGCAGTGCAGTCCCCTTCCTGGCAGGTTTTCAGGATGTGGCTTGGTAAAGACCTAAGCAACCTAGTCTGATCTCATAGCAGGAGGTATGTCTCTTTGCCTAGAGACCTCCTGAGATTCCTTCTGACCCAAATTATCTAATTATTTTCTTAAATGTGATTAAGAGTGGTATGCAGGAAAACAATGCATATATATTAAATTCTTGCATACAGCCAATAAAGTGATGTCTAAAGATGAAAGGAGAAATGGGAAAACCATAAGGACTGAAGTATAGACAATTTTTAAGTAGGGAAAAACCCAAGACTAAAGTATGTAGAATTATAAGACGACACAAATCTTAAATCTTCCACATCTCTCTATAAAACTCTGTATACGTTTTATAAATCTGACATTTACAAAGTGATAAAAACTGGAGGCAGTCTAAACTAAATTTATTCCTGGTAGGGGATTACATAAAGAAATGAGAGATTTTTATTTTTTTTTTTGAATAAGGTAGATCTACTATGCAGGATTAGGTTGCAAAAACGAATGAACAAGTAAGTTCCTTTCTATTACTGGAATGATATAATGCCAGCCACTTTTAATATCACTCAGCAGCTCTGTGAAACAAGCTCGATATAAAATTTACAACATGATAGAAATTTCTCTATCGATGGCAACTTGTGTTCCTTCCTTTTGGAACTGCATGAGAAAAATTCAGATGCATCTCAAAAGCCATTTAAGAGAAAATTTTCAAGTCCTTTTGGAAATGTAAACTATATTGCAATGTAATCTGTTAGAAATGCATGTCTTAGGATAAAACAAATAAGGGGAAAATGCAGGCTGTCACATGAAGGAATGCTTTTATAGCCCTCTGAGCACGTGAGTCATTTCTACTGCAAATAGTTTCATTACCTCAATACGGATTACTAATGAAAGAATAGTGCTGCACAAAATTAGATTTATATAGTTTAAGAACTGCATTTGATAATGATATATCAAGTAAGATGAACTGATCCCATTATAAAATATCTGCCTATTTAATTAGCTGTGTTCTGAACATTTTGTGTAGTTGTATTTTAGTTAATATACTCTGTAGAATCAAAATTATCTTTGTTTGAAAGAACACACAGAGACTAGAACATTCCTTGCTTATCTGTGGATCAGAGAGATATCCAGTACATGAGTTCCTGGGAAGTAAATGCGAGGATTTGCACTATTTCTTTCCTCCTTACTAACCGAATGCAAGACAATACCCAAGATAATTCAGCAGGCTGAGAAGAATCCCTGCAAGAGTTAGAGGACTCAGGACAAATAAGCTTGCCTACATAGCACTGACATCCTTATAGCCCTAGGATTTTTGTTTAAGACAAGGCCAATGTCCTGTATCCCTGTGAAATATAATTTTCCTTTACTACAAACACCATTTCTAAAATATTTTCAATCCAATTTACACTGTACAAACTCCATGCACAATGTGTGACCATTATATGTATATCTAAATTTTAAAAGAACTAAAGATTCTCTTGAGGAATTACAAGACTTGTTTGAACTTTTATTTTTTCAGGGGTTTCCTTCTGAATTTTTTTTTTAATATTAGTGCTAAGTTTACTAAAATAATTTTTTGGCATTTTAATAAAAACCTTAAAGCTAGTGCTTGAGTAGTTTTGTGTTCCATGTAGAATACCCTGCAATTCTTTAAAATAATTTCATAGTTTAGGAGACTGATGGCATATACGTCAATGGTTCATAAAATAATGCTTTTAAGAAAAATTGGAAACCCACAGAACAAAACTAAGAGCATCCTCAAGTGAAATGAAAAAGCAATAAATTAAAACCTTTTTACAAGTCATTCTTTTCATATTTTATTTCCTATTCAGTAAATCAGCGATCCATGGATTTTTACCTGTAAAATACTGCTGCAGGAAATTGCCCAATATGAATTATAAAGAGAACAGTTCAGTTAATTAAAAGTTTTACTAAGTAACAAGTTACTTAGATGACTAAATCCCAATTCCAAAATAATTTATCCACTTAGCCTGTCTCATGAAAAATCAATGTGAAATGACTCATGCAAACTTTAAATCACTTCTGCAGATATGGTTTGGTTGGGTTTAAATGTGTTTTACCAAAAGCCATTTGATAAATAATACTTTATCCAAAGTATTTTAAGATTATGTCACCATGTTCCATGGCTATCATCAAAGACAGCATGTGGCAAGAAACAGCCTAATGACAGCTTCTAATTAACACTGGGGTATCCAGACTCTTGTTAAATAGCAGCAGTAGAGTCCTCCATTTCTTGAATTACCTATATCATATAAAGTCTGAGAAACAGTTTTCTCCATTTTTAAAAATCACTTTTATTAATGCAATGGTTATATAATGCTTACTTGCTAGAAAAATGGAAAAGTGTAAAAAAACCCTATGCATTCAGATTTAAATGTAAGGTATGATAAAAAATAAATGTTTTATTCCACCTCTTCCCCTCTAGCAGAAATTTTGAACTGCATATAGTAAACTTTTATATAGATTTTTATGCTTAGTAGTTTTGCAATACATGGACAGTCAACTTTCAGAAGAAAAAAAATGGTGGGAGATCAAAACTTTTTTATGATTATAGACAGAAACTTAAACTGTCCAGTGATCCAGAAAATTGGTGAACAACACTGGCCAAACTTCACCTCAGAACCAAACTGTTTGTCTGAGAAATTGTAATGCTGGGGATTTGATCAGTCAATGAATCTGTATGTTCTCTACTGCTCCACTAGAAGAAAGAAATTCTAAAAGTAGTCTAGGAATACATATAAGTATTTGCATTTTAGATATTTACCTAAAAATTTGCAACTAAACCTTAGTAAATAGCAAAGTAATTAATTACCTTAGCATTTAAGGAATGTGAAATATAACTTCCTGTAGAAACATCTATCTAACCTATAATTAATATTTTAATTATAAATATCTATCATAAAATAGAAGAGTGACCCAGAAAAAAAGAAAACGCTTCCTAACAGCTTGTCTCTTCTTGATCTATACCAGATAATCAAATAAGGCATATTACCTCTCCTTACAAATCTTGCTTCATTTATTTTTTAAAGCTCCAGCTTACCTTCTATTTAGAGCTTCCATATGCCTCAGGAGATATCAAACACTCATTTTAGTTCTCTACCATAAGTGTCAATTTACTGTTTTGGTTAAAGCAACATTTCACATATTTATGTTAATGGCAAGCCCTTTTTTTCCACCCAGACACTACTTACTGCTGCCAGCCACAAGACAGGAAGGAGGACCATAGCTGGTAGCTCTAGAGAAGAGCTTGGGAAGGCAGAGGTCTTGTGAAGCTGGCTATCTGGCAGAGTATGTGCAAGCCAGGATGACTAGGGTGGCTGAGAGCATGACAGAAAACCTTTACAATACCATAAAAATATAAGCATGTCCACATCTAATGAGTTTGCTATCACACATGCTTAGAATCATGATGCTACTGTGAAATTAAAATAGTGCCATCCCTTCTTTAGGCAGACTTCTTGTTTATGTTGTTACGGTCTGCATTAGCTTCACTCTGAACAGATTTATTTTTTTTGCTTAGTAAGTTCTATTAACTCTAGGACTTCCACCTGCAACTTGTAAGGAGTCAGTCCCACTGTGACAGAAATGTCTCAGGATTCTATAAGCCCCCCATCAGCCCCCTCCCCTGTAGCTGTCCCAGTCTCAGGCTCATCAGCTTCCAATAAGTTTTTCACTGGTCTCCCTGTCTGTTTGTATCCTAAGAGAGAATATGAATCTTCCAGTTCATTTTCATGCAGTACACAACACTCTCAAATTTTTGTAAAAAAGAAACATAATTGGCTTACTCCTTTGATTTAACTGAAAACTGCAAAACAGTGCTTGGAGCCAGCATCTTCCTCCTGGAAAACATCCACTGCTTGGAATGAAATGCTGTGCAAGCCCTCTCCAGTTGTTCTTCACATTTCCTAAAATTTTCACTGTTCTATTTCGCAAAGTATTTCTTAGTTTGTTATTCTTCTGGCAATGTGTGATGTTTCACTTGGACTGCAGAATTATTCTGAAACAAAAAAAGTCCCAAATAGGAAGGTTCACCATTTCAGACTTACTATGTAGCAGGAACAGGGGCAAAGAAAGCAAATATTGTAAATATGGTCTTGAAAACTTTAAGTGTTTATATTTGTATATATATATTTGTAAAACAGATATGAAGCCAAGGAAATTGTCAGCTATACAGAACTGATTGAAACAAACTGGTTTTCTAAAATTAACTTTTTAAAGAATTTCCATTACGACCTTACTAAGTATAGGGATTTTCTGAAATGTTAATAGGAAGCTACTTGAAATTTGAATTACATTATTACAGAAACAGAAGCCAGAAAAATAGGACAGAAAGATGAAAAAGACATAAAATTAGGTCAGAGGAAATAGCAAAACACTATGTATAATCTATAAAAATATACAAATATGTGTTTAATTCCTCCAGTAGGAGGAAGAAATCTTTTTTTTTCTGTGACATTCAATGAAATCTAGCATTTTGTTATGCAAAAAAAGAATATTAAACTGTTGAGTCATTCTATATCTGGGCAACGGTCCCATAAAATAAAAATTATCATTATGGTGTCTCTGTTTACCTCATTTGTAGCAACCTGGTTCTATCAGGATTCATAAGGGAGAGCTGTAAAAGGAGGAAAAACACAGCACAAATCGCTTTGGAAAAACAGAATTTACAGTAGGACATGTGACTTACATGTGAATGTATGGATTAGAAAACAGAGCCAACCTCAGAGAGGTTTGCATGCACCCAAACCTGAAGCAGAAAGGAACAAATATCCATAAAATTTCCATGGACACTTTGGGGTTTGTTTCCATATTTTTTTTTTCTTACAAATGCAAAACAAGTATAAAGAAAACACTTCAGCATAGGAAATCTTTCAAAGGAGGAAACACTTCTCATTTTGCAAGTCAGCCTTAAAAACCTGAAGAGTTCAATCCTACTCAAACAGAACAGGAAAAATAATCACAGCAGATCTACACTAACATCAAAAAATACAAGATAAAATAAAAAAATCCAAAACCTCTCAATCTCTCAAAACAGTGATTCCCTCCACCCTATATTATGTCCTCTATGGCAAGGCCACAAATTCAGTAAGACTCATACTCCATCCCTTGACTGTCTCCTGATCATTTAAAAGCCTGTTAATCTCATTGCTTGTGAGAAAACAAATATCTACAATAGCTGAGTCTTTGCTTAAATCCCATTTGATTTTCTTTGACCTAAGCTTAAGTTAATGAAGGTCTGCAAGAAATCATCAAAACAACTTTCCGTGAATACTGTCATAAATTGAAACAAATTCTCTTTGTTTCAGCAATGTCCTAGATATAATAAAAAGCATTTGTGCTACAATTATGTTACAGAAGAACATACATAGTATCTCAGCTATATCTAACCAATTAATCTTTAACAGATGAAAGGCATTGGCATAAAAGATGAATTTCTGCCACAGTTTTGTCTTTTAAAACATTCTGAAATTAGAGGAGAGCACAGTAGAAAGTCCCTATCATCTCTTTGTGCCTGGAGAATACCATTACGAAGAACAGCATTCTGCACTCTATGCTAGTTTTTCACTAAATCACTGATACTAAGAGAACTAAAACATGCTGATTAAAATACATGATTGCAAACAAGGCATAATCATCTTTGCCAAATTAGGCTCCGAACATAAAAGTTAGAAAATATAGAGTCAGAAATAACTGAATATCCAAATGTGATATCACTAAAGTGATGTGATTAATTAATATTACTTGTACAAAGTTATTTATTTAAATATATTTATTTAAAATATTTAACCAGGAAATTACCATCAAGATTAAAAGAATTACACTTAGCTTACAGCAACAACATGCTAACATTTTCATTAGAGATAAAACTAAGCACAGTGGATATCAGCGAGCAAGAAGCAACGTTGATGTCACTGAAAAGGAAGCGTTTATTATGGACGTTAGGAGGAGAACTTCCTCACGTGAAGAAAATAAGGCAAAGAGTATAATTCAGTACTGGGAAGAGTGTCCAAAGCAATAGTTAACTACATGAATCACAGAATCATGTAGGCTGGAAAAGACCTTGAAGATCGAGTTCAACCATCAACCTAACACTGACAGCCCTCAACTACACCATATCCCCGAGTACTTTGTTGACACAACTCAAGCACCTCCAGGGATGGGGACTCCACCACTGCCCTGGGCAGCCTGTGCCAGTGCCTGACAACCCTTTCAGTGAAGAAATTCTTCCTAATACCCAATCTAAACCTCCCCTGGCACAACTTGAAGTCATTATCTCTTGTCCTATTGCTTGTTACTTGGTTAAAGAGACTCACACCCTTCTCACTACCCCCTCTGTTCAGGGAGCTGTAGAGAGCAATGAGGTCTCCCCTCAGCCTCCTCTTCTCCAGACTGAACCCCCCAGTTCCCTCAGCTGCTCCCCATCACACTGTGCTCCAGACCCTTCCCCAGCTTTGTTGCCCTTCCCTGGACACACTCAAGTATCTCAATGTCCTTTTTGCAGTGAGAGGAGATGCAATGCAAAGCCTTCTGGCAAGTGTCAAATGGCACTGATGAGGAAGGTGACAGAGAACGCAGTGTTTCAACTAGTCACTTTGAACTTTATTAAAATTTCTGTCTTGAAAAAGATAATTTCACCAATGAAGCTTTTTTCTTCCTGGCATCTTTGTGCCCCCTCTGTGACACCCTACTGGCTAATCTCAGCATGCAAAGAAACATAAGTCGCTGGAAAGACAATAAAAAGGTTGACAAGAGCTGGCCAACCCTCCTGAAAAGGTATATGATGTTCAGCCTGGCATTTGCCTCAGCACTCAGAGGACTAAAGGCATGAGTTTCCAGCTCCTTTTCTGCAGTCTGGAGAAAGACCTCGTATTTACTCTGGTTAAAATATAAGTACATCATGGTTGTTATGCTCCTGAATAACATAGCTTTCTGTTGTAATGGTTTGCTTTCTTATCAGTGTTGAGTTGATGAGAAAAAATTTAGTATAGGTATTTTTATATCAAGAGGAAAAAAAAAAAAAATCAATACCCTTTTGCTAAGGCCCCAAATTATTTCTTTTCAGACAAATCTTGTTTGCAATTGTCTGTATCTGGCCTTACAGACATATCCTGCATTACCCAGGAATTCCCTTCTAAGCTTTTCAATATATTGTTCAAGAACACTGTCA
The DNA here is from genome assembly GCA_028020825.1 of Podargus strigoides. Lineage (NCBI taxonomy): Eukaryota > Metazoa > Chordata > Aves > Caprimulgiformes > Podargidae > Podargus > Podargus strigoides. The sequence continues at coordinate 4,952,318 of CM051631.1, forward strand.
CTGTTTACTGTGTGAATTACATTCTTCCCTTTCAAGTCACTATTAGGCCATTAAGAACGGGTATGCAGAGTACACACTGTGCCTTTAGAAAAAACACATTTCAAATAAAAACATAGATAGGGTCTCATCTATATCCCTATGTTCACCTAGTTTTTTCAGTTGATATTCTGTTGAACAATAACATTCTACAATTTCAGTATAAATAAGTGTACTGTCACTGAATGCTGTTTTTCATCATCTGGAACATCATCCAGGGACAATTCCTTCACATTAGTCTGGAAACAGTCTCTATGGGCTACCCATACAGGGAAGTAAAAAAAAATGTATAAATGTAAACATAGTTTTTTTCAGAAATTTACAAAACATCAGCTTTGGCTCAGGAAATGCCAAAGTGATGACTGGATACTTGGAGAGTATTTACAGGGAGCACCACTGGCTGTGGTCCTGTACATTGCTCCCCAACTATTCACTCCTGCCCAGCGTAGTCTGCAGTCAGAGGGGGAGTGCTTATGTAGATGGACTTCTGGGGTGACACAGTATGGCTGCTTTCCTGATCAAGTGTTAACAAACCCACTGATGAGCAGTAAGATGACAGTGATACGGACAGTGAAGTAATGCTCAAACTCCCTTTGAAAGTGATGGTAACTAGAATTACTATGCAGAAACTAAGAGGGTCATACCTTATGCAACAACATAAAACTGTAAAACCATAATGAATTTTTAAGTCTCTGATAAAAAAAATAGCTTAGATTCAATTGTATCTTCCCACAATTCACCTGTTGGAATGATATTTTTTCAGACTGAAAATTTTAGATGAGGAGAGGGTGAAATTCATACACAGTGGAAGAGACAAAGGAATGATTTTAATATATTTCACCGCATGCAAGATTGTGATTTGCAGATAACTGGTAATGAAGGACTCTGAAGTCCTCTGAATAAGATATTACTGTTAAAGGTCCATCAATAAATTTGGACACATAAATAAAGCTTGAAACTGTTTCTGTTCATTTGACTGCAGTCTCTTAGAACTGCAAGCATACTGACAACAGCAAATTGAGAGCTCTCACTGAAATCAGTAGGAGTTTTACAGTGGCTAGGAAAAAAAGGATCAGCCTTCTGCTTCCCCATGTGTTTTTGCAAAACACACAAAAACCAATTCCCTATAAATACTTTCATTTTCATACAAGCCAATAAACGTTTCTGATCCAAATATGTTATGACAGCCTCTAAGGTTTGCACATTACTTTTCAACTAGCATACAAGTTTGCAATTTTTCTGAAGACAGTTTACAGAAGAGTTAACCTCTTGAAGTTATTCAGGTAACTTCTCCACTGCATGTTACATACTTCATGTATAGTAAAAGTAAGATTCACAGTGTACTTTTCTAGTTTTTTCACTGTTGGCATATACAGAATAATCCACTCTCTCACAGATTGTCCATGTAGAATTCACAGAATAAGAAAGATGGAAACCTGGAGCCTTCCTCTATTGCTTTTCTTTAAAAAATATTTCAAAATAAGATATTTAATTTTAATTATCTCTGTGTTGAGAAGATCTCTTATTCATTAAAGTTCAACTATGGAACTGCTATTTGGCACAGTTTTTCATAACCTAAATAATGGCCAAACTCATTTCACCACTACCACCCTAGGGCATGATGAACACACAACACTTATTTTTAAACACAGCAAACAAATCCCAATTTAAACATAGATATGAATTATTAACTAGTATTTGTATAGCATATAATTTTCTGAGAGTGGTTCCAAATGATGTAAACCACTTTTTTCACCAGGTTTTTTCCCTGCCAATTCTGTTTCCCCTACCTGTGTTCATGTAACTGTAACACAATACTATATTCAAATTGCTTAAAAATGTCATATTTCATCTCCTACAACAGGTAACACTAATTATGGAAAGAATGTCTTTGGCATCTGCATTTAAAACATCTCTAAGCATAAAACTTAATTATTCTATATGGGCATACTTGGCATTTATTAATAAAAGCAATACAATTTTTATATATCGTTATGGACATGTTTCAGCCTAGCTTTCAGAAAATTTTACTCATTTCAAACTTGTAAATTCTGTTTTATCTCACAATGTCACCCAGAAGAATTGAGAGAGTACTAAGAAATGGAACAGGGAGCTCATATGAACAAATTGGATTTCTAATTTAAAACTGGAAACAAAACCATTATTCAGTGCTGTATTATTTTATTCTTTTGGAGAAGGGCAAAACCTTTCAGCTTCTAAGTTATATATACGTTTTCTACTTCCTGTCCCTACTGACAAATAGATTAGTTGAGGCAATTTCTCTCCATTAAAGGTTTTGCACTTGACACTGTAATGTAGCCACTGTTCAAATTACCCTTTAGGGGAGCACTTTTTAATTCAAGGTAACAGAAGGATTTACATTTGTCACTTCAGTTGAACATAATTCTTCTTCCTCCCTTCCTATGTCCCATGCAACTCTATCTGATTCCAGCTCAGTCAAGAAAACAAAAGATGTTTATGGATTTTTTTTCTGCTAATAAACTAAACTACAAATTTGTGCAAAGTTTTTACAAGAGCTTTTTAGGTAGAAATAAAAACTAAACACAAGAAATTTATTTCGAGGTCTGATTAAGGAAGCATCAAATTACATCACCTGTAATGACAGACTAGGGGGTATGAAATGTGAGTGAGACATGAAATACATGCAGAACATAAACCAGAAATGGACAGGAGACTAACCAATCCAATGGTAAGAAAGCTGTTTTTTCTTAAGAGCTGCCAACTGCAGATTGGCCTCTGTAAAAGCCAGACCCACAATATAGCATATAATACACAGTGAGCTTGAAAAGGATCACCCTTACAAATATTTTTTTAAAAATAAAAAGGTTTTAAAAGAAAAACATAAAGAAGACAGCATTGATGTCGCTTGTATAGAGAGATATCCTAAAAATAGATGTATGCTTCATGTAAGTATTAACACTGATATTCACCCTCATAGCTTCTTTGATGACTGTGCCAAACCCAGGCAACTGACCCAGTAGTTTGCCTCTAAAAAAAGATTCTTATTAACACTTGACTATGAAAGCATGACTTTGTCTCTAAAGAAGAGCTGCCAAAACCTTTTTTCATTGCATTTATCTTCTCTCAATTCTGACTCAGAGTAGTCATTTCCTTTTTGTTAGCTATCAGCCACAGAAAGACAAATTTTAGCTAGTAGCAGCTGGAGAGAGGTAGTTGACCTGGTACTTCTTGCTGGGAGCAAATAGTGGATTGACCATGCTGAAAAATGCTGTGTTTTTTCTTTAAGATACATCTTTCAAGGTTACTTTAACAACAATCAAACAAAAAAAAACCCCCAAACAACCACACAATACTCTTAAACTACATACCAAAAAGTAGAAACCAAATAATGATTTTATCAGTAATGATTTCCATTATTAGTGGTCAGATAAACAGAAATGAGCATTTTCCTACAGAAATCTTGTGTTAATAGAGACTTCAAAAAGGAATATCATCCTAGGCCAATGAAATACATGTAATGATTGCACAGTAAATCTACATATATAAAATTGTACCTGCTATACGATAGCTAGTTTAGTAATCAGGCTGTTAATCTAGAATTTGAGATACTTTGGATACTCCACAGATTTCCTTGCCTTACTCAGCAACTAACTTAGGTTCAGATGCTGAAGATACATGGGTAACTAATTCTGAATTACTTCAGTACAAATTTGGCATTAAAAATCCAGATCTTCATCTTTTTATAACTCACAGCCTTTGTGAAGTAGGGTTAATATCTTTATCTTGCTTCCTATGTATGACATAATTACACATAATAATATGTGTGAATTAATGCATTTATGACTATAACTAACACCATCCTTGGAAACAGAGGTCATAGAAGTATACCTAGGATGATCAGTTTCTCACTACAGACCACATTATAGGTATGTGGAATATGATTTCTTGATTGCAATTCAGAAGACTTACCTTGTTCTAAAATAACTGGCTAAATGCTTTCCAGTTTCTCTACAAAAGGAAATACCCAAAGATGAGATCAGAAATTCTCTCCAGTTTTTTTCAAAAGGGTGTCTGAGTTAAGGAAATGAATAATGCTTTTGTGTATCAATCTGAAATACTAATCTCAAATACATACTGTCCACAAATCTGGTTCCTATTTCCATCTTTGCCAGAAGAATCTTACTCCACTTGACATAGAACCATAGCATAGCCTTGGTTGGAAAAGACCTCTAAGATCATCAAGTCCAATCATTAACCCAGCACTGCCAACTGACCACTAAACCATGTCCCATAACCAATAAACCATACACACGGGTATATATTCAATAACAATGTCAAGGCTGAATTCTACCTTTGCCTTGAATTAGGTTTTTGAGATTTTTGTTGAAATAAATGACTGGATAAATTCACCACATAGTACAGTAAGCAGGATTATGTCTTTTGTCTCTCATACAAAACTGATTAGAGTCTTGATTTGTAAGAAATAATAAAGAAAACAAGTTTTGTACAACCTTAAATTACTTGTGTGGGAGTGCAATTGTTATATGAGATATCTCACATATCCCACACTGCACTGTGTTTACCAATGCTATTGTGAGACTAGTAGGAACAGGTAAAAAGGGAATTGTAGAATTATATAAAAAAAAAAAAAGCAAATATCTTACAGTAATTTCATCTATGTGCCAGAAATAAAACACGATATTAAAACACTTGAGGTTTTTCTGGTATGTACAAGAAACTGGGACAGGAACAAGAAAATATCTTAGAAAAAAGTTGCATATTCAATTATTGCAGGTACTTTTTGTAATTTCTTTTAAAAGCTAAATGTAACATATGAAATGTATACCAGCTTATTAGATGAGTGCTTTCTATACCGTATCTCTTTTTCTCTTTCCTAGCCCTCTTCATTATTTCATCCCTATATCAATAGTTCAGAAAACACATTTCTGAAGAAAACATCAGACTTTTAAGCAGAATGAATGTTTCTTTTATAAAATGTCAAAAGACAAAACTAAATTCTGGTATCATAGCTCAAAGAGTGGCAATCATTTATCATAAAGCATTGCAATGAGCACCTACAATGAGCATTTAACTACAAATTTATTAAAAAATCAGAGAGCAGTGTTTTGGAACCTCAGCTTTTCATAACAGTATACCTTCATACTTATTTCAGCTTTTATTTTATATAGGGCTGGTAAATCAGATTTTTCTAAATTTCTCTCATATATTACTTCCCATCTTCTAATCTTACTAGTAGCTCTTCTTTGCACCTATTCTAGCTTGAAGAAATTCCTTTTAAAAGGTCGTGATCAGAATGGTGAATAGAAGTTCAGTTGAGTTCATCCCAATGTATATATACATAATGTATAATGTCAGTATTATCCTAATATCCAGATACATGATAATATTTAATGCTGAGTTGGAAAATATTAACTCTATTTTACAACGAAGGCACAGCAAGGTCAAATGGCAGATCAGATAAAGGGCACAAGAACTGAAATTATTCAGTACGTTACATCACAGATTTTTAGTGGAATGCCTGCTCTTTGAAGTGGAGTCCTGAACACTGGCTGAAATATCTACATTCCCTTTACAGGGCACAAACAACACCTCAGAGTAGCATTAAAACAACCCCACAGTATGGTATTGTCTAGACCTACCCAGTGGATCAGCCCTGAGGATAGGATGAGCCTCAGATCCTGCCCCTTGGCATCTGTTTCAACTGCAGAGTATAGCTTTGGAGAAATGAGCTAACAGGACACAGATTCAAGAAAAAAACAAGGGAAAACGGCGGCAGTAGCAGTGTAGGTATGGGGGTTAGTGACAGTTTTAAGGACTCAAAGGCCTAATTTTGAGCTCTGCCTTACTGTAAAAGGTACAAACCTTTACTTGCCAACTCCCAAGGGAGCCCACTCTCTTCCTCTCACTGACATAGGGCAAATGCAAGATACATTTAGATGAAAAAATAACAGCAGTGGAATTTAAGCTCTGTACCTTATGAACAGTATAGTTAATTCTTTGTTACCAAGACTTGGATCTCTGAAATCCCAAGGTACAGTGTAAACACTGTATTGTCACCCTCTTATGTTGGGAATTTCAACTACAAACTCTGTAGAACTTGGTGGGAGTCTTGAGCCAGGAAGACCAGGTTGTATTCTTGCCTGTATAATGGACAGCATCAGATAAATAAAAAATTGAGGGGATTTTGAACTTTGAGTCAACATTGTTCATTTTAGTCAATGAGATTTTTAACATCAATAGAGGAAGTAGGCTTTTTGTCTTAACAGAATTGGGAAGTGAAAGTTACAAGTGCTTTATTCTTATTACAGAAGAATTTCACCCACAAGAAGAGCAGCAAGACAGGAGAGCTCCAGTAAGCTATTAGTGATTACATCTTTCATAAGATGTAGCAGGAAAAAATTCATTGTCCTTTACACAAAAATAGTGGCATGTGTAGCCACTGAAAATAGCCCAGTCAAAGGTACTCTACACCCTCAATGTTAAGAGACACTCATGTTCTTACAGGGTAACTGTGATCTTTCAGAATTCCTTCAGTCTTGGTCCTGAATCTCTTTCAGTTTAATTGATCTCATTGTGAAAATAAAATTTCTATAGCAATAGTAATAAGCCACAAGTAGTCTTGTTATTGATGACAGCCAAAAAGACATCTAGCCATAACTGTTCAAAACAGCAAAACATTTTCGGAACAAGAGAGAAAACAAATAAACCCCAGAAGCCTCGGTTCTTTCCAGAATTGACTGAGAATCTCTACACAACAGACAGTAGTGCAATGCACTAGATGGTTGATGTTATCGGGTGAGGTCCCAGATTGCTGGAAACTTGCCAGTGTGATGCCCATCTACAGGGGCAGGAAAGAGGATCTGGGGAACTCCAGGCCTGTCAGCCTGACCTCAGTAGATTATGGAACGGTTCATCTTGGGGGAGATCACGCGGCAAGTGCAGGACAACAGGGGGATCAGGTCCAGCCAGCATGGGTTCATGAAGGACAAGTCCTGTTTAACCAACCTGATTTCCTTCTCTGATCAGGTGACCCGCCCAGTGGGTGAGGGAAAAGCAGTGGATGTTGTCTGCCTGGACTTCAGTAAGGCATCTGACACTGTTTCCCACAGCATTCTGCTGGAGAAGCTGGCGGTTCACGGCTTAGACTGGTGGACTCTGCACTGGGTTGAAAACTGACTGGATGGCTGAGCCCCGAGAGTTGTGGTGAATGGAGTTAAATCCAGATGAGACCAGTCACAAGCGGTGTCCCTCAGGGCTCAGTTTTGGGGCCAGTCTTGTTTGATATCTTTATCGATGACCTGGATGAGGGGATTGAGTGCACCCTCAGTAAATTTGCAGATGACACGAAATTGAGTGGGAGTGTCGATCTGCCTGAGGGTAGGGAGGCTCTGCAGCAGGGTTTGGACAGGCTGGGGCAATGGGCTGAGGCCAATGGTACGAGGTTTGACAAAGGCAAGTGCCGGGTCATGCATTTTGGTCACAACAACCCCATGCAGCACTACAGGCTTGGGGAGGAGTGGCTGGAAAGCTGCCTGGCAGAAAAGGACCTGGGTGTGCTGGTCGACAGCGACTGAACACGAGCCAGCAGTGTGCCCAGGTGGCCAAGAAGGCCAACAGCATCCTGGGCTGTGTCAGAAACGGTGTGACCAGCAGGAGTAGGGAGGTGATCGTGCCCCTTGTACTCAGCACTCGTGAGACCGCACCTTGAGTACTGTGTCCAGTTCTGGGCACCGCAGTATGGGAAGGACACTGAGGTACTGGAGTGAGTCCAGAGAAGGGCAGCGAGGCTGGTGAGAGGTCTGGAAAACAGGCCTGATGGAGACCTGCTGAGGGAACTGGGGTTGTTCAGTCTGGAGAAGAGGAGACTGAGAGGAGACCTTATTGCTCTCTACAACTACCTGAAAGGAGGTTGTAGCGAGGCTGGTGTTGGTCTCTTCTCCCAAATTACTGATGATAGGACGAGAGGAAATGGCCTCAAGTTACATCAGTGGAAGTTTAGATTGGATATTAGGAAGAAGTTCTTTACTGAGAGGGTGGTTGGGCACTGGAACAGGCTGCCCAGGGAGGTGGTGGAGTCACCGTCCCTGGAGGTGTTCAAAAACCAAGTGGATGAAGCACTTGAGGCCATGGTCTAGTGGTTAGGGAGATGATGGGATAAAGGTTGGGCTTGATCCTGGAGGTCCTTTCCAACCATAGTGATTCTGTGATTCTATTGCATTTAAGCTGATAGTTTTAAGATAGCATTTTACTTTTTCCCCATTTGTCTCATTAACTTTTCAAGGTTGTCTTAGATTTTTTTGCAGGTAGATTTAAGTCCTTGTGTGGAGTTCAGATAGGAACTAACAAAGGAGTGTCAATGAAAAACATAGTGGCCTTTAAAGCTACTGTTATACAATGGTACACATGGAGAATTGCACAGGATATTAAAAAGCTGTTTTCAGCAAGCTGTCCTACAGACTGCAGCCATTCCTTGCAGATTTCACAGACTCAATTTGCAATACATGAATCTGGCCACACAACACAAAAGGCTAAAACACGTGCTACCCTATTTTAAGCAAATTCAATAAAGTAAAATATTACCATTAAACACTAACAGATAACTCTATGAGTCAATTACAAAAGAAACATTTCAAGTGAAATTTAATTTATAAAGATTTCTGGGAAACAAATAAGATCATTTCCAAGTGGTAAACTTCACTATTGCTATATTGTTTCACTAATTGCTTTTGCTTTGTTCTAAATTGTTTTGATTTTTCAATTTCAATTAGTATCCTCAGCAAGGTGTGAACTCAGCCTTGTTATTCTGTTTCTCTGCTCCAACAAGAACATTTCTATATTTTTATTTTGAGAATGCTACTCAGATAAATTACTGGATTATTTAACTGAAAGACTGCCAACTAAAGCATTTTTCTTTCCCCCAGGCAGAAACTATACACAGTGACACCATGAAGTAGTGTAAATCCATTGAAATTGAAGGAGTTAGGCCTAGTTATACTAACAGATAATCTGTATTCCTGTAAAGCAAAACCAAAGTTTCCCTCTGGGCTTTATTTTTATTGATAACTCTAAGTTGTATGTAAAATCTATAATATAAGAGAAACATTTCCTAGGACTTTTTCCTTGAAAAGACCTCTGTGTTCCAAACAGTAGTTCCTTCTACTCAAAGACTCTTCTGCTTATGCACATTCAGATTAAAGTCAACAAACCAAACTTAGTACAATCAATCTCAGAAAACAAATTTAGCATATCTGTGCATTAATGGCATGGATCAATAGAAGCAGCATGTTATAAATCCAAGAAGAAAATAGAAATAAAGGATAAATACCATTAAAATCCATAATGCCTTTCATTTACAAGCCATTAATCAGAAACAGTGGATGCTGTAACTCACGTGAAATTTTAAACGGGAAATTTTACAACGCTGTGTTCACAACTTTAGGAAAGTAAAGAAAAACATAATAAACTAAGCGTAAGCTTCAACCAGAATTTAAACAGGCTTCATGACAATTCCCTAAATTATTGTCCAGCACAGGCAGCGATATCCCTCCTTTTAACAAAAGAAAAATAGAGTTTTTAATATGGCCTGGAAACATCAGCTAAAGAAAATAACACTGTCAGCATCATTTTTAATCAAAGTTTGGAATCAGACTACGGCAAACCAACCCCATTTCTGAAATCACTAATACCTATTTGCCTCTTCTCCAAATATAGATACAGCTCAGTCTTTCTTGAAGAGAGAACTGAAAGGGCTGCAGCACTAGAAGGTACAGCCAACAGCCAAAATAAAGAAGTAGGTCATAAGCTGTAGTGGAATCCTTTTCTAATAGATATCATTCATAGCACCCCTTAGGAGTCAAGTAATCAGCTTATGTCTTATGGCATAGAGATGCATATGTATTAGATGACCTTTGCTTTAAAGTCTGTATTTGTTAGCTAGGCACGCAAAATATTTTAGGTGTCAAGAAAGACAGGAGATATACAAATAAATATTTTGTTCTGTAGCCATTCTTTTAGGCTCTCAGTCATGAAATTAATTATCACTGTTTAATCTGAGAATCTTTACTGCTCTGTATTTGTAAGTAAGTTAAATGAATTTGGAGATGCAAAAAGATTACTAACAACCATTGAATTCCCCTGCTTAAAAGCATGGTATCTGTGAGAGCAAATTTCCAACTGTCATATGCAATGAACAGTCTCTAATGGTAACAGGTAATTCAGGCTTTGATCCAAAAGCTCAAAATCCTGTGCTAACAAGAACAGTTTTTAGATGTAATAGTGATGATGGGAGACCACAGCTTATGGTTTTAAGATGAGTTAAACCTGAATTTAACACAAGCCTTGCAGCAATCCAGCAGCCACCATGTTCTACTAGCTTTCCAGTTTTACCCCATCAGATCCAGTCAACCTCCAAATGAACGTGTATTCCCTCAAACTTACTTTATAAATACAGTACACTGTACTTTAATGATCCCTCCTAAAAAAAACAGTTTGATACACTAATTTGTACTCTAATACCTATTGTCAGATAGTATTGATCTCAGATATTTAGTGACTTCTGAAACACATTCAAGAGTAACACCTCAAATAAGTAAACAATCCATTCTTTCATATCCAGGCATTTTTTCATGTGAACAAAAGAAAGATGCTTTCACTAAAATGATCTGCAGTTCACATACAGAACAAATGAGACGCATGAGAACAAATGTGTAGTGATAAGAGATTTTGCTGAGGCCAAGGCAAGAGAGAATGAGTTCCTCCAGTCAAACTGCATTTCTTGATTTATCTAGAAACCTTTGGCCTGGAAGTTGAGAAGAAGACGGAATAATTTTGCTTCTGATAACATTCCTCCTATGACCTATGTCTTCTGCTGAGTAATTACAGCAGCCTTGACAAATATGAATTAAGCAGTGTTTCCATGCCAACATACATCCTTCTCTCTTCAAATATTCTACTGATACCAGAGATGTTGAGCTTGGAACGTACTTCTCACTAGTCAAACTACTGTAGGATTTCTTTTGACCTCAAAATCATGTTAAATGCTATGGATTTCACTTTGTATGATCAAGTAATAGTAAATGTATTTCCACTTGTCATACAATTTTTTTCTGAGGCAGAAGAGCGTGAAGTAGCAAATTATGTGATCAACACTGCTGATACTCAGTAATTAAAAAACCATTCATGTTTACCAATATTCTAATGGGAAAAAAAGGTCATTCATTTTCCTGGTCAAAACATATCAATACTAAGTAAGTGATGTATCAGGAGTTTGTATTCAGATTATCTTTACTCAGAAAAATGAGCAAAAAGTGAAAAATGTGTGAAGCTTTAAATTTCTGCATTATATCTTGTCAGTATAGCCTTGTAGCCCAGAGAATATGGTATTGCCATTCCCTGTGACATGCCACTAGCTCTGTGTTAAGCTAAAAACTCAGGGCTTGGGACTTGTCGGGCTTTCACTGGACTTGCCTGGGTCTGCAAGGAGATTTGTTTTTACATGATTATCTGTGGAAAAGCAACTATGAAAAACGTGACTTTTACCTACTTTGCTTTAGCTTTTGCTTAGCTTTATATTATTGCATGGTTTAATGCCTATTGTCATAGATATATATTTCTGAAACAAAAACCTAGTAGTAATGAGCAGTTACTCTGTTCAGACCAAACTACGTACAACCCTGTAACAAAATGCCACAAACAGGAGAAAAGGCATGGGATGACAGCAGTAGCCTTGAAAGTACAATAACAGGATAATTCCAGAAACTTCAGGACTATAAGGAACTCTATTGACTCAATGGTCAATTAATGATCATCAAAAAATGCAACTGTACAAATCCCATTTTAGGGATAAGAAAGAGAAAAAAAAACAAGTGTCCAATATACATAAACCAAACCATATCCAGTTTGGATGTGATGTGGAATCCCATACCAAGGCAGAAAAAACAAGATATAGAGCATATTAGGAAGCATATTAAAATGATCTCGTGCAGAACCCACAGCAACAAGGAAGAATGCATTAACAACATAGTTCTCTCAGCAAGGTCACAGGATGGTAATCATTTTCTATACCCTGTGCCCAATCCATTAGTGAAGCCATTGACCTTAGGACCTATAGGTACAGTGGGAGATACTGGAATGTTTATGTGTATTAATTTTAACTGTATATAATTGAACAGTTAGTATCATAACTCAACTAATGATATTTTTAGAGTGTGAAGAGTTCGATTAGAATAATAAAATTTTGGCTTTGCAGAGAAAGTGTGTTTCCTTTTTCCCACTACCAGATTCTGCATGCAAAATTGATGGAGAATTCATGCAACATATTCCATAACTTGGATGCAGCAAACAGCAAAGGTTATTGATTATTTAAAAACCTGTTTGGACAAGTAGAAACTTCCAACCAGTTTTATACACTGCATAGTATAATGCAGGCCTAATCCTCATTTCTAGTCCTTTCCTATTTTATAAAAATAAAATATTAACACTGTAGAATTAATTACTGTAGAATTATAGTAGAATAACTAGCACGAGCTGTTGTTTTGGAGGAACATGACTTCTTGCAGCTGCACTAGCAGTGCGCTAACCTGCATTACCAATAATAAAAAGATACAGGAGACATTTGAAAAGAGTCTTTCTACAGACTAGAAATAGATCATTCGGGATTATGTATTCACCTATACATGTAAATAAATCAGTTCGATTTTCAGGCAGGCTTTAAGGGAAATGAGATTAACATAATGTGAAAAAAAATCATTTATTCACAAGAAGACACAATTATCATATAATCAGCATTCAAGAATCCAAATAAATCAGCATCTTCATATTTATATTTAAACAAAGAAATTCATCTGCCAATTATAGAAGATTCAAATGCAATTAATTTATTATAGAACAAAATATATCATTCTGACAGTTTGAAAATCAGGTACAAGGAAAGCAACAGAACTTATTATGACTCTAATGCACGCTTTGATTACTTTAGATAGAAATTGCATTATATAAGTCAAACAAAACTAAATGACAGGTTGTTCTACACACTGTGGACCCACAGGAGGCCGCCTTTCCTGTCTTATAAGACTTTTTGATCTCTAATAAATAAAGCTTTTCTGCATTGCCATAGCACAGCAGTACAGGAGTTGGAGCACTGTTGGTTCACAGAAGCCCTCTCCAATGTAGATTCTCTGGTGCTATACAAACCTACCTGACTAAAAGGATCTCTCTTCTCTAGCTAACTGCCAATTTTCACTAAACCTGTAGGAATTTAATGTACTTAAGACTGTAGACACTCTTGTGATATTCATCTGTGGACTAAAATGTGAGGCGTGGTTGCAGAAACACATATACATATCAACAAAATGATCAATCAAACCTAATTTCCTTAGAATAATGAGGCTAAAATATGTAAGCAGTTACAGGTTCTGGCTGCTTTGGTTACATCTGGTAAAATAAAATGCAAGTAAAAAGTATTCGGTAAAATTTTTGTTCATTTCAGAAAGAAAAAAATGGACAAAGACTATAGACAGTACAATGAAATCTCTGTGAATGAGAACAGACAAACGAGTTAGAAGGTAACCAAGGCAATCTGCAAACAGAACTCAGCATTATGTTCAGGCAAGAAACTTCTTTGGTTCCCAAAGAACTTTGATAGTAGATGAGTTTCCCAATATGGAACTGAAGGAGCTGGATCACATTCATCCTATAATGTGGGAAAACCCTGAGATTTTCATAAATGCAAATAAGTGTATTCATAACATTTCTTAGCTGTTAGGAAATACAAGTATGTACTTAGTTGAAATTGAGTCAATTTACAGTCAGCAGGCTGGGTACAGCCCACCAAAGCAATTTGCAGGGGTGATCATCATCTTCCCCTGACAGTCCTTCAGATGAGACCATGTGTGTGCTGTCGTGTGATTGGGATGTATTGAGACTGCTCACATTTAGGCACTGCCTTATCAGACAATGGAGAAATCATTCCCCTGCCCTGCCCATAAGGCTTCAGGTGACTCCCTAACAAGTAGTGCCTTGCTATGACCATAGGTGTAGGGACGTGTATTATGCACAGCATTTCGTGTTCAGCATAAACTGACAACTTATGTACACACAAAAAACTCTACTGTTCTGATATGCTTTTCAAGAAAGCATAAATCTGTCTCTCCCCTACAGCAGGGAAGTAGTTTCATTGGTGTTTTATACTGTAAATAACTGTAGGATGCACTCACATAAACATCTACAACAATGCAACTAATCTCAGTATAAGGAAGCACTGAGAAGCATTGGCTTTGTTTTCATCCTGTAGCAATATTACCAAAAAAAAATTAAATAATCTGAAAGGGAAGGAACTGGGGACAAAGAGGGAGTCTGATGATTGACTACAACCATTTCATCATGAAATAAAAGGGCATATAAACTGACAAAGAAATCCTGAAACTAGTCTAAGGAAGTAATCACAGCTGAATCTCCAACAGCCTGTTTTTAAAGTGGTAATAATGTTCCCTGGGAATGAATACACTAGACAAATATTTCCAAAGTGAATGTCAGAATGGTTAACCATATATTCTCACCAATAAGCTTGTGTTTGTTAATGTGGAAAACATTCAAATCTATTCCCATATATTACAGCTGATATGACTGCAGAGAGAAGTATATATTCTGAGGTATCTCCCAGTATTATTTCATCTCAATAAAAGGCTACATCTAGTTATGTTCCATAAAACTGGAGTTCTCAGAGGAAAAAGCACATTAAACTAAAAGTTCAGGTTAGGACAAAGATATTTTACATATTTTCTTAAAGGCCCTGGGAGGGTTTGAAAAGCCTACTTCATGCCTGATGTATTTTCATGATGAGTTTGATTCAAAGTGTTCATGTTTCCATAATGTAAAATACCAGATAATTGAATGAGAGAGTCTATTAGAATTCTGCTTTGCTAGATAATACCAAAGAAGTGGTCGACAGGATAAAATCCTTTGCAACTTCATCATATGACTGGGGTAAGTAAAAGAAAAGGTAAGCTTCAGGCTTCAATAAAAAACTGAATGGCTTTTCTGAGGCAAACAAAAAATAATTTAACGAAAGATAAAAAAAATGATGAATATAGTTTCTAAAACAACCCCAAAAGACAGCTTTTTGTTGAGATATAAAAAGTCAATAAAAGACAAAAATAGAAAACAAAGCATTTACTTCAGTATCACCATGCAGTGTCCTGAGAAGTACCTGTGGACTGAAACCAATCACTGCCTTAGGAAATCATGCATCTAAATGCTGACCATGGCTAACAGTCAAGAGAGGCATTTTTGCACATATTTTCTTACTCAGCATTTGATAAGTCTTATGTTTAATACATAAATAACCAATAGATTCTTATGGCTACCATTGCATATTTCATGACAATTCTGATTTTAGATTAACAAGTAATATAAAATGAATAGTTTTATAAATCTAGAAACTCTACAAATGCAATTCCACACAACTGAATTCTTCAGAACACTTGAAGTATTTTGGAATAAGATGTAAGGGAAGAATCCAGCCAGACTATTAGTTCCCTTCCCCTGTGAACTGATAGTTTCTTCAACTGCCACACTGCTGTTGGAGTTATTGGTGGGAGAAAGCTCTCATCTTGAGTATATGAGTACTAAAGCTTCCCAGTCAAAATTAAAGCCTGAAGTTCATACAGGAAACTAACTGACATAAAATATTCATGACAATCCAAGGAGATGATAATTACAGACAAAAACTGTTGCTTACAAAGGTAGTCACTTTCTTTCCTTTCCATCTCTGAATTCTTATAGTTTATTTTTCACTATGCAGTCTAGTTTGAGACCTATTCAATACAGCGACACGATACAGGGAAGTATGGGTGAGGATTTAAGATTTTTAAAGGAATCTGTACATTTAATATGCAGAATGAATACATTATTGTGCACAGTATCCTGGTTTCTTCATCTACCACCATCTCCTGATGCAATTCAAGTGCTCTCTCCCTCACAAAAGCAACCATTTATATTGCACAATGTGCTGATAGATCATGGCTACTCTTTTGTGATGTAGCACCATCGATTTTTGAAAGAATTCTAAAGCCTGAGGTCAGCTACATTGAAGTTTCTTCTTTTTTTCTGTCTTTGTTTTTTCCTAATGCTGAAATTTAATAGAGACCATGTGCTCCGAGCATAGAAATTTCAGAAGAATCTACAACACAGACGGATGCATGGATTTCCCTGATACATTTCCTAAACATATACTAGATTTCAGTGCATATTTTAATTTCTAAAGCTTTATGGAATAAGAAGCTGACACTATTGATTTCAATCTGCCATTTCAAACAGTAATTAGATTTCAACATTAAGCAACTAAAATTTTCCCAAAATATATGTTTGAAAAGTATTAACTGAAGTTGCTAACTTCATTATAGGCTCTGCCATTTTCAGTGTACTAGACTCTCAGAAAAAAAATAAAACCAAACCATTTGGAAATGTTTAGCCAGTTTCAGTAATACACTACAAATATAGGGAAAGATGCAGAGTTGCATACTGCCACATTCATTTGAATACTCCTTCTAAAAAATAAGCTGTCTAGACACTTTCCAACTGACCACATTGCAGAGCACTGAGCAGATGGAAGAAGATGACAGTGAACATCTACCTCTATCCCAGGTTGTTTCACTTAATCCTGATATAAGGCTTTTGTTAATACTTATAATTTCAAAATTGAAATTGAATTTCAAAATCAGGTTAAAAAAAATAATCAATTTGTACTACAAGCCTATTTGTGTTTCTCAGTGGCTTAAGTAATGAGAAGAGTTGAGTACATATTTCTATGCCATGACTGACATATGTATTAATGGCTTACTCTGATGACAGATAACTGGAAACTCATGATACTGCTACTTCATATTGCTACTAAGTTTCAATTTGCTCTTTATTAATTAACTGAATTTAGCTGGCATGCAAATAGAGTCTCAAGTCCTGGGTATGACTTCATGGTACAAAGTGCAAAATCCTACCACTGCCTCACAACAATACCTGTTAATCCAATTTAACAATTATCAATATCTTTCAGCTGATCTGTAAGTCCACAGGACCATTCAGAGCGCTTTAGGTGATTTTGGTTCTATCAAATAACTTAAAACCTCATAGACACTGCAAATTTATGATTTATTGAAATCCAGATAAAGACATCAGAAATTGATGGTTTGGGGCCTTGAGGTTCTACAGTCATCCAAGTATGTGTTTTTACCTATATTAAGTTTTTCCTCAAAGAAACTGCTCTTCAGTAAATGTAAGTAGTGATTTCCTCTCTATATTTCTAAGATACAGATATTAGCCTACCTTACTCTACACAGCTGACTTTCTTCCCTATTTTCATCATTAATGATGTCTACACCAAATGGCAAAAAGTATATATTTATATTTCTCCCATTTGTGATTTTTTTTTAAAAAATATAGCTATTTGATTTTATTTTTTAATGTCACAGTTAGTATACTTCCCATTTCATGCATACAGACTTTTCACCACTCTACAAATAGTTTACAGTACAGCTGAATGAATTACATGATCATATACATGCAATGTACATTACTACATTATGAATTACAGCCAGTACAATCTCTACATCATTGAACTAACTGGATTAACATCCCCCAAAATTATGTATCGTATCTGTTAGATGCACTTCTCATCACCTATGAAAATTGCATGTCTACAGTGAAAACAATGTGAGTGCTATGCTATCACAAAACTACCAGTCAGAGTGTTTTAGAATAGATCCATTTAATCTAATTTTGAAAAATAGCTAGGCTATTTCTTAGCTTACAGTAATACCAACCACCAGCATCAAGCTAAAAACTTGTGCATGTATTTGCAAGAAAGGGGCCGAAGGAAGCATATCTGGTAGTCAAACAGGGCAAGTTATTCCCTTTCTATTTTTTAAATTAAAATACTAATGTTTCTTTTTAGTAATTACTTTCATTTCTGTGTCACTGCATAGCAATGGGAGCTTAAAATATTTGTTGTTACAACAATAAAATAAAAATTATTATAATTACTGTAGTTTGTCATCATGTTCTCAATAAAATAATTAGTATTTTTTGTCTTTAAGATTCTGATATTTCTGATAGCTTTCATGACATCTATGTATTTCTTTGGGACTGACATGTTTTGAATATTATTAAAATACTTATTAATCAATCTGAAATGCTGAACTAATTCTAGTTAGTGCAAGACAGATGAAAAAAAGCATTTTGCAGGCAACTGGGAGACAACTCTGGGCATGCATTGTTTTCAGCCAGCTGAGTCTGACACCAGGGTATTTCATTTGATTCTCCTGAGAGGAAAAGACCCAGCTGTGCTTCTCATATAGAACTTTCTGCCAGATGATCCAAAAGAGTGGCAATTCCAGAGAGACTGAATGCTTGCCTTTTCCCTGACTATGAAGTATTAAAGTTATAGCATGTCTCTTCCAGCCCAAGGTGTATCTTGTTATTGCCACTTATTCATTATTTAGTAGTAAGAAACAATAGTGCTATCATTTGAAAATCAGTCATTAGAGTCAGACAATTCCCATAATTTTGTTTGATTTTCTCTGATCTAAGTGATAATTAGAAATGTGCATGTGAAAGAGGCAGACAGTTCAGCTGGCTTCACCATCACACTACTGCTGAACAAAAGCCATAGACTCCGTCCTTCCTCCATCTCCCCATTAAAAATAAACAAAAATCACTGGATACAAAGAACACAGGTTCCCTATTAATCATGACAATACCCATCTGAATTGGCAGTCTTCATTTGGTGTCCTAAAAACAGGTGAGCTTCAGGCCATTCTGTTCAAAAGTTGAACCTATTTGAAACTAATATTGTACAGCTAAACTGAAGGGGCAAAAGATGATTGGATAGAACCAAATAAGGGGAAAAAAAGACCTCATCAAATGAGGATTTTCAGAGAAAAGAAATTATGTCAACTCAAACTTTCCATCTAAGCCTAAATGAAAAAATTGCCTCTTGAGTACCTGTTAGAAAAGAAAACAAAGGACTAGACTCATAAAATTAGTACTAATGGCATGTCTTTTCTATCAGGTTACTCCTTAGAGCCATTTCCCAGACAGTGAGAGACCTTGGCCTGTACAGATTTGAGCTCACACTTACTATTTCTGGAGAAAGTGCCCTAGGTGGACTATTGAGGCATGCTTTCTTATTACCTTATACAGAGTTATTCCACCCTGCATAAATCTTTCAGACTTAGGGAAGCGACTGATAGCTACATGTCCCATTTTCCCAGGTGAGTGTTCCACCTACCAAGTTTGTGGCTTATTCCCTTTCTGGCTCAGAGATTATATAAATATTTTATACATTTGCTAGCTCCAGCTATAAAAATTCAGAAAAATCCACTTGAAATTACTTACAACTTCTTTAACTGGGTAGTGGAACATACACATAAAAATCCACCCTCCACCTGGTTCAGAGTGGGGATTTGGACAAGGATTTTTAAAGACAATGACTCTCTATCCTCCTGAAAACTGAACTTAGGTCTGTCACGTCTTGGGTGAGAGCTATTACTGCTAATCTTCCAGGGAAAGAGAATGAGTATCACTTTTTCTAACAACGCTGTGTCTCTAAACAAAAAAAGCAGCTTTCAGAAAGCTACTTTTCTGAACAATTTCAGAAGTTGTTCAGTCATTTCAGCATATATAGTTTTGAGACAATGGAAAGACATACTCAAATTTGTAAGGTTTCTCCTTAGTTCTAGGGAAAAAAAAATTATCTTTGAGTTTGTCACTCTAAAGCATCACAGTTCATCATAAGATACAGTACTGGGCAACTTCTCATTTCTTTGTATCTTATTTTTTTCTGTCACTTCCTTATCTTGGTTTTGATCTGCCTAGAATTTCTTTTGGGGGCCAAAATTAGAAGCTCAAATGTGGGCATTCAGGGGTAAGAGTAACAACTACAGCACTCTATAAATCAACTGGAAGTGACAGGAATTAGTAATTCAAGCAGTCTGCTACTTTGTAAGTATTATTGGCTTATAAATATAGGCATCCAGTGCCATAGTGGGTACCCTGTGGTATCTCAGTCACAGGAACACATCTGGAAGATATGAAATAGGACACATATGAAAGCCATGCCTTTCTGGAGCAGGAGGTAGAGGGTATTAGACAACTGTATTCAGGCACCTGATCTGTTCGCTTTCTATCCTTATACCTCAGCCTTGACACAAAAGAATGCATGTAAGGAAATAACCACTGGAAAAATAACCCAGCAATACCTGTTAAATAGCAAGTGAATTAGTATCAGACGGTTGAGCACCAAATTTTCAGCAGAGTCCAAATTTCTAAACCATCTTCCAGAGCAACAAGAAAAATAAATATCTGTATGTAGAACCTGGAAACACATGTTCACCTTCATATTAAAGCAGCACAGTTGGTGTGTGTACATGTATTTTTACACATACATGATAGTGGGCATATTGCTCATATCCTAGGTTTATATGTTGATTATATGAATGGACTTGCACGCTATTTTGACATTATGTAGTAAAACATTCTCTTACCTGCACCAGATTTAGAAACCATATGTTTTAATTCACAGTCCAATGCAAATCTGTAAGTTCCATATGCACTATGTTTGTAAATACGAGTTTATGTTTCAAGAGCAAATACACACTTGCAAAGTTTAAAGCAACATATGAGAAGCCTAGAATTTCATTATTTAGAAGTGTAGTAGTTACAACCACAAAGAAAGGTCCTGGCTTTAGTAATGGTCATTGTCACAGGTAGGCAATAGAAACTATATATACCTTTACCACATACGTGGCTAGCAGTATGGTGTTTGTCACATAAAATAGAGATCTGAATAGCTGTATCTCTAAGACATCCTATTGGGATTGAGAAAGAGTTTTGATTGTACTAAATGATATTTTGCTAAGAGCATTATTTTTTCTATCAATTCCCTTCAGCTCAATATGAAGCTAAGGCATAACATATGCTGTATGCATCATATGTTTGCCTGCATACCCATGCACATTGTCGCTTTGTGTTATGCCAGGAGTCTCTTGAGCACATGGGGAGTAGAGTTTCAGTGGCTGGAAATTTATGCTTCAGTAAATGCATTGTCAATTTGGTGACCATCTGTAATTTAGAGAATCTTATTTTATGCTGTGGCAATGAATAAAGTAGATTTGAGATTTCACAACAGAACCAACAAAGTTCTGGAATACCTATATGTGATAGGGTTTATAAAACCCAAGATTAATTAATCATAAAGACAACCCTTCCATGAGTTCTCTTGCTTTAGGTGAGCGCATCCCAACACAGATCCTACACCAGAAGTACTAACATTTACAGACCAATATTGCAGACCAACAGAAACAGTAAGAGAAAGCAAACCTTTGAGGAGCACCAGGATGAAGCAGTTAGTTGTCTTCATATTAAATTCTGGAAAAAAAGAAAATTTTTGCCAGTTAGTAGACAGAGACACATTCTATCTGACTGAATTCTTTGCTCTGAATGCAGACAAAATGTGCATGAACAATATATATAAAAAACAATTAAGTCACAAGGAATTTCAACTTTAAAAGGAAAACTTTAAAGAGCAATTAGGAATGAGTGAGAACAGTATTTTTCAGTTGAAAAAGCATTTCCAGCATTTTTAATTCATTTTCTATCCAGCATTCAGGACATACATATCCCTGAGTAGACACCATGCTTGATGGTTTATTGAAAACACTGAAAACTTAGGCAAGCATGACCACCTTACTCAGGGACAATTTAAGATCTGAATTGTTTACCATTGTTTTCTTTTATTTGCAACAGCTGCCCTCATTGTCTTACTAAAATAGGATTTAGAAGAAAACAGAAAGATGCTGTTCACCCAATCCATTCCTAAAACAACTCCACAACAGTTTTTTTCCTTCCTGTTCACTATAATCTGTGACCAGGAGACTGCAAAATATTAGTGAATTGTATTCATTATTCACCTGTCTAGGAGATGCATTCATCCTCATATGAAATTATTTTTCTAAAGGGGAATCCATATTATTTTCTGTGTCTTTCCTCTAACACAAAAAAATATCTGAAAAGAAGTCAGTATTTCCTTAGCTGCGTTTGCATAACCTGGAAAAATGTCTTCTATTAAATCATTTCTGTTATCTTATTTGCTCTCTTATAGGCAGGATTTGAACACAGGCATTGGAGAGGGATGCTAATGAATTCCCAGAAGATTAAAATAAAACTACAGTAAAGAGTTACATTTCAGTCACCTAGTTCTTATGCTTACATCTGTATGTAGAAAGATGACCTGCATTAATATAAATTCCCTCCTCCTCCACAGGTTACTATGCTGATTTTAGAGGGTTTGTACTATTTTACTATAATGGCATTGTTAAAATGACAAAATGCAAAGCTGAAGAGATTCTGAAAGCCCTAAGGGAAGAGCTCGTGTTGGAATTCAACAACAGTTTGTCATTTAGCATTTACACTGGGCAGAAACATCTTAGATTGTTTAATTTCTCACTCCATCAGCTTTCAGCTCGTATATATACATCCATCTGTATCTATCTGTATCCATATACACAAAATACATACTATGACTGCTTATTGGAGCATCAACATAATTCAAAAAGATGCAACTGGAAAGGGTTGAAACACAAGTTAAACAATAACAGTCAAAATAGCTGGGGGTCAGGGGAGGGAGGGGAGTCCCTTCCATAAGGCTTCTTCACTACTGGGATACTTAAATCGAGTTGTTGAAGTTTTATGCTTCTCTTTGTTAATGTGGATAAAAGGATATTACTTATCTCCTGTGGGTATTCTGACAGCTAAATATGTTTTGAACAAACCATTCTAATCTGTTTAAAGTTATTTAATACAATAAAACATTGCATTGTAAAAATTAAATTTTAAAGTCTATATTACATTTCAAAATCTATTTCTATTCCTTCAGAGGATTTTTTGGTTTTTAGATTTCATAGCATTGCTTATGTTAGAAAAAGACACTACTGTTGTAGTCAGAGTGTTTCTATTAATCTTCATGTCATAACCATAGGCACAGAAAAATAAACCATTCAAAGAATTGAAGGAGAAATGGAATGCTCTCAGGAGATGGTATTTATGTTGTAACCTGTTTAGCTAAGATTGAAATAGAATACTGTATGTGGATTGGTAGCATGTTCCTCAAAGTTATAGCATCTATGTATTTCTAAATGATATAACTGCTTTTAGCTGTTTTGAAGAATATTACTTAGAAATGTGGAAATGTTAACTGTTATTTACTGCATCAGGACAATCTTATAAACCTTACTGCTCTACAGATAGGATCTTGTGAAAATTTGCCATATCTTCTGCTTTATGTACAGCATTTTAAAACTTACTCTTCAGACTTCTTTTAATGAAGTCAGCTTAAGCCTTTTTAATTAGGCAGTGCTCATTAGTTTTTTTGAACTTGAAAGTGCTTAGGCTCAGTACCCTTAACTTCAGTCAGGAATTTCATCTATCTAACCATCATTACCTGAAAATACTTTCTCCACAAAGCAGCCTTTGGTAAGCTCCTGAACTGGACATATACAGTTTACTTCTACATCCCAGAGAACTGCACTGTAACAGTGAGCACTGCAAGAGAGATCTGCACATTAATTTTGAAGTATTGCCACACTCTCCAGATTGAAAAATTTCAGTGTTACTCAGCTTACTCAATCAGGCTGGCATTAGGCTCAAGTATAGCTAATAGCCTAGGAAGGATGATTTTTGCTGATATTAGTAGATGGCAGAGGCAGTGTAGGATCTCAGGACTTACATAAGTTTTCCTTATCTTGAGCTGTTTTTAGCTTGTTTTAACAGCTCAGTCCAGTGGTCGACTATACTGTGTAAACTGCTCCAGCTTAAGCACTGCAATGTCACCTAAGATAAAGGCCTGACAAATACTGAATGCCACGCATTCAAAGTGTAAAATTTTGATTTTGATGCAAACTTAAGTTATGTAAATGTTCACCTTTCCCACAGAACTCTTTTATTCACTTAAAGGACAATTATTGACTGTTTTTGCTAGGCATCAGATCCAATGTGTGGCCTTGACACGCTTTAATTCACACCATGTAAAGTCTACATGCTCTGTACCAGATCTAAAATGATTAACATCTTCTCATGGCTTATAAGCCTCCACACTTTTTTAAAATACTTTTCTTTTTTTTTTTTTTTAAATAGAACATTGGTATAGAAAAAAGGGTTGTTAGCCATATTTTCTACAAGAGTGTAGCAGCCAAACCATACAAAGCTCATTTCTCTTTATTCAAGTGAAAAACCCCATTGAAACAAAAAGGCTGCCACTTGTAGAAGGTACGGATCTGGCTCAGCAGTTGTTGAAATTAAGCAAACACTTGACTTTAAAGCCATCCTTATTTTTGTCAGCGTAATTATGCATCACATAACTAGGCCAGGTGTGCAATGTTAACAAGTATGTGAACATTTGCATAAGAAAATTTGACTGTGGCATAAAATCTAGACAGATTTTTAAGTGCTAATGAGATGTCTGTATCCCCTGGATTTTGTTACAAGGCTAGCTTAGTGTTACGGAGCTACATTTCTGAATGGAAAATTTCATAGGCAGTGGGAAATGGTGTTTTCACCAGTTTACCCCTTATAGTTGCTGCTAACTTTAGTACAAGTGTGCCAAAAGAAAGACAAAATTGATCAACAGGTTAATAGAACCAAAATTCTTGTAGTATACGTTTGTTTACATTCCAGGAAAACTGATGAACTACTATAAATAACAGCAGAAATCTTATGAGTACTATACTAATAATGACCATTAAAATTGCTACTTAACTAATCAAATAATTAACAGTAGCATGTAAATTACATCTCTAACACATTTATATTGTTGAACACACATTACAGTTGCTGTAAAATGTTGAGAAAATCTTAAGGATGCTGAGAAAGGTAACCAACCCAATTTTAGTGTGCTTTATCTGCAAGACCACAGCCTACAATAATTAACAAAGAATTAATGTATAGCACTATTTTAATAGCTAATGTCAATGACATTTAACTGTATTAACAATTAAAATGAGAAATCCCTACACAACTAAAAATAATTACCAAGATAAACAATTTCTCCTTTCCAACTATTGTTTGTGTAAAGGAACAGAAACTACTGAAAGAGAAGATACGAAGTGTATGCATCTTTTACATTTACAATACATTTTAGAGTTAAGCTTATAGTATTGTACACACCAAAGAACTTCCAGAAGTACCCTTTATATATGCTACCATTCAATCACATGCAGTTTTGACACTTGGAAGACTATGTTCTAACTTTCATTCACTGAAAAGGTAAGATTGCTGTGAGAGCAGAGAGGAAAATCAAAGGGACTGAACAGCACATTCTTATACTAGGAATTAGCATACCTTACTAGCACTGGCAGCACTGCTGAGACTTCTAAATTATTCAACATCTACCATCAACATGCCAAGTTTCAGTGAAATTTCTGTGCTTTTGTAAGTAAATTCCTATCTTAGCCAATCACATTTATTAAGTTTGATGTGCAACTGACTAAGATTTTTCAAAAAGGAATCTCTCCAGCTTTACTAACGCTGTCCCCTTGTTTTCTGAAGAAAAAATTAGCAACTTGTATTTGAAATTCATGTCGTAACTTCTTCAGTCTTCACATTTACCATCTATCTTATAACCATATTCTATCTTTAGAGTCTTTGGCTTTGATGAAACTAGGAGAAACTACAAGCAGATCTGTAAGGAATCTAAATTTATTAATTTTAATAAAAGTTATCCTGATCCACAAGGCTCAGACGTTTAATTAAAGTCAATGGAAAAAAATGCAGTAAGAAATCATAGTAAAATTTAATATTAAATCAGCCTAAAGCAATTCAAAAGAAACCAGAAGGGACTGACAAACTACCTGATTGATGGTGAAGGATATGATATTTCAAGGAGAGAGGATGTCACGCAATATTGTCCAAACTCAAATGAAGGCAGAGTACATAGGTGCTAGAGAACTCATTTGCATGCAGAAGTGCTGACAGTCTAACTGGAATGGTCAAAATACTTGAAAAGACAAATCCTGGCATAAATAATTTAAGGTGTAGAGATGCAGTTCACACTGTTCCTGCTCTGATTCTCGTTTCTGCATACATACTCACAGTAGCTTTAGACTATGTAAAGTACCTAGCTCAGGAATGAGTGCCAGTGTAGGCATAACAACATGGAGTTACTGCAGATTCCAATACTCCGCCATGAGTTTGAGTACACAGCTGTGTGATTAAGTTGCACTGAACTTTTTATCCTTTCACAATGACATTGACAACAATGGGTAAGTAACCAGCCCGTGCAGTCTCATTCTTCGTCCTCCAAGCCTTTCTGCCTATATTTTTCATTGATCACTGGCAAAAGACATTCTCATGATCTTGACTGGCTTGTCAAGATATCAAGCTCCTATTTCTCAGCTTTGATGACTAGATCTTTGCTATCATATTAAGATCACTGCAGGAAGTGAGGCACTCAAAAAAAATATATTTTTCCTGTCTACAAGTTAATCCTGTTTTATTCTTAACCACCCTCTCTAGCATAGTTTCTGATATGAGAATTAAACCCTCTAGTCAAAGACATAAATATTCTAGTAACTTTTCTGGCAACAGTATGCAAACTCCTTTCTTCTTCGGTTGAACTAACAGATTGTAATTTATCTGGCAGCATTAAAGTTCTAAAAGCTTTTGTTAAGAAAGTTGTCAATGATTTAAAAAAATATCTGTCATTTAAGTTACATAGAATCCCTGACTTTCCCCTGAGGCAATTCATAATCTAAACATAAGCAGTAGCTAGTATGTAAAATTCTTCAGTCAACATCAGGTGTGATTAAGATGATATTTCTGAAAACAGCGAAATAGAAAATTATAATCTCCATTGGAGTTTGATTGATGATAAAGAAGAAATATTTTACATTCCTTGTTAGGAAAAAAAAAAGCTGAAACGCAAATATTAATACTATCTAAGACTTCAGTATGGCTAAATAATTCATAACAGTTAATTGAATTTTGTTGGTTAGAAAAAGGACAAGATTGATTCAGTAATGAGACAGATGAGTTAATCCCCTACAGCCTCTGATATGAGGATTGCCCTTTTCTACAACCTCCTCCAATTTGTTCCCTAATAACATATAGATCAGTAAGCAGTTTCTAGGGACTCCCTAACAGTTGCTGACCCCAGAATCTACTTGGGTAGAGTTCATATCACAGAAGGAGTGTACAAGTCACTAGCAACTGAAATAGTTAATTTAGTACCATTTTAGTCCATATGTACTTATTCAAAGGTATTTTCCTGATCTCTCTAACCACCAATAGCTATTTGAATGTTCCCCTTATACTTTTGTATATTAGAGTCCTTTTGCATAATCCTCTTGCATATTAATCTATAACACAATTTACCCTACAACACAGCTGTCTTGTACCCAACCATTCCAGAAAATGCAAGGTGAAATGCATATAAATTTAAAGAAATCTGAACAACAACCAAATCAAAACTAAGTAGGCTGAGGGAAATCAAAACTCACCCTCATCTAAAAAATCTAAGTAAGATCTGGAGAAGATATAAGGTCTGTTTCATTAATGTGAAGATTTTACCCCAATGTAAATATCAGTCGAATGATTTTTGATGTATGAGACTGGTAAGAGGAAGACCAAGAAACAGGACACATACACATATGCCCTAAATAAGTCTGAACTGTGTATGTTTATGTGCAATTTGCAATTGTTCTGCTAAGTCATCTACACCTATACATTTTAGGAAGATAAACAGCTGAAAGCTTCCAAAAGCAAATGGAAGTATCAAACGTAGATTTGGAAGCTCTAAAAGATGTATCTACTACTCAAGATTATGACATACATATAGGTAGATCAGCAACACACACACAAAAAAAATCATACATGGTCTTAATACCCACAATTAAATAAAACCTCTGATTCCTAGGAAGAAATGATAGAAGCAAGTTGTTGAGGAAAAACAGAAAATTACAGTCTGGAAACCATGTTTATTTAAACTATCTCATCTACAGAGTAAGGAAATTTATTCTGTTCCTTTTGCACTTAAATCCCCAATTCAAATCCTAAAATTGTAGTCACTCATTCAACTTTGTGAAATGCTGTAGCATGGTGAACACTAGAAATCCATAATATTAAAAAGGTCAAAATAATATTAAATTCAGAGCTTTGCAAAATTGGAGAACAGTCTTTCAAAGCACCGACTGGCCTCAGCTCACAGAAAAAAACAGAGGAATGGAAGATATGTGGTGCTCTGCACTTGGAAGGATTGTGCTCAAGGGGAATTCTGATACTACAAGCTTGTACCAAAATTTAGTAAAAAGAGAAGTGGCTAAAAATTAATTCATACCAGTTCAGATTAAAAAAAAGCAACAGAAAAGAGAGACTACTGTAAGGAACATCAATCCTCCTTCTACGGAAATTATTGGAAGGAAAAATACAACAGCATTAAATCAGATGTGCTGTGATTACCACACTTCATTCAGAATTTAGTCTGTTTAATAGGATTCCTATATGATCACTTGGAGAAAATACTAAGTACATCTATCTACGAACACAGAAGTATGTTACTTCAATTTGTTTAATAAATGCATGCGTGCGAACAAAAGCACTCATGCATCCCTTAGCTTGGCTCAAGTTACTCCAGAGGATTTCAAGACTCAACTTCTTGCAGTTCTTTGAACCCATACCAGGTTGGCTTTAAGAGTTCTAGTTAGATGTAGTTTCAGAAAAGTACTATAGGCTTCTTCATCCAAAATTTCTAAATGAAAATGTTTAACCTAATAAGTTTATTTGATTATCATGTATTTATTATTGATAGGCTCTGCTTGAAAAATGATAGCTCCCCACAACTTTTTAGCTATGCAAATATTTTTTTTCTGGTTCCCACACACTCACACTTTTTTTGGCCATTTCCTATCCTGTCAGTCATATGAGAAAAGGCAGAATAACGTAAGAAATAAACAGAAACCGTTAACTTGTATCAAAATGGATTTAGCACAGACCAATTAATCACTAGTGTTCTAGCAGAATCTGAGATTGATTTGTGAATGATTCAAAAGTGGAAACAAAATCATCTAACACCATCCAACAATTACATTGCATAATTCAAGTAATTTTCTGAGACATCTGCTTTATACTAATTATACTACTAGAATAAATGCTCAGGCTTGGTGTTACTTCTTAACCTTCCAGCTCTATTTACAGGATAATAACCAAGGCAGAAACCTCTGAATCCTTTAAAAGAGAATTTCTGAAAATCTCTCTATGTTCTATTCAAAGGACCTAGACTAGAGCCCAGAATGAAGACATTTTTAACAACTCAGCTCCTGTTCTGGACTTGCCAATGTTAAGTTCACCTGAAGATAAGAAAAATAAAAGGAAGAAACAATAATGGAATAGAATTCTATGGAATAGAATAGAATGGAAAAGAACTCACAGAATATTTATCAATTGAGCATTTGTTTGAAGTAGTCAGTGGTACAAAATACAGGAGGTAGACAAAGACCATTAGTCTGCACAAAGATATGATACAATGTGAACTGAATTAATCCTCAGGATTTTGTACTAAATACAGGATCAGTCACTGACAAAATCATAATGACTCGTCTACATTCAGCCTGTACCCAGGGCTAAACTGCAGCAGCTGTTCTACCACCCAATGACCCCTCCCCAGCTGAGAAGGGGAATCAGGGAAAAAAAGGGAGAAGCCCCATGGGTTGAAGTAGAAATAGATTTAATGAAATAACAAAACTAATAGAATTACCAACATAAAGCATACAAGGTTCTACTCACCTTGTCCTTAGGATTAATAGCAGGAGCAGAATGCCAAGAGAGAAGAGCCCCAGAAAGAAAAACTCCACCCTCAGTGAACTCCCTCCTTTCATACTGAGCATGATTAAGTGGTATGGGATACACCTGAGTCAGCTTGGGGCAGCTGCCTTGATTGGATCTCCCAGCTGACTTGGGTTACTGCATGGCTGGCCCATGGGGCTGTGCCTGGGTGACCAGGATGTGGTTACATGCAGCTAATTCTTGGAAGTATTAAGTATCCCACAATCATAACTGATATCAGTAAAAAGTTCCTCACTAAACCAAGGCTCACCAGTCTCCTGGTTGGATTTAATGTTGCACTATACTGTTATATTAAACGATTTTTCTTCACAAAAACGAAAATACACATTTGTTTTGTTTCAATTTCTGCTGTGAGTAGTAGAAAAGTTTTCTGCTTTTTGCATTTCTTTCTGAGAAAAAGTATCAAGCTGTCATTAAGATAGAACATTCACAGTGTATTATTTTGAAGGCTTCAGTATTTTCCTCTCTCATACTGCCACATGCTCTAAATGACAATTTCTTTACACCTGTGCAACCACACCTGCAGAGCTCATTTTTCAAAGTGTGATAACAAGCCCAAACTTTAACCACCTACATCATGTAGAGTCTCTTCGCCTTGACTATCGTGGTAAGGCACTAAGTATACATACAGTAAACACTCCTTTTTCAGACAGATGCATAAATTCAGCTTCTCATATTTAAAATGCAGCCAAAAGTAACAGATATTTTACTAAGGCAGTATTTTTATCACTCCATCATATTCTTGTAAGACCCGCTTAATTTCTCAGATTTTTTTTTTTTGTTTGGGTCTCTGTCTTCCACCACAAAATTTCTTTTACAATTAAGAGAACAAATCAATTTCTCATGAAATGTTCAGGAAGCAAAGACCCAACACAATGTGTGAGGCTTACTCCATGAAAGAGTGAGAAAGCAAACAAAACATAAGCTTGTAGAACCAGTTGTTCATCATTTCTCATTGTCACTTCAATTGCTTATAAAAATTCAGTACTAGATTTACTACTTTAGGACAGTTTAGGCACCGGTTTTTCTTCTACCCTTTCTGTAAGTTACAATCCTTTTTTTAATTAAAATTCTAGAATTTTAGAAGGCCTTTAATTAATTCTTTACATATGCATAAATACATAATCATTTTATTTCCAAGTATTTCTTCTTCCAATGGCTACCTGGGTTTTTTTCCTATTTTATATATCTTGCATATGAGTTTTCATTATCCGACAAGCAGACAACCAGCTAAGTTGGCTACCTTTGAAAAGACATGGCTGCTATTTTCTCCCTAATCTATTTTTAACATTATATTGCATAAATTCTCAAGCACATACCACTTTTCTCTCTTCAGTATGTTTCAAAAGATTCAAAGCTATTAATTTTTCTTAATAACTAGCATTTTCTTATTTAAAGGGGAATATCATATAGAAAAAGAATGAGCAATACAGTATATCCTATAACACTAAGACTAGAGTGATATTTGGAAATTTCCAGAACAGGGAACAATGGTATTTTGTAGGTTCTAAATTTATTGCTCAATTTCCCTTATCAGAGATGCTTGTGAGTCACTATATAATTTACCTACCACCCTAAAAATAAAACTAAAATAAATTATAAAGGAAAGAAATTTAAGATTTACTTTTCCATATGCCAGTTGTCACCAGCAATAAAGTATGGCATGGGCTGAAACCCTTGTACAATGCCACTGTATACCTTTGACTTTTACAATTAAAAGCAACAGAAATGTAGTGGCAAAGCAAGAAATAATCCAATGAAAGACTACTTTATGGCCATTCCACAGTTCCTATAAAGTCTAAAGAATCTATTGACTACAGAATATTAGCAACAACATGTACACAGTCTGGAGATGCAGTTTAAACACTCATCTACTGCAACCACTCAACTGTATTAAGATCTTTGCAATAGATAAAAAGAAATACGCTCTAGAAATATGTATTAGTATGTTAGATGGAAGGTTCTGGATGGCTTTTTCTCCCAAGGGAGCAGACATTCTAGTTATAAGGAGCTGCCATTACTGCTTATGCTAGATAGAAAATAGATACCAGCTCAGGAAAAAAAGAAAAAATAAATAAAAAAGGTTTCACTGTTTCTATCAAATAGCTGTAAGAGAATTTGGTAGGTCAGGAAAAAGCCCTGTTTAGAAGGCTTTTGAAAGGGCAGAACAATTTAGCCAGTATGAAGACAGAAGTTGATATGATGTTAAGAACTCTGTTCATTCACAGAGTCACAGAAGACCCTTGGTTGGAAGAGACTTCTAGGATCATCAAGACCAACCATTAACCTAACACAAATTCAGATATTATTCAAGATTTCACAGAATCACAGCATCATCTAGGTTGGAAAAGACCTTGAAGATCATTGAGTCCAACCATCAGCCTAACACTGACAGCCCTCAACTACACCATATCCCTGAGCACTATGTCAACACCTCCAGGGATGGGGACACCACCACTGCCCTGGGAAGCCTGTGCCAGTGCCTGACAACCCTTTCAGTGAAAAAGTTTTTTCCTAATATCCAATCTAAACCTCCCCTGGCACAACTTGAGGCCATTACCCCTCATCCTGTCACTGTTACCTGGGAGAAGAGACCGACCCCCAGCTCGCTACAACCTTCTTGTAGTGAGGGGCCCAAAACTGAACACAGTACTCGAGGTGTGGCCTCACCAGAGCTGAGTACAGGGGGAGATGGAGTACAGGACAATCACCTCCCCAGTCTTGTTGGTCACACCATTTCTGATGCAAGCCAGATATGTCCGATTACATGTTCTTACCATGGACGAGTTAAATCTTATTAGATATGTTTCACTCATCTACTGCTTTTAAATCACAGTAGAGCTAGTACACAAAACAAAGCCTTCAGGCTGTTTCCAAGGTGATAAATCAAGACGCAGTATTACATGTGGCAATAAGTTCACGTTGCAGTTATTTAAGCCTTAAAATCTTCTTTGCTAGAGGATCTGCAAACCCCTTTCCCCTCATGCCTCCCCCTATTCTTTTTCCGAATGAAGGATTATCCAGGATAAGGAAATGCAGGTGGATATTTGTACTGGCAAGAAGAGCAAAGACACCTAAATGCAAAGAAAAACTTTAAGGAAAAACTAGTCTCTGTCATGCAGTGCTAAAACCTTCCAAAATTACAGCAGGTTCCTCTCCTGGGGAGTGCTTTTGCAGCCTTCCCACCAGGCAGATTCTCAGATGGTTATATCAGATTTCAGTGCTAGCCTCATTTTCCTTAAAAGAGAGCACCTGGAACTTTCAGACCATTTGTACTGATATCTTTGTAAAGGCTATGATTAGAATAACCAACAGATGTGCAAAAAATTTTGTTGTTCGATACACATTTCTATGTTGTCAGATATAATATATATGACTATATCACACGCCCTAACACGAGGTCTTTAGTTCTCATTTGAAGTTATGCAAAGCTCACACCTGTAATATTTGGATGTTGTATTATTTTGGAAAACAGAGATTATATTCACTATGTATTTTATCAGAAGCATTTAATGGAGGACACTACAACATACCAGGCCTTAAAACCACAGATGATTCAGTTCGGTATGATGACACATATCTCATATTGACTTTACGGCCACTATGCCCTACACAAGAAAAGGTTCAGGTCCCCAGAAGTCAGACTTCAGCCTGCACTGTTGCAAGTTCTTGCTTTCCAAGTACATCTGACCTCACTGAATCTCATAAGGTTCCTGTGACCCATTGCTCCACCTTGCCTAGGTGGCAGCCCTGATGTCAAGCAGGCAGAAGGTAGTAGACTCCTGACAAGAAGGGGTAGACCCTTAGACATAGGTATGATGCCAGCATGCCCAACACTGTCCACCATCTAATGGAACCTGCTCTCCCTCCCACAATTTGTGGACACTTTAAGGAACTTCCCAGTTAACAACATAGCGTGACAGGGCCTCAGTCAGTCTTTGTATAGACCTACACAGCTATGGGTAGCAGCTGGCCTGAATCCAAGGACAGAAATAAATCCAGGATCCTGAATCCTGAAATACTTCATCTCTTCCCTCAGTTACCAGGTGTGATAAGGATTGTTATCACTACTGTATGCAGGGTGTGGCCTCAACAGGCTCTACCTCAAGGCTGCATCTGTTTATCTGTTGTCAGGGATCTATTTAGCTATTTCCAGAATGGATTGCTCCTTCGCTGTCAACTGATCCAGTTTCAAAATCAGAAAAGTTCTCCCATTGAACAGGAAACAAGAGCCTGTAGTTTTTCTCACTATATTCCATCACAGCTTAATAATATGAAGCTTTTATATTTCATAAAATAATGCCATAGTCATATAATGTAGGTATATTAAAGAAAGAGACCAGCTTCTGAAAAATCCAAATGTCCTTGATTCTCTTTTTAGGATCATAAATTAAGTTTTTAAAACACAGCCTTCAACCTTAAGCTTCATTTTTTCCATGTTTTTACTAGGAGTCAATAACTAATTTTGGGAGCTTGCTTATGACAGGCCAACATGGTAAGCAGATAAAATGGAAAGCTGATACCATAAACCACTTGTCTTTTTTTTTTTTTTTTTTTTTAACTTGAAAGCCTCAAATACTTTTTTAGATTGCTTTATTTTTTCTTTTATGGTTGCTTATGTCCCAAACAAAGATTTTTATGATCAAAATGTGCTGTTTTTAGTGGAAGTCTGGACTGGAGGGGTCTTCACAAGAACATTAAGCAGGGTTGTGACCCAAGAGATTGAGGCTTTGATCCAGTAATGACATCATGCAATATCCTCCCAGCAGTGCTGCAGATGTGCTGTACCAGAAAACAGAACTAACTACAGCATCAAGAAATGCAGATCTAGAACAACCATATACCCAAAGTGATTAGGGAACATCAGGCTAAAGAAACAAAGGCTGAAAAATTACTTTCACTCCAAGGACTAAATGATTATTACAATTTCAGCTTCAAAAATACAAACCACATTAGTAATTTGCATTACAAATATTATCTTAATATCTATGCAGTACAAAATACGGATTAAAGGCAAAAACGTAGCTTCAAAATCCTGGAAAATTAAATTGGATCTAATCACCTATGAAATACTTTACTGAACTATATCATGAAGGAAAAGTATGTATAGTTTTTAATAGACAACACATATCAGCTTCAGTCTTAAGAAACTTATCAGGCAATAAATGTTGCTACACTTAACATTTCCACAGTAGAGATTTTCAGGGCTATAAACTGTCTCAAGGATAGAGAAAGGGCTGTCATTACAGTGAATATTTACACTGTGAACATAGGAATTGTATTCATATAGAGAATAATATCTTAGTGACAGCTCTTTTACAGAGTAACCAGTTGGTGATCAGTTACTGGAACTGTGTTTATCCCAAGCTGCATCCTGTTTAAGGAACACTCCTTACCTGTGTCAACTCATCAATTACCACTTAATAAGAAGAGTTACTCTGTTGAAATGTTCAACATGGACAAAGAAAAGTTCTGACATTAGCATAATGAAGACATATCTCAGCAAAGGGCACAAGTCAATAATTGCAGTGAGTCACATCCCATATTTAGCCAGTCCTTTAAATTTATAGGGGAGACAGTCAAAATATTCAAAGGAGTGGGGAGGGTGTTTGAAAGACATTTGATTTAGAACACGCAAGTGAAACAGAATCACAGACTCAGAACCACAGAGTGGCAGGGGTTGGAAGGGACCTCCAAAAATCATCCAGTCCAACCCCTCTGCTAGAGCAGGATCCCAGAGTGGATCACACAGGAACATGTCCAGACGGGTTTTAAATGTCTCCAGAGACAGAGACTCCACAGCCTCTCTGGGCAGCCTGTGCCAGTGCTCAGTCACCCTGTCACGATCCGCTAAGACAAGTGGGAGTCGTGATGGTTCGTTAACCGAATCTCAGAGTGCAAAAGAAACACAATAGGGGAAAAGTATTAATTTTAATCAGCACAAGGCACTTTATTGCGTACCAACGCAGTGTAATCACGATAGAGAGGGAGGGAGAGAGAAAGAGGGAAAGAGGGTATAGCTACCAACGGCCGGCGGAGTCCTCGTGGTCCGTCTTCTTCTGTGGGGGGATCCCATCGGGGTATTCTTAGAGTCCTTTTTATACACTTTTTCGAGAGCGAGGGGGCAAATGGCCAGAAAGTGAGGAAATTTATTGTAATTTTGTTGCAAGGCCCATTGACATGGGGGTACAGGACAAATCATCCTTTATCATTTAAGTGCATTTCACGACCTCAGACGGATTTTCCCTTATCGCTTCTATGCCGTCTTCCAGGCCTGGTCAGCAAGAACAGCACACCACGACCTCCAAGGAATGCATACCAGTCCTCAGTGGGGGCACCTGCAGGCCTGCAGGCAACAACTGGCAAACATCCCACCTCGGCCAGGCCTTGATTCAGGGTCTCGCTCTCTGTAGATGATCGTGAGACAGATGAAGGGTCTTCGGGCCGTCTCTTACACACCCTCACAGTAAATAAGTGTTTCCTTATGTTAAGACTGAAGCTCCTGTGTTCCAGTTTGTGCCCAGTGCCCCTTGTCCTGTCACTGGACACCACTGAGAAGAGTCTGGCCCCATCTTCCTGACACTGCCCTTGAGATAGTGATGAGCATTGATGAGATCCCCCCTCAGCCTCCTCTTCTCCAAGCTAAACAGACCCAGCTCCCTCAGCCTCTCCTCATACGGGAGATGCTCCAATCCCTTCATCATCTCAGTGGCCCTGTGCTGGACTCTTTCCAGTAGCTCCATGTCCCTCTGGAACTGGGGAGCCCAGAACTGGACACAGCACTCCAGATGAGGCCTCACCAGGGCAGAGTAGAGGGGGAGGAGAACCTCCCTTGCCCTGCTGGCCACACTCCTCTTAATGCACCCCAGGGCACCATTGGCCTTCTTGGCCACGAGGGCACATTGCTGGCTCATGATCAGCTTGCTGTCTGCCAGGACTCCCAGGTCCTTTTCTCCAGAGCTGCTCTCCAGCAGCTCAGCCCCAGCCTGGACTGATCCATGGGGTTGTTCTTCCCCACATGCAGGACTCTACACTTGCTCTTGTTGAATTGCATTAAGTTTCTCCCTGCCCAGCTCTCCAGCCTGTCCAGGTCACACTGGATGGCAGCACAGCTGTCTGGCATGTCAGCCACCCCTCCCAGCAAACTTGCTGAGAATCCACTCTGTCCCTTCGTCCAGGTCGTTAATGAATATATTGAATAGGACCGGACCCAGTACTGACCTGTGGGGGACATCACCAGTCACAGGCCTCCAACTAGACTCTGCCCCCTGACCACTGCTCTCTGGGCTCTGTCCTTCAGCCAGTTCCCAATCCACCTCACTGCCCCATCATCCCACCCACACTTGTTAAGTTTGGTTGTGAGGATGCCATGGGAGACAGTGTCAAAAGCCTTGCTGAAGTCAAGGCAGACCACATCAACTGCCCTCCCCTCACCAATCCATCGAGTTATGTCCTCATAGAAGGCTATCAGGTTAGTCATCCTTTAGGTTGCTTTAGATTTTGAAGCTGGCATCTGAATATTGCTATTTGTCATTTGCTAGCTAGCACTTCTGCTTTTGATTTTATCTGAAAACTATAAAGAAAGAAGATTCCAATGCTCAGTTACTCAAACCCGCTTCCCATTTCACTGTATGCTTTACTGTGCAACAGACAATCCCTGTCCGTTAGTCTTGCGCTTCACTTGTGTATATTTCTGTGATCTGTTTTATCTTTAGCCCAGAATTTTAAAGCTACTTTAATTACTGTAGATAAAGGAAGATTAAGCTGTTCTTAAATTTATATCTGAACTGCCTGCATCACAGGTCATCAAATACCAGTTATTCAGGCTTTACAGTATCTGAACTCAAGAAGAGTAGATGTGTAATTGTTATGTTAGAAACACTAGTATTTGTTCACATAGATAAATGGATACTAGTTTGATGCAAAGTACTATCATGTGAACTAGAAGCAGTTAATGAAGATTGCTTCTTTCTATGGATTAAAAAAAGTCACACATAGCTATACATTTAGTAACACTCAAGTTAAAAATGACATGTCTACGTTTCTCTGCACAGTAAACGATTAGTCACCAAGCACAGGGAAAATTGAAAGAATGTGAAATCTAGCCCCAAACCCAGCCATAATACTAGCATGAACATACTCAAGTATCCAGTTCCTAGACTGAAGCTAAGCATTAGTCAATAATCCCAGCTGACATTAGCACCAGCCCTTGAAATCCAGGCCACTTAACATATAGAAATATTCAATTAACAAATGCTTATTTTGCTAATTTTTCACACATGCTGCAACTGTAGGCTTGGTTAATTCAGCAATAAATACAACTTTTCAATTCATCTTTTCCAAAAACCTAACATCAGTAAGACCCAGGTGACCACTTTTTAAACCAAAATTAAACACCTTATAGTCCTGCTAGCACTGGCTTTCATTCTAAATCTCCAAATACAGCAATAAGTTAACACAAAAATTTATTACAAATTATGATAGCCAACATTTCAAGGGAAGCCAATCAGAAAATAATGCTGCATGATCATAATTTCTTTTTTACTCAGCAGCTCTGTGAACAAATCACTTTTGTCTGGCATATGTGAGGCCCAGATTCTATTCTTCCTCTGAAAGGATTTGAGCTTGGACCTTCTGCGTCCCAAGAAAACTCTCAGATCACCATCGTTCAGTCTATTCTTTGCTGAATGCTCCCAGTGTATCAAGTGGATGCTTTACATAATTTGCTTTCCTAGGGAAGGAGCTAGAAGATCCTGGAAATCTTTTCTCCGCCATGATTATCTCAGTTACACGGCCATCTTGTTGTTTGTTCGTTTTGTGTTTTTAAGCATTTTGTGGAAAAACTGAACATCTCAGCTGAAGGTACTGAGACATATGCACAGGAAACATCCTTTTCCAAAATTTATTCCTAATTCAGCAGAATTAGCTGAAAGCTATAAACACAAATATAGGTACAAATATCCACAAAAGTGCTCATGATTTCCAGTACCTATAACTGGACTTCGACTTCAGCTTTGATGCTCAGATTATATACGTGTCTAGCCCTCAGCAGTCAAAGTCTAAGGTATATATCAAGGTATCCAACATGTGAGGTTTGCACTATGACATTTAAGAAAAACATTTCTCGTACTTCTTGGAAAGTAAATGGTTTACATTAACTCAGGTGTACAATAGTTATAAAAGCACAATCCAGAATTCTTATAGAAATACTTTGGCTTCCTTGCTGATAAAATCATTCTGCCCTTGCAGAATGTCAACAGCTAATCATACTCTTTCTCTGTGCTGATATTATACTGAGAAATTGACTTTGCCATCTGGCTTTCTAGAATTTTTATCAGGTCTTTATAATTAGGTTCAAATCATTGATTTCCATTGTTCCCCAGCTTCTATCTTTTTCAGTACCATTAAGATTTGATCCATTTCCAGTGCACTGCAGTGTTCTCAAGTGGAACCTAAAATGAATAGGATTTTCCCACAGGTTTTCACACCTTGCATCTGCTAGCAAAAGTTCTGTCATGCTTGCTTAGTAGTGCATATAATTCAATTTTTGTTTTATCAAGATATGAAGATGACCATACTACTGAAAAATTAAAATCAAACAACTTTAAAAACTCCAAATGAAAAATGAGCCTGAGGCTTAAAAATTAGAGACCTCTGCAAAAGGCTAGAAGGCTAGGTTGCTAGAATTATGTTGAACATATTAAAATCAAAGTGGTTGTAAAGACTTTTCTAGGCCAGACCATATTTCTACATTAGTTTGCTTCCTCTATACTGTTGCAATGCTAAAGGCATTCATGTAGCATTTTAAGTTAAGAAAAAGTTTATAGAAAAACAAATACTGGTGTATACTTCAGATACAAATAGCATAAATTTCAGCTCTCAGAGCAGAAGCCCCTGCAAAACTATTTCCTTGCACAAAACAATAATTAAACTATACAGTAATTTTGGCAAT
Source organism: Podargus strigoides (assembly GCA_028020825.1). Lineage (NCBI taxonomy): Eukaryota > Metazoa > Chordata > Aves > Caprimulgiformes > Podargidae > Podargus > Podargus strigoides. Next base: position 4,992,189 of record CM051631.1, read on the forward strand.
GTTAATCTATAATGAAGACATTGTCCTTTGTAAGAAAAGTCTTTAGGAATTTGTTTTCATAAGAAAAACTCAAGACAATTAAATAAATAAAGACTATCTTCAACTTGATTTGCAAAGTACTCAAAATCCAGATCTGAACTTTCCCCAGAATTTAAAGCAGGGGCAACGGGAAGCGGATTTGATAAGGACCATAACCTTAGTTTTAGTTTAAAAAAAAAAAAACAACCTCAAAACAAACAAACACACACCCACAACATCTTAATTTACAATTTAGATGCTGAACACCAAGGTTTACATTTTCCAGTCACTGAAATCATTAATTATGTACAAGACTCCATGCATTTTAAAAGACAGTAAATCCTTTGCAAAGGAGGCTAAACTCACTCATTTGGGGTCTACACAACAAAGTCATCAAAGACTTCAGTCAGAATGACAAGATACACTATTACTACTCCGAATGTCACTCGCAAGGCGCTGCATTCACATTTAAGGTCTAAATATGCCCAAGACTTCCTAGACTTGTTCTCACTGACAACCAAACATACTTCTGGTATGAAAGCTGACAAGCTATGCCACTTCCACAGCCCCACCTACCCTCCAACATCTCTAAGCTCATCATTAATGGCTCTGAGGATGATTCAGCCTGTTGGATTAATTTAATGTGGTCCAACTAACTTGAAAACAAATAACTATTTTATGTTTTTCTCCTATTGTAGCCTATTTTGCCTTTCTCACATTAAAAATAATTGCCTCATTCAGGTAATCACAGTTGTTTTTTTTAGTGAAGGAAAAACATATCAAACACTTGGACTGTCTTAGACTTCTTGCTCAGTAACTTCGTTTTCACTGAGATGAAAAAAATATTTTTTCCTTAGGGGCAGCAGATAGAACTAATACCTGAATACTTTTACTAGCTGCATCTCATTTTGTACATTCACCTTTCTAGCTTTGTACCTATGTATTCATCCTCAGTAACCTTAGTTAAAAGCCCCAAACCGGTGGAAACCAATGTAGTCTTTATCCTAACTGTGTATGTTGTGGTAATGAAACAGAAGTAACAAACTTGCAGTTTAATGAGTGCTCACTGAAGACTCCAAAATTAGGCTTCCCTATTTAGGGACCTGTATTAGATACATACCATCAGAGTGATTTTACTCTTTTTTTTGCCATACATTTACAGACAAACTCTGTCTGTGTTCTAGATGTCAGACTAAGTTACTGTAACAGAATATCACCTCACTTGTTATCTTAGCCAGGTATACCCCTGACAAATTCAGATATTATTCAAGATTTCACAGAATCACAGAATCATCTAGGTTGGAAAAGACCTTGAAGATCATTGAGTCCAACCATCAACCTAACACTGACAGTCCTCAGCTACACCATATCCCTGAGCGCTGTGTCAACCTGACTCTTAAACACCTCCAGGGATGGGGACTCCACCACTGCCCTGGGCAGCCTGTGCCAATGTCTGACAACCCTTTCTGTGAAAAAAAAACTTCCTAATATCCAGCCTAAACTTCCCCTGGTGCAACTTGAGGCCATTACTCCTTTTCCTATTGCTTGTTACTTGGTTAGAGAGACTCATCCCCACCTCCTTTCAGGGAGTTTTGGAGGGCGATTGTTGCAGCCGAAGTGCAGAACCTGGCATTTGGCCTTATTGAACCCCATACAGTTGGCCTTGGCCCATGGATCCAGCCTGTCCAGATCCCTCTGCAGACCCTCCCTACCCTCGAGCAGATCAACACTCCCACCCAACTTCTTGTCAACTGCAAGCTTACTGAGGTGCACTAAATCCCCTTATCCAGATCATTGATAAAAATGTTAAACAGGAGTGGCCCCAGCATTGAGCCCTGGGGAACACCACTTGTGACTGGCTGCCAACTGGATTTATCTCCAGTCACCAAAACTCTTCAGGCCTGGCCACCCAACCAGTTTTTTACCCAGCAAAGCATGTGCCCATCCAAGCCACGAGCAGCCAGTTTTGCCAGGAAAATGCTGTGGGAAACGGTGGCAAAGGCCTTACTAAAGTCAAGGTAGACAACATCCACAGCCTTTCCATCATCCAATAAGCAGGTCACCCTGTCGTAGAAGATGATCAGGTTTGTCAAGTAGGACCTGCCTTTCATAAACCCACACTGACTGGGCCTGATCATCTGGTTGTCCTGTATGTACCATGCGATGGTACTCAGAATGATGTGCTCCATCAGCTTCCTGGGCACTGAAGTAAAACTGACAGGATTTATATAAAGTGTAATATTTCTTCAAGTGTCCATATGCCAATTATATCATAAGCTTGACCCTGTACTGAGACCTCCAGTTCCTCTTCCTTATTGTATGTATTTCTCACATTTCGTTCTTGTGTCTTCCATAGGAATGCGGATACACAAGATGTTTGACAGAACAATATTATTCTTCTGCTTGTTCCTCTTATGACACTATTATGAATAAAATTCTCTAATTTATAATCCCCATTCACTTACTTCTTTTTAGAGATACAAGTGTTATTTCTTGCTCTAGAGATTGCTCAATGACTCAGAAATACTTTGTGATTTTTTTTAAATTGTTCAGAGACATTTTTGATGATTCATTGTTAAATGACTTCAACTCTACTTCATTCTGTGACAATACATTTGAAACATATGCCATTTTCTATCCTGTGAGAAGTTACCTTGCTTTCTTTTTTATGTCCCAAGAGGCAAGTATAGTAAGAATATAACACCAGTGCAGGCAGAAGCTGGTTGCTTACCTAACCAAAATGCAGGCTTAATCCACATGTCAGACTTCATAAGTGATCTAGATTCATTAACTCAGGTATACAAGTACTGTGACAGGTTCATGCTTTTACTGTAGAGAATGAAGAGTTCTACAGCAGGACTGCAGAATATGCTTGACACATTTTATCTAGCTTTTATATACTGATAAAAGAAGAGCCACTGCAACACAGCTCATCTCTTCAGCTTCTTAAGCAGGTTTTCCACCTTCCAGTGAATTTGCCTATAAGAGTCAAATAGGTAATCTCAGCCAGACAAAAGCCCTGAAGTATTTTACCCAGTTGAGAGCAATAATCCAAAGCACTCCTACAAACACTTTTCTTCAAGATGGTAGAATGAAGAGCCAGCCTCTCACCTGCTAAGAAGCTTTCTTTGCTGTGGAGAAATCAATAAATGTGGACATGGCTTCTCAGTTGTCCCTTTTTATCCATATTCAGTTTTCCTGCATTTACTACAGTTCACCTTCTTTCCAATTCAGTTTCCATCATGGCTATCCTACTACCCAGATACTCACAAGAATGAGAAATAATTCCCCATGATATTTTAACTAACCCAGACAATTTCCTTCTATCCTGAAGATTCACAATACCATTAAAGAACTAGGTAGTTTATATATATATAAAAGGACAAACTACTATTACCTCTCCCATGTCTCCACAGCAACGAAAGTCAGAGAACCATTGTGTCCCTACCATGAATCCAGTTTTCTGGAATTAAACAAGTGTAACTTTCACTTTATTTCCCCTGTGATGAAAACTGTTCTGACGATAAAGAGGGAAAGAAACAAACCAGGAAGATAACTTGCACAGTCATTTCTTCTTGCACCATCCACACTGAGGAGGCATGTTCAAGGTCAAGCTGTCCACAGGTCAGAACCCAGATCATCAGGGTCCACAGCTGGGTAAAAGCACAGCTATAGCCCTGACATTAATACCTCACAGAAACACCTAATCATGGGTTGACTGGGAACCCAAATCCATTGTGCCAGGCTCCATACAAATACAACAACTCTGTCCCAAAGACTACAATACTAATTTTTTGACAATATATTGAAAATTTATTATACACAACAGAATTTTAAAAAATTGATTTTTGGTGGAAGATAAATAATATACTGTTCATTAATCAACTTCTGAGTTTTTTCTGAAGATACTCAGTGTTTTCTGGTAATTTCTTAAAAGCTTTCCTTTTTTTTTTTTTTTGTATAATCCACAGTTCTCAAAACCCAAAAGTTTCAGACCTCAATAACACCTATTACCTGTCTCTTAGATTGACATATCCCACTTGCTGATTAAGTCTGCTTAACCCACATTGCCAAAAAAAAAAAAAAAAGAGAGAGAGAAAAATAATTACACTAGTTAATTATCTGCCTGCCTGGAAAAACTGTGTCCTGTGTGGCCACTTCTGGCAGCATGAATTGAACTTTGGTACAATGTGTTTTGCCAGAAGTCCTGCATTACAGCACCATTCCTTCTTCCTGGCAAGTCTATACTATAGTATGTGGCAAGTAGAGGCATCCATATGCTGTTAACCTTTTCAGACCACTAAAGAACAGATGGTCTCAGATTAGCTGTTGACGAGCTGTTAATCTAACTATCCATCAGTGCCTTTAATTACAGTTTTCTTGTTTTCAAAACAGCCCATATTGGATTATTTTTAAAGCAGAACATAAAATAACCTGCTCTGTAAACACAGAATAGACCTATAAACACAAATAGACCTAGACAGTTCTTCTTGCTCCTCCTGTGAAAACTCCACATGAATATTCTTCTACTTAAAGTTATCAAAAAGATACTGTAAATATAGGTGATCTTAATGCATGTCAAAGGCTGCTTTGGACCACCTCTACTGAGGACATAATTTTCATCACCTGTTCCCAGAAACCATAAATTATGCACGATGTAAAAATTCCTATTACAAAAAAAATCTTCCTTCCTAGAAAATGTAATTAAAAAATGTGCCATTTTCTGCTTTGGGAAAGAACAGACATATTTCCATAAATACCTTATGGGTGAAAAATTACCTCTGCCTTCACATAGTTAGGGTATTGCTTTGGTAAACTCTCTTAGGATACTACAGTGAAAGCTATTTCATTTTTACTTTAATTACAGTGAATTACTTGTTAAATGAAAAAAGTCAGATAACAGTTTCACACATCAAACCTTCCTTCAGGAACCAGTTGATAGCCAATCCAATTTAATATAGTCCAAGCCATTTTATTAGCATATTACCTGTGTAGGTAAGTCCATCAGTCAGATGTGCACTCTCCAGAGATGAAATGACACTGTTTGTCCCATGTTGGATGCTACACTGCTCCCAATTTCTGTGCAGGTAAAAAGATTAATTTTGAAGCTCTGTTTTATTTTTTTAAGATATTAATGCCAAAAATCCAGATTTTTAAGATCTTACATGAGATTTTCTAACAAAGATATTCTGGAATAAGCCATATATTAAAGCACAAAACAGTTATTGCAAGTGCACTCATCTTTGGAAAGATTTGGATACATGAATAAACTAACTGAACCTATAACTGTGAGACATTTTATTACTCTGTATAAGGAAAGGTTATGTTTACTGTATTAACTTTCTTTAATGTATGATAGTTGAATTCTTATGAAGAGTTTCTATTTTTAGAGAAGAAAAGTCCACAACAACTTTTTTCCACAAATTCACCAGAACTCTTGAAACATATCTGTATTATAGGAAAGAGACTTACCTTTTCAAGGTGAACGACAACAAAAAGAAGTCATTTTGGGATCCCTACTGTTTTCTGCCACTCTATTACCTGAAATGACAACAATTTACAGCAAACATTAGGGGTTTATTTCCATGAAGGTAAATACTGGTAAATGAAATGATGAAAAGTTTTGCACCAAGCCCATGATCAAACTCGGAGACAACTCTGCTACATATCAGCTGCATTTATCTGCTTAAGATCACATGACACCTACCTCAAATCCAAAAGCTAAAAATCACAGAATCACAGAACACAGACTGAACACCCCCAGTTCCCTCAGCCACTTCTTATAAGACTTGTGCTCCAGACCCTTCACCAGTGAATTTAAAACTACTTTTTATTACTTTCTTACTACCATGGTCTTTCCTCAAAGTCTTCACTCCCAAAAGGAACAAGATTTTTTATTAAATATGAAGAATTCAAATAAGGTTTTATTTTTGCAAGAAAGAATGTTTGGAAGAAGTAATACAAATCTCAACAGACTTTGGAAGCTTCAATACAGTATTCTAGATAACTTACACTTAGACAATTAGACATATTAAATATTCCTTAGCTTTGGATACCTGTAAACTCCCATCCATCACTACTGGAAAAATGACTCTTAGCTAGAGATGAACAAACATATTTCTTCCTTCACACTTCTCCATTAAATTCTAGTAGAAGTGCAATGACTATATGGATTTGATAAATGTCCCTCAACACTTGAGAACTAATTAAGTTTTCCCCAATTCTGTTTTGGCAGAAATTCTTTTGCTTCCAATTTGAAACACTTTTTAAATTGAAAAAGTCGTCATAAACATCTATGATTGTTTTTGAATAGCACTGATTTAGCTGTCAAAATAGGTGAAAGGGTCAGCATCTCAAACTATTCAGTTGTACTCTAGAAAACATTCTACTTATTACAGGAAAAATATAATGTCTGCCTCTTAACATATCCAGCATAACTCACCTGTTGTGTGCTGATGTAAGCACATGACAAGAGCAATGCTGTTTAATCCAGTATAACAGGATTCAGACATATAATAGTACCTGCAGAAAGACAACAACAATACCATTAACACACTGAATCAAAATTGCTCTAGTATCTTGAAATATAAGTGTGGTAACACATTGCTATAGTACAGTCCTTTAGGGGACCAGTGTTACAGAAAGTTTTAGTGTGCCATAGTAACTAACTACAGCAAAAGGCTGGAATAGAAGGTAAATTCTGAGCATGCAGCAGCAGGAGTGTAAGCAGTCTGTGATTTAAGACTGTTTAGCCTTGATCTAATTGCCTATTCCCTTGACAGATAAAGGGACAGCATGATTAGAGTCAAAAGGGTAAAAAAAATTGTTTATTATTAATAAAGGCAACAGAACTGTAAGGAGGGAAGCTACTCTACGGTATTCCTCCTGAATTATTTGGAATGTCAAAATGGCAGGCAAACCTGTAGATATTTTGCCTCAGGGTTTACTCTTAGCAGGGCTCAGTGGAACCAGGAGGGTAAAAAAAATGTGCAAACTATGGTATAACAGTAGAAAAGATAAAAAACAGATTCTCTCTCCATAAGTATACACATGAATATTTGTATACATATATATATGCAACATGTGCAAAAAATTACTGAACAAAACATACATCTTTCTTAAAATATGCCAACCAGTGCTAAGTATGGCACAGAACTATAAAAAATAGTAAACGTTTAATAGGTATTTTGAACCCTGTGCAAATATATATCACCAAGAAATGACCTAACAGACTGTATTAATAATGTAACAACCCATCCCAAGGTCTCCTTCTGTCATGGCCCCTGAACTACTTCTTCAATGACTGCTCAAAATAACTGCTCAAAATCAGTTGTAATTTATTCTGATGCCTGTAATTTGCTTCACATTTTTGAGGCACTAAAGCTGTTCTTTGATTAGTGACTATGGTGTATCTTCATCAGTTTTAAAATAGTATTTTACATGAGTGTTTACTGTGATGGCTCTGACAAGCTGTAGTGCCTTTCATGTAAAGGTCATTGGCTCACTTCTGGCCCTAGACAGCAAAGGCTGAAAGTCATTGCTGCCCAATGGCTATTTTGCACCCTATATGAAGTGAATTGATGGGTTTAGTCCAGAGCTTTAGTGGATAAATATCCACATCACAAACTATCACCAGAATTGGCGTTACTAATGTCATTCTCAGCAGAAGGTCAAGGAGTGAGTTGTCATAGAGACTAAATTGTGTTCACAAGCCTAGGAGGCAAGATAAAAGCAGACTAAGTAGGTGGCCTAAAAAAAGAACCACCCCTTTCCGATAGCTGCTTCAGAGTTGTCAGTCCAAGGTTCTTAACATGCTCAATTCACTTTCAAAAGTAATATACCACTGGGATGATTTCTAAGACAACTAACTGTTGATAAACTGTGAGATTTATTGGAAGCAATTAAGTTTAAAGATCCAAGCAGCATATAACATTTACACTCTTGCAATCTCCTCAATTAGTCTGTACTGTATAAAATCACATTAATTGGAATTAGTAAAGGGAACAGCTGATCTGGTCTTTCCATTATCCAGCCTCTGCCTTCATGAGTTTATCCTTTGCTATGTAAGGCCCAAAACATTCCAGTGACACTATTTCCACTAAACGGGTTTTTTTAGGTATTTTTCTTTAGACTTTGTTTAGATATTTTTGTCTAGAATTAGCAAAATTTGAGCTTGCAAGATTTGTTGGGAACCATATGTATTCACTTTCTGAAAAGCTGAGAGTTTCCTTCTGCTCCACTTTCTGCCTTTTGAATCCCTCGGGGAAAAATTTGTCTGTCTCAGACCCTTTTAAAAGTTTAATTGGTTTCCAAAGGAGATTTGTAGTGTTTGCACCATATCCTTTCGGGAAAGGCTGTCCTTTTTATGTACTCATAGTAGCATTTGTGTAAAATAAACATTGTAGGTTTAAGAAAACATTTTATCCTGGCATTTACTCATTTTGCACAGCTCATCCACAAGGTACACAATTTCTTCCACGTGCATGATTTTGCATGCATTTTTTCTGGACAAAAGTTCAAATTACAATTATATATAGTGTTCCTATCCACTTATGTAAATAAATGGCGTTTCTCTTTTTTTTTTTTTTAGAACCAAACACTAGTGTTATCTAAGTCAGTGGATAATTGATGGTAGTGAGACTACATGCCCCTGAGAATGACACTGCTGAATTTTTACATTCTGTCAACTCAGGTCTCTGAGTGAGAAGTTAATTCTGGACAAATGAGAACTGCTCAATGAAAAGCCTGTTTGACATAAGCAGGAACAAAAGACAAAGAAAGTTTAATGGGTGAATACAGATTAATATAAACTCTGCCTCTGGTGTTATTCCTGCTTATGGGACATTGAGCTGTGCTTTCTGCACACCAGTTTGGGCTGGAATTGGTGCTTCAGAAAGTTATGGTTGTGTGTATTTCCTCTGCAACTGGGACAATCTAACAGTGTCCCACACCAGGAAACATCTCTTTCCATTGTGGTAGTGTGCTTGCCCTCCTAAATACAGTTATGGATTTGATAAAGGTTCCACATAAAACACCTACTCCCAACTGTAGACAAATCTGTTTTAAAAAGCAAGCAGTCAGGAAAACATACAAGTTCCTCTTTATGTCACATGGCCAAAACATGCACTAAACCACAAACATTTTATTGTTTCAGGTAAAGGCACTGATCTCAAAGAAAGGATTGAATTCCAATATCAGAATGACTGAGCTCCAAGAGAAGAGTGAACTTCCCAGCACAGCCTGGGCTCTGTAACTGTCCCCCTCCCAAGACGATGCCTCCTCCCCTGTGCTACTACCCAGCTGCCACAGAATTTCCACTGGATTCAAAATTTCAGAGCACAACAGGCACCTCTGGCTGAGCATTCCCGCTGCAGCGGTGACTCAGCCCCGGTGCTGAGCCACAGGTCGCCTTCAGGACAGGTTCTTTAATAAACTACATGATACCCCAGCCCTAAAACTGCATCATTGCCTACACATTTAGTGCAACAAATTGATTCCAGGATTGTTTCTGGTGATCATAAATATCTTGCTAATAATAGTTAATAGAATTTTGCAATAATATTTAATAGAATTAATTGAAAAATTGCCAAGCTCTTCCACTCAAGTCATTACAGTCTATAAAAGGAAGTTATTCAGGCTGTTTACTGTCTCTGACAGAAATACAAAGCTAAATATACATATTAAAATGTATAAACAAGCTCTTTTTTGTAGGCACTAAGTTTATTTTAACAGTGTCAATAAATGTCTGCTTATATGGGTTCAGTGGTAACTAATGTTCACCAGGAGGAACATTTTAGAAATAAGAACTAGGAAAAACCTCTATAAACACAAATGGGAAGATTAAATGTGGAGTGAAAATCAGATCTGTAAGGAACTTCCCTTGAATTTCTATAATTGAGTGATTTTGGAAAAGCACTAGTTTCAGTTTTGTCATAGGACAGAAATCCAGTTTGTAAAACGATTAGAAAGGTAATAAATTTATTTATTAAAAACATAGGAAACCTGAATGACAGCATTACTGAGCTATTCAAATTTAATTTTAAAGTACAATTTCTAGGATGATGTGCTCACAGCTTTAGTAAAGTATATTATAATAGAATTTTACTTTCCTGTTAAGAAATTAATCCTGAGAATTACAAATTATTTGAGATACTATGCATATAGATCATTTATATATGCATAATTTATATATTAAAAATATTTTTATATAAATACCTTATTTTCCCTTTCAGAGACTGGCCAAAGCCTTTATATGGGAGAACAACACAAGAAAGCAATCTTCACAGCCTATTATTTGTGCTTCCATTTCACAGTTCTCATCTCTCTGCATTGTTCTAGCGGCTGCCTTTGACAATATCTTCCTGCTGGAAGATAACTGCCAAAAAAAGAAAAGAGTTGAAAGTTTTCCAGGCTACTACTTATCTAATGCCTTCCTGGTTTTCAGGAAGCATCCAGTGTCCCTCCATTTTCCACAAAGCCAGTTCCCTTCTATTCACCAAGGAGGACACAGGGCAACACGGGTAAAACAAGCCGACTTAGTGGTAGGCAATAGAGAAAATGAAAAAGGAAATAGGCAAATTAAGCCATCTTTTCATAAGTATCCTAAAATCACATCATTTTTGATACTGATCTTTGACAAGATGAGACTTAAATCTAAAGTCCATGGGGTTAAATCTAAATCCATAGTCACACAGCTCAATTAAGGTGAAGATGAATGAACCAGACCTCTTCATTGCGATCATTTCTTCTTAACAGGAATATTGTTCCTTCAGTCTCAATGAAAATCTAGTTAACACCGGTGCTTAATTTATTGCCAAATTAAGCAGGCAGAATTTTCAAATAAGAAAAGGATGAAAGCATGTAGTTTAAATCCAGCAGTTCTGTTCTCTTATTAAGATTGGTCTCTCTGCACTTTAAAATAAAAGTCAAGGCATAGTGAGACCTGACCAATAACATTCTCTGACCTCTAAATTTGTTTATGAATATATGACAGATGAATTTTAAAGAGAAAGGCCCAGATGATTCAGATAAGTCACCACGAATCAACTACACAGCACAATTAAATATTACTGATCAGTGTCAACTATTACTGTAACCCCACTAAGAAAAGGCAAAACCAAATTTCTCCCTCTGAAATGCAATAGTTGGGGTTTTTTAAAAGTCTCATTCACAAGTACAGAGGACAAGTATTTGAGAAATATGGATGTCACAGGACTCTTACAACAGAATTCTACTATCTGCTAAATTGTCATGGAAAATGCAGTGAGATGAACATTGATACGAGCATCACTAAAATTCTGATCACTAATATTCTCAGGAATGTTGTTAATTTTACATGCTAAGCAGTAGATAAAAAGAATTAAGATCCCTGAGGGGGGAAAATAAGTCGACTGAGGCATGAAATGCCCCTAAGAGTGCCATCAAACATGATTGTGGATGTGTTCTGTTTCTGTAAGCTGCCAGGCGCACTGTTGCTTTCTGCTTAGGGTAGAGCTATTTTTATTTTTTTTTCTTGTTATTGCTAGGGGGTTTATATGTAGAATGAAGACCAGTGTGAAGAGTTGTTCTTATGAATGCAACGCTTTACTAATATAAATAGCACTTTCATAAGCATATTATGGTAAGGTGGGATGATTATAGATGGGATAATTAACCGGGTACATGCAAATCTTTACTTTCAGGGAATACCTGATATGGGACACCAATGAATATTGCCTGTGTATAATAATACCTTTGTGCTCTCTTTTAATCCTCATCACTGAAAAAGGAATTCATTCCTTCAGGTATTTCAAACAGAACTACAAATACTGCAGTGAAAAAAACCCCCAACAAACAGGGAAAAAAAGCAACAACAAAAAAATCTACTGGCAATCTATCTTGTTCCTTAAGCAGAAAAGAAAAAGAAGGAATGGTACTACTTTTCTCTTTAGTAAAACAAGTCTACTGATAAACTTCTTGATAGATATTCCGGCAACTGGCTGTCGAAATGTGTCATCAGACCACACAAGTAACCCACACTCACTTATAACTTGTCTGCAAAGTTAATTCAAGAACCTGTAAAATATCCCAGGTTTGGAGTATAAATATCTTTGTGATGAAATAAGTTCAGAATATTTTAAAAGTTATTATTTGCATTTTCAAACACACAGGACTGTTTATACAAAGACCTAAATTAAACTTCAATATTAAGACCTATCTCTAATACTAGAAAGTAAGTGTGCCGATGGGGTTTGGACTAGGTGATCTTAAAAGATCCTTCCCAACCTCAGCAATTCTGTAACTCTGCCATTCTCACACTTGAGAACGTGGTTGGCTTTGCAGGTATTTTACTTCCAATTAGGTTTGTTACTGGGAAGCCTGAGATGTAAAATGAAAGTTGCATATGAGTATAAATGTCTTTCTCCACCCTCTTGCCTTGAGATGGCTGAGCACTAGACCAAGTAGAAAAGAAGGTATGCAGTCACTGTGGGAAAGAACCAGCTAGACTCTTCCCTATATCTCTAGTTGGCTAGGTATTCTTGATCACTGTTGGTATGCCCTGTATAATGTTGTTGCTTTATTTAAGAGGATATTATTGCCTCAAAACTAGCACAATGGCTTCATTTGAGAAATAGCTGCATTAAAAAAAGACTACCTGGCAGAAAAAAAACACGAAGAAGATATTTTGCTTAGAAGAGTTTGGACTCAAAAGAGAAACAGGGAAATATCTGCAACAGAGGTACTGGTAGGAGATGGGTATCATAAACAAGGAGGGCAGCTGGTAGGACAGAGATAAAAAAAGAAATGTATATATATCCACTGCAGGATCCACATATTACATCAAGAAATATACAGGACAATCTCCCATTTCTAAACTTCCAAGAGTTAATATAAATGGACAAATATGTAATAGAACAGGACATAACATGTCCTAAGCAATGCATCTGCTTTATATTGAACTGAAATATGTCAATGTACAGGCTTACGTATCCCTTAGGCCAAAGACTCTTTCAAACAGAATTTTTGGTAGCTAAGGCAACATTTGCCTAAAGCACCTGTCAAGCATCCATTGAGAACTGAATCATGTGATTTCTCAGTATATATCATCTTGGGCTACTGTCAAGATCTGGTGGTGACCTGAAGTTGAACACTGCAGCAAAAGTATATTCTGATTTTGTTCAGAAAAAAAAAAAGCAGGAAACAGATACTTTGCTCAGAAGACCTTGGACATGAAGAAAGGAAAAGCAAAGCCAAATTCTAACCCAGGAGCAGACAGACCTTCCACACAGCATCTATGGCCCAGGAATTCTAACTTTTCATAGCACCACCTGGACTGAACAACGTTATTTCTCCTCCACACCATGTCTTCTTATCAGTATCAGCCAATTTCTCAGAGTAAGGTCACAACCTGTCAAATTTTTCCTCTCCAGCTGTAATCAGGCAGTGTTTTCCTGTTAGATATACTGTAAGTGGTCCAAGCTGCCAGCTGCAGTACAGCTAGCCTCTTTTGGCAATGATAAACTGTCTTGTTTTCTATGCTTTCCTTCCTTCCCTCCCCCATTCAGGCACACACTTGGCATGGAAAAGCCAGCAGGTGTACTCCACTGTTAAAAAGACATGAGGCATCCGTGTTTTGAAGACGTTAGTGTGATGGGTCTCCCAGCTGCAAATGATGCCACTCACCTTATTATGCAAAGTGCCTATATAAAGCTATTATGGCTTGGCATCTATGCCCCAGTAAGGTGGTCCAACCAATTAACAAACACAGTATAAGATGAAAATGGACATGACTGCAGGCAGCCAGGACTCCCTGCATTCTCAGACAGCTTTTTTTAAAAAAATTTTTTGTTAAACCAAAGTTGGATTTACAAGTCAAAAGCATGAAATTGTTTATGTCTGTCTTAAATTTACACATCTAGTGGTAAGGCACAATAATAATCCCCTATCTATTTTCATTATTTTCTGCGATATCGTGATACAGAAAATACAGAAATTTAACAGATTTATCATGTCAGAAAAGAGGTATCATAAATACATATCTGTCTACAGAAATGAACATTAAAACCAGCTAACAGAATGTAGCTGTGTTTCAGATTAACAGACTGATAAGAACTAAAAATATTGTGAGGATTCATGTGTAAGATATGAGTAAGGAGTCCTTGGACTGCACTACTACCCATGTCTTTACTTTTGCATCTGTAAAGGACATACTTACTATGATGATGAATGGCCAGAATTCCAGTGATCTTGTCCAGCACTACAGTTTTGCATATCTCAAAACTACTTCTTTTCAGTCTAATGGAGTTCCAGAATCAGAGAAGTATTGAGGAACACACCCACAAGGATTAGCTAAATTGAGAAATTAATTCTTTCTGCATTTTGCCTGATACTACTTCTGTTTAATTTTCAGATTCCAAATCAAAGAGTTCATTTTAAAACATGCAAATGGAACATTCATTAGAATGGAATCTACACAAAGACACTTTCTAGAATAATTTGAAAAAAATCAAGAAAAAAATTAGAGACATTGCACACAAGTGAAACAATTAAATTAGCAAAAGTGATGCAAAGTGCAGTTCTATATCCCAGTCTAGCAAGACACACAGTATGTTATTTCTGCTCTGATACATCAGTGTAAGCATAATTTCACTGAAGTCAGTTTAAAAGCCTGGATTTCCACAGAAAATGTTTATGCATTTTCATAAATGTTTGCTTTGCTCAGGAAGATGTCTTATTATAAACAAACAAACAAAAAGATAGTAGAAACTACTTTGAGTGAAATTAGCTTTAAGAACCAAGACCAGGCTTAACAGAAATCTGTTTCTTCAGTGAAAAATATTTTTTTTTGTTCTGGTACAAAAAAAAACACCCCAAAACCAGCACAAAAAATACCTCTAGAAAGGCGGATATTACAACAGAATCTAAAAATAGGTAATAACTGTTTGAACAAATATTCTCTTTGGATTTGCCAAAAAAACTTGGTTTTGTAAAGCAGTTCTCAAGTACTTTCTCTTAATTGTGCTTGCTTCAGTGATGTTATATGGAAAACAAAAAAAAAGTAAGACAAACTTGATACTTCTGTCAAAATGAACACACCCTGTGTTCCTCTGTTACATCTTTTGTGTTTTGCACAGGTGGGAGTGGGGATCCATGGTATGAAGAGGGGAAAACTTCAGTTGTAGATTTATAAGATGTATTTCAAAAAATCTCAACAGAATCCAAAAATTCCAACAAAACTTAGTTCTTCACTCTTCAGGAAAATGGTTTTATTTCTGAATGTCGAAACCAAACTCACCAGGCCTTTTAAAATAACCTGGAATATATGCAAAATGGCACCTACATATATACATATGGCAGCTACACAATATAGACTATTCTTTAAAAATTCTTTTTGGGATGTTCTCTCCCCAAATACTGAACTTTTCAATTTTTTCCCTGAAAAACTAGTACAGGTGTTATTTCAGTGAAGAAGCAGATAACAAAGAGCTAACTAAGGAATACTGATTTAAGTTTATATACATATTAGGGCTGAGGTCTCTTTTTATCATGTAAGAATAGAACAGTTTTTATACAGATTGTTCTTTGTGAATGGCTGTTTGAGACAAGCTTTGTGGAATGCTGAATACAAACAACACAAAACAGCTAGAAAAAGGAAGTCATTTCATCATAGTCCAAATATTCTGGTGTTTATAAAGCCTTATCAAATATAACAAGAGGAAAAAAAAAAAAGCCTGTACTTCCATTAATTGGTTGACCATCACAACCAAGAATTCAGACATAGAATCTGAACTATACCCTCCCAATTATTGATAGCTGCTCTAAGGCCAGGCTAGATACTTAGTGCACATATTATTGTCAGAACACAGTTGTGCTGCATTTGTGTTCAGAAGATATTTCTATTCTAACAGCAACCTGGGATCACAGGAACAGGACCTTGGTTATCCAAAATGCTTAAAAACACGTTAAAGAAAGAAAATCATGATTTAAACTTATGACAGTATTCATCTTACAAAGAGATATAAAGGAGACAAAAGGACAAGAACAAACATCTATACGCTAACCTGTGTTGATGTGGAGATATTCTGCTTCCCTTTCAGCTGTTAGTTGAGTTGGGATGCCATGTCAAAGATTTTCCTTTTCCAGGGCAGGATGACACAAATAGAAACTCGAGCTCAGTCCTTTAGCCCTCACTGAAAAGCTCTGTAAGGACAAAATACTTGGGGCAGGGGAAGGAAAGGTTATTGTGCCAAATTACTCCTAGTAAACATAGGGAGATTGAAAGTCAAACCTGGACTATTTGTCTAAGTAAAATGAACAGTAACTAAAGTCTGAACAAAGCAGCATGAGCTAGAGAAAATGAGATAATCTCTCATTCCAAAGTACAAAAACACTGGTTCTTAGGGCACCATGGCTTGGGTATCTTATAGTTAAGGATTCAATTGTCTACCACAGGCTATGAAGGATCTCATTTCAGGGTCTGCCATAACACAAACACTGGCAAAAAACACTCATGCTTTTTTCTGTATCTTTGTTGTTGTGGTTTGAAGCTAGCTAGCAGACCAGCCTCTACCCAGTCATGCCCACTCACCCTGCTGGGCTGGGTGACAGAATCAGAAGAGCAAAAGTAAGAAAACCTTCTTTAAGACTCTTTGGGTTTTATACCGTTACTTGTACAGAAGTATATGAGAACAGCATGGGCTGTTTTACCATCCTTCATTAAAAAAAAATTAAAGCAGCTGCTTACCTTGGTTTTCTGACCAGGCCATTTGTAGTTGAAGGAAGAAAGAAAAAGGCATTCAGCTCTTGTCCGACAACCAGTCCTCATTCTCTCCAAATAAACTGCAACTGGCCACTTGGATTTCCATGTGCAGTTCCAGCAGGTTCACACAGTGGTATATAATCAAAGGTGAGATCACTGCTACACAGTGGTTTTCAGTCTAAGAAACACCAACCACAACAACTCATTAAACAATTTGTATCTACTTATCACTTTTCAACGTAAAAAATAATTCTATGTCTCTGTATCTCTCTGCTGTTGTACGTGTGATTTTGTAAAACTAGCATTATTTCAAAGCCATTGAATTCACTATGAGTCACAGGAGTTCTCAGAAAAAGAAGGTGAAAAAGAGAGACTGTCAGAACAATCTGTATGATCCATCAACTACAATGGATCCAGCCCATTAGAGGAGTTCAAAAAACCTTGTGGATCCCAAATAAAGTGAAACTTCTAGGTACGTTGACTATGGTAGAAGAAATCTGCAGCTGTGTTGGCTGTTGGAAGCCAACGGAAGATGTAATGGAAGAACCAGCAAGAACTTCCTCCATAACACATCTTTAAATATTTGCAACACTTGATTGGCAGAAGCAGTAAGTAGCAACAAAATTCTGTGGTTGTGAGGGATTCATGAATGAGAATGCAGAAGGGGTCCTGTGATGAGGCTGTGTCTGTCAGTAAGGATAAACATCCAGTGGCAGCAGACAACACATCTACTAGCTGTGTATAATGAAAAGGTTTCACCAACGTGCCTAGGCCAGAAGAAAATCTAAAGCCAGTTTTTGGTGGAAGATATACTACTACACCATACGGGAAAAACTTACCAATCTCATGCAAAGCCAAGAGGTCAAAACATTCATCCACTATTTCTAGGATGGTGGGAAAAGGCATTACTTGCTGTTCATCACTGCCAATGCCTCACTTTTCAATCCCCAGCTCCAGTGACCTGTTTTGACAGAAACACTGCCACTTCAGATGCCCCCTGTTCAGCTGGATGGCTTTTCTCTACCCTTGAACTAGAGTGCTCTATCCCCTCCTCTTTTGTCAGACAGGAAAACATGAAACCTTTGCCAAATATATCTCCTCTGATCTGTATCTTTTTCTACCTTTTTTAATCATGACTGCTTAAGATAATTTACTTCCACCTTGACACACAGCTCCCTTTAGGCACCAATGTCTCTGTGAGAGATACTTCTCTCCTTTCCTGTAAGCACTCTTATTTGAATCTCCCTTCCCTCTCATAATAGGCCTGTGAATGAGGTCTTTGCTTCTGTGCCTTGAAACTGAACACTGGATACCCACTGACCATATACAACATATAAGTGCTGATGCCTATTCTCAGGAAGCCTTCAGAGTCTATAATCAAGATCTCTAAGGCTAGTTCTAACCTCTCCATGGCATACAGCTTCCCCTCCTGACTACTGCAGTTTACTGTTTCATCTGCTGAGGCTGTACAGTACTTAGAAATTAAGTGGAGACTATAAATTCATATTATTATACATGTCATGTTAATGGAGAAAGCACCTAGACTTGCAACTCCCCAAATAAAAAGCAAATAAGCAAACAATAATCCTGGAAATAAAAATCTCCTCTCTGGGACCACTGACACCCTGTAAAACCTTGAAGCTTTGGACAATTCTTCCAGAGTATTACAGCCTCGCTGTCCTCCCGATCAGCCTGCAAGCTCTCCCACCAAGCTTCCTCTCATTTGTTCAGGAACAGCTTTCTCTCACTTGTTTAGTTAGCTCCCCAGCTCAGAGGACATGCATTCTTTTCTCATCTGTTTTCTCACCAGGCAATTTCCATTGTTCTAACTTAGAAGCAGACCACCTGAGATGATCAGTTTCCTTTAATTTAACCAGTCTATTTAGCATATTCAGTGCTTTACTGAGAAAAAAACATATCATGTTATCTCTTCTTAGATTACTCTTAAATCTGTTCTCCCATAGTGTGTGATCTATGACAAAGTCCCAACCAGCAAGTGGCAGATTAAATACAGACTGAGGAATAGAGTGGTACACGCAATTCATAAATCTAGATTTATAAATTATACATACATTCCCAAAACTGTCATATCTC
Organism: Podargus strigoides; assembly: GCA_028020825.1. NCBI lineage: Eukaryota > Metazoa > Chordata > Aves > Caprimulgiformes > Podargidae > Podargus > Podargus strigoides. The sequence continues at coordinate 5,011,039 of CM051631.1, forward strand.
CCAATCTTCACTCTGCTGTTTGCCAGATATTCTTCCACCAGTCACTGTCACATTGTAGCTTCTCCTTTCTTTTTTATGTCCTGATTAACAGGACATCTATACTCTCCCTTGAGCATTCTTCCTCCAGCAAGATTGTTTTCCATATCCCTACAGAAAGGGGCCAAAAAAAGCATTTGTGAGCCTGAGATGCTTCCTTTTCAATATATATTATGTGACTAATAAAAGATAAAACTTCTTATAAACATACTTCCATAAGCACAAATCATGTTTCAGTATAGGTTCAGAAAAAAATTATATGCAAAGAATTTATTCTTAGATTACTTGAAAAAAAAACAGTCTTTTTCCTATAGGTAAGGGGATTCTATTAATCTGTTGGGGGAACAGTTTGATTACCTGAATATCGATAAAACCCACAGATTTTGCAGTTGGAAAAAGCAACCAAGTTTGGAGAGGTCAGGTTCTCCCAGTAGCACTGATTCTCCAGTAACGTTCATGACACTTTTGAAAACCACTGTGGCTATACACATCATTTGCATCCCATGTTCTATTCCAAAACTTAGCCAGCAGTGTAATTAATTTAAAATAAAGAGATACACAACTAAACAGTAGTTTGTAGGGATTTTTGGGGTTGTTTGTTTGTTGTCTTTCCCACACCACTCCCCCCAAAAAAATAAATTTACCAAGATTTATATCTCTAGTTTCATTACTTAGCTCTCAATATTCAGAAATTGCTTAGAGGATGTGATAGGTTCTGCAGCATGGCTCAGTAAAGAGTACACAGCTGTATAGCACTGGCATGCAGATGCTTTTACTCTTTTTTTTGGCATGTAAGTACGAAAAAAGTACGAAATTTTGGTAAGAGAACAGTGTGTGATACTAGAAAATGGTTCATTAACACTGGGTTTCTTTCAGCGCTTGAGTAGAACCAGTACTCTCTTTTCTATCCCACAATCAAGTCTGCCATCTTGTTTTTCTATCACTATCTGCAACAATTCTTCTGGAATTAAATGAGTGCATATGGAATCATAGTACTGAGTGCATACAAGCACCGGTTGCGAGTTCTCTTCTTGCCCTGTTCCTGGTTACACAGTGTTATTCACATCAAGGGAAGATGCACATAGGCCCTTTTTTTTTTTCCTAGTGATTTCTATATATTTCCATCTTGAATAAGTGCTGCTTTGTTTTCCAAACTCTGTATTGTTATGATGTGTATATTACACATACTAGAGTTTTGCAGCAGCTATACAAGCATGACTGTATACAATGGGTTTATAGAGTAAGCAACCTCTTGAAAACATAACTGTCTTGTAGTTTTACACTCTAATTGCACAGTGTGCTGCTTTTGCTTTTTCTTTTTTTTTTTTATAATGAGTCTTTGTTACACAAGTAATGCCTTCAACCCTAAACTAATGAGAAGCCACATCCAAATACACAATACATAAACTGAATACAAAGTATAAGAAATACTAAAATAATGTGATTGGGTTAGAAATGTCTCACTGATACAGTTTGGAGAGTTTAGTGGTTCAAGGAAAGTAGTTTATTCTGCCTTTATCTGCAAATAAAATATGCTGGTAAAAGGAAGTACCTGTGCACAGATTAGACAAGTATATATCCAGCCTTACGCTGGAGTTCAACTTATTTTTTCTAGTACAAAACTAATAAACTACACAAAAAGAAAGCAAAGTCCTTGACTATTACAAGGTACAATTCTCAGATGCATTCTCTCTTACCGCTTCATAGTTCCCAGAAGAAGAATGTATCTTACTCAAATTCCAAATTTGTCTGACAGACACATTTAGCTCATTCTTATCTTTTCTTTGTCAGAAGGGCAGTAAATGTGTTAAATACTCTGCTTAAGATGCAGCTGTAATGCCTTCATTGTATAACTTATTGTGCATAAGATATGTAATAATCCAACCTCTGAATGTCACATTTTATTCAAGAATGTTATTTTCTACTCAGTGGTCTAAAAGCATGCTAGTTCTGCAGCTGAAACTGGTAAAAGTTCTTAATTACAAAAGGACATCAAACAGTGTTTTTCCACATTTCACTTGCAATAAGACTTTTTTTTATAGTTAGTAATAGCTATGTATTGATTAAAATTTCAAGTGTCCATGTTGAAACTAAATCTATATTTCATGGTTTGACCTTGAAAAATATTTGGGTTTCATATCTAGAAGACAAAAGCACTTAGTGTCAAAACAATCATACTTTTAAAGAAATGGAAATGACAAGAATAGCAAGAGAAGCTATAGTTTAAGATATGCTATGCTGTTGTAAGAAAAGGCAATTAAAAGTGTCTAACAGCAAAGGAAATCACAAACGTAATGACTGACTGTTCTACATCTTATTAGTTACTCAACTAACTGCTGTTAGATAAAGGACAAAACACCCTCTGTCAGCACTTACCTAACACATGGTTGATCAGGTGAGGCTCATATTCACCTCCACTTCAATCACCACTGCTCTCAGTGCAGAGGAGGGTCAGAACTCTGGGGGTACTATCATCTTAAACCGTTGCAGTGAGTTCTGCTAGAGAACATCCATCTAGGACAAATATTGAAGTGTCATAGTTAGGTAGCTGGAAGCATGTGCAGTTTTCCTTAAGATATCCTACAAAATTCTGTTAGGCTAAACAAATGTGTGTACATTTTGGTAATTTCAAAAGGATCAACATACGTTTCAAACTGCTTTGTAATCTCATTGTGAATACAGAGGAAGCAAACCAGCCTTTGAGGTTAATAAAAGCTTGAGTACATACAGAAGAATAGCTGTTATGCATATGAAATAAAGATATGAGCATATATAGTATGTAACACTGACAACTGGTAAATGAGAACACAGAACAAATGTTTAGTTTGCAGAAGTTTGTGAAATACTGGTGTCGCAACTTCTGAGGGACAAGGTACTCATATCACCAACTACCTAAGGAAACTAGTGTAGCCTCCAGTCATGTCAGTGATTAGAGAACAAGAAAGGAGGAAGGACAAAAGTAAGGAAAAGTAGAGTGTGCCAAAAAGATATGAAAGGAAAGAACAGAACGGAGGAAGACAGAAAAGAAAGTGCACAGCAGTTACAGAAAAAGAGAATGAATAATGGAAAGCTGTGGGAAAGGAGAATGAATACAAATGAGATTACATTTCCTTTTTTACAGTTTCTGGAAAAGCATCAATGACAAATTACATAGTTAAATGAATGAATGAGTATATGAAATGGATAAGATACATCAGTAGAGGTCAGGGGCACATATAATCAGATCCACCAAGAGTTACAGAATGCCTAGGGCTGTTTCTGAATACCATCATACCATCACACTGAGACAGCATATATTGGGGGGGGAAAAAAAAAAAAAGAAAAAAAGAAAAGAAGCCTGGCTTGTATTTACTGCCAATCCCTTAATCTTTGACATGTACCATCCCATAAAGTGATGATGACTGGCATCAAGTTTCTCTGGTTTCTTATGTACTGGTTTATTTTGATTTCTTGTGTTTTTTTCATTCTAAATTTTCCATTTCATTAATCTTTCCTCAGGTGGTCATGACTTACAAGTTCTTTTTGTGTTCAACTTTTTTTTTTCCCCTATCCTTTTTTTTTTTTTAAGCAAATTTACTCACCTGGTAGATTTTATTTTTTTTTTGCTTTCATGGCTTTTTTGCTTTTTCTCAAAGAAGAAAAGGAAAGATTAGAGGGGCACTGAACACAGGCAGGAGAACTGGGCACTTGTCTTTCCAGTGATATATTTTTTTTAAAAAACTGGCAGTCCAGAAGAATTAAAACAAGAGTGGAAAACAACAACTTCTGCCAAGACAGAGAGAGTAAGAGCACGTATTCTTTCTTCCAGTTTCTGACATGATATGTTCAAATACCTTTCGGATACAGTATGTCAGCTTGTGTTTCACCATATGATATGACATAATGCAACATGACACACCAATTGGTTTGTGACAGAAATGTAAAGGAAAAGAGCGTCTCCGCTCTGCTGGTAAAGAAATTATTTTAAGTAGAGAAATAGCCAGACTTCTCCTAAACATTGATGCATCAAAGTGTAATGGCCTTGAGAGCTCCCCCATTCCTGGAGCTCCTGCTGCCAGGGCTCAGGGACAACTCAGCCATAGTGCAGCTGCGGGCTGTCCCCTTCCCCAGACAGCTCTGCTGGGCAGCCTGAGCCATGAGTGACCCCCCCTTTTCCTGTGGGAACTGCTTTTAAGTTGACACTTTCATGCTTGTCTCCAGTCTGAACTACAGCACCAGCTGTGCCTGGCCATGGGCCCCACTGATCCAGACCTGGACCGAGACACAGATTGACTTCCCAGCCTCGGCTCAGACCTGCCTCATCACTGAGGACCTGGTTGGCAGCCACTGAAATATAGCTGACCTCAGTCTACATCACCAGGCCTGATCCTGTCCCTGATTCACTGACTTGTGTGCTCACCTTGACCCCATGGACCGATGGTCAGACCTGGCTGCCATCCCCAGGTGTGCCCTGTTCACCTTGACAGGGACTGTGGGATGGGCCCTGACTGTGATACCACCCCTCGGCTCCTCTCCCATAGGGAGCAGCCCCCGTGCTGTGCCCCAACACAGAATGAAAAGTATTCATTTAACCAGAAGCAGTACTGCTCCATTTAACACTATAAGCCCTGCTGGTACTTCCCAGTTCTCATATATTTTAATTGAGAACCCTTTAACATCAAAGCACGTTTCTAGAGCCCTAGGTGAGCAGATGACCTTTAATTTTAGACATGTGTTCTATGTCCAGAGTGATTAAAAGAGGAATCAAGTTCAACTTTTAACAGCTGGAAATTTCATCCAATCAGTTTGAGTATTATAATTTTGAGGCTTGTCAGCAACAGCATTTCCACAGAGCTGAAGGGGTTTGTTTTCTTTTTCACTTTTATCAACTAGTCTTTCTTCACCTGGTCTATCTAGTCAGAGGATTCTCTGACTAGTCAGATTCCTGACATAGCTTCCTGATCTCCACAGATCCTGATCCCAGGAGCCTGCATCAGAGGCACACACTGAGGCTGAAGAAACAAGCACTGTAATAGTGCAATAACTGGAAGACGCCATTGCTGTGATTGAATCTATGACTAATTTACAGATAAAAGACATACCACCAACAGAAAGGATGAGTACATCAGAACAGTGTTACTCCCATGTACTGAGCTGGCTGGCCAGGAATATTTGCATTTATGAACCTAGAAAAGACAAAGTCTCCCACAATACACAGCAATACAATCCATGTGGCATATCACAACTTATGGCACTAATTTGAACTAGGACATACGCTCTAGGAACCCTACCAGTTAACTCCAGGCTATGGCAGTGCCAGCATCTATCTATCTACAGAAGTACAAGTCCATTGGCACTTTCAGGTGAGGAAGAAAGAAAAAGAAAAAAGACTGGGTTTTACTAACTCAGCTTGCTTTACCTAGATTTTTCAAGTGTCTTTCAGCAAATCTCCCTTCTGAATAAAGTCCATAGTGTACTAATGCATACCTTCAGGGTAGATTTCCCAAAGACAAAGAATTAAAATTAAAAAGAGTTGAGGAGGTTTAAAGGAACTCAGAGCCTCCTACTGCTGGGTACACCAACAAATGCAAATGAAACAAAACCTTTTGAATATTTCAATTAATAGTTTTGGCAATATGACTCCTGGGTACCAACAGTTTGAAGTCAGTAATATTTCCAATCCCTTTTTGCAACAGAGTTTAGTTTGTCTAGTGAATTTGTGGGAGATAAAGGAAAGGAACTCCAAGCAGCATTTTTTTTGTACTGCCTCTTCCCTCATAAGTACTGAGGGAGAGTGGCTATAATTCTCTGTGTAGTTAGAGAGCCCATTCTCTGTCCTCTGTGCTCAGGTACAGAACTGCTAAGGAATTTCTGTAATGAAAAATAGGTTTTGTCTTAACTGACCCTTGAAATTCTTTCAACTGGGGAATTGCAACAGTGCCATTAAAAACAGTTTTATTGACATGACACATTTCCTAGGATAGGAAATGTACCAAAAGTATACTTAACATTTGAAATTCAAGCAAAATCCTAATGATACAACTATCAGGAGGAAAAATGTAACACTGAGTCTACCTAAGTGGTGCTTCTGCTGTGACCAAGTAGCATATTCAGACTAATACCTATCAGCTGGATTTCTGCTAGGTAGTGTGTGGGTTTTTTCCTTAAAGTATTGTTTATAGAAGAGGAAGAAGGTCAGCAATGTCATTCTTGTAATCTACCATCATACTTGGAAAGAACTGCCTGGATGGAGAATCTTGCTGTGTACTATTCTCTGGAGTTTTCTCTCAAAATATATGCATAAACTTATCCTTGATCATCCTACTGGTCATCTGTTTCAGCCCCAGGCAACACTGATTACTATGGTTCTGTACAAAAATAACTTAATGAGACAGAGGCTACACTGTTTTCTGGATAATAACCTGTCCTCATTTATATGTCACTGGGAAGAGGATTCATTTTAACTTTACAATGTAGAGATTTAAAACCCCTAGAAAAGCAATTTATTAATGTGTGATTAGCTTAATTAGTTTGGTTTTGTTTGTGGCTTTTTTTTTGTCCTGGCTGTTGCCCCAAAAGCCTTTTTTGGCAAAATAAACAAATATCATTAGCATTTTAAAGAGCAGGAGGGGAGGAAAGCAATACTGTACACATAAACTGGAGGTTCAGAGGCAAGCTGCCACTGTCAGACATGGGATCCATGGTCATGCACACTAGACTTCCCCCTCAGATTTCAAAGATTTTTCCACGAAAACAATTTTGCAACAAGTGTAATATTAGGGGGTTTATAGAGAGCAGTTGGCTAACACAGGCACCTAAGCCAATTGTGAATCCCCTACCACTACCACCATTGCTTTCACACTGCCTTAATTCAATCTAGAACTGAACAAAAAATATAACATAGACTGTAAAGGAGCAGTAGAAACCAGAAAGTGACAAAAGAAAGGTGACAGGAATGAGAGCTTAGGTAGGAAAAAAAAAATATCAGAAAACACAAATTCCACTAAACCTCTTTTTCCTATCAAATTAATCATGACTATCAGTCTGCTGTGGCTTTGCAGGCTTAGTTTACAAATACATTAGTACACCATACTTCTTTCAGATTTAATAAAAAAAAAAAAAGTCTCAAATGAGTAATAGTCAGTTTTCTTGTCTGATAATAGACTGATGGCCTTAAGCTTTCTCAAAGGAAATCCAATTTGAATAAGGATGAAACTTGAATTGTCACTGAAGTATCACATTTTTCTCACATTCATTCTTAATTCTGGTTGTACTTTGTCTTCCAAAACATCATGTTTTGAAGCTAGCCCCAGCTAAATCACAGAATATCCATATTAATAAAGATGTTTAATGCAAGAGCATTGTTTTTCTCACAATATTTCATGTCCCAAAAAGGTCTTTTGTAGTACCACAGGAGAAGATCTATCTGTGAGAAGTGTCACCAGTATTGAAGTAAGAACAAACAGTATTTTTTTTCTTTTGATACTGCAGCTGAGGTTTCTAAATTCAAGTAATTAACTTGGGGTTTTCTTGTATCCTTCTGCTGCTTATGCCTGTTTGCCAAAAAAATGTCATTAAAACACTCACAGGCGATTATTTTAATGAATTTCTGACAAGTTAATATATTCCTAGTAAAGGTGTAACTACAGGTTAGGTTTGGTTTAGATTCAGTTCCCAATACAGTTACAGTTTAGAGAATAGGAAAATATCAGGTGTGATGAATGGTGCTAAGCTGGAATAAAATAAATTGAACTCACATTTTTGGACTTCTAACCTTTCATGATCTACTGCCTTTTCAGTCAATATTGAAAGTAAATACCCATCATTCAAATGAGCATAAATACCTTTAGCCCAGGATTCACAAGAGAAACGGCAATCATTACGACTATGGAGCGCAGAGTTGGTCATTAACAGCAAAACTTATAGAGCCTTCTCTGAACAGCCACTACAAGTCAAAATAAGCTGTTGAGATTTAAAAAAAAAAAAAGCACTACAACAATCATAGAACGTCACTGGAGCAAGTCCAGTCAAGGAAGCAGATTAATTAATTTATGAGTTCTCAGTTACTTATACTTGTTAGCTGCCTAAAGTAGCTTCTTGAAAGTTGTCCTAAAATGGAGCAATAATCAGAGGAGAAAAATCAGAAGAGGAAAAAAAAAAAAATTAAAAAAAATCTGCTTTTCATGTACAGCAATGAGAGTAGGGAGTCAGAAAAAAGTTTTACTTTTCCTATGTATGCAAGCGAATGGGGATGGGGGTGCTTTAGAGATACTAATTCAAGAACATTTTCCACAAACTACTTAGTTTTGAAATCACCTACAAATGCAAGTAGAGATATTTTTAGCTTTATATAGTAAGTATAACATTGTAGAAGTGGGAAAAAAGAAAATGATATGTGATGCATCTGTTGAGTTTAGAAACAGTAAGCCAACAAGAAAAGGACTTTTTTCTCAAAAAAAAAAAAAAAATAGATTCTGCCAGTTAGTGGAAACAGTTAAGTTCTAAGCAAGGTAATGAGCAGTAATGCTGCTCTACACATTACTCTCAACATATGACATAAATAGAAAGCAATGAAAAATGGCATGATGGATGAGACATTCTTCCTCCAGCATACTCCAAAGTGATGGCTAATTACAAAAATCTCCAAGATGAATACGGAGTTTTGCTTTCTTTAAGAGTAGATGATATGAATATAACTCAGTCTTACCAACTGATTCAGCTCCTGAAAATGAACTTTTAAGCATATGGTCATACGATCAGAAAAACCAATACGTATGGAGAAAAATTCCTTAACAGCATGCTAGCTGTCTGGAATCATATGGCAGGACTCACACAAGTAGGTTTCCACAGCCATAATTTCAACAAATAAATTTTTTCGTTTGACAGTTAATCACACGGAAACACGAGGAAGATCTCCAGGAAACGTTTCAATTGTTCCACTCAGTTTTTGAACAGTGTGATTAATTTCTAATGGAGGAAGTAGGAATTCTTCTCTTTAAATACGGATGATTTCTTCATTAAGTAAAATACAATGGAAACAAAAGAGCTCAAATTCTAACAGGAAACACTGCTTACTACAGGACAACATGATATAAAAATGGTCCACTGAGTCTGGCCTATAACATGTGGACACTATTAGCAAAGCTTTAACCCATCATTCTTGCACAGATTTTTTTGAAAGCTTATCCCATCAATTCACCTCTCCTCATTTCCATGAGCAGATTTAGTCTTACATTGCCCTAAATTCCTTTTATTTTTCTGGTATCCTAATCTATCAACCAGGCTCCTGACACACCTCTTTTAAACAAAAATGGAACCACAGTCTCCCCCTGCAAGATAAAGTGATTCTTTTTCTCAGAGCCCTTCACTGTGAAAAGAAACACATTGAGTATATGTTGTCTGCAGAAGCCTAGCCCCCAGAAAAGTTAATTTGAACCAAGGCTGGATATCCTGACAATATTTTTGAGCCCTGAAATCAATATGAAGCCGCTAAGTGCAGAAAGAGGAAATGAAGCACAGTGGTCTCTGGCTTGCTTACTGGTTTACATGTAACACTGCACCTGTAACTCATGCACCATGTTAAGATGTTTATAAGGTGTGTGATCTCCCTGGACCTCCTATAAAGACATCTGCACAAGATTAGTCATAGGTTGGCAGGTTGAATCACATTCTGGAGCTGTCTACCTTTCTTCATAGCATAGAGGGAACACAGTGCAATCAGGATCCCAACTTCAGTGCTGGAGTTAAGTGTTCATCTTAACATTTACTGCTTGTGGGTTAGTGCTGCATTCCATGCAGTGTTCTACCAAGTTCACTGAGACACAGTGCGAACCCAGGAACCTGCCACCACGAATAAGGCCAGATGAGGATGAGGAACTAAAATAATAGGCTGAAAATATGATTAGATGGCTCCTGGTGCAGTGCAAATACAATCATTTGTGATACAAACGATCTGTAACTGGAGTATCATAGTATTAGGAATACAACAAAAATTAGAAATGTCCAGTAGCATTAAGTAAAACATGTAAACGTCAAAACCATTTGCCACAAAATTATTGTCACTGTCACCAGCTGTGGTTTTCAAAGGAAACAAAAAGAAAAAAAATTTGGCTTTGCTTAATGAAGCACTTCAAACCTCCTTGTTTTTTTTTTCATATTTCAGTGAAGATGAGGTTTATAGTCAACTTGAGTTACTTATATACTAGGAATTTCTTAAATCAGCCTTGTTTCATAACAGCTTTCTCCTGCTACTTCTACAAAATTGATATTTGGAAGTGAATTCTCAGCTGTCTTTTTCTTTCAAAATAGAGCACATGTAAAGCTGTGATGACTAGGCAAGTTTTGACTATCTCTGCACAAATCTATATTTGTTATAGGAAGAATGCAGAGTGCATTTCAAAATCATTCCTCCATGTTCAACAGTATGTCCTGAAAAACTATACTGAAAAAAATAAAAATGGAATAAGACCTAGGATAAGCCTTTTAACACGACCTCCCTTTTTGCTTTTCTTTTAGTTTTGCTCTTGAGCCTGCAGTTGGCTGCATTCCTATTGCTTCCACTGGGAAATGGAGGGCTCCAATCTGTATTTATACAGGATCCATACCCTTTTTATCATTTCAGCTGTTTTCAAAGATCCTTCTCCAGCTAGAGCAACACTGGTGAAATAATTACCGCCTTCAGTCTGTTGCTGTAGTTAGAGGGTACTGCCTCCTCTTATCTCCCTGAGGAGCTGCTTGTATAAGCAATTTCTAACCTGTTTCAGTCCCAATCAGTCTGATTAGCAAAATTCTACTATGTAGGCTCTATTTGGATCATTTAGATAGGAAGCATACAGATAAGAAAACCCCTCATATTAGAAAAAGGACTTCCTTCTACAGGGAATATTGACATAGAGAGGAAGAAGGGCTGGGGAAGCAGCAGCTGCTTCAAGCTGGAATGAAGTATGTCTACATCAAGTTAGCCTGAACGCACAATAAAATATATATACTGGTTTATACCAGAGCAAATCTAACTTGCATCAGCTGCAGGAGAACAGACAACACCTGACCTAGCATAAAGTTAGATTTTCACAAAAAGATGATACTTGATCTGTCATAACATCTTTTGAGACAAAGTTACTCTTCCAAAAATATTAATAAATATGATCTGGCAGAGAACGTTTATATGATTTCTGCAGAATGTCTTATCTGGACTCAGTATTTCTGATCTGTGCTCACTGAAAGCACAGTTAATATCCCACAGAAGTGCAGCCAGAGTCCTTCAAAACAGGAAAGAGTACACTCATTTCTAAATTACAAAAGGAAAATTAAATATTTTTTTGTATCTGAGCATAAATATAGCAGGAAAAAGAAAGTAAATGATCCATTTCTCAGGCTTTGTAGATACATACATGTAGTGCAGAGATTTAAAATATAAATGAAGAAAAATGTAGAGAGCAACACTGCTGTTTTGACATTACCTCCAAGTTAGGTGACAATCAAGTACCTACAACATTCATTGGCATACAGTAACTTATAGTTAGTAACATAAATTATGGTTTTGATGCTAAGACTGGGAATAATGTAGAAGTATTTACTGTAGCTCGTGTAACTCTTCTTCACAGTATTCTGATTTACTTTGTAATTCTTTTCAGATCTCTTAACATAAGAGTAAGCAATTTTGCACCATGCCTATGTCATGTTTTGTTGAATCCCCATCAAGATGCTACTGCCCTGCAGCACCTGGAAATGGGCACTGATCTTCTGCAACACTAGTTTCATCTCTTCCAGACTAAAATTGATTTTTCTCAAACTGGCATGTAAAGGTACAAAGTGTACCCAGTGATCCATAGCTCAAGTAAGTGTAGCAATACCAGCCTCAGTGGTTGAAGAAGTAGTAACTTTTTAAGTCTTTGCAAGCAACAGTGCAAGAAAAAACAGACAGTGAAAAATCTATCTTGTAAAATGCCAAGCAGTCAAGTTGTTTTACTGCTGCTGGAGGCTATTGTCAAACTTGCTAAGTAAATGGTAGAAATAGTTTTCTTTAATTGGAAAGAGCTGGGATACCTTGGTGATATGCTTTTTATAGCATACCTAACAAACAGATAAAAAAGGATTTCTAAACTCAGATTTTATCACTGCATGATTTGCCCAATTCTGTAGTTCACTGTGAAAGGCTCAAATCCTCCCTTTTGAACACTGATATAGGAGGGAAGGCGTTGGAGTCTCCTCTTGCTCTCCCTCACCACATAATCCTGTCTGTAAGGCCTAAGTTTATTGAAGGGAAAGCAAGCAGAATTAACAATATGCCTTTAAACACAAAGACCAATCAAGTCTTGCACTTGCTTAACCCTCATTAGCAATTCCCTGGCAACTCATGCACTTCCCTAATGTAGCAGAGCTGCACGTATGTCTTGGAAAGGACATGCACAAGAAGCAGCGTCACCAGTGCCCACAGACTACCTGCTGCTCTTGTGCCACAATGCTTCCTTAGTACATAATGCATTAGAGAACGTGTGGCCTCAGTGTGATTTCACCTGTATAGTCTCTGATCTGTTAGTTAAGAAAAAAAATTAAGAAGCTTAAAGATAGAACATCATTCAACACATCTGTGACTTGTTCTGGCCTTTAACAGTTTCTCTGAAGCATGTACGAACAACAAAATTTTTACTGCTACTGAGTCCTGACATAAAAACCTGAACATTACAGACAGTTGACACTTCTACCCTTACTGGTAACTGCAGAGTCCAAGGCTTCAAAAAGCCTCTTTATTTCATTCTCATCACATGGGCATAAATGAAGGAGAATTTTGACATGCCCAAGAAAAGGTGTCACAAAGATGAGTAAAAGACTTCAGACATTATAACCAGATGAAAGGAGAGAACTTTACAGATACAAGTGAAAAGGGACCACTGTGGGTTTAGTTCCTGTTTTTTCTCATTGAATGTGAACTTTGTCTTTTTTCTCCTACTGGCAAATAAGGACTGTAAAAATGTAGGGCCTGACTTTCTAGAATAGCTTTTAGAAGGCCATTCAAAAGTAAGGAGGTGTTGTAGATGCTTGGCATTTTTTAAATACAAAAGCAAACAAGTAAGAATAAGATGTATCAGGTCCTGAATAAATCTCCAACATGTGGGAAAGGAATTAGGGGTCCTAGTAGTCAAGGAGTTGAACATAAAACAATAACATGCTCTTGAACAAAAGGAGGACAAATGCATCCTGGGCTGTATTAACAAAAGCATAACCAAAAATTCTAAAGGAATTATTTTTTCCCCTCTATTTGGCTCTTGCAAGATTGTACCAGGAGTACTGTGTCCAGCTGGGGGCTTCCCAGTATGAGAAAAACACGGATAACCTAGAGATAGTCCAGCAGAAGGCCATCAAGATCACTAAGAAGCAGGAGCACGATGTACTGTCTACATTTAGCCTGTACCTGGTGTTCTACCACCTGATGACCCCTCCCCAGCTGAGGAGGGGAATCAGGGGAAAAAGGGAGAAGCCCCGTGGGTTAAAGTAAAAACAGATTTAATGAAATAACACAACTAATACAAGCACCAACATAATGTGTACAAGCTTATACTCAGCTTTGTCCTTAGAATTACTAGCAGGAGCAGAAGGCCAAGAGGGAGGAGCCCCAGGAAGAGGAACCCCACATTCACTGAGCTCCTTCCATTTATAATGAGCATGATGAGGTGGTGTGGGATACACCTGTGAGTCAGCTGCCTTGAGTGGATCTCCCAGCTGACTGGGGGCTGCTCATGGCTGCCTGCATGGCTGGCCCATGGGGCTGTGCCTGGGGAACCAGGACATGCACCTAACAGGAAAGTATAGACAAGATGGAGTCAGACTCTTTTTGGAGATATCGTGATTGGATGACAGGCAGACAGCAGCTGTAACAAGGGGAACTCAATCCAGATACCGGGAAAAATAAATTTCACAATAAGAGTGGTAGAACACTGGAACAGGGACCCAGAAAGTCTGTCAAATATCTGTCCTTGGAGATATTAAAAGCTTGACAAGTCATGGCCTTGCTCTAAGTGTACACTGCTTTGGGTAGGGCTGGGACCAGGTGACTTTCTGTGGTGCCTTCAAACCTAGATTGGTCTATAATCCTAGGATAAGATCTTTAACTGCTGTCTATGGACCTGCTAAATGTAAGAAAAATGCAATGGAGTGGTAGGGCATCTGGGAGTAGCCAGAATTTCCACTGTGGTCATGGAATACCATGATGCTAGTTGGATAGCTTGGTATCAGTAAAATGAGGTAGGAAAAACTGAAATTAATAAAAGCATTTAATTACTACATCACAAGTTAGAGAAACAACCATCTCCTCTTCCCCTTTCATTACACTAAATAGATCGATATCAAGCTGTGTCTTCTTCCTTTTGCATTCATGTGATTAAGTGGTGGATGCTAACCTAAGTTCCGTGTTCAGTAACAGAAGGAACTGCTTTTCATCAATCCTGTGAGCTCAAAACTGTGGTTATAAAATTCTGAGAGTGTAAATGGAAAATTTGTACCAAATCTGAGGAAATCAATGTCATTCTTACAGACTTAAGAAAACTATATAAACTGAACAGAACTTTGAAGCCTCAGGCTATTCCCACACAAAGTTCCTGCTGTTCTGACAAAATGGTATGGAAAAGAAATGAGCTTTAGTATAACTTAAAGATTATTTGAGCTGAGATTTTCTTTCTTTAAAATTTTAATGGCATATGTATCTTTTAAAGAACAGATTATGCTAATTATATCTCTTGCTTGCAGTAACTTACCTTTTTAAATAATGCAGCTTCTGATAATCACAATTTCAACGTAACTCTTGAAGGAAATAGCTCCAGTGGTGGATACCATTCCCAGAGTGCTTCAGGCTAGAATGCCTAACAGTTTTCTATTCACAGAAAGTATAAATCAGGATTAGATTTCAGTAATTTTCCCGTACTCTGACAGTGATTAGCACAGTGTGCAGTATGGACCACAGTCTTCAGAGAAAGTTCATACAAGTAACTGAAGCAAAACAGGAATGAATTCTGTCACTGTTCCCTGGCACAGAGTAAAGACTGAATTGTCACTGTGATGGGTAATATTGCTTGAAAAAGGACCTATCATGGCAATAACATATCCAGATGTTCCTTTATCTCAAATTTAGAGATATTAATAGACTATTTAATCTTTACTAAAAAGAGAGCTAGTAACACAGTCTTACTTTTAATTTATGGTTCGTTAGGTCTATTTCTTAATGTGATTAATGACAAATCACTACTTAAGGAATAGGACATTCATCAGCAGAACTGCATGCCCTTAAAACAGGTGTTGAGGGAATTTGAGAACGTTACAATGCAAAGTTTTACTATGTCTACGGAAGTCTAAAATGACAAATTGCTAAAGAACAAAAACCATTATAATCTTGAAATAGGAATTAATTTTTGTGTATTTATTTTGACATATTTTTCTCTAAAATTGCAAGGCTTTCATAAATCTGCATGTGGCAAGCATATGACTATAGATGTAAGTATGAACATAGAAGAGATAGAGATAATAAGAAAGAATTCAAATTTCAAAATTTTTCTAGTGCAGAATGTGAGACAATGGGAAAATGGAACCTTTCTTAAAGCTAGACACTAGCTTTGGTCAGGATTTGTCCCTCTTAATGGAGGAAATATGTTTTCAATCTTTATTATTGGGAGAACAAAATAAGACAGACCAGAAAGAGAGAGAGAACCTAGGATATAACTATAGAGAATTAACAACTATGTAGAATACTGTCCCAGAGCATATTCTACATACAATACAAAAATAATATAACTGACTTATAAGCATCTCTGGAATTAGGGCATGAAAGATCAGTTCTTAAAATTAATTATCTACTGCACAGAATTACTAATGAAATAACTCGGTGGAGTCCCCATCCCTGGAAGTATTTAAGAAACATGTAGATGAGGTGCTGAGGGACATGGTGTAGTGGGGAACTGGCAGTGTTAGGTTAATGGTTGGACTTGATGATCTTAGAGGTCTCTTCCAACCAAGGCTATTCTGTGATTCTTTGAACTGTCCACAGAGGACACTACTGATAAAACTGAGAAGGAGACTAGATAAGCCAAAGACCCTGAGGACAAAGGCCCTCAAACTTCTCAGAGAAATGGAAAATAGCCAAAAAGGTAGATAGAGGCAGTGAGTCCCTTTCCCTAAAATGTTAGGAAAGCTATGAAATTAGTTACTTAGAAACAGCTGAAGTAGATATTATTATGACTTTTTTCTAGTACCTATGCACCTAAGAACATTTTTAACAGATATCGTATCTTAATATTAATGTTTCTTGTCTTACCAGGAGTCATCAGTGACTTTTGCTTTTCTGACCAGTTCTGTTAATTTTTTATTTTATCTTTCTTTTCTTCCCAAACTTGGTTTGTCTGTCTTGCCCCGTTATTTCATCTTCTCTTTCATGTATATTGCAAATTCTCTGGAGTAAAAACTTGTTTCCTTGTTATACAGCTGCAGAGAGCCCTTCATAACCTGGCCATGATCTACAAATGGGGGGTTTAAGTGATAGCATACAAATAAATGAATAAAAGGATGTTTATTGCACTCACATCCTAACAGAAATAGATGATTAATGGATATTAAACACTGATTTATTAATTTCGAAAAACAACAAAGTTAAATTCTGTTGGTAAACAAATCTTTAAAAAATATTTCAACAAAATCTATTGAAGTTATCACCAGAAAAACCTCCTGGTTCTGCCTTCAAAGGCAGAGCATATTCTGAAAGAACAAAAAAGAAAAAAAATACTAAGCTGTACTGTCAGTCAAAAGGAGGCCCGTGAATTATGCAGTGCCTTGGTGCTCTGACCACTGTGGAAGACTTAAGACTGACTGGAATTGAAATTAAAGAGATGTTGCAAAATTTGACCCCAAATAAACATTTTTCATAGCTCCAGTTTATTCTAAACTGGATATTTAAAAATGCACATTCATACCAGAATGCAATTATTTGGTTTTTTTAAATCACTGAGGGGCTGGTGAAGAAGTGATAATATCAAATATTAATAATTCCAGTCTGAAAACTGTCACCTAAGTGACTTCCATCCATTCTTTCTGCTCAGGTTGTTCTATGACCCAGAACCTGTCTGCACACCAGGCAGATCCAGGACTAAGAACACAGAAGTAGCTCAGATCTGTTTTCCTTTCACCTTCATTAGACTGGACTCTTGATCAACTAGGGGTCTTGATCTCTAGACCCAGTCATTCTTACTTGTAAAACAGAGAACATATTCATTAATACATTTGCAATTTCACCCGGTATATAAAAAACTGCTTTCAGAACTTTGGTGAAAAACAGAGCTTTAGCCAATGCACCGTAACGTGGTTTTGTCTACCTTTAAGAACACTTTGGCTGCCTGGATTCTTGACACAGTTCTGCCCCAGGAAAAGATCTGGAATGGTGAAATAATAATAAGAGACATAAAAATGAAGGCTTTCAAGTGCAAGTATAGCTACATCTCTATTGTCTTTGTGGACTATGTCAGGGAGAGACCCTTGATCTTTGAGCCACTTGGTATGGTGAAAATCATACTAAGTTAACTTCTTCCAAATCACATTAATGTCACAGGACAACACAGTGGGGTTTTTCTTTGTAGCATGATGAATGCTGGATGACCTTGATTGCTGTGCAAGAATGTTTGAGAATGACTGATATTATGCCAAGATAGTATTGGAAAAGCTCTCAAATAGGACATTTTATTTTTCATATCCATGTTCTTCTGTTTGTCTCTAAACCTGACTTCTAAGTCAACCTCTTATGCTTATTTCTAAAATAATGGTATTCAAAATCATAATTGCTAAAACTTTTCATGGTTTCTTTTACCTTCTTAACAACTGTACTTACAAAACAAAATTTCATCCTTATTCTCACCTCTACTGGGAGTTTTATTCTCCTCTTTAAAAATCAACAATCTGCTAATAATAGATTTTTTTTCACACAAGATGTGTTAAGTAAATTATGTTTTATAGGAATGGATTACTGATAACATACCAGCCATCTAAATCAGAATAGGCTTTAACACAGAAGTGGAAGGTTACTTTTTTTGAGTAATTGTAAATAAAGACTTTGTATTTAATTTTTTTGCATCTTTAACTTTTTATTTCCATTTTCAGTTACTAGAACCCTTCAGTATCTGTAAAATTGGAATAAATCTGTACCTCTTTTAGACTGAAACAAAATGAAAATGGAATCAACCAAGAGAAGTAGCTCCAGATCCTGCCTTTCACAGTTTGACCATACCTCATTTCTACTCAGGTAAGGACACAGCTGAAGTTATAGCTGCCTCTCAAGGAAGTTGTCCTATTTGCCCAGTTTTCCAGTTTTGACTGGCTGGAACACAATAATTGTTGCTTTTCCAAGCCATACAACATCATTGTGAGCTTTTCAAAAAGATAAGCCATGAAGTTTGTCCAATTGTATTTGAAAAAACCCACAGCTTAACAGATTAATGCTTGTCTACTATTCCTCACCATCAGCTCGTCTTTCTGGACAATGTCAATCACAGTACAGCACTGTGTCATTTTGCTCAAAAACCAGAATTCAGAGCAGATTAACAAAGAAGAAATGATCATTTTTGTTGACTTTAAGTCTAATTCCCAGCTTTCATCTATTCAAGCAGTCATAATCATGCATAGAAAAGTAAAAGAATATTAGCATGATTTATTGAGGTTTTTGCATATGATAAAAGTCACTTTTATTCATCATTTGGAAAAAACTTCTAGCAACAGAATTTAAGCTTATTTTTTTCCTCTCCTAGTTAACTGTCTTTAACTGTTTTTAGCAGTCCTCACACTATTTGTCCTGGTCAGCTTCTGACCAACATACTATTTTAGAAGTATTCATGGATCTTGTTTTTAATTTTTGTTTCCAAGCAGTCAAATGTATTTGTCCTCCCTATGTGATTGCTCCTTTGATTACAGACTGTCTGGTCAAGTTTTACTTTGACACTACATTAGTACTGTAGAGACAGCATTGTTTCTGCTTGCTAAACATCTGTGCCATGAAAAGATATTGCCTGGGAAATGAATCACATGAATTAGTTTTTATATCCTCACATAAAACAAATATGAAATAAATCAAATTATTGTTTAATATACTTAATTACCTTTTAATGTGTCTCAAGTCACACAGCATATGTCCTGTAAAAAGCACTTGGTTTGGTCCTCTGAACATGTCATGTATATGTTAATGATGAGAGATGGCACCACACATTCTTGCCAGAGCCAGAATCCACTGGAAAAAAAAAACCTAAAATAAAAAAAATCAGTACTGCAATAGAGTCCTACTCTAAAAACTATGTTAGTACAGGCATATTTGATTTTTGAAAAGGGTGAATTAATTAGAAATTCCTTTCTCTGAATGCAGTGAACAATCCATTTTACTGATTAATATTTATCACAGAATCATTGACATTGATGGAGAGCAGGTTGCCAAAGGTCCTGGTCCAGTCTCATTTCGATTATCTGCAAGAATACATATTTCACAGCCCAGCTGGGAAAACCTACTCCACCACCTTAATTGCAAAAAACCTTTTTCTTATGTTTAACTTGGATTTTGAATGTCACAATTTATGCCCATTACCTCTCATCTTGTCACTAGGCACCACTGACATCTGGTTGTAATTTCCAAAGGGACTTAATTCTAATAATAGTTTATACAAGAAAATAACTGTAAATAATTTTTTTAAAAAAATTTTTGCAGTTCTGGAAAAATGCAAAAGGTGCCACTTAATCCAGAGCATGTCTTCTCCACCACTGAATTCTTGGTTTTGGTGAATACTGGACTGTCAAGAATGCTATAAAGCATCCTTCAGTAATAAATTCATTAAAGGACTTGGAAAATGAAAAGAAATAGCAGTTTATTTGTAAATAATTTAACAGTGTTTGCTTGGCTCTAAACAAAAATGTGGCATAATCCAAATTATTTTGTGGCATAATCACAGAATCGCCGAGATTGGACCTTTAAGATCATCAAGTCCAACCATTAACCTAACGCTGACAGTCCTCAACCATACCATATCCCGGAGCACTACGCCAACATGACTCCTAAACATCTCCAGGGATAGGGGCACCATCACTGCCCTGGGTAGCCATAATGCTGAGATCAGCAAATTTCTGTTACAGTAGTACACACTCAGTCATTAAAATCTAGGTTATGGGTATCACTAACTTGAGTTTTACATTGCCTGTATATACTTACAGTCATCAATGTATGTAATGTCATGTATTCAGTTGGGCAACATTTGCATTTACTAAGCTCTCCATTTTTAACAAGCCTGATATAAGAAACCTGTTAAAAGTCTACAATATGTTCACCTTTCACAGTGCATAATAAAGTCAATTGCACTATTACAGCTACTTCATTGCAAACATACTGGCAAAGAAATGAAATCTTTAAAGGAGTGAACTCATCTGAAGGTGGTGATTGAGAGCATTTTCACATCTCAGGAAAGAAGCATTTTAACATTGCTTGTCACAGACATCCTGTCAGGCCTTCATTTTCCAGATAACACCTTTGGTACAGTGTCTTCAAGCACCAGAGTGAACTTTTGCCATAGATTCTACTGTAAAATTAGATTAATACGTTGTACTCACAGGTTGTTGTATTCAGATGATAATTTTTGCTTGCTTCTTGCTATTCACTAGGAAATAACCAGCTCCATATGACTCATCATGTTGTGGGAGTTCAGTGCCAAGCCTGCTTGCACACAAAAGGAAATTACATAATTATACTAAGTTTTGCAAATCAAAAACTTCTTTGCAATTGCCTTAAAATTATTTTATATTCCATTTTCATAAGATACTTCACTGTGCAGCTATTTAGCAGGAACACTTATTACAAAAGTTAATTATAGTTTCTTAAAGAATTAAATAGGGTTTGGGGGGGGTTATTTTTAACCAAAGCATCTCTCTATTACACAGATTTCTGAATTTTGGGGTCATGCTTTGATTTTGCCCATGTTCTTGATAATCTGATTAGGGATATACCATTTATTTTTACTGTACATGTACCTGATCTCTACTTCATATTTTATTGAAAAGACATACTTTGGGGAAAAACAAAACAAAACAAATGAGCACTGCTGTTCTTAACAGTCTCTGAACTAATTTCAGCTTAAGGAAAGTATTTTTAAGTTAATAAGGAATGTAAAAATTACTGAGACATTTTAAATAACATGTTAATTCAACATACAGATGAAAACAGACAGGACTTCCAAAACATCACTTCACTGGAGGAAAGAAAGGCCAGGGTGAAAATTGATTTTTAAAACAACGTTTTTTTCACTTTCTGACATTTATTTGTGTAGGTCTTCTTGGAGTCCAACACTGCCAACCCAGCAATCTGTAGCTATTCCTGATGTGTTGCTTCCTAAGTTAACTACAGACTGTCACTTTAATCTCTGGAGAATGTTATTGCCTAAGACGACTGAACTGGCAAGGAGGAGAAAGAAACCAAGAAAATCACTTCTAATTACTGTTATGTCAATTTGGAGACTGACTGGAAGCATCAAAAATCTGTCCTCATTTCTTACAACAGAAAAAGTCTCAACTTCTTATACCACATCTCTGTCTGGTTCCTGGAAAAGCCAGTTTGACTAAACTGGATTTCTAGACTGCAGGCAAGTGAGGAGAGGTAATAAAGGACTTCTCATAATTGAATGATAACCGGTCACAGAGTTCTGTTTAGCCAATTCTAATGCTTTGGAAAATTGGATTTTGATGAGGTTTCTGCAACTTAATTTCCTCTCCCTATGCATTTCCTACAAAGGACTATTACATAAAATACTGACTGAAAGCTAGCCCACACTCTGCATACCTCAAAATGTTTTATTGCCTTAGCGAACATAAAACACCCTGTTTATATTTACCACCTACTAACAGGATGGGACAGAAAATAAAATACATGCTGTGGAACTCTGATATTTTTCTCTCACCTTTGGCACCTTTCCTGCCTCTTTTTGAATGTTCTGCAAAGCAGCTATTTCTTACCTTTCCCCTTTACCTCCACGCACTGAAAGCAGAGAAAGGGAACAGGATTCTTAGCCTAATACTGTGTAGGTGACAAAACGTTTCTTTTACCTCTACTTTGAGGACAACTTTAAGACATTTCATGGCTGCTTGACAGATGCACAACTCCTCCTGCCCGAATCCTGGCTGAACTCCAGCCTCATAATTACATTCTACCTACCTAAAATTCTTCCTTTAGTACAAGTAGGATAGTGTGCCAGTTTTCTGAGCTCTGTTACTTTGATTATATTTTCCCTCTGAAACTAAAGGGAAAGGCAGGCAGGATTTGGTTCACTCACCTAAAAACTTTACATACAATGAAACAATTGTTCAGTAAAGCTAGTGAAACTCTTTGCATAGACCTAGGCTGAAATAGTGAAACAAAAGATGTTGCTGACCAATTAACACATTGGTCTGTGACAGCATTTAAGCTCCTGTTTTGCTTGATTCAAAGTGGTGTGGAATGAAAGTCTTTTGATATTGGAATTCATAAGCCAATGCCCAGTATGAACTTTGTAATAAAAATAAAAATTCCCCCTCTCTGAAAACAATTAAGTGGCTCCATTTTAATTTCAGTGGGGAATTAAAAGTTTCCAAAACTTTGTTTTCCAGGAAAGAGATGTGTCAGTCACTAGTGGAATTTACTTTTCAGGTCCTAATGTAAATCTCACTCCTGAATTAGAGAAGTGACTTATATCTTCTAGAAGTTTTAGGCTTTCCTTTCTTTATTAACACCTCCCAGTCATCTGAAATTTGATTTATACTTGAAAAATATTACTAAACATTTGCAATGCTCTAACTCCTCATCACTAAATACTCATGAAACCTAAAGGAAGATCAACCAGTTCAGACAATAGAAGGACTGGAATTTGCAAGATAAAAGCATTTTAACATGAGTTATATGTAACTATTAAGTACTAAGATTTAAAAAACTTTCAAGATCTTCTGGTGTTTAAAAATTAAAGCCAAAACAGAGAAGAATCATTAGTAGGAGGAATAAAGGCAGCATCTCGATGCATATGAGAAGAGTGGCTGTAACTATTGATCCAAAAAAACTGATCTTCGAGAAAGATAACTCATCAGAACATTAATAAAATGAGAAAAATTATGTAAGGTAGAGTTAAGACAGACAAAAGAAAGTTAAAAATGAGGACAGTAAACGAGAAGGTAAATTGACATCAATTATTTATTTTCCTTTATCTTATGGCAGAATCAGGTATTCAGCATTTTCTTTTCTCTATTATATTCATAATTGTAAAGTTTGTGGTGTTTAGATTTGCTACTCAGTTGACAGAGGGATTTTGTCAGTAATTTCCTTTGGTTGCTCAGTGATTGCCAGTCTGTTGTGATATATCCTCACACATAACATATTTGTTTGCCTACTGAGTAGGAGGAATGGAAAGAGGAGAAAAAAAGTCTGCGTGGACATGGTGACCTCCACTGCGAATCCTACTAAGTGGCTTAATGGGTGCTGTGAATTTGTGTGACTCTCATGCTCTTTTAGAAATAGCGTGATAGACCTGATGGCTATACACAGCACGCACCCAAATGGCACATTTTCCCTTTTATATCAGTGGTATCCTCCCAAGAAAGCACTTTGAAACATGCTGAGTGTAGAACTGGCTTGATCTGATGGCTAATAACATGAAATTGGGAGCCAGAAAAGTCTAATTCTTTATTTCCTCCACCAACTCTTATGCCTTAGGGAAAGTCACTTAACATCACTAAGAACCTTCTGTATTTCCAGGGGAAAAAAAAAAAAAATAAAATGGGGGGAAAAAAAAAGAAAGGCTTTCCAAAAGAGATTCAGATTCTCAGTAACTTTACAAGATGAAGACAAGATTTTGCCTACTACTTTGAAAATAAAAAAAGATAATAAAAGCTGGATACCTGGGGGTTTATGTACGTTAACAAATAAACAAAATGCATGTTACAGTCACTTGTGTGTGTGTATGAATCTTTCCACTGCAAAAGCACTGAGTGCCACATTCTGATCTCAGGGACATGTTATCAGTACAAAGCCAATGACACAAGGACAATTACAATATTTATCAGGGCTCATTAAGTGTACACTGCACAAAATTGCATGTACACTCAGTAGTTAATAAATGTATTATATTAGAAGTTAGAGAAACCAAATGTTTTTCATCAACCTGGAATCAAGAACTGTCGTTAGACTTTCACCTGTAGACTTTTTTTGCAGTTCCTGTAACAGTTGTTCTGTGTGGCAGGACAAGCAACAAATCCTATTTTCCTGGACATCACTGGACCTCCTAAAGCAGTCCAGCTCACTTGCTTTTCAGTTATCAATATCATTCACATCTGCTGTACCTGATCTTCTCTGACCATTTTGTCTAGTGCTAACGTTTTACCTTTTACTTTTGAATTATTGCAGATGTTTGCTGATCATATGCAAACTGCAGATGCCTTTTAAACAAGCTACAAATTTATCAGAAAATGAACTGGACATGAGAAGAAAATTTCACTGGCATCAGGTTTTCCAGATGATGAAGAGACAGAACGTTAAGAAAACCTAATTGACTTTTTGTGCGAGGTAGAAGAGTTGTATTCCTCTGGGCCTTTGTTCCTGTGCATGCCACTTTGCAAATGAAACACACCACATGAGTACTGTATGAAAAGCATCGTGAATACTAAGTTAGTCTTGAATCGCACAGGAATATAAAACGCATTGGTTCTAGATAAAATTGATTTTGCCTTGGAAATAAGTATTGGATTCACTCTCTCTCCTCAAAACACTCAGACAGATGGAAAATACCACTGTAACCGCTGTGTATTAAAGTGGTAAATAGCCAATCAAGCAATCCAGAAATCTTGTTGATAGTTTCAGTAAAACCCACTTTCATTGATTTATTGCAAAGTGGTACAGCCTCTAGAAGGAATTCACACTGCTAGAACCCAGCTTTCATAAGCTTTTGAAGGCCCAAATGACATTGGATATGTTAACCCCGCAAAATTAATTCAAATATTTTTCACAAGTCAAGGAACTAGTGCATGAGGAAGATTTTCAAGCTGTTTATACGGCCTTCTTCACAGTCTGGATGTAACCAAAAAGTACAACCAATTTATGTTATATTCTTATATCAGTCTGGGGCTGTAAAACTGACTTTTATGTGCATTCCCTTAGTACTTCTTAGGCAGCATCAGCTGTAGTGCTTGTCAATCTATTTTCACAAAATAAAAGTACAAGAGATATCATTATATTGATTAAGATCGATATTATTGATCTATTATGATTTGATGAATTGAGACATATGAATCAATTTCTTTTGCTCCATTTTCATTATATTCTAATGACATACACACACTTGAGCTATAGACAACATATTGGCTAAGCATTTTGCTTCAACATCAAGTAACTTTCCATCTGACTTGACAATAATCTGGCTTTGCAGTGCCAGGTTACAGATCAAAAACACTGTGGCAGATTGATACTATCACACTCAGCTGGTTCAAAATTGCTCTGAACATTTGACTAATCACTTTGCACTGGTCAGGGGTTTTTGTTTGCTTATGCCTGTAGAGGTTGGTCCAATAGATATACAAGCACATCAACTTGCACTGCAGGATATTCCAATAATTAATAGATCTGTGTTTCTCCTAGGCACAACTTTCTAACATTTTCATTTCTTTAGCTTTCAGACTCTGGGGCAGGCAAAACAGCCTTGAAACTTAAGACAAATAAACCCCAATACAAATAAATTGCCTCATTCAGTTAATGAACAAGGGAGAATAAAAGTCATATACAAACAAACATGAACTGGAAGACATTACTTGCACAAGTCTCTGTGCAGCCACAGGGTGACTCATTAGATATTCAGAGATGTGAAAACCTACAGAGATGGTCCCTGAACTGAGAAGACTTTTTGCCTAGGCTACTTCAGGTTGATTAATAGCCACCAGACTTCATCAATAGAGCTCGTTAGAGGTCTAAGATATATCTGTGAGATCACAGAGGTCTTGGACAGGCATAAAGGAGATGATGTATGCTCTAGCATTTCAGGCTTGGACTATACACTGTTAATGAAAACATTTGGTGAAATTTTCTGTAAGGGTACTTATGTGTGAGTTGTGAAATATTAGTAAAGGACTAAAAGAAAATTGTAAGGCATTGCAAGTGAGGAAAAATGAACTTACAGATGCAAACTGAAACAGAGTTACATATGAAATTAGGACAAAAGCTTGGAAAGAACATTCTCCAGCACAAGGAACCTCCTGCCTACTGCCAAATACTGCAGATAGGAAATATCCACTGTGTTGGTGAACACAGTGTACTACAGCACTGCTACACTACCACACTGGGGTGCATTAACACAGCAGGTGCTGCACAGCGAAGGAATGACATATTGTATGGCTTCACTCAGTAGACCCTGATGCCTCTCCACCTCCTAGCTGTTTTTCTTCTGCTGTGGATGTTGGA
Organism: Podargus strigoides; assembly: GCA_028020825.1. Taxonomy (NCBI): domain Eukaryota; kingdom Metazoa; phylum Chordata; class Aves; order Caprimulgiformes; family Podargidae; genus Podargus; species Podargus strigoides. The sequence continues at coordinate 5,037,515 of CM051631.1, forward strand.
AGACTGCACAATCTGGTTTAAAGTATGGCAAAAGCCATTATCTTTCTATCGTAATTCCTATTTTGTTTTGTATTCTCTGTGAGGCTTCTGCACATCCATTCACTATTTCTCTGCTGCACTGCACAGATCACAGATACTTGCCTTTAAAGATTAACTAAGATTTTCTCGAATTTGCATGCTTTTCTGTTCCGTGTTATACTTCTGTATTAGTACAGGCATTTTTGTGTTATGTCACACCACACTTTACAGTAAACCCCATCTACCTTTTTAACTAATCAAACTGCAGCTAATAACTACAACAAAGCACTTATTCATTTCTCTATCCTTTTGTTGTACTTGTGATTCTGTATGTGAAATGCCACATTTTGCATATCTGTACTAAACTCTCCCATAGCTGAATTCTGAGCTTCAGAGCTTTATACCGTATGAAATGTCATTCTTCAGGGTTGAATACATTCTGATAAAATACAGAGATTTCTTTTCCCAGCTCCCCAAAACACATCCTTTTCCCTGAGAAATCTCCAAAGAAGCTTTCTGCAAATTATTCACTTTGCGATTATACATCCTCTTTCAACATGCGGAAAAGTGCTTGTTCAAACTAAGAATTAGCTGTCTGTTATAATTCTTTTCTCTCCCTGGATCTCAGACATATGCACACAGATCCACAGAGTCCTCTACACTTTTTAAAATGAAACCAATTTGTCTGCTATTCGATACAAGATATATCAGGAGAATAATGCTTCCAAGAAATGTGGGTGAAAACGCTTGAGAGATGTACAAGATTTGCTTGTTCAAGATTGGATTTCCTATTTGGTAGACTTATATTTTTCCTGTCACAGAAATGATCGCTTTGCTTTGCCTAGTTGAGCATGCTGAATAGTGTCTCTTGTATAATTCTGCTGGGGAAAGATACTGAGATAACAAGACATATTCATCACATAAGGTATATCCAGTTAATACGGATTCATAATTACAAGAAATTAAATTCTAAATGCCCCTGTATTAAAAACACACCTTTGAAAGCTTCACAAAGGGCAGAAAGAGACCTCCAAGGATAAGAGAGTCATCTAGTAATGGGAAGAAAGAAGAGATATTTTGGGGGGTGGGAACTGGGATGATCATAAACATACTTGCAATTCTGACTCAGCTGTCATGTGCACCTACCTTATTGTGTCTATCATTAAAGTATCTGAGTGCCTTCAAACATACTCTGGGACATTTTTAGACCCTACTGAATTTCCATCTAAAATAAATGCTTAAACAAAAGTTAACTTTAAAGGTTAAAGTATAGTATTTAAAGCAACTGAAAACTGATAAAAAACACTTTACACTTATTTTTATATACAGTTCCAAAAACTTTAAAAATGTTCTTCCTTTGCAGAATAAAATCTAAAATTTGCCCTCCATAGTTCACTTTTGAGTTTAAGAACTCCTATGCCTACAACAACAGATGTCTTACATTTGGGAAGGCATTAATGTGCTTCTCCCACTTGTATTCAGGATGTCATAAATCTAAACCAGAGAACACTGATTTTGATCCATTGCATTTTTCTGATGCAAAGTCTAATCATCAATCATTACACTAACTTTTATTTGTATTCTGCAAGTCAAATGATTTAAGGATATTGGACCTGGAGGTTTGGGTCTACACATGTATTAATTTAATAAATAATGGCACTTGTGTAACTGATGACATGCACTGTACCTTTTGGGAAGTGTGTACAATCACTTTACTTAGCATGCTTATTTTATGCAGAAGAAGGTAGAGTATATCTTCTTCTATGGACTCTGTCTGCCCAAAATGTATCAGGCAGAACTCCTGATAGTCTGTTTGTTGAAAATCTAAGTGCAGTTCGGCTCAATAATACTATTGTAAAGAATCTATGAACATGATTCATCGCAGGAACTTAAGTTGCACCAGTAACTACATACCTTATCAGAAGGCAGAGTTAATTGTTACTTCTTCTTGGCATCAACTGTTTGAAGAGCTGCAGTACACAGGGAGAGACAGAAATGTGTCTTAAAAACATTATCACTTGGAAGAACAGCACATGGGATTAAAATCAGATTTACCATTGTGCTTTAAGAAACAGTCCAGAGAAGTCAGATAACTGAAAAGCTTTATTTTTCATTTATCTTCTTCCAACCTGTTTTTATTCTTTGTCACCTGTTAATGTTTCTTATAGCTATGGAAAGTCTGAGATGGCACCATTTTCATAACAAAAGGAAAACACTAAAATGAATGCTTCACCTTTAAAGCTCATTGTGTTACCACTGGATCTTCTGCTTAACCACTAAAGGATGTACTTTAAGATTTGTTCAGATAGGTTTTAATAAAAGCCAAATAGTACAAATGTTGACCTAATCTAGAACATTCAAAAAAACATTTAGAGAACTTTTTAACTCAAGTTTCCAGTACTACGTCCTCCTGACTGATCTAAAAACCTAAAAGTGATTATCATAATCATAATGTGACACTTCTACCCTTTATTAATTATGAAAGAACAAAGGTGGAGAACCCCTCGCCACCCATTTTTCATGTGTCCATGTATGTTTATTTCTTGATATATAATAACTAGCTTCCTTACAAGATTGTGTATTGAGTACATCTGTTTGAACCTGACTTCAATCAAGCTATAACTGGGGCAAAACATCCTTTTCAAAGTCACATACTTTGTCCTAAAAGTGATAAATTATGGAAGGATAGAAAAGCAGAACAAAGATAGGAAGTCTTCAGAAGAAATTGCCAGTTCCTATATATTTACATAAGAGCAGCTCATGTAGTACTTGTACGGAATTCATAGCTAAATCTCAGATTTAAAAGAGGTCACATACCACATGATAGCTTTCTTGTAGAACAATCTTAATTTATTCATCAAGATGGTATCAACTAGGATATGACAGTGTGGAATGGAAGTAAAAACAGAAAGAGCAGGGTAGGGAAAGATGTGGTAAAATTGTAATATACGGTTCAGTGTTTAGAACAGGGGGAAAACATTATTAGTAGGAGCCAAAATTAAAAATGAGAACTAAAAGCAGGTGAAATAATATAATAAAGAAATCTAACAAGATAGCTTCATGTCTGTATAATAATTATAGTGACAAAAACCAGGAGTGGAAGCAAAATGCACTACACTTGGAAAACACAACACAAAAGATAAAGTGAACTATAAAATTGTGATTGAAGGGCACACAGCAATAAGCTCAGCAATGCAGAAAGAGCATAACATACGTTTAGGACAAAACATCAGCATAGAAGCACTTGAGGAAATCTTCAGTTGTTCAGACGCAGGAAAAGGAAAGGTGTTACGTCACTGACAAAATTGTTGAACAAAAAATAAAAGGAAAGGAATACGCAATAAACGATATTTGCAGGAGCTAAACAATGATGAAGAATGAAGATAAACAATGTACTCTGTATAAGTGATAAATCAAGAGAGTTTTATTATAGAACAGGAAACTGAACAACGACTTGCAGAAATAAACAAAATACGGTATATTGATAGAATGGATGGAAATTTTCAAGGTCATAAGCAATTAAAGAGTTACTAAATATTAAATATGGTAACATCATCTGTGGAAACAACAAATTAATTATTGACTGAGAAAAATTATGACATTGTAGTTTTGTTGTACTTCATCTCACGAAGAAGTAAAATTATTATTTATAATGGAAATTCTTAGGAGGTCGAGTTTTGAAAAAGGCAACATAAGCATGCAGAATTTGCTACTTTTATTGGTCAAAGGATTTGTCTATAAGCCTTTAAAAAAATGGGGAAAATATGCATTGAAATATCTTACTTGGGTTCACTGAAGCTTACAGAAATATCTCCTGACTTCAGGAGAAACCAGGTTAGATGATCAGAAGAGACTCACTGTTCCCCGTGGGAATACTGACTGAAAGAGGGAACACAGCTGTATTTTGTCCTCCCCAATAACCAAAGTCCAAGTAGAGTGGTTCTCAAGAAACAATCCACTCACTTGTTTGTCCTTCAGTTATTTATGACAATAACTTCAGCTAGCAAGATGAGTATGAGCAGCCAGAATTACACAGCTTGCTTGCTAGAGAAACTGCAACAAATCTGTTAAGTGTGACTGTTGCATGCTCAAGTTCTGAATAAGATTTTTAAATACCAATTGAAAACATCTGAATGGTGTTAGCTTTCCAGATGAAATTTTAAAAAAAACATAAAAATAAATAAATATCTAAGTTTGAGAAAAACCTTGCAGGACCCAACCTTTTCTATATCCCAGAATGGAAATGGATTCTGTTTCTGTCAAGATAGATTTCAACAGCCATTGAGAGAAGATAGAAACTAATTCAGCGCTAGTTCTTCATGCCTCAGTTATAGATCTGTTCTCTTTGTGCTATGTGTCAGAGCACATAACACAACTTGACTGGATGATGTGGAAAGCAACAAATGAGGAATTTAAGTTCTGGCATAAACATGTTGGAAACAGTTGTTCTATTATATAACTACATCAAGTAACGTCAATCAATCATAATTCAAACACTGAATCAAGGATACACTTTGGCACCAAAGGATTCTTGAAAACAGAAATATATTCACAGTTACCATCTCAGAAATAATCCTTTTTTCCCCTCCATAACCTATCCTGTCAGGTTTTTCTATTGCAGCCCAGAAAGTCAATTGTATCCCAGGCTGCATCAAAAGAAGCACAGCCAGCAGGTCGAGGGAGGTGATCCTGTCCCTCTGCTCTGGTGAGTCCACACCTGGAGTACTGTGCTCAGGTCTGGAGTCCTCAGCACAGGAAAGGCATGGACCTATTGGAGCTGGTCACAAAAATGATCAGAGGGCTAGAACACCTGCCCTAGAAGGAAAAGCTGAGAGAGCTGGGGTTGTTCAGCCTGAAGAAGAGAAGGTTCTGAAGAGACCTTTTTCAGTACTTAAAGAGGGCCTATAGGAAAGATGGGGACAGAATTTTAATAGGGCTTCTAGTAATAGGACAAGGGGTAATGGTTTTAAACTAAAATGGTAGATTCAGACTAGATATAAGGAAGATATTTTTTATGATGAGGGTGGTGAGACACTGGCATAAGTTGCCCAGAGAGGTGGTAGAAGCCCCCGCCCTGGGAACATTCAAGGTCTGAGCAACCTGATCTAGTTGAAGATGTCCCCGCTCACTGTAGGAGGGTTGGGCTAAGTGACCTTTAAAGGTCCCTTCCAACCCAAACCATTCTACAGTTCTATCAATCAGCAGCAGCAAAAGCCTATAGAAATGCAGGTAAATTTAACATAAATAACAAAGGGGAAAAAAAAATGCTGACTGCTAATAAAACAGACAAACGATTGTGATAGCTCACCAGCACAGAGTTTATCTCCCATGAGAACAGAAGAACAAGATGAAGAATCTGTTCTCAGTCATAGCCCTTATGCACTCTGGGAAGTTTGTGTCCACCACCACCTAAATAAGGTCAGAGGAAAAAAAAGTAATTATAGTGGAATCATCAAAATTCTGAATTCTTCATATGCTGCTACAAAATACCTTTTTAGTGAACATTACAAAAACAGCAGTCAGAGAAGACTGCCAGCTAAACACTTTTTTAGATCCATGCAGAATTTAGCATATGGGGAGACATCCACACAGTCCCCTAGCTGCAATGGGACATCACAGATGAAAAATTGACAGGTGCTAAACTGTAAAGGTGAGTTTCCAACTTCTTGCCATTTCCAAAGGGGACTAATGCAGGAAATTAAACACCCTTAATATATAGTCTTCAGTTAATCTGAGCACAAACTGTAAGCAAAATATGAGAACACAATATGTCTAATTCTAAATAATAGTATTGGCCTAGGCAGAAAGTTAATCTAAGAGTCAAACTGGTATTTTCACAGTTCAAAATACAGCTTTTGTTAAAAAAAGATAAATTAAAAACATTTTTAAAACCCACATGGAACACAAGTATTTTCAGACCAGACTGTAAGAACTCTCTCCCTTCCATCATGGGCACTCTTAATTAGGAAGGTGCTTTGTTGAGTTACCAGTCAAAACCAAAGGCTAAGCAAAGGAGAAAAGGTCAGCAGATTCTGTCAGTGTTCCATGTTGCCAGCTGGACTGGCAGCATATACTATGAACACCACCTTTCCTACTGTAAGTGAACATAAAATCCTTCAGTTTTACTTACAAAAAACATTGGTGTTACAATTGCATAAGCAGCAAATAAAGGATAGCACGATACTGAACTAACTTAAAAAATTATTTGAGAAAAAGGCAATAGATTCCAATGGAAACTTTTTGAGAAGAGACTAATTCGCAAACGTTTCCTTAGTAAACTATTTAGCAGTAATAAAGTGGCATCATGTAGTTCTTTTTTTCCTAAAAATACCATGGTCCTTAACAGCACGTCAAAAGGTAAAACATTGTGGTATGTCTCCAGAGATGTAAAAGAAAATTCTGCACAGAAAGGAAACAAGATCATGACTCCATCTGTGGGAAACATGTCTGCAACAGCAGAATATACAAACATGGAAACACCTTTTAATACAGAGGTGCAAAAAATGTTAAACAGGATTTTAGGAACCTCTATAGGAAGGAATTCCTTCCTGTATTTGTCCTTCCACAGTTGTCCATACCTGCCAACATAAGTTCTCTCCACAATGCCAAATGCCCTGGGTAAGGAGGATTACATTGCAAGTCAGGAAGGGTAAAGGTAGAGCTGGAGATAGAAAATTACCAGAACTTCTCATTTGATCAATTTGTAGAGGATAAATTACGTTCAGCAGGAGGCATAATCTAAAGCAGTACATCTTCACATCACTTACTTATATTTTGCATTAGTATTAGAAGAAAACATGAAAGAAACGAAACATTTTACTTCTCTGCAGGGATTAGGTCAGTTTAACTGCTCAGTACACATTCCTCTGAGACTGGTGGTAGCAGCGATACAAACAGTGCATTTATCAACTCCTACCTAAATCACTCTTAGAACAATTGATATTCCTGTGGAAGGTCAGTCCAGGTGCTTCCATAGTTTTTATTGTTTGAAGTTTAGAACTTACAGCAAGAAAATAGTGTAAAGTTGAAGATGAGAGATGAAGTCAAAATTTTTACGTTTAAGCTCTGTCCTGAAAAATGTAGCCAAGTATTGTCAAATACAATTAAACACATAACAAGGCATGATCAGATCCTCTGGACAATAATGTTAGTGAAAAGACAGGCTGCTCTTTTTAGGTAACAGAGTTTGAAATACATGAATTTAATAGTGCACAAGTTGTCAATAAGTGTTTTGTGATCATGATAGCCATGGCCAGTTCATTCTGCCGTCTGCTAAGGTGCAAACTGTTCCTACGTTGCAGAGGCAGGGGGCTCAGGAGCCGACTTCAGGCAGCTGGTACCCAGGGCTGTGTGGGTAGGTGAAATGGTTGCTTCCCAAGAAAAATGTATGAGCTTGGACTAACTTTTAAAGTTTCCAATCCATGTCCTACTTCTCATACAGAATCAAGGCCAGCTTTTACGCAAAAGCAATTAGATGCAAAAGTGCTGGCCAAGCAGATACCATGAATATAAACAAGGGATAGAACAGGGCTGCTGGATGGCTGCATTTACATTCAATTAAAACTTCTGGATTGTTGTATTGGAATTTCCAGGGAAGTGGAATAATGTATTTGAATTTGGCTGGGCAACTAAGTGGACAATCCTCTAGTCCACCTGGCAATTAACAAACAGCAAGGTAGCCAGCACCCTGCCTCCCCAACCCATCAGAGTCTTCTGTCCTCCTGGAAAAACACCGAGAGCATATCAGGGCAATCAACTCCTCGACTTCTGCTGAAAATACCAACAATCACACATTCTCAAAAAACAAACCAACCCACTGATTCTGTGAAATCTGTATTTTCAGTTAGGAAATTCCTTCCCTGGAAACAACTCCAGAAACCCACAACTTTTTCTGTGAAATCTGCATTTTCTGTTAGAAAATTGCTTCCCTAGAAACAACTTCAGTAGAAATCTCTCTCCTTATTCCAATTACATTTCACATGTTGTGGCACGGTAGGAAGTTACAACTGAGGACCACTGCACACATGTATTAATCTAGATATTTTGTTCCCATAAAGGAACTAAAATATACCTGGACTGTTTTTTTCCTTCAATTGAAAAATATTTCATTTGCCCAGAAGCCAACCATCCTCAACAGCAGTGCAAAATGAGCCTATTTACTAATATAGTAAGCAACAATTTTGCACCCTGTTGGGTAAAACTCTGGTTTTATTTTCTCCTCTCACAGGCTAAAATTATTTTTTTTCATTCATAGACAAGAACGCACAAGAAGCCCTGTAATTTAATTAATCTTTTTAGCTCTCCATTAAATATCCAAAAATCTGTGTGTTGATATATCCTTGCAATAACTCACAACAACTCCAGCTGTAATGGGTCTCCTATATTCTCCAAAAAGTATAAAAAGTCAAAATCCATGATCAGTAGGAAGCAAATAAACTCACATCCAAATGGCTTCACAATTCTTCAAAAGAATCCAAGATTCTCCAGACTTTTCAGTACAACGCTCACCTGAAATCTTTTCCTAGGTTTTCAAAGTAATCAAGCTGGGCAAGTACAGGTAGAGACTTTCTCTGTACCTTTAAGCCATGTTCATTTACAGTTTTATAACCTTTTCTGCTTCTTTAGTGTAACTATTATTAATAGATCTGTGTGAAATATCAGTTGTAGTTTGTTCATACAGAAAGACGTTCTATTGAATTAATGAGATGATGTTCTCTGGTTTGGAATACTTGCAGCAATTAGACTTAATCTAAGAGTTCTCACAGCTGATCAGAGGTGTGAAAGGCATCTTATAATTAAGACCTATATAAACCACATGGTACTTTTCAGCTGCTCCATTATACCTCAACAGATTACATAGGCTATTTAACAGTTTGTGTTGCGATACCTCAGAAATACCTTGCATTCCTTATCACGGAAACTACATTTCTAAGCATTTTTTTCTTATGATGTTCTATCATCAAATTTAGCAAAGAAGGAAAATTGATCCAGATTTACTACTACCACCAAACAGAGCCTTTATCAGTAAATCTGAAGGACAGCTGACATTTCATCACTGACAAATTCTTGCTGTTTTTTAAATGCAATCTGTATGAACCTTTTAAAATTACAAGTATTGATAAGTTGATCTTTGACTTAGCAAAATGTCCAGCAGCTTTGAATTCTGAAGGATCCAAAATGCAGCGCACGATGCAATGCACAGCAAGAAGTTGTCATTTCATAGTGATATCCATTGTCTAGAAAGCAATCCTTTATTGTAGCTATTTAATGTTTAGTCACTGTAGAAACTGCAGGGCTAGTACCTCTCCCTTTATAGATTAATATTTTGGCTTTGGGAAGAAACTTGGGGTACATTCCATTGATGTCCAATTACATGAAAAGAAGGAGATATGATTATGGATGCCTAAAACGTATTGATTAATTTATGTGCCATCAGTCACTTCTGCGCTCATTTCTGATACTGCATGGACTAGCTTGAGCAGCGTGAAACCAAATATTTAAACTCTTCCACTAATATTTATAGACAAAATGTCATTTTTCATAAATATTGATTCAGTTTTATCTATTTTTATATGTAGCATAAGTACTCAAAATGGATAAAATTCCCAGAGCTATGTTCTACTGTGTAGGTATCAAAATAGCAATGCTTTTCTTAGATCTTCAGTTGCTACTGACTGTGAATACTTTAAACCACAGGGAAGGATACAGACGTAAGTTCCAAAATTAGCTTTGAGTTTCTTCCTTCCAAAAATCTGTGACTTTTAAAACACAGGTGAGAGTTCTACTCCTCAGTAGATAGTAACTCTGGCTTGTGATATACAAAGGTGCAAGTTGCATTATGAAGCATCTAGTTAACAACAAACCTCTCTGGATACTGTCATTTTTCATAAAAGGTTACCCAGAAAAGGTAAATCACACTGATTCATGCTAGAATGGATGGATAAAAATCCTCAAAATTTTCAGTTTCTTTTAATAAAGAAACTAATATTTTGGAACAAAATCAACCAACCAAAAAAATCCACCAAAAAACCTGTATCTTAGGTTTTCTATAGAACATAATAATAGCTATTTCTTCACAAAGGTATAGTGTTTACCAAGAAATCTGCTCCTAGGGTAAGCTATTATTACTTCAGCAGTCTCCAGGCTCCAAAAGGAATGAAAATAGTTTCAAAAATGCAGGATGTTCATGAAACGGAGAAACAGATGATGAATTTGTGCTACTTACTGTACCTTGTCTATAGTTTGCTTTTCATCATAACCTGAAAGGACTGCACAGCCCAGCCACTTGGAAGCAGGGCCGGCCTGAGGACCAGGTAAAAGAGGAAGCTAACTTGGCAGGAAATAAATAATGGCAAAAGAAGCAAATCTGGTAACTAGAACATCTATTATTCATCTGCAGTAATTTTTTGCCTGGCAAGTGCTGATGAATCCAATTTCGAGAGTATTTTACAGTATGTTAGGAATTTTACAAAGGAAAAAACAGTAGAAACATTCTTTCCTGTTCTAGAAAAAAGCTAAAGTCATCACTGGAAATCTGTTGTCTTTGACAGCCTGACTGGAGTTAAACAAATCAATGGTCAGCATCACACTAACAGCTGGAGATGGGAATATTGAAATTTCTTATGGCAAAGTCTGCTTCACTCTCAGACTGTACAGGAGAAGCAGCAGCAGAAGCGAAGGGGAAAGGCTCTGGTTCACTGCAGGTGATGTGGAGTATGGCAAAAGGCCTTCCTCACCCACAAAACCAGAGGGGAACAGCACAGCTAAAGTATGAAACTACCACCAGCATACCAAAATATATTTCTTCTGGCAGTGCCTGAGAAGAGTACTGCACAAGCTGGCTTTATTATCAGCATTTTGCAATGGCCTAAATTTGTTTTAACTGACATGAATCTCGTGGGATCATGAGTAGGACAGATACAGGTGGGTCTTCTTTTTTCTTTCACCTGATCAGCATATATATACATAAAAACATGCAACTTGGTCCATGAACAACACAAATACAGGAAAAATGCTCATACATTCACTGGATCTGTATCTGATTTTGTGCCAGCTTTCTAAAAATTTGGCTACAAAAGGAAGATATTCCTAACAAATGGAATTCATGTGCTGGTTAACACACCGAGGAACAGAATTTCTACTGAGCAGCACACCAATCTAATTTTTTTTTTTTTTTTAAATTTTCTGTGCCATAGGACTAAAATTAGCACAAATGTTGCTCATAATAAAGCCCTAAGTTTATTGATTTTGAGAGTGATGTGATGGTAACTAAATTGAAAAGTTTGGTTCATAAATGTCGACTTGCAAGTAAAAAAAACAAATCTTTTAAAATAAGAAATTAATCACTCTTAGAATTGTAATGTCTAATAAAAACTAATTTCACTATTACTCTGACCTCTTATTATGAGCTACAATTTATACTATATTACAAATCCTCTAAAGGTAATAAATTTGACGTAGAATTAATACAAAATCTAATTACATTTAATTTGATTAAACTAGAATGGCCTTTTCCCACAATCTCATTTAATTCAAAACAGTAAAATTACTAACAATGCCTAAAAAAATCCACATACAAAGTTGAAGACTTAATCAACTGTCTACCTTCCTCCCCACTACAGGAGAGATGAAAAAGGAAATCTCATGTTCTGGGCCAAAATCTGCCATAGGCAGCCACTTTCTACGCTCTGCTGACCTGAATCTGTGTTACTTAGATCTATAGTTTTAAAGGCAGAGAAGAAATAGGGCAGAGGGAGGGCAGAGTATTTCTACAACTCGCTCTTTCTCTAAAAATGTATGGGAAACTCACTGCTATTTCTCTGAAAATGAAAAAGAATCTCACTGCTTGTCTCATCACATTTACCCTAACAGAATTCCCAATTCACACTAGTAAAGCCTTTTCCTTTTCAAGAAAGGAGCTTTGTTCTGGCATAAGCCTGGGTAAAATATTCTGTTCATTGCTGATATTGCTGATCTTAATATATGTGGGATGGAATAGTTATGCTTTATATTGCCCAACCAAGGAGTTAAATCTTCAAGCTGATGGAGGACCAAAGCAGAAAAATATACTGAAGTCCTCGTGTGTATAAGGTGCAATTTAACCTAGCTGAAAACTCTGGGTACTCAAACTCCACGCTTTCAACTGGAAGGACTTTTGAGAATGCCGTTTTTCTCTTTTTGCCAGCAACACTGACTTTGTAAGTTTATGATGATCATTCTCAAAACTGATTCCTCTGAAGCGATTTGACACTTCATTCTTGAAGTGTTTTGCTAATCATGCCTTTTAATTTTGTTCACTGAAGACACTCAGCCAGTTGAAGAAACTTACTTTGCTTCAAAACTTTTTGCATAGGTACCGTGAGTAGGATGAAATGGTAACTGGTTTCTACTGGTGATCACCAAGCAGTCTCTTCATCTACCAATTCCTTGGCCATGTGGAGGCCTGTGGTTTTTTGTTTGTTTTGGATGAGAAGTTGAGGTAGGCATCTCACGTACCTACAGAACAATCAGAGCAAAGCTCTCCTCCCTCTGCTCACCTTTCTGCAGAACTGGCTTTTGAGATACCATCACAAACCTGTCATTCAAAGAAAACCAAACCTAGTTTTGAGAAAGAGCAGCCACCATTTTTACACAGTACGTATAAAAATGCGTTTCACACAGAAAAGGTTTAGGCAGATTTTTTAAATTAAAAGCAGCGCTAAGGCTTTCTTAAAGATTTATTCACTTCAGTGACTCAGTATCTCATGTTTTTTTCTCATTTTTTTCAATGCCACAATAAATCAGGCTGTGAAATAAGCTTGGTTTAAGTAGCAAAAACATTATGATTTCACATTTTGCAGCATAAAAATTGCCTTATGTTCAAATTCGTGCTTCTCATGAAGGTTCCCAGATACCTTCCACAGAGTGGCAGTTTATTATCAGAACAGAAAAACGCTTTCAATGGGCAAACTAAGGCTTGCTATTATGAGCTGCAATGTGTATGTATTGACAAAATGTCTGAAGACATTTTGGGTTTGTATTTGATATTTACTAGGTTATGTTTGTGGCAATCAACTGAGATTACATATGAATTAACTTACATAGTTTTTTGCTCAGTGATTATTAGAACTTTCCAACTTGAATTTATATGTAAAAGCAACATCCAGCAAAGAAAAATCTTAATATACTCACACAAAAATAAATCAATATCATCGCTCAAGATAGTGAGTTTATTGTGGACACAAAATTAAATTCTGAATGTGCAAAAGAGGTTGCATCAGATATTAGTCAAGTTCAATGGCAAAAAGGAAAAAATTCCAGTTAGTATTTAATTTGGGTTAGAGTGGAATTCAATGTCAGTTTTGTATTTTTAAAAAATGGCTGGAAATAATGTTGAGCTATTAAAGGGTTCCCCTATTAATATTCATATTAAAATAGATAACAGAACAGAAAAAAAAAAAGATCAAAAAACTGAAGCAAACAGAAAGCTAGATGAACCAAAAAACACTTTCTGAAAATTAAATATTTCAACATTATCGACAGGAAATCTGTCAATCATGTCAAATAAAAATATAAATAACCGCAGCATTTACTTTAGCTTGCTTTAGTCAGTTATCAAAATGAACAGTCCCATTTTCAAGGAAATGCTTTTTCGTAAAGGGTTTTTTTTTAGAATAATATTTTAACAGTTTTATGTATAAAATTTAGAGTTGTGATTACAACTGATGTATGTATATAAAATTGTGATTTGTATCATATCTGAGTCAATGAATGAATTTCATTTAATGAACTGAAATAATTAGAAATCTAATTCCATCTCAAGGTGCCCTTCTTTGGATATCATTCCTATAGTTAGTATTTAATATTATTTCAGTATTGATATGTCACAACTGGTTTATAAGGATGGCCCCAAATCATTCTGCTTCACTGTTACAGCTTCATAACTGAACACATCAATTAATGAATGCTAAAAAGAAAGGTCATTCTTTGTAATCTTCCAGACAAAAGGATAAACTCAAACGTTTTATTCCAGTAACAGATATTCAGTCCAGATTTACGAAACCTTACCAGAAAACATGGATCATGTCTTCATGCCCACTAAAAATAACATGCTATTTCCACAGGTTTCAGAAGCAGTAATTTATTCAAGAGGGAAGTTAAATATAAAACTTGTGTTAAAACAGATTAATTAAAAATTGCATTCTGGAAGTAAAGCCTTCAAAACCTGCAGCTGTGCTTGTTGGGAAACAGCAATGAGTGAGGAATACAAACCTTTTTGAAATATCAGTGCTCTGGAAGCCTGAAGATATCAGAATGAGCATTCATAAGACATTTGTTCCTTTACTTCAAGACACGATGATGAGCATTTCTTTTAACACCTTCCTACATGGATATTTGAGCATCCAGGCATTTAAAAACAGATGGGAAGGGGGAGAGGCAAAAGTCTTAATGTGACCAAAATAGTAATTTTTGTTAAGTTTCATGAGTTTTGAACAATTACTCTTCAGGTCTGACCTAATGAGCAGGAAATGATATCCAGCATTGAGCTGGAAAGTCAACATATTTTGGCCTACATATTGTAATACATACAGAGTAGCTGGGATGCTTGAAGGAGAAAAATTACTGCCAGAATGAGTTCGCATGTTAGGTTTTACTTATTTTGAATGTAACCTTTACATATTACAAACCCTTCTGTAGGTGGCAAGCAGCATACTTAAGATAGTTTTTTTGCTTGAAGAAAAAAAACTTAAACTAGATGCCACAGAAGTGAATTCTTTGATTTATTAATGTTCTGGCAGTAAAGAATGGATGTGAGGAATGCATCACTTCTCCCATCTCAATCTTTCACAATACTTATATATTGCTTAAACACAAGCAAATAAAAAGAACATTTAATATGAAAAAAATTACTGAATTGATGAACTTGATTCACTAACTGAAGAATATTTTACCTGTTCTTTTTTATTTGTCCATTATACCAACTACATCAAGATGCCATATGACCACCGTCAGTAGGGTGGGAGTAAGAAAATGCAGTGTAAGGACACAGGAGTGAAAATGATTTGCATGCACATGCCATCTCTGCCTCCTGTATTGAGATTACTATATATATTATATACCTTTATGCTGCATGTTTACATTTATTTAGTGCTATATATGCAAATTCAAAAGTGACCATCGCTGAAGTTCATCATCTGAGACATCCAAGCTCACTGACTACGGAAGAAAGGCATCAAAGGAATTAGGCAAGGGCAGTCTCCAGCTCAAGACAGTATCAACCTTCCTATCAGAAAGAGAGATGAGGATAAAATCAGAAAGCTGTTTCTTAGAGTACAGTGTACCACACATTACTCTCAACAAAAAGTAGCATCAGCCTAGATGGTTGACCATACAGTCAATGTACAAATAACAAAGTAACTGTCCACTATTCTCAAATACAATCCAAAACAGAAGCTTCAACAGGCTCACTGTTGCCAAGCATTTTATTACAGTGAAGGCAAGTTTTCACAAGTCAGGGAGATGCAGCTGTTAGATGATGGTTTTGCAAACTTTTCTTCTAAATCTTATGGAACTGCACACATCTGAACTGTCTCTCTCCAGCTCTTGTGAAAACTCTCTTTCAACAATGCCATAGAGTGATACTCTTATGAGAAGAAGCAAAGAATATCGAGATACATTATGGTTATGTGATACAATATTATTACTGAACCATCCCCAGAAGGAAGTTCCCATCCACATATAGAAATTCCATTTTGTATGCTTCAAACATCCTCTTTTATAAGCTTGATCTTAAGGGAAGACTTTCTTACTGAATTTTCAGTGAGAATTGTTTTCCTAACTCACAAATATTGTTTATGCAGGAATGCAACATTCCCAGCATTCTCAGATAACTGCAAAACAGATGCCAAAATCACCGTTATAACCAGGCTTCTGTACAAATAGTAATGAACTATTTGGCTTGTAGAAAAATATACATTAGCAAGTACACAAAATAGCAACTCCAATATTATCTGCATGAAGATCTTACTGAAAGGGAAAACAAATGTACATTTTATTTTTTAATTATTAAATGTTCACAGAATGTTTATTAAGACAACAGCCTCATCAAGATTAAAGACTTGGGAAGACTTGTGAACTTTTAAAATTAAAAATAAAAACATAATGGTTATAAGACTTAATTGGGTAAATATTTAAAATAAGTCTGCGAAAAACTCTTTTAATATCTAGATAGCTAAATAGATTTTTTCTCTAGGAAACAACATCAGCTACCAAAACTTTGTTGTGCATCAGTTGACTTAATCAAAATGGACCTTCTTTATGGCCTCTTAAAGTTTCTGTTTTCTCCATACATAAATAATACATATTTCTTCTGAATCAGCTGGGTAAACCAGATAAAGCTTATGGAAGTAGATGCTGCACGACATTTTGGATATATTAGAGATCATAGTTCTCCTAACAGAGACTTGCAACATACTGTTTTGTATGCAAACCTTTTTGCATTGTTCATATTATGCTACTTGAAATCCATGCCAAATGGTAAATCAAGTAGGAAAAGTATTTCATACTTGCTTATGTTGCATAGTTATTTATAAGATAGGTCCTACAAGAGGACTATGGCTACATGGTTCCAGATGTTGGCACAGATAATGATGGGTAAGGATAGCAGTAACTGCCATGGTGAAATCTCACTATTGGCTTTGATTGCTGTTTTAAGGCTAGATCAATGATGAGAACTGCGATCATTCTTTAAAATATTCTTTGATGCTTAAGTTTACCTTTTCAGCTGTTGCTACAGTTAGATCTTATGGGAATTGTGATCGTCCGTCACTTCAGATTCATTACAGAAATACTCATTCACAGACATGTCTTCAGACAAAAAGGCATGTAGAAATAGCTGCTAAGCTCTGTAACTCTTGGTATCCTTGTTCAGGAAGCTTTCATAAAATTACTTCAAAATATTTAAATAAAATGTTTAAATAAAACAGTTCTATCAAGCTTTTACCTTTGGTCTTGAAGTTCAGTTGCAAATAGATAAGTAAACAGCAAAAAACTTTGCTGGAAGTGCCTGAAATGCTATTCAGAAATTTAAGTTATTCGATCCATTCAGCCCAAGGTTGACTATCACATTCATGTTTCTCATGCTTCTCACTGCAAAAAAAAAAAACCCACACCCCAAACCCAAAAAACATCTTGAAGCTCTAAACAAAGAGCTTTGTCTTCACTGATCAAGGACGAAGAAATGAGGTTGTACAAGTAGCAAGGTGGGGGTTGGTCTCTTCTCCCAGGTAACAGTGATAGGATGAGGGGCAATGGCCTCAATTTGTGCCAGGGGAGGTTAGATTGGATATTAGGAAAAACTTCTTCACCTAAAGGGTTATCAAACATTGGAACAGGGTGCTCAGGGCAGTGGTTGAGTCACCATCCCTGGAGGGATTTAAAAGACATGTAAATGGGGTGCCTAGGGACATGGTTTAATGGTGACTTGGCAGTGCTTGGTTAACAGTTTCAAGTGAAACAATTCTATGATTCTATAAGGCAACCAGAAATAGTCAGCCTAGCAAATTATACACTCTTACTGGCACTTTTTTTCACTTGGAATATGACAGAAGCATTGTATTAACCAGATCTTTTTATTTAGCTCTGACTTTACTTATTGCCAAAGTGGTAAGCACAATAGCTGGACATATGCCCTGAAACTGCTTAAGCAGTCTATTCAGCCATGTCTGAACATTGCTTCAATGTCACTTCCACAGCTTCTGCAAAGGAGAAAAGGACCACGACAATGGAGTGTGTCTCACCGTTTCCTCTCAGCTGTAATGACATTCTACTAAGAAAGTGACATCATTGTCCATCTCTAAAGTATTGGTCCCTGGCTTGATCTTTACTTTGATTAGTTTTAAATCCCAAAGGTTTAAACTGAATCCTGTACTTCTGCAAAAAACAAAGTGATGCTAGATTGTTGTATTAAACACAGATGTTGCTGATCTGCACAGCGATCCTGAAATAATGGTTTTCATTTCTTGTTCAAAAACTAGTATGATCTTTAAACAGCTGCTTTGTTGAGTCCCACAGGTAGCTGCACTTGATTTTGAGAGAAATAATTCCTATATATAGTGTCCATATGCTCTTTCTCTTTCAAAAGCTTAGTGGAAATTAGGTAAACAAACAAAAAATCCCACTTCAAACTGCAATGTATAAGCTGTCCTCTGTTTCTATAGAGATGCTAGAAAGCCTTCTGTGAAAACCATGAAGTAGAGCCCCACAGCAGTATAAAGATGGTAACTGGGGTCAAAAATCTCTCAGTTTACTGCTGACCCTTAGTGTTAAAGCCAACAGCGTTTATTTGTGTTTCAGGTTTGGCACATGAGTAAGTACTGTGCAATATTGGGGCCTTCATGTGGGAGTACAGATTTTCAACAGTCTTTCAGATGAAAAAAGTAGCAATGGACTGAAGATTTTTGCCACATTCACATCTGCATTTAAAAAAGCAATACCTCCAAGATGGAGAACAAGAAGAATTTGAAGAAACGGGGTCAGTAATCTTTTCATCCCAAGTTAAAGATTACCTCCTCTACTTTCCTCTAGTACATTGTCACACAAATTGCTAAATAGTAAGTATTTCATTCTTAGATGAAAAGGGGTCTCCTCTCAGTTCAAGTTTCAGCTCCTACAGTATTTGATTTCACTTCTTGTACTAGTTTTTTACAATTTTTGCTTGATTTGATTCTTATATTGGTGCCCTGTCAGAATACCATAAAAAAATCAGTTCATCCTATGATGTGGGGAAAAAAATAACTAACTTTGACGCAGTTGACATTCAATCCTAGCTTAATTTGTAAGTGATAAGTTAGGGGGTTTAATCTCAGTGCCCATATGTCACATCTCAAAACCAGATCACACTTTGGCATGAATGGCAGGCTCTGCATAGCAAAGCTCTAGATTGACATATTGGAATGGGTTTGGGAGATGCTCTGGGGGAAAGCTTATTCATCTTTTATCACTATTGGAAATATTCATACTTCAGATATCTCATATGGAAAACCAGCTTTCAAATCAAAGGATTCTTATGGACAAGTATGAAATCATCTGTTCTCTTAGACCCAGTGATTTATGTGTAAGGATGTTTTTTAACTGAGCTAGTGCTGTAAATAATAGGGACAGCTTCCATCAAGTAGTGTCTGGTCCCATAGGTATGAAACCAGAACACAGACAAACAAGAACAGTCAAAAGACACAGGGTGCAGACTTCCATTTAATTTTTAGTTTAATAATGTTTTTTTTTCTATTAAATATGCTCTTGTCTACACTTGAGACTTTTATAAGGCAACAAAACACTATGTAAATCAAATAGCTACTCAAATGACATGTTTGAGTATGTTTCTTCACTGTTCCAAAACTGGTTCTAAAAATTATCTCTAAAACTTAGAGGAAGAGAAAACTAACCTCTAAACCACATAACCCAGTTCCTAACAACACAAGAGTAACAGAAAGACCAGTGTTTTTTCATTTAGCACTGAATAAAATTAACCTGAGCCTATATAGGCTATTTTAATTTTTGCACATTATGGTGTTTGCTCCTAATAGTACCTATTGCCAAAAATAGTATTCCAGAGGCACAGACCCTTTCATTCAGTGCCATTTACTTGTTTAATCATGCTGAAACCTCCCGATAGGATTCAATGCCATTCTGTTTCCTCATCACATATGGTTTTAGACCAAATCTCATGTTTTCTTCTCACAAACAAATGGAATGTATTGCAGTGCATCCTAAACCCCAAAGTTTCAACCACAATCTTCTGCAGCCTCAAAAGCCAAGTATGGCCAGTTAGCTATCACATCATCAACTCAGCCTCAGACAACTCTTATTAAAACAACCATTTGCTAAGCTTGGGGTCACAACATACAGTGTGTTTACTGTTCTCTAAACACTATCTTATGCCAGAATGGGAACATTTCATGCCCAGAAATGTCATCTTAAATAGTTTCATGGGGACCCTAAACTCACTATGCTTGCAGTGTACCCAGGGCTAAACTGTTGCAGTTGTTCTACACCTGATGACCCCTCCCCAGCTGAGAAGGGGAATTGGGGGAAAGAGGGAAAAACCCCATGGGTTGAAGTAGAAACAGATTCAATGAAATACGAAAACTAACACAGTCACCAACATAAAGCATACAAGGTTCTACTCACCCTTGTTCTTAGGCTCAGCAGCAGAAGGCAAAAAAGGAAGAGCCCAGGAAGAGAAGGAACTCCACCCCCACTGACCTGCCCCCTTTTATACTGAGCATGGTTAAGTGCTATGGGATACACCTGTGAGTCAGCTTGGGGCAGCTGCCTTGATTGGATCTCCCAGCTGACTCGGGGCTGCTCATGGCCTGCCTGCATGGCTGGGCCATGGGGCTGTGCCTGGGGAACCAGGACACCTCCACTCGAGTGTGTCCTAACAACAAAGAATGGAAAAGCCATTATGAGTAAAATACTATGAAATATTATGGCCACAGCTTTAGTCATCTGACACATAACTGCATGATCAGGAAGGCTGTATCATTAGCCCGTTTCACTGCAGAAAAACTTGCCAGTGGTCTTTGTTTCCTTCATTAAGTGGTTATAAGAATAGAAGCTCTTTAATTCTAGCTCTTCTGACAGGAGGGTGTAAAGGGAGGAGAGCTGGAAAGAGACATTAAAAGACCTGATATGATAGATCAAGATAAACTAGAATGTGAGAATATGAAATACCTCTAAAGTTTAATAGAAATTTATTTTAACAGAAACTTTTTCTCTGTCTTGTCTAGAAATAATCAAGCAATGTAGTAGAACAGTTATGAAAATTAAAAAAGAACCCACATGTCATAGCTCATGTGATTGCTGGGTCAGATTCTGTATGCTGTTGCCCGATGATTGGGTGGTTTCCTGAGTCACGCAGCACTCCTGCAAGCTGTGTAGCCCTGCTAGACAGAATTAATCACAGAAGAGGTCTTCATAGTCTATTGTGTATGACTGCCACCATTTAAATTACAGCAGCTTTGTTTTGCTCTGATATGCACAGGGATTGAAATTGGGGCTAAGATTTGTATAATATTATAGATTCCAATTTTAACCATTCATCTAGTCCTGTGACACAGTTCACCATTTCACATTGATTTGCAGAGACTGAATTTTATCCTTTCGTTTCTATTTTACCCTTTCCTTCTACAAACTTCCTGTTGAATGAAATCTGGTGTTGCCTTCTTGTTTCCTTAAACCCCATAAGAAACTGTGTCCAACCAACGCAGTGCTTTCAGGAATTCTGTTCTGCCAGCTGCTCAGCTCCATTACAAAAGCACTTGCAGATGGAATTTTTCACTGTTTCTCTCATGAGCTCAGCTTTACAGAAGGAAATGGTTTAGAGTTATTTCCATGGAACACGAAGCAGTGACTGGCTGGAAGAAGCCGACTATGTGGATAATGATCGTCTCTGATATTTCTTCATCATTTCTGAAGAGCACAGCTATCAATCCATGCCTAATCTAGGCAATATATTTCTAACATAAAGTCCCCATATAGCAGGAAATGACAACTGCGAAAGTTGATTTATCCAAGCTGCTCTGCTAGTTCCTATTCCATGACAGAATAGCTAATATGCTGACAGACAGCTTAAGGCTGAGCTGTTACTTGATCTCATTATGTGCCAGCTGATGCAAGTTAGCAACAAAGTAGTAAATTGTCATGTAGACAAACAAAACTTTTGCAACAGCTAGTAGAAATAGTTTCAAGCTAAAGCAAATAAATTTTCATTCCTTTGTATTGTTGAAAAGTAGCCTAGAGGTTGACCAGTGACACCACAGATTCTTTTGGAATAATTTAAATCAAAGCTGCTACACCAAAGAAATATTTTGAAGAATAGCATTTTACTAGTTTTCATGTGTGTTTAAAATAAAAATTACTAGTGATTGATTAGACCCAGTTATATCTAGGTCAAAATGTTAAATACAGATGTAGCCATGTATGTAAAGAGTGAGTGTCATGAGGATGGAGCCAGGCTCTTCTCAGTGACATCCAATGATAGGACAAGGGGCAACGGGTGCAAGCTGGAACATAGGAGGTTCCACATAAATATGAGGAAGAACTTCTTCACAGTGAGGGTGCCAGAGCACTGGCACAGGCTGCCCAGAGAGGCTGTGGAGTCTCCTTCTCTGGAGACATTCCAAACCCACCTGGATGTGTTCCTGTGTGACCTGATCTGGGTGTTCCTGCTCTGGCAGGGGGACTGGACTAGATGATCTTTTGAGGTCCCTTCTAATCCCTAACATTTCTGTGATTTGCCTGAGAAGTGCAGAAGTGCTTGGAGTGACACTTATTCCTGATTCTTGCGAAAAACCCCCGACATGGTCTGACTCTGTTCCCTTTCAGATAAAAGCAAAACAGAACTAGATTTCTGTGGTGAAGCATCAGCAGTAATACTATAGACTGTCAAAGGCTGTGGGATGATTTTACAGAAGCAGTGATGTCCTACTTCATCCAAAAGATAGTCAGTTGTATCTGAAACTTGTAATCTCACAGAAGCAGGAAAGTAGAGGAGCTCTCTATTTGAATAATATGGGGGTTTGCCTATATTTTTAAGCCTTCTCAACATGACACAACTTTCACCAAAAATGATTGGTTTTAGAGCCTATTCTACAGTATGGAATTAACAAGAGCAAGTAAAATATAAGAAACCAAATTAGTGTTAATCCTGGAAAACAAATAACATATTTAACATTTTATTTTTCCCTGTTCATTTCATTGACTTTGAAAGTCAATCCTTTTTCCTGGCTTCATTTTGACACTTCATTAGCCAGTGGGTCATCACCTTTTGCTCGACTGAGTAGTGGTTATTTTTCATGCCAACACAGATAGAGGATTCAGACCTGATTTGTATTGCAGGTAATAAATGGTAATTATCTACACCTTTTCTGTGATGTGAATCACTGTCTCTGAATTGGAGGAACTAAATCTTTGCAATTTTGATGACAGTGGATTAGAGTATAACCAGTCTTTCTCTGGTATACTTACTGGGGCAAAAACTTAGAGGTCATGCATTCAATTTTCTGTAATTACTGTCAGTTCAATGATGAAGATGGAAAGAAAATAGTGTATACTTAATCAAGCAGATCAGCATATGAAGCTTTTGCATTAAAGATTTAATGAAACAATAGACATAGAACTGGAAAATGGACATGTCCCTTCTGTGACTGCTCAGGCTTTACTCAGAAAATTGAGGACAACCAGTAAGTGCTTTCTTCTTTTTCCAAAGATGCTATAATGAAAACCAGGGAAATAGGAGGCCCAGAACAACTTCAGGAAATGTAATTAAATTTCACATTTTTTTCCTAGGGAAGACAATTGTGAAAGGTGCCAGAGTAGATGCACTAGAGTCTGAAATTATCCATAGAACAGAGATATCATTGGCACAATGGCATAAGCTTTGTTTTCCCTGACTGCAATGGTATCACAAGTAGAAATCTGCTGTGGTTCATATACTTAAAACTCACAACTTTTATTCTATTTATCTTCATAACCGTGGTAGTTGCTGTGTTGCCTACAGTGTGTAAAACTCTGCATTTCCTCAGACTTGAAAGGACCACACACTTAAGACTGTCTCTTACTGGACTGAGATCCTCAGCACAGATGTCACATCTAAACCCACTCAGACTGTCTATCCCTTCTATGTAATGCGTCCCAGTGGGCTTTTTCTGGCCATACTTTACATGCATTATCATGCTATGCAGGAAACCCAGCAAGCAGAGCAGCTTGCCAGAGTAAAAATAGTTAGTTAGTGCTTCTTGTAATACAGTGGTTCAACAGTTGAAAGGATTGTCTGTACATTTTACAGAGTGAAAAAAATGTGTTGAATAAACATATTCCATGGAGTAGGAAACATCAGCATGAGTAGTACAGAGGAATGCTAACACAAAGCTAGAATAATGCTACCACCTGCTCCTGGGAAGATTATTTCCACCACTCAAGAAAATCATTGGGTCACAAAGTTATTATATGAAAGGACATAGCAGGAAGCAAAAATACATCTTTCTCTATATGTGTATTAAGAGATAATAGTGATGATTATTGAGACATATGACACAGTTATTCAACTCCAGCTAAGATTCTGAACTAAGACATACAACCCCAAACCAGGATTAGACTCCTAAACTGACAAGGAATTTAAGTTTTAACACATATCCTCCTCTTCATCATTTCCTATTGATCAGTGTGGATGATGTCCCTTCTTTATGCTGACTATTTTGTATTCCACTTCCCTATTCCCTTCACTGCATAGGACCGTAGGTACTTCAGAGTTGTTGATCTCACACCACCAGGTTACAACATAAGAAGACAGTCTGTGGATCCAGCTCTCAGGTCACAGACAAGCACAGCAGTAAACTGAGTCCAGATCTCCTGAATCTCAGGCTGTGTCCCACTTGCTGGTCTATTTATCAATCAGAAAGCAGCACTGGCAATGAGCAATGAGTCCAAAGCTAACCAGATGCTGAAGACTATTATATTTTCTAGTTTGTACAGATTAGTCCACTAAAACAGTGATGGCAATTCTCAATTGTATGTGAATATATGAACTGGAAGTGTAAAGTTCTGTCACTCATTTTACAAGCTCATGAAATTTCAAGGGGATACAGCTCTAATTACCTCTCATCCAATTTGCCAAGATAAGTAATAATTTCTACTCTTCTATTAAATGCAGATGTAAGGAGCATGTCAAACAGCTCAGGAGAACAGTGCTCTCCAAGTGTTACACCTGTGTCTCATATATCATATTCTTCTGTTTCATCATTTGTGTTTACCAGAAGGTTATTAATAGCTAAGCTCTGCCACCAGGGAAGGTCATCTCTGAATGATCCTTACTACTTATTACTACTATTTGCTTACATTTTATTAATGGTTCACAGGCTCTACTCAGGATATAACTTGGCTAAACGTTACAGAAACATATAGTGAACATCCCCTGCTGAACATTCACAGCAGAGAAACAGACAACTGGCTGTAAAAAGCTATACTGGAATGATTATGAAAACTGGTTGACATATTAGTTCCATTCTCTCTACCTATCCTTAGTTCTAAATATTTGTCCACAAAACAAAATTTTAGGTTTTACTTCTATTGGCATTTAAGCTACAATGATATTAAAAAAAAAAAAAAAAAGTAAAAGAGAAAAATATAGACACTAGGATGATAAAAGAGAAGTTTGGTGAACAAGTGACAATGTCAAGAGATGAATTGCTTTGGACTTCTTGTGTCCCTTGGGAAGGAGCTCCTACCACTCTTTTTGATGAAGTTACACAAAAGTGTGTTGACACATTTACACAGAAACAATGGCTCTCTCACCCTATTATTAGAAACAGTTTCAGCCATAAATTCTCCCTGGATTTTGGACTCATCAACTTCCCCAGAGTTAGTGGGCTTCAGGTCTGATGTCAAGGTTTGAAGTCACCTTCTACAAAAGAGATCTAGTTGGATGAAGTCTGCATTAGACCAAAAGTCCAGGGGCTTTGTAATTGCCATGATTTTGTTCAGATTGATGATTAGGACCCAATACACAATTCTGTGAAAGAAGAGTGCTACTGTAGTACACAGTATTTAGAGCAATATTAGTGATTGGCTACATCTGGTTAGAGCTTCTAAAAGCAGTGGGACTGAAATCCCAGAGATAACTGAAGGCAAACAATGGAGAGGTTTTTCTAAACATCAAATATTTGTAAGAAAAGCCTCAGTAAAATATCTTACTGTGTCATTTCTATTTCTCAGTGCAATTCTTCACCTTCTGCCACGATGGCTCTGTTTACCAGTGCAGCACTAGTGGTTAAATAGCTCTTGTCTGCAACATCTGTTAAGAACTGGAGGGGTTTCAGACTGTGAACTGTAAAACTCTGACAACAAGACAGTAAGCCTGGCCCAGTGACCCAAAACAAAGGAAGCAATGAATGTAAAAGGGTAATGCTGGGAGAAAGAAGGAAAGTTCTGAATTAACCTGGGATGATTATGTGTTCTGACAGAATGAAGTAACTCCTACTTGCTATACGAAAGCTGCATGGCAGCAGAATGGAACAAAAACAGATGTAGACTTTGCATGCAGCAGATAATAGAGTATCTTCTCTCATACATGAGTAAGTAGAGCTGCTGGAATAAATTCCGTCAACAGCCACTAAAAATACAAGTAATGAAGATATATATTTAGTATACCAGACTTAATATATATCCTTATGGAAAAGTCCATAAAGGTATAGCATAAAATCACAAAAGAGCAAGCATACTTTCCATAAGATGTTTTTTTTTATGTTTACAGAGTATATTATTATTATTATTATCCCTATTACAGCAGCTCCTGGTACAGCTTTGCATTTCTATTAAAAGCTCTGGAATAGTTGTATAAAGAAGGGTCTTGTTTGTTTTAATCTCCTAGTGCCCTCTTCCAATTCATACCCTTTCTAGTTAGAGGGACTGACAGAAGCTGTAGCCCACATACTCCTGGGTTCCACTGGGCAGGGATCTCTTCCTTCTCTCAGAAGGATGATTACTTGTCCACCTTCACCACAGTGAATCAGAGTGCAAACAAAAAACCCAGCAAGCAACATAAACACAACTCTAGCAATAGCCCACAGAACCCTTACTGCTCTTATAGCATGCATTCATGTAGCTACTGCTACGCAGATATGAGCCTTGCCTGAAAGCAAGACTTCCACATGACGTGGTTTAATATCTTCATGTTGACAGCCTTCTCTGCACACTTCGAAGTGTATTTGTATTCCAGTCATCTTAGATGGCCTGTGTATTGCTTGGTAAAACACTCTCAGCAAAGGAAAGGTCAGCAGGATCCAAAGAAACAGGTATTGTTTTCACTGATCACTTAAGGAGTTCAAGAGTTTTGAGGCAGATCTGGTCAAGACATATTGGCAAGAGTTTTCAATGCAGCTAAGTGCTATAAGGACAGCACAGTCAGTAATAGTCAAGCAAACTTTTTGACTATTTGAACCATTTTTCTGATGACAGCCAGCCAGGCTGATAGTACATTGTGCTTAATACCTGCCACTCAGATTAATTCTAAGGTCAGGACACTACTGCCCATTTTTCAGCCTGAGTTATCAACAAAGTACTAACAGGCATTAAGACAGGTAAGGCTCATGAAAGCAAACTTGAAAGGCACGGCAGTGAAATCCCAGACTCCTACGTATATGTCTCTCTCACACAATCACTGTTGCTTTCCCCAGAGCTTGCTAGTGCCAAACACAGTCACTATGTTTGTGTACAACCTATGTGAATACACACACCTTCATGTTCTTAGACTTGGCTTCCTGGCTAACGGCTCCCTCCTGGCTTTAAGGATTAAACCTCACTGAAAAGCCTATAGAAACCCCAAGCACTTACAGTTCTTGCTGTCACCCAGTGTTTGAGGTTAGACAAAAGGAACAGCAATACATGTGAAAGGTAATCTTCATATGGAGAAGAATGAAAGCCTGACGCAGTTGCTGTTTTTAAACAAAAGTGTGGGAGCCTGTGGAAAAGAACATAAACTGTCAAAAGAAACTAATCTTTTGGGGTGTATAATACCCTACCAGACTGTCAATTTTCCATTCGCCTTGGCAATTTTCTTGTGTTACTTTTAAATGTTAGGGATTATTATTCCCAGACAAATATGGTAGCAATGGTTGTACTTTTTCATGGGGAATTAAAAAAAAAAACCCAAAACACTGCACCTTGTCAGGTTCTTTTTCTTCTACTCCAGAATTTATTAAAGCTAGTTCTGAATTATGAGAACTTTTTCTAGGTTCTAATCTGAGCTGAGTCTCTTAAAGGAACAGTCTGTTGTGTTTATCAGAGCTGCATAGTTTGGTTTACACATTTGAGAAAAGGGAAGTGATGTTTCACCTGATGTAACTGTAGTATGTCAATATTTCAGGATTAGGATGGTTGAAATTCTGGTCATCACTGGATCTCAGAGAAATGATGTCTGAGAATGTCACATTAGTGGTTGAAAACACAGACAATAACATCAAGTTCTGAGAGACACACTAAGTGAAAACAAAAATAATAATTCCCCAGTGTAATAAATAATACTAGAGGAAAGATTTGAAGAGATTTGAATCTATCCTCTGAAAATGCCCATTTGAGACATTCATTTCAAGATATAGGAAGGGGCTTTTTTCTGGAATTATTTTTACGAATACTTCTAAATAAATATTCTTAATATATAACACCCTTCTTTTCTCACATCCCTTAGAGTTAAAATGTTTGCTATCATTCTGCTCCAGAACATTTTCTGTTACCAAGGAATTCCTGCAGCTTGCTGGCTCACCATGATGGAAATGGTACCCAGGTTTGTGCCTGAAAGGGATCCCAAGAAAGTCGCCATGAAGATGAAAATTTGACAGTTGTCCCATTATCAGTGTAATTACACTGATGCATCAATGTGGGAAGGAAAATTGTGTTTACTTGTTGGAGGAGTTTGTTTGGTTCAGCAACTGTCCTCTCCTGATATTACTGCATACCACTAATACCAAATGGAATATCTGAGCCTTATTTTTCAACAGGAATGCACTGTAGCAAGGTAAAATGTTAAGTTACGCATGCATAAATGTTTCTTATGTGAAGCTACTGGAGGATGTCTGACTGACAGGCAGAGAAAGAAAAGTCTATTTATATAAAACCAGACAGTGTTGATGGAGGCTTCCTCCTCTTCTGCTGTTTCTTCCCCAGTGTCTTGCCAACATATCTTATGTTTAATTTGCATGGCCTACAATGGCAGGCAAAAGAACAGTTCAGTCTCAAATCCATTCAGCCTTTAACCTCTCTCTGACAAAACTGCAAACAAGTTTGCAGATGCCTCTTCAAACCACTGAGAGTCTCAGATTCTTCCCTGAATATTTCCCCATAAGACACCAAGGGTATATTTGACTATTGGTTATTTGACTCACTATCAGGTAGTCAGATAAAGACTCCAATTAGGAGAAGATAAAGATCAAGCCAAACATCATCTGTCCAGCATTCAAGATCCTCTTCTTGCACCTTTATCCGTGAGCAAAGTCACTTGCAAATGCCTCTCACCCTAAGGATTCAGACTATTGTACAAAAGTTTCATTCCCAGCGACCATCCTCCAGTTTGATACAATTAATTCAGCATATAAACTAATGAATCTATATGGTGAAGAAGAGCTACTCTACTGCAGTGAGAGATCTTGGAATCCCAAAGCATTACAAGACCAATTCAGAAGCCAGTTAAGAACAGACAGACTAATGTTAAGAATCTTACTTTAAATTTTTCTTCCCCATTTTCTAGGCTAAAAAGGTACAAAGACAAAGAAGTTATGTCTTAAAAAAGGATGTCCTTACATGGAAAAGTTCTAAGAATAACATTCCAGTAAACCAGGAAAATATGAATGTAAATGGCACAGTTTAGATCTCTGTGTTCTCCTAAAATACCTTTTAATATTGTTATAACAAATATAGCTGAAAAACTAAAAATTGAAAAGCTGTTTTCTTCCACTTCACACATTCTTAGAAGTCCTTTCTGCCATTAGCCTTAATGTCTGTTGTGATTATGTGGTGTTTCTGTATCTTCTACAAAATATCTGGCTTGAAGCAAAAAATATTGCACTATGTCAAATAAAACAAATTTAATACCAATCAGCTGCACTAACTGGAATGACAGTGACATTCTGCACTATATTTAAGAGTGGAAATACCTTACAGAAAAGAAACCTGACATTTGATTGAGATTTCTTCTTTAGACTTATTATATAGTTTATAAACACAACCCCTAAAATCGCAAGCATAGGATTCAAAATACATTAGCACAGTTATAGTATAAAACCACTGTTAAACTTGCATGGCCTAGTCAGTCTTCTGGTAAGGCTAAATATCAGGTCTGGTGGAATTTTTGCAGTGCACACACTTGTTCACTAAAAATCAATCAACACTAGCAAGGAAAACAGGGTAAGAAACAAATTATAAATCCAAAAGAAGTAGCAGTTGATAATAACTATTAACCGGATTTAAAGCTGCTTTGGGATAGAGGTCATTCCCTTTTCCTGGTAGTATCCATCTCAGAAGACCAATTTATGGTGACTCCAAAGTGCTAGAAAACAGAACTCAGTCTGGATAAAAGAACATTTTTCGAAAGTCAGAATTCTGGGAATAAAATTCTGGAATTCTTAATCAATTCCATACAGCAATCATGGACTGCATTTCTGAAGAAATCTCTAGAGCAGATATCTCAATTGTGTCACAAACAACTGATTCCTGCATCTGGGGAAGAAAACCCCATGGATCAGTCCAGGCTGGGGGCTGAGCTGCTGGAGAGCAGCTCTGGGGAAAAGGACCTGGAGTCCTGGCAGACACCAGGCTGATCATGAGCCAGCAATGTGCCCTCGTGGCCAAGGTGGCCAATGGTGTCCTGGGGTGCATGAAGAGGAGTGTGGCCAGCAGGGCAAGGGAGGTTCTCCTCCCCCTCTACTCTGCCCTGGTGAGGCCTCATCTGGAGTGCTGTGTCCAGTTCTGGGCTCCCCAGTTCCAGAGGGACATGGAGCTACTGGAAAGAGTCCAGTGCAGGGCACTGAGATGATGAAGGGATTGGAGCATCTCCTGTATGAGGAGAGGCTGAGGGAGCTGGGTCTGTTTAGCTTGGAGAAGAGGAGGCTGAGGGGGGGTCTCATCACTGCTCATCAATATCTCAAGGGAGGGTTTCAGGAAGATGGGGCCAGACTCTTCTCGGTGGTGTCCAGTGACAGGACAAGGGGCACTGGGCACAAACTGGAACACAGGAGGTTCAATCTTAACATAAGGAAACACTTCTTTACTGTGAGGGTGCCAGAGCACTGGAACTGCCCAGAGAGGTGGTGGAGTCTCTGTCTCTGGAGACATTTAAACCCGTCTGGATGTGTTCCTGTGTGGTGTACTCCAGGATCCTGCTCTAGCAGGGGGGTTGGACTGGGTAATCTTCAGAGGTCCCTTCCAACCCCTGCCACTCTGTGATTCTGTGATTTTGATGATAGCTGCAACACCTTTGGCTTTCAATAGGAATCTGGCATGCTGAATTTCCCCCAACATAGTTCTCTAAGCATCTAAACCTGAGGACAAAAATCAACATACCTAAAACAATGATGTTTAAAACTCAGATCCTAATCTTTCTGTGCTTTTCCTTCTCCTAGCACTTAAAACAGGATAAACGTTTAATTAAGAAATGTTAAAAAAGCACATTCCATAGAGCTAAGGACATTAAGAACTTAGAATGATAAAGAGGTTCAGAGTATTTCTGCCACGTTAGTTCACCGACGATTAAATTGGTTTAAATATTAACTATAGCTAGAGCTGTGCAAAATAGACTTTGTTATTCAGAAATTACATAGAACTTTTCAATTTCATAGAATTCTGCACTGCCTCAGCTATGGGCTTCACTTGCAGTGCTGATTAAGTAGATTTTTGCATCAAAAATGCAAATGTATACACATTTTTGGTGCAAAACACTCTTTGCTTGAATGCTGCTAGGTCTACTGTGATACTGGCCTGCTTGTGCTCAACAAATTTTTCTGTGTTACTGAAACTTCACAGCACATTATGGGCTCAAAACAGACCCACTTGGGGATAAAGAAAACATCCTTAAGGTTATGCAAAATATTCATACCAAAATGCAAATGCTGTTTACAGTTTTCAGCATCTCAGTATAGCAACTCATATTCTAAATTGCAACCAGCTAGAAGCTACATGGAAAACTTTTTAATCAGTCTCTATGCTGGATACTTACATCATTGGCTTGTACAACTAATGTTGCAAAATGCTAGGCCCATTCTTAGGTATAAATTACTGGTTTCAGAGTAAGATAGTGGGTTTAGATACATTTAACACTGACACATTCAGAACGAGATTCATTTTTACTGAGAAGATTTTCTGAGAAGGGCATTCAAGCCAGACAAGGGACTGTTTCCTCTGGGGGAGACAAAAGCTGTAGTTAAAGGATTGGATTTTAATTTCACCAGTGTTAAATTGCTCCAAAAATGAATCGGGGCCAAAATAATTATTCACATCACACACTGCTGGGCAGTTATAGATCGCCAGATTTACATTTTGCCAGAATAAGCAATGCCTTCTGAGAAATATAAACCTCTGCTTCTTTTACCCTTGCATCATTGATGAATACAATTCTTGTCATTGCACATTGATACAGCAGCATACATCCTCTCATCCCTGCATGCATATTTACCTGGCTGTCTCCCTTGCACTAAGTAAAAAGTCCTCCACACTTGGGACACGATGTTCTGTTTCCTAGCATGCTGCATCAATAAAGTCAGTCTCTCTTGTGGTCGATTCTGCCTCCTCAAGAGATATCCATAAAACTGACTATTTCTCTCCACTGTACCCAACTCAACCTCACTGCTTCACTAAATGATTCTTGAGAGTGAGAAAGAGAGAACAGGTATATTGCAAAAGACTGGCAGCTTGCAGAAAAAACAAACCACAGGAAGCTATATGGATGGGATCTTCACCATACCAAGATCTTTGTTTAGTTCTGTACCTTAGGTAACAGCGATTTTTCAAAGAGTAGGGATAAAAGAAGCATGTTTTAAGAATATATACTAACATGCAGGGCTTCCTTAGGCTGAAGTCTCCCTGTACGAGTGAAGATGGTTGTTTCCATGAAAGTCATGAGAACCTAGTCTCACTGTTTCAGTTTGCTGAAGTTTGTTTCTTTAGAAAACTGTTCCTCACATTCTGTTGGATATTCCTTGTTTTTCCAGTGTGAAAATGCATAGTGGAGATATTCACTGATAATTTCGATTTTCTGCTCTGCAAAGGGCAGCCACCACAGTGGCAACAGAAATTATGTGGAGACACACTAACTGAAAGAATACTGAATGGAACGCATGGTGAAAGTAAAAGATTTCAGAATTTCTTCCACAGGTGAAAAAAACCTGAAGTTCAACAGAAACCTTTGGGTTTAAATTAGACATCAGATCGTACCTGATCTTTCACATCTGCTCCTTTTAGACTCAGGCACCTGCAACTGATCCTCCATGAAAGAAATCTGATTAAAATCAAAATGAAAGAATATTATGGCTGTGTTGGTACTGGATTGTATTGAAATTGCATTTCTTCAGTGGGAGCAAATATTTTATTAATGTAGGAAAACTAGTATACTTGGTAAGGAAAATAACTTCATTGCAACAGATGTATGTTTTATATAATTTGGTTCCTTGTACAATATACTACAGTAAAAATATAGTTTTGCTGAGACATTAAAGGCTTCCCCTGCTTAACTACATCAGTAGGGACTGATGTCTCTTACCTACCTTGATCAATGACATGTGTTAGCTGAAACTGGCAGGGTACACCTCTCCTCAAATGTACTAAAGTTCATCAGTCTGGCTCAAACTGAAAACCAATAAAGGTGAAACTAGTGAGCAACAACAGAAACCTGGCCAGGTGAATAATCCTAGTAGTAAGCAATATTTAAGACTAATCCTGCCATATGTCTTCTACCAGGTATTTTAATAACATGCATAAACAGATTTTATTCAAAGGCCAACATTTTCTAACAGTCCAATCAAACCAAAGACATCAGAAATAGCATTCAACAGATGCATTTTTATGGCATCCCAAGTTTTGTTTACTTTAAATTTGGTGTTTTAAATTTTGCTTCATAAGAAACTGCTTGACCCTCAGATTCGAGTCTGTGTAGCTCAAAGATAAGCAGCTGCAAGCCTGAATCACTTGTTGGATAACACAAGGGAACAGATCAAGAGACCTTTTATCTACTATGTCAGTTTTTTGCTGAATGCAGGAATCAAAAACACTCAAGATTTTACAGGGCAAAACACATTGTGAGCTCAAGGCAAACACAGTAACTAAATGAATGGGTAAGGACAACACTTCCCTGATACAGTTCACTGAAACCCATAAAAATGAAGTTTATCCTTTTAAAATTGTTCCTTTGTCTGAAAGGGATTATCCCACCTATGATTTAGTGCTTCTTTAAATGGTTGCTGCTGTAAAAGTAAGATTACAGAAATGAAATTATTTAGGAAGAAAATACAAGGACAGATGCAAAAAGCCTCCAAAAGCACCTGAAATAGTTTTTGCTGAATTATTTAACATCGCTGTGTTCTTGTCCCCTTTTGTAACTTGTGTCTACTCCGGTTTATGATATTCTGGAAAAAATCCAGTTTTAAAAAGAGTGAAGTCACCTCACTTCAGCATGTACAGAAGTCTTGCAATGCAGAGGAATTTCAGTGGCAAAGCTGTTTGTGCATTTTAAAAAGTTAGATATCTATTTCTACCCTATACTTAAGAAACATCCCTTAAATTAAATTCAGCTTTACATGTTGTAAACTGGCATTCAAGAAACTTGTTTTCTAAGCTATATCTGCTTGTTTATGGCATGTAAGTGATTTCTTAAGACTACTCATAGGTGGTATATGGTCTGCTTTACAGGCTGAATTTTGTTAGTGAACTGTTGTGGCAGTAATGCCTAAAGATGACCACCAAATCTCAGCAGACAAGAAAAAAAAAGGTTATTATTTTTAAAATGCAATTTGGACAGTTGGAACCCAGTTCTGGCTGACTGAGTGAATTAACCTCTACCCTTTGCCCTTCCCCCACAGTGACACCTTTCACAGGCTGTGCAACAGTATTAACCCTATGGACAAACAGGCTGGTGCTTTATACTGCAAAGTGAAGGATGAGAGCTGAGCAACACCTTGTGTTAGATGATAAAACTAACCATATGCTGTGAGTTTGCTCCTTTTCTTCCTTAATAAATATAGCAGACTTTTTCTCTGTGCTACCAATTTCCATGTTTTCTCTCTGAGGCATTCACATATTTTCATTTCTCTCTGAAACATCAGCTTTCATAAATCACTTTATAACACTTTTTTATGTGTATTTTGTTCTTCCTCATTATTTCTTTCCTATCCTTTCTGGCATCCTTCATTATACCAAATGTTGTTTTCCAGTGTAAATCATGAAGCTCCTTGAGATATTTTTACTGGCATGATTGAGAGCTGAGACTGACAGCTGATTATCGCGTTCCAGTTCCTTTCTTCTGTCGATCCTTAAAAAGTTAGACACTTGTCTCCCAGTCACTTCAATTGGAGATAGCTCTTTGCTACCAATGCATACTTTGAATATCCAGTTGGATAGGAATGCTATAATAAAGTAATTATTAAGTTATGTTGTTGTGAATGACTGCAGATTATTCATTTTGCTAAGTGACTGTACTGTGCAAACATAACATAGATGATTCAAAAGGCAGTTGTGTTATGTTTAGGTAAATTTGCAGTAATATTTTCTCCCAAACAGATTCCATGCTCAGTTTTGGGATAAAGAATTTATAAAATAATTCTTAACCACCCATTACCACAATTAAGCTTACCTTTAAACTTCAGAATATGAGTATTAAAATGTGGGGAGCCAGATACTTTTAGCAAATAATGGAGTGAAAAAATATATACAACACATATTCTATCAGCATATAAAGGGTATTAAAGAAGCAACAAATTTCAATAAACTCATACAATTAATATTACCCATTTTTTTTTAACAATTAAATCATGCTTCAAGAATCAAAACTTATATAAATATTTATGTGGGCACTTGCAGATAGTTTGGGGAAATTTTTTATATGAAGAAACTTTCCTTTTGATGGAGAACTTATCTTTCATTAAAATTATACGTACAGATAACTATAATTTGATATACAGATGGGCAATGATTCTGTAGTCCACAGAAAAGCTGCCATTTATTTCATTCAGTGCCAGAGTATCAGCCTGAAATCAGCATAGCCAGGCTTAATATGCATAACACCTATACAGCAGCATCCAGATGACTGACTACAGTACACACAAACATTACAATAATATGTTAGGTAACTGCTCTAATATTACCAAACTGAAGAGCACTTTGGATGTCTGGCCTGGTATATTAACCAGACCTAAAGATCCAAATATGAAGTAATTAAGGCTCTCTATAAATTATACAAGCTACATTTTGTATCTTATCACTATCTAACAAAAATTGATGTGCTTTTGTATCTAGTAGCTCTTGAAGTAGGGTTTTGTTTCCCCTAACACCTGCATTTTAGCTTCTGATACCAGTAGGTCACAAGAGGCTGTAAATTACCCTCATTACTTCAATAATAACAGGATTGCTGAATAAGCTCCATTCCATCACAACATAATCACATTCCAGCATCTGCATCAGGCCTTAAGACTTCCTACTGCTTATGAGGAATAGTGGTCTGAATCAATCAATACAAAAAGCATTAAGATTGTGCAACATATTCTATATGTGATAGAGATACTTGCATATCATTACAGCATCTATACCTCAATGATAAACTTAAGTATCTAAGTGAATCAATACAAATTTTTGTTTCAAATAACACATGCAGATGATAACAACAAAACATGTTTGTTGTATTTCATATGAGTACCTTACTATACTCAGTATTTCTTTTCTTTCCACTGCAATTCACTGTTCAGAATTCTACAGGTGTTAGAGCTGAGGAAATGTAAATGGAATGGGTTTGCAGACTAACTACAGAAATCTGCTAACGTCTTACCTAGGAGAGGGCAGACAAAATTAATTTGGACCAATTTATCTAGTCAATGCAAGGAACAATTTATTTGCCAACCTTTCAAAAACCAAGCTGATAACAGCATAACCTTGTGCAAGTTTTACTAACCTGTCTTTACTTTAAAGGTGATGGAATTAAAGTCAAAGTGTAGGTTACTTGTTCTAGGTTAGTAGTTGGGCTAAGAATAGAATCAAAGGACCATCACCACCAGCTTTATGTTGTATTTATACACAGGGCTCTTGTGTTGCACAGAACTCCTCCACATTGTTCAAACGTAATTAAAAATCACCTCTTTAATTTCTTTTAAATTGTTATTAACCTTTACAGCGCAGAGAAAGCTGAAACATGTAAACAAACTGCTGCAATAATGCCTGCCTGAGCCAGCAGTGTAAAACTCAGACTCTGAGGAAGTGACAGCTCCTTGCTGCTCAGGCAACATCCTTCTGCTTTGTCTTCCTGCCCTGCTGGGAACTGGCCTACAGCAGCATCTTGTATTCTAAAACTCCTTTCCAAGACCTGCCAGTCAAACTGCAATGCATGCCCCCTGCACTACTCCACTGGCAGGTAACAGGGCTTCCCAGCAGCTCAGCCTGGTGAGCAGGCAGATCTGGCTGCTCAAACTGCTCCTGCAGAGGCCCGGTGCCCAAGCCACTCCGCTGTGTGTGTCTGTGGTTTGGCTCTTCGCTTGGGTAAGGCTGGGTAAAAAAGTGAAAACTACAACAGAATAGCAGACTCACTGTTGTACTGATGCACATCATCTTTCCACATCCTTCTCATTCACTAGTTTTACATTTTTTCCCCCGAGTGTTTCTCAGCTATGGTAATTGTCAGGTTTTTTTCTGCTTTTCATTCAATGGTGAAATGTTTTACATCAGTAATTTTTCTCAAAAAATGAAAACTAAAAGGACACAGTTTAAAGTATTTCAAATAATCTCTGACTACTTTCTGGAAAAAGAAAAAAACAGACAAAAATGACCAAAAAAAGACCAAAAAAAAGGGAAGAGGGCATTATCACCACTGTAGAAACTGTCTAACCCCACCAGTTTGCACTTTTCATAAACAGGGAATAAAGTATTTATTTAGACTTAATGATGCCATGACAACTGACTTATATTGTAGCACTACTACTACTACTACTACTAAGCTTTATTCCTAACTGGCAACAATATCCTGTGATGAGCTAAAACTCTCTCAGTAAAAAAAAACCAAACCCAAACCTAAAAAAACCCAAAAAAACCCCCAAGAAAAAACACACAATCTCAATCATTATCAGTTTATTCTCATGCTTTAAAAACCTTCACAAAAAAAGGCAGACTACTCACAAGCTCCCCTCTTCCCCCACAAATAACACATTGGCAGACTTCTGCAGTTAGGCAGCCTGCAAGTCTAACCTTAATTTCTTAGCACTCAAGAATTTGAGCACAACAGTGAAATGCAATGGAGAACAAAATACTCCCTCAGAAATACATTAAGGTGAAACCTAAGAACCCTCTTAGTTTTGATTTGTTTATACTATCTGAAATAAAAATGATTTTATTAATGATTGCAAGTGCATGTCTTCCTAAGAAGATGCTATGACTCTTTCAAGACCCATCACCTAGACACAAAATAAATAAGCTATATAAAATATTATGCTACTCTAAGTACTATTTGAAACTCATTAAATCTTGCTCTCTTTATTGTTCACTGGAATTAAAACTGCAGCTTATTGAAAGTGATTTTTGTTATTTTCAGGGAAAATACACATTACATTTACACATACATTGACAGAGATTAAATCAGATCTTTCTTAGCTTAACGGAAATTTGAACTATTTCTGGAATCACAATTTTCATTTGGCCATTCTATGTTACCACAGCCTTCAAAATCCCACAATTGGCATTAAAGTATAAGAGAGCAACTTCAAAATCTATTATGCACAGTGCCAAATGCATGTAGGCAAATCTGCCCCTTGTTTTTCTGTTTGGTTTTAGCACTGCTCATTACACATAGTGCAAAGGCCTTTCTACAGGTTTGCCATTACTTTTTGCCATTTCTATCTCCTTTCTCTTCAGAACAGTGAATTCAGTCATTGAATTCTCATTAATATTTTTTATTTAGTCTGTATTTTTTTTTAAATCTGCAAATACTGCTGGTTTTTAAGTTGGCTGATCCTGTACCACTTAAATAGAACTGCACTTGAATAGGTATGGAATCAAGCTGCGGTGCATTGAACATGTTATTTCTTTAGATTTACAACTTTATTCATAGTTTATAATGCACATACCTTTGGTTAGCACTTGTTTTTATCTCTTCAAAGAAATCCTTTGCCCTTTTCACTACTCCAGCAGATAAAGAATGTTTGAGAAAGTGTGATCATTAACAATTTCTTCCACAAACGGAACAGTCTTCTGAGCCACTGCAGGGTATCTGCATCACCAAAGTGCTAAAACAATAACAGCCTGACATGAATCTCTAATGCCACTGAATCACCTGTCTGATGATAATTCATCAACTCATCCTTGTACTCTCAAAGACTGTTTAAAAACATATATTTCCAAGCATTGCAGAAGTAACTTCTACAGGCCAGAGGCCCGAGTATGTGGGGTTGGTGTAATGTCAGTGGAGAATTAGAATTAGTTTGTTTACACCAGATCTGACCAATACTGTACTGGGACCAGGTCTCTTTAATTTTTTTTCTTAAGGACTCAGGCACTTTAAAAAGCAGATAAGAACTCACAGGGCTTTCCAGTCGTCTGTGCCTCACAGGTAATTTGCCCCTTAAGACTCAGACATGAATTACTTCAATGGGAGAAAGTTGGGCACATTGCCCTTATAAAAACTGGCCTGAAGACCTGGCTCTGCTGCTGCCTCACTGTGAGTACATCTACAGTAGCACACTGCAGGCTGACGCAAACTTGCTCTGCGTGTGCCCAGAGCAGGCAGGGTGAGAGTCAGTTACAATCAAAAAGCTGTGTGATTTTGTTAGCATGGTGCCTGAGATAATATCCTTTGCCTCTCAGATGGGTTTCTTAGGTTGGTCTCGTTACTACACTAACAGAAATAAACAGTTTTCAGTACCTTGTGAATTTAAGTGGGTTAAATTAGTGTTTGCTCACAGCCTACAGGCAAAAAGAAAATTCCCTTATTTGGATTTTTCTGTTTAATCTTAGTTTCACATCTATTGAAAGGGATTAATAACAGCCATTAAGTACTCATCAAATACTTCTGAGCAAATCAATTGAATGTTTTTATAGCTTTACTACAGCCCAGTAATATTGACTTCCTTAACAAAATGTAGCAAGGATAATTTTGAGATGATGACTGGAAGAAATAACAGAGGGGAGGAGTACAGCTCAAATTTACAGAAAGTATCCAAATATAAGAAAGAAGTCTCTCTATCTGGCAGAGCACCATAACTTGCTATCCACCTGAAATTCACATACAGGATTTCATAAGCATGTGATGAAACAAC
Source organism: Podargus strigoides (assembly GCA_028020825.1). Lineage (NCBI taxonomy): Eukaryota > Metazoa > Chordata > Aves > Caprimulgiformes > Podargidae > Podargus > Podargus strigoides. The sequence continues at coordinate 5,077,555 of CM051631.1, forward strand.
AGAAATAATTACCATTGAGAATGGTATTAAGGTACCTGCTACTTGTACCTCCTACTTGTTTCAGGACAAATTCTGCCTGCCAATCTCCCAAAGGCAAAAATATCTGAGGATGATGGGAATCCCAGACTCCTACACTAGAAAGTCAAGAACATTGGCCTAAAAATGAGGAACAAGAATATGGTATATGTAGGACACCATTACTACATATTTCTTAATCACACAATCATAGCATTTACATTTATAGCTGGTATTAAGAAGTTTTCCATTTTCTTTTGTTAATCCCATATGAAAATAAACCTCTACTGCTTCACTGTATATCAAATAGTGCATTCTATTTACAGTTCAGTTCATTAAAAAGAAAATGGTGTCTTCGACCGTTCCTTGGCATATCTTTTCCACATATAAATGTTACTTAAGGAGTGTTAGATCAACACAGCTGATCATATTCATTAGAATCCCATTCAGTTAGAATCTTAAGTACTTATTTGCAGAAATTCAATGCTATCTCTCTATATTGTTGTGCAGTTCAGTCTGTTATGGTGACATCATTAAGTTGTTTAAGGTGCAATACACAGTTTTGAATGTAAAAGTCTGTCAAGTTTCTATACCATTAAGGCTATTTTGTGACCGAGTGAAGTAAATGATTTGGAAAACACCACAAGTAAATGATTTGGAAAACACCACAATAGCTGTCTGACTGACTCTATGTCTGTCTTTAAAAGTCTATACTGGAATCCAGCCACTTAAAATAAATATGGACCCATGTAATTTGTTTAGTGATTACCTTTTATTGTTATTTTTGTAAAAATAAAATGGTATCACCATGATTTAATGTTGGGGGTTTTTAAATTATATAATTTTTGGGATTACTTTGCTTTGCAAGTCCTCCTCCATTGGAAAAGGCATCTTTTTCCCCAAATTCAAGTCAAATATACTTGACACCTTAGAGAAAAAACCCCAGAGATTTAGAAAAAATCAGTAACCTAAAATGGCAAGTAATTTCAGCATGACAACTTTATACAACAAAAGCAGATTTTGAGCTGTTGGTAGTCAATAGGTAATGATCCCTATAAACAAGTAACACATTGGCGCACCTAGCAAAATCATGTTATGTATATCTTTATTACAGTTTTCAGAATACATGGATTAACAATGGCCAGGCTGTGATGTCATCAAATTCCTATTTTAAACATTACATACAAACACAAAGCTGTTTAAAAAATAGAAATGCATGAGTTTTGTCACCTTTTTTTTTTTTTTCCTATTTTTTATTTGGCATCAGGAGTCATATGACTTCCAAAAGGGAAACCAAATGGTGCATGATAGCAGACTGACTAAACTGTAATAGATTATTGTTCACATTCTGTGGCATATGTATCACCTCAAACAGTGCTAAAAGAAGCACTACAAAACCAAATCTTTTTCCTTTAACATTCTTCTAATGACATCAGTGGGTGCTGCGTGACAGCTTGCAGGACTGCAGAATTCACAGGCTTACACAACTCCCTTTCTTGTGCACAAAAGCAATATGTGATCTGAAACAGAGACACCTGAAACTGAGGGATTTGGCTTTATCTGCTTGGATTTTTTTTTATTTATTTACATTTTGTGTGCATGCGTGGGCGTGTGTGTAGATACTGCAGAAGAAGAGATGTAGAGGTTTCTTACAATACTTATTTTAACATGAATAACTTGCAAATACAGTATGGCACATAAGAGGTGGGCTTTACGTTGCTTTATCCCTTAGCATTTGTTATGCCTGACCTCTCAGCAATTTGAAGGCAAACATTAAAGTATAATTCAGCCAAGCCTTTGTTTAATGGATAAGAAGCAATTTACATATATAGGTAAGTTTGCTCCCACATAACTATTACCAGCTTTAAATATTTACTAACTATATCATTCTCAAGATAGGAAGTACTAAATTCACCCATCAACGAAGGATTTGCTTGAGGGATGCAAAAGCCAAACGTTGCAAAGTTTTCTTAATGAAAGTGATAGGAGGATTTCCAGAGCCAAACCTAAAACTCAGCCAGAATCTCAGAGTTTTGCAAACCATTTGTATACTGTGGGATGAATTTAAAGTAGGTCACTGATGAATTGTGGTTTGGATAGAAACCATGAAAACATTATGGTTTTTACAGCATTTGTCTGAGGTAGTACATATACCACACACAAAAATGCAAAAATATACAGATATTCATAACTATTTGCATATTACAGAAGGGAACTATGGGAATGTTTGCAATTGTATCTGAATTTTCAAGAAAGAACAGATAATTTCAGACAACATTTTTCAGATTGACATGGTTGCCTAAAACCAGAACAAATTAGGTAATAGTATTTCTGGGAATACTTCCTGAAGCTGTTAGTCAATGCCCTCTGAGGCACTCATTTTGTTTTGGCTTTACCATCAGTTCATAATATGATTAACACTTAAACCAAACATCACTCGTGCTGGGAAAGGATATTTGTTGAATCACAAACAAACATACATGACAAACTGTGTTGCACTTTTTTTCTCAGTAACCTGAATAAAACTTGAGCAAAAAAAGGCTAGTGTCTTTACATTTCTGATCTGTACAGCCAGTAGTTTAGCAACAGAGATGTATATTTGTATATGATTTAAACATTTCATTCCCATGTCAATTGCAAATTTAGTTCAATACATTGCAAAGGTAAGATTATCTTCCTCTTAAATAAACTAAGAAATGTAAACAGTGTAACATCATAAAAAAAAAATAATCTCTTCAGTACTTGCAACTGGTAAAACGTGAATGCAAACAGATCTGCTGGTATATTGTTAAAGTAATGTCTCAAAGGACATATAGTGAAACATAATTAGCAAGAAATTTATGTATGAACCCTCCAGCGATTTTCTTTCTGGGATTACTTTGAATACAAATATAATTTAACTGATATATTTCATTTTTTAAAATTAGAAAATAAGGCAAGTGCATTTCTGAAAAAGGTGCTACTCTTCTACACGTCTAGATAAACATGTGACACCTCTGAAAATTAGATCAATAATAAAAACATTAAAAATATCTGCAATTTAATATAGACTGAAAAACTATCAAAAGACAAAGTGACCAGCATCAATTTCAGAAAATATTTTAGACTTCATAAATATGAGCACCCTATATTTACATAAATTATCTTCTAAACTAGTTTTCCTTTGAAAGACACTTTTGTTCTAACAGCTATGTCCATTAAATTATATAAATGTTTCAAATACGAAAAAAATAGTAGCAAAATAGAAGCATCAGATGATGTTGTTATTTTGGACTTGCTTTTTTTTTATTCCCCCTAAGATTTGGTTCTTGAAAATCTGTAGTCAGCTTTCACAGAGCTTTAAAAAAAAATAAAACCCATGGAAATGAAAAACTCGTGCACTAATAATTACTGCTACAGTATAAAGATTCCGTTGTGAGCTTTTAAGTTTTCACATATAAAGATTATACCAATACTTGTAAATCCCAGCAAAATGCTCATTTTAAAATTTGAATTCTAATACGCTGTTGATTGTAGTACAAATTTGTACAGACATTATGAACTTAATCCTTTTAAACTGGCTTTGTACATTAAGCACATTTTTGTAACTGTAAATTTAATAGATCCATTTTAAAAAGTTATGCCTCGATACAAGGTTGATGTTGACCTTACACGAAACAGGATATAATTCTTTGTATCTCTCACTGATAGGGAGACAGAATCATTTCGCATGCATTTTCTTTTTTCCCGAAGTACCATACAACTCTTTAGTTTGTTACTAAGACCACAAAAAACCCCAAACAGTTTAGGAAGAGTATTAGTTGACAGCACGCATTTCACTAGGCTTCAGTGGTATTCCTATGTTTAGAGATATAGCAATGGGCAAAACCCTTGTTTCCTTCGTAAACAAAAAAAAAAAATTATTTGAATACTAGATTGAAAAGGAGCTGTATTTTTTTTTTTTTTACAACAACTGGATATTGATCACCGTAGTTTGAAACTGTGAGGATTTATCCCAAACTAGTCAGATAGTCTTAAGAGTAACTTACCAGAGAAGCAAAAACAATCTACTGTACAAAGATGCTTGGCTCAAGCAGTAGTGCAAAGTTACACTGCCCCAGTATTGAATGCTCCTCTAGAGCTAGCAGTTTGTGCACAGAAAACAATGTGATATCTTACCTTCCAAATATTCTTTATATTACTTCAAAAAAAAAGTTCCTCATAACACCAGGCAATAAAAATATTCTTAATAATTCATCAATCAGTGAAAAGCAATAATAATTTGAGAACATGTGCCACCTACTACACTGTATTCTGGTTTTTAAAATAGCATAGCTGAGCAACATATGAGTAGTTCCAATGGAACTCCCACTTAAATTCCTCCATCCCATCCAGAGAAGCAATGACCTTTAAGTAAAAAGGATGGTGAAGACGGACCTGAACACCAAACAGACTGTACATTCAACTAGAGTCTGGGGAGAAAAGGGAACTATAGTTTCCCATTGAGTGGCAGAACATACACAGTGTCAGCTACTACACTGACTGCTCACCTGAGGTACTGCAGTGCAGGGGCCTGTATACAAAGTAGAATGGGAGGAGCTTCCCGAAAAATCAGACTGCTGCAATCATTCATCACTGCTATATAGTGCTCCAGGTAGAAAATCTGTTCTTAGCTGCTAAACCCTCAGTACTAAAATCCATCAGTAGAGATCCTGCTACATGCTTTCTTTACCTGAGAAACAGAGGAAAAACTCAGAGGCAGTTCTGAATAACTTCATAATGTAGCTTGTCTCTAAAAACCTACACAAAGGTATTTTTAGCGTAATTAAAATAGGACAATCATATTTTCGTCCAAGTATCTTTATAAAGAATATATAAGTGCATAATTAGAAAAATCCCTCCTTAGATATAGTTAAAAACATATCCTGCCCTTGATATGTAATTTTGGTAAAATCCTATGCTCTGTTTTATTTATTTTTTTTTCAAGCAGTGATAAGTAACTATACATCATCATACCACCAAAAGTGTAGGTATGTGGTATAACCTACTTGCAGTCAAAATAGCTGAGTCCATCAGGTTTTACATTGAGATAAGATTTTCAGCAATCTGACTGGGGCCATGCATTGCTTTTCTATGGTTTCAAAAAAGATTCTGATAATGTAGACCAGCTCATCTCTGAATTTATTAACACACAATTTTATTATTTTTTCCTTTCATGCCCAAATCAGAACTGTAAATGGAATCCACAGCTGTATTCTTTCAACAAATTTGTATTTTCTTACCCATATAAAACATAACCTAGAAACCCCCAACTCCTTTTGTGTAAGTTGCCAGCTTTGGAAAAAAAAAAGGGGGGGGGGGGGGCAAAAAAGAACGAAAGAACATAAGAAAATAAGATATATATCCTACTGTTTAACACTGTTTACAGATCTTGGTAGTTGGGGTAATAAGATACAGTATGTGGACTATTTAGCAATAGCTTTTAAAATATGCAATATTTATACACCTTCTAGTTTAATCAATACCAGTATTCCTTTATGATCAATGCCAATTTGTATGATAAACTCTTTTCAAAGTATATCCATTTAATTGTAAATAAAACAATTCATTAATTCTTTGGCATCAGAAGAATCATACAGCTGCAATTGTTCCATTGTGGCGAGAACGAGACCTTTCCAAAGTTACTCGTCTGTTATCTGTAATACAAAGAGAAGAAAAAAGATTTGAAACATGGATAATGCAATGTCAAGAGGTTTTCAAACAGCCCTGAAAATCATTTCAAATGATATGTAAATAAGTAACTAGGAGACCGGATCAGAGAAGTTTCACACTGCAGCTGCCAGACTGAGTTCAAGAGTTCTGCAATCAGCAATAAATTACTTTCTTGATCAGAGAAGCTGGGTGATAAAAGCATTAGGAGAATCTTGAAACACAGTCCCCTTGGAAACAGCACACAATAACTACAATTCTGGGTAAAAATCTTATTTTATAAACTATTTATGCAGAGAAGCTCTGGAAACTCATTTCAAGTTTCATGAGAACGTACTGACCAGCGTGGTGGTGGAAAGCTGACTAGATGCTACAAATATAAAAGCGCTAACACTGTTCACTATAATTTGGTACAGAGTTAAAAATAGAGCAGTTAAATCAGCCACTTCCTAAGCATTTCCTGATTGTGCAATGTGAACAAGTTTTAGTATAAAATATTACACAGTAATTATTGCAATGAATAATAAATATGTCTCTATCGCAGGAAAACAATCATGAAGTACCAGACACATTCCTAAATGCCTTTGAAATAAAATTTTAAAGCGATGAGTATACATATGCACACACACAAAACGGGGCAGAAAATTAACTCCCACTTAGTTTTCTGGAGGTTTTGATCTTTCTTTTAAAAAATGTGGTCCTGACACACAATTTTAGTATTTTTTAAATTTTTTTTGGTGACTGCTTACTTTTGACCTAGCCTTTTCTAGTCCATATTAAGGTCATTGGTTTGCATCAGTGCAGTAACTACATTGCGACAGCATCAGGGTGTCCCAGTATATGGGTGGAACTCCTCTGTAGCAGTGGAATACTATAAAACAGTCGCTTCAGAAGCAAAAGGGCTGACAGACAAAGTGTAGGCAAACAGGTTTTCTCAGCTTTTTTCCAAACGAGCCAATTTAGCTCTCTCTGTCTCCACAGTGCGGCAGACTATAAAAGCAGTGACTCTGGTACTGCTGAGGGAGAGCTCTAAACTTGGGCCAAGGCAGAAGTCTCAGGCACGAAACCCCAACACATCTGATGAGCAGAAATACATTCTTTGAAAAAGCTACGGATTGAATCACTGTGTTCCAGAGACGGGGGCAGAGACCAGTCTGTGATCTCACCAATGTACATAAATACCCAAAGGGAGAGTGCAAAGAGGCAGGGGCCACGCTCTTTCCAGTGGTGCCCAGTGAGAGGATCAGGGGCAAAGGGCACAAACTGGAACGTAGGAGGTTACTCCTGAACATCATTTACTGTGAGGGTGACTGAGCACTGGGATAGATTGCCCAGGGAGGTTGTGCAGCCTCCATTCTTAGAGATATTAAAAAACTGTCTAGACACAGTCCTGTACAAGTGGCTCTAGGTGACCCTGCTTCAGCAAGGGGGGCAGACGAGATGGCCTCCACAGGTCCCTTCCAACCTCAACCATTTTGTGATTCTGTTCTAAGCTAACAAAGCCTGAAATGGTCCAAGCACATTAAATAAGGTTCTGGAGAAGACAAAGAAAGTCATCTCTGCGATCTGTTTCTGGTTAAAGAACAAAGGATGCCTGTGGAGACCGCATGGGCTCTGCAAAATCAACCTTCCTTTTCCCTGTTCAATGAAAGTGTCTCCAATGCCATAGGGAATTAACGGCTCCTTTAGCAAGATTATTAGTTCTTTTTATAGTTCTGCCTTGCCTCCTTTTCCTAATGAATCTATCCATGCATAAAGTATTCAAATTACCCTAAGTCAATCTGTTTTGCATGGGAATAAATCTCTGCACTGGTTGCAGTGTCACTAGGCACTGCAAATTAAAGCACAAAAATGCTGTCTTAAAACCAAGAAGGAGAGTTATCAACTTAAACGTGCTGTTGGTCTTCTGTAACAGTGAATACTAAAGAGTCCAGTGATACTTGCTCTCAATGGGGAGAAGTACCTTCACCAATACACTATTTCTTCACATAATTCCAAGATTCTCAACTGTAGAGGTTAAAAACACATTAAGCATCTCTAAGAACTGTTGATTTCTTCATACTTGTTCTTTTTTAGATTTTTCTCTTTTCTATTTTGTTTTTCATTATGGTAGAGACAAACATTTTCTGCAAATGACAGTTCAGATTCTCCTGTAATTGCACAACTGAGCTGGGACTTAAATAAAGCATAAAACTAAATTGTAAGAACTAGAACCATTATCGTTTTCTTCTTCAGCTGATATGAACAAAGTATTTTCCCAATTACTAGAAGTAATCTTTTTTTTTAAAAAAAACTACTTCCAGTCTTTAAATGGAAGTAATTATACTTTCTAGAGATAGGAATACAAAATCTGAAAGATTTGAGACTGGAAAGAACCACAAGGTTCTCCTAATCAAAGAAACTGGGATACAGTGATTCACTTATTACCAGTAAGAAACAATGTCAGCATTTGCAAGAGATTTTTCTGCAAAGCTTAGAGCTCTTCATAGTCAGTCTTACTAAATCAAAGGTAAGTAGGATATAAATTATACTTTGATATTTTTTTCTGCTAATTATAAAAAAGGGATGGGAGGATTAGATTTAGTTACTATCAACATGAAAGCATTAAAATATTTGAAAATTTTAGAGGTTAATATAAAGTATTTCTTGTTCCTCACAAAGAGACCTATTTTATTCAATAGTGAATCTGCAAGCATCTGAATGGACCTTTTCTTGTAGCAGTAAAAGGAGGAGCAATGAAGGATTAAAATGAAAAACAAAGCTTATTTTTATGCCATAAAATGATCTCCATCTTTCAGCTAGCAGGATCAAATTCCAATGAAGCAAATATACCATTAAATACTGAGAAATCAAATCAGCAGTTCCTTTTTAGTAAATATAATACCAGAATGAAATCTTGATTATGCAAAATTTACACCTCCACTGGAAGAAATATATGGACTTTGTTATAACAACAATTACTTGCTCAAGTCTTCTTGCACACAATATAGTACTGAGATGGGATTAAATTATATCTACAACATACAAGATATTTGTAAAGGTGCTTTTGATACATACATATCATTCACCATGCAACACGAGTCTACTGGTGTTAAAAAAACAATAAGCAAAATCACAATAAGCTTAGTGTATAAGTACAATAAATATATGCAATAAAGTCAACCAAAAAAAATAGCTAAACAGTTATTTTTAGACAATGCATTTTAATTTTACGGAATTTGATAACTTCACCCTTAAGATGTTCTCCCTTATACTCTGTATGTATAAAGTACTAGAAATTACAATCAATTAAAAGCACATTGGTAGGGGAGAGGAAAATATTTTTGCAAAAGCTATACCCTGCAAAATGTATTTTTCCCTACTGCTCCTTCATTACTTCTTCTATTAAAAGAGAAGTCTCAATAGCTGCAACAAATTTATTAACTCAGTAGCTTGTTACCAACATAAAACTCATTTATATTAGGAGAAGAATGATATTTTGCAGAACTGCAATACTAAGATTAAGTGACTTTTTCATTTCGCTTTCTTCTTGTCCACTCTTCCAGGTAGTAACTTTGTGCTCTCCTAATTAGAAACCTTACTTTTTATGAGCAAACAATGCTAGTAATAATACAGATGTTGTGCAATCGAATAGACTAGTCATGAGACTGAGATATCTGATAATAGAAAAAGAGTCTACAAAACCGTACCACAAAGGTACTTAATTAGAATTTGTATTGTCCTGTAACAGCCACAAAAAAGCACTCTCTTTCACATGCCTTATATTAAAATTATAAATATATTATAAACTGCTACCTTGGGCTTGGTACCTTAGTTGAATAACTCTGTAGGATTAAATATTTTTTTCTCTCCAGTCAGTTAAAACATTAAAAGTGTTTATTTGTGCCTTAATTACAGCAGTCAATTCAAACACTAGACTTATTTGGAAATCTTATTTCCCTGCAGACTTTCCTAGAGTGCTCAGTGGGAGACTAACTTCCTCCCAAATGCAAATAACTGCAGCATCCCTAGACTAGCATTAAAAAACCACCATCACCAAACCCCTAAAACCACACAAAAACCCCACAAACCCAACAAGCAAACATGACTGGTGCAGATAACTACTTTTTGCCCTTTTTTAAAAACAAAAGGTTGAAACATTAATCTGTATGCAGAAGATGAAGCACCTAAATGTTGTAGGAAAATGGGCTAAAAAGAATACTGGGGTTTTCAGGAGTAAGTACTACAAGAACTATTTTGCCTTCTTCAAAGACAGCGGACACAGGACACTCAAACCTGAACAAGATGTATTCTAAAGAATGTCTTAGTTATAAAATTAATGAGAGCTTAAAACAGTGCCAAAATGTTGAATCTGGAAGAGAGGTAGTGTACAGCATTAGGCGCCCAGCTAGCAACTGTGGTGCTGGAGCACATGCTGGAGGGCAGGAGTCCCAGTAAGGAGAACTCTGAAATGCTAATTTATTTAAAAAAGCTCACACCATTAACTTGCATGATCACTATACCTTTTTTCTTTTTTTCTCCCTTTTTTTCCCCCTCCTGATTAACCAGCCCAAGGTGAAAGAATTAACCTTCCCACAGCTGATAATATTAAAAGATGTTTAATGCTCAAAGGAAGAAGGTACCAGCTTGAGTTGCCTTGAAAATGACCATATGAAGAAGGCAGAACACTCAGCAATGAATGAAATATTTAAAATTCTATATTTTTGAAATAATTTTGACTACACAACAGATGCAGAAATGCATGCCATAAGGGAATTTGTATGGCCTGTGCTTTCGGGAATTAATGAAAGCATTTACATCAAATATTTATTTATTCATTCATGCAAAATTTTGTTCATTGGGAAATCCTACGGAAACACATGTTGTTTTCATGAGCAACCCAAGGGAAAATACTCATACAGTCCCAGGTACTTCAGCAAGCACCACAAACATATATAACATGGAGAACAATCAGAAGAGCAAGATAATTTCCAAGAAGTATGGAATGATTACACAAAACACAAGTAAGCTGGTCACTTAAGAATGTTTTAAATGGCTGAAGCATCACAACAGATGATAATTCCAAGGAGCACATACTGCATCTGTGATATTGATAACATCGGCATTTCTTCTTTAGAAAAAGTTGGAAATCTGAATTGCACTTTAAAAGTGTCACATTTTTGACAGAAATAAAATATTTTCTATATGGTATCACTGATTAAAACTGGGACAAGTTAAAATAAATTTAAAACATTTTAGCCTGTGTAGCCTCTAGTTTTATTCTCAAGCCATCTACACACAGGGAAAACTGAAGCCAAGTTCCAATGCCATTTATGCAACAGCATGTTATCAATTGCTTTGAAGAGCAACCCAAGACAGGAATTAACTTTATTATTTTTCTTATTGACTGCATGCACCTTCATCAGCTTAGCTCACCAACAGTGAGAGGTAAACCTTTTTGGAAATTGGAATTGATAGAACATAAGACAGAAGCAGAACTGATACAGTGTAAGATAGCAGGGAAGCCCATCAATCTCCAGCAACTCTCTAAGAGCTACAGCTGAACACTGTTCTCTGTTTTGCCTGGCCTGTCCCTATAACATCATTAGAGAATACCAACTGAGAAATAAGCTAGTCAAGGAAATTAAGAGCTTCAAAACTGTTGTTGGTGTCTAGAACAAAATCCTTTTGAGAAACAACACCCAGAGAGAAAATGGCTCTTCTAACGTCAGTTCTGTTAAGATTCAGTCCATCTCTGAGATTTGATTTCAAATTGCTCTTTCAAAATGTGTGGCCTATACAAACAATATAGCAATGAGGTAAAAAATCAGTTATGAGAGAAATGCAGCCAAAATAACACCTCAGAAAGAACTCTCTGAAATAGACAGCACTTTCCAAAAGATCTTTATAGCAGATAGACGAGACAAGCAAATAAAACAATTTTCTAACTGGGTGAAGGAAAACTGTACAGTTAACAAGTTTTCTTTTAATCCTTTAGTATTTGAAACACTCTTATTTCAGCCTCAGCAGGAACCCTACACATGCCTGGCAAAAGTTGAACCAGACTCTCTATAATCATCACACTGGGTCACTTGACATTCATTCGGATTTGATAGTTTTGTAACCAGAAATGAGAAAAGATCAAGTGAAACAACATCCCTGTTCTCAGCCTTTTTTCCTAATCAGAATCTCAAGCTCTTGACAATGAAACTTAAATGACAGCAAAAATGGTTATTTTAGCATCAGTTGCAAAGAAAACACTGATATTTCAAGCAAACCCTGTAGTTGTGAGGTCAAATTCTATAAAGTCTGTTTTATTTTGGTGTAGACATTTACCAACTCAGCACAATCCAGCAGTGACCACAGTCAATATAGTATGGGAACACAGTAAAAGTAACACTTCTGCAACCACAATCTAGGGTGTTGACCATCAGTATCACAATTCCACTGAGCGAATAAACCCTTATCCTATTCAGAACTGGAGAAAATCTAATAAAGTTCAGTATTCATAGAATCAAAATGGATTTGTAAACCCTATTTTCAAGTAATCTGTTTAAAATAAATTTTGCCAGTGCTTACTCCAGGCCTTAAAGATTTAAAAAAATAGTAAAAAGTGTATTGGCCCATAAGCTTAGATTCCTCAAATCTTGAATGATGTATTTAATATTTTAATGTGACTTTGCTTTCTTTGTTAATAGTACCACTCGGGATGTGCACTGAAAGCTCTTCCACAAGAACTGCAATGGAAAAGCCTTAGTTTGAGACAACACATGCCTGCCTCAGGGGTTACAAGACAAATCAATCTATTTTCCTCCTTTCATCCAAGGGTAATTGGCCTTTAAAATTACAGAGGAAAAATAGGCCTTCGTGTCAGTACAATGCAGGCACATACACAGGCATTTTCCATTTCTTTTTCAGTTTGAATTCTCAGCTGAGAACTAAACTTATAAAAGTGGGAAAATAAAAAGAAGATGAAGAGGAACGATTGCATCAGTTCAAATCCTCTCCAGTAACAAGCTTGTGGCCAGCACCCAAACCTGCTATGAATAGCTGTCATTCTCCTAGTCAGTATTTTTTTGGTTTTGTTTGTGATAAAATTTACTTGATATTTGTGACAGCCTGTACCACTGGCATTCATGGAGGTTTGTCACAATTTAGTTAAACTGAGAAGTTATAATTATTGCTTCGTTTCTCAAACAATTTCACAAAACAATGCTGATTTTTACCTCATCCTTATGAAACTGCCTTTTTCAAGCAGCAGTCATGGCTACAAGTATCCCTACAATCCTCGGGCTGTGCTACACACACAATCGTGTATAAGCTCAGAATTTCAGACTTTGAATACTGTTAAATTGCATACAGTGAATTTTAACTAATAAATTGTTTCAAAGCAGTGTGACTCAGACGATAGCCTTCATGTATTTCCTGATTGCTATTAAATGGGATTTGTAATGCATTACTCATATCATACCTCTATTAAGAAATTCTCACGTGAAAATATTTTCCAGTGCATAAAGATGAGTAATCAGCTAAACTACAATTGATACACAAAAACAACAACAAAAAAGTTTGAAAAAAGTCAAAATAATTTAAGTAAGTCTTTTAAAAACAGTCCTAAAATTCCCTTGAGTATTGAAAGTGTACCACTAAACCTTTAATGTGAACTTGCTCACTGGGACTGTGTATACAGGTGTAAAGCAATTATTAGATTTGATATCTGAATGAACTCAGGTTCCCATTAGAGCTTGAATGCTTCAATGACCCTATTATTTTCCTTCCAATGCTCCCAGACCTGATCAACTTAATTATTCTGACTAGTGAAACATTTAGGACATGAATGTATGATTTGTTTTAAACCAAATGAGAAAACGGAAAGTACTTCATAAAATAACACACAAAAAAGAACAAGATATGTGATGTGATGTGTCAAATCCTGGAAGAAGGTCAGGACAAGTAACAGTAACTAAAAAAAATGGAAAATGAGATCCACTGAAATAAAATTACATTTGTCCAGATATTTTCCCTTGAACTTCTAATTTGTAACCTTTATTGCATCTCATGTACAGTGCAAAAGCTGTATCTTATGAATCAGAAGGGCAAAAGAAATTTCAGAGAGTAAATAAACAAAATCTGCCTCAGTAAGGGAAAAACCCAAACCTCAAAACACAGAGAATGTGTCCTTCATTTTCTGACTACACACACACTTCTAGCAGTTGTCCCAAAGCAAAATTAGACCCTCTAATAAAAACCATTTCATGTCAGAGAGGACAGATTTGTTGATGTAAAAGATGTGTTTCCCTATTTTAATTGTACCCACTCTTTTACTGTTAAGAAAAAGCGAGTGACATTGCAAAAAATACGCATTCATATTTTCAACAGATTTGGTCTGATAAATCATACTCTTCATAAATAATGCAATTTAAAATGGCTTCCAAAATGTCCTATTCCCAGCTCCCCTATTAACACTACTCTTACAATTTGTATTTGCTTTGAAAGTAAGTTGACTGTAAGGTTATGCACAGGACAAAGAAATACAGACAGTAATAGGTTCTGAACAAGTATACAAGGAGTCACAAAGTTAGCAACTTCTCATTCGAATGCATTTGTCCTTAAAAAGAATCAAACTGACATCAAAGTGGTCCCCTTGCCCCTTGCCTCCTTTCACTAATGATATGTAATGGCTGCTGAGCCTGCAATAAACGTGTTTGTGTCCAGCTAGATTGCCATCATTTTACCATCTAATCTGATACTTTTAAGAAGGAAGGAAGTCGCGAGAGACCAGCACCAGCTTGTGCTGAAGGCATTCCCTGCCATCAGCCTTCACGTCGCACTTCAAATGGAAGTATTCGATTTGACAAAACATACAGCAAGTCAGGAGAGAAGGCTCTTCACCTCTTCTCCGAAACTGCCTGATAGAAGTCAATACCAATTTCTTTACAAAGTTACAATCAAAACCTGCCAGATGAAAGTCAAAGGGGAAGCTTTCTAGCTATTCCTTACAATATTTTATTAAAGAGTGGCGTAAGAATGCGTTTGCCTCGGTAGGATCACCCCCACCTCCACTTCTCATTTTTATCAGTTAGCAGTTTAAATGCTGGCAGTTAAACCTCCCATGCATAGATGCTTTATTCTTTGCATAGAACATGAAAGTAGTGAACTCAGAGATAGGGCAAACAGAGAAAGCTCTTTTTTTTGGTAGAGGAATTTCTTTCAGAATGGGAGTTGGGTAACACTCCTGAAAAGCGAGTTTTTCCTGCTGTTTCATGTAAACTGCCTACCAGAGCTTTTCTCCATACCCAGACAATTGACAGCCCTTGTCAAAAGCAAACAATTTTCCTGCAAAAGTCTGTCTCCTGTATTTTTTATGCATCAGAAGCAAATTCTCTTTATATACATAAAAAACCTAACTCTGCAATAACTTGTAGTCTACATGTAAAATGAAATATTTTAAATAATACAATAAAGGCAGACTATCCATAATTATTTTTTTATTAAATAAAATATCAGCATTTTTTATTCATGGCTAGGTTAACATTTACAATTCAGCATTTTGCAATATTTAAATGGAATTGAATATGCTATGAGAAAACTTAAAACTACATCAGTCCTGTATGACCGCCTGGCAGAGGCTGCAGTCTTCTGTGCCCATCTGCATCTTCATTGTATAACATTAACGAAAAGCTTCTGCCTGGATCATCTGGCAAGATCATCTCATCTGTTAACTAACAACCCGTTACTTCCCTACACACCCCAACTGATAATAACGAGATACTGCATGTGACTTTCACTGTAAATTATTTACAATGAAGGTATATACAGGTTGTGTGAATGTGAAGCTGTTGCTTATTGGAAGAATTCATACAAGAAAGTAATTTAGACTATACATGATAGACTCCGAGGTAAAATAAAATAACTTTTAGGAACTTAGTAGTTGACTTTCTTTCTTGGCTGAGCGTAGACAATTCCTTTCTGATTCAATGTGAGACCTCGGTGCTCATGTAAGGCAGAATTTGACCCTTTATATTCATATAAAGAAGTATAGAAGCAGTTAATGCTGAGAGAGGGTAAGTTTTCATTATAGAGCTCAAATCAGTTTCTATTTATTAATACTTGTATCTGAGAAGTGCCATTTTCTAAGGCTTCCTGTGCTATTTCAGTAATAACTCTCTCAGATTAGTGGAACCCAAAAATTAACACCTGCTCACTTCATAATCCTCATCTACTTTACTTGCAAAATCTGCCCATGTATCCCTTCCCCATCAATACAGCTCCTTCTGAGATAACAGCAGGGACTTCAAAGGAAGAAGGGCAGGGCAGGATGTCATTTCAGCACATACATCTGTTATTCGGACAGTTCCTAAGAACCTGAAAGTATTTCAGGACTGCCTCAACAGCCCTTTTGCAAAGACAAAGGGGACAATGATGTCTGGGTGTACTATTATTGTCTGCTTTTAAAAACAGGTTTAAAACTCCAGGGCGTTTTAGGACCATACACTGAAATGTTACTTCCAAATGAGTCTGACTACCTAAATGAATCCCTAGTTTGAAAAAGAAGCACAATAATATAAACATGGACACAGTCATTCCAGAAGTAAAATACCTATAGCCACATGAGAACTTCTAGGGTCAAGCTTTCCAGCCTTTCCCAGATGCATAACTACAGCCCCTTCCTTTACTAAACAAAGAGCTGTGACAGTGCTGATAGTCTGTGTTGTGTTATGAAGAGGTTCCTAAAAAAAAAAATATTATCATTTGTATTAAAAGCAAGACCAGGTCTGGCTTGATAGACATTAAAGAACACATCCTATTAGTAACTAGAATATGTAGCAAGTTCTCAATGCAAGTTCCAGAAGTTTTAAATAACACTGTCATTTTATTTTCAAAGAAGAATAAACAATATCGAGCTAAAAAGAAGTTAAGCTCTTCTAACTGACTGAGATTTCTTCATCCCACGATTTCTACCAAAAATGTTTTTCAAGTCACCAATTAACAGGGGACACCTTATTACAACCTACAAGCGTTGCACTCTCTGGAAAAATGTCAAAAATGGAAAACTAATTGGCATCTTTCAACCTCTCAATACCAGACCTATAAACTTTTATGAAATTACCTGCCACTTAGGGAAGGACCTCCAGAGCAAGCAATGCCAAGGCTAACACTGACTGGCACTGGTTTTGTCAAGTAGCAATATACAGTTTAAAAAATATTTAGTAAAATGTTGGTATGTTGTCTTTTAAACACTTGTAGTTGTAATTAACTTACACCACAATTCAAAGCCAGGTAACAGAAGAATGAGTTAAACGATAAGTATTTCTCATGAGTTTTTAACTATTATTTTGATTCAAAAACGACTAAATCCAAATGGTAACACTAACATTCATAATATGAATAAAAACATTTTTACACACGAGAATGCTAAGAAAGCAAAATGGTAGTGATGTGCTGACTACACCAGAAAATTAGTCTTTCCTTCATAACTTCACACATGACTTTCTTTTAAATAACATATGCATCCAGACAGTTTCTGGCAATCGTCTACAGTATTTTCTCCCTGAGATCTTATATAAGCAGATTCCTCTCTGCCTCTTCTGGTGTTAAATGAGTTTATCTAGTTATCTAATCTTAATTAAGGTAATACAGGACTGCTCTTTATGGACACCTACCTCTCTGCTGACTTCTGCCATCCAGTCTGGCTTCTGCCACCTTTACTGCCCCTCTTGCTCACTGAAGAACTCAAGCTATACTGCGCTGGAAAAAAACTCTTCTCCAGCTCCACTGAGCAGTGAGAACTGCTGTTCTGTGCTATTCAGTCTCACTTGGTTACTGCATTGTTTCTGAAAGTTAAACTACTACATATCAATTGCTCACAATCCTCCTGTGCTCTCCGACCTCTTTGTCAGTTATTAATTTCCTTAATATATTATCTGTCTGTTATTCTTCCCCAATATTCTAAACTTACACTATGTTAAAATTCTCTTTAAGATAACTCTGATACCACACTCCCAACTTCTCCACTGATAATTGCAAATGAGCTGCATATATAAGTATGAGCAGGGGAACTGAGAACTACTGAGCAGATCTATTCTGAGCAGGAATGGAAAATTATCTGTACTTCCTCAACTCTTGCACGAGCCAGATACCACAAATTCTAGGTAACAAAGACAAGCAAAAAAGCATCTCAAATGCTTTCCCTTACTTCATTAGTAGGAATGATAAGGCAAGCCTCGTTTCTCTTACTGTTTGTTTCAACTTCCTCTCTCATTCTCAGCCTTTTCCATCACAGAACATAAAACATAACTATTACACAGATTCTTCAAATCTTTTTGGAGTCCTCCATCAAATTCCTCTCCACACTGAACCCACTCTACCCATACACCTGTGTTTGCTTTAATTTGTAGGTGAATCAGCTACATTTTTACCTGCTTTTCCCTCTCAGCATTTTCAGAACATGACCACATAGCCTTTCTTCTAAAAACTCTTTATCTGTACCCACATCAGGTAAGCATCCCACCATTCCCCACGCCACTCTATGTCTTGAAAAAAAGGAGACAGTCACTCAGTCTTTTTAGCTATCCTGACATAGTGGGACTAAACCAGCCCACTTATTCAGCTCATGCAATGTGCGTGAATGTAAAGCTTGAAGAAATATATTCATATTCACCTGGGCTGGATGGGAAGCAGTAACGACACCTTATACAAAGATGCTCAGGAAGATTTTGGAATTTAAATTCTACTCTTCAGCCTTCTCCAGACTGAAGTGACAGAAGGGGAGGATAGGGCAAGGGTAGCTTGGCTGTGTGTAAGGTAGCAGAAGAGGCTCAGAACAGGTCACTGCTGAGACTGCAGAAAAATGAGCAAGTCAGTCAGGGACAAATCTTGGCCTTAAGCATCGTCTGAACACAGAGAACTTGATTTGCTAATAAGGATGAGGGTTGTTGGGTAATCCTTTTCACTGTCACGTGGAAGAGACTTTAGAATCCCATGTCTCCTCTTAGATGCATTCTAGCTGTGAAAATAATGTTTCATGCCACAAAATAAACATTATTTTTCTTTCCAACTTTTTTTCCCCTTTCAGAAATCTAATTTTTCAGTACC
Organism: Podargus strigoides; assembly: GCA_028020825.1. Taxonomy (NCBI): domain Eukaryota; kingdom Metazoa; phylum Chordata; class Aves; order Caprimulgiformes; family Podargidae; genus Podargus; species Podargus strigoides. The sequence goes on from CM051631.1 coordinate 5,096,332, forward strand.
ACTCCAAAACTAGTTTTACCATACAAACAAGGAAATTAAGAATTTACTTGGAAGAAAAGTTAGGAGCCTCTGTCTGGGGTGGGAGAGAGCAGGAGCTTATACAGATTTTGCTGTCAGATAAAATGATTAGAAAAATACATCCTTAATGTCACTAACATTAATCCATCAGATAGCTTTTGCCCAAAGCTGGCAATGTCCTTTAGAATTATGTTTTGCTGTATGTAAACAGTTTTAGCTACAAGCTCCTTCAATTTCATCTGAGGGAATATTTTTTCACGCTTGAACTAGTTTCATTTTTACAAATACCAAAGTCAGTGTCTTTACACCTAATTGTGATTCACCTCTTCCTTGTGTTTTCTGATAACTCCTAAAGCCAAGGAATTCTGCTTGCTTTTAAAGCCAAAGCAATGAAAGTCATGAACAGCTTGTCCATTGTCCGCCAGGAGCAGAGTGCAACTGATTTCAGAGCGCACAATGCAAAGTCTTTTTTGTTGAATTAAGCTTTCAATTGAAGGACTTGTTACCTTTTCTGTTTGTATTCTATTTAGATGTTCTAAACAGCATTCTCTACAAAAGAGACTTTGCTGAACATTGATGATACTTCTTGTTGACATACAAATACTTGTCTTGCACTAGATACTCAAGGAAACAATGATATAGACTTAAGAGAACACATGACACTTTTAAGGCTCAAACTACATCAGCAGTTTATGACGAATGAAAAAATCATTTGGCAAACTTCTTCAATATTCCAATCTAGTATTTCAATAGAAAATAGCAAGAAAAAAAAACAAACCTAAATAAAAGAGAGCCTACAATTCAGCTTAACAACTTGACTTGGAAGCTAGCTAGGCTCTCGATAGAGAAAGCCATCTCTACAGACGTTTTTTTGTGAGGATGGGAACTTGTTTAAAACTTCTTTTAATTCTATGAAATGTACATATCTGATTTTGGAATATCCCACTCATCAGTAGCAGAAAAGCAAACTATAAATGAAGAATTTTCAAAAGCTTTAATACAAAATTTGTTACAGAGATTTTTTTTTTTCCATAAAGTGTGAAATCTTGCCCCTTATATTCCAAGTGTTCTACTAACTGCAGTTTAAGGTAAATAATTATTTCATAAAACAGCATGCTTGCAAAGGGCTGAAAATGAAACCTATAACACAGAAGGGAAAAATCCAAGGAAGACAAATACTCTGAAGTATGCAAAATATTTTCATATCCTCTTTTAAAATTTTTGATAAGAAGGCATTTAAATACTCTTTGAATGACATAGATGTATGAACAGTAAAAGTGAGTCAAAGTGCTAACTGCAATTTGATTTATTGTGTTTATTTTGAGCTATAGTTCAAAAACAAGCCTTATGTACTTCAAGTCCAGCACAGCATGAGATAGCCATAATGTCTGGCAAGTACAGTGGGAAGGATTAGTAAATGTCACAATACCTTCAGGGCACAGTAAATTCTTAAAATAGGTAATGATTCAAGAGTTTAAACAGGAAAAGCACAGCAGGGTGCCTTGAAAAAGAAATCTGCATCAGGCTAAAAGGTCTACTAACTTAAGCTTAATGATGGGCTAACTAAAAGGGTCACTCTGCACAGTGGTCAGTGTACGTTCAGTTACAGCTCTTTGATGTGACTGATGCAATCATTTAGCAGCCCAGCAAAAGGACTATCAAAACAGTCCAAGTCACACAGTGCCTCTTAAAAAAAGATCACACCCTTTTCTTCTACGTTATCACACACATACCATGACAAGACTGTTCACAGAAGGGACCTTCTGAACGTTGCTTTAAAATAAGTTTACATTGGTATGTATGTCTACATAAACAGATTTTATCACTTAGAGAAATAATAGATTATGTCCTCTCATATGCAAATATCTCACTGAAAAAAATGATATAGTAGTTTATCTAAATATCTGATATCCAAGACTTCCAATTTTTACTTACAACATAGCTAATGACTACCTGGAAATTTCACCTTAGGAAGTTTTTTAAGCACTGACATAATTTTTTTCTTGGATGCTCCCCACCCAGGGTCATCTCTGTCAGCTTTGCAGACACAATAGTTGATATGATGGGAGTATTTTGTGCAACAGCTGCTAAGAATATTAGTTTCATTCTCATTTGCCCTCACTAGATCTCTCAAAGCTAATGAAAGGGTTAACAACATACAGCAAGATTTTATTATGAAATATATATATGTACACTTACAGTTTATTTTAACTTTGTACACTTCTGAGTCCCTTCTCAGTTTCTTCTGCGTTTGCTTATAATCAAATTATTTTTAAAAATTATTTTACTTCCATTATTTTAGTTCTGCTTCATAAGAGGAAGTGCAAAAGGTTAAATCTGCTGCTAAATGTCCATCTCTTTAGAGAATAATAAGGAGTTGTGATAGAAAATTTCAGAATCTTTGCCAAAAAAACCCAAAGCAACAGTAACCATAAGATGTTCATAATTATTTTTTTTTTGTGAATGAGGATACTTGACAAGATTTTAGCCTGCAGTTTGCCAGAGGCTAACTGATAAGATTCACGAAAGAGATAAGCCTCAGAAAAACTGTTTTGCATATTAAATTGTTCACAACTCCCCCCCCCAGGTTCCTAAAAAAAATAAAATATAATAGGGAGCATCTTCATACCAATTTATCACTGAGGAAAATAATTTACATCCCACCAAGCCCGTTTCCTCACAACATTACATTTTGAAGTCTCTAACAAATGCATAGCACTCATACTTTTCTAAATAAACCATTAGTTAACATATTAGTCAACTTGTAGAGCAGTAAAATCTACATCTACAATCTCATTTCACCCAAGCTGTTTAAAAACACCATCTAGCCACTCCAGAAAAGAAAGGTGAATATATGGAAGAGAGATGAATGGGAGAATCAAACTGAGCTCTGTACTATATTGAAGGCTGGCAAGAGTATAAAATCACAGCAGGGGGAAACTATATGGGACTATACTGCTAACAGTCTGAGCAAACAGAGCTGCTGGCTGCAACATGAGGAGAGAATGGGCACAGAACACAGCAGCAACAGAGTGGCCTTCACCTGCCCCATACAGATAGGGTAAATGTCACACTGGACTGTTAGGTAGAGCCCAATTTTTTCAACGCTGTCAGTGACTATCCCCTAAAGCAGCCCAAAAGAAAGGCAGCGTTTAGGTTGCTGCACAATAGCTATTAGAGGATCTAGGTTAAGGTTGATCCAGTAACAGTAATCATGGGCTACTGTGACTTAACATCCTTGCAAAGCCACACCAAAAATTGACTAGTTCAGTTCAACTTCAAAAGGGAGGCCTATATAAAAACAAACAAAAAACCCTCAAACAAACAAAGAGGAAAGCTGTTTAAAAAGGGACAGATTATTCACCTCTTAAATGTGGCATGAAGAATATATTCAGAAATACACAGCACAGACATACTAAGTAACAGCAACAGGTTTAAGATGCAAGGGAAAAAAAAAAAAAAAAGGTGTGATTAAGCAGTGGGATACAGGCAGTCATTACAAACAAGCAGGCATCCTTCCAAACACTCAAATCTTGTCTAAATTAATGAAACAAAGCAGCATGATCTTTGCATCATGACTCCAGTACTAGGTATTACAAACACACACAGGACAACACCAAAAAAATTACAAAGACAAAACAAACCCTGATAAGACTATTTCCACTGTAGCACGTGAGTAAGGGCAAGAACATAAAGGTTCTTCAAACCCCTCCTCAACCTGATAGGTATCCAGTAGAATTATTTCCTACACATCTAAGTGGCACTGAAAACCTCACTAAATATCTTTAACAAAATCCAAAGCCAAATACAGAGTCAGCATTTAAGCAATCCACTCAGCCCCAGACGTTCTGGGTCTGATCCTAGTAGTTTAGCCAGCAGTTAAACTGTCTTTCCTTCTGTCACTCTGAAAATGGCTTAATCATCCTGTCTGGCTTTATGCAATTAAAAACCTCTCCTCCTGTAACTGACAACTGGTTTAACTAAACATCAATTCTTATACTACAGAATTTATATTTTATCTATAATAATAATATTGACCATATTCAGATAACACATCAAAATAACTGATTCTTACATCTCCAGTTCCCTGGAGTTCCTTTGCAAAGTTTCCTTTTTGTACAAAATCCCAAATTAATTCACAGTGTACAGCCTCTATATTTCTTCCTTATGAAAGGAGGAAAATCCATTTTCTTAGTGTGTTTTCCCTTGCTTTCTCTTTCAGATGACCTATGAGATGACTGACTGTTCACATGAACTACAAAGAGGTTGAAGGAGTTGGGCTTGTTTGCTCTTCTGAAGAGAAAGGCTAAGGAGTGATCTAACAGCAACCTTCAACTGCCTGAAGGTGAATCACCAAACCCAAGTCAAATGCATCTGGGTCATGGCAGAAGGTAAAACAAGAGACAGCGATCCAAACCTCCAGCTTAAATGTTAGGAAAAAAATTCTACACTAGGAATGCAGGGCAGCACTAGAACGGGTTAGCCAGGAGGTTATGCAGGTTCTCAGGACTTGGTTTGACAATCAGAGCTGACTCCAGCTAGTGCGGTGATAATCCTGCTTCAAGCAGGAGGCTGTGCTAGATGATTTCCAAAAGCCCTTCCAAACATTTCTCACACCCTATCAATTCCCAGATTCTTGGCGAGCACGTATCAGGGATTCAGAAATAATAAGTATTAACACTAGTTATTTTTGGCTTGTCATTAATATTTACAACCACACTCCTAGCAGTTCTAAATGCCAAAGCTTTGGTTTCAGTGATATTTTTCAAATGGGAAAGGGTTCTTTTGCCAATTTATCATTTCTAATCTGTTCAAAGCTTAAGCCAGAACTCTTCAGTGAGACTTCTTCATAAGTAACTGTACATAATGAAAATAAAATTAACATCTATTATTTAACTTCATTCTTAAAATAGTTAACATATGCCCACAGGCTAAATCATATACTGAAAAAAACAAACAAAAGATGTAGACAGAGGATCTTCATGACTCTCTGAGGACTCAGAAATAAGACATGGTATAACTAAGATTTAAATTTAATGAAATATAACAAGGGCAAGTGTAGAGTCTTCCACCTGGGTAAGAACAACCCCATGTGCCAGTCTAAGTTGGGGACTGAGCTGTTGGAGAACAGCGCAGGGGAAAGGGACCTGGGGGTCCTGGAGGACAGCAGGATGACCATGAGCCAGCAATGTGCCCTTGTGGCCAAGAAGGCCAATGGCATCCTGGGGTGTATTAGAAGGGGTGTGGTTAGTAGGTCGAGAGAGGTTCTCCTCCCCCTCTGCTCTGCCCTGGTGAGGCCGCATCTGGAGTATTGTGTCCAGTTCTGGGCCCCAAAGTTCAAGAAGGACAGGGAGCTGCTTGAGAGAGTCCAGCGCAGAGCCACAAAGATGATGAAGGGAGTGGAACATCTCCCTTATGAGGAAAGGCTGAGGGAGGTGGGTCTCATAACACATGCATTTCAGAAATGCTGCTAGGGATATGGTGCTGGAGTTCTATGGTTCTGGCTATGTTTATTCCACTGTACTTTAGAATCCTGCACCCATGGCATGTGTGCTGGCCACATCCTAGTTGCAGAGCAGGAGCACTCCTCAGGGAGGTACCCTGCTCATTTTGTTTGAAGTAACCAGTAGAGAAAAAGTCAGGTCACTCCTGGCTTGTGTGTCTGGGTTTCCTTCCATATTGCCCAGAGGAACACTATGCATCAGAATTCAGATGCAGAGAACACGTGGACTAAGACTCTTGAATATGCCATCAAACATCTGTCCATGCCACAGACACAGCCAAAGGGACTTCAGTCAGTACTGTGATGGGGGGAAAGCCTTCCTGCATTATGTAAAAGTAAATAAATGATCAGCTCTTGAGACTGTCTCCCATCACCTTCAGCTAAAAGCCTGCAGAGGAAGTTGTGTAACGATAATGAAGGAGGGGAGAAAAGAGTAGACTGAGGAAACTTAGTTATTCTTCCTTAATTTGATTATGCCTAGATTTCTGATGAGTTTCACCAAAGAAACACAATACTGACAGAATCTACTCTACAACAGCATAGAATAAGACTACACTAAGAAGAGAGGCAAGGTTTGACCTCAGAAATAAATTCTTGAGAGGTCACTGCCATTTCTGGATGTTGTGCACCACAGGAAAAAAAGATAACTGAGAAGAGCCAGGAGAGTCAGCATGGAAATTACAAAGCCAGAAGGAAATCAGGAACTTAAAAAAATACAGCATAAACTGCTTTGTGAAATACCAAGAGAAAATAGATTTCTGATATCTGCATGGGGTCGTGGCATGGCGGGTTTTGGTGGGGTTTTTTTTGGTTGGTTTTGTTACTTATTATAGCAAAGACTGTATCTGTAAGGACAGGAGTGATTCACAGGTGTCCCTCCAGAGTGCATGGTCTGGAAACACAAAGAACAAGCAATTTCAGCTTCACTTTATGCTAAACATATGACATATGCTAAACTTATTTTAAAAATAATTATAGGGCAACTTCAAGGAAATAGTAAATTATTTGGTCTAAAACTGTCACTAGAGTCTTTTTGATTCTGCTTTGAATTGGGGTATAACTGTCAGTCACCACTGAAAACTGCAGCTGCCAAGAAAGCCCTTGTTCAGGGTAGAATTATGGTCCAAACAGGGCTGAAGAGAGAAATTAGAAAAAGTTGTAAGAGAGTAATATGCTGTCATCCTGTATGTCCATGCAGTTTGAACATACACAGGGCTGAAGTCAAAACCCTAATGAGTCCTGTCTGGAATGCAAACAAACCCATTTCAGGTGAAAGTGCATGAAAACCTCCTGCTCCCACATAAACAATCTCTGCCTAGTGAGATTTTGTGCTCTTTGAAATACACAATGGGAAAAAAGTCTCCAAACTAACAAAACATTATTAAAAATAGCTTTTATCCTAGAAAGTATAAATATTATTTTATATAGAAAGACTATGCATTATCAACAGGAAAGGAAAAAGAAACAAACTAACTTTCATAATATTAAAACAGAGTGGTTTCAACTTTCTGACTAAATATTTTCCCGTAGCTTGTAGCAAACCTGCTTGTTATCCCAAAAAAGGATTCATTTCCACTGTCACTAGATCTAGAATTGAAAATACCTATTCACATTTAGTTGCAAATATTTCTCTGCTTATAGTTCATGGCTTTTTGAAGCTGGACTTCAGAAATTAAAATATTTAGATTTGCAAAACTCAGGATCACTGAAGGCTGAATATTGTATTTTCAAGCTCAGCCTAAACACAGGCGAGCACTTTTATTTACTTTAAAAGGACAGACAGGATGACATATGGGTTTAAAATACTGTAGAGACTCCAAGCCTACAGCTATAAACACATACATAGTATGTACTATCTATGTACATCTGTGATGTATGCATTATATGAATATATGTATACATATATATGGGGTAAATATACAGGATTTGGGAAAGCTGATCAGAAATCTGTCACACTAGGAAAAACAAGGAAGAGAAGTTAATTAATGGGAAATAACACAGCTCAGGAAAACATTTTCATACAGCTTCAGGTAAGATATTAAATGGCATGCAGCTGCACACACAAATAAAGAAACAGAATAAAGAAAGCAGGGAATAAAACTGCCTCCCGTATCTCGTAAATATAAAGCCATGCTACGTGGTGGATGAACATGCTGTGCCAAGAGCAGCACTCTGGCACATCACTACAAGAGTATATAAGGTGTGGGGACAAGCCAGCTCTATTATTCACCAATACCTTGGACAGAGCAACACATAAAGCATGAAACAGACTGCAAAAATCTCTTAAACGTTTGTGATTTGATTGATTTCTCTCTCAGAGGTCCTTGTGATTGAGGAGTGAAAATATAACTAATAAATAAAACCACAGCCATTTAAAGACAATTATAGAAGATAACCAGAAACACAGGCTCTAAAGTTAAGTAGCACTTTCTTGAAAGGTAGTATTGGAATATGAAAGTCCTTTACCTTTAGCTTTCCTTTAAAATAAAATTGATCAATTCACCTAGAAACGAATTCTTATTTTATTCTACTGAATTTATTTTTAACTTTTAAGATAGCATCATATGGGACCTATGCATACACCTACATACATTCTTTATTAGATCTTGTATAAAAAGATGTTCTAAACACAGGACACCCAAGCAGCAATCCCCAACCAAAACCGTGTACATGTTGAACTCAGTTGAGGAAAAAAAATTTAAAATGCAAAGAAGGATTTATGAATTGAATTTATTTTTTATCTACCAGTCAGCCTAAGTTGAAACATGAATAACTGATTTAACACTGAAATGGTATTCAAATATTTGACTCCAATCCCCTATTGCTTCTAAATTCACTCAGAAGTCAAGATTATTAATTCTCCCTGACAGAAAAATCAAGATTTAATGATCATCTGATAACCCCTAGGAATTACAAAGTAAACTTAGATGATAATTCAGCCAAAATAAAATGATTTTACATACATAAGAAAAACATCATGCAGAATGTCCGTTTAGGCATTTCCTTTGGGGCAGTAACTAATTTTTAAGAAAATACAGAGCAAAATAATATGTTTTGATATGTACAGTAAAAAGTTTACAAGCAAAAAGGGGACCTTTATTAATATCTGTGGACCTTTTACCATGCTACCCTCTACAGAGGTAAAATAGCCAAGCAGAACCCCTCAAGCACACCTTCAAATCAGCCTGTAATAGGCAAATGTATGAAAGTATTTTAACCCAATGACCTTGTTGCAATAATAATGCTTTCTTTAAGACAACACTGCTTTCAAGATCAAGTTGACTATTCACCAAGGCACATGAGGCCAAAATGGTTAAAATAATGTGCTTTGTACAATTTTATAGAGAAAGTCATTTCAACTTAGTAAAAATGATATGCTATAAATGATTTTAAGGTAAATTTTAGCTTTCAGGTCATGTCTGCAGGGAAGTAACATCAGAACTAACAGTAGTGTGAAAAATGGAGATGCAGAAACTGTACAGCCTGTGCATTGATTTTTTTTTTGCCCCAGAGTTCTCTTTGCCAGCAGAAACACTTTAAAACAAAGTACAAGCCAATGACAATCTATTTATACAAGACTGTGTTCATTTTTCATTTTGTATATAGTTTAATGATATTTATACTTCAAAACAATTAAAATTGCAGCTCTCCAATGTATGTACATTGCCTTTCCCTGATGCAGTTACCATAAACACCAAAAATTCAACCAGGGCAGCATTCTGCCTGGCACTGAGTAAAAGATTACAACAGAAAATTTAAGAGCCAAAGTAAGCTCTAAAAGCACTTCCAGTACATTCTGGCTGTAATAAAAAATCCTGACAGATGCTTCTCTGAAATCCTTTAGTTGTATAAACTTGAAACAGGATTTAGAGGTTCCCACCAATCTGACCTGTGAAAAAAATTCTTGTTTTACCCTGAGCGTTTCAGCAATACACATCGAATGGAAGGAAGAGGGGTGGGAGCATGCCCTACTCTGAACACCGAGTTATGTTTTGGGAAGGGAGACCAAAACAGCTGGGAAACCTTCCCTGATCTCAGGTACTAATAAGTGGTTAAGAAATGTTAATTGCTTGAATGAAAGCCACAACAAAGTATCAACCTTTTGCCTTCCAAAAAATCTTAAGACGTATCAATGTGAGATACAAACTTTCACAAAGTACAGTTTGATTTTTTGCTCCTTAACATTTCTGTACAGCAAGTGACAAAAGATTTGAGACCTTCTTCCTGTCTGCAGAAACGATGGGTGAAGATGAAAGAAAACCCAGCATTTCTGTTTTCCTTACTGCAGCTCCTCTAGCATTTTTGCCCTGTCATCATATATTTCACATAAATGTAGTTTTATTTTTAACAGTATGTTTCTGACATTGGCAAAGGCTTCCATTTATTTCTATGAGTTTCAGCACACATTTAAATTGTTCATTGAATCCATTTAATTTTTGATCTGTATACAATTCTTGATTTGTACAAATCACTAGGATTAAGTGGATTGCAGAACACAGGCTGAGTTAAAGGTGAAAGCCTGTTTGACTTCTCCTTCATTCTAACTTTATATGACTTCTGGGTTCCCTAAAGTTGCCATTTTTATCTATTTCTTTGCTATTTTAAACATAAAACTTAAAAGGCACACTGAAAAGTGCTGAATATCTTAAGCAGTACATGAGGAACTTGAGACTCCCAGGAAGTAATTAACTGTCTTTTGTCTTTAAACCCCTCCCTTATTCTATCTTTCCATTCTGCTTTGTCAATTTGAAAAAGTATTTTGAGATACCATCTGGCTATTAAAGAGAGTGGAAGAGGAAGCTTTAAAAGCAGCCATAGTAATGATAAAAAGCACAGTCACCCCATACTTGCACCAAAAAAGAACGGCCAAAATAATTTACTCCTTAATGTGTCAATGCCTTTTTTCTTCACTTAGGGCTTACAATAAAAGCAAGAAAAGCAACAGGAAAGCTGTTTTAAAAATTCAGTTGGTGATATTTTTTTTCTAATTTAGATTTTAGGTAGGTTTTTCAATAAATATGAGTTTTCAGCATTATGGTACACTTAAACTAATCCTAAGAGTCTCCCCTGAAACTCCTTCCTCCCATCCCCGTCCCCAAACACTTGGAACTGAATCATGTCATTTCAGTGGGCACTGAGCATTGGATTGAAACACAAACAGAATTTGGGGAAGAAATTCCTATGAAAGTTCATATAACAAAATGTCAATCAACAAACTCCCAACCGAAAATGTTTTAGACTGATAATCTGAATATACTTGCATACTACTCAGGTACTCCTTTAAGAATTACTACAAAAAGCATAGATATAATAAAGGTCAGTATTACTGTGTCTACTATAGGTGTTCTGATTAAGGAGACAAATCCTGTTAGATGTGTTTTACAGAGGAGGGGCTGATGGAGGTGAACTTTTGAATAGAACATGATTTTGCTCCCGAATAATACAAAAATAAGTTTCAATGCCTGTGTCATATGACAGATTTCAGCAAAAACAACCCCTTGCCATATCTGTATTTAACTATGAATTTGCTTGGTCATTCTGGTAGCGAAGTTCTTGCTACTTTTCTCAATGAATTCCTCAATCTCCAAATCCTTTTATTTGCACATGAATCTACAAAATGTAAGGTAATTATTTTATCTGAAGTTCTTTCCTCCAGGATACCCACACGATTGGAATGTATATTCTATTAACTGCTGTCTAGTACAGATAGGTTCAACTACAGTGTTGATATAAGGTGTGTGCATCTCCCTAAAGTTTCTATACAAGGGAATTCAGCATGACATACAGCAGTGCAAGTAAATGTTGGTTTAAGTTAATCTTTCCCCTTCTAAGCACATCTTCAGGTAATGGGGGTGCCTGAGGCATTAAAAGTCAATGATACGAGGATACAACTGAGATGCAGGTTGCATTGAATATATGAAACAGAAGTAACAAGGAAGTACCTGGGATGTTCAGTGAGGAATATAAAAATACATAAAAGCTCAAACATGCAATGAGCTTGCCCTACAAAAGCAACCAAATTTATGCCAGTCATTGAACCTGAATGCAGTAATGCCACTGGATAGTAACCTTAGTTCCCAGGAAAACAACATCAGCTGTAAGATTTAAGATCATGTTAACACTTCTGATACGGCTTCTTATATCATTAGTGTGAGTGAGGGAAGACAGGTAAAAATATAAAGATGGGAATCGGCAACACAGGTAAAAAAAAACATCTGAAAATATATAGGTCAGGGTGAACATGGAGAAAACAATGAAATAAATGCAAGTATTTCTTTAAGAGAATGCAGTCATCTTTGTTACTCAATAGCAATGCACGAGCATCATTCTGACATCAAGGAATAACTTGCTCAAAATAACTTGCTTGGGTAATATTTTCCCTTCATAAAGGGTGAATATCAAACATTAAAGTTATAGAAGGAACTGGATAAACTTAAACAACCAAATACAGGAACTTTAAAACAATGTCATATTTACTGAAAAGGAAAAGCAGATATTTTCTTGAATTATTTCAAAAAAATGTTATTTTTTTCCTAAACTCTTTCTATATATGAACAGTAATCTACTCAAATTATGAAAAAAAAAAAAAAAAATTGACTGGCAGCATATGTCCATCTTCTATATCTTGAATTTGAACTTTGAATAAGGCTCAAGTTTACGCCAACCTTAAGTGTTGAATGCTGATGTTTTTACCTGCAAGCTGCTTTTGAGTACCTAATGTTGCAGATTAAAATGTAAAAATATACAGAATTCATATGTTAAAAACTTCATGCAGTAAATCTAAGCTTTTATGCAGAAGTGTTCTGCATAGATTAATGAACCCTGGTAAGAGTTTGGACAAGAAACTTTATATGAAAGATGCTTTAAAATTCTTTGATACCACCTTTCCTGTTTCAGCATATAAATCTTCATGTGCTTTAAGTTAAAATTGCCAGCAGTTCATGTCAAGACTATTAGAAAATGAGCAGGAAATAAGTTTTGATATTTATTGTACAGTCTGGCAGCTTCTCTGGAGAGCAGTGCTTAATCCACCCCTGTTCATCTCATGGGGATATAGTCAGGAGAAGAACTCTTTTTTTCTGCATAAAGCCTTAAGAGGATATGTGCTGCTGTCTTTGTTGGGGAATAGCTTGCCTTACAGCTCTCTTAAACCATGAGAACTGCAGTCCTGCTCCTGAAAAGCTTTAAACTTTGCAGGCCAAGCACTTACTCTCCTCCTAGCTTCCCTCCCTTCCCGCTCAAAGAGTTACTGTCTGCGATTTTAAATGCCAAAGTTGTAACATAAAAAAATTACAGATGCTGGCATTTGTGGAATTGATGTAATTGCTGTCTTCCATGCAGTAAATAGAAGTGATAATGATAAATGATGCTAAAAACTATGCTGTTATGGGTTTAAATTAACCACACACACCAAATTTCCCTTTAGGTTAACAGTCCCTAACACCCTGGTATTAACCTGGTCCAAAAAATCCTAACATCTTGAAAATTTTAATTAAAATGCTTACTTCATACTACTTTCCTCTGTTAAATTCCTTGAAAAGCCCTACTTCAAAGGCTGAGATTTCTGTACATAATAAGAAAAAAAAAAAAAAAAAAGGAACTGTTTCACTAGAAGCTTCTTTTCAATCTCGTTACAGAAGACAATTCTTTGAAGACTGTCAATGAAAACTTGGAACAACTGTAACTCATACTCAGTAGTACCTATAATATAGTCCCCACACAAATTCCCTACAACTTCTTGATTAAATTTAAATTCCTATCCCCACCTGCCCCTCCATTGCTGCTCACTGTCCCGTCAGTGGTGCTGAGGTATCTGTTTTCTATGATCACCATTTATACAGCACCACACAGGAGTGGTTACTCAACACGGCCGAGCACATAACATCACCCTGAGATGTCAACGAACAACAGAGCAGGAATTTCACATTTCAAAAATCATTAATATTTTATGAAAAGTATTAAATTATGGAATCCATTATTTCTAGAAGATCTGTGACCAAACTACAGATTCTTATAATTACAGCACTGTACATATAGATATGTATGTAGATACATACACACAAAGTAAGGTTGTGTGTTCATATATACATGCCTAACAAAGGAAGGTTTTTTTTGTTCTGCCAGGTAATATCTAATTGGTAAAAAGCTGACTTTACATATGTATCACTATTAAATGATGTTGAAGTTTTTTTCTCCTTCAGACTATAGGCATACACTCTGTTTCTAATAGCAAATTATATTTGACATTTAATTTAAAAACCAAGTTACCCTAATCTAGAGCTCTACTGCAACAACACTGATAAAGCAATGAAGCCTTCCATAGGACAAAACCATTTTTTTTTAAGATAATTTTAGTCACAAGTAATTGAAAATGTAATTTAGAATTCATTACTTCGCGTGGTTAATTACAGCAGAACAGTTCCAAAAGATGATGATCCAATAAAGTAATAATTTTCTCTCTGAAACATTGTATCAGAGTAAATAAAATAAGATAATGCAAATTAATCAGAGTAAATAAAATAAGATAATGCAAATTAATATGAGTATTTGAATTATATTGAAAACATTTAATGTATACCAATGTGTAATCCAGTCCTGATGCTTAAGCATTACACCTACAAATATGTTGCAGCAATTTATAAAACTGAACAATCTAGACAAATCTACAAAATTTGTAACAGGCAGTCCTTACATCCTTAATTAATCATAAGGACAAAATGGTTGTATTCAACTATGACCGTGCTATTAGTCCACAACTCTTCTTAAGCTGAGAAGAATATATTTCTTAACCTCATCAGCTGCAGAACACAACTGAGCCAAGGCTTTATCTCCATTTTATATGCATTTTGCACCTCTCTTCAAAGGGAAAACAGAGGGCACATGTTTAACCAAAATATCTAATTTAGAAAGATAACAAAATGCCTTTTGCAGCAAATGTGCCCAAACCACCTGCAGCTATTTAGTAGCATAAGAAGCCATGACCTTATTCCTCTTTTATAAAGGGCACAGAATCTAAGTGAACTCCTTGCCCATGTTCCTGAAAAACAAGTCTGAATTAACCTACAAATTTTTGCATGGGTCCCTAAAGTCTGTATCTTTCCTCCATCAAGCTTCAGCAGATTGGAAAATGATTAGTAGGTACCTGACTGATCACATTAAAGCCTTCTGAACATTTTTGTCTGAAGATCTTCAGAATAATTGAAGTGGTTTTACTATAGCTGAGTGACAAAGAACTCTCATGCATGAATCGCACAAGAAATTTACTGTGCTGAGCTACGTGGTTAATTTCAAATTGCTAGCATCACACCTGAAGTTAATTTTCTATTTTGGTAACACAAGACATCTTACTCTGGTCTAAAATATGGGGTTTTTTCCAAATAATTTTAAACCTCCATGGCACAGAATTTTAAACTCAGAACATCATCTTCCCAAGGATGTGTGTTCCTGCAGAAAGACTGTAGTCTCTGTGTATACTCTAAAGGATTGTTTCATGATAGATTATACCTGACAGTACTTAGCAAAAATGTCACGTCTCACAAATATTGGCCAATAATGTGCAGTGCAAAGGCTGCAAACGTCAGTATAATGTTAGAGGTATCACAGCACTAAACCACAGTAATCAGAAACATTTACTGAGACACTGTCATGATACCATGACTAGTGCAGAGCACTGCTTTCAAGATAAGTTTATTAGGACGTCTTTAAATACTTAGATTTATAAAACATAAATACCATGTTCCTGTCTAATTTCATTTGTACGTAATCCAGCAAGGGGATGCGAAAGTCACGATGCCCGTGAGTTCTGCTGTGCTCAGTCACCTTGACTAACCACCACATTTCTGCTGAAAGACTGCTGTGGCAATAGGTTTTGGAGATTATATAGAAACCTGTTGTATTTTTTCTTCAGTATATGCTACTGATTCGGAAACACGTTATCATAAGGGATGAGAACGGTAGTTAATGGTACAGAACTTAAAGGAGGCAAAAGTACATATACTGAACATCTCTGCTCAACCAATTTTCCAGCAAAAAATGAGAAGTAGCAGCAAGACCCTTTCTGTATCAGAAAATGAGGAATAAAGACATATCGAACTAATATTTAAAGAAATAACTAATAATTATTATTTTGTAACTTACATTGTCTTCAAAGATGACAATCAGAGATAAATGGGGAAGTAACACTAACAGGCAGCCCAGATTACCATAAAAGGAGAATTTACAAGTCAGATAAACTGAAAGTTTAAAAACTGATAACCTGAAACTACCTATTGCCTTTCTCACACAAATTACTTGACATTTTGGTTGATTTCTGCATGCAGAGTCTGTTCTGAACTCATGTCTGCTGAGGGTCAATACAAAATTTTACAGCTTCATGAAATATTTGTGCCAGCACAGTATTTTTATACATGAATGTGTGTGTCTTTATAGGTACAAACATACGTTTGTATATGTATAATATGTACACAGATACATTTTTCAGTCTCATTTTCTCTACAGTAAAAATTACTCTTAAGACCTGCATACTCCCATTACACAGCATCCAGATGAAGTGAACGATAAAAAGACATGGGATTTTTTGAATGATAAAATGTTTTGACATTTACTTTAAAAGTGTTTTACCTCTCACATCTGTAATTTGCACCACAGACAGGTTGTCTAAAATATGTTCTTAAATATATCAGTCTGGTTCATGAAGCATTTTACTCAGAGATTTGTCTGCTACGTTCAAATATCACCTGAGCTACTCCTATGTATAACATGACATAAAGGATTTCTTCATAATTCCTTCTGAAAATTACCAGAATTGGGGCAAAGGCACACTGACAAACATTGTCACCCTCCATGATTTTGAGGTAGGTGTAACAAAAGAAAAGGCATCCAAAAATCCTAAACACTGGAATTGAAGTATAATAGAGACATTTGCTCAAAATTCACAACACTGAACAAGTTAATAAATTATTTATTTTATGTTTGTTACTATTTCTTTAATATGCTTCAATTACAAACCATGAAGGCCTTCACTGCATGCTGAAGACAATTTTAATTGATAAACATATCTGTATAGCTATAGGGTCAAACTGGGCTGGAACAGCTGTTCTCATGGTTAACAAATTCTTGTCCTTGGACCACGAAATTTGAGCGTAGCTGATCATAACTGTAATGTGCCTTATCAACATTTCATACATATCTATGAAAATTAGCCCAGTATAAGGCAATTGTTTAATACTACTATTAAAACACCATTTTACAACTGCAGAATTGGGTTTTCTTGTTATTTGTTTCTGTCCTCTAACGAGGAACCATAAGAGATAGGCTTATTATTAGAAGCAGAGCATTTTACTTTCGGATGCTCCTGTTTATAAATTCCTACAGTGTCTAGAACAATGTATTTTTAAAGAGTAAGACAATAAGTACTGACTTATGAAGGAATCTGTGCTATAACGCTAAATAATTCATCAATGATCAGAGGTAAAACTTGATATACCAACTTATATCTTCATTCTCCTTTGCAGTGCTGCCATGTGGGCTGGATTTTCTGACTCTTCATCAAGAGTTTTAGAAGCCTGTTGGCTTTTTTTCTGAAACTTTTAGTTTGGGAAGCTAAATGCCTAATTGTCAAATATGTTCTATTAAAACTTAGTTCTATAATGACTTGTAAAGAATGCCTTGTGAATGACCAAGTCCTATAAAATGTTACAACTTTTAAACATCTTCAATGCATATAGCCAGAGTGAAATCCTCACTATGTATTTGTGGCATTTAGGCAATATCTAAATCTACATGGAACAATCACTGTCCAGTGAAACCAGACAAGTCAGGGATTCCCAGTCATTGAGTTTGTACAAAGAAACTCATAACCCTTTCTCACTCACATACCTATAACTAATAAAAAGCCCAGTTTTTGAGAGTACAGTGGGAACAACAGATCATCAGAACAATTTCAAACTATCTGGTGGGTTTTTTTAAAAAAAATAAACAGTTTATAACATTTTAGATGCAGCATGCATAGCTATACACATGCATAATTACATGTATAGTTCACTACTTGGAAAACTCTTTCACTACTACTTCATATCTCCACTTTGATTACTATTCTCTGATAATAAAAAGAGTAGAAAGAGCAACTAAATAATATACTACTTCAACACAATGCTACGGTTCCTCTGTAGTTCACAATACAATATTCTCTAAACAGTATGTCTAGAGATCGCACAAGAACTCTACTACCATTCTAAGAACTATTTTGAGTATGTCTTGCTCTGATATATTTGTTGATGGATAATTATTAGATCAATTTGCTTTCAAAATTCACAGGTAATATTCTATATGAATTATGAATTTATTCAGTATTATATCCAGATGCACTCTGTTGTTATAATACCTCCTTAAAACAGCTCACAAGTGAGAAATTCTGTAAGCACTAAGTACATAAAAACTAATAAAAAATGAGTAAAAAATAAAGCACACCTTCAAATTTTTGCCCATATACTTAAGTACAAAAACACAGACCTCTTTTATTTCTTTGAAAGTGAGAGCATTCACGAAACAAAGCGTAAAAGCACATAAAATATAGAGACAACAAACCCATACTCTCCATATATCTTAAGAGATATGGCCAAATTTTCAGTGTAGTTATCTCTTATTTCTTGGCACACTCTTACAAAAACCCACAAACCACCAGAGCCACATGAAAGCAAGCACGGCCATATTTTCAGTTGCATTCGCCTGTAAAAATGTAAAACTTCTAGAAGATAACACACTTACAAGTGTGAAAACACTTCTTACAAGTGCCCACCTTGCACTTGGAATATGCAGGTTAAGAGCTACTGACTTTAATACTCACAATTGTCAATGTGTAAAAAAAAACCCTGCAAAATATTATTTCCAGTTAAATTACCACTGTTTACTGTTAGTAAGTTAATAAATCCTTATTGAAGATGAGACACTGAGGAAGATGTATGATTATATTTCTGATGGAAGGAAATGGCACGGTTAGGGAGGATGATTCTGTCTGCATCTTGAGGATATGTAAAAAAAAAAAAGTTTCTGCCTTAATTTATGCTGTTTGAAAGCCCTGAACTAGTTTTCAAAACTTTATCCTTCAAAGGCATTCTTAATATTCAAAAAGACCTCACTAATTAACTCCTAAAACTACCTCAAGTCCAACCTGCTTTTTCTGCTCCTTAGAAAAGTTTTAATTACACAGATTAAGCACTGGAATTCCAGCTGTCACCTTCCAATAGCTTTCTTCCTTTTTAAATAAAGTGCTTTTGTGCTGATCTCTCCTTTGCTTTGAGAAGAGCTTTGGACAGGTTGTTTTTATGATTTAGCAATTCCATATGACTATTAAAAATTATGTGACAGTATGGAAAGCACATTTAACCAGTTCCAGAACACGCAGCTCTCTTCTGCAATGTTATGACATCTGGCAATCGGATTAGGTTTTACCTAACAGATAAAGAATTATCTGAATACTTAAATGATTGTTACCAAGAAGACCATGGCACTATCATCACAAGGGTGCATGGTGACAGGACAAGGGGCAAAAGACAACAGTTCCTCCAGGGTTAATTCCTTCTTTATGTAAGAAAAAAAACAACCCAACTCCATTGTGACAATAATTAAACATAACAGGCTTTCCAGATAAGCATTGAAAACTTTTTTGCTAGAAATACCCAAGACAGCTTGACAGGGTTGAAGACCCTGATCTATGGCCGTTCTTTCAGCAGAAGGTTGGATCAGATGACCTCCAGAGGTCCAATTCAGACTGGACTTTTCTATGATCCTGTGAAAACATGCATCAGGCTACATAAACCACCAGCACTGCAGTCACCGAATGGTTTGGGTTGGAAGGGACCTGAAAGCTCATCTTGTCCCAACCCCCTGCCATGGCAGGGACACCTCCTACCAGCCCAGGTTGCTCCAAGCCCCATCCAACCTGGCCTGGAACACTGCCAGGGAGGGGGCAGCCACAGCTTCTCTGGGAAACCTCGGCCAGTGTCTCACCACTCTCACAGCCAAGAGTTTCATTCTAACAGCTCATCTAAATCTACCCTCTACCACTTTAAAGCCATGTGCCCATAAGATAAGTAATGCAGCAGTTGCTACAATCTTCTGTTTCCAGACAGTGCTCTCCAGCTAGGATGCTGAGCGTTCTAATCAAGGTCTGCTAATATTTACTACAGTGTGCTCAGCAGGAAGCACTTCCCTAGATCCAGCTCCAATAACCTGGCCAAGTTCTATATGCTTAGGAAATATAATAGTTTGTCCCAAATGTCTCCAAAAACATTGAAAGTAAGTACGCACTTTCCCACAAACATGAACGAGAGGTCACACTTTGGAGTAATAAAAAATTTATATGGGGTTCAGATCCAGCCAGCACTGATGTACAAATGGGCCATGGTTAGGTTAATCCAGGCAACTCTCCTAATCTGCTGAGCATTCTTCCTGCCATCACCTTCTAGCTGTCTGTATGAATTTCTCATAACTAGACCAGAGCTCTTCAATTCCCACTAGTCCCACCTTCCTTGCTACAGCATTTCTATCTCACTGTGAACAACACAAGCATCCCACCTGCCACTGAACATCAGCATTACCTTCAACCTAAGACTTCTGAGAGAAGTTTTCTTCTGAGAAGACAGACAAACAGCATTTCCTTTGAACATAAGTAGGCAGATATGTTATAATTTTCAGTTACTGTCTATGCTGATATTTATCTAAACTGGGTATTTATTTTGTGGTAACAACACAGAAATTAGAAGCAGTTATATACTACAGTTCAATTATCTACAGCCCTTAAAAGTGAAACTGAATATAATAAAGCCCCACTAAAATAGTACTATATACAGTATTTTTTCTATATAGAATATTCTGTTGTTTACTGTTAACAGACAATACAAGAAATACTGGAAAATAGCTTCATATAATGAAGATTCATTTTTCTTCTTGGAGAGACTGAAAACAGTGTAACTTGTGGTACTGAAATTTTGGAAACATTTTCAGTATAGGGCAAGAGACTCTTAGATTTTAAGAAAAAAAACATCTATAGGTGTGAAACGTACACTGCTGCAAAGAGAGAATCTACATGTTCAGTTCCATTGACATGTAAC